>OX387217.1:19405320-21805320 GCA_947561695.1 Tyria jacobaeae | reverse complement strand
ATACTCAGCCAAAAGACTTCACTTGTGATGACCTATGTGTGTTGAAAGAAATGATGCTGGCATTAGAGAAAGCTATTGATGAGATAACAGTGAGCAATGAAGGAAGCACATTCCCTGGAAGTTTTATATTTGAGCTACTTTCTAAGGCTGAGATCAGGGATCATAATCAGATGTCAGTTATTGGTCTTATAGAGAATCTCATACAGTACCTCTCAATGGCTAGTGCATCACCTTTTCAAAAAAAAGGAGTTGGTTTACAGAAGATTGTAGACTTATTGAATGTTGTCTTTAGTGGGACTACCCATGCCTACAAAGAAAGAATAAAACTGTGTTACAAGGTCCATGTCCAAATTGAAGATAAAAAGAATAAGAAGACAGATAGTTGGGGTGCATTGAAAACAGGTACTTCGAAATCTGCAGAGAGAGTACTCAGTTATTGGTGTTTCAGTCCAGGTTTTGGAATGAAGCAGCTTTTAGAACAAAATGTTAGAAGTATAATTTTAACAAGTGGTACCCTTGCACCATTAAAACCTTTAACATCTGAACTTGGCATACCAATTGGAACCCAACTAGAAAATCCACATATTGTCAAATCCAATCAAATATGCGTAAAAATCATTGGTCAAGGACCAGATGGTGTACAACTTAATTCAAATTATCAAAACAGGGACAATCCCAAATATATTTCTTCATTAGGTAGAACAATACTTAGTTTTAGCAGAGTTGTTCCTGATGGTCTTTTAGTATTTTTTCCATCATATCCTATTATGAGTAAGTGCCAGGAAATGTGGCAAAGTGAGGGTATTTGGTCTAGCATTAATAATATCAAACCAATATTTGTTGAGCCACAGAGAAAAGATACTTTTAACACTATCATAAATGAATTTTACAGTAAAATTAGAGATCCAACTACTAGAGGGGCTTGCTTTATGGCTGTTTGTAGAGGTAAAGTGTCCGAGGGTCTAGATTTCGCTGATACGAATGGTAGAGCAGTAATCATTACTGGATTACCCTTCCCACCCTTGAAAGATCCTAGAATAATTTTAAAGAAGAAATACTTAGAAGAATTGAGGGTCAAAGATAAGCAGTTCTTGTCTGGTGATGAGTGGTATTCACTAGAGGCAACCAGAGCAGTGAACCAGGCTATAGGAAGAGTTATTAGACATCAAAATGATTATGGAGCAATTTTACTGTGCGATACTAGGTTTAACAGTCCAAAGTTGAAAAACCAGTTATCAGCATGGTTACGAGATCACATAAATGTTTCCAATAAGTTTGGTGAAAGTGTAAGTGAAATTTGCAGATTCTTCAAGAATGCTGAGGTAACCCTACCACCCCCAAGATTAAAACCATTGCTGCCAAATGAGTCTAACTACCAAGATAAATACTCAGGGCCCATCAATGCAACTGGAGTAGCATTCCCTACAACAAATTCCAGGGCTGTCTCAAAGGATGCCAAAAAGTCTATTAGTCAATATCCAAATTCCAATGAAGTGTATGCAGACTTTTCAATGGATTTTTATAAAAATGCTAAGTCTTCTGCATATGTTAATGAATTCAAGCCAAAAGCTCAGAGAGATCTTTTTAGTTCAATTGATACTGTAGATTCTCAACAATCTACTTCTAAGTCTCTAGTCACCATACATAAGAGAGTAGCAGATGCAAGTGCTTGCACCAGTTTGGTTAAGAAGAAGAAGTTGAAGATTAAACCATTTGGATTTGAAGATAACTTAAATGGAGAGAATGCTGAGACAATTATGGAGAAAGTGCCCCCAACCTCATTGATAGATTTTGTTAAAGAGATAAAAGTTCTCTTGGAAGCAGATCAGTATAAGGAATTCCAACTGTCAATATCTGCCTATAAAAAAAGTGGTGGTTATGAAGAGTTTTTAAAGGTTTTACGTAAATTATTTGAAAATTATAAAATGTTTTATTTATTGAAAGGCATGAAAAGATTTTTAAAAGAAGAACATAAAAGTAGTTTTCAAGATTATGTTGATAATGTTAAATTAAGTAGATGACAATTTGATTAAATTATTTATATTATATGTATAGTGTAATAAATGTATGTAATACAATTTCTTTTTAATTACGTAATGGAAGAGTTGTTGATAGCACTATAAAAATAAAATTGCTATTTTCTTAACTTTCATATTGTTATGATTAAACACATTAAATACTTCGTGGAAGATCAAATGTGTTCTGCCTATAATGATTTGTTGACTTGTAAATCTTTTTTAAATGAACTGACTTATGACTGTTAATTAATTTATATCTAATAATCTGATTATAGGACAAGTAACCCTACTCCATATCATTATACAGAAATCATAAATCATATATGGCATTCATAATATTATAATCATTCCCAAGTTAATTTCTCAGCAAGAAGCTTAGTGGGCTTGGACTATTATATATTATGTGACAATGACTTGCTTGAGCTATTGTTTATACTCCCCAAATCCATCAAAATAAGCAATATCCCTCTCTTTTGCTATATATCCTCCCTTTCCTGTTAATAAACTCCAGATTTTCCCATCTATTTCCCAAAAGTATCCAGATGAGAGCAAAAGCTTACTCCCTATTACTTAAATGGTACTAAATTATAATTGGGAAAATGTGGGCCTTAATTACGCCTCTGCCAATATTGGGGATATTATATATTTATGTCCATTGTCTTATTACCAACTATTTAACATAACTTGTAATTTAGTTTGGTTAAATAGCGCTAACTTTAACTAAAGAATAAAATAAAAAATATTAAAATTACATACTCTAATGTTTATTAACTAACAAAACTTTAACTAAAAAAACTATCTAGCATTCATTGCTTGCTTTTGCATTTATTTTATTAGCAATTTCTACTGCATTTATCCTAAGCATTGTTTGCTGAGCCCTCTGAAAGTTAATTCTCATGAACTGCTTCCTCCTTTTCTTCTTGAAATGTGTTCTGGTGTGAGAAAGGCCCTTGGATATGACTGTTGCAGTGACATTAACTAGTCCAGGTTGAACTAATGGCCTTCCAATGAGAGAAAAGTCTTTAGTCCCAGCTAAAAGGACTTTATCCAGCTTAATTTGGTCGCCGATGTTAGGAGGCCAGAAGCCTTCGACAACAACAAGATCACCGTCTGTAACTCGCCACTGTTTTCCTAGTAAATGCACAATTGCGAAGTTTCGTGTAGCATTCTTTTCAATTAGTTGATTGCACTCAGCTATAACATCTTTAGTGGTTTCTGAAACGGATTTGTTCTCTACAGGGGCTAGGTTTGTTGCGAATCTAGATAGTATTCCTGCTGTAAAAGTAAAAAAAAAATTATGACTTACAAAACTACCATAAATTGAGTCACGATTAGAACTGAACTAGTACCTTGTGCTCCATTAAAAATGCGGGTGAGTCTTTGCAAGCCAGCTTTAATCATAGCCATAACTGCACGTTATTTTCTTTTCTACTTTAAAATCGTATTTTCCAATTCAACATTTCAACATAAATATATATTATAACCTTAAAATTAAAAAGACCACAGATTGCATAGATCATTAATACTGCAGGGATTTAAAAATGACAGGGATAATGTTCAGTTCAGAAATATTGCTTTACTGTTATGCCTTCAAAATAGGAAACTTATTTCAGTACTTATTATAACAAGAAATTAAATATAATATTACCACTGATGCAAATAGCAAAACAAGGTAAATGAAACAAGTAAAATTTAAAATAAGTATAACCCCACTGCAAAATGTCGAATTCCATCAAGCCGTTTAGGATCTAGGGCGTCGGTAAGTGTAGAAATAAATAACACTAGATTCAAGAATTTAACAAAGTCTATTGAACGGCAAAGTAGAGTAGAGTAAAAAATAAAGTAATGATAAAATTATTTAGATAGAAAGGCACACACTAGCGCCATAAAAACAAAATTAACTATAATATAACTATATTATACTTAAGTGTTTCGTTTAAGAACTTTCTCTAATAATAGTTTGTGTGTACTATTTCAACAGTAAGAAATACATATACATACATACACTTAAAAAACATAGCCCTCCTTTTGGGACAGTCGGATAATAAGAACTATGATTGATGACACTGAGAATCAATGTGTCTTCGGATTCTTAGCTTAAGATAGCTCAGCAAAAAAAGAAATTTTGATAATAAACATAAAACTTGTGATCGAGTGTCGATCGATAGCGTAAAGCGTAAACGATGAGTTAAAAAGAAGAAAAGTAGAACGATTAGAGTACCAGACTCAAACAAGAAGAGAATGACTTTTGTCAAGATGTGAATATAGTATGGACCGTATTTAATAGGAATATAGTAGAGACTGCTATTTGTCGTTGTTGTATATTCGTATTTGTGGATGTGACGTGAGTAAAGAAGAAATAAGAAGTGTAACAAAGTTAACTGCTGGGATATTGAAACGAGAAGAATGGATGATTATATGGATGTCTGGTGTCTGGCTAAAAATCAGAATGTATTTTGCGCTTTAGCAGATTTGGAATAACATACACCTGGTGGTGGACCATTACCTTATATGGACTCTAAAGTCTTTATGTATAAATACTCAAGAGCCTTTGTTAGAATTAATGGTGCGATCACAGACTGGTTACATGATCGATCCCTGGATTTTGATATAACTTTCATATAATGGAGAAAAGCATGAATGGCTTTGAAAGATAAAAGTATGAAGGTAAATGCCAGTAAGACGAAAGTAATGTTTTTGTGAGAAGAATGAGGAAATGACAGGTATGCTGAGGAGGTTGAGGCACGTTGAAACAATGAATGCGGAACAAATGAAAAATCAACTATGTAAGGCAAACGTGAATGGGAATGCCGGTAGGGGTCAAAAAGAAAGGACAGGTCAGAAGTACCCGAAACCAACGGATTCTTGTATGAAAGGTTTAAACCTTTCATACAAGCCGGTGCTTAGTGGGGGTTGGTTCCATCGTATGCGAACCGTCGCATTGACTGAAGCAGTGAACGTAGGTTCAGGTTCTTCTTCTTTAGGGATCTGTACCACACCTTTTTTAAACGCAGCGACAGCATTTTCAGGGTTTATAAATAGAAATTTATTTTTTGGAGTTTATCTTTTATTTTTGGAAATAATTAAAATCACAAAGTCGGGACGGGATCAGGTCGGGACTGTAAAGAGGTTGACTCTCGAACTCCACACTTTTCATAGCCAAATATTCGATAGTCCGTCTGGCAGAGTGACCTGGAGCGTTGTCGTGGTGGAGGGGACCCTGGTTCTTGGGCGCTGCTGTCTAACATTTTCCAAGACAACTGGTAAACAATGACTTATATATCAATCTGCAGTAACGTTGTTGTGAAATGACTCATCTATCTGAAGAATGAGGCAATCATCTTTTTCTCTTGTCTTCTGTCTGAACTAAAAGACAATCTGCGCAATGGAAATATCCATTGCGCAGATTGTCTTTTAGTTTCAGATTTGTAACAGTATATCCAGCTATCATCACCAATAGCAATTGAGTCAATTCTGTCATACTATTCAAGCATTGAGCGGCACCAATCCAAACGACGTCGTTTTTCACATGACATGACATGCTTATCGAAGTCCATTAAAACTTTGTTGTTGAGTAAGACCGCAACGAAAGCCCCAATAAATCATCAAGCTCATAATTTTGTCCATATCTATTTTCATTTCACTTTTTAAATTGGCCCCAATTTGTATTTTCATTTTTATTGTTTTTCCATTTACAGATTCCCAAAGAATTCCTAATTCGAAATTTAGATGTATTTTTTAATCGCTGTTTTTCTTAGTTGCCTATTCTAAAAACCTTCAGTGTTACCCACGTTTAGGGAGGGAGATCTCTGTGCATGTTTACCTTGATATTTTAAAACATACGTACCACACCCTTGTAGTTCAACTTCAACTTTTGATTAATGGCTTTCGTGGAGTTGCCAAAATTTCGCCTGTAGGTCTAGTTGTTAGTGACCCTGACTGCTAAGCCAGACTTCTTGGGTTCGATTCCCACCCAGGACAAATATTTGTGTGATGAACATGATCATTTGTTCTGTGTCTGGGTGTAATTTATATATTATATGTATGAACATAGAAGTATATAAGTATATTTATCAGCTATCTGGTTACCATATTACATTGGGATCAGACGTCGTGTGTGAGATGTGACAAGTTATTATTATTATCATGTGTATTCGAAGGATCAGCCGTCAAAGAATTTTATTTAGAGCTGTAGAGCTTTAATAGAGCCAAAGAAAAAATATTCTTGGAATAACAATAATTAAAAATATATAATTTGGAATAAATATTTGAATATACTAGTTATGGTTAACGGTTAAAGAGTTTTACTTTGTCATTCTCTATAAACAGTTTGTATTTTTTGAAGACGTTGGCACCATTCACCGTTAGATGACACTACAGGTTAGTGCCTCTTCGAACCAATACCTTTACTAAAGTGAGCATTCTATCATAGATGGCTGTTTCTAACAATAGCTAAACAGAATTAATTGAGCTAACTTGATATGGAATCTCGCAGTCCTGGCAGTGCTTGGTGACTTCGTGCAAATTCGTTCGCGTGATGATTTTGAACCTAAAACTTTTCTGCGGTTCGAAGCTCAGCCCAGCCTTTTGCTATTTTAGACTATGATCTATCTCTGCTCCTAATTTTATCCAGATCCGTTTAGCTGTTCTGACGTGTTCAAGTAATATACAATAAACTCCCCCGCCCGCATTTATGTATTTATAATTGTAGTAAGATATATAAGATATATTCTACCTGTGGTACAAGACAACTAGATTAACTAAGCAATTTTCTCAGATAAATTTTACTTTTTTTTAAATTTATATTACTATGTCTATGTCTGTCACATAAAGTCTTGTTCAGCCTTATTATAATTATTCAAATTTAAATAAAATATATTTATAATGCCAAGTAATTCTTTGAAATCGTCTTATCTAAAAAATATTGAAAGTTATAGATCATTACTGTCTGTATTACGTACGCACCGCAACTAAAGGTTGATTGATTATGGAACAACACAGGCCGCTATTTAACCCGCCCGTTTCCAAATGATTGAGACTTATGAGAAGAAATAGTCCAAACAAACTCATGGCTACTCTTTTAAATTATCAGATAGATGTTACAATATTTTGTGTACAACATATACTGTTCAATGAAACACTATCGTGTGCTATTATGTTGCTAAAAGTAAATAAAGGTTATTAAAGTACCTAAAGTAGTTAGGCAAGGAAAATAGAAGTTGAAAAGGAAGAAGAAACCAATATAATAAAAGAAGACTATTAATTTTAAAACCCTCTCTTATATACGAAAAGGAAAGGAAGGTTAGGAATCTTGCTTAATGCAAAAGGCTGTCTCTGTTTTTCCTTTTGTAAATGAAGAAAAAAAAAAAACATACACCTATATATAATCGAATTAAATGATATATTCTTAGTGGTGTATAAGAAAACATAAATGTAAAGTATATATGTTTAATGATTATTAAATTGGAGAGTTGTAGTATAGCATAAATAAGTAAATACACTTTTAAATCTTAGTCCTTTGCTCTTAATCTAAAAAGACTAACTACCAACGTTGGAGTTAAGCGCTGTGGTCAATGACATCCCACAGCTTAAGAACGTAGCTTATTTATTATTCCACCAACAGACATTCTATGACGGATTACAGAATACGTCTCGTGCACATAAAAAAAGCCAACTTTATTCGTACGCGGCATCATACGTCACCAAGTGTTCGGGCGTTTCCGTGATCCTTCGGCTTCGGGTGCGTCTGGGGCGCGTTGTTATGGCAACGGGCGGGCACGCGGCGCTCTCGGCAGCGGCCGCAGCTGAAAATAAACACAGGAGTGACGCCTCGCGGACTTGTTGTGGAGCAAGGGGACACGCCACTGGGCCGCTGTGGGGGTGTGCGCGCCGTGACGTATGTAATTATCGTTTCAGGTTTCACAGGAGACGTATTGCATTATTTTTAACAGGCTCACCCTATAAGAAACACTTCGAGACAAATTAAATACGCAATTAGAAAGTTTGTTAGCACTCATACTCATTTTTGTCATACTCATACGTATTTTATTAACATTTAATTTTTTTAGAAGCTTGGCTGTTAAGCTAAATTTCGTGGGGGTTCGTGATGGTGACATGAAAACAAAAAAGTTTAGCTTAAATCTTACACGAAGCTAAAGGCGGGCTTTTTGAAGAATCGCAGCCAAAAGTTGCAGGGCTGTAAGGCATGCGGCTCCCGTACAAGAGCGGTGTTGTCCCCGGGGCGGGGGTGTGGTAGGGGCGCGGGGGTGTGTGGAGTTTGGTGCGCGCGCACTGGTCTCGCGTCAGTCGCTGGGCGGCGCGCGGCCGGCTCGCGGTCGATAGCTGCACGCTGACAGCTGCACGGGCACGGCCATGTTGCGCGAAGCGTGCACGCGCGAGCGGCCCCGAAGTGCTGCTGTGTAAGTGAAGTGCTGTGTCGAACTCGCCTCTACTCCCCCCTACAGCCACGCGGCTGCCTCGAGCTTTCGGTCAGTATCATAGTGCATCACCATATCTGATAACTATCACTATCACCTGTGTGCGTCCGGTAGACTTGTATTGAGGTTGCTGATCGGTGCGATCTCATTCTCAAATGGTGAATGAGCGTGACGGGTTACTGGGAACGTACGTGTACACACGTCCTAAATCTGAAGCTAGGTTTCCACGTTACGATGTACATACGTATTTTAATATGTAACTAGTAATGTTAGGTTAAGCTGGGTACTGGCGCGAAGGTGCCCACGTTTTGGTGACACGTAGCTAAATTCGTGAAGGCTGTGTGTTTAATAAAGTAAAAATCTATCTATAATTGATTTCTTGATTACAATTTTAATAACAATTGATGGTGAATACAACAAAGTTCCATTTGATATATAATTTGCACAGATAAAACTGAGTTCAGAAATACAGTGTTGTAGCACTTCGTAGCGCTTTGTAGAACCTCGTAGGGTTCGTAGCCATACATTACCAATAGCCCCATAATCCACTGAAATACTGAGATATTATACTTTGCGGATCATATGTACCATGATATATATTATGCCATTGTATAAGTATACGAATTTAAATAAACAATTAGGTCTTAAATCATGATCATAGATTAGGCACCAAAAGGTGGAAAAAGGTAAAATTTTATAGGAAGGTGTTAAGCGATACTAATAGCCATCAATAACTTTTTGATATATAGCAACTATGTTACATCAATTTATAACAATAATGGAGTTCGGTAGGCTTGTCGGGACATGTGTTTGCGTGATGTTTTAGATCACGATAGCCATTATAACGAGCTAATGCATTATTAACTATCTTGTTATTGTTAGGCTTGTCTACAAAGCCTTATATCACTCACATGTTTACGTCCGGAGATATTTCAAACACTTAGACTATTAAGTATTGTTTGTTTAGGCTATGTACCTATGTATTTATACTAAAATTATACCATGTATCTATCTGTATGTTATCTGTTCAAGGGCTAAACCAATTTTAAATAACCTAAGTATGTAAGACGAATCCTGAGAAAAACTAAAACTTTTTCCGGCATGCTATGCAGGCGAAGCTGCGGAAGAAAGCTAGTATGCTAAATTACTGTTTTAAAAAACTATTATAAATTGTTTAAAATTTAAAAGAATTTTGTGTCAATCTAAAAAGGTTGATAATTAGAATTATTACTAACTAAGTACTACTAACTTTCATTGCGAGGTGCAGGAATTTCCATCGTAGTTCATTCTATCTTCTCTAGATGTCACTTACTTATATTTTGACTGTTTGCATTTTCTAAAAAATGAGATTATTTACTGTCTGATAAAAATAGTCTATTTTTTTCCTTTTCGCTTATATTAGTATTCTACATATAATGCATTATTTTTTTTTATAAAAAAATAATAACTATCCCACTGTTAATGTACTACATCTATTTAACTGTTTTTTTACGTCTTGTTATCAGCTCGTATTATGATTGTGTTTATGTGAATAAAATGCACTAGCAAGACAATGAGGGCCTGCGACTTCGTTCTATCGTAATCTTTGTTGCTACTCTAGACTATAATCTACTTCTGTGCAAAATTTCCCGCAGATCCGTTCAGCCGTTCTAATGTGATTGAGTAACAAAATAACTATTCACATAATCTCATTTATAATATTATTTCTAGTGAGGTATTATTTATTTTATATTTTACACATTATGCACATAAATCCTTTTGCATTAAGATCACGTCTGTACTGCGGATTTAATGACATTGGCAGTCTTTGTACGTCTCTACCTTTACACCTTCTATCTATAACAGATAAAGATAAAGGAATAAATACTAAATAGTTGCTTAACCTAATTTTTCTTTCTCGTTATCTGTTATTGGCCTAAACGAGCGACTACCACCGCCCATGGACTCCTACGATTCAATAGTCGCAAGTACGGTGCTGGCTAACAGTCAAATTTTTTTACATACATACATAAGCTCACGCCTTTCTACCATCGGGGTAGGGAGAGACATAACAAGAATAAAGAAGAGACCGCCAATAAGATATTTGCGTGCGATCTCACAATAGTACTTTTTTTCCGAAGGAAAAGTATTCTATATTCTTTCTGTGCTACAAACAACGTTGTCATCTGGAGCTGACAACAAGGGTTCCATTTCTAGGATTCCGTTACTATTGAGGGTGAATAGGCATGAAACATATGTTTCTTTTAGAAGCTTAGTTTTGTTAATACAAAAAATTACATCAACTTGCGACTCATTCACTATATCCTTGTCATCGATTAAAACAGACCAACGTGAATTGAATGCTTGTTTGCTATCGTACTGATGAAAAAGAGATAGTACGTAATAAAATATAAGATAATTCTGTTCGGCTTAAATTAAGATAAGATTATGAATGTTATGATTTATAAACCTGTCATGACGACATACAGACAGACATACTTTGTTGTTTAAAGAAAAGCCTCTATAAAAGGAACTTTCATAATAATTAATATTTTTATTGTAGAGCTTATATATTGAACGACAAAATATGATTATCATAGATATTTTTATTATTTTACTCATGACAATAGAAATTGAACCAATGAACCAATTAAGCTACGATTCAACGTTTGTAGTGTAGTGCATATGTTTGTAGTGTAGTAAGTATCAACAGTGTAGTAAGTATGGTTTCAGTAAAAGCCTGATCTGGCTTTTACTGAAACCATACTTATAACAATAGCATTTTATTTCATTTTCATATACTGAATATTTTAGATTTAACATACAAAATACTCTTAATATTCCTGAAATTTAGAGTCTGGTCTAATTTGATAGTTTCAAACTGAGAGATATTAAGCAAGAAATCCACTTCGCTTGAATGAACTTAAACAGACATTTACACAAATGGTAGGTTCAAGTTCAACTTAGTACAATCGGTCTGTTGATGTTTAATTATTCTGCGTACATTTCCCAAAAGGCTCCAATCTCTTACAACTTTGAAAGCTATCGTAACTTAACCATTAACAACCTACAAACCACCTTTACATCTAAAATTAAATGACATTTGGTACGATTGCTACGAGGCTACGCAATTGCTACGGAGTCCTATGAAGTGCTACGATTATATTTGTAATGCGTTAAATGTTTGCTATTTGATATATTTGATTTTTATTTTTTAAATCAATATTGAGCAAAATTGCTGAAACCTGACTATTAATTGGTGACCATTTTTTTAACAGTACGATTAGAGGTTTGTAAAATGACTAAAATCTATAATAGATTATATAGTACTTTTTTCAGTATAATCCAATGCTCCCGTTCTGATACAATGATTGATGATGATCATCATCATCATTTATCTATCTCCTATCGCAGTCCACTGCTGGACGTAGGCCTTTCCCAACGTTCGCCACCGCACCCGGGCCACCGGCATAATAGTTGCTAGTTGCCAGAGTACTTGCTTTATAAAAAATATCCTGATAATGAAAAATAATGAATAAAAAAATATAGTACTATGTTAAGACATACCAATATAGTTCTCTATTTCTTAGCAATATTTTATTATTATTGAGAGACAGACGAACAGACAGGTCACCTAATGGTAAGTGACAACCACCGCAGGACACGAGCATATCCAGAGTTGCAAGTGCGCGCCCGGCTTTGACGGTGATGAGGGGTTGCTGGATTCGGGGAGGGGAAAGAGGAGAGGGGGAGTTGGGCCTCCGGAAACTTCACTTACTTACGAAATGCAGCGCAAGCATTGCTTCACAACCGGTTTTGTGTAGGTTCGTATCGCACCAGTCGATCCTATAGATAGGTAAGGTTTAACCCAAATTGATGCTCAATTTCATTAGTACACAAACAAAGAAAATATGCCGTTCTTCAAACCCCTTTAAAACTTAACTCCCAATCAATATTTTTAAGTAATACCAACCAAAAAGGATCACAGTATATTATACTTTATTTAGTTATCATAAGCCATGATTTCGTCGATACATCGTTTGTACATTATCAGTCGATAAAATCAACTTGAGAAGTGG
Organism: Tyria jacobaeae; assembly: GCA_947561695.1. Lineage (NCBI taxonomy): Eukaryota > Metazoa > Arthropoda > Insecta > Lepidoptera > Erebidae > Tyria > Tyria jacobaeae. Next base: position 21,792,807 of record OX387217.1, on the reverse strand, counting down.
AAGTGTCAACGTTTACAACACACTTGACATATTTTTTATGTTGGTACCGTCAGGGATATATTTTATGCTTGAGATCCGTATTGCCCTCTATTTGCATGTTTTAGCATTGCGACAAGATTCTACAGTTATGACGAGCAAAGAACTTATATATAATTAGATAAATAAGTTAGGCAGGTGAGGGCCGGCTCGACCGGAGTAATACACCGGAATCACAGAGAACCCGTTGTGAAGTATTACTTGCGTTGTGTTTCACCGAGTAAGTAAGGCTACCGGAGGCTCTTTGGAATTGCAGGTGTCTAGGGCAGCGGTAGTCATTAACATCAGGCTACCTGCCAGCTCGTTTGCCCTTTGTATAGTATAAAAACTTTTTTTTTTTAAACGATTTATGTCTTTTAGTACAAATTAAGTTCTCTTTAGTCTGATACAACTTTTGTTTATTATAAGTACAAATTGATGGTCAACAAGATCTCAGATGTTCCTCACAGATTTTCTACATTTATTAATTTTCATTACACAAAGATTTTTAAAGGTCTGTATATTTTTTTTTATAAAACTAGAAATTTGAAGAAAATGGTATGACCGTTTATTCGTGGTAGAGCCATGCTTAGGCACGAATGGGCCGGCTCAACCAGTGCGATACCACGGCCTCACAGAAAACCGGTTGTGTAGTAACGCTTGCATTTCCCCGAAATGAGTGAGGTTTCCGGAGGCCCAACTCCTTCTCTCCTCTTTCCCATCTCCTCATCCCTCCTCTCTTTTTCCCTTCCCCGCAAACAAAAAAACGGGTGGCACATGTCCATGAACCGTGGTTGCGTTTACTTATCATCAGGTGACCCGTCTGTTCTTATATCCCCCTATAGTATTAAAAAAAAGAAAAAAAGCCTTCATTCACTATCTGATTTATACAAACATACATACATGCACACATTCACGCCTGTGGGAGGACGTCCGCAGGGATAAGCAGAGATTATAATTTAGTCTCATTAACGTAAGGCGGCAGGCAGGCAGGCATTGTCAATTACGGCAATAGGGCTACGTCATCCTGGCACTTTTTTGAATTATATGGGTAAAAGAATATGTTGTCAGGAAAGGGAAGTTGGAAAGGGAAGAAGTTGGAAATGATATAGCTTATACTGATGCATTGGGGGCGTAGCCAATAGCTCAAACAAGACACAGTCTCACATATCTATAACTCGAACTGGGTGGTGCCAGGAGGTCCGAGTTCTCTGACTTGTCTCAATTATGTTAAAAAATATATTCAAAATTTCCTCTTGAAAAGTATTATTTGTCTTAGGTTCACCACGTTTGAATACTTCAACTTGAATTCTATTTACACGTGCTGCACAACCATTTCAGATCTTGTAGATGTCAGCACATACTTACGTGGCTACTGATTTTAGTGCACTCTCAGTAAATCTCAGCTGTGAATCCAATTTGGTGATGGAGACACGTATCAAAGTGAACTTATGTATATCTAAGATAGCTTTAAATTACATATGTAACTACACTCTTTTTTTTTATATATAACTCCCGCACTAGGATTAGTTCCTATGTCGTGGGGGACTTTACAAACATTGAAGCAACGGACACAAAGAACACCCAGACTCAGAACAACAATTTGAGGATTACGCAAAGTAGTCCCGTGCGGGGATCGAACCCACAACACTCGGCGCGGTAGCGTAGGCACTAAGTGACCGTTATAAAAGAAAAATCAATTTTTTTTTGTTCGGAAGGATTTAAAAGTACATAATAATCATATATTGTTTTTCACCCTCCTTTTTACCCCTTTTTTCTTGGATTTTTATCCGTGTGACATTTAGATACACGTGGCCTGGGAAATAGTTCATTTCAAATTCATACCTAACAGGCTATGTGTATCCGAAAAAATACACAGGTAAAAACCTTTCTCTTTGTTTCAGGACTCAAGAACGCGTTTTGGAGGAAAGTATTAGAAAAGACATGAATTTTGATTCATGCTTTTTCTTATATTTTTTATCTATTGTTACAGTATAAGAGTTGAAACGTTCAAATAAGTGATTTGCTATGGAGTATTCAAGTGGTGATTCCGATCAGGAGCCCAATTTTATGTCCGATGAAGACTTTAGTGATACAAGTACAAATGACGACAATGACAGTCAGATTTGGAACCCTCCTAGGTTTTCAAGGCGTTTGCCAACATTTTCGGATAGTGATATATCCACTGAAATAGAACGGTGTAGGTCATCAAGGATAGCTCCATCAGAGTTCTACTCTAGCCACCAAACGTGCCAAGTACTTCTGGTACTACTGATATAAAATAAAAGACGTACTCAACATGTTTATAAAAAACTATCAAAATGTCTACACACCAGGAGAAAAAGTTTGTGTCGATGAGTCATTGGTCGCTTGGCGCGGCAGACTTATTTTCCGCCAATATATTCCAAACAAAAGAGAAATTTTTTAAACCGTGTATTTAGAAGGGATATTCATGGAACCTGATTGTATATTATGGAAAATCGAAGAAACCTAAGACAGTAGTCTCAGAAAAGGTAGTACTATCTTTGGCAGAGGGTCTTTTCAACGAGGGAAGGACCATGTATACAAACAACTATTACACAAGTGTTCCACTTGCACTGCGAATGCTTAAAGAAAGACACATTTAGTAGAAAATACTTGCCTAAGAAAGTTACCAACACAAAACTAAAAAAAGGCGAAATAGCAGCTCAGCGATCAAGTGAAGGCATCGTAGCTTTGAAATGGCGTGACAAGCGAGATGTGCTTATACTTTCCACAAAGCAATCTGGTCTAAAAACGGTCGTCAAAAGGAACAGAAGAGGTGAAAGCATAAGAAAACCTGCATGTGTTGAAGATTATAATCTAGGTAAATCATCAATATATGTGAGTGATCAGATGGCTACTTATGGGTCAGCTTTACGTAGATGCACCAAATGGTGTCGGAAACTGATGTTTGAAATTATATGGGACACCAGCTTGGTGAACGTTAATTTTTTGTATAACCAGTATACCTATAAAAAGAAACTAATAATCACAGAGTTTCGTGAACAAGTTATTAAAGGTATGCTCGAAAGATCCAATCACACATCAGTGACTGCTACACCTAGCTCGCTTAGTGCTAAACATTACCTGGTCCCGAATATGAAAGAGGGAGTGAAAAAGAAAGCTCGTTGTTCTGAATGTTATAAGAAATACGGTCGACAAGGAAAAACCATCGACGGAAAACTACGAAAAACTTCCCAAGTTGTAACAAAATGTTCTATTTGTGATGTGACCTTTTGTAAAAGTTGTTTCAATGATTGTCACAAATTTTTTGTTTCAAGTTCAGTTGCTTATAATTATTTTTTTACTATCTAGTCTTTTCTAGTGCCATTATAAAATAAAAATACAAAAAAATATAAATGGTTTTATTTGCCTCCTAACCTAGAAATATTAACCTAAAATTAAAAAGTCTATAAGTTTTTTGTAAAATCACCGATTCCCAGACCATTTACATCGGAGATATGCGACAGGCCAGGGCTTTCACTTTTGTGTATTAGATGGAAAACGTGTTCCTTAAGGATATACGGCGCGTTTACTAAGTAGAAAGATATGTATACTTTTGAATACACAGTGTTCCAGACACTGTGTGACAAAAATATACACTTGGCGCCTAAGGTGTTTGACCGCTATGCCATCGGTGTAGTTCCGCCGAATATTCCTAAAAGGGTAGGTAGAGGAATCTGAAACTTTTTGACAGCCATATTTCTACGTATTAGATTTAGAAATGTAGTGGCATGTTCAGAACTTTAGAAATATATAATGAGTTTTAACATAATATTAAGAACTTTAGAAATATATAAAGAGTTTTAATATTATGTTAAGAACTTTAGTTATATATAAAAGATAGTTATTATAACACTGACAAATTGACGACTGAAATTCACTGATAAAGCTAGCATTACGTGAGATAGAGCTCAGGCTTACCTAAATAAAACTATTTTTGATGAATGTTATTTATCATCAATTCTACTTCTGATTTTCTTTAACTTCCATCAACCAGATCACTGAACATTTACATACCTTTATAAATTCTATCTGTCAGTTACAAAACCTAATTGAATACATATATAAATGCATACATTGACGTTTGTATCACTATTTAGGGGTAGGCAGAAGCGTAATTAATGCACATATATTCTAGTCCCATCCACGTAATGGCTGTTGCGTCATCAGGGCTCTTTGGGAAAAAGATGGGAAAAATGGGATTTTAGTGAAGGGAAAAGAGACGATGGATTAGTAATCGATCAAGCAAGTCACAGCCGCATGCCTTTAACTCGAACTGGCTCGCACCAGGAAGTCCTGACCCTCTAACTAATAGGATAAGATGATCGGCACTGAAAATAATATAATTAATCTTTTTTGAACTTTCACGATTTAACTAAGGCTCACGATCTAACTACTTGTAAAGTTAGTAAAAGTGAGGTGCCTGTTCGGGTACCCAAATTCATTAACCAAATTGTAATGGTAACTTTTAATAAATAAATAAATAAATAATAAAAAGCCTGTATTGTTGTTTCTTATATTCTAAGTACATTGTGCCTTTTCTTTTTTTTTTGCCGAGAAATGTAAAATAATTATTGCATGTCGGTAACTTGTCCTCCGACAAAGGCCTCCTCTAAAGATCTCCATTCATTTCTGTTCCTAGCTGTACGGGTCCATGTTGGACCCGCTACTCTTCTAATGTCATCTTCCCATCTCTTGATTTGTCTACCTCTGCTTCTTTTATTGTCTAGTGGGCACCTCTCTCTTCGGTCATCTCCCTAATCATATGCCCCGTCCATCTCCACTTCAGTAGTTTATAAGTTGTGTATACATTTTTAAATTTTGTGTTACTTTTTACATGTGTAAGTTTTTGTCGGTCTTTTCTTTTACTTCTAGTGTACTTCTTTCTATTCAATTTTGACAACTTGTAATATACTCATCTAAAAAATACGTGTAATCACTTTTTAATATTTCTAAAAACCGGCTTAACAATTGCCTATAAAAAATTGGTAACCACAAAAACCGGCTTAATAATTGCCTATAAAAAATTGGTGGTTACCAATTTTTTATAGGCAATTATTAAGCCGGTTTTTAGAAATATTAAAAAGTGATTACACGTATTTTTTTCTCTCGCTTTCAATGCGCCTTACCAACGTAATATTTCAAATCGTAACAATGTGTGATTTAAAAACTTTTTCGTTATTTGTCTGGCATCCCATGATCAAGTCCTGATTTGGGTACGATGAGTCCAACATAGGAGTATACTGTTTCGAATAATAAAAATATTTTAAAATCGGCCTACAGTTGGCAAAGAAATCACTTAACACACATAAAAAAAATACGTACAACAGAACCTCCTCTTTTATTGAAGTCGGTTAAAAGGTTAAGGTAGGTTTATCGTGAAGGTCGGTCTCTGGCATGACAGCTCCATAACGAAGTAACCTATTTTTGTACTATTTTTTTTGGTCAACAGATGACCTAGTCTTATTCTTTTTAGCTATAACGAAAAAAATATTTAGGCGTTAAAAAACTATTGGCATTTTGTAATAATAATAAAGCTGAAAGATTATATATATTATATAATTTATATAAAGTAATTCGAAACTACGGCCGTTAAAGTCACACTTCGGCAATGATCGGGATTGCTCGTCTAAAATCGGTGTTTTAAAAGCATTATGTTTGTTAAGTGAAACTTATATGTTCAGTTAATTAGTTGAAAGGTATAATGTCACATATGGGACGGTGTTTTATAACTGGGGTCGCAAATAAAATCAGAACAAAATCACTTATTCACTTAGGGAGCTAAGTAACTCTATAATTGTCATTAAATATAATTATAATTTACTGTACTTTATTATGTACAAAGATAGTCCCTGCTCATAAATAACTGCTTCAATGATTTTATATAGTTTTAGGTCTTACATGTACACTTGAGGGTAATGAATCCGCCCATATTATGCTTAGGCACGTATGGGCCGACTTGACCGGAGTAATACTACGACCTCACCGAAAAATTGTTGTGAAAAAGCAATGCTTGCGTTGTATGTTTCAACGAGTGAGTGAGGTTACAAGAGACTCAAACCTCCTCTCCTCTGTACCCTTCTTTCGAAGGCTGGCAGTGCACTTACAACTCTGGAGTTAAAAGTGTCCATGAGGCGGTTGTTACTTACTGTCAGGTGTTCAGTGTGCTCGCTAGCCCCCCTTACATATTAAAAAAAAAAAACTTCCTAGGAAATATTTAAAATGTGACATTGTTCTTGTAGCAGTCATTAGAGTTAGTGCTTCACTGGGGTCACATTCGAAAGTTTATTTTTATTAAAATTATTTCATCAACCGGGCACTTTATGACTGTATATATACTGTTTGGTAGATAACAGTCCGATCCCTTAATCGCCTTTGACGTCGCCGCCGAAAGAAATGGGGTGACCCTATTCTACTCCACGGTGAACCACACGGCATTAACTATGTAGTGTAATGCGTAGGGGTATTCTTAAAGGCTGTTCCTACAATGCAGTGTAAAAGTAAAAAGATTTATATAAATATACATACAATTAAGCTGTACCCTCCGTAAGCTTCATTTTATGGTGTAGATAATTAGCACATGTTTACTAGAGTGTAGAAATGCAGCTCCCCGAGTAATAAGTATGAAGTATAAGTAAAGCATTAACAGAATAAGATTATTGTTGGGACTTTTTAGTGGCTCTACATAGTAAAATGCGTAAGGAACACATATAATTGAAATATATAAATTAAATAAACAGACACAGTGATATCATGGCGCATAACGGCATAATAGTTAATCATACGCGACATTATCATATCGTGGAGTCATCATTACCCAACTATGCAATGAGGTAGGTTATGATTTTCGTCTGAAAGCATTGTTTTTGTTAAATTTTAAACCTAATCGTCGGTCGGACCACCTCGGGTACCTTGGGAAACCTGGTATAATTACACCATTTGCGATGAAAACGAGCCTTTTATGAGCGGCTAATTTGTTTATAGAGATAATTTTCCACACGGGAGCTATAACGGTTCGATACCCGTGCAAGGATTAAACTTAATTCCTCTAATGATTATTAACATTTGAACTTGCGAGTGAAGGTTGGAAAACAATTATAGAATTGCTATTTGTTAGTTTGGTAGGTGTACAATTATTGGAATGTTTACAGTTGTTTCAATGAATTTGGGACGGCGATTTTGGGAATTAAGTTTAGTTGGCTGAGCTGATAGTGCTTATCGGATAAAATTAATCGTATAAAAGCTGTTGACCTTGTATTACTTACATCAGAGCCAATTAGATTGAATACATACATTGAATACATGCATACACGTCTCAAACGCCCACTTTTTGTCAAACAAGCCTGCTCACACCCGGGCACTGTATGGCTGTAAATATACTGTCTGATAGACAGCCTTCTGATCTCTTACTCACCTTCTACGACTCTTACGGGAAGAGATAGGATGGCCCTATTGTAAACCACTTATAACACGAAATATTTAAAATATTTCGTGTTATAGGTCTTTTTCAAATTCTTATAAATAATAATAGGAAAAAAGCTCAAAGTGACAGTTTTCACTGAGAAGAGCATTTAAGCGGAAAAAATTAAGAGGGTGTTTCCACTAACTAGTATAAATGTATCTCTCCTATTGGTTTACTTAAATTTTCTGTCTCTTTCCTTTGAAGCGGTTCATAAACAAAATAATGATTTCTACAAATGTGTTGATTAAATTTTAGTGGTCTTCTCCTCTCCTTTCCTGTCACGGTAAGTTTTTTAAATCAAATTTCATTCTTCTGACTGAAAAGGCCTACTCGAGCACCTTACAGTTAACTGGTGCTAGAAATTTTTAATGCCAGTTTAGATTCAACATTTATCCGCATCCATTACTGCTTATCATTTTACCCATGCGCTGATTTACCATATTGAGGACTTTTGCAGTATTACGTAAGCACTAAGGCCTACATAAGGTGGAGGGTCTTTTTTATTAATTTACAGATTTTGTGTAGAAAAATAAACACAAATACCAATAATTACGTAAGCAAGCATGGTAGGGATGGGTTAATACTAAAAAAAAATCTTAATAACAATAAAAAACCCCTTACGTAATATTTGAACAGCCCTGAAGTTACAAAAATATCGATAGTGCAAGTCACAGGTATATGTCAAACGTCTACAAACCCATATACCTGTTACAAATACATGAACGAATAGTGTATACAAAGATAACAGTTTTGTTTAGCCGATGGGCGTGGCTATGAGCGAAAGCACTCAGGCTTTCATCGGGCCCCACATATGTACAGATACTTAGAGGCATTCTAGAAATCACCTATTGTGATAGTTGTTGATAGCCTTTCTACTTTTATATGGAACTGGAGGCTGGATATGTTTTAGGCTTACGTAGTAATCATAATTGTATCTATGTATACTGTTTTATTTATATTAATAACTGTGCATAATATACTGATTTATGACATTTTATGCATATAAGATTATATTTTGAAGGGATAAGCAGAGGTGTACAGGTGGGGATACACATGTATTTATGGAAGTATTATAGTGACCTATTATATTGAGCAATTTATCAGGCGAAGTCCAGTTTCGAGGGCACTTAGAGGGTAAGGCCAAATTAGCCTCGAAGAAGCTTGGTGTGCTAAACAGATCGAGACAGTATTTTACTCCAGCTCCCCGCCTGCAACTTTATAAGGCAGGTTCAGCCACACATGTAACACTGTTCTCATCTCTATGTAGGAGCACCCCAACAACTCCTTCTCTCTTTTGCCCGCATTCAACATAGAGCGACTCGCATCATCGACTGCCAGAATTGCCGTTGCATATAGATGTAGCTTCAGTCTGTACTTTCTATCGCTTGTATCATTAGGACTGTTCAGAGGAATTGTTCAGACTTATACTGGCCACAGGTTGCTGCCATCGTCCTACGCGACACAATTTCTATCCCCATCTCCTGGATGATTGGAACTCCACCATTGTGCGCTTCTTCAGTAACTTTTTGCCTGTCTGTGGAACAAATTACCACCTGCCGTATTTCCGGACCGATACGACCTTCAAGGCAAGAGCGTGCTCCTAACCTGCGAGAGCAGAGGCCAGCCCACGCTTGTAACTCTTGAGCTGCGGGTGTCCATGGGTGGAGATGGTCACTTACCATCAGGTGAACCGTCTGCTCGTTTGCCTCCTCCCCTCTAAAACAAAAGTGATGTGGACCTTTTATTAGGAAAATTATGTTAGGTATGAGCCTCACAGCGCAGACAATATAAAGTCGGAGCATAAAGCGGCCTGAACGTACACAAACAATTTATTTTTTTCAATATTTTGGATGAAAAAAAAAAACTATTATTTTTAGTCTTTAAAATTCAATCAAACTATATTAAACGTTATGTTTTCATGCCAAGACGTTAACAGCACTTTTCTTCAGTGTGTACCGGATACGCTTAGAATAATTGGGATAGATTAATCAGTTATCAATTATTCTAAGCTTGATCTATATATATGTGGATCCGGGTGTCTTATTAAAGCCTCCTATTTTAGGCATAGTATGGCACACCGTGTGGTATATTTGTATTTGATATGACGCAACACAACAGCGTGTTCACAGTAAGATATTTAAAGAAATACGAACACCACTTACGTAAATTTATTTATATTATTGCCTTTATTAGGTATGACTGGCCTGTTCGTCCAGTGGTTAGTGGCCCTGACTACTGAGCTAGAGGTCGTGGGTTTGATTCCTACACGGGACAAGAGCTTTGTTACGAGTTTGGGTTTTTTTTGTATGCGATGTGTGTTTGTTTGTAAAGTCCTTAAATGCAGCTGAATCTGCGCTAGTATAACACATGATAACACGCAATAGGAACATGCACGCAACGCATATGGAACAGGAATATTTTTAGGTAAAATAGTTAGAACTGTGGTTTTCCGCTTGGTAGTTAACAAAGTCAGTGGCTCCTATTCGATCAGAAATCTATTGTATTTACCTCCTAATACTCTTATACTCTAGAATATAATACTGCAAATCTTTTCTTTATGGTTTAAGCAATGTTCGTAGGTGTCGTCGGTAGAGTTTAGTCAAGCTTAGTCAAGGAATTCTCTTTTTATTTATTTCAAAATATATTGCGATTTAGAGCGTACAGCCATATCGAGATACTCATGGTATATTTTACTTATATAATAAACATACTATGAATAATACAATATACCAATATATATAAGTAAGGGTCCGTGAAGTTTAGAAGTCTCTTCACTATTTTGGCAACGGAACAATAAATTATACATTTTTTGCGTCATTCCGGGAACATGTTATATTATTATTTATATATTTTTAGTACGTACATACGTATACTCATACCTGTATTCCGACATTTTGCCACCAATAATATAATTTAGTCCCAGTAACGTAATAGGGGCAAGCATATTGCCATCAAACGGGCACTGCATGAACCGTTGGCTGCACGGATGACGCAGTGGTCGCGTGGAGAGTTGTTGGTTCGATCCCCAAACAGGGCGACAACTTACGTAATCCTTAAATTATTGTTCCGAGTGTTTAAATGTTTGTAAAGACACGGACAGAGGGTGCCCCTATTCCTCTTATTTCTTTTTATGTTTAACGAGTTTGAAAAAAATATAAAAGTAGGTCACGTTTCTTTCATTTATTTGAATTGTTAATATAGTATTGCTTACTGATTATTTCAAAACATTTTGATTTAATAAAAAAGGCTTTTACAGATTTTGTGTTCCGTGAGGTACTCGGCGGAGTAGAACAGGGCCACCCCATCACTTCCCGGCGGTGTCGTATAGGATGACTAAGAGATCGGACTGTTATCTATCAGACAGTATATATACAGTATATATATAAAATAGGCTTGCTTCCTATTACGTTAGCGGGATGAAACTGTAATCGGCAAAATATGTGTGTTTAATACACCTCTGCCCACCCCTTGAGGGATAAAGGAGTGAGCTTATTTGTGAAGATTTTCTGGAAATTATTTATAAGTATCAGTTACCAGTTGACAAGATATCACATCACCTGAACGAATACTTTACTCAGTTGTATAGCGAGTTAGCATTCTTTTATCCGGGTCCATATTGTAAATAAATCACATAAAATTAATATAAAAATTTAGTTGACAGACACATATTAAATAATACGTTAGTTTTGAGTTTTTTTTTTTATATCTTATATTAATACACCATCTCCCGTCACAAGAAAGTCATCTTTAATCGAAACTAGCCGTCAACAAGACAGACGTCAGCGATGTAGGTTACGTATCAGCAACCTCGCGACCGCACGCCAATGCCAGACGCGTTTTAAAAAAAATAAAATTTAAAAAGTTTCAGCTGGCTTGCGTCACTGGGGGCGTGGGAAGTGACGTCAGAGGCGGAAATAGACCGTGGGAGGGCCGTTATGCACGCCCTGCTCCTATTCCAGTTTGAGTTACGTTCGTACGCTTTTGAATGCAATACGTCACTTGTGAATTGCATAATTATTGGATCTTGGCTAGCAGTTGTTGTGGGTTACTAGTAGAAAGAATTTTGTACCAATAAATATATACACAAGTTAGTTATATTTCACATTTAATTTATTTTCTTCTAATTAGTACTTTAAATAAAATTATTATAGTCTTTTGTACATATTCTAATATAGATGTTACTGAACTGTTTCTGTAAATATTTAATTTTATTTTGACAATAGACTTTTTTTGTTAAATTGCATCTTCGCGATACAATAAAATTTTATTTAATAATAGCGGGGTAATAAATCGTGTTGTTGTGATGACATACATACATACGCTCAAGCCTACTAAGTTGTAGGTAGAGGTGTAGTACACACTCACCTTTTGCCAATAAATTAGAACCCGCTACCACCAACGTAATGAAGGACAAGCCTTAACCGTGCATTTTTGTGATGGCTACAACCTTTAGTATGCAGTTTTTTTATAATTTAATAGATAGATAGATAACTACTTTATTTGTACAACATTTGTAGAATTAGAATTATACACATTTTAAGTTTAACACACATATTGTACAAAGGGCGGCCTTATTGCTAGATGCAATCTCTTCCAGGCAACCTTAGGATGGAACAAAATGATTCGGAGCGACGTCGGTAGTTTGAAGTCCATTTCAAAGGAAATTTTACTTTTTTTTTTTCGTGTGGAAACCCCCACGGGTCATCACCTCACCGGAGCTTACAGAGAGGAAAGTACTCGTACTCGTACTCTCTCGTACCCTTTACGCCGCTTCTTTAGCCGACATCACCTCCTCGCAAAATGAAGCGACGGCATCCCACGCCCTTTCGCTTTGGACCATGGACAGAACCATGGTAAAGGAAATTTTACTTAATAAATATAAAAATATACAGATATTCTGTACATTCGGTCCTTTACTATACTTAAATATATAAGTACAAAACATTTATTAACAATATAAAAATATACATATAAATACTTACATATATTAAATAAAATATATACATATATACACATACATACAACTATACACTATACATATATCTACATACGGCATACGGAATGTATCAAACTATTTATACAACTTTATGTAATAAAAATTATTTCAAATTTGTAAATTTAATACATGTTCGGAATAAAATATAAGTAGAATGTACAAATGAAGTATTGTTTATAATTGCTCTTTATTTCGCTATTTCTTTATTTACTTACGCTTTTCGTAGCGCGAATAAAATATTATTTAGTATTGATATATATACTAAGTAGTTATAAATATCAAGTGATAATTACGAATAAAATTATATTCCAACCTACTTAGCTAGATCTTCATACATCTAACTTGATTAACACTGCCATTAACCATATAATGGTAACACTATGTCTTTTCTATACATTATAGTCGGACAAACGAGCTAACGGGTCACCTGATGGTAAGTGATATCCGCTACCCATGAACAAACAAGCCAGGATCGCATATCTATAACTCGAACTGACTCGTGCCGGGCCCTTCTCGTCTGAGCCTTAAGTACTTCCCAATTTAGTTGAAAACAGTTTTTGTACGCTGCCTCTTCTTAATTCAAATAATATTCATATTAAAACCTTTAACTCCAGCCCCCTCCTTACTCCTTACCCCTATGACCTTATTCAAGTAGTTCACTTATAAATAGTCCATATCAGGTCACGGTTACACTCAGTGTACGACAGAATTAGTGTCGTGATTCTATACAGGCTATATTTAGATGATATCGTTCCGTATTTACGAATACTAGTGATGTGAAAGTGGTATTGTGGAATGTAAGTTATTTTTGATTTGTTTGTGTGGTCGGTCAAGTATTAGAAATAGCTTATGTCGAACATTTGTACTCGGTTCATATGAGTGTGGACCTTTTTAGTAGTACTTTGCGTGTTTTTTTTTTAAATGAACTTTATTGACTACATTTTTTTTTCATTATTAAAATGACAACTGCCACAATAGACAATTCCTGTGTCGCGGGGGACTTTACAAATATACAAACAACGGACACAAAGAACACCCAGACTCAGAATAAATATTTGTGGGTCACACTTTTTTTTTTTAATTTTTAACATGACCTCGGTAGTCAGGGTCACTAACCACTAGATAAACAGGTCAGTCGAAATTAGTTTAAAACTAATTTGCTCAAAAACGTTATGTTATATTTTTCATATAACACTCACAAATTGAATAACTCTTCTAACTAAGAAGACAATTTGGCAGGCAGTAAGTTTTTCCCGCGGATATTGGGATCGGACTGTTATCTATCAGACGGCGTGTATATTGTCATAAAGAACCCGACTGACGGAAATAGCCTTACCCCCTAAGACGTTAGTGGGATCAAATTCTTATTATCAGAATGCGGGTTTTTTAAACACCTGTCTACCCCTGTAGGGATATAGGCAAGAGCGTTTGTATGCACCGCACGAGCGGGGAATAGGGCTGCAACCACCTCTTCCAGTAGCTGTGGCTGGAGACTCTCCGTTAAAGGAGGCGCCCACTGGCGAAGTTTGCCCCTTACTAGATGGTAAGGTCGCCCCCACGGATCCCGATCCAGAGTCTCCAGCAGCTCTTCCTTTCCTCTATCTTTAGCAACGCTGATAGCTAGTCGCAGAGCTAGTTTGGCCTGGCGGTAAGCCTCGTAACGTTCCTCCTCTTCTTCGGGAATACGTCGACGCCGTCTCCTGTACCTGGTGTACTGCCGTCGGATCGCCACGCATTCAGCACTTGTAACCCTTGAGTTGCAGGTGTCCATGGGTGGCGGTAGTCACTTACCATCAGGTGACCCGTCTGCTCGTTTGCATATCGCATAAAAAAAAAGATATATTCGAACTTGTACTTAAGACTGGCCTGCCCCGCAATATCCCTTGCGTATACAGTCATTGCACCGCGGGTCGCAGAGTGATGTCTTATAACCGGAGTAAAGGTTATAAGACATCACTCTGCGACCGCGATCCGAGAGAGAGAGAGAGGAGGAATATGTCCCTGAGGTGACGCAACCAGACCTTCGGGTCGCGGTGTTACGCCTCCGGGCGAAGAAAACCGCTCCGGGGCCTGACGGTGTACCTGGCGGCGCAATAGTCCTTGCCCTAAAGGAGTTGGAGCCCCAACTCAGAGAGCTCTTCACAGCGTGTCTGGTGCAAGGCCGGTTTCCTTCTATTTGGAAAACCGGCAAGCTGGTACTGCTCCGAAAGGGGGGGCGCCCGATGGACTCACCATCTGCCTACCGGCCAATAGTGTTGCTCGACGAGGTGGCCAAACTTTTTGAGAGGATTGTTGCCCACCGCCTCGTCGGCCACTTATCCACGTTCGGACCAGACCTGGACGAACATCAGTTCGGGTTTCGGCGTGGGCGCTCCACAATTGGGGCGATTAAACGTGTAAGAGCTCTGGCGGAGGAAGCGGTCTCCCGGGGTGGGGTGTTGCTCGCAGTTTCGTTGGATATCTCTAACGCGTTCAATACCCTACCCTGGTCATGTATCATGGAGGCGTTAAGATACCACCAGGTGCCATCCTACCTCCGCCGCATAGTCGGGGCATACTTATCAGGGCGTTGCGTCACCTACGCAATTAAGGACAGCATAGGCCGTCGAGAAATGTCTTGCGGTGTTCCACAGGGGTCGGTGCTAGGACCACACCTGTGGAACATCGGATATGACTGGGTGTTGAGGGCGGCTCTCCTCCCAGGCGTGAATCTCACATGTTACGCGGATGACACGTTGGTCACGGCCTGGGGGGCGACATATGGTGGGGCAGCGTTGCTTGCTGCGGCTGTAGTCTCTCAAATCGTGGAACGAATCCAGCGGCTGGGCCTACGGGTTGCCCTTGAAAAGTCCGAGGCCATTGTGTTTCATGGGCCTCGAAACCCGCGGCCGCTGGACTTCCACATCGTCGTCAGCGGGGTGCGGATGGCTGTCAAGGACACTATCAAATACCTGGGTTTGATCCTTGACAGTCGATGGGATTTCCGTCCACATTTCAGCCAGCTGTCGACGAACCTAATGAGCACTGCGGCCGCTTTGTCTTCGCTGCTTCCAAATCTTAGGGGGCCGAGCGTAGCATGTCGGCGCTTATACGTGGGGGTCGTGCGGTCCATGGCCCTTTACGGGGCCCCAGTATGGGCCGACCATCTGACGGCAGCCACCGTCGCCATACTGCGCAGACCACAGCGGGCGATGGCCGTTAGAGTCGTGCGAGGATACCGCACGATCTCCTATGAGGCGGCGTGCTTACTGGCCGGATCACTGCCCTGGGACCTGGAAGCGAAAGCTCTCGCGTCGCTACATCAGTGGCGTGAAGAGGCGCGAGAGCGAGGACACCAACCCACCCCTAGAGAGTACGAGAGGCGTCGGACTGAAGTGAGGGGGGTCCTTGTGGCGGAATGGCGGGTGCGACTACTGCACCCGTCATATGGCCTCAACACCATCGAGGCCATCCGGCCAGTATTCAGTGATTGGGTCGAACGGAGGCACGGCTCCCTGTCATATAGGGTAACGCAGGTGCTTACAGGTCATGGATGTTTTGGGAAGTACCTGCGGGACAAGAGGGATGCCCGGTGCCACCACTGCGTCAATTGCGAGGTAGACACGGCGTGGCATACGGTACAAGAGTGTAATGCTTGGGAAGAGCCGCGCCGTGCCTTAGTAACAGAGATAGGGACTGACCTCTCGCTCAATGCGCTTGTGCGTGCCATGGTCGGGAGCGAGAGGTCATGGGATGCAGTGGTCACCTTCTGTGAAACTGTTATGACACAGAAGGAGGCTGCGGAAAGGGAGAGGGAAAACACGACTTCTCTCTCCATCCGCAGACGACGCACCGGACGTCGGAGGAGGGCCGACAATGCCCAATTCCGGCCTCCGTAAATGGACCCGAGGGTGGTGTACGTGGGGTACAGTCCACCGCCCAAATCGTTTAACAGGTCCGAGGTTGCGGGCGTGTAGTGTTCCGCACGCCTCCCTCAGGGAGTGATGGTGGGGGAGAGGTGCATTTCCCCCTCAAAACGAGATGGGGTCCGCTCCGGACGGTCACCTGCTGGCCGCGGAAGAATGTCGTGTTCCCGCGGCCCTCGGCAGCAGGTGCGAGGAAGGAACACCGTGGTGGTTTTAGCCGGTCAAGTCCGGCACACCCCTCCGCTGATGCCCCCGGCGGAGGATAGTCCATGAGGCTTTCCCCACGTACAAAAAAAAAAAAAAAAAAAAAGGGTTACAAGTGCGCTGCCGGCCTTTTAGGTAGGAGTACCCTCTTTTCTTGAAGGTTTGTAGGTCGTATCGGTTAGGAAATACGGCAAATATCTAAACACAGTTAGTCATTACAATTCATTTCATCTCCCCATTACTCATTAATCCCGAAAATTAAGCGATGAATAATGATTATTCAAATTGACTAAACAACGCGATAATTTTCAGCTATAAACTATATTATTTGTGTATAAAATATTCCACAGTGGTGCCATAATTCACGTGGGGTTGGGAACAAAATGGGGTTTTTGCTTAATTTAGCTGTTGTATATCATAATCTGTATAAGCTTTAAGAAGCTTATACAATAACGTATGATTTAATTTAGTTTTGTGTTAAGGTGCTTATATCGTAATAAAAGAATACTGTATTTGTTGACTGGAATAGGGCCAAGCCATCACTTCCCGCGGGTGTCTACTAAGGGATCAGACTGTTATCTATCAGACAGTATATGTAGTTTTTTTTATAGGAGAGTGCAATCCAGCAAACGGGTCACCTAATGGTAAGTGACCGTAATAGTGGTCGTAAGTTTGATTCCAGCACTGATAAAAAAAATTAATACCCATTTCGATTGTTTGTTTGTTTGGAAAGTTCACAGTTAAACAGTAATCATTCTAGTGAGGGAATTGTTTCAAAAAGTGTTTGTATGTTTAAAGAAATTATTTTTCAGTGGTGTACTGATTTCTGTAATTGACATAACCGCGAGTAGCTACTGAGTAGAAACTATTACCTGCACACATTTTATCTACTCTAGTAATCACCTTGAGTGGGTAAAAACCTAGTTGCAACGAAATGCGTGATAATATGTGGGAAGGCCTTACTTTAGTACGGTTTTCCTCTTTTATTGGACGTTTGCTTTGGATACTACTTTGGATCTTAGAAAGTGAAGTGGTCTTATCAGAATTTGTACTAAAAATAGAGATATATTCAGTGTGTGCTTCTTCAGAATTCATTAATGATGGTACATAGAAATTTAACAGAAAACTCGGTTCGGAAATCGCACCAAGAAATCCAAGATGTATTTTCTGTTAAAATAAATAAACGTGTACTAGAGCTATAATTATGATATTACGAGTAAAAATATAAAATTTGCATCAGGTGATTACACATACATACATCAAACTCCCGACGAGGTGTATCAAACGCTCATTTTTTTCCGACTACATTTAAAATATATTTATAATATATATAATTTCTGTGATTGTATACACATAGATACATATATTGTGCATGTGTTGACGAATATAAACCAAAATTTGGAACCAGATTTTGACATGTAAGGAAATTGTCATAGCATGCTACGAAGTGCTATGTAGCTCTACAAAATTAAAAATATATTGTTGTAATACTTTAACCTCAGAGGTAAGATATCTGTTATTTTAAGTCTTGTTTAAGTAGGTTATGTAGGTACTCTTTCTCTCTCTCTCACACTATTATAAAACCAGAAGATGTCTCTCTCTGTCCGTGATATTCACTATAAAGGTGTTAGCATAATACCAGCGCTGCTTCTTACGTAGTAGCACGATGCTGAGATAACGCATATTTTTCTCTCCTACAGTGGTACTTGTTAGCACTGACGTTTGATGAATTTGTTATCCTTGCCTTGTGTAATTTCAAAATTAACATATTTTCTTTCTTTCTAAATATTAATATTATTATTTTATATATTTTCCAATCTGCTGAGCTTAGAAACACAACATATATAAGGGAATAAAGCTTAAGAGCTAAGAGTATCATGACAGCAGAATCGCTGAAGCATTTTGCTTATATTGGCGAATCGTTGTTTGATATCTTTTGTTATGAGTCGTGAAAACAACCATATATTTTGATAGCTCGTGAGGTCAGTGGTTATTGAAGCAAGATATCTGTCTATAATGACGATTATTTATTAAGTTTGTAAACCGACTCTTTAAAAAGAGGAGGGTCTATATTTTTAACTTTTTGTATTTTTTTTATACATACATGTTAAGCGATTTCTTACTTCACTAATTTTAAATCAATTTTCAAAATATTTGTTGTATTCGAAAGAGTATAGCTACTCCAGCGGTGATCCCACTATATTACGAACAAGTTTTTTTTTTTTTTTTTTTTTTTATACTATAGGGGGACAGACGAACAGACGGGTCACCTGATGGTAAGTGACACCGCCGTCCATGGACACTTGCAACTCAAGAGTCGCAAGTGGGCTGCCCGCCTTTGAGGGTGATGAGGGATAGGGGATGCAGGGAGCGGAAAGAAGAGAGGAGGGATGAGGAGATGGAAAAAGGACAAAGGAGATGAGGAGAGAGAAAAGGGGGTCGGGGGAATTGGGCCTCCGGAAACCTCACTCAATTCGGGGAAATGCAACGCAAGCGTTACTTCACAACCGGTTTTCTGTGAGGCCGTGGTATCGCACCGGTCGAGCCGGCCCATTCGTGCCTAAGCATGGCTCTACCACTCTAAGTTTGTAAGTTGCACGCTTTTACAAAAGTTCTTGTTTTTAAAGACAATTTCCGCAGTAGGAAAAATTCCTGTGTAGCTGGGCTTTACAAATATTTAATGAATGGGCAAAAAAACAACAACAACAACTTTGACAGCGGTAGAGCCATGCTTAGGCGCGATTGGGCCGGCTCGATCGGTGCGATACCACGCTACAACACGATCCAATTATTTGTGGGAATCGAACCCATCGGTTCAGTCCTCAGGGTCACTAACTACTAGGCTAACAGACTCGTCTATTGCGGCAAGAAGGCGCACTAAAGGCGGTTATCAACTTCATTATTCTCTTTGGTGAACCGTACGGTGCAAGACAGTTTTGGCAAGGTTCTTTAACCGCCGGCTGCCTGCCTCACGTTAACCTTCCTTGCGAATTGTAGTGGTGGAAAAAAGGAAAAAAAGGCATATTTTTAGAACGAAAATTGGTAGGGTCAGGAAACTGGGGTAATGTCCCAAGACTAGGATGAGGTAACGAGACTGAGACTATAAATAAAATTAACACATTCTATAAATACAATAAATAAATACATGAAAAAAAAAATACGCTTTGTGGGTCACGATGCGGTAGAATAGGGCAATCCCATCTCTACCCGGTGGTGTCACTAAGGGATCGGACTGCTATTTATAAGACAGTATGTATACAGTCATACAGTGCCCGGTTGATGGCAGTAGGCATTACTGTGGTGGGACAACATTTTCATTGGCAAAATGTGGGTGCTTAATACACCTCTGCCTACCCCTTAGGGAATAGCGTAGGCGTGAGCTATGTAACCACAAACATGCCATTAGAAACTTAATAACAATAAACCACTCCTTTTTGTGAAAGTGCATCTACCGAACACGAACACATCGATTCTAAAGCATCGGTTCCCAAATGTCGTCACGGATTTGAAGACGGGGAACATAAAAACGTCACGCGCCAGATTCAATCACGGACTACGGGAATTCCTCCATTATATACACGAATTCTTTCCCAACAACTCGTTCTGCAGTCGCACTAGGAATTATATTGTTTGAGATAGTGAAGGAATCGTTTGTAATGTTAGATTTTAAAGTTTGTTTGATTTCATTTGGATTGAGATTGATATTAAGTGTATATCAAACCTACTTTACTCAGTTACTTAACTTGATAAAGAAGCAGAAAAATTGTTTTTTTATATTCTAAATAAACAGTCTATAGATATATAACTCTTTTTTCTGTTACTTAGGTAGGCATGGCATTACAGTAATTTATTTAGTTAAAAAAGTTACTATCAATAGATTAGCTGTATAAGAAATATACATGTGTTGGGTTTATATATTAATTGATAGCGTCAATAAAAAACTATTGTATATAACATAGACATAGTTTACTGTGACGTACAACATAACTTGTAACAAGTTAATTCCAAGAAACAATAAAATTCTGTATACTTCCCACTAACTATATTTTGCAATGTACGAGTTGGACTTTACTGTCTAGCATGTAAGATCCATTGCATCCACCAACTTTTATTGAAAATATATAAATTTAAATTTGAATTTAAATTACAGCCTACGAAAATATATTTTGAAGTTACAATCTTTAACTTAACTCATTCCATTTTATTTTAAAATAAATTTCTGTTGCTTTGACAACTGAAAAAACTTATATTTTTTTAAAATAAAAGTTTAAAAGGGCCGCCATCATAACTGGACCGCTAGTACCTCCTATCTACCTTTTGCGAAGACACTTTCTTTCAAATCCGTTGGGGGATGGGTACGCGAATCCACTCATCTACCGTCCATTTTAAAATGGCCATCCTAACTGTTCGATTTATGCCACAATGTTTTACTTTATCTCCGTGAAAGGAGGTCAATTGATTGTGGCCTCGTCGAAGAGGTTGTCTGATAAGGCCACCCTCAAGCGATGCTCGCCTTGAAGTTGTAACGTACTGTCTGAGATAATGGATCGCGAAAGGTTGCCACACAATCGAGTTAGGCGAGTCTTACACTGAGTCTGTAAAGGCTGCCTACAAGGATACCTATGGCCTGCTGTAAGAAGATGTCGCTTTTATTATAACGGTAGGTATTTTTAGTCGTTGCAATTTAACAATAATCAACAAAATAAACAACATTTATATATGTTTTTATCAGTGGTTTATGAAATTATACAAAAGTCTTTTATATTCAGATACAAAAGTCAAAGTTTTATACCAAAAAGTTAGCTTTTTTATATCTTTAGTGATTCGAACATTTTTCTTTTGATATTTGTACCCAATTTTATTTCATTTCATGACAGTAAGTTAGTTGAAATATTCCAATGTATACAATAGACTTGTGACATGTGGGCGTTTCATATTTAATCTAACGGCTTTGCCAGCGTAGTATGTCGGTGAAAAGTAATTGATGTCCAGGGTTCGAAGTAGTAACCATAGCAAATGTAATAAAAAATCTTTTCGGCTATTTAGCCGTAAAAAGTATCACACAGATAGATTTATATCTGTTATGTATTTGTATATATATCTATATATATAAAATTGCGTGTGTATTATTTCAGATGTCTTTGCACCTACCTTATCGCTTTTCTTAACCACCCCCAGGTAGACTGGTAGAGAATGTCTTAGGCATTAAGCCCGCCTTTGTACACGAGTGCATGAAGTTTTTAAATAAAATAATAAATAAATATGTTGTGTATTTAACTGTAAACACTTGTTATTTTCAAATAAATTTTAATCTTAAATCTCAGTGAATCATAGCAGTTCTATAAATTGTCGATCATGAACTTTGAGAAACAATACACGTTGTTGTTTGCAAAGGCAATCAGCGCCGCATTCAGATCTCGTCCAAGACTTCAATTAATTATAGATTGAGTAGTCGTGCCTTGCGTTGCATATTTAACGAGCTGTCGTCGATGGAAGCGTTTCAGTTTAAGGTAATCGACACCAGAGGCCCGTTAAAATCGATTGTGCATAATCGATCACTAATTAAAATATTATCGAAACTGCCTCCCACGAACTGGATATTAAAATTTACATATACACATACCAACCATATCTCCTCATCCTAGAAGGGGTAGCCAGTTAAACTCCCAAATTTTGCCAATTAGAATGATGTCCCACAAACGCAATAGCGGCAAGCCCACTAACGGTAACCGGCCACTATATACATACTGTCTGATACATAACAGTCCAATTTCTTAGTCGCCTTTTACGAAACTCGCGGGAAGAGACGGCGTGGCCCTATTCTATCATTCATCTATAATTGTGGTCTTAGCGAATCAAATGTTGCCTGTAAGTTGTAGCTTCAAGCGATAAGGCCGCCGTTTTTACATACACGTTTATCTGTTTTATCCTTTGTTAACAATTCAATCTTTTGATGTTCAATAATGTTTATTTCTGTTCTATTCTATACTTTTGTAGAACTACAGGTCTGTATTCTCAGTGAGGTATGCTAAGGGGTGATCAATGTTCACATTTTGACCTTCTAACAACTAACTATATACAGACATCTCGTTAGTCAACTTCTTCTAGTTCAACTTCAGTTAGTCACTACTTATAATTGTCGTATTGAAATGAAACTTTGTATGTCGTTTATTAATTTAGCATTTAAATTGACGTGATTTATATATACATACATACAGTCACACCTGTAACCCTGAAGGGGCAGTCAGGGCTGTAATTAACACCTATACTTTGCCGATTATAATTTAGCTTTTTATATATTAGGTGGTAATTCTATTGCCGTCAACCAGGCACTTTTAGGAATAAGATGGGAAAAATTTGGAGTGTATTGACAGAAAAGCGAAGATAGGCATATTGTTTATACAGATGGATTTAGGAGTATAAGCAATCGCTCAAGCAAATCAGTGCATACCTATAACTCGAAACTGGCTGGTTCCGAATAAAAGAGCTCTCTAACTGATGATGAAAATTGCAAGGAATATATTTACTACTAATATTTTCTAAAGAAATAAAATTATATCTGCTTTACTAAGTAAATAAATTAACAAATGCATGAATTAGAAGTGCCTTATAATATTCCGATTCCATAATATTTATTTTCTTAATCTTTTTTTTTTTTTTTTTTTATACTATAGGGGGACAGACGAACAGACGGGTCACCTGATGGTAAGTGACACCGCCGTCCATGGACACTTGCAACTCAAGAGTCGCAAGTGCGCTGCCCGCCTTTGAGGGTGATGAGGGATGGGGAGCGTAAGGAAGAGAGGAGGGATGAGGAGATGGAAAAAAGGAGAAAGGAGATATGGGAGAGAAAAGGGAGGAGGAGGAATTGGGCCTCCGGAAACCTCACTCAATTCGGGGAAATGCAACGCAAGCGTTACTTCACAACCGGTTTTCTGTGAGGCCGTGGTATCGCACCGGTCGAGCCGGCCCATTCGTGCCTAAGCATGG
The DNA here is from genome assembly GCA_947561695.1 of Tyria jacobaeae. Taxonomy (NCBI): domain Eukaryota; kingdom Metazoa; phylum Arthropoda; class Insecta; order Lepidoptera; family Erebidae; genus Tyria; species Tyria jacobaeae. The sequence continues at coordinate 21,769,211 of OX387217.1, read as the reverse complement.
CTCTACCACTGAAAATTTTTAATTCTAATAATTATATTTTTACAAACAGTAACAGTTACAAATACGATATATCTTTATAATACTATATCTGTTCTCTATATATCAATTTATATAAACAATGAGGCAGTTAACAGCAAACAACTCAAACATTAAACGTGAGTCTCTCGTGCTCTTAATAACAGAACCAAGATGACAAGATATCAAAGATAAAACAAACTCGTTACGACTTATATATAATTACAACAGATTCGCAACCATCGCCCACAGTACAAAGACTCCTACAGCATAAGCCCCCTCCCCCCCTTCACCCCTCTCCCAATAACTCAACGAAACAACTCAAATCTGCACGACAAGCGCCTTTTATAACACTCCTGTTTAACGATAACGACAATAGTAAAATTCACAAGGAGACTTACGATACATACGAAAGAATTACGACTTTATTGCTTATAAATTAAAGTGCAGAATTAAACGATTTGGATTTGAGAGGATATTTCAACCTATGGGAACATTATGTTTGCGTGACATATGGGGAAGATTTTTTTTAGAGAGTTAGATAACAAAATATGTTGAATTGTAACAGTATTACATAATTCAAAGATAAAGTTTTGTTAAAGGGCGGTTCTGAAACGCAAAATTTTGTTATGAACGTGACAATATACAAGTTTGCTTTCGTTACTCCCTTTAGTTAGCAAACAAGGTTACGGTGTGCCATGACTAAGCATTAAAAACTATCCAAACCGAATAGGCACATACAGTATTGGTTGCGTATTACAGGAACATCAAGCATTTTTTTTTTTTTTTTTTTATACTATAGGGGGACAGACGAACAGACGGGTCACCTGATGGTAAGTGACAACTGCCGTCCATGGACACCCGCTTCTCAAGAGTCGCAAGTGCGCTGCCCGCCTTTGAGGGTGATGAGGGATGGGGGATACAGGGAGCGGAAAGAAGAGAGGGGGGATGAAGAGAAAGGAGATGAGGGGAGAGGGGGATTTGGGCCGCCGGAAACCTCACTCATTTCGGGGAAATGCAACGCAAGCGTTACTTCACAACCAATTTTCTGTGAGGCCGTGGTATCGCACCGGTCGAGCCGGCCCATTCGTGCCTAAGCATGGCTCTACCACTGCTATAGCATATTGCTATAGCGACAATTGGTTTTTTTAAAACAAAATAATGATCGATTATATTTATATATTGTCAAACTTTATCATCAATTATATCGATAAACGATTGAAACCGCTCTTAACTTCTTTTTTTAATTAATTATAAACAATAAAAAAAAATATAAAATTATAAATACGTGACGTTATAATGTTATAGGAATTTGACGATACAGAGTCAACTGCTTGTATAAGTGAATTACTTACTTACTTAAAATATCCGAAATTTAGTGCAAAAAAAAAATTATAGGATAATATATCTGATGTGGATATATTTAAGATAACATTGTTAATGAATTTCCTAACAAATGACAGTCGGTTTAATTAATCTAAAGTTCGAGGCGCTATTGCATCAAGGTAAGTTTGTTACGATTATTTTGTAAATAAAAATATTAAACCAATTTTTTATTAAATATAATTTATTTATTTTACGATGAAAAGGCATTTGCACAGTAAAAGCTTACTCAGTTACTTTAACTATTAACAAAAAATTGAAGAAAAGTTTAAGACATTCAATGACTGTTCAGCTTCAGTAGGTAATAAATAAAAACTTTAATAAAAATATAAGTTGTTAAATATTATTGACAATAATAATCTTTAATCTCTTCGCTCGATCGGTGCAATACCACCTCACAGAAAACCGGTTATTAGGCAACGCTTGCATTGCATTTCCCCGAAACAAGTGAGGTTTCATGGCCCCCACCGCCCCCCTCTTCCCCTCTAGCTGTCAAGCAGTCTAAAAGATATATGCTCGTAGACTGGAACAGTTTGGAAAGCGAGGTCACTTAAGAGGGCCACCTCAGAGGTATCACCCATCCGTATTCTTCAGTTGAAGTAAGTACTGTGAATTCCTTGTTTAAACTACTTTACACGCTTTAATAATAAACATTATATTAATAAACACATGTATACAATATGGTGCTCGGTGGAGTGGAAACTATCTCTTTCCATGGGTTTCGTGAAAGGCAACTAAGAGATCAGACAATTATCTATCAGACAGTTATTTAGTGGTACAGTTATTTAGTGGTACAGTTAATTAGCGGCCGAATAACGAGAATAGTCTTGCCCTCTAGCAAGTAAGTAGGAGTTAATTATAGTTTACAAAATGTGGGCGTAAGACGCCTCTGCCGGAACCCAATCGGACATGTAGACCTAAAATGATTTTTACCCTTTTATTAAATTGAGAAATCATTTTAACATTAGCAGTGAGGACTTATTCACTCCAGAAAGTAATCAGTTATTCTTATAAATTACCTTAACTTGCAACTGTCTGTATCAACCTTCTCCCTTCCGGTACAGGACAGGACTTTCACTGGCAGATAGCTGATGTAGCAGGAGTAACTTAGGCTACTTTTAATTTAGAAAAAAAAAATTGGACCTCACGAAAAAAAATTAAACCAGTTAAAATGTTATAATATTCGATATTAAAATAATTTCATTAAAATTACTATACTAATTTTAATGAAATTCTTAAAAGTTATTGTTCAGTTCGCAGAGTTTACTAAAACTTATTAATTCTGTATTTAAGATAAAGAAAAAAATTACTATACTAATTTTAATGAAATTCTTTTAATCAAAAATTATAAAATTTTAATTGGTTTCAATTTTTTTTTTTATCTTAAATACAGAATTAATAAGTTTTAGTAAACTCTGCGAACTGAACAATAACTTTTTTGTTAAATACCACGTGGACGAAGTCGCGGGTAACAGCTAGTCTTAGAATAAAAATCTAAATAAAAATTAGTTTCATAAATAACATTGTTCAAAAACGGTAGCTTCAATTTGGAATGCAACTTGAATAGTTGAAACTTGTTTAGATTCACAACAATGTGGGTGAACTCGCGGGAGCGTTTTCGCGGAATTTGCAGTTTATACAACAGGTTTGTTATTTTAAGCACCAAGGTTATGTTACACACGTTTTTAATAGAGATGTTGATATAAGTATCAAGTTCTTGTTTAATAAACAACCTCGGCTTAGCCTGATCCCTTTGAAACAATTATTATTACCCGACTGCTCTTGTTTTTAAGGGTATATGTATATTTATGCACGTGTGATGTTCCCTTTACATGACCTTAACGCGTTAATGGATTTCAACAAGACAGTCTAGAATTAATAGTGTTACTGACACATTGCGAGGGAACATCAACAAAAAAAAATAGTTTCTTTTTTCTTTAAGTTGATTTCTGGGCCATGTCCTTTTCTAATAAAAACACATATATATACATAGCGGTATATATGGGCGGTGGTCACCACATCACACCATCCTCATATTGCAAGTATAGTCAATGCAGCATGGTGACCCACACTATATCGGCCTGCTGAGATGCTTTTTCACGCCCTGCTTAAAAGACCAGGGATCAAATTGGCATTATATATGTACAAAATCATATGGTACGGGCCCGTTGGTCTAGAGGTTAGTGACCCTGACTGCTGAACCGAAGGTCGTGGGTTTGATTCCCACACGGGACAAAAATTTGTGTGATTCACAAATAATTGTACCGAGTCTGGGTATTTTGTGTGTCAGTTGATTGAATGTTTGTGAAGCCCCCCGCGACACAGGAAATATTCCTAAAGCGAAGGATGTCTTTTAAAAATAAAAAATAAAATCAGTTCATACAATATAAGCACTTCAATAAATAAAGAATAGTAATCATGATTATGATGCGGATACTCAGATGTTCATTCGGTTTTACGAACGCGTGTATTTCGGAGATGCCTAACTAGTTTCGGACACGATGTTACCGTTCATCAAAGACAGTTACAGTATTTATTTTGACTGAATACATTTTTACGATTACCGATAACAAAAGGCTCTTAGAACGGGAAGCAACGTTGATTTCGGATGATGATTGCAAGTAACTGGTAATGGAAACGAGCGTTAACTGTCAGAGTCATAGTAGATTTGGCTGTGAGTCAATATCAGTTATGTGTTAAACGCAACTGACTGTCTTACGCCATTTGAAAATTAGCATAACAAATGTTTATTCAATGACATTAACATATTTTTTGATGAAAAAACAATTGAAAAGATAACAAATTTTAACTGCTTTTTAATTTTTTGATTGAAAAATAATGAATTTAAAAGCCTTTTCGGTTTCTTTTAATGGTGTAGGAGACAAACAAGCTGACGGGTCACCTTTTGGGAAGTGGTAAGAGGGGAAGTGAAAGGGGGGTTGGGCCTCCGGTAACCCCACTCACTCGTTTACACAATGCAAGCATTGTTTAACAGCCGGTTTTCTGTGAGGCCGTGGTAATACTCCGGTCGAGCCGGCCCATGCGTGCCGAAGCATGGCTCTCCCACATTAAACGTCCCTCGATGAAAATTGTACTGTAAACTTTATATTTTATTGAAATAATAAAAAAGTCGTCAGCTATTCATTCAATGGTGTAAGATCGTCATCTGAGGGTATTAATTCCACTCGATTTAATTTCTAGCTATATAAAATTATATATTACATATAATAATAATGTAACAAAATAACATTTTAAACGTCCTGTAAACCACCAAAAAGTTATTTTACCTTCCATACTGTCCCGATCTCATTGTAGGTCGGTGAACGTATTACGGTTCGTCATAAATAGTAACACAACTGAATATCAAACCACAATCTAGCTTAATAGAGCTGGTGAAATGAACAACAGATTCTACTTAGAAATGATGAGTTCACAACTGTTTTAAGATACAAATAATTTATTGCTCAACATCAAATGATACATTCACAACTTGTTCAAACGTAATTTAACTTAACGTTATCGTTCGACGATTTGACTGTGATACTAAATCGTGAGATGAATCGTTCAAGATTGCGATTGATCGCAACGATTTGTCGTTCGCTTTACCACGGCTTTACATAAAATTCGCCGTCGCCCTCACTCTCCAAGGATACAATTTTGTACGAAAAATTGATTCAATTTGGTTATATGCAAAACGATTTTAGTTTCGTTCGCTCAACTCGATATTTTTGCTTTTATTTTTTTTATTTTTTGTATCCGACTCATTCAAGGGCTTTTTATTCTAGTGCCAAGACGAACCATGTCTAAAATTATCGTGAGTTTTTGACGAACTATAAAAAGAATCAGGTTCATTTTTCGAGTTGTAATTTTTGTATGAGTTAGTTATGATATCCTAACTAATTGTAAATATACTTTTATTTCATTTATTTTTAAAAAGGTAATATATCAAATCAGTTTTAATATACTTTTAATAAGTACGAGAGACTAAATTATGATTGCCTCTGCTTACCCCTTGGGGCACATGGGCGTAAGTGTATATATAATTTAAAAATATCATCTATTATGACATCTCTTATTAACTTAATTAAATAAATAGGAAAATAAAGCTTCTTTTGTTCCTTTTAATATAGTTTCTAAAGAGGATCTTGTTGAGGATTGAATACTTTATTTAAAAATTGATAAAAATAACTTGGGTGATTCTTTTAATCACTTGATAACGCCATACCAATCTTGAGTAATGTTTGCAGAAGTTTTCTAGGGCATTACCGTCCAAAGACAGAAAACTGGAGTTCCCTAAATACAACTTCGATTCCTGCTCTACGTGAAGATACGAACTTCCAAAGATATAAAAAAAAAACAAATCAATCATACTCATAGTCTCTCAATATACAAACGACGAAAATAAAGGTCAACTGAAAGTGACAACATCAGCTTTTACATTAATATGTAAAAGATAAAACGGAAATATTAGCTTTATTTAAGGAATCAGGAGTCATGGAACCAAAAAAAGATGAATAACAAGTAAACTTTTATAAAAGTTAATGGGCTGTCGATAGATAGATAGATAGATAGATAGATAGATAGATAGATACTCTTTATTGTACACGTGAGGCATCAAACAAAAAAAAAACATAATAATAGGTGAGTACAAATGGCGGTCTAATCACAATCTGCGATCTCTTCCAGACAACCTGATGGACTATACTGTAAAGAATTGGATAATAGTGGTGCACAAAGAGTAAAAAAATATTAAAGAAAAAGAAATAAAAAAATAAAACAATAATAATCAAAAATAAGAGATAGAAAAAGAAACTAAGTAAAAACAAATTACAATTAAAAACAGGTAATATATACATATATATACACAAATACATATACACGTACATAAATATATGCAATAAACAAGTATTACTGAGATAGGTAGTGATCCTTGACGAGCTTCTGAAAGACAGCTAGTGATTGAGACCGTCGGATATCCTCTGGCAATGCATTCCAAATGCGTGCGGCTTGCACAGTGAACGATTTATCCCAAAACATTGTAGAGTGAGTTGGTATTTCCAACGTCAGATTTTCTGATGATCTCAAGCACCTATTGTGTGTGTCACGTATAAATAAGAAACGTTGTTTTAGGTAGATAGGGGTAGACTTATCGATCGTCGATATTACTTATGGAATTTTGAACGGATGTTAAAATCAAGTCAATTTAAAACTGGGTTAGTTTATTACAACCTATGTAATGCATTGTATGCATTTCATTTCTATTTTTTAAATAGTTTTGGGACCAAACGATTAGAAGGGTCACCTGATTTTATGTGACTCCAACAGCCCAGGGACATCTGCAACTTAAGAGTTGCAAGTGAGGGGAAGAGAAAGAGGGCAATAAAAAGATTAATCGGGGGAGGGGGGTAGGGCCACCGATCTTATTCGGTGAAATACACCGCAAGCATTGTTTAACAACCGGTTTTATGTAAGTTCGTGGTTTGACTTCAATCGAGCCAGCCACAGCTGAGCATGGCTCTCCCACTTCTGGAATTTATATAACATTTTTTTTGGGGCAGACGGCTCACCTTATGGTAAGTGACAACTTCTGCTCACAACGGCACCTGCAACTCTAGAGTTGTAAGAGTGCTGCCCGCCTTTCAGTCTTCTCATCACCCATGAGGGGTTTGAGGGCAGGGACGTTGGTCCTCCGGTGTCCTCACTCACTGGGAAATACATTGCAAGCATTATTTGTCTAGCGGTTTTCTTTTAAAATGTAAACACTCGAAGTTTTTTTTTTTTTTATACTATAGGGGGACAGACGAACAGACGGGTCATCTGATGGTAAGTGACACCGCCGTCCATGGACACTTGCAACTCAAGAGTCGTAAGTGCGCTGCCCGCCTTTGAGGGTGATGAGGGATGGAGGATGTAGGGATCGGAAAGAAGAGAGGAGGGATGAGGAGATGGGAAAGAGGTGAAAGGAGAGGAATTGGGCCTCCGGAAAGCTCACTCAATTCGGGGAAATGCAACGCAAGAGTTACTTCACAACCGGTTTTCTGGGAGCCGTGGTATCGCACCGGTCGAGCCGGCCCATTCGTGCCTAAGCATGGCTCTACCACTGAAAAGATTCTAGATTTATACAAACAAGGAGCTGGATAGGTGGTTTGTTTACCACCTCCGTTGCATAAGAAACTAAACTTCACTAGGAACGTGAATTAAATGTATGTATGTAATGTAATTAAACAATTTGTTGTAATTTAATCTTGATGCTTAACCAAGACGGATTACTTGGAACTTGGCCAAGATTAGCCTATCAATGTAGCTAACTACTCAAGTATTTAAAAGCAGTTCCAACTGCTAATTGAATTCAGCATAACTACAAAAGAAATATCGTTTTTTTTATATTATAGGGGGACAGACGAACAGACGGTTCCCCTGATGGTAAGTGAGAACCGCCGTCCATGGACACCTGCAACTCAAAAGTCGTAAGTGCGCTGCCCACCTTTGAGGGAGATGAGGGAAGTCGGGATGCGGGGAGGGAAGAAAAGAGGGGGGATGGAAGTGGGCAAGAGGAGAAGGGGGTGAGAGGAAAAGAAAGAGGAGAGGTAAAGTTGGGCCTCCGGTAACCTTACTCATTTTGGGGTAAATGCAACGCAAGAGTTACTTCACAAGCGCTTTTCCGTAAGGCCGTGGTATCGCACCGTTCGATCCGGCCCATTCGTGCCAAAGCATGGCTCTACCACTGATAAGAGCCCACTCCTTAAATCGTCTTTAATGACACTAATAGGATGAGATGAAGTCGCTTTATTCTCCTTAGTCGTGAACAATATTTTTTTTGTAAATTATGTGCCACAAGTGTACCCATAGTTCAAAGTAAGCCTTGTTTCGTTGTGAATATCGTTGTTTAATATGTAAAGGGAATTGTTGTATTACTTTTATAGGAATCAAATAGCCGCTTCACTCCATGAGAAAGGGCCTCTTCGCATCCGAAACTAGTCAGACTTCCCCGAAATACAGATGTGAATATAACCGTATATTCCTTTTTCAATATTATTCTTGTTGTTGTAATTTATTTGAAGTCACTCATGTATGAGCACAACTTCATATGTTACAACACTAATTGTGTCAGTGTTGCCACTAAAAATACAAAAGCACTAATTAGTGCAATTAAAGTCAACGTCATTGGATAGTTATGAAATAATAACGTGTAAACAAGAATGAGGCTGTCTTTGTATCAAATTAATTTTGTACATCATTATATCACGTTTGTTTGGTTCAGATGTAATGCCATTGTTGTCAAGTACCAAAACATGTTGCATATGAACTGAGTGTGTATATATGTATGTATATATACACACATTGAAGAGATTTTAACATGCATTTATTAGTTATGCTTGTTACCAACAAACTGTGTATAGACATCTCGTTAGTTAACTTTAACGTACTTTTAATTGTCGTACCGAAATCAAACTTTATTAACACATTATTTTAGCATATAGCTGATATGATTTATACATACATACACACTAATTAATAATATAAGTAATTAACGCCCACATTCTGCCAATAATAACTTAGTCCCATTTATGCAGTTGGGGTCGAGCCTTTTGCCGTTAACTAGGCACTGTTGGAAATTAGATGCAACATCGTAGTGTACTGACAGTAAAGGGAAGATATAAAGGGGAGGAAAGGGACATTTCTTATACAGGTTTAAAGGGAAGCAATAGCTCAATCTAGGCAGGGATGCATACCTATAACTCGGACTGGCTGGTTCCAGGAATTCCGAGACCTCTAACTAACAATTTCTTTACTTAATACATTCACCGACATAACGCAAGCTACAGTTTTGTTTTTAACATCAATTGCACAAATTCACTATCATGCATTAGTTATTTTCAGTTAGATTTCTTATAGAAATAATTAATAATAGAAATAAAACAGAATAAAAAAAATCATACTAAATTATAAATGCTAAATTAAAACAACATTAGTATAATAATTGCATTATTAATGAAATAAAATGTCATTAATTTATAAAAAATATGTATAAATAGCGGACCCGACAGACGTTGTCCTGCATGATATTTCAAGCGATTAGGATCAATATAGATAAATAACCTAGATACCGACTGCAGCGCCATCTGCCGGGCTGATTTGTGAATCTAAACCATTCCCAGATCCCCTTGAACACACACAAAAAATTTCATCAAAATCCGTCCAGTCGTTTGAGAGTAGTTCAGTGACATACACACTCACAGAAGAATTATATATTTAAAGATTAATAAAAAGCGGGACAATTAGGACGATGGAGCTAAGAGGTAGATAGTGAAACTATTTACTGGCTACTATGAAACTATTAAATTCTAGTCTTAATTGGGAAGAAGACTGTGCTTAAATTCAATTGTTTCACTAAGACCAGCAATAATTATTTTTTTGAGAAAACATACCCGTGACGTCAAATAGACTCAAATGCACTGTTCTCTAGTGTAAGAACTAAAGAATTGGACTAGTTTAAAAAGGTACTAATTTGCCTTGACAGTCATCTAGTTTATTACCTTTTTAAACTAGTTCAATACTTTAGTTTTTACACTAGGCAACAGTATATTTTGAGTTTATTAATTTATATTTTCATCTTAATTTCCGTTTTTAGAATCCTCCTTTAAAAATATGCCCTGAAAGTGATTGGGTTTTGATTTAATATAGAAGATTGGTCGTGACAGCTTTGTGAACATAGTTTTTCTGAAATTCAAGTTTATTTCGGAGAAGCTCGTTTAACGTCAGATCCTTTTTACTCCCACCTCCAATACGCACGTGATTGTAACGTTGTATTGTATCCAAACAATTAGTTACCTTAAAACTAGTAAATCGTTCAATAAACCTACAACTAACATACAAAAGCAATTTTAGCAAATGGGAAAATTGACGAAACCAATGTCTCCTAACTAAGCTCGAAACATGCTTCCACTGCATGTAACGACACAGGTTAAGTTTACTAATGTTATTGTAGAATTGTAATAGACATGTAGTTACGTATGTTGGCGTTGTAGACTGGTCAAAATTTCGATGTAATGAAACTTTACCTACCCTTTACACCAATTGTGTACCTGACAATATCGGTGATACAGAATAATCAGAGTGACAACGACTGGGTATAATCAAAGAAGAAAAAAGTTGCTATTGGTTCCGGAGATTAAGGATAAAATTAAAAATACATATAATAATATCAATTATATTAGTAAGGATAACGATATGACAGTTGACATTTCGGCTAACAATTTTGTCTAAACTGCTATTTAACACTATTATTGCTGTACGATTACTACTAATAGACTTGAAATGCTTATTTATTTACTGTATAAATATAAAAAATATACTTTTTATTAAATAGTAAAAATTCCTAATCTATAATGTATGGTTTTATAGTGCAGTTGCTGTAAGTCTAAGGAAAAAAAAAGGTCATATGTTAGGTTTACAACACAAATATAGTATCTACCAATAAGGATCAATACGTGATAAAGTTTTATTGATAATAGTGGTATACGTGCGGTCTATATTGGTGTATTAAGCAGTAATTTATAAGGTGATTGAACGAGGACCGAACCTCGTTCAATCACCTTTGACTTATCGAAGTTCATGTGCACTATAGAAATTAATAAACAATTGCTTTAACGGTAACGGAAAATTGCGGGGAAGGCTTTTGTTCGTGAGAGTTGTTCATAATAGTCACCTAAAGTTCGTAAGGTGTGGCCTGCCTCCCACCACCTCTCATCCTACTCAAAGGCGGGCAGTGCACTTCTCACTTTTGGGTTGCAGGTGTCCATGGGTGGCCGTTGTCACTTACCATCTGGTGAACTGTCTGTCATAATTTAAAAATGAATAGGGTTCTAAAATCAAAACAACTACTTAAGCAGTATACAAAGGGCGGTCACAGAAAAAATGTAGTTACTGACGAGAAATTTCTTACTATTGAAAAATATTTCAACAAGAAGAATGATCGAGTTTATACTCAAAGCTCTAGCCTACCAATTAGTCAGCTGAGTACAACGTGATATTTTGGAGGGGTGTTAGTTATCAAGGAATACCTGAGCCATATTTTTGTGAAAGTGGTGTCAAAACAATGTATACATCATATATAACATCGTATCGTATCGTATCGTATACAGTATATTAAGTTACGATTCTTGAGGAGGTGTCCTATTAACAACACCATGGTCCGTAACCAAGAATGGTCCTTTCAGTAAGACTTAACACCGGGTCATAAAGCTCGATCCACTAAACTGTGGTAGGAATCGAATGTTTCTGACTTCTTCGGAGCTCATAAACAGCTGACGTCCAGACTGGACGTAGTGGAGTGATCTGGTGCTTAGTTTTGGATCAAGCGGCCAGATATGAGATGTCTGAAGATATGCTATTATTATAATATTATAAGCAAATACAAAATACATAGTTTAATATATTTAGCTTCTTTGTCAAGATTTCGTTTTTATTTTGTAGCTAAGCTCTTATTTCTTTCCAGGGTGGGCTGAGACGGTTGAACGTCAGTTGCCGTCTGAGGCTACGGCACTCATCAGCTAATTCATTATGGTGGAATTTGATGAAGTCGAATTATTTGTATATTTCAAGCTATAACGGAACAAAACAACGGTACCGGGCGTCCGTGACTTTTTACAGAACCCCTAACTACGGCTTTTTTGGCGAACGCTCTATTAGTTAGTGCGCTTTGAAGCCGCCATATTTCGATTTCATAACATTCTGAATAGCTCGATACAAACGGTTGGGAGCTTTGTTTACTGCCGCTTAATTTAGACACAGACTTTTTGAATTTTCAATGTAAGCTTATCTTTGTTCGTTCATTCGAATTTCAAATAGCAGAATTAAGCTTTGCTCACTATACATGTCAGTAACTGCTATTTATATAATACTTTTCATAAATACTTTTTGAAAAATTGAATAAAGAATATAATTATTTCTTTTGAGTATTTAAACATATCATAAACTTTTTCTTGAAAATGAATGACAAGTATAATTGCTGATGCCGTATGGTTCTCGGTAAAGTCGAGTCGGTCTAGATTTTTTTTGCTTTTTTTTTATATTATAGCGGGGCAGACGAACAGACGGGTCACCTGATGGTAAGTGACAACCGTCCTCCATGGACACCTGCAACTGGGGAGTCGTAAGTGCGCTGCCCGCCTTGGAGGGTGAAGATGGATGAGGGTATGCGGGGAGGTGAAAGAGACGGGGATGAGGAGATGGGTAAAGGGGTGAGAGGTCAGAGGAAAGGAATAAGGAAAGGGGAGAGTTGGGTCTAAGGAAACCTCAGTAATTTTGGGGAAATGCAACGCAAGTGTTACTTCACAACCGGTGAGTAAACCGGTTGTGAAGCAACACTTGCGTTGTATCGCAGCGGCCGTGGTATCGCACCGGTCGAGTAGAATATTCTCACCTGTTACCAGACAGTATATATACAGTGGTCTGGTGTTCGGATGAGCATAGCAAAGCCTTAAGTGGGACTAACATATGGTTAGCAAAGAGAGGGTTTTGAGAAATTATTTTTTTGAGAAGTTTTCTCTGTAAAGGTAAACGAATCGAATTTCTTTATGTAAAAATGTAATACTTAACAAAAGAAATATACCTATATAGTTGATTGACATACGTTCGAAACAACAAAGCATACCCATACTCTGACAGTGAATCGTAGGTTAAATACTAAGTTAGTTCGGAAAGCTGATCTCTTGGGTGTCATTTACAAGTTAGGATATGCAATAAGCAAACTACAGATAAAAATTTGTGAACTGGTTTTAATAAATTGCTTCTATATTGCGCTATAGAAGTTCGCACAAAAATTATACATCATTTAGTTGGGCCGTCGCCAACCAACCTTCATCACAAAGTCTCATACAATTGTCCTCTGGATAAACCCTGGATAAATTGGAGAGTTTCGGTAGAAGAAAGATTTTTGGTTCTTAATGATACTGCCTCTGCTTCAACGCTTCCTCTTCTGTCATTACTACCGAATCATAAATCATGTTCAATTTCAAAGAACAATACACGCTCATGCGCCCCGTACACATGCATATGATGTACACAAATTATTGTCTTCTGAGGAAAGCTCACCCATTTGACCATTAACCAGTTACCGAGATATTTAACCGATTGCGTAAAAAAGAAGGGTTAAATTTTTTAAGGTTATGTATGAACGTATGTATATACAGATTCTATTCACATATTATACAAAAGCTACAAATGAAGCTCCACTTATCTTTTCACACCAAAACCTATGTACCATCATTCCCCTGTATGTTGTGTAAAATAAATAATATATTATAATTAGAACAATAAATTTCGTGAGTTACATTCATATTTATTTAAATATAAGGTTTTAATCACGTGTGTATTTCGGGGAGGCTGAACTACGAGTAGTTGCGGTCTCGACAGGAGACCTTTCTTAAGAAGTATGTCGTCCAGCCGCTATAGTACTGGGGTATGGGGAGGGGAAAGAAGAGACGAGGGGATGAGGAGATGGGAAAGTTGTGAGGGGGAAGAGGGCAGAGGAAAGAGGAGAGGGGGGAGTTGTGCCTCCGGAAACCTCACTAATTTAGGGAAATGCAACGAAAGCGTTGCTTTACAACCGGTTGCCTAGGCATAGCTTTACCACTGTTAAATACGACTGTTACGATGTGTTAGTTATCTTTTGAATCGTATTAATAGTGGGAGGGACATAGAGCAGAAGATTTTAATAGAATGCAGACTTTTAATTTTTTTTTGTTTCCTACTGCTGCATCCATGAAATTTGTTTATATATAGGTAATAATAAATATATATATAATAATAATAAAATAAATAATATAATTTAACATCTCACCTTTTAAAGCCACTTTTTTTGTAGAGTTTATCTGTTCATTACTTGAAAAAAGAATCAAAAGATCTCGTTCAAGGAGGCCAGTTTAGAGCCAAGTAATTTTCGAGAAAACCCAAAGATAAAATCACTGATCAATCTTAAACTGATGAAGTTTATTCATTTAAGACTGATCGCTAGCTCTATCTCTTGAAAGAGTTTAATAAATTGTTATATTTTTATTTGCAATTGCCCACTGTGTGACATATATTACACTGGAACTCATACACAAGAAAATTATTTTATACGCCATTGGACAAAATCCAAAGTATATTTTTAGTTTACGTTTTTTATATGCCAATGCCGTGGTGTTCTTGGTGGAGAAGATTAGAGCCATCTCATCTCTTCCCAGTGGTGTCCTTAAAGAAGGCTAAGGGATCGGATTGTTATCCATCAGACATATGTATATGTATACAATCATATAAATAGCATGTGTTTGAGACGCCTATCCATCTATCCCTTCCGGATTTTAATGTTGTTAGTGTTATTTATGAAAAATTAAGTAAATACGTCAATAATACTACTGCATAACAGCCAACAGTTATTTTGAATTTTCTCTTTGGGAATTTTGCTTACTTTCGTAAACAGAAAGAATATAACTAATTGTGGTCGAAAGCTGACGGTTTGGCTGAAGATGGTATTTTTGATTGAAGGTGGCTGGAGCCGAGGATTCATTTAGAAACTGTCCTTTATTCATATTATAATGTAGTACATCAGAGTTTCTTGTCTCTTATTATAGAATTAGACTTTGTCCGTGAGTTCGTTTGCGCGAAAATTTTATACTCTTAGCATGTGTGTTCTATTTCAGATTAACATCTATCTATGATAAAGTTTCGTAAAGCTCTGTTTAGCGGTTTTTGCGTGATTGTGTGTGAAACATCCAACCAAACTTTACATAACATTTATAACAGTATAGATATATGTTTTGTTTACTATATAACACATATATTGTTTTTTTTAGAGAGTCTATAATTTAAAAAGTAATCCTCTTTTTGACCAGCAACACTACTTTGTCAGTATATACATATTATCTGTTCTTGTATCTGCAATCATAAGAGTTTACCATGTAATTGCTTACTCATAAATAATGTATTTTGAAAATCAATGACTCTGGCACGTGATAAAGTCATATTTGTATAATGTTTCTATTTACGAGTATATCTACTGTGTGTGCCTGGTTTCAGATCAATAAACCTTCGGTAAGGTTATATAAACAAGGATGTGCCTCGGTGGCGCCCGGCTCCGCAGCCACGTGCTAATTGATCTGGATGTGGTAGGAGCGTGTATTTAGTTTAGTGGAAATCCTGATTCGGTTACGGTTTCATCCTTATTTATGTAGTAAAAGGGATACTGAGTTTTCTGTTCGTGACTTAAATGATGTTTGAACTTGACCTGGACTCGTAAGAGATTCCATAATTTTTTTTTTGGAAAATTATCAGGTTCTTTATGGAATGTGTTAGAGTGTTTTTATGATGTATTTTTATGCTGTACCAGCTTTTCACTTTTTCCTTTCAGGCTCTTTTCACATTAAAACTATGTGTCTACAGATCAGTAACAATTGTTTTGTTTGAAAAAAAGCAGCTTTTTGTACCCCTGTCAATTACTATTTACTTATTTTTTTTAACAAACACTTAATTTATATATTGGTTACTATAATAAATTTTGATGGGTTGATTTATTTCATTCACAATATAATTAATTACGTAATTCAATTAATTTCGATATATTAACACCGTAAGGCGTAGACTAATGTAGAGTACATTTGATTATTTGTATTACGTAAAGTGGCAACTTGGGCATTTGGTTTGCCAATTTCTTGGAACTTTAATTATCTACATAAAACTATTGGAATAGCCTGTTCGTCTAGTGACTAGTGACAGCTCAGCCAGAGGTAGTGGCTTCGATTCCCCCACGGGACAATTGTGTGATCCATAAATATTTGTCCCAAGTCTCGGTAATCTTTATGGGAAAAAATCTACATACAATTATAGAACTTGTCAAGTGACCGTCTTTTTATAGTTCATGGCCTTGGTTGCAGACTGACTGTCTCAGTGGGGTACGCCTTCCGACTTGAGTTAGTAAGGTATAAAGTTTTTAATCCATTTTCATATGTTCGATATTTTTTTCCAGACAATTTCCGCTATATTAATACTAGTGTATTAATTAACTCTTAAATTGCAGGTGTCCTTGAGCGGCGGTAGTCGCTTACCATCTACTCGTTTGTCCTCTATACCATTAAAAAAACAAAGGGGCAGGGGTCTTTACAAACATTAAAATAATCGAAGCATAGAACATCCACACTCAAAACAACTATTTAAGGATTACAAAAAGTGTTCTCCTCTGTGGGAATTGAACCCGCAACACTCGATGCAGCAGCGTAGTGGCGAGGTAACCACTTAAACCACTGCGCTGTCCATGCAGTCGATTTGGATTTTCTTTTTGACTTTTGTGTAAATAATTGCTTGTGTATATTAATTAGTATTTCTAGACCACTTACAACTTTTATAAATAAATTAAAAGGAAAAGCTAACTATTAGGGGTGAATATAAAACGAAGAAATCTCGCAAGGTCGATTGCATCGTTTGTTTTTAGATGTTGCTTTGTCACATTATAGAGCCGGCTTGATGCATTTCCATATGAAAGTTACTATTTCAATAATTTAATAGTGAAAATATTAGGAAAACATTTCTTAGTTGTATATTTATACTGAAAGCTTTGAATGTAATAAATTGCAGAAATAAAAGTTAATTAAATTTCAGAATTATAATTCCCATGACTTTAATTAAGAATTATTATTAAAATTAAGTGTCTGATCCTAAATTATTAGTTAAATACCTCTATCTAACTAATAATTTAGGATCAGACACTTAATTTTCTTCGTTCTTAAAAAAATATTCTCTAAAATTCTTCTTCGAACTGGCTAGTTACGGGTAGTCCGCGTCCTCACGCGTAACCAGCCAGTTCGAGTTATGGGTATGCGACCCTGACTTGCTTGAGCTGTTACCTATACTCCCCAATACACCTGTTCAAGCAATATCCATTTCCTTGCCTTTCTATTCCTCCTTTACTGTCAACATACAACATATATTTTAAGGCCGGCAACGCACTTGTGACTCTTGAGTTGCTGGTGTCTATGGGCGGCGGTAGTCATTTACCATCAGGTGACCCGTCCGCTCGTTTGCCCTTTATGCCATAAAAAAAAAAATTCCCATCTCAGTACCAAAAGTGCCCAAAGGACGGTAATAGGCTTTCCACCTATTACGTAAATGGGACTAAATTTATATCGTCAAAATGTGGGCATTAATTACTGCCTACCCCTCCGAAGACACAAGCGTGAGTGTATGTATGTGGATGTGTATAAAAGTGAATAAAATTTCAAAATTAAAACACCCAGGAATTTAATTCAGAATTATTATTATAATAAAATGACTGATCCCAAATTATGTGGAGCTCTACAATGGTAACCAGTCTTTTGATAATTATACTTATATATTAGTAAATACAGATAATTTATGGATAAATTACATCCAGAATCAGAACAAATTATATTGCTCATTACACAGTTACTTGTCATTAATGGAAATCGACCTCTGAACCCTCGGTAAGGATCACTAACTACTAAACGTGTATGTGTTGGAGGACCTGAAAACATGAAGCAAACTATCGGGTTGGTGTTAGGTGATTATTTACACTCTCCCATTGTCATAAAATCAGTCTAGTATGACATTAAACGGACACTTCGCTAAACACCCTGATAAGGGATCCTATATAAACACATATTTTCAATAACGATAAACTAAATAATTGTCCAGTTGCCTTCAGTGTAAAGGTCTATAGCTACTAAACCTATGTACAGTACGAGTATGACTGTCAATAAAATGATAAATAAAAATACCGCATCCATTATCTATGAACTTCGCTGCGCTCCTAGGCTCGGAAACGATCAATCACGCACCCAGTCACAGCTGAAAACAATATAGGAGGCTTTGAAGACGTCAATGTAACATTACTGTTTGTTTTGTAAAATTACGTCGTGTATGCTCTTGTTTAACGGATGAGAGCGATAGATACAAGAATAATAAGAGAGAGAGGGATAACCTTTAATGACAAAATAGTAGTAAAAATACACACGATACCTTTAAAAACGAAAAAAGAAAAACTCCTTGAGGCTCTGGTATTCTTATTAATCTGGAAAGGCAACACATTAGATTGTTAGTGTTGTGTCACCGTCTTATGTCCTAGGTCGGAACTTGGAAGTAATTACCTGATTGGGTAGGTTGGAAGTAATTACACTTTGACTGTGTATGTTGTTCTAGTGATTCTGACTGCTGAGTCAGATGTGGTGGGTTTCATTATTACGCAAGACAAATATTTGATAGAGGGCTTGGCAACGTCCTTGAGCTATTGCTTATTTTTTCCAGTCTTCTTGATCTTACCTTTCTCTTTCATGATACCCTTAATATTCCCATCTCAAATTCCAATTAAATGGCTGATGGTTCCATTCCACTATTTACGTTACAAGGACCAAATTCTAATTAGCTAAATTTTGTGTTTAATAAAACTCTTTCTACCCCTTCAGGGATACAGCGTGAGCGTATGTGTGTATTTATTACTAATATTTGTGTATTTGGCACAATGGTTGTCATAGTACAGGCTCTGTTTAGTATAAGATCAGACGGCCGTGTGCTAGGTGACAGAAGCTGTTATTTTATATTATTATTTTGAAAAGTATATTATCAATTCTGACAAATATTTTCTGAGATAAAATTCATGTTAGAAAATATGGATTTTATATTTTGTTCAAACTTCTTATTATGAGGAGCAGACCCTTCTCGAGTGTATACGTAGTTGTGTTACAATTTCATCAACTCCTTTTTAACTTTGTTAGTAACGTTTACTGACACTAATATAATTGTCGTGTCGCCACAATTAATATTACTGAAAATTATCACCAACACACATTAAAAATCATTATAACTTATTTGTACACAGGCATTCGGTCGTCGGAGCAATCGTTATGTCAAACAGTGACCTCACGATTGAGTTGTTTCAACCGATAGTCAAAATGATGTCTATTGAGTATATTATATACGAATATATTAACTATGTAAATCAATATGGATAAAATGACATACCACGTATGTTGCCAGCGCAAAATGAATTACTACCTGTGCACTTTTGCGAGGATAATATATTACGTTATGCGGGCAGTAAAATTACTTGGGGCCATCTGTCTAATGGCTTTGCGAATTGTTTAAAACTAGAGACGAGAAACTGTTTTTTTCTTAGAAGTTATCAAATAACCTCAGTAGTAAAAACAGAAGGGTGATGATCAACCTAAATTTACTTAAACATTTTTTTAAAGGGAAACCCCGACTCGTGGTCGTGTTCACATTATGGTGTACCTCTGCCTTTTCTTTAGAACTCTACCAATTTAATCAGAGTATAATCAGTGTAGTTGACATTTAGCATTTGGAAACGAAAATTTGAATGTTTCTTAATACATAGGACAACTTACATTGCTCAATTATATCACAAGTGATTATATAACACAAACAATTGCAACTAGACCCTGATATTATTTACACTAAATATCTCTTTATGTAATGCTTGTTGAGTGTTTTGTTTATGTTTGAAATGGTGCACGTTTGTGGCGTGTATTGCTACTAGAGCGAGATGATTATTCTCATGTTAGAAGAGAACAAATATGGGGCATGAACATTTTTTTCCGAGGTTTTACATACTTTAAGCATTGAATTAAGAAGGAAACTTCACAAAACTTTACAATCGAAATTCAAACTGAAATGAGTTGTATATACAGCTGGACATAATTTACCCGAATGCACAAGGAGAAGTGTAATATTTGTCAGGGCATATATATGTATGGATGACGTTTTTTTGTCACCGCATAGAGCCTAGACAGCATGACGCATTTTAACATGTGAGGTGCAGTCAGAATCATCTCCACAGTGAGAGGGACGTAGGGTAGGGTAAATTATATTCAACTTTTTTCCCGACTGCGCAAGAAGTATGGTTATTCTCGCTCTGCTCAAGTAACGTTGTTTACGTATAATGAACATATGGAACTTTGTACGGCTTATGGCAGGTCACATGGGTCCTCCATATGTCAACATACAACCAATTATGCTGTAACGATAGAGCATGTTATTTAAATGTAATTAATTAGGACTGGTCGAGTTGAAACCGAATAATTAATGACATGACACGAAATGGAGTGCGATTGAATTTGCGGTTTTGACAAATTTAATGATCGATTAGATTAAGTATTATATCACGCCTGTGTGGCTTTTGTAGGCTTTAATATGTTTGAACATTTAGGACTGTAATCATTTACAATATTACAAAGCTATATACATATGTACGTACGAGTAAGCACAATATTAATTCAGCAATAGTATTGTCTATAATATTTTATATAATGGAGAGTATTTCTCAGTTGTGTGACAGTTTTTAAGTGACTTCAAAAATAAGGATGTTCTATGTTCGACTGTATGTAGTTTTTATGTAACTATGTTAAGCAACTTCTCAGCCAATAATAGACAGATTTTCAAATTTTTTTTGGCGAGAGTGTATACATAAATAAGTTTTGAATTGCAAGTTTTAACGATTTAAAGTTTTTTTTTTACGTGTGTAAACCCCCACGGGTCATCACATCACCAGAGCTAACGGTGAGGTGGTATGTCTAAAACCACACGGTGTTCCAACATGAGAGCGTCTATTGCTAGGGACCCGAGATACCCTCTGATGGAAACATCCGGGAACCCCAGCAGACCTTGGCCACCTGCAAGCTAGCAGGCGACCACACTTTGGAATATGGGGGCCTTACGCACCCCACATCAAACAGGCGAGCGTGGAACGTACATCACGCCACCGTCTCAGGCCTGCTTCTGCTGGGGTAACGGTCAGCCCAGCCCGATACCCCCATGCCAGCGCTCATGGAGGTCGGAGATCAGTGTTTGCTCTCCGACGTCTGATGCGTCTTCTGCGGGATGGGAGCGATTTAAAGTATTGCGCAAACTAATTGGCAAAAAAAAAAAAGCTCAATGAAGGCGTTAAATTATCATGAAGATAATACATTAACAAACAAAATGGTGCTTGTATACAACGTTCAAAAATGGTTCCAGGAGCGCATGTGGCTTTAACTGCTTTGCAATGTGCATACTGCTACAATTTTTCAATAACAGGAACATATTGGCACCTACCTTCTACCTGAGTAAAACAGCTTAATTCAAGCGATAGGTGATATACAAGTATAAGCGAAATCAATAGCTAAGGGTGCAATTAGCGGAAAGCAAATGCAATAAAACTACATCTTATACATACTTCACGATCGATTTTACGAGCACTTCATATTACCCGCGGTTTACGGTACAAATTCATTTCATCGCAGTTTTAGTGAGCATAAAAATTTGTTTTATTGACGGTAGGTCAATGTATGGCAAAATTTTGTTATTTATTATTCTCACGTTACATGATGTACCAGTCTGTATATTTGCGAGTTAGTTGGTGTAATGTAAAGCGTTTTTTTAATGGATACGTTAATTAGTAGCTACTGCATATATGGATAAATTTACTTAAGTATCATACAGTTGAAAATACAACTTTGAAAAAAAACTTAGAGATTTATACTCATTATGTTGCATGTATATGGTTATTTTGAAAGGTTGGTTGGTAAAAGTCAACTCGTCAAATGAGACTAAGATTATTTCTTTGTTGCAGGATTTTTTTAATAATGCGGCAGTCTTATGGAGTCTAGTTTAGCCATTACGGAAGCCGGTAAGTTTTTGTTTTTATTGTTGCTTTATGATATAAGTATTCTTAATTGTGTAGCCGGTAGTACAACTTTAACAATTCAGCTGTTTAAGGTTCTGCATGCAAATGTAGTAATTACATACTTGCATAAAATCAAACTCAACTGTTTTTGAACGTTACCGTCTGTATTTAAACATTCCGTCTCCTCCGCCACGAGTATTATGCCCCGTTTATTACATTTTCCTATATTATTTATACGTTTTGTCAAAATAATAGTTAATTATTAATCAATACATTCGAAATAAGTGAGGTTTCTGGAGGCCCAACTCTAACAACATCTCCTATTCCTCTCCCTTCATCCCCCTTCTCCTCTTTCACATCTCCTCATTCCCATCCCCACATTTCCCTATCCCTCAACACCCTCAAAGACGGGCAGCACAATTACGACTCTTTAGTTGCAGGTGTCCAGGGACGGAGGTTGTCACTGGTGGTCATCAGGTGACCCGTCTGTACACCTGTCCCCCCATAGTATAAAGAACATACAAAATTAATTTAATAAATTAATTGCAATTAAATTACCAACTATAGAAATAAAATAAAATCCTCGCCTAAAAGACCCGGGATCAAAGTGGGAAGGAAACACCTGCGCCTGTAGTGAAGTCCAGGCTTTCACCGATCGGCACAGGAAAGAAGAGCTAAACCGCTGCAAAAATAGTTAGTAAATAATCATGCTAGTGACGTCAATGTTCCTTGGAGTGGGTCGGCTTGATGGGAGTAATACCACGGCCTCACAGAATACTAGTAGAGAAACCATGATTGTATTGTATTGCCCAGTAAGTGAGGGTAAAGGAAGAAAGAAGAAGGGAAGAGCCACCCTCTCCCCTCCCCTCCTCCCTGATCACCCTCAAAGGCGAGCAGCGCCCTTACGACTCCTGAGTCACAGGCATTCATGGGCAGTGGTTAACACTTACCATTAGGTGATACGTCTGTTTCAAGTTAAGTCACCTTAAGTCAAAGCATTTATTTTAAATATGCCAAAAAGGCACTTTTGAACGTCTACATTTATATTGAAATAGAATTGATTCTAGTCACCCATTCCAAAATGTAGTTTCGTATGGAGAAGAATGGGCAAGAAACTCCACCGTTACTCTTTTAAAATGTTTTGTTTACATACAATCATTACATATAATTAAAATTATGTGTAAAAAATGATGCATCCAAACAATATCACTATATCGTAACAGGTAAAAAGAATTAAATGAAAGCAACGACAGACAAAATAATTTTATAATAGATACATGGTGCTCACACATTAACAAACAGTAAAAGTAGTATACGATTTAAATAGATATAGAGAATATTAACAAGTCATAAGTCAGTGTGTGGGTTAATCTAATCGTGTAAAACAATATTACAAAATATAATTCATTATAAAATACAGTTAGAAACCAGTTTGATTTTGTCTAGACTCAAAATTGTCCTACGGAGCAGGACCAGCATGTTTCCAAGCATTCTTATCTTTGATATAATCCTCTAATTTGTAATAAGCTTGTTTACCAAGTGTATTTTTGATATGGGTTTTAAATTTCCTATATATCATAAGGAATTTAGGTTTGCCTGTCCCCCTATATCATAAAAACCAAGACGTCTTTTATCACCACTGCACTGGTCTATAGTAAAAATGTGTTTTCCTGCTTTACACCCTGACTCTGTCATTTGAGGATAGATCGTATATGAAAGTAAATCACAATAGTAAGACATTGATAGATGAGTGTGATCGCACAATACAATTATAATAATTTTGATAATGCCTTCTATTTATAAGCTTATAGAAGTTTTGGTATTTAAGTACGTATATTACGTGTTCAGAACTATATGTTCTTGTTGTTAATCACAATTCGATCAATATTCATCACCTGCTCACCCCAATAAAACTAACTATATATTTTCCTAATCAACCGCTGCTAAACTCATACATTTTCATACTAAATTATTTTCTTCTTTCCCCCTCTTCATCTCCCTTAAGGGCGGGCAGCGCACTTTCGACTTTTGTAACTTGCCATCAGGTGACCCATCTGTTCGTCAGTCCCGCTAAATAATATAAAAACTATACCCATATATATTCAAAATTATACATCAATACACACAATGCTACTGCAACAATAGGTTGCTTTGTCAGATTTAAAATCATATACATGATAATTAAGTAAGGTTCTTGTTTATCTAAATCTCTAGAAGTACACGGTGCACTCGAGAAATAAATTGGTACTTGCTTGAGTATTTAGC
Source organism: Tyria jacobaeae (assembly GCA_947561695.1). Classification (NCBI taxonomy): domain Eukaryota; kingdom Metazoa; phylum Arthropoda; class Insecta; order Lepidoptera; family Erebidae; genus Tyria; species Tyria jacobaeae. The sequence goes on along the minus strand of OX387217.1, from coordinate 21,744,877 downwards.
GTGGCATAAAATAGGCTATTGTCACGTGGTTCACAGTGGAAGGTGGTAGAATACGGCCAATAACTCTCTTCCCGGTTGTGTCGTGATAGGCGACTAAGGGGTTGAACAGTTATCTATCAGACTGTGTGTATACAGTCATACAGTGACCAGTTGACGCCAATAGGCTTGCCAACTATTACTATTAGCAGGCAAGCCTATTACCGACAACCGGAGAGTGTCTAAGTTGTATACATACCATTTCCACAAATAGTAGTCAAAAGTCGGGGTGTTCTTTATGTTCGTCATTTTCATGTTTCTATTTAAAAAGATAAAGAAAAAAAAATTGGACTTGAAGTTAAATAAATCACAAAAGATTTAAGAGATTTTTCCCATTAAACACACATTTATTAAATAATGGTCCATTTAAGTTATGGTGTTTCCATCCATTACGGGGCATATCTTGGCATGGTATAATTTATGGTGTCAATATCCCATAGAGAACAATGCGGGATAAAAGACCTTTCTGAAGTCGTGTTTTAAACCAGTAGCACAGTATAGGTCAATGCAGAAGGTCAATTCACAATTATATATTTATTTATGTATACGTTTACTCACGTATGTATTTCGGGGATGCCCGACTAGTTTTCGTCCCCACAGGAGACCATTTTTCAGGAGTAAGTTGTCCAGCACACTTCACAGTGTGACGTCCGGTACCGTCACGACTGAAACACATTTAAAATTTAAATTAAAAGAATAAAGGAAGGAAAAAAAATATTGTAAACCCTTATATGTATTAATAATAACAACATATAAGACAATAATAAATAATATATAATGAAACTCTAAAGCTCAATATCTTTTTTTATTTGTGCCAAGTTAATTTGCGTATACTTTATTCTTTGAAACAGGCATTTGAAACATGTGGTGAGAATAAATGTAAAATATAACGAAAATAAAAATCATGAAAATTACGTTTAGCACCGCCCTTGAACAACCTTGTACGGCTACAGAAACGATGCAGGGTTTAAGTGAACTTAAAATCATTAAAAAGGCCCATAGGGAGTTCCTATACTGCCAGAATGGATCTGAATGGAATGGAGTAGAGCATGTCCATTCAACTTTGTCTCTCACTAATACAATTAAAGCACTGTCTGTGCCATCTTCTGATGAAGAAGTTTCAGCTAACTTGTTTAGTAACAAAATAAAGATTCTTTAATTTTTTTAATATTTTCATGTTTCTTTATAATAAATACATATGTATATATTTATGTATATTGCGGTATTTGAATACTAGTTAGATGACAAACACTCGTTGCATCGTGGGTTCGATTCCCACACGGGACAAAAATGGTGTGTTCCACAATTAGTTGTCCGTGGTGTGGGTGTTATTTGTGTCCGATGTATGAATGTTTGTAAAGTCACAACACGAAACCTCGACTTTCTCGATAAAACATTTCTGTAAATTCTTAGTTTAGTAACATTTAGACTTGCACGTTTAATTATCAAGGTATTTAAATAACAAAACAATACGATTGTTACCGGCACCGTTATAATTAGTTTATTTTTGAATACGAAATTGTGAACCTGTTATGAATAAAAACAAACAAATAAAGTTAACAGAACTGTGCCAGATGAAAATTTCGTCGCAGACATATACAATAACGATGCCAGAAAACAAAAAAGAATTCCAGCTCAGAAAACAGCTTAATTGCTCTGGGACTCACAACAATTTCCGAACGACTATTCAATTTGTCAACCCGGGGGCTCAAAAATAAAACATAAAATGTAGTTGTTATACTGTTATTCCTACACTATGACATCACGAACAGGCCGGAACAACCAATCAATCACAACCTGACATAATGACGTCATCCATTATCAATTATTGACAGTACACGGATCGGATGCCGTCCGATTTTCCAAGTTTTATGCCTTACCCTCCACCCTGGGGTAACAGGGGGAGTGGAGCACCCACAATTCATCATAGTTCGAGTGTATTCATGGTAGTCAAACTTTGTTGAGCGTTGTTATTACGTACGAGTAGTTTGATGTTTGGAGATGTTTAAAAGACTATATTGTTGTTTTTGATTATAGGTTCTATATTATGTATTATTATTATATAACATTATAATTATAAAATAAGTATACAACTCATCTATTCCCGTGAGTGTCGTAAAAAGCGATTAATTGATCGGACTGTTATCACTCAGACAGTATATATACAGTCACACAGTGCCCAGATGACGGCAATAAACATGCCCTCTATTACGTAAGTGGCCCACTAAGTTATAATTGACAAAAAGTAGGCGTTTCGTTACAGTTTTACAGTTTACACTAATATTTTTGTAATATTTATTATAAATTGCATATAATACATAGAAATACCCAAAGATAAAATCAGACTAATCTATGCATATAAGAATTTGCATGAGGGAGAATCGAACCCGAGACAGCTAACGTTGCTGTCATATTGTACATATGCATACATTACTTACTTAGCTCGAAAAACGAGCCTGTGGAACAAATACGGCAAAACAGGCATTTTGCAGCTGACCATGGGCGGCGTTAGTAACTTACCATCAGGTGACCTATCTGCTCATTTGCCCCCAACTCATAATTCCTATTGTCGATAAATGGGAAAATTTGGAGTATATTGTAACAAAGACCGAGGAAAGGCGGATTAGAAAGGGATACGATGCTTTTGTGGATGAATTGTGAAGTGCAAAGTAAACAATACCTTAAGTAAGTCAAGTTCGCACATTATGTAACTGGCTGATGCCCTTTATAGTGACCAGTCTGTTCGTCTGTCCCCCTATAGTATAAAAAAAAAACGGCCCGAAAACCGAGCCCTCAAACCGAATTGAATTTAAATGTTCCACCTAAAACAATATTTAGCTTATTCTACTTGTATAAATTTTCTCTAATACCACACGGCGGCAGACAGAATCGTTTCATAACTTACAATGCAGTTCACAACTTTTACAGCTAAGGCACTGTGCCAACTGGACCACCTCTGACCTTCGGACATATAGTTCTCTAGTGCCTATTCTATGATCAAATGTTTACGCTCACAGTAGGTATTAAACCTGACAGCACAGTATGTTTATTTATACATGACTAATGTACTTTAATATAAAAGTTATGAAAGCTTATAAAAATAAATTTTGCTGGCTTTTGTTTAAAATCTTGCACTTTAACTTTGAACTGCTTCCCGGTGCCCCATTGCACTGAGATTTTGCACACACCTTCAGTTTTGATGTCAATGCAGTTTTTGGCTAAGCATGACTTGACTACAAAAGCATGTTAAAACATTTATGTTTGTGTGAACCACGAATTATCGAACCTTCGATCTCTGGCTTAACAGTCAGGCACTAACCACGGGACCAATAGGCCAGTCATAATATGTATATAAATAAAGAAATAAAACAAATATGTAAAAAAAAATTTTGTGCAAGTAAATATTTTAACAACGTCATGTCTAAAGTGCATTTCGATGTAACTAATCGACCCAATTTTAAGGCTAGAAGCTCAGGTTCCGTTGTTCTGTTATCCATTTTCGTTATTCATTTTCTTCTACTTATAAATGCTGTATTAAAACTATCGAGTACTCAATCATGTATGTAATATTAAAATACGGGAAACCTGTTAGTGATAATACTTGCTAGGAACGCACTAATATCTACATATATACTTATGGTCTAAAAGATTTTACTTTTGAGAAAAAAAGACACTATGCTTATGCACGAATGGGCTGGCTGCGTGCAATACCACGGCCTCACAGAAAACCGGTTGTGAAGCAACGCTTGAGTTGTATTTCCCCGAAATTAGTTATTTTTCCGGAGGCCCAACTCCCCCTCTCCTTGGCCATGGATGGAGGTCGTTACCATCAGAGGACCCGTCTGTCTCCCCATATTATAAATAAGAAAGTTTTGATCCTCAGGTAAGTAAAGCGAATATTTTCTACTTCAAAATCCAAGCATAATATTAGATTCTGTACATACCGTTGAAATCTCGCAATAAAACTAAACACATCTATTAAGTTAGAGCGGTAACTCGGGCCGAGATTTAAATTCACAACAAACATAACAGTCACGGAGACTGTAAGCAACTCGCTAACTCGCAACCGCCGGAACGAGGTGTTAAATACCGCTGCCAGCCGCCGCACGCCGGTTCAAACCGGATGAAAGCAGATAAATCTGGTGTAAACCGACACGTCACAGTTTATGCACCTTTACTCCTTTAATACGGGGAAATTTTTGGTATTCTATGTATAAAGAGTTTGAGATTCAAAAAGTCAATCATTTATTAAAGGAGTTTAATTATTTACGTTTATTATGAATTTGTTGAAACATATGAATTTAATATTTTTTATATTGAACCAATAATATTCTATGTATACTAATATAAAATTATGTTCCTTTGTTTAAACGAACTTTGTAATCGATAAGTAATATTCATAAATAATCAAAGAGAATCGTTTGTACTCACTGCTGATGAGTAAAACAACCTGCCTAAAGGTTTGCTACTAACGTTCTATTTCTGAAAAAAATATTAAATCAAATTCTTAATTTAAAAACATTTGTATTTTTTATCATATTTTTACTTTGAACCATGTTACTTGTTTTTTTTTATACTATGGGGGACAGACGATGGACAGACGGGTCACCTGATGGTAAGTGACACCGCCGTCCATGGACACTTGCAACTCAAGAGTCGCAAGTGCGCTGCCCGCCTTTGAGGGTGATGAGGGATGGGGATGCAGGGAGCGGAAAGAAGAGAGGAGGGATGAGGAGATGGAAAAAAAGGAGAAAGGAGATGAGGGGAGAGAAAAGGGGGGGAGGGGGAATTGGGCCTCCTGAAACCTCACTCAATTCGGGGAAATGCAACGCAAGCGTTACTTCACAACCGGTTTTCTGTGAGGCCGTGGTATCGTGCCGGTCGAGCCAGCCCATTTGTGCCTAAGCATGGCTCTGCCACTGAACACTGTTTACTTTGATATTTCTTTGTTAATTATTATATACCAATGAAGCTTACATGACATTGAACATAACATTATATTAGAGCAATATTTCTAGTACGGTACTCAGCGCATTACTTCAAGTACCTGAGTAGTAATTGAGATCCTTCTTAATTGTTATTACGACTATATTCGACCAGCGCTATACTGTTCTAAGGCTTGTTATATAGTTAGAAATGATGGTACCCCATTTAAGGCTCTCGTTAAGGTAAAGATAATAGTAGCCAATCAGGAGATATAAAACCTAAAACACTTCGGGAGAATTCTGATACATGTGAAGTGTGTTTTCAATAGATTATCGTGAAATAATAAATACGCGTTCAGAAACAGAGAACATAGGGATCTTTTATTCAGATAAAGGATACATTAATTAAGTAATTCTGACGGCGACAAAGCCGTAGGAAAAAGCTGGTCGTACAAACATATTTTAGGATCACTGTATATACATATAAATATATACTGTAAATATACACATACTCTTGTATTCCCGAAAGGGTAGGCAGGGGCGTAATAAACCAACACATTTCGCCGATCAATCAAAACAATTTATTTCAATTAAACCAATCATAAGTATTTTTGAACTGTCGAGAAAAGAAGTCAGTCAGAGTAAGTCAGTCGTGAAGCTGTTTGCCTGTTCCAATACGTAGATCCTATGAAGAAGAAACGACAAGAAACGCCAAGGAAACTCTTTTTCAAATATTTTATACAATTTACAATTCATAAGAGTAAATAGAATGTGAGAACAATGCCATACATAATTTCGAAATACGAGGACGAAGTGACAGCAGTCTGGAGATGACCAGCCCTAATCAACAGCACTCATTCACGACCATGACAATATGAAAATAAAAATGAAGTAAAATTTTACTGCTCTTAAATTATACCTGAATTCATTGTCAGAATCTACTTATAGGTGTAGATACAGTGGGAAAAAGCTGTTATACTGTCATATGATGAGTAGGAAGAATATTTACGTCTTGATAACCTTTTGGGCAAGTCATGACAATGTGTATTGGTGGCTATGCATTGTTAACAATAGACTCAGAAGCATATATGGGCAGTGTGCCATCACGTTTGAGAGGTTCGCTGTTAAATGACCCTTAACTGTGAATATGTAATTGAAGTAAACTATTTTCTTTATTATATATACATAGATTTATATAGTCGTAAGTGCTCTGCCCGCCTTTGAGGGCGATAAGGAAGTGAAAAAAGGAGAGGGGGGATGAAAGTTAGGCCTCCGGTACCCTCACTCAATCGGCAATACAATGCAAGCATTGTTTGTCTAAGGGTTTTCTGTGAGGCCGTGGTAGTCCTCCGGTCGAGTCGGCCCATTCGTGCCTAAGCCGTTGCTGTTGTTATCTTTACTTTATGTATATGTGTTTATAAACCCGAAGAGGTAGTTTGGGTTGGTAGTTCGTTTAAGAGGGCTAATCTCTTGGAGTACCAGTCGTATTCGAAAACATATATGTATTTGTTTGTTTCTGATACAACATATATATATACATATATATATATTTAAAACGGAATCAGGTTGTTTATCATAAAGATTGTCATCGGATGTGAAGGAAATCACTTATTTAATTTACGTAAGTACAAATATGTTATCACTTTCAGCAGTCAACTGTCGTTGTTACCTATAAGCATCATCGAAATTTAAGGGTTTTGACTATTGCACTTCTGGACTCTCCTAATTCCTCTATCTTTCATCTCTAAACTTTTAGATTGCTCTCCCACAGGAAATCAGGGTGTCCACTAATCCGTATACTTTCTTATATAGTTTATACATTAATATAATAGCGTTAAAAATATATGAAGCTCATTAGTATGTTTATTGACGTATATATATATATATATATATATATATATATATACAGTCGTGGTCAACTAATTAGGGACACCCTCTAGTTAATCCAAATTGTGAATATATTTTTTATTTTCCAACGAGTCTAAACAATATTCCACATCTTTTACATGTAAGTATAATTAGTCATTTATGTGCCTAATTATACAAACAATAACAACTTCTTAAACATTAAACCTCTTTACAGTATAGCTGATAGATGATCACAGTGCTATTTGTTCAAAGAATGCTGGCTGGCCATTTAATTAGGGACACTGAGATATTGCGTTCTAGTTTCAAAATCTGAATCTCAATTATTATTTTCTTTCTTCTCCTATTCTTTGTGGTAGTTTTGGCGGCAATCTAGATTTGTAATTTCAAGTTTTGAGAGTTATTTTGAAGAACAATGGGCAAAAATAAAAGTTGCGATGCAACACTACGAAAAATTATCATGAAGTTTGTCGAGCGTGGTTGGTCATACCGAAGGATAGCAGGATATTTAAATTGTTCAAAAACTATGGTATGCAATGCAGTGCAACATTTCAGGCGCAATAACACAACTTTAAATGTGCCCAGAAAAAAAAGATCGAGAAAAACAACTCCGCAAGAAGATAGAATGATAACCAGGTTAGCTAAGAAAGATCCGTTTCTAGGCTCTATTTTAATTAAACATGAAGTGTTTGGGGCAGACGAAAGAGTCAGTGTATCAGCGAGGACAGTTCGACGACGTCTGGTAGAAGCAGGGTTGTTCGGAAGAGTGGCTCGCAAAGTACCGTTGTTAAAGAAAGAGCATAGAAATGCACATTTGGCGTTTGCACGTAAATATGGACATTGGACCTACGACCAATGGCAACATGTATTATTCTCTGACGAGACCAATGTTAATTTGATTTCTTCAGATGGAAGGCAATATGTACGGCGTCCTGTAAAAGCGGAAATGAATCCAAGATTCACAAAAAAGCAGGTGAAACATGGCGGAGGAAACATTAAAATGTGGGGATCATTTTCTAGACGTGGAGTGGGACCTGTGAGGAAAGTTCAGGGTAACTTAGACCAACATCAATACAAGGCAATATTAGAAGAAACTATGCTTCCCTATGCTGAGGAACATCTTCCTATTATATGGACTTTTCAGCATGATAACGACCCAAAACATACAGCCCGTTCAGTCAAGTCGTTTCTTAACAGACAGTCGGTATCAGTGCTAGATTGGCCAACAAATAGCCCCGACCTCAACCCAATCGAGCACCTTTGGCACGAAATTAAGAAAAAAGTTGCCATTTATCGTACCACAACTTTAGATGAACTTAATGAAGCTTTTTGTGAGGCATGGGCAAACATTCCTGTTGAAATATGTCAGAAACTGATAATGTCTATGCCACATCGGTGTCAAGCGGTAATTACTAACAAAGGTTTTGCTACTGGGTACTGATTTTACCCGTAATAAAATGAAGTTGTTAAAAAAATTAAAATACTGCAGATTATTAGTTCTGTTTAACTCTATTTTTCATTTTACTTTACTGTTCTTAATTAAATGTCCAGCTACAGAATTGTACCTTAAATTGAATACATGGTTAACCTTTGATATTAAACACTTTTTTATATTTATTTAATCTTTTATTTACAGCCATTTATAGTATAATAATCGGATCAAATTATGCAAATAATAGTTACTGAGAAATCAACAGGGTTTTATATTTATATGTACATAGCCGGTTATTGCTGTCCACTATCTTGAATGTCCTTAATTAGTTGACCACGACTGTATATATATATATATATGTATATATATATATATAATTATACACCTGCCAAACACGTATCACCCATAGGTTGACTGTCAGAAAATACATACGTCATTAAGTCCGCCTTGTGAAACACAGTTGCAGAAAGTGCAAATAAAAAAATAAATATAAAATTAAGTTCAATCGCACATCGGGCAGGGGTCATATTTAATGTGCAAGACTTGACCTGTACATATTTAAATTGAATGTTAATTAAAGGCTCGTAATTTAATGAGGAGTTTAAAATCTATAAAATAATAACGATACAAGACACACACGACATGTGAAACAAAAAAATATGAAGACCAAGTGCTGATAGCTAAGTATATCACTCAACATACAAAACCTTTTGCATCATCGTGAAAAAAGCCAATACATAAATTTTATTTTTTAAATAATAAGTACAATAACAGTTAACAATAATTTAAAGAGAACTACATGGTATCAAAACATGTTTACTGAAACGTTTGTAATTCAACAAGCGGAATTGTCGCTCGAATGCTTTCGAAAACTTCTACACTTTTAACTTAGAACGTCCTGAATGGATATATATCTGGGACTTTGTCTGTGAAACACTACATTTTAATCTAACGTACTCTGTTTGCACAGAATTTCTATTTTGTTTAATCTTAGTAATATGAAAAGTAACTTTCATATTGTTTTAACATATTTTAACATAGCATAACACATCTGCAGGTGAAAGTACATTAGTGCAATCTCCTCTCTAAAGTTCTGCCTGGCAGCTGAAATAAAAAAAAAACCATTAATATAAATGTTATTCTATATATAAATTTTGTAAAAAAAATTACGTAGATAGAATTACAAAAGGTAACAACTCGCATGTCCGACCAAAAGTTATTCTTCTCTTCCATTTTCAAATAACCTTACATTGTAACAAGCCCGTAACAATGTCCAGCTCCACAATTAATTCACCAGTTTTATCGCATAGCTGCACCGCCGAGTAATCCAAGCCTATTGTTCCTCGCGATGATATGCGAGGCGGACGGCTTAGTGGACACCGTCCGATGACAACATTAGCTGCCTAAATTAATAGTTTGTCATCGTTGACACTTAAGCTCGAGTGCTTACGTCACGCATGTGGCGTGGCTGACGTCACTGTTAAAGGATTATTATTATAATCAAATATTCTGAATTTGAACTGGCAAGTACGCACATGATGTCATATGTAGCCACTGTTATTATACTTAACCTCAAAATTCAAATTTATAATTTAAGTTTCAACCAGATTCAGATTCAGAGGTGGAACATTTTCTTCAAACTTGAGTACAGCCAAGTCGATAAAAAAAAAATTATCGGTTCACAAATGGCAAAAAAAAAAATGTCGAAATGAGAACCTCTTCCCTTTTAAAATCTGTTAAAAACATATATATGTACATATGTATATATGTACCTTCGCTTCTGAAAAGCATTTGCAAAAATAAGATTGAGGTTCAAACTCGTTTTAAGGTTGTCTGCCTCGTCATACGTCAAAGTCGCTGCGAACATAGTCCTACGTTTGAATTTTTTGTTACCGATATAATATTGTAAGGAACACATAGACGTGTATGACATTAACCAATAACTGAGGTCAGTAATACTTTGCAATAATTCGAAATTTAAAATCGACTATTCTTAATTTATTTAAATATGTTGAATTAAGAATATCGAAATGTCTATGGACAATACAAAATAAAACGAAATTTCAAGCATTTCTTATTTTAATTATGCAATGAATAATATATTCATTGCAATAAAAAGATCTGCTTACATGGTTTGCATTTTATATAAATATGTAATATTTAATTACGCTTACCAAAGAAAAGAGTTGCAGTATATCTTTAACCGTTTCGCTTCGTTCATTTCACAAAAGTAGCTGGCTTTATGCATAAATAAAATGTTGCAGATTAAATATGCTTTTTACTGAGTCTTAATGCTTCGTGTATTGCGGTTTATCATTTATTCTGTATATCTTTTGACGTGACACTTAAAAGCTTTGAAAGCTATCCCCATGTGTGAACACGTCAATTTTTGTTTATTTCAAACTCAATACGTTGGTATCTATTATCCTTTATTTTGGCATACGATAAAGTCAAGGGAATTCGTAAAGCTTTTAAGTTAAATAACTTTGTTTATTATTGTTTGAGTTTAAATTTCTGCAAACTGGCTTCTGGCAAAGGAAAATAGGGTACTTTCGGTAGTGAAAAATAAATTATGAAATTTGATAAAAATTAAAATTTATGTAGAAATATACCTAAATGTTCGGATTTTGAATCATAAAATCACATTATTGTTTTATTGTATTAAAATTAAAAGTCGTTATTTTTTATCTGTAAATCATGTGACCTAAAACACGAACCGCCATGTTGTGACGTCATATATACAAAAACTGTCAGTCTAGTGTAAAGAATGTACATACATATCTATAACCTTTAACTTCAAGGAGTAATAATTGTGTTTTTCGTCAGTGCATTATATTTGTACCTATTTATTTAGTAAAATGCAAACCGGTTTTGTAAAAGCAGATTTTATCTGGCACTTTAATGAACAAGTTTTCTTGAGTTGTTGACGTTGTGACTGTTGTTTTTATCAATATTACGTCACACATGGCTGATTTTTTGTAGCCTTTTATTAAAAAAATCAACATTTTGAAGTACTTTTACAACCATAGTAGAATAACCTACTAGTAACGTTAAAATATAAAGAACTTTGATAAGTTGACCTAACTCCAAATTAAAAAAAAAGTATGTATGTAATCTTATACCTAAAGGTAAACAAATGTCAAATGCTTTTCAAATGTCAAATGTTGACAAGCATTGTTTGTCTACCTGTAGTCTAATATATACTCTTTAAATCTAAACTAGAGACTTTATTACATACATTAGACTTTATTACGAGCTCATAAATTTGAAATCAGAAAACTCTCGCAACCAAGGCATGCGCTGAGATGCAGCCATTTCAGCATAATGCGTGCATCATTACGCTGCAATGGAAGATTAAATTGATTAATTCGCTCAACCGTTTAGGTTACGTTACACGAGGATAGTGATGTGTGGTATAATTGTGACTGTAATTACGTCACATAATCTATACTAAACTTTTATACTAATGTTACAAATGGGTCACTAACTCTGTCTATATGTTATCTTTTCATGGTTAAACTTCTGAACCGATATTCATAAAATTTCGTGTGTTGATACTTCGAACCCTGGAAGGGACATGACTACCTTTATTCGACACACCAAGCTGCCTCAGCAGTGGGTGGACGCTAGGCATACATACTTATACCGAGGGAGAGCCATGCTTAGGCATTAATGGGCTGGCTCGACCGGAGTTATACAGAAAACCGGCTGTCGTTGCATTGCATAGTTTTGTCAAGTGAGTGAGGGTGCCGGAGGCCCAACTCCCGCTCTCCTTTTCCCCCCTACTCATTTCTCTCCGTTCTTTCCAATCCCTTATCCTCCTCACCTGGAGTCTCTCCAGTTGCAGGGGTCAATGGGCAGCACTTACCAACTTACCATCAAGTGACCCGTCTGTTCGTCTGTCTACATATGTATATCACCAAAAAAAAAAAAAAACAAATATATATATATATATATATAACTTACGTTAAATAGGACTTACGCAACGTAAATGGCACTAAATTGTGATCGACAAAATGTGTGTGTGTGTGTTACATTACCATTTACATACAATAAAATAATATGTACGCTTTTCTCACGATATTTTAGATCTTGTCATTAAATATATAACTTTCTTTTTCTTTTCGTATGGAAATTCCCATGACGGCTAAGATGTATATCAGAATCGAACTACTACAACCGCATGATATTCCGCAACGAGAGAGTTGTGTTACAAGGCACCTGGGTCAGATGTCCCTTCAGAGAGAGGATCCTTCAGGAATATTATTTTTTTTTTAATAAAAGTTACCATAAGATAACTAATCTAAAAAGTCATTATTATCATATAGAATAATAGAATTCCTTATTCTTTACATAATATCTTTTAAATATTCTTTAAACATTAATTAACTGTCGACTTTACGTAAATCTGTTAGAAGAACCATAATTTAATTTAAGGAAATTTAAGGAAAAAACGTATTTACTTCAAATATCTCACACACGGCCGCCTGATCCTAAACTTAGCATAGCGGGACAATCCGCGAGCGTGTGTTGAGCCAAGTCCTCACTGCAGTCGCAGTGGTGGCAGGCGGGACTCAATTCCCTCCTAGCGACCGAGAAGTACCTTCCGAAGCAGCCTTGCCCGGAAAGGACCTGCGTCAGTCGGAAAGAAAGAGTCCCGTGCTGCCGCTCTGCCCATTTGACGATGATTGAGTGGAGCGTCTCCACGGTGGCAAAGCCAGCATTTGGAGCCCCCAGCCGGGACGACCAACGAGCCATCTTGGCTCGCCGAGCGGCCTCACGCCACTCGCGTACCTCTTCCGGGGGCCGTCTGCCACTACCCGCCCGGAACTCAGCCGTCTGCCGATAAACTTCGGCGAGCACTTCCGGCTCTAAGTCCCACGGGGGAGTTCCGGCCAACGTGCATGCCGTTTCCGTCGATACGGTGCGGTAACCACGTATGGCTCTAACCGCCATAACCCGCTGAGGGCGCCAAAGGCGTGCCCTATTCTAGACGACCAGAGCCTCCGCCCACACCGGTGCACCGTTAAGTGCCACTGACCGGACAACCCCTGTGTACAGCCGTCTTGTAGCCACGTTGGGTCCACCCAACTTGGGTAAAAGGCGCCCAGGAGCGGACGCAGCGCTGACCAGCTTTGGAGCAAGGGCATAGCTTGTACTGTGGTAACCATACTGCTTATTACATTCTTTAATATTAAAAAAAACATACATAATATAGATAAACTACACCCAGTCACCAGACATACAACTCGTTCAGTTCAGTGCAGATCGTGCTCGTCCAAATGTTTGTCTCGGGTGGGAATCGAACTCACGACATTTGACTTACCAGTCATTGTCACTGACCACTAGACTAACACTATTTATTATACTATTTATTATATAAGGCTATTTATTAATATAAATTACTTATATATTTATACAAGAAGTCTATGTAATGTTGGCTCAACGTGCTCAGAGAAATACTAACCTTATTTACAAATATTTTTTGCAATAGATAGTTCAAATCTTGTTGTGGGTTATACATAACATCGTTTTAGAACTCTAGGAGAGCAGGAACCATAATCGCTGAAAACGCTCCCTGGGCGGCTTGTTTAATGATAAATGCTTCTAATAACTCAATTTTAATGACGACTAATTTGCCCAGTTATTTATTTTCAAGGCAATGTTGGAATTTTTTACCCTAATGGGATACATTGTATCGTGATAGAGCTATGCTTAGGCACGAATGGGCCAGCTCGACCGGTACGGTACCACGGCCCCACTAATAACCGGTCGTGAAGCAACATTTGTGTTGCATTTCCCTGAAATTAATGAAGTTTCTTTAGCCCCGACTCACCCTTCCTCTTTTCCCTTTACCTAATACCCTCTCCTTTTTCTCCTCCCCGCATTTCCTCATCCCTCATCAACCTCATAGACAGACAGCGCCACCACTCTTGAGTTGCAGGTATCCATGGACAGCGTTTTGGCACTCACCATCAGGTTCAGGGTAAAAACAATTCCACCTGAACTCTTCCCGGAGGTTTCAGAAAAGGCGACTAAGGGATCGGACTGTTATCTAACAGAAATCATATTATTACATTACATATAATTATGTATGTACATATACGTACAGTCATTCTGTGCCCGGATAACGTAAATAGGTTTGCCCTCGGTTACCCGAGGCTCTAAGGTAAGCAGAAGGTAAGCAAAAAGTAGGCATTTACGAATTTGAAAATGCAAGCGTGAGTGTATAATAGTAATAAAAATAATAATACGTAGGATGTTACTATAAAACGTGTTAACACTGACAAAAGTAGACCTAATTTAGTTGTTCTAAATAAACTTTAAATTTAAGCTCGCCATAAACCGTCATAGCAATGATTGTTGGGAACTATGTCTAAACTCCGTCAACTCGTCACAAACTTGTTGGCGGCAAATGTAACTTGTTTGTGACAAACATACAAAGGTTTGCTTTGAGCGGAGCGGTATTTTGCTAGTCTGGTTCTGGGACATTCTGTACTCTTGAGTGACCGGTAATATTTTTAAAAAGATTAATTCCATAACCAAATGGCAAAAAAAAAAACTGCAATTATCAATGCCTCAATATTCATATGTTTCATATGTTTTTTTGCTATTCTACATACAGATTATTCTTCTGTTGTCAAGAACAGACTGTATTCCTGTTGAGGCTAATGCCAGCAAACATTTCACTGCAGGGACCTTTATACACTATCATATATTACAATGACCAATAAAGACGACTGGCTGCAATGAATTTAGTAAGAAGTTCATTACATTTTTTTTAATTTTATTATGTACTTATGTCTACTGACACTGTATATATTCATAACTGATTTTGTCTATGGTGACTGCTGCTTCAGAGGGTAATATCAATTGACATATTGACATTGATGGTCTGCCTTCAAGAGTAGTTTATTTTTTCTTTAAACCTGAAAATGTAGATATTAAACACCGCATCGTTAAGTTTGTTTTTTTGTTGTAAGCATTCGTTTATATATACTCAGTTAGTCTCTTTTTCTCGGTCGTTCATATTTAACAATCTAAATGTTTTTATATAATTTATTTTTGTCTTCACCAATTTATTTGACTCTATAACCGGGCTTTCAATTAAGAATTTTGGTCTCATAAACTTATTGTTTGTAATTAATATGGTAGTGAATTATAGAGAAACACAAGTACGCAAAGGTAAAATTAAAAAGAAAACAAAGTCAAAAATCCTGATAACATTATTTAAATATCAAAATTGAACATTATTTAAATGTTAAATTGTATAGCAAACACCATTCAAGTCAGTGTGGTTCCCGGAGGCTGCCTTCTTAGGGTTACCCGGCTCCCCTACAATAGATACCGACAAGTTTTAGCCGGTTCGATTCCTACACACCACTTCGCCCACGATTCCCGTGAAGCGATGACCTGACCTGGTGAGATGATGGTGGGGTCACATCCCACATTTGAATATTCTTGAGGTGGAATGAGGGGAAGGGAAGGGAGAGCTAGTTAGGCGTCCGGTACCCTCATTCACTCGGCAATATGATGCAAGCATTGTTTGTCTACCGGTTTTCTGTGAGGTAATTTTATTACCCAGTCGGGTCGGCCCATTCGTGCCTGAGCATGGCTCCCTCACGGTAAATTGGAAGATGATGAATAATGCCTTTGATAGTGGAACTGTTCAATAGTTACTAGTAGACCTTTCGGGGTTGGACTAGTTTGGTTAGTGGTTACCAGCTGAGTACATTAAAATTGCTGATGACCGCATTATTTAAAATCATTGGTTCTTTGACCATTCGTTTTTTTTAAACGTCAGTGAAGTCTGAGTAGGTAAGTACGTAGGACGATTAATTATTAGACTGTGTATTTTCGATGTGAGCAATTCATGATAGAATTACGTTAAATAAAAAAGGGATTGTACTACAATTGCAAATCGTCGTATCGTACGTATCCTTCGCCTTGTATAACTAGGTCAGATTAATTAATAGACTGACATGTTCGTCTAGTAGGTACTTATCTTGATTTTTCAATGTGTCAATATCGTGGGTTCAGTTCTCACACGGGACAAACATTTGTTTCATTTAGATTTTGTTGTCTCCAGTCAAAGTTTTCTTTATATTTTTTTACAATGTTTATAAAGTCTTCCGTGACAAAGGCATGAGTGTTCGTTTTGGAGTTACTTTTAAAAATATACGAAAGAAATCGTAAATAATAAAAACACCATTAATAAATAATCAAATGAACCCAAATACAATAAGTTTGCCCCGTAATTTAAACTTTTAAAAGGGTTACTGGCTAATTAAAAAGTAATCCGCCTTTCAATAGCACCCCATCACCCTACAACATTGTACAGCTCCCTGTTGCGATCACAACACAAGTACTAAAGGCTGTATTCACTTTGGGGGCCCTATGGGGAGTATAAGCGGAGCTTTGGTTTATATTTTAATTAGTCTTGTCTTTTGCCAGTCGCACTATTATCAACGGTATTCCTTTGGAAGAATCTACAAAATAGATATAAGATACTTTTCGCAATTTGTAGCCACACTGTTATGGGTTTTAGCCCTACGAGGAACTGCCAAAGATTACATAGTTTACTACTGCGTCTAAAATATGAAGATTGTGAGAGGATTGTAGGAGGCTGTTGTTGTTCAGCGGTCAATAAACCCTGTCTCGGTTTGATGATCTGATAATACAAAAGAGTGACTGTGAGTTGGTTTGCCTGATGGATACTCATGAAGAAGAAAAGACAAAGATAGAAAATACATTTTCTGTTTTAAATCCTTACTGAATTACTAACCACAATTTGATAATGATTAATGTTATAGAATGACACTCTGAAGCATTCCATAATTTTTTTTTTATTTATGAGCGCTAAATTAATTTCTTCCACTTCTTCGAACCTAACCTATAAAATGACGTGTTATTCTTGACGTACCAAAATCAAAGAAAGAAAGGAAGAAAGAAAGACAGATTTGTATTTATTTCTACATAACACAAAACATAAAAAATATTGTATGACCCCACTTTGGAATTACCGACACAAAAAAAAACAACCAATAACCTAAAATAACAAAAATGCATTGTGCATAAACAGAGCAATGCCAAAGCCTCAGGATAATGCTTCTACAATACTATTATTTATATATTGCAACACATAGGGCCAAGACTACGTTACGGGAATATGCAAGTTACAGTCACATCTACAGTAGGACTGTATCAGTCACTCTACTAAATGGCATATAAAATAACCATAACATAATTATAATATTACTAGTAAAGTTCATCTTTATATATAAAATATCTTTAGTGCGTTATTAAACACAGAATTGAAAATTGTATCGTGTATTGTTTCCCATAGTAAATATTATTTAAATAACTAAATTTAATTTAGCTTTATAATATATTTTTTATATGATAATAAAATATAAAAAAATAGATACACACAAATACGCATAGTCAGGATTTATGCAATTTGAAATCCTCGCACAGATTTAAATAAATGCAGTGCAGTGATTATTTTTTCGGTCTGTCTCGCCACTATTCCTTTGTCAGCAAGGAAAAGACGCTGATGGCGAGCCGGGTGATTTAAATTGCGTACTAATAACAACAAATAATGCAAGTGAAAAAAATCTTACTTGCATCGTTCGATACATTACAATATGATATATATATATATATATATATTTATAAAGGGTGCAAAAAATTTTGTGAAGTGTGAAGGGTTTTGTGGTATCTGTTACTTGGCGATGCTATCAATATATGCTGTGGTTTAGTGTTGTTGGAAATTACTTGGAAATTATGTGCTCCTACTACATGTACACAATGTGCATGCTAACGGTGAAGTAAAATGTTTAACAGCAATTCACTTCACCAATGTATTATACAGTTGATTCCGTATACTCCTTTCATAGCAATACAGATACGGTGTATTTGCATAAATCAATAAAACAAAGGCTTGATTTATACGCTACTGTGGCGGTAACGGACCGGGTCCGACACGGATGAGATATGACTAAATATAATTTAATAATTTGTGGTCATCCGAATTATATTGCTGTAATATAAAATTGAAATAAATAAGACTGGTCTTTGGTCTACTGGTTGGTGGGGGAGTGGCTGTGGTTTCGATTCCCAAAAGAGACAAACATTTGTGTGATCCACAAATAGTCATCTCGAATTTGTGTGTTCCTTTTGCCCGTTCTATGAATGTTAGCCCCCCCCCCCCCCCCCCCCCCGCGGCTATGGAATATTCCAAATTTAAATTTTCTTTGTAAACAAAAATGATGGATGTACTTACTGAAAACTATTCTTTTTTGTTGAATCATTCCAATGATAAATTGGCTTTCATTTAAGTCAAAACTACAAGCGCAAATAGCGCCTAAGCCGACAAAATCATCTCAGTCATTATATGTATATTATTTATTTATATATGTTTGTGTGAACTATATTTTTTTTTAAAGAATACTAGCAACGTGGATCACACTAGTAGATTTGTTAACCCTCCCAGCTAAGCTTAATGCATGTGTTAGGGGTGGGTTTACGACGGTAGTGTACTGGGCGGGGTTTGAACCCGCAACCACTTGATCGCAAGTCCGTCGCCTCAGCCATCACACTACCGCCGCTTTATATTTACATTATATTACGAGTATATATCCATGTGATTGTTCACAGTTTTTGTATTCATTTCATTATTTTTCTTTTCTTAAATCTAGTGTATCTATTCACTTATCTCTACACCACCAAAAGGTGGACTGATAGAAAATGCCTATGGCAGTCGTAGTAAAATAATCTTTTGTGCAAAAAGTCTTAAGCTAAATAAAATTAATAAATAAGTAATGGATTTGCACACGCAGTCTTTATACCGCGTCTCATCAGTCATGAAGCCTCGTTAATAGTATTTTTGTAAGAATTGATCTATTAAATTCAACTAACACATACTTGTTGATGTCTATCTGGTGTCCCATTAAATTTTAACACCAGTTTCAGTTAAGTTAACTACTATTTGGCATTATCAGCAAGTGTAGTACTATTTTTCGAATGATTTTTAACATTTTTTATACCATTTCTATAAAAAAATCCGTTTTCAGTCTAAAATCCCTTAAAAGTAAACTTAAATTGTGACCTCTTGTAATGAGGATACTAGAGTCGAGAAACTCTTGTCTATAACAGTTCATATTTTAAAACGACAAAGAGAAATAGTATTCAGTTTTGTTCTGTTGTATCCTTTCTCCATTTTCGTCCTCATTTTAATTGTCGTTTTGCAATGTTAAGTTGTTCTTTCCTTTAAAATATTTCAATTTAACCGAATATAAATGTGCAATGACATTAGAAGCAACGCAGTCAATAAAGACATTAATATCGACATCCATAATTTCATTGCCCCAATATTAACCCAACAGCGCTCGCTATCCTGCACAAATCTCCAACAATATCCGTAGGTACAAAATACAAAAATATTGTTGTAACCCTTAAAAGCTCATGCTCGCAAAATACTCGGCCTTTTTTGATCCGCAACCAACAGACTAAACATGGAGGGGAACGAATCTGAAATCAATTTTTACATTTAGATGACACGTTATTTTTACCTTTTCAATATTTTCCTCTTCCCGAATTTATTTCACATCTACCCAAAATAAAGCTGTATTGAAGCCTGTTTGCTTTACGCATAACCTTTGCTTTATGAACGTAAGGTTGTTTAAAAAAGCATTTTTCATTTCTAATGTTTGTTCGCATATTTGTTATTAATTATTTTTGTTGGTTCTTTGCTGAACTGGACCATAATGGAATTGGTGCAGTAATTGAAAAGGATACAATATTTCTATACAAATTATAGTGAATTTCATAAAAGCTACACATGTTCACACGACCGTATCCCCTGAGGGGTTGGTCGAGGTGTATTAAACACCTACATACGGCACGGCATTGGCATATAAAAAACATAAATTAGAAATACATTTTAAATGACGACAATTTAAATATAGCTATAAAACGAAATTGCGTTCCTTTAAAATTATTTATTTCTTTTCAGTCTTTTTATGTGGAATGAAATCTGATTGCATGTCCATTTAAATAAATTTTCTTCTAAATATTCTCCTATTTGGGATCATTTTAAATGCCTGACAAATAAATCAACTGAGGAACAGCAATCTTCTGTTTGCTTAAATAAATATAAATTACAGTTTAACTGTTTACAATGTTTACAAAAAGAAAAACAAATTTTGTATATATCTAAAAATGGCTCCATACTTAACAGCCTTTTTTTTCTTTGGTATGGAAACCCCTACAGGTCATTGTCAGGTCACTTTACCGGAGCTAATGTATACATTGTGACTAAAACCACAGAGTGTTCCGTCATCGGGTCTTATGGCCGGTGTACCTTAGAAAGGAAGTCCCGTCCCTGTGTACCCCGGCAGACCTGGCCAGACCTAGCTATAGATAGCTCTTGGAGGCCGGATGTCATTTTGTACTCTCCGGCGCCTTGTTTTTATTCTGCTAGACGGAAGAGTGGGAACTCTCTCCCGTTCCCTTTCTGCCGCTTTTTTTGGCAAGAATCATCACCTCGCAATACAAGGCAGCGGAATTCCATCCACTCTCACTCTGGACCATAGACATAACCATGGTCTCCAGCGAGACACCAATAGCTGCCATGAGGGTGGCCTACTACTGCACCCACGTACAGTAGGATAGAGCTCAGCTATTCAGCTGGTAGGAGAGAGTATCATATCGCCTTTCCAGACAATCTTCCATGATAGGCCTTACCGCCACAATTGTGGCTTGTCCCGCGCTCGGTCGCTCAAGTCGTTCTTTCCACTGAGTTATTAGCACCTGCTGAGCTGGAACTGCTGGGTCTCAATTTCAGGAAGGCCAGGTCCGAAGTCAAGCTACTTCGACTCTCTGGTTCCCATGTTCGAAATTGGCCGCTTCGAAGGAGACCGTGTGGTATCCTCTTATGATAGATAACAGTCTGTGTAATATGGGGACTACGATTATTAGACACTATTCTGACTTCATTGTACACCACAAAAAAGTTACAAGATAACATAAATAAAAGTACATATTATCCGTGGCCTTTTTTATACATACGATATCAATGATTTCACTTTTTAGAAGCTATCATGTTGACTGAAAGTCATATCTGCAATTTTATATCTCACGGTATAAATGCTTGCGCAATAACCGTTGTAGGATTTAATATGTGAACAACTGTCCCGAGCGGTTGAGGGTTAAAACTCCCATGTTGTATTCCATCACGTAGCGCCGCAGTATAATGTTTACTTCAATTTGTATTTACAATGGAGAGGAATTATACGATGTACCAATGCTATGAATTAATAAAATATTTCTGAATGATTGATGTGATAGCAGATGGGTTTGGAATTGATTGGAGCTGTTTTGAAGGTTTTACCAAGGGCTTCGCTCCATTTATAGTTTCTATTCCTTGGAAACTACTACTTTAAAAAATTAATAAAGTAAAGTCTATTTCTGTACCCTTGAATACTGGTCGGTTAAATTTCATGATTATTATTCAGAAGTTAAGGAATAAAACCGTAATACGCAAGAAAATTGATATTGTAAATTCGATTCAGGACTTTGATGTTTTATACACCTAACTTGCTAGGTCCACCCGTTCCTGCGAAAATCCGTAGTGACACAGAGACAGACAGACGGACAAGAGAGTGATCTTATAAGGTTACTTTTTTATTTACTCTTTAAGGAATTGAACCCTAAAAATAGATAGTGTCAAAATTAGTATATCCTCTTTATGCACAATAAAGTATAGAATCTATCTATCTGTAAATACTTAACAAATCTGAACAAGTAGTTACTTAGAACTTGTTAGTACAAAAAAAAAAAACACAACTGCTCCTCCTAATATCTATATATAGATATCTATATATATAATAATACCTAATACCGCGCAATACATCAGCCATTTAAATTTTAAAAATATATGTAAAACCGGTGTCACTCGGGATGACGTAAGATTGTGTGTAAGAGATTGAAGACTGCGATAAGGCTTTCCCTATTGTACCATTACTTTATTATGTATTTCTCATACATATATGTCATTTCTTCTGGTGTGCAGTAAAGTACATATATTATTATATCTATCTAAGGGTTCTAAAGATACCTTTAAATCTGTTCAGGTGCTAAAAAGTTATACCTACATATACATATGTAAATATAAAATTACACATACAAACAGACGTGCCCAGACGTGTCAAAGGATATTTCTAGATTTGCTAATTTATTCTTTGTTTAATAAGATGAGACATTCTCTCGGCTGTATATCTACAATCTCATGAATATCACTACTATTTTATATTTATAAGATAATATAAGATAAGATAAGATAAGATAAAGATTTATTTTCATTAATTTGGCACATAAGTACATCAACAGCGTCACAAACACGATATATAGTATTTACGATAAACTCTGGCACCCAGAATAAGATTCAACTTGTGTTTAGGGTACCAGCGTTCTCGCCTACACTGTAAAAATATAACGTCAGCACTACTCGTAAGAAAAACACAGTGTCAAATTAAGAAACATACTACAAAAATGATAGTGATACGATAAACAAAAAATCGCTTTAAAAAGTACTGCCTAGTTGCTAACATTTTAATTTTAGTACTGTAGTCTCTTATTAAGAAGTGCGTGCGCGCGCGCGCGCGCCTGTGTGTGTGTGTGTGTGTGTGTGTGTGTGTGTGTGTGTGTGTGTGTGTGTGTGTGTGTATGTGTGCGTGCGTGTTGTGTCTTTGTCGACACACAGTCGATGAGTGTTGTATATATTTATCTACATATGTACCTACTTGTGTATATGTGGTTTATAGAATGGTATTGCTATACAGTACTCTTAGTTCTCATAACATTTACAAAACATATTCCACCTTATATTACTGTTGCTTATATAATTGTTTGTGACACCAAAACTACCCTACCAATCTAATTAGTGTTGTCTTTATCCATGCACAGCTTGTCTGTAAGAAATCGCTTTTAGCGAAAGGCTGTCGTTTATACATACATGTTTATCGGTTTTATCTTTTGTGAACAGTTTCTTTTGGTTTATAATAAAGTTGATTTCTATTCTATTCTACAATGATGCATACCTGAAGGGGTAGAATTTAATGCCCCTAATGCAATAGATGGTAAGTCTATTGAAGTCAAACGGGCACTTCAGGAACTAAAGATGGGAAAATTGGAATGAAAGGTAGGGAAGTCAATGGAAGGGAAGAGATTTTGCTTATAAGGATGGATTGGGAAGTGTAAGTAATAGCTCCAGGGCGCGGGGGCCGCATCCTTGTAATTCTAAGCAAAAGTTATAGTGAAAACTCACATACATCTACACGAACCTTAAAAACATGACACTCCGTTTTTTGGGCCGTCGTGTAAAAATGTACTTCGCAATTTATAGAAAAGATATATAGTTTTAACGGTCAATGACCCCTATGTTTACTCTCTATAGAATTAAATGTCTTTAGATAGCAAACGACATAACAGTCTTTATAGTACTATAAAGCGGTTACAAGAGATGAAGGTGGAGTCGAAGGAAACTCGTAAACACTTCGATAGAGATGTCTTTGACATCAGATTTACAGCTCTACGAGAGGTCATAACTCTGCTAGTGTGACTACGTTTATGTCTTATTTAAGGACCGAGTCTTCTTTTACTTGTTTAGAATATGTTTTTTTTTTGTGCCATTTACTTATTTAACACTTCTTTTTTTTTTAAAGTTGATAAAAATGTTTGAGTCATAAAAAAAATTAAAATTAGTCAATAATCTTCAACAATTTTTTTTATTGACCTTTTAAATTACAGAGTCAATGTTATGGGAAATAGGGTATGGACATTAAACTATATACATATATATTATATACAATACTATACTATAATTAAAATCTGTTTCCTTGAACACACCTTGTTTTATTAGTGGCAAGAGTATTGCCGTCAACCTAGAACTTTAGGTATTAAACATGTTTTTTTTTATATTGAAAGGGAAAGGTAACAAAAAAAGAAGGAATAGAAAATTGCATTTACGGATGGACTCAACTGTTACATGCTAAGTGTAAGGAATAGCTCAGAGACGTTGGGGTGGCATACCTGTAACTGAACCTGGCTCTAACCGGGAAGTCCGAGCGATCTGCACATAAATTAACATGTTTAAAATCTACTACATCTAACAACTTGTCTGATGATCTTAGCCAACCTGGCTGTAACCTGGAGCTCCAAGCCCCATACCCATAAGTGAGTAAATTAACATATTTATAATCTACACTGTGTATCCTAACAACTTGTCTGATGCTAATAGCTATGCCAATGAGATTGTGCTCTTGACGCGAGCAATGGCGTACGCACTGTTTAAGTACCTCAATGTGTACCTATGCAGTTGACGTTGACATGGTACGAGTGTGTCATTGTAGTTTAGTCTGTAAGTGACCGTTAATGAGTGCAAAATCGAACTGATTACTGAATAACACTTACGCTTCTTCAAATCTAAATGATTATTATTTTATTGGCTGAGCGAGTTTGGTGGAGGTGTCTTACCAATTTACAAAAGTGTGTCCTAAATTCAAACTTTACCAATCGGGGAAAGTGAAAGAAAAGGCTAAGCATTCCTGTTTTTGTTAAAACTTTACCCCATTCACAAACCTTCCCTTGAACGAGAATAAAGTCACCCCAAATCTGTTCTTGTTAAAGGACCATAAAAAAGCCTGAAAATTCGATATACGGCGAAGTTAATCTCTCGGAGTCATAAAACTAGAAGCATGGTGACACTACTAACTCACTTTAAAGTTTATTGTTTTAAAAACTTCTAAGTTACGTAGTCATATTTCGTGATTCAGCGCCTCTTTTTAACACTTTACAGGACATTTTTGGCAAGAAAACGAAGAAGAACATTAGTTATGCCTGGTGTCAACTAGTTTTGCTTTGTTTTAATTTGTAAGTTGTAATAAGGAGGTCCATTTCTGTTTGTTTCGTTATTTTCTGATGTTTTAAACTTACGTTCGTCATTAGTGTATTAATAAATTAAAAATATAAACATAAAACTCTTAAAACGGTTACGTAAGCTACGCTTAGGGTAGCTGATAGTCTCCATACGGCTGAGCAGATTTTCTCACAACACAGCTGTAAACCCTCTCGGTCGGATCGGATCGCATCGGTTCATCCATTCAGGAGACATGATGTCACAGCCAGAAACACAGATATACTCTACAAACTTCTAACGTTCTTGGTTTTTTGTCGTGGTGAATGATAATGAATTAAATATTTCCATATATATCAATATGTGTCGAAGATATTCATGAGCACTGTTTATGTTGAACAGAGATAATTAACGTAATAAAGAAACCATAGAGAGAAAGAGTGAGTGGTGCTAAGAAAAGAGCGTACTTCCAAAAGGATGATCACGCACTGGTGACTCTAGAGTTGCGGGTGTCCTTACCATCAGGTGACCCGTATGCCCGGTTTGGCCCCATCCACTTAAGGAAAAAAGAAATACATCTGTAAGTCGCTTTGATATCAGCTTTGATACGTGAACGAAGAGAACAAAGACGAAGTGAAATTAATAATTATTCATGTAAATTAATCATAGTTTTTAAATGTCGTGTCTCTACATGTCTAATGATTTACTTATATCAGATAATTTGATCTACACCAAATATATAATATAAGTAAATCATCAGATGTAGATCTGTTTTACCCTAATATATGTATTACTGTAGATATGTATTACAGGTAATTAAAAATTCCGCATAATGCCTAAATACGTATGTATATCTTTAATCATAATTTAATGTTGAATATTTAATTAGTATTTAACACGGGAAACGGTGTCATTTCTATAATAATTTAGATATGTTGATTGCACATAATTTAGTTAAATAAACATTGTTGCGTGATTATTTTTTTCCATTTTTTAGGTTTAGAGCAATACGAAATAAACACACATTAAGATACACACAAACGCGCCCAGTATATTAGGTTAATGCAACTCTCAAGTATATCTCTATTTTGATATCATATGTGTTTGGAAAGGAACCAACACACAATTACGCTATTTGGGAATCAGGGTTTTCACACTTATTTGTAAACACATTATTGATGGCTGACGGGATTTAAAAGTCCCGGGGTTATTTTAATATTTATATTTATATAAATAGTAACTTTCGTGTCTATCCTCCATTTCCTTTCAGTATATCCCAAATTTCCCATTTTATTCCCAAAAGTGCCCGGATGACGCAATAGACGGCCCTCATTACGTGAATGGGACTAAATTATTATAGGCAAAATGTGGGCCTTAGTTACGTACGTAACTAATAATCAACCTATCCCTTTGGGGACACATATGTGTATGAACGTAGTATAAAAACATGAATATATAAGAAAAAAATAGAAAAATCATTTTAACTTATTTATAAAGTTGAAAAGAGCCAAAAATAATAACTTTCTAGCATCGCATCATGACATGTCCGGAGACATTCTTTCACCAAGTAACCCTGCATACATGTAAAAATTGATTGAAAAATAACAGGGCGCCCTGTGAATGTGCTGGAGACAAATTTGTAACTACCAATAAATATTTATTGAAGTCTTTGAACCACATTCCGCAGGGTTGAAAAAGAGATGAAAGAGGGATGAAAGATGACGGAACAGAATCAAATAAATGAGAAACAATTTATGCAATGTATTAAATATGATGTTGTATTTTAAAATATTAGTCAAAAATAGCCATATGGATCGCGGTGAAGTAAATTACGGCCACACCATTTCTTACCGTAGGTCTCGTTAAAGGCAAATAAGGTATCGGACCGTTATCTATTAGACAGTATGTATACATTCAGACAGTGCCCGGAGGAATTCTTGCCGCATAAATTATTGCACTTTATGTAAAAAATAATATATTTATTTACAAATAAAGTATAATATATTTATTTATATATTATACATTATTTGAATGAATTTAAAGTATTAATTTGAGGTGTCTAATCGATACAAATATGTACCCACTGACTAGATACTGAAGGGTTTCACAATCCATTTCCTAGCTTTCATCATCAGGCTGTCGTTGGCAAGCTTCATTTGTTGGACTTGTCAAAATGAGTCATATGAAGAGAAAGTTTCACGATTCTCCGTCATTAGATTAGCTCCAAGATACCAAATCATAATTATACTTATAAATATAGCACAAAATATCAAAAACTAATTATAAAAGCGAATTTAAGGCGGTTATGTACTCTTTTTAAAAGTCAATTATAATATTACAAGTAGAAGTAGGTCAAAATTGACTTTCAATAATTGTTTATATAGTTAGTTAATTACAAGTGAAGGAAATAAATGCGTCTTTAAAAATATATCTCTAGATATTATGTTTATCAGTACTAGTAAAATTGAATGCTAGGTGTGTATTGATTGTGAAACTTATCAAAATTACGCAACGTATTAAACATTGATTAACATTGCGTGTGATAGTAATTTTATCTTTTTATTATTTTTACCACGCTTTAATACCACGGCCTCATAGATAACCGGTATGTGTGCATTGTGTTGCCGAGTGAGTGAGGGTACCGAGGGCCAACTTTCCCTCTCCTCTTTCCCCTTCTTTCACCTCCCCTTGTCATCCTCAAAGGCGTACACCGCACTTACGACTTTTGAGTTAGAGGTGTCCATGGGCGGCCGTTGACCTACGGTCAAGAGATCGGTTTGCTCGTTTGTTCCTCTGTACAGAAGAAATGGGAGTCTTCTAGGAGCGTTTAAATCTATTTAGATATTGAATCAATTGTGTAGATTTTTTTTTGTATCAGTGCGCTACTGAAGAATGATTCTATGCGTAACAATCCAAGGCTTAGAATTTAATAACATAACATATGTATTAAAATAAAAATATAAGAACAATACATTTTCATAATTAATTCTGTCAGTTCCTTATTTTAATATCCCTATATAAAATGCTTTGTGACTGCTTTTGATACACAAAATAGAAGCAAGTTTTATATGTTTATTTGCAGTTCAATATCTCATCGCAGTAACACATTATAATGTAAAAAAGCGAATTGACGTCACAGTCGAAATATTTATTTCATATAAATGAACAACATAATTATGTATTCGATCTAACAATTTAAAAAAAAAAGAATCCGCTCTTATTTAAGTACCAAAGAAGTAGAATATTTTCTTTAAAATTAAACCGAACCAACCTTGAGTACAACCGCTTCTAATAAAATCAGTTCATAAATGGCGAAGATATCAAGAAACATATACATAAAATAATATCAGCCTAATTAAGAGTTCCTTTTTGAAGTCGGTTGATTACCCATTATTGTTGAGATGAAGATGAATTCTTGAATTACATTTGTTTGTGTATTTTTTTTAAACTTAGGAACTATCAAACGAATTGAAAAACTTATTAGGTGTTTTCATTTTAAAGGAGGATATATTAGCTTATTCTTGAGAAAGATTAAGAGTGGCTGGTGTTAGTATAAATCTAAACTACTTTTAAAATATAACACACAGCATCCGTATCTAAAACTGTGCCAGTCTTATCTCGAGCAAAATTTTTATCTCGTAAATAACATTGTCAGAGCTGATAACGCGGAATTGATCATGCGATAACTTCATAGTCATATAACACAGTGTCGCGGACAATGGGAGACGTTGCGCTGGTCGTTGGTGCCGGTAGCAACCTGGGCTACCAAGTCCTCAAAAAGCTCATTGAAATATACAACGGTAAAATATACTTCACTACTGAAGATGAAACCGCTGGTTTTAACATTCTCAAGAATCTCGAAAAAAACGGAGTTGACCTACATTTTGTGCCAATGGACATAACCTATACCAAGAGTATTATAAAGTTAAGACATCATATTCAAGACTTGGATGAAAGAATAGAGTTGATCATTAATGTCACAGACTACGTGCCAGATAAGAAGAAAATATCACACATAGAAAAAGTCAGAAGAACATTGAGTGTTAATTTTTATGGCTTCATAAATTTAGGAAAACTTGTTTACCCACTGTTAGTTGACAATGCTAGAGTTATAAACGTATCTGGACCTGCTGGTCTTTTGGCAACTATAGAGAATGAAACGATACGGAAAAGAATTAGTGATCCAAATTTAACCGAAGATGAATTAGTATCTGTTATGCAGGATTACGAAGATGCTGTTAGAAGAGGGACAGAGAGAACTGATGGTTGGGGAAGAAGTGTTCAAGCTGTAAGCAAAGTTGCTTTGAACGCCGTAACATTTTTACAGCATCGTGAATGGGCAGACAATGGTGTAGTTATCAACTGTGTGAATCCTGGTAACTTAATCAGTAAAGAGAGCAGAAAGTCGGCAAAAATGTTTGAGGAAGGTGCAAAAGCGATTCTTTTCTTAGCGTTTGAGGCTCCGCTTACCTTGAAAGGAAACTTTGTGTGGAGTAATTATTCAGTAATTGAATGGAATTCGGATCCATTTATCGAAGTGACGACGGTTTAAGACTTGAAATATACGTTAACCAGTGCATTATGTAATCTGATTAAAGATTTGTGTCATATAAATTTAATGTTTAAGTGACGACGCACGGTTTAAGGCTTAAAATATACGGTAATCAGTGAATAATGTAATCTGATTAAAGATTTGTGTCATACAAACTTAATGTTTAAGTGACGACGGTTTAAGACTTAAAATATACGGTAATCAGTGAATAATGTAATCTGATTAAAGATTTGTGTCATACAAATTTAATGTTTAAGTGACGACGGTTTAAGACTTAAAATATATGGTAATCAGTGAATAATGTAATCTGATTAAAGATTTGTGTCATACAAATTTAATGTTTAAGTGACGACGGTTTAAGACTTAAAATATACCATGTAAATCATAAACCATGTAATCAGTGAATAATGTAATCTGATTAAAGATTTGTGTCATACAAATGTAATTGTATATAATGACTTTCTGTATATATAGATCGTGTCATAAATGCAGGAGTTGAGAGAATTATTGTAACCCCTAAATAAACCAGTATTAATAAAACGAGACTGCTTTGATTTTCGTTTATGTTTAGTAAGGAGTTTCTTTAGCATATATGAGAATATTAGTTAACGCATATGATTATATACTTATCACAAATTACTGCACGCTATGATTGCCGTTTTGACGTTTGTTTGCTTATAAATTTGCTTATATATATATGTTAATAACTACGTTTAATCTACGTTAAAATGGAGTGTCCAATGTATAATTTTTATAACTGTTCATTCATTCAGCGAATTATATATATATATATATATATATATATATATTAATATATATGTATACAACAATTCAAAAAGCTTTTAAATTAAATAACTTTGTTTATTATTGTTTGAGTTTAAATCTCTGTAAACTGGCTTCTTGCAAAGAAAAATAGGGTACTTTCGGTAGTGAAAAATAAATTATGAAATTTGATAAAAATTAAAATTTATGTAGAAATATACCTAAATGTTCGGATTTTGAATCATAAAATCACATTATTGTTTTATTGTATTAAAATTAAAAGTCGTTATTTTTTATCTGTAAATCATGTGACCTAAAACACGAACCGCCATGTTGTGACGTCATATAGACAAAAACTGTCAGTCCAGTGTAAAGAGTGTACATACATATCTATAACCTTTAACTTCAAGGAGTAATAATTGTGTTTTTCGTCAGTGCATTATATTTGTACCTATTTATTTATTCAAATGCAAACCGGTTTTGTAAAAGCAGACTTTATCTGGCACTTTAATGAACAAGTTTTCTTGAGTTTTAATGCTAATATTTCAATAAGTGCCGGTACACGACTGTTGTTTTTATCAATATTACGTCACACATGGCTGTTTTTTTGTAGCCTTTTATTAAAAAAATCAACATTTTGAAGTACTTTTACAACCATAGTAGAATAACCTACTAGTAACGTTAAAATATAAATAACTTTGATAAGTTGACCTAACTCCAAATTAAAAAAAAAGTATGTATGTAATCTTATACCTAAAGGTAAACAAATGTCAAATGCTTTTCAAATGTCAAATGTTGACAAGCATTGTTTGTCTACCTGTAGTCTAATATATACTCTTTAAATCTAAACTAGAGACTTTATTACATACATTAGACTATTACGAGCTCATAAATTTGAAATCAGAAAACTCTCGCAACCAAGGCATGCGCTGAGATGCAGCCATTTCAGCATAATGCGTGCATCATTACGCTGCAATGGAAGATTAAATTGATTAATTCGCTCTACCGTTTAGGTTACGTAACTTTACGTTTTACATGCACGAGGATAGTGATGTGTGGTATAATTGTGACTGTAATTACGTCACATAATCTATACTAAACTTTATACTAATGTTACAAATGGGACACTAACTCTGTCTGTATGTTATCTTTTCATGGTTAAACTTCTGAACCGATATTAATAAAATTTGGTGTGTTGATATTTCGAACCCTGGAAGGGATATGACTACCTTTATTCGACACACCAAGCTGCCGCAGCAGTAGGTGGACGCTAGGCATACATACTTATACCGTGGGAGAGCCATGCTTAGGCATGAATGGGCTGGCGCGACCGCAGTTATACAGAAAAACGGCTGTCGTTACATTGCATTGTTTTGTCAAGTGAGTGAGAGTGCCGGAGGCCCAACTCCCGCTCTCCTTTTCCCCCCTACTCATTTCTCTCCGTTCTTTCCAATCCCTTATCCTCCTCACCTGGAGTCTCTCCAGTTGCAGGGGTCAATGGGCAGCACTTACCAACTTATCATCAAGTGACCCGCCTGTTAGTCTGTCTACATATGTATTTCACCAAAAAAAAAACAAAATATATATATATATATAACTTACGTTAAATAGTTAGGACTTACGCAACGTAAATGGTACTAAATTGTGATCGCCAAAATGTGTGTGTGTGTGTGGCCCGCGGCCACACTCAGGGCGGCATGAGGCGCTGGTAAGTGCGCCTACGCCGCCCGGTTCGCCGGCGGCGAATTGGGTCCGAGTGGAGATCGTCCTACCGGACCCGCTCCGAGATGACCTCCTCACAGAAGGTTGCGACGGCGGTGAAATTCCTGGCACTACCGGCCATGGAGTGTATGACGGCCGGTAGCGAGAGATCCTCTCCGATTACTGCAGTAAGGATCCGGCGCTGCGCCGCCCAAGCGGGACGATCCGCGAGCGTGTGTTGAGCCAAGTCCTCACAGCAGTCGCAGTGGTGGCAGGCGGAACTCAATTCCCTCCTAGCGACCGAGTGCAGGTACCTTCCGAAGCAGCCTTGCCCGGAAAGGACCTGCGTCAGTCGGAAAGAAAGAGTCCCGTGCTGCCGCTCTGCCCATTCGACGATGACTGAGTGGAGCGTCTCCACGGTGGCAAAGACAGCACTTGGAGCCCCCAGCCGGGACGACCAACGAGCCATCTTGGCTCGCCGAGCGGCCTCACGCCACTCGCGTACCTCTTCCGGGGGCCGTCTGCCACTACCCGCCTGGGACTCAGCCGTCTGCCGATAAACTTCGGCGAGCACTTCCGGCTCCAAGTCCCACGGGATTGTTCCGGCCAACGTGCATGCCGCTTCCGTCGATACGGTGCGGTAACCACGTATGGCTCTAACCGCCATAACCCTCTGAGGGCGCCAAAGGCGTGCCCTATTCTGGACGATCAGAGCCTCCGCCCACACCGCTGCACCGTAAAGTGCCACTGACCGGACAACCCCTGTGTACAGCCGTCTTGTAGCCACGTTGGGTCCACCCAAGTTGGGTAAAAGGCGCCCAGGAGCGGACGCAGCGCTGACCAGCTTTGGAGCAAGGGCATAGCTTGTACTGTGGTAACCATACTGCTTATTACATTCTTTAATATTAAAAAAAACATACATAATATAGATAAACTACACCCAGTCACCAGACATACAACTCGTTCAGTTCAGTGCAGATCGTGCTCGTCACAATTGTTTGTCTCGGGTGGGAATCGAACTCACGACATTTGACTTACCAGTCATTGTCACTGACCACTAGACTAACACTATTTATTATACTATTTATTATATAAGGCTATTTATTAATATAAATTACTTATATATTTATACAAGAAGTCTATGTAATGTTGGCTCAACGTGCTCAGAGAAATACTAACCTTATTTACAAATATTTTTTGCAATAGATAGTTCAAATCTTGTTGTGGGTTATACATAACATCGTTTTAGAACTCTAGGAGAGCAGGAACCATAATCGCTGAAAACGCTCCCTGGGCGGCTTGTTTAATGATAAATGCTTCTAATAACTCAATTTTAATGACGACTAATTTGCCCAGTTATTTATTTTCAAGGCAATGTTGGAATTTTTTACCCTAATGGGATACATTGTATCGTGATAGAGCTATGCTTAGGCACGAATGGGCCAGCTCGACCGGTACGGTACCACGGCCCCACTAATAACCGGTCGCGAAGCCCCGTTTGTGTTGCATTTCCCCGAAAT
Source organism: Tyria jacobaeae (assembly GCA_947561695.1). NCBI lineage: Eukaryota > Metazoa > Arthropoda > Insecta > Lepidoptera > Erebidae > Tyria > Tyria jacobaeae. Next base: position 21,711,168 of record OX387217.1, on the reverse strand, counting down.
TAATGAGGTTTCTTTAGCCCCGACTCACCCTTCCTCTTTTCCCTTTACCTAATACCCTCTCCTCTTTCTCCTCCCCGCATTTCCTCATCCCTCATCAACCTCATAGACAGACAGCGCCACCACTCTTGAGTTGCAGGTATCCATGGACAGCGTTTGGCACTCACCGTCAGGTTCAGGGTAAAAACAATTCCACCTGAACTCTTCCCGGAGGTTTCATAAAAGGCGACTAAGGGATCGGACTGTTATCTAACAGAAATCATATTATTACATTACATATAATTATGTATGTACATATACGTACAGTCATTCTGTGCCCGGATAACGTAAATAGGTTTGCCCTCGGTTACCCGAGGCTCTAAGGTAAGCAGAAGGTAAGCAAAAAGTAGGCATTTACGAATTTGAAAATGCAAGCGTGAGTGTATAATAGTAATAAAAATAATAATACGTAGGATGTTACTATACAACGTGTTAACACTGACAAAAGTAGACCTAATTTAGTTGTTCTAAATAAACTTTAAATTTAAGCTCGCCATAAACCGTCATAGCAATGATTGTTGGGAACTATGTCTAAACTCCGTCAACTCGTCACAAACTTGTTGGCGGCAAATATAACTTGTTTGTGACAAACATACAAAGGTTTGCTTTGAGCGGAGCGGTATTTTGCTAGTCTGGTTCTGGGACATTCTGTACTCTTGAGTGACCGGTAATATTTTTAAAAAGTTCAATTCCATAACCAAATGGCAAAAAAAAAACTGCAATTATCAATGCCTCAATATTCATATGTTTCATATGTTTTTTTGCTATTCTACATACAGATTATTCTTCTGTTGTCAAGAACAAACTGTATTCCTGTTGAGGCTAATGCCAGCAAACATTTCACTGCAGGGACCTATATACACTATCATATATTACAATGACCAATAAAGACGACTGGCTGCAATGAATTTAGTACGAAGTTCATTACATTTTTTTAAATTTTATTATGTACTTATGTCTACTGACACTGTATATATTCATGACTGATTTTGTCTATGGTGACTGCTGCTTCAGAGGGTAATATCAATTGACATATTGACATTGATGGTCTGCCTTCAAGAGTAGTTTATTTTTCCTTTAAACCTGAAAATGTAGATATTAAACACCGCATCGTTAAGTTTGTTTTTTTGTTGTAGGCATTCGTTTATATATACTCAGTTAGTCTCTTTTTCTCGGTCGTTCATATTTAACAATCTAAATGTTTTTATATAATTTATTTTTGTCTTCACCAATTTATTTGACTCTATAACCGGGCTTTCAATTAAGAATTTTGGTCTCATAAACTTATTGTTTGTAATTAATATGGTAGTGAATTATAGAGAAACATAAGTACGCAAAGGTAAAATTAAAAAGAAAACAAAGTCTAAAATCCTGATAACATTATTTAAATATTAAAATTGAACATTATTTAAATGTTAAATTGTATAGCAAACACCATTCAAGTCAGTGTGGTTCCCGGAGGCTGCCTTCTTAGGGTTACCCGGCTCCCCTACAATAGATACCGACAAGTTTTAGCCGGTTCGATTCCTACACACCACTTCGCCCACGGTCCCCGTGAAGCGATGACCTGACCTGGTGAGATGATGGTGGGGTTTTCCACATCCCATACCCTCATTCACTCGGCAATATGATGCAAGCATTGTTTGTCTACCGGTTTTCTGTGAGGTCATTTTATTACCCAGTCGGGTCGGCCCATTCGTGCCTGAGCATGGCTCCCTCACGGTAAATTGGAAGATGATGAATAATGACTTGGATAGTGGAACTGTTCAATAGTTACTAGTAAACCTTTCGGGGTTGGACTAGTTTGGTTAGTGGTTACCAGCTGAGTACATTAAAATTGCTGATGACCGCATTATTTAAAATCATTGGTTCTTTGACCATTCGTTTTTTTTAAACTTCAGTGAAGTCTGAGTAGGTAAGTACGTAGGACGATTAATTATTAGACTGTGTATTTTCGATGTGAGCAATTCATGATAGAATTACGTTAAATAAAAAAGGGATTGTACTACAATTGCAGCTGTTCATCGTCGTATCGTACGTATCCTTCGCCCTTAAACCTTGTATAACTAGGTCAGATTAATTAATAGACTGACATGTTCGTCTAGTAGGTATTTATCTTGATTGTTCAATGTGTCAATATCGTGGGTTCAGTTCTCACACGGGACAAACATTTGTTTGATTTAGATTTTGTTGTCCCCAGTCAAAGTTTTCTTTATATTTTTTTACAATGTTTATAAAGTCTTCCGTGACAAAGGCATGAGTGTTCGTTTTGGAGTTACTTTTAAAAATATACGAAAGAAATCGTAAATAATAAAAACACCATTAATAAATAATCAAATGAACCCAAATACAATAAGTTTGCCCCGTAATTTAAACTTTTAAAAGGGTTACTGGCTAATTAAAAAGTAATCCGCCTTTCAATAGCACCCCATCACCCTATAACATTGTACAGCTCCCTGTTGCGATCACAACACAAGTACTAAAGTTTAGTTTGATGATCTGATAATACAAAAGAATGACTGTGAGTTGGTTTGCCCGATGGATACTCATTTTCTGTTTTAAAACCTTACTGAATTACTAACCACAATTTGATAATGATTAATGTTATAGAATGACACTCTGAAGCATTCCATACATTTTTTTTATTTATGAGTGCTAAATTAATTTCTTCCACTTCTTCGAACCTAACCTATAAAACGATGTGTTTTTCTTAACGTACCAAAATCAAAGAAAGAAAGATCGAATCGAAGACATCGTTCGAAATCATAAAACATTACATTGATATATATATAAATATATTTATAAAGGGTGCAAACATTTTTGTGAAGTGTGAAGGGTTTTGTGGTACCTGTTACTTGGCGATGATATCAATATATGCTGTGGTTTAGTGTTGTTGGAAATTACTTGGAAATTATGTGCTCCTACTACATGTACACAATGTGCATGCTAACGGTGAAGTAAAATGTTTAACAGCAATTCACTTCACCAATGTATTATACAGTTGATTCCGTATACTCCTTTCATAGCAATACAGATACGGTGTATTTGCATAAATCAATAAAACAAAGGCTTGATTTATACGCTACTGTGGCGGTAACGGACCGGGTCCGACACGGATGAGATATGACTAAATATAATTTAATAATTTGTGGTCATCTGAATTATATTGCGTTAGTATAAAATTGAAATAAATAAGACTGGTCTTTGGACTACTGGTTGGTGGGGGAGTGGCTGTGGTTTCGATTCCCAAAAGGGACAAACATTTGTGTGATCCACAAATAGTCATCTCGAATACAAATCGTGTTCCTTTTGCCCGTTCTATGAATGTTAGCCCCCCCCCCCCCCCGCGGCAATGGAATATTCCAAATTTAAATTTTCTTTGTAAACAAAAACGATGGATGTACTTACTGAAAACTATTCTTTTTTGTTGAATCATTCCAATGATAAATTGGCTTTCATTTAAGTCAAAACTACAAGCGCAAATAGCGCCTAAGCCGACAAAATCATCTCAGTCATTATATGTATATTATTTATTTATATATGTTTGTGTGAACTATGTATTTTTTTTTAAAGAATACTAGTAACGTGGATCACACTAGTATTTTTGTTAACCCTCCCAGCTAAGCTTAATGCATGTGTTAGGGGTGGGTTTACGACGGTAGTGTACTGGGCGGGGTTTGAACCCGCAACCACTTGATCGCAAGTCCGACGCCTCAGCCATCACACTACCGCCGCTTTATATTTACATTATATTACGAGTATATATCCATGTGATTGTTCACAGTTTTTGTATTCATTTCATTATTTTTCTTTTCTTAAATCTAGTGTATCTATTCACTTATCTCTACACCACCAAAAGGTGGACTGATAGAAAATGCCTATGGCAGTCGTAGTAAAATAATCTTTTGTGCAAAAAGTTTTAAGCTAAATAAAATTAATAAATAAGTAATGGATTCTATAATACGCAGTCTTTATACCGCGTTTCATCAGTCTAATGAAGCCTCTTTAATAGTTGTATTTTTGTAAAAATTGATCTATTAAATTCAACTAACACATACTTGTTGATGTCTATCTGGTGTCCCATTAAATTTTAACACCAGTTTCAGTTAAGTTAACTACTATTTGGCATTATCAGCAAGTGTAGTACTATTTTTCGAATGATTTTTAACATTTTTTATACCATTTCTATAAAAAAATCCGTTTTCAGTCTAAAATCCCTTAAAAGTAAACTTAAATTGTGACCTCTTGTAATGAGGATACTAGAGTCGAGAAACTCTTGTCTATAACAGTTCATATTTTAAAACGACAAAGAGAAATAGTATTCAGTTTTGTTCTGTTGTATCCTTTCTCCATTTTCGTCCTCATTTTAATCGTCGTTTTGCAATGTTAAGGGGTTCTTTCCTTTAAAATATTTCAATTTAACCGAATATAAAGTGCAATGACAAACCTTATTGACATTAGAAGCAACGCAGTCAATAAAGACATTAATATCGACATCCATAATTTCATTGCCCCAATATTAACCCAACAGCGCTCGCTATCCTGCACAAATCTCAAACAATATCCGTAGGTACAAAATACAAAAATATTGTTGTAACCCTTAAAAGCTCATGCTCGCAAAATACTCGGCCTTTTTTGATCCGCAACCAACAGACTGAACATGGAGGGGAACGAATCTGAAATCAATTTTTACATTTAGATGACACGTTATTTTTACCTTTTCAATATTTTCCTCTTCCCGAATTTATTTCACATCTACCCAAAATAAAGCTGTATTGAAGCCTGTTTGCTTTACGCATAATCTTTGCTTTATGAACGTAAGGTTGTTTAAAAAAGCATTTTTCATTTCTAATGTTTGTTCGCATATTTGTTATTAATTATTTTTGTTGGTTCTTTGCTGAACTGGACCATAATGGAATTGGTGCAGTAATTGAAAAGGATACAATATTTCTATACAAATTATAGTGAATTTCATAAAAGCTATTCCTTTTTATATTGAAAAGATACTTTAACATATATACGTACACATGTTGACACGACCGTATCCCCTGAGGGGTTGGTCGAGGTGTATTAAACACCTATAGTACATACGGCACGGCATTGGCATATAAAAAACATAAATTAGAAATACATTTTAAATGACGACAATTTAAATATAGCTATAAAACGAAATTGCGTTCCTTTAAAATTATTTATTTCTTTTCAGTCTTTTTATGTGGAATGAAATCTGATTGCATGTCCATTTAAATAAATTTTCTTCTAAATATTCTCCTATTTGGGATCATTTTAAATGCCTGACAAATAAATCAACTGAGGAACAGCAATCTTCTGTTTGCTTAAATAAATATAAATTACAGTTTAACTGTTTACAATGTTTACAAAAAGAAAAACAAATTTTGTATATATGTAAAAATGGCTCCATACTTAACAGCCTTTTTTTTCATTGGTATGGAAACCCCTACAGGTCATTGTCAGGTCACTTTACCGGAGCTAATGTATACATTGTGACTAAAACTATGGCCGGTGTACCTTAGAAAGGAAGTCCCGTCCCTGTGTACCCCGACAGACCTGGCCAGACCTAGCTATAGATAGCTCTTGGAGGCCGGATGTCATTTTGTACTCTTCGGCGCCTTGTTTTTATTCTGCTAGACGGAAGAGTGCTAACTCTCTCCCGTTCCCTTTCTGCCGCTTTTTTTGGCAAGCATCATCACCTCGCAATACATGGCAGTGGAATTCCATCCACTCTCACTCTGGACCATAGAGATAACCATGGTCTCCAGCGAGACACCAATAGCTGCCATGAGGGTGGCATACTACTGCACTCACGTTCAGTAGGAGAGAGCTCAGCTACTCAGCTAGTAGGAGAGAGTATCATATCGCCTTTCCAGCCATTCCTCCATGATAGGCCTTACCGCCACAATTGTGGCGTGTCCCGCGCTCGGTCGCTCAAGTCGTTCTTTCCACTGAGCCATTAGCACCTGCTGAGCTGGAACCGTTGGGTCTCAATTTCAGGAAGGGCAGGTCCGAAGTCCAGCTCCTTCGACTCTCTGTCTCCCATGTTGGAAACGTGCCGCTTCGAAGGAGACCATGTGGCATCCTCTTATGGTAGATAACAGTCTGTGTTATATGGGGACTACGTTTATTAGACACTATTCTGACTTCATTGTACACCACAAAAAAGTTACAAGATAACATAAATAAAAGTACATATAATCAGTGGCCTTTTTTATACATACGATATCAATGATTTCACTTTTTAGAAGCTATTATGTTGACTGAAAGTCATATCTGCAATTTTATATCTCACGGTATAAATGCTTGCGCAATAACCGTTGTAGGATTTAATATGTGAACAACTGTCCCGAGCGGTTGAGGGTTAAAACTCCCATGTTGTATTCCATCACGTAGCGCCGCAGTATAATGTTTACTTCAATTTGTATTTACAATGGAGAGGAATTATACGATGTACCAATGCTATGAATTAATAAAATATTTCTGAATGATTGATGTGATAGCAGATGGGTTTGGAATTGATTGGAGCTGTTTTGAAGGTTTTACCAAGGGCTTCGCTCCATTTATAGTTTCTATTCCTTGGAAACTACTACTTTAAAAAATTAATAAAGTAAAGTCTATTTCTGTACCCTTGAATACTGGTCGGTTAAATTTCATGATTATTATTCAGAAGTTAAGGAATAAAACCGTAATACGCAAGAAAATTGATATTGTAAATTCGATTCAGGACTGATGTTTTATACACCCAATAGGGACTAAAGACCTCAGAATCTGGTATAAATATCAACTTGCTAGGTCCACCCGTTCCTGCGAAAATCCGTAGTGACACAGAGACAGACAGACGGACAAGAGAGTGATCTTATAGGGTTACTTTTTTATTTACTCTTTAAGGAATTGAACCCTAAAAATAGATAGTGTCAAAATTAGTAATTCCTCTTTATGCACAATAAAGAGTATAGAATCTATCTATCTGTAAATACTTAACAAATCTGAACAAGTAGTAACTTAGAACTTGTTAGTACAAAAAAAAAAACACAACTGCTCCTCCTAATATCTATATATAGATATCTATATATATAATAATACCTAATAACGCGCAATACATCAGCCATTTAAATTTTAAAAATATATGTAAAACCGGTGTCACTCGGGATGACGTAAGATTGTGTGTAAGAGATTGAAGACTGCGATAAGGCTTTCCCTATTGTACCATTACTTTATTATGTATTTCTCATATATGTATGTCATTTCTTCTGGTGTGCAGTAAAGTACATATATTATTATATCTATCTAAGGGTTCTAAAGATACATTTAAATCGGTGCAGGTGCTAAAACGTTATACCTACATATATGTAAATATAAAATTACACATACAAACAGACGTGCCCAGACGTGTCAAAGGATATTTCTAGATTTGCTAATTTATTCTTTGTTTAATAAGATGAGACATTCTCTCGGCTGTATATCTACAATCTCATGAATATCACTACTATTTTATATTTATAAGATAATATAAGATAAGATAAGATAAGATAAAGATTTATTTTCATTAATTTGGCACATAAGTACATCAACAGCGTCACAAACACGATATATAGTATTTACGATAAACTCTGGCACCCAGAATAAGATTCAACTTGTGTTTAGGGTACCAGCGTTCTCGCGTACACTGTAAAAATATAACGTCAGCACTACTCGTAAGAAAAACACAGTGTCAAATTAAGAAACATACTACAAAAATGATAGTGATACGATAAACAAAAAATCGCTTTCAAAAGTACTGCCTAGTTGCTAACATTTTAATTTTAGTACTGTAGTCTCTTATTAAGAAGTGTGTGTGTGTGTGTGTGTGTGTGTGTGCGCGCGTGTGTGTGTGTGTGTGTGTGTGTGTGTGTGTTTGTGTGTGTGTGCGTGTGCGTGCGTGTTGTGTCTTTGTCGACACACAGTCGATGAGTGTTGTATATATTTATCTATGTACCTATTTGTGTATATGTGGTTTATAGAATGGTATTGCTATACAGTACTCTTAGTTCTCATAACATTTACAAAACATATTAACATTTAACGGGCACTTCAGGAATTAAAGATGGGAAAATTGGAAAGAAAGGTAGGGAAGTAAATGGAAGGGAAGAGATTTTGCTTATAAGGATGGATTGGGAAGTGTAAGTAATAGCTCCAGGGCGTCGGGGCCGCATCCTTGTAATTCTAAGCAAAAGTTATAGTGAAAACTCACATACATCTACACCTTACAAACATGAAAAACATGACACTCCGTTTTTGGGCCGTCGTGTAAAAACGTACTTCACAATTTATAGAAAAGATATATAGTTTTAACGGTCAATGACCCCTATGTTTACTCTCTATAGAATTAAATGTCTTTAGATAGCAAACGACATAACAGTCTTTATAGTACTATAAAGCGGTTACAAGAGATGAAGGTGGAGTCGAAGGAAACTCGTAAACACTTCGATAGAGATGTCTTTGACATCAGATTTACAGCTCTACGAGAGGTCATAACTCTGCTAGTGTGACTACGTTTATGTCTTATTTAAGGACCGAGTCTTCTTTTACTTGTAAAGAATATGTTTTTTTTTGTGCCATTTACTTCTTGAACAATTCTTTTTTTTCTTTAAAAATAAATAAATATGATTCAATCATAAAAAAAATGACAATAATCTTCAAGAGATCTTTTATTGACCTTTTAAATTACAGAGTCAATGTTATGTGAAATAGGGTATGGACACTAAACTATATACATATATATTATATACAATACTATACTATAATTAAAATCTGTTTCCTTGAACACACCTTGTTTTATTAGTGGCAAGAGTATTGCCGTCAACCTAGAACTTTAGGTATTAAAAATGTTTTTTTTTTTTTATATTGAAAGGGAAAGGTAACAAAAAAAGAAGGAATAGAAAATTGCATTTACGGATGGACTCAACTGTTACATTCTAAGTGTAAGGAATAGCTCAGAGACGTTGGGGTGGCATACCTGTAACTGAACCTGGCTCTAACCGGGAAGTCCGAGCGATCTGCACATAAATTAACATGTTTAAAATCTACTACATCTAACAACTTGTCTGATGATCTTAGCCAATCTGGCTGTAACCTGGAGCTCCAAGCCCCATACCCATAAGTGAGTAAATTAACATATTTATAATCTACACTGTGTATCCTAACAACTTGCCTGATGCTAATAGCTATGCCAATGAGATTGTGCTCTTGACGCGAGCAATGGCGTACGCACTGTTTAAGTACCTCAATGTGTACCTATGCAGTTGACGTTGACATGGTACGAGTGTGTCATTGTAGTTTAGTCTGTAAGTGACCGTTAATGAGTGCAAAATCGAACTGATTACTGAATAACACTTACGCTTCTTCAAATCTAAATGATTATTATTTTATTGGCTGAGCGAGTTTGGTGAAGGTGTCTTACCAATTTACAAAAGTGTGTCCTAAATTCAAACTTTACCAATCGGGGAAAGTGAAAGAAAAGGCTAAGCATTCCTGTTTTGTTAAAACTTTACCCCATTCACAAACCTTCCCTTGAACGAGAATAAAGTCACCCCAAATCTGTTCTTGTTAAAGGACCATAAAAAAGCCTGAAAATTCGATATACGGCGTTCATCAAGTTCATTCTCTCGGAGTCATAAAACTAGAAGCATGGTGACACTACTAACTCACTTCAAAGTTTATTGTTTTAAAAACTTCTAAGTTACGCAGTCATATTTCGTGATTCAGCGCCTCTTTTTAACACTTTGCAGGACATTTTTGGCAAGAAAACGAAGAAGAACATTAGTTATGCCTGGTGTCAACTAGTTTTGCTTTGTTTTAATTTGTAAGTTGTAATAAGGAGGTCCATTTCTGTTTGTTTCGTTATTTTCTGATGTTTTAAACTTACGTTCGTCATTAGTGTATTAATAAATTAAAAATATAAATATAAAACTCTTAAAACGGTTACGTAAGCTACGCTTAGGTTAGCTGATACTCTCCATACGGCTGAGCAGATTTTCTAACAACACAGCTGTAAACCCTCTCGGTCGGATCGGATCGAATCGGTTCATCCATTCAGGAGACATGATGTCACAGCCAGAAACACAGATATACTCTACAAACTTCTAACGTTCTTGGTTTTTTGTCGTGGTGAATGATAATGAATTAAATATTTCCATATATATCAATATGTGTCGAAGATATTCATGAGCACTGTTTATGTTGAACAGAGATAATTAACGTAATAAAGAAACCATAGAGAGAAAGAGAGAGTGGTGCTAAGAAAAGAGCGTACTTCTAAAAGGATGATCACGCACTGGTGACTCTAGAGTTGCGGGTGTCCTTACCATCAGGTGACCCGTCCACCAGTTTGGCCCCATCCACTTAAGGAAAAAAGAAATACATCTGTAAGTCGCTTTGATATCAGCTTTGATACGTGAACGAAGAGAACAAAGACGAAGTGAAATTAATAATTATTCATGTAAATTAATCATAGTTTTTAAATGTCGTGTCTCTACATGTCTAATGATTTACTTATATCAGATAATTTGATCTACACCAAATATATAATATAAGTAAATCATCAGATGTAGATCTGTTTTACCCTAATATATGTATGTATTACTGTAGATATGTATTACAGGTAATTAAAAATACCGCATAATGCCTAAATACGTATATCTTTAATCATAATTTAATGCTGGGAATGTATAATGTTGAATATTTAATTAGTATTTAACACGGGAAACGGTGTCATTTCTATAATAATTTAGATATGTTTATTGCACATAATTTAGTTAAATAAACATTGTTGCGTGATTATTTTTTTCCATTTTTTAGGTTTAGAGTAATACGAAATAAACACACATTAAGATACACACAAACGCGCCCAGTATATTAGGTTAATGCAACTCTCATGATATATCTCTATTTTGATATCATATGTGTTTGGAAAGGAACCAACACACAATTACGCTATTTGGGAATCAGGGTTTTCACACTTATTTGTAAACACATTATTGATGGCTGACGGGATTTAAAAGTCCCGGGGTTATTTTAATATTTATATTTATATAAATAGTAACTTTCGTGTCTATCCTCCATTTCCTTTCAGTATATCCCAAATTTCCCATTTTATTCCCAAAAGTGCCCGGATGACGCAATAGACGGCCCTCATTACGTGAATGGGACTAAATTATTATAGGCAAAATGTGGGCCTTAGTTACGTACGTAACTAATAATTTAGTTATCCATTTGAGGACACATATATGTATGTACGTAGTATCAAAACATGAATATATAAGAAAAAAATGGAAAAATCATTTTAACTTATTTAAAAAAATAATTTTCTAGCATCGCATCATGACATGTCCGGAGACATTCTTTTACCAAGTAACCCTGCATACATGTAAAAATTGATTGAAAAATAACAGGGCGCCCTGTGAGTGTGCCGGAGACAAATTTGTAACTACCAATAAATATTTATTGAAGTCTTTGAACCACATTCCGCAGGGTTGAAAAAGAGATGAAAGAGGGATGAACGATGACGGAACAGAATCAAATAAATGAGAAACAATTTATGCAATGTATTAAATATGATGCTGTATTTTAAAATATTAGTCAAAAATAGCCATATGGATCGCGGTGAAGTAAATTACAGCCACACCATTTCTTACCGTAGGTCTCGTTAAAGGCTAATAAGGTATCGGACCGTTATCTATTAGACAGTATATATACATTCAGACAGTGCCCGGAGGAATTCTTGCCGTATAAATTATTGCACTTTATGTAAAAAATAATATATTTATTTACAAATAAAGTATAATATATTTATTTATATATTATACTTTATTTTAATGAATTTAAAGTATTAATTTGAGGTGTCTAATCGATACAAATATGTACCCACTGACTAGATACTGAAGGGTTTCACAATCCATTTCCTAGCTTTCATCATCAGGCTGTCGTTGGCAAGCTTCATTTGTTGGACTTGTCAAAATGAGTCATATGAGGAGTATACTAACAGCCGTTGAAAAGTTTCACGATTCTCCGTCATTAGATTAGCTCCAAGATACCAAATCATAATAATACTTATAAATATAGCACCAAATATCAAAAACCAATTGGAAAAGCGAATTTAAGGCGGTTATCTACTCTTTTTAAAAGTTACGATTAGAATAAATATTTATTATAATATTACGATTAGAAGTAGGTCAAAATTGACTTTCAATAATTGTTTATATAGTTAGTTAATTACAAGTGAAGGAAATAAATGCGTGTTTAAAAATATATCTCTAGATATTATGTTTATCAGTACTAGTAAAATTTAATGCTAGGTGTGTATTGATTGTGAAACTTATCAAAATTACGCAACGTATTAAACATTGATTAACATTGCGTGTGATAGTAATTTTATTATTTTTTTATTTTCACCACGCTTTAATACCACGGCCTCACAGATAACCGGTAGTCAAACAATGCTTGCATTGTGTTGCCGAGTGAGTGAGGGTACCGAGGGCAACTTTCCCTCTCCTCTTTCCCCTTCTTTCACCTCCCCTTGTCATCCTCAAAGGCGTACACCGCACTTACGACTTTTGAGTTAGAGGTGTCCATGGGCGGCCGTTGACCTACGGTCAAGAGATCGGTTTGCTTGTTTGTTCCTCTGTACAGAAGAAATGGGAATCTTCTAGGAGCGTTTAAATCTATTTAGATATTGAATCAATTGTGTAGATTTTTTTTTGTATCAGTGCGCTACTGAAGAATGATTCTATGCGTAACAATCCAAGGCTTAGAATTTAATAACATAACATATGTATTAAAATAAAAATATAAGAACAATACATTTTCATAATTAATTCTGTCAGTTCCTTATTTTAATATCCCTATATAAAATGCTTTGTGACTGCTTTTGATACACAAAATAGAAGCAAGTTTTATATGTTTATTTGCAGTTCAATATCTCATCGCAGTAACACATTATAATGTAAAAAAGCGAATTGACGTCACAGTCGAAATATTTATTTCATATAAATGAACAACATAATTATGTATTCGATCTAACAATTTAAAAAAAAAAGAATCCGCTCTTATTTAAGTACCAAAGAAGTAGAATATTTTCTTTAAAATTAAACCGAACCAACCTTGAGTACAACCGCTTCTAATAAAATCAGTTCATAAATGGCGAAGATATCAAGAAACATATACATAAAAAAATATCAGCCTAATTAAGGGTTCCCTTTTTGAAATCGGTTGATTACCCATTATTGTTGAGATGAAGATGAATTCTTGAATTACATTTGTTTGTGTATTTTTTTTAAACTTAGGAACTATCAAACGAATTGAAAAACTTATTAGGTGTTTTCATTTTAAAGGAGGATATATTAGCTTATTCTTGAGAAAGATTAAGAGTGGCTGGTGTTAGTGTAAATCTAAACTACTTTTAAAATATAACACACAGCATCCGTATCTAAAACTGTGTCAGTCTTATCTCGAGCAAAATTTTTATCTCGTAAATAACATTGTCAGAGCTGATAACGCGGAATTGATCATGCGATAACTTCATAGTCATATAACACAGTGTCGCGGACAATGGGAGACGTTGCGCTTGTCGTTGGTGCCGGTAGCAACCTGGGCTACCAAGTCCTCAAAAAGCTCATTGAAATATACAACGGTAAAATATACTTCACTACTGAAGATGAAACCGCTGGTTTTAACATTCTCAAGAATCTCGAAAAAAACGGAGTTGACCTACATTTTGTGCCAATGGACATAACCTATACCAAGAGTATTATAAAGTTAAGACATCATATTCAAGACTTGGATGAAAGAATAGAGTTGATCATTAATGTCACAGACTACGTGCCGGATAAGAAGAAAATATCACACTTAGAACAAGTCAGAAGAACACTGAGTGTTAATTTTTATGGTTTCATAAATTTAGGAAAACTTGTTTACCCACTGTTAGTTGACAATGCTAGAGTTATAAACGTATCTGGACCTGCTGGTCTTTTGGCAACTATAGAGAATGAAACGATACGGAAAAGAATTAGTGATCCAAATTTAACCGAAGATGAATTAGTATCTGTTATGCAGGATTACGAAGATGCTGTTAGAAGAGGGACAGAGAGAACTGATGGTTGGGGAAGAAGTGTTCAAGCTGTAAGCAAAGTTGCTTTGAACGCCGTAACATTTTTACAGCATCGTGAATGGGCAGACAATGGTGTAGTTATCAACTGTGTGAATCCTGGTAACTTAATCAGTAAAGAGAGCAGAAAGTCGGCAAAAATGTTTGAGGAAGGTGCAAAAGCGATTCTTTTCTTAGCGTTTGAGGCTCCGCTTACCTTGAAAGGAAACTTTGTGTGGAGTAATTATTCAGTAATTGAATGGAATTCGGATCCATTTATCGAAGTGACGACGGTTTAAGACTTGAAATATACGGTAACCAGTGCACTATGTAATCTGATTAAAGATTTGTGTCATACAAATTTAATGTTTAAGTGACGACGCACGGTTTAAGGCTTAAAATATACGGTAATCAGTGAATAATGTAATCTGATTAAAGATTTGTGTCATACAAACTTAATGTTTAAGTGACGACGGTTTAAGACTTAAAATATACGGTAATCAGTGAAAAATGTAATCTGATTAAAGATTTGTGTCATACAAACTTAATGTTTAAGTGACGACGGTTTAAGACTTAAAATATACGGTAATCAGTGAATAATGTAATCTGATTAAAGAATTGTGTCATACAAATGTAATTGTATATAATGATTTTTTGTATATATAGATCGTGTCATAAATGCAGGAGTAGAGGGAATTATTGTAACCCCTAAATAAACCAGTATTATTAAAACGAGACTGCTTTGATTTTCGTTTATGTTTAGTAAGGAGTTCCTTTAGCATATATGAGAATATTAGTTAACGCATATGATTATATACTTATCACAAATTACTGCACGCTATGATTACCGTTTTGACGTTTGTTTGCTTATAAATTTGCTTATATATACATATATATATTAATAACTACGTTTAATCTACGTTAAAATGGAGTGTCCAATGTATAATTTTTATAACTGTTCATTCATTCAGCGAATTATATATATATATATATATTAATATATATGTATACAACAATTCCATGAACACATGTTTTCAGACTCGCATAGAAGAAAATGGAATTTACACTAAAAGAAAACATAAAACGATCAAAACCTGTCGAGCGCGTCAACAGCTTTGTTTTGATGCCATCCGAAGACATTTGTACTATTTGCCAAATGAGTATCCAACGAGATCAAGTTGGTGTTCGGTTGAACCATGGCTTAATGATAACCATACTGTAAGCCATTCATGGACCGATGACATGATATTGTAGCGTCTACGACATAATTTGTCACGCCAGAACTATTAACGGATTTGTCGAAGGTTCTCTCATGGCTTATGCATCAAAAACTGGAGACTATATCAAGGAACTTAATAGAATAAAGGTTACTGAATGGTTTACCTCAAGGTTGTGTAGCTTACCCTGGGAAAATTTTGTGAATAGAATTTGTTAAAAGTATAAGAGTTTTTATTTTAGAAAATGAACTTACAGCTAATACAAGTGATGATAGCAGCGACCATAATGAAGTAACAGTACGGACCAATCTGATTAAATATGACCTCTTGTGGCACCTTATCTGTCTGTATTTCTTTCTTGTGTGCAAACAAAATATGTATGCTTAATCTGATTCGAACATTGGAATCAGAATATGTTAATTATTTATATTTAAGTTTTGTTAAAACTTTTTAATCAACTACTACTTGCAATATTAGTTAAAAATATAATTGATTTTTTGGTATTTGTGTTAACTCGCAGTTTTTCAATATAACATTGACATAATTTCACGTCACTATTGTTAAGTGTCAAAACAGTGATAATAGCGTGCCACTACTTTATAACCATTTCACGTTGATGTAGTGATAAATTGTGGAGTATTCAAATTTCTAGACACCTTGCCAGTGTAACTCTACAGTATAAGGGTGTTGACTTACGTGTAATGTAACAAATATAATCCAAAAGTAAAACAAAATATATTAAGAAGTGAGTTGCAATTTTGTTGTAACTAAGTTTTTACGTATTGATTAAATACCAAAAATTTTAACTTGGAATTCCTGATCGTAAGTTTTTTTCTATTTATTATATATAAAAGGGAATGAGATTAGTGACGTAATAGCTTCATCATAAGCGCCGGTAAATAAAACTAGTTAGATAAGCCATATTATCATGAAACTATTTTCTGACCTTGCAGATTACATTTCTTATCTATTTTATTATATCTGTACTGTACTTTAGTCAAGGGATAAATAAAAATCTCTAATCTTCATATACTAGAATACTTAATAATATAAAATATATTAAATTCTTACGTATTCCATGACTGCTCTTTAATTATGAAGTGTATAACTAAGGAGCTAATACTCCTTAGTGTAGAGTTAATAAAAAAAAAACAATTAAGAAAGAAAGAAAAGAATCATTGTTTAATAAGCAAGCAGCTTATGCTCCAAGGGACAGTACTAAGTACAGTATTCTAGATAAAGACTCTTTTTCATTTTCTGTATTTCCTATCTGTATATCATAATGATCTGACGTAGGGTACGGTAGCCCAGTAATTACCAACAAAGACAGGCGTGTTGGTCTAGTGGTTAGTGACCATAACTGCTGAACCGGAGTTAATGGTTTCGATTCCCAAACGGGACAAAAATTTGTGTGATCCATATCTGGTTATTCTTTGTGTCTGTTAAATGAATGTTTGTTAAGACACAGGAACTAATATAGCAATGTAAATGTAGTTGTAAAAGCTATATATGTTATTGAAGTTCCTAACTATACATAAAAAATAGCAGACAGACACTATGATCACTATATTTGTTTTACTATCTTAATGCTTACCTAGATGTTATCTTATTAAACTAAGTATTGTAGAATAATAAATACGAGCTACTATTTCTACAAAGTCAAATGACAGAACAAGTTTTGTATTATTAATAATAATGTTTTAAAAATCTGTTAGAGAGCTCGGACTACCCGGCACCAACTAATTAGAGTTATAGGCGACCCTGACTTGCTTAAGCTATTGCTTATACTCCCCTATCCATTTGCCCATGACCTGACTGCACCTATAACATGACCAATTGCAGTATGCTCTAATCTTTACCTCTTAAGTTTAGTTTCATTATCCCTTAAGTTTAATTTTGTATTTAAAATGAAATTGGACCAACATTGAGTAGTACCTATTTAATCATAAAAATAATCGCTTCACTGAAGGTGAAGCAGTACAAAAGAAATCGCGTAAAATACACATCTATAAAATAGAGACGAATGGAGAATGTCATTACTTTTGACGTCGGTTAAAAATAAATTATATATTCTAATAAAGATACACGCTGCAGTAAGACATGTCGATTTGCCAACAGTATGAATAAACACATCAGTCGAAACAACATGACATTTCATGGAAAACCATGGGGCGTGAAAAAGCATCTTACCAGGCCGCCATAGTGTGGGTCACCATGCTGCATTGACTAGACATGCAATAAGGATGGTGACCATCACTCTTGGACTCCATTTATTGCTTACCATCAGGCAAAGTGGAGTCATTATGGTAGGCTGACAAATAAAAAAAAAAAACTACTTGTCAATGGTTCATATAAGGAATTACCGAAAAAAGGTTATTCACTTCACTCTACCCTGTTTATGTCTCTCCAAGTTTTACTTACAATATTAAGCTTTTGTCAGATATCCATGCACTGAATCGGTAACATATATGTACATTGAAACTGGAACCAAATATTTTGTTTTGTATTCATCGCGCGTATAGCATGTATTTATTACAGTATACTACAGTAGTGACGCATCTGTGTACTGTGTCCCAACAATTTAACTGGAAATCGAACTGTTCTAAGGTAAAAGTCTTCTCGTAAAATCACTTTTACTATCTACAAAGGTAATTTCACTGATCGTTTCGTGGAAGCTTAGATTGAGTCCAAATGGTTTAGTTGTATAATGGTGAGCTCTTAGACCTTATTTCTAGGAGATACGGCAGGTTATTGAATACCATTGTTTTCTATGACTTTCAATTGATTGCTAAGATGAGATAATTTATTTTGTTTTATTGTCTTTAATTCGATCCGAATACTAAGAATACGTTTGTATATCCCTCAAAAACAAAAATAAAACGGCTGGCCTATTTGTCTAGTGGTTAATGCCCCTGACTGCTGAGCCAGAGGTCGTGGGTTCGATTTCAACACCATACACAAATTTGTGTTATCTAAAAACAGTTGTTCCCAGTCTTGGTGTTCTTTGTGTCCGTTGTCTGAATGTCTGTCGAGTCCGAAGTGATACAGGACTAATTAGTTAAGTTGACTTTTAAAAAAAAAGTACTATTAAAAATTGTAAACTAATTTATAGTTTATAGATTAGATGAAATACAACACTGATAATATTGTAAGTTTGAAATACAACACTGTTAAAGCCACCTGACTGCCGACTTTTTAAATGTTACCATTTTCCATTGCAGGCAGATAATTTACAGTCACCATATGGTAGTCAAAGGAGGAATAACATTTTAGTAAACGTTTTTCTCTGTGTCTGCATAACTGCATCGCTCACCCTCCCTGTACCTTAAACGGCTTTACTAAACATTAACGATGAAGAAATTATGTTTAAAGACAGATATCGTTTTACATCGTCGCAAACATAATACAAAATAATTAGACTATTTAATGATTTTGTTTTATATGTGAGATATATTATTGTTATGACATTGTTTGCGTTTGTTATGCTAATAAGTAATTATTTAATTTTTCAAATATGGTTCAATGCAAAGTACCTTTCAATTACTAATGAAAACGGGTCATTGTCCTTTTCCTCCAGCAATTAAAACGGAGTATATACTACACCGTGTTCCGTCACGATCGTCCTTAGCCGGGTCTTCAGGTAAAACCTGACAAATTATGGGGAATCAGGAAAAAACTTTCTGATTCCTCTAAATGCCCTGGGTTCATTCTACTAAAGGAAAGAAATAGGAGCCCGGGCTTAACATGTTATATTTACTTATTACGAAGATAAATATTATCACAGAGTGATAGAAGTTTGACACTATGACAACTTAGATCATCGGATACGATAGTTATCTAAATCTGAATCGGGGCAATGATACGTGTCTTGCATACATGCAGGGATCGGCAGAGACTTACAAACACCCATATTTTGTCAATCATAACCTAGTTCCACTTATGCAATAGAGGTCACGCCAATTTCTGTAAGCCTGGCTCTGGCTGTATATATACTGTTTGATAGATACATTCCAATCCCTTAATCACCTTACACAACACCTACGGAAAGAAATGGGGTGGCCTAAATATACTTAATCAACCCACACATCTATAGAAATTTGAACATCTGTACTAATGATATCTCTAGCAGGTTGTATTATGTTAGACGACATATCGTTTACCGCTCAAAACAAAAATGTCAACCCACAGATGAAAATACTTCTTTCTTTAAGGATTTCTGGACAGAGAGTGGATATTGTAGTTAGTTTATCTTATATTCTGTGGCCAGAAATGCTTTTATATTAATATTATAAATGTGAAAGTAGCTCCGCTTGGTCTATTAAACATTCACGACTGATACGCTAGTCTAATCTGTATAAAATTAGGTAAAGGAATAAACAGAATTTTGAAAAAAATAATATTTTACTACAACCACCATCAAATTATATACTAATTTATATAATGATCCGTAAATTGATGTGTAAATTGTATAAAATACATCCAAAAAAATAAATTTCTAACTCAAATTTTAAATATGAGACAGAAAAAACATATACATTACATTTAAAAATAAAAGAAATAGACTTTCCTTGTGACTTCTTCTGTTTAGATTTATGATAATCAGTGATTTTCTTATTAATAATACCATCACTAACAATAGATAGATAGATATACAACACTGTATTTGTACACTACTATTACAGGAGAAGTGTCATACAAATACATTTGTCAATTTGATAATGAATAAAGGGCGACCTTATCGCAATCTCTTCCATGCAACCTTAGGATGGATCAAAATTATTCGGAGAGACAGTGGTAGTTGGAAGTGTATATCAAATATAATGTAAACTATAATTTAGGTGACTATAATAATATAGAAATATTGTATATAAACTATTAAACGTATTTACACACAGTATATATCTTATATCTTTAAATGAGCAATTCTTGTATATATATGTATATATAATTGGAATCTCGGAATCGGCTCCAACGATTTTCATGAAATTTAGTATATAGGGGGTTTCGGGGGCGATAAATCGATCTAGCTAGGTTTCAGTTTTAGAAAACGTCGTTTTATCCGTGTTTTCAGGCAATGAAAAACTGCTACAATATCATTAGTATACGAAGGTAAATTTCTGATGATTATTTTATTTAACTTTTTTTTTCGTTGTTTTACACGATTTACCAAAAAATACCGAGCAAAGCTCGGTTATCCAGGTACTAACTACTTAAGTATACATATTATGCATCATACATACATATATCTAATATACAGGAAATTATGAAACTAAATTTGAATAATATTCATGCACCATTTTTTTTTAATATTAAAATTTGTGGAATACTGCGACATCTCAGGTGTCAGATCTTTAGATGACCTTAGACATTTTTCATGTGAGTCTCGAAGGAACTTGAACCGTTCTTTGAGATAAAAAGGAGCTCTAGGGTTGAATAAGATATTGTAAAGTAAAACGAGAATATGAGTATTCTGGCGAGAACGTATTGGAAGCCACTTGAACTTTTGACGGAATTCCGAAATGAATTGTGATCATATTTACGTAGCCCGAATATGATTCTTTTGATAACTGCTTATATATATATATGATATGCTTCAGTTAGATTCAGATAGTTGACATCAGCACAGTCAAGATTCAGAATATTAAGAAGCCAATTACACATACCTGGTTTATATGTGATTAACTTAAAGTCCATAATTAAGACTCCAATCACAATGGTCAAGAAAGATGTGATTATAAGCGAAAATTTTGTTAAAAACACTAACGAGTATGGTACGAATTTACATAACTAACTAAGAGTGGAAGAGTGGAACCATGATTAAGCACGAATGGGCCGGCTCGACCAGTGAGATACCACGGTCACAGAAAACCGGTTATGAAGTAATGCTTGCGTTACATTTCCACGAAATGGGTGAGGTTTCCGGAGGATTAACTTCCTCTTTCCTCTCCTCTCAATTCCCCTCTCATCTTTTCCATCTCCTAATCCCCCGTCTCTTTTTTCCCCTACCCCCTATACCTCAGCACCCTCGAAGGCGGACAGTACACTTTCGACTCTTGAGTTGCAGTTGTCCATGGACGGTAGTTGTCACTTACTATCAGGTGACCCGTCTGTTCGTCTGTCCACCTATAGTATAAAATAAAAATACGATGTAGTTTTATGTTATATTCAAGATGATTAAGAAGTCTCTTCTGGACTCGTTCAAGTCGACCTATATAAGCTAGTTTTACTTTTGTTTGCGCTTATAATTCTTAACGGTGGCAAAATAGAGAATACATGTACATAGAGAGTCGTCATTTGTCAAGTTAAAGTTGTGAAATTTGACTATCAGAAAAATATAAGTTATTACTTATGATAACATTATTAATATGTGTATGTATAAGTAGTTAAGTAAGAGTGTTACTACTTTTTAAAATATATACGTACATACAAATAATCACACGTATGTCCCCATAGGTGGAGGCAGGGTCGTAATTAACGACCACATTTTTAACACTAGTTTTTAAATACAACTAAATTTGCTTAAAGCATTGGTTATAAATCTTAGGATATTGTGAAAATGCTGTACTAAACTAAAGGTTATTATTTATGCCCGATATAAAATATAATTTATCAGATCTACGTGCTCTTGTTTAGTCTATGGGAACTTCGGTTAGATGCTCTTAACAAACATGGCAGTATCGTAAATAAATATAGCTATATTTATGATGGAGATAAAACTTTAATTATAGAGTTTATACACAGGTTGTTATAAAATGGACCGTGAAATATAACACAGTGATGTATTTTGGAAGGGAATCGACCCAAAGACCTCTGGCTTATAAGTCAGGAGCATTAACCACCAGACAAACAAGTACCCGTAGATCCAACTTATTATTTTATTTAGACCTTTGTATTAAACATTAATTCATGTCTCATTCTTACAAAATATTAGCCCTATAGATAAATTAGATCTGTTTCAAAATAAGATTTCTATATTAGAAATCACTATGTTTACTAATTGATGAGTTAATTTGCTATAAGTTATTCGCTATTTAGATTTTTTATAAAAATATATGGTTTTACTCATGTGTGTATTTCGGGGATGCATGACCAGTTTCAGTCTGGACGAGAGACCTTTCTCAAGGAGTACCCTCACACGGGTCTTACTTCACCGGAGTGAAGTACCGGAGTGAAGTAGAATATTCGGATTCGAACCGACTAAAAGCAAATGAATTCCATTATAGGATCCCCAGCAAATCACACACATACATTACAACTACAACCCTCTTTAGAGAGCATTGATGGCAGATAATTCCGAAACAATTTTTAAGACCATCTCAACTTTCAAGCGTATTTTTTTTAAAAGCTTATTTGAAATAACAAGTTTATTATTATAATTAAAACCTGTAAAAGAACTTTTAGGTAAAGGTAAGATAATTGTTTCTTCATTTTTTGGAAAACATTTCTTTTTAAAAGGTACTGGTGGTTTCTTTTAATTAGAGAAAATTTCGTAAGGGATTATGTGTCTTAAGATTAATGTTGAATTTTTAGAAAACTCTTGACTAAGATATTGTGGTCCTGTCCGGTGTTTTAAATCTTTGGAAAGCAATTTAGTTACAGGAAAAATATTTCAGAATTGTAAGTAATTTACTATAAGCATCATATGTATACACAGAATATACAGAACACTCGTTAAAATGGACTTTCTTAAATTTAAATCAAATACTCTTAAATTCAAATAGACTTCACGCAAATAATTCCAGCAAATATAAGTACACCAGGTACATAAATATACTCGACAACGGAAGAGGATGTATTTATAAATAAATTTAATTAGGAAAAAACCCTTTTCTATTGAACGTGCAGTTCGATAAATTGAGAATAAGTCCAGTAAATCTTAAATGCTTGCACCTTAAGAAAATAAAGGTCCATCTGAGATGTAATTTTAGTCAATCTTATAAAAAACGGAATATAATACCCATAGAGTAAAATTTTACTTTATGCTGTCAACATTTTATTTCCCCGATCGAATGAAAAAGAAAATAAACCTCTTCACCACTTCTGTACCATTCGGTGTTGCCATCCCCATATACATTCATCATTGTACGTAAAAGTAAAATTAGTTAAATTAATTATGTCACCACTGATTCGTTTGTTTTACTATCTGTTGAATTACAGTAAATAATTAATTGACCCACGTACATGAACGGAAGCTTGTCCGTCACTGATACGAGGGTTAAACTCAGAGTTATCGCGAAATCTGACACGAATAGCAATCTGTCCAGTGGACACCCGGTTACAGGAAATATATATACATAATTATTGTAAAGCGTAACTTGCTCTTATTCTTTGGTAGTTCGAATTGCTGAAGAAACTAAAATGATTTTTACCTGCGGACCGTTTTGTTCTTCGAAAGTTTGTATGTATTTATCTACCTGGGTCTCACTGAAAGTTTTTAGACCAGGTTTCTAATAGGAAACAGTATTCCAGGGACGTTACCAACCTTACAAAGCCGAATAGGTATCTTTGGAGTAAAGATATTTAAACTGATAAATCTTATTATAATTAAAATACAACTTCCGCATTAATCTATTTAAATGAGTTAATTTCCAAGTTGGTAGTGACAATTTGAATAGAAATTCTGCTGTATCGGTTATCGGACTTATTTGGAGGTATCGTTTTTAAGATGCCATGTTTTAAGCTAGCTTCTTTATTGAGTTAGTCTGATTGCTCTCTTGACAATTCAAAAATACCTATGATTGGTTTAATTGAAATAAATGATTTTGATTGATTTGATTGATAGATCTGTTTTAGACATTATAACTGGAAAAAAATATTAAATAGAGAGAGATTTAATAAGATTTAATAGGAGATTAATAAATTTTGTAGTGGTAGAGCCATGCTTGCTTAAGCACGAATGGGCCGGCTCGACCGGTGCGATACCACGGCCTCACAGAAAACCGGTTGTGAAGTAACGCTTGCGTTGCATTTCCCCGAAATGAGTGAGGTCTCCGGAGGCCCAAAATCCCCCACCCCCCTAATGATAGCGCTGTTAACGAAAAGGATACCCCAGGGGGGTACCAGCGCTAGCGTTGGAGAATCCCCCCCTGGACGTCCACCCTCAGTACGGATTATGCCTGAGCGTGGACGCCCAGGCTGCCCCTCGTACTCTGGGGGGGGCTCAACTGCGCTCTCAAAATCTGCTCGAGGCAAGAGAAGGCATACCATGGCACCCCCTGTCACGTTTACCGTGGATTTTTGCAACATTAGGGGCTTACATTCGAACCTCGACATTGTCCACCACCACCTTGAGACAGCAAAGCCGGCCTTGCTCTTTTTAACCGAGACGCAAATATCGTCTCCAGCGGACACATCCTACCTCTGCTACCCTGGGCACGGACTGGAACACTCCTTTGTTCCTAAGGCTGGTGTATGCGTGTACGTTAGAGATGATATCACTTCTCGCCGCCTCGGCAATCTTGAAGGTAGGGACCTCTCCATCTTATGGCTACGTGTAGACTGCGACGACCATCCCCGCATCTACCTATGCCTCTACAGGTCCCATAGCGGTGATGCCGAAACGGATCGACTCATCGACCACGTCCAAATGGCTACAGACTCAGTGCTCCAGCAGGTCCCATCCGCAGAGATCGTGATTCTTGGCGACTTTAACGCCCATCACGCCGAATGGCTTGGTTCGCGCAAAACTAATCATGCGGGAAGATCTGTTCACGATTTCGCCTTGGCTTATGGCTTGACGCAGCTGGTAGCAACGCCTACGCGAATCCCAGATGCAGAAAGCCACGTGCCTTCACTGTTGGATCTTCTGCTGACCTCACATCCTGACGGCTACAAAGTATCCGTTGAGGCCCCTCTTGGCTCTTCGGACCATTGCCTGATTAGGAGTATGGTGCCACTCGTTCACTCGCTGCGGCCGCGTGTTACAGGCAGTCGCCGCGTATGGCACTATAGGTCAGCAGACTGGGATGGAATGAGAACATTCTTTGCATCCTACCCATGGAGGCAGGTTTGCTTCTCGCCGGATGATCCCAATGTCGTTGCTGACTCTGTCGCGGATGTTGTGCTTCAGGGTATGGAACTTTTCATTCCATTCTCCCTGATTCCCACAGGTGGCAAGTCCCAGCCTTGGTTTGGTCGAACCTGCAAAGCGGCGTCCCGCCGAAAGCAGGAATGTTACCAAGCATGGGCTAATGCAGCGACAGCACGGGATGTAAAGACCAGCACATTAAAGAAGCAATTTAACTTTGCCTCCAGGTCCCTCAAAAGAGTAATTGCTGGGGCGAAGTCGGCTCACATCGGCAGAATTGGCGAGAGACTAGTTAGTCTCCCCTCCGGAACTCGTGCATTCTGGTCTCTTGCCAAAGCTGTCCAGGGGACCTTTTGTAAGCCATCCCTTCCACCTCTGCGCATAGGAGATAATTCGTTGGCCCACGACGCTAAAGAAAAAGCCGATCTTCTGGGCAAACTCTTTGCGTCCAACTCGACCCTGGACGACGGGGGAAACGCACCGCCGACCATACCGCAGTGCGAGACCCGCATGCCGGAAGTCCGGTTTACACAAAGGGCAGTGCGTAAAGCGCTTCTTTCCCTCGACGTTCATAAGTCGAGTGGGCCCGATAGAATCTCTCCTATCGTGCTGAAGACGTGTGCTCCAGAGTTAGCACCGGTTTTAACGCGCCTTTATCGGCTTTCCTACTCTCTTGGCGTAGTCCCGAACTCATGGAAGACAGCTCTAGTGCACCCAATCCCTAAAAAAGGAGATCGCTCGGATCCGTCCAACTACAGACCCATAGCCATCACCTCCTTGTTCTCCAAGATAATGGAATCCATTGTTAACTGCCAGCTCCTCCGGTACTTAGAAGACCACCAGCTCCTCAATGATCGACAATACGGCTTCCGTCAGGGTCGTTCAGCTGGTGATCTTCTCGTATACTTGACTCACCGGTGGGCACAGGCGATCGAGACCAAGGGGGAAGCGTTGGCCGTTAGTTTGGACGTGGCGAAGGCCTTCGATCGGGTCTGGCACAAAGCGCTCCTTGCGAAGCTTCCTTCCTATGGACTTCCCGAGAAACTGTGCAATTGGCTCACCAGTTTTCTTACAGACAGAAGCATCAAGGTCGTTGTTGACGGTGCATGCTCCGACTCGA
Organism: Tyria jacobaeae; assembly: GCA_947561695.1. Lineage (NCBI taxonomy): Eukaryota > Metazoa > Arthropoda > Insecta > Lepidoptera > Erebidae > Tyria > Tyria jacobaeae. The sequence goes on along the minus strand of OX387217.1, from coordinate 21,684,634 downwards.
AGTCTGTTAATTCTGGTGTCCCACAAGGCTGTGTGCTATCACCCACGCTGTTTCTTCTGCATATCAACGATATGCTGCAGATTAGCAGCATCCATTGCTATGCGGACGATAGCACGAGCGATGCCCTTTACACCGGCCGCGCTAACATTTCTCGGGTAAACGTCATCGAAAGCCGATCCAAACTTGTGTCTGAAATCGAAACTTCTTTATCAAAAGTTTCAGATTGGGGTCGACTTAACCTAGTCCAATTTAACCCCACAAAGACACAGGTTTGCGCGTTCACCGCTAAAAAGATGCCATTGGTCGTATCACCTCAATTTGAGAGCACTTCCCTAACTGCATCAGCCAGTATCGGAATCCTTGGCGTCGATATATCAAGCGAAGTCCAGTTTCGGCGTCACTTAGAGAGTAAGGCCATATTAGCCTCGAAGAAGCTTGGTGTGCTAAACAGATCGAGACAGTATTTTACTCCGGCCCACCGCCTGCAACTTTATAAGGCGCAGGTTCGGCCGCACATGGAATACTGTTCTCATCTCTATGCAGGTGCACCCCAGTACCAACTTCTGCCTCTTGACCGCATTCAACGGAGAGCGACTCGCATCATCGACTGCCAAGATATTTCTGATCGACTTGACACCTTGGCGTTGCGTAGAGATGTAGCTTCACTCTGCATCCTCTATCGCTTGTATCATGGGGAGTGTTCAGAGGAATTGTTCGGACTTATACCGGCTGCTGGTTTCCGCCATCGTCCTACGCGACAAAATATCCATCCCCATCACCTGGACGATTGGCACTCCACCACTGTGCGCTTCTCCAGAAGCTTTTTGCCTCGCACAACCAGCTTATGGAACAAATTGTCGCCTGCCGTATTTCCGAACCGGTACGACCTTCAAACCTTCAAGAAGAGAGCGTACCTCTACCTAAAAGGCCGGCAACGCACTTGTGGCTCTTGAGTTGCGGGTGTCCATGGGCGGCGGTAGTCACTTACCATCAGGTGACCCGTCTGCTCGTTTGCCCCCTATCGCATAAAAAAAAAAAAAAAAAAAAAAAAATATTATGTACTTCTTATGAAACGGTTCATGTTTTAAGCATCTATTTGATATTACATACAAGTTTGTATTTTTTGTTACTGGTGATTTGCTGTGTTCTTGCCGGTTCACCGTCTAAATTTGTTTTGGAATTTCGTTATATTTGTTTGTAAAATTTTCCTATTATTTCCTTCCGATACAATAGTACAAGAATTGAGTTTGCAATTAAGTCAACAGTCATTTGGTTAGGTTCATATAAAAAATATAGCGCGTCTAATTTAAATTTCTTGTTGATTAGCAGCTCTATACAGGTACTGTACGTCTATTATATTTCAAATCACGTAAATAACTCCTTTAATAATTATTTACTTTACAACAATGTTAAAGCTCTAAATCCGTATTCCCGAGCCGTAACCACATTATGAAGGCAACAAAGTGTTCTAAATATAGCAATACTAGTAGCAGGGCTGTGCGACAAGTCGACAACGCGACACGCTGTTATTCACAAAGGAAATAATGACGCGTCATTCGCACTCTCCGTCGCCGCGTCGTTGTTGGCGGCGCGTCGTGTCGCTCGGCTCGCTTGCCGCTTCGAACACGATTGGATTTTTATACTGCAGAATTAAGCGTGGCAAGTGTAATCATTGAATTTGAATTGTATTAATTGGGTATGGAACTTCGTTATGCATACAATTAAGAAACTTTAGATATTGCTGCTATTGAGTTAAATTATAAATAGCGAACACTATATTTTACTCAACATTGTTTCAGAAGAAATAAGTATGACACGAAGATTTGACGCATTTTCCATAACCAATCGGAGCAAATATTTGCATGCATGCGTACCAACGTAAGAATCCGATATTGACATAACAGGCTTCTATCTCTTCTGTCTTTTCTTCTTGTTGTATTGCTTGCTTGCTTTCGAAGAGTTTTAGGGTTAACAGTGATTGAGATATACTTGAAGATAGTATCTTGAATTGTAATAAGTAGAAAAAAAGTGAAGTACGTGAACCCCTCCAATGTTATAAGTATTAGTTTAAAGATTCATTCTGTAGGGAGTGGTAGGATAGGGTACTTCTGGTTAGTGATAAATCACCCGAAAAAAGGTTTAATCTTATTCACAACAGGATTGCTTTCAAATCGTGGTTTTACGACTAGGAAAATATTTTCACATTACAGGAAAATGTAACTATAAATACAGGACTTGTGGTAAGTTCCTGTTGTTTTCCTGTACTGAAATCTTCACAACATCTTAAGAAGGAAATCTATTGTCAACAGGAAAGAATATTTTATTGTTACGTCACTACTGTAATACATATTATACACCAGGGCCACCACTGTAATTCCAAGCCTTCACTTTAATTCTAACTAAAGATATAAACGAATATAAGTTTGTTGTTTGTTACGCTCACACTCTTGAACCACTCAAGTAATCAAAATTTGGTTGTCATACTTGGTTATCTACAGTAAGGAATACATAAAAAAAAAAAACGCCATCTTTTCGTTGTCTAAACACCTAAAAGTGAAACTAAATGCTTTGATAGCGCCTTTTTGGTTCGAGTCGTCCAGGTTTGGAATGAACTGTTTGCATCTATTTTTGAAAAGAATTTTACAAATACATACACACACTCACGCTTGTATCTCCGAAGGCGCAGGCTGAGATGCAAATAACGCCAAAATTTTGCGTTTAGTCCCATTTACGTAACCGAGAGCATGCCTATTGCCACCATCCGGGCAGGACCATCAGGAATTAAGAGGGGAAAATTTGAAATATATTGAAAGTGAAATGGTTTACATAAAGGAAAGAAAATAGATATTGCTTATGCAGATGGATTGAGTATTATAAGTAGTAACTCAAGCAAGTCAGGGTCGTACCTATAACTGGAATTGGCTGGTGCCAGGAAATCCGAACACTCTAACTGAACTAAAGAACTATAATCCTGGAACATTTTCGAGTAGAGGGAATAGGTTTCTCTTTGGGTCAGCGTATACTATCTTAGTGTCTATTGTCACGTCCCATGAAGTGAGTTGGAAGACCAAAGCCTTTTACAAAAAAAAAAAACAATAAAATGACTGAAGAGGCTTTTCCCCAGGGATAACATTGATTACAAAATCAACTTTACTTATACTTTAAGTTCAGAGGCAGATTATCATGGCAGTAACAGAAGCAATTGCTATATAATAGGTCCCGCGTAGTCACAAATAAGCATGATTCATTAGTTATATTTATATAATATTGAATATTATCGTGTCACAAAAAAATTTAAACTCTTAACAATTTACTATTGTTCTGTTTTACCCGCGGATGGTAAATAAAAGTATTGAGTATTAAGCAAATCAAGGGTCATTCGACAGTAATTGCTAAGGGCCGTACTACCTGAACCAGTGATTTGGCCACACGTGCCTGTATTAGTATTAAGCTAACATTGCTGTATCACCATCGTCATCCCAAAGGTGACGGTGGCTTTAATTAGCGGAGAAATGCAGTCCTGTCTCTGGTTGTATTTACATATATAATTCATTATTATCATAAAACAAATACAAAATAAACTCTATTTTGTACAACAACTTGAATAAAGCTTTAACAAACTTTCTCAACAAAACGAGAATAACGTAAATCGCTTAGAGTTTAGAGGTATTTGTGAATTTCAGACGTAACCTAGTATGATATACTTACTAGACTATTATGATTACAACTACACATGTAATAAATTATAGAATACTGAAGTTTTTACATTCCGTTCAAATTCAAACAGTATTTACAAATATCTACTACCGATGAAAATAATTTCTCGGAGAAAATTTTAAATTCTTTCCTTTTATTCAACTACGCTAGAAGGAGGGTTATATTTTTAAGGGTTATGTTAATATATGTATCCTGTTTTTTCATGCCCTAGAGCCTGACGGCTTGATTGATTTCGATAAGTGTGGTATTATTTGAATCATCTTAACAGTGGAAGTGACGTACCGAATTGGGTTATGAGATAAGTCGGAATTTACATGTTTTTAAAATGTTATAAGCATATCTTGTAACGTTTAAGTATCGTACCAGTGAGTCATTTTGACGGCCTGTTGGTCTAGTATTTAGTGACTCTCATTGCTGAGCCGAAGATCGATGGTTCAGTTCACACACGGAACGAAAATTTGTTTGATCTACAATTAGTGTTCCGTGTATGGTTGTTATTTGTGTCCGTTGTAGGTGTGTTTGTAAAATCCCCCGCGGGGAAATAATGCGGGAATAGTATTTTTTTGAAAACAAATATAACATAAATGTGTACTTATATGTTATGAAATGACACAAAAATTAGACGCCATCTAGCTGATCTGTTGATGGTATAAGGAGTTGGGCAGTCGAACTCTTTTATGTTTTCTATTAAACACCGCGGGTTTGAGCAAATTTGATTATTTCAAACGAGTCGAATACATTTCACTTGAGAAGGCTTATTCTAACTTGAGTCCACTAATTACCAAACTATATGTATAAACTAGATGTTGTTTAAAACCATCTAGGTCATGGCTTGGTTACAGCGTGATAACTACAGCAGGATGAACTAACAAGTCTGTAAATTATTTTAATACATATTTTTTAGTGTCATATATATATTTTTTGGTGTCGTATAAGTCTATAGATAGCCTCCGCTGACTATTAAGTTGGCAACTAATAAACCCGCCATCTTTGTACACAAATTTATTTAATTTTTTAAGTATACAAAATCAAATTATTTCTTAACTATACAAGCACCGTCGTTTTTCTATCACCTGCAGCCAACGCGCTGGCAGAAACATAATGGCTTCCTTGTAGAAGTTTTTATTCATGAGGAGATGGGAAAAGGGGCGGGAGGTCAGGGGAGAGGAAAAAGGGGGAGCTGGGCCTCAGGAAACCTCACTAATTTCGGGAATATGCAACAAATTCTGTATTTTTCATTACTTAATTTTTCACCTTAGAGGTTATATATGTGTACATAATACTACTACCTTATAAAATAAAAAATAATGTTTTAAATCGGTTCATAAATAGCGAAGATATATTATGATATATCTTCGCTACTTATGAACCGATTTCTTTTTATGGGTATGGTATGCCATACGCATAAAATTATTTAGTCGAATTATGAACCTATTTCTTTATGAAGTCGATTAAAAATAAAAATCTAAACAACCTTTTTGCTTTGCAATCTCACCGGAGCTGAGTATGAGGTGGTATGTTAGACTCGAACTGACCAAAACCACACGGTGTTCCATCCCAACTGGGTCTATTGCAAGGATCCCGGGATACCCTACAAAGGAAGTCTTCGGGAACCCCTGCAACCTGGTCACCTGATTAGTATTCGACTTTTGGTGACCCTCCCTTCAGATCAGAGAGGCGCGCGCGGTACACGTCATGCCACAGTGGATTACCACTAAAATATATATGGTTTACGGGTTTGAACTTTGTTTGGGAACACTTACTTATATTATTTTATTTAAAAAAAATATTAGTTATATATATATAATGTATATTAATTACTTTTTTAAAGAATTTTTAGTAATTTGAATAGTCCCTTAATTTAACACTTGACATTCAAATAATTTCAGATCAGTTCCAAATCATAGGTCGCTAGAATTGAAAAAAATGGCAAAACATCTTTAAGTTTAATAAAAAAATTGTTAATACATACATATTTACTAACAATTTTTATTATACTTAATAATATTTTTTTAAATGACACCTCCCACTATTATCATATCAAGTAAATCTAATTTACACAAACCTATCTTTTGCCTAAACTTAAAACGAAACTAAGCATTACCTGAAGAACTAGAACACGAATAAACATTCTATGTTTTGTTTGTAAATTTATATATCTTCAACAAAGAAACATCCAGGCCAATGAAAACACAAATACACATATTTATGAACACAAATATTTACAATATCAGTAATCAAAACCCACGACCTCTGACGCTCCAGTCTACTCAACTTCTACAAAGAATTTCTCGAAGTATTGTAATTTATTTTTCCTAATATGTAAACATGTATGCGATACAGGATATTCAGCAACCGTACGATAATATACAAGTTGCATATCTCTATTCCATTTATCAGACCTTTTAAACAAGCTCACAGCTACTTTATGTAAAATTTTCCGAACACAACGTACTATAAGGTTGTATGTGAATTAATTTCAAATTTGTTTTACAACACGATAGGTGTCTAAGAATATGTATATTTATGAGTACGAGCCCGTTTGCATATAAAAGTCGTCTAGACCTTTTTAAGAACTATTAAGAGCCATACAATCAAATTTTTGTTTATTTGCTGCTGTTTACTGGTTATTATTGGTAATGAGGAACTTTGTACTAAGCAGGTTTTGGACGATCGTTGCGAAGAAAATAGGTAGATAGAATACTTTTTATTGTACACACAGAGGTTTTTTAAAATGAAAGTTCAGTGTTTTAGATTTATTATAAGACGAATGTGTGTCTGAAGGTCAAGTCGAAAATTAAGTATGATGTAGTACGGAATAACATATTTCTGCTTAAAATGGAGCTGCAGTAATATCTGGTGGACCGAACATGTCCAATATAAAAAAAGACATAATAAGATTCTAAAACATACCGACATAATAATGAGTTGTAATGTAATAACACTAACAATAAATGTAACAATAAAATTATTATTGTGTATAATCCAGCAATTCTAGGTTTATTATTAATTATTATTTACATAATAATACTATTTTTTTATAATTTATAATGAAGGGGGACAGACGAACAGACGGGTCACCCGATAGTAAGTGACAACCGCCGTCCATGGACACCTGCAACTCAAGAGTCGTAAGTGCTCTGGCCGCCTTTGAGGGTGATGACGGATGGGGGATGCGTAGAGGGGAAAGAGGAGAGTGAAGATGAGGGAAGGAGAAAGAGGAGATAAGGAGTTGGGCCTCCAGAAACCTTACTAATTTTGGGGAAGTGCAACATAGGCGTTGCTTCACAACCGGTTTTATGTGAGGATGTGGTGCGATACCACAGCCTTACATAAAACCGGTGCATGGCTCTACCACGTGTATAAATAAAAAAATATTATTACAGTGCCCGGATAACGGATAACTAAATTCTAATTGGCAAAATGTGGATGTTTAATACACCTCTGCTACCCCCTTAGAGGATACAGGCGTGACCATATATACTTATGTATGTGTATAATATCTGTCGAAACTTTTTCACTTAATGTCTATCAATCATTAACCCTATTGCTGTCCACTGTTCGACGCAAGTCTCTCCTATTGTATACCAGTACTCAGTCCTCTGACACATCGAATCAATTTACACTACATCATCTCTCTTTCTCTTTCAAGTCACTTTTATTTGTATTCTAACAAATCTTGGGAGTCGACTTTATTACTTACTTATAGATGACAATGTGAAGAATAGCTTCCATCGACCTGACACACATCTGTATACTGTGCTATTGTGCTCCCAGCCGGCCGTAGTTACTTAAGTTTTGTTATATATTTTGGTGGTGGATTGGATTTTGAATGTGTCGAGTCTTTCTCTTGATTACAAAAACCACAAAAACATTTATAACCTACAACCGGTAAACGTACATCGCCTCCAGTCAACTCTTATAAATTTGATCGAGGTACACCTCACTTACTTGGATAAAATATCTAATAAAATCATGTCAGCTTCAAGTCGAGTTCAATAATCGACGACAATGTTTACCACAGCACTTGTCTGTGGTACTAACAATAGATAGATTAAATATTAATCACAAGTATCGTTACTCGATAACAATACTGACTAAGTACTAATATGTTTTACTCGTATTAGACTAGATATGAGAGCTTTGTCATGAGCATGCCTTTTATTAAGTTACATCTCTTTATCAATAAGGTTGTCCTACACCCTTGTCTATCTACAGATACACGCTTGATTACAATATGATATTTGAATTTGTAAAGGTACTTTTTCAATCACAGCAATGCTGGTTCTAACAAATCTTGGGAGTCGACTTTATTACTTACTTATAGATGACAATGTGAAGAATAGCTTCCATCGACCTGACACACATCTGTATACTGTGCTATTGTGCTCCCAGCCGGCCGCAGTTACTTAAGTTTTGTTATATATTTTAGTGGTGGTTGCGTTTCACTTGATCAAGAAGCATTTTTTTAGTTTTATAAACTATAATCTAAATATCTTAAAAGGATTTTGTTGAAAGGAGCCTGTCGTGTATATATTTCTGGACTCCGTTTTAGAAAAAGTTTTATAATGTATTTATGTTATCATATAAAAATATAGATGTAGCTTCACTCGCTCACTCTACGCTTCTCCAGAAGCTTTTTTTCTTGCACAACCAGCTTATGGAACAAATTGTCGCCTGCCGTATTTCCGGACCGATACGACCTTCAAACCGTCAAGAAAAGAGTGTACTCCTACCTAAAAGGGCGGCAATGCACTTGTGACCCTTGAGTTGCGGGTGTTCAAGGGCGGCGGTAGTCATTTACCATCAGGTGACCCGTCTGCTCGTTTGCCCCCTATCGCATAAAAAAAAAAATATACTTATATATGTATGACATGTGACTCTTGCCACGTATACGGGATTCATTATATATAATCTGTTATATATTTTAGGATTCACGAATGGCCCGGCTCGACCGTAGTCTTGGCTAAACTTCACTGAAAACCGGTGAACAAACAATGCTTGCACTGTATTTCCGACTGAGTGAGGGTACCGGAGGCCCAAACCCCACCTCTTTCCCATCCAGAGCATCACAAACTAGTATAAGTAAATAGTGTTTAGTAGTAAGTTAAAACTTAAAAATATATGTATGTATATACTTACATACACACAATCACTACTGTATCTCGGAAACAGGTGGGTAGAAAGTCTCAAACATCTACATTTTGTATTGCCTTCAACCGGGTTACTACAGATATATACATATACTGTCAAGGTTTAAAAGAGAAGACATTTTCTTTTCGCTACTTAGCCATTGAAGCACTTAAGTTAGCATTTCAATACCCCAATATATCTACCCTTATGTTTGTTTATGGGCCACAAAATGTCTTCTATCACCCCTTCAGGCGCATCGTCATACAGTATTCATTGTACGACGCAATCCACTACGGAGGAGGTGACCAGACGAGTGCGGCCATGCATTCGAAACTCGCCATTTGCAAAATGCATTTTGAAGATGGCCTCTATTTTAGTCCTAGATGCAGCATACAGTGACGTCACGTAAAGCATTGTTTTATTGGGTTTCTTTTTTATGTGTTATAAGTAGTATGTTGTTGTAACATGCTGTATAGTTTTTTTCAACGAATTAAAAAAGGAAAAGGTTCTATGTGTGACTGTTGACTGTATTCTTTTATTAATGTTTATTAGTTTTTATTAATTTCTATGAGAATTGTAGATCGATATTTAACCTTTTTGTTTTATTCGAAAGAGTTTACTCTTGCGGTGGCCCCATTGTATCCATATCAGGATTTGATTATAAGATACATGGGAAATTGAGAGCATCGGTTACGGAAAAATGTTCAAAAGGAGCATTGAAGGCGGTTATTAACTTTTCTAAAAGTCAGTAATTTTAAGTGTACGTTCATACACTTGCTCATGCCTGTATCTGTGAAGGGAATACAGAGGTGTGTTAAACACCCACATCTTTCAAATTAGATATGTACATGGTAGATGGCCGAGATGTGAAACCAGGTTCTCGAAAACGTGGTCGTCTAGGAAAAATAATTACACAGATAATTTACACACCTAGTGTGTGTAATTTATCTTAAGCACTCAATTGTGATACTTAAATATAAAAATGTTCTTAATGATTTTCATTTTTAAAACTTTTGACAATTTCCCTAGTGAAGCACCATCCTTTAGACTACTGATACTATTATTTAGACTGATCCAAATTATAACAATTACATTCTATAGAAGATACGCAACTTTTATTTCAAATTGAATTCCTTGTTTGATTAAAAAAGTTTTTACATTTAGTGTACGAATTTAAATGAAAGTTATTTATGTAACGTATTCATTGTGTATCAACATATACTATTGCGGTTATATGTAACGCCCCAGGAGGAGGTCTAGGATCTACTTAATGACGGAACTTAAGATTGGGCAATATTTATGTTTTAGGCTCAGAGAACCCTTAATTATGTATTTGGTAAATACATTAATAAAGAATTAAATTTAATTATAACACTGCTCTGTTATAGAAGTTAAATAAAAACACGTTTTCAACACAAATTCAATAACAATATAATATGATTTATGACGCAAAAATTTCAAATATCGAACATCGTAAATTCCACAACAGAATAGCGAGTCTAACAAAAAAGTGTTTGCTGCCAAAAAACCGAAGGAAACCATTCATAACTCAAGCACTTAGTAATGATCAATGGCCATTTATTTCCTATCACAACACGTACAAGGTGACTAACAAGTTTTTAATAGTTAAACTTAGATCGTTTCGACGTGTATAGAAAAGAGATGGATTTTGTAGAATACTCTTAGATACAACTAAAATAGATTTTCTCATTAAGTTTAAGTTTTGTCAGTACGGTGCACAATATCAAACTATTCCTTTCTCGTGTAAGGTTTCAATGATTCCCTTTTCAACCTGAATATGAGAGTTCTAAACAAATTTACATTACATATAAGCCGTAAAATATTTTGTTTGTATTTTGATGTCTATGAGTTGAGAAAGCGCTAAAACAAAATATCAAAATTCTCAGTTAAGACACTACCCGCCCTAGGATTAATTCCTATATCGCGGTGGACTTTACAAACATTCGCATAACGGAAACAAAGAAAACCCAGACTCAGAACAAGAATTTAATCTTAACAACGAAGTGCTGTCAAGTGTGGGGACAGAACCCACCACACTAGGCGGGGCAGCGTAATGGCGTATTAAAAGTTGTACTACCATTAAACTAAGTTATTTTCATTAGTTTCAGACTAAGATTTCCACTCTGTGTATGTTAATTTTGAATGTGTCGAGTCTTTCTCTTGATTACACACACCACAAAAACATTTATAACCTAATACCGGTAAACGTACATCGCCTCCAGTCAACTCTTATAAATTTGATCGAGGTACACCTCACTTACTTGGATAAAATATCTAATAAAATCATGTCAGCTTCAAGTCGAGTTCAATAATCGACGACAATGTTTACCACAGCACTTGTCTGTGGTACTAACAATAGATAGATTAAATATTAATCACAAGTATCGTTACTCGATAACAATACTGACTAAGTACTAATATGTTTTACTCGTATTAGACTAGATATGAGAGCTTTGTCATGAGCATGCCTTTTATTAAGTTACATCTCTTTATCAATAAGGTTGTCCTACACCCTTGTCTATCTACATACACGCTTAGATAGACGCTAGATACACGCTTGATTACAATATGATATTTGAATTTTTAAAGGTACTTTTTCAATCACAGCAATGCTGGTTCTAAGCATGCATTTCTTCGAATGATCGTTATGTGACACGGGTCGATTACCTCGCTGAATTCTACTATTTATTGGGTCCTCCGGTTAGTTTTGAGGGAACGTGTCAAGTAGCTGTCGCGACACGTCGGTACATGTTACTTAGATATTCGATGCGGCGTGTTTTAGCTTGCACTTTAATTATTCGAAGTAACTCACATACAGTAAACGCACGCAAGTTTTTAGTGTGATTAAATATGGAACGCGATGAATATAATTTTCGTCATTTACTACTATACTATATCGATTCAAGAAAAACAGCAGCAGAAGTTTACAGAATGATTGTAGATACCTATTATGAATCTGCACCATCCGTTAAAACATGTGAATACTGGTTCTGACGATTTAAATGTGGTAATTTTGGTTTAGAGGATAAAGAACGTAGTGGAAAACCAAACGACTTTAAAGACGGTGAATTGCAGGCGTTATTGGACGAAAACCCTGCCCGCATACTATAAGAGTTGGCTGAAGAATTAAATGTAGGTAAATTAACAACAACATCACAAACAACAATTTCTGGTATGGTATTTATGCAGTTGGTCAGAATAACTCTACCAAATAAATAAAAAAAAAACAATCAAAATTAAGCTACTTATTCATTCCTACATAATTTCTTACAAAAGAAGTGTTCGTTCTTCTTCAATAATCGCTAACTGATTGCTATACACATCGAGACAGTATTTTACTCCGGCCAACCACCTGCAACTTTATAAGGCACAGGTTCGGCCGCACATGGAATACTGTTCTCATCTCTATGCAGGTGCACCACAGTACATACCAGCTTCTCCCTCTTGACCCCACTCAACGGAGAGCCACTCGCATCATCGACTGCCAAGATATTTTATGATTGGCTGTCACCTTAGCGTTGCGTAGAGATGTAGCTTCAGTCCGCATCCTCTATCGCTTGTATCATGGGGAGTGTTCAGAGGAATTGTTCGGACTTATACCAGTTGCAGGTTTCCGCCATCGTCCTACGCGACAAAATATCCATCACCTGGACGATTGGCACTCCACCACTGTGCGCTTCTCCAGAAGCTTTTTGCCTCGCTCATGGAACAAATTGTCGCCTGCCGTATTTCCAAACCGATACGACCTTCAAACCTTCAAGAAAAGAGCGTACTCCTACCTAAAAGGCCGGCAACGCACTTGTGACTCTTGAGTTGCGGGTGTCCATGGGCGGTGGTAGTCACTTATCATCAGGTGACCTGTCTGCTCGTTTGCCCCCTATCGCATAAAAAAAAAGTTTGTGCATAATAGAAGTTGGGGCTTAAACGTGGCATGGCGGTTTGATATCAGAGCCTCAGAGAAACCATGTGGTTTGAGTCGATTTGTCTAAAGGTACGCAACTGGGACCTATTTTCACGCGAATGAATAAAATATGTTTTAAGCAATAAGCAATCCAAACATATGTCATAAACACGTTTATTACCAAACCAGAACTGAATAAGCGAAAATATCCGCATTTGTATTCAACACATATTTGACAAGGTGAAGATTTATGTCGTCAAATGTATCTTAAACTTAGGAAGTCGAAAAACTTGTCTTTCTTCGTTTATGTTAGGCTAGGATTTGTTAGACGACATTTTTTGTTTTATGTTTTATGTGCATATAGAGCGATTGCATTAGTATGTATTGCGAACATTGTATATGCTGCATGGATGGCGTAGCGGTTAAGGTGGTCACCTCGCTACTACACTACCGCGCCGAGTGTTGTGGGTTCGAACCCCGCACAGGACAATACTTCGTGTAGTCCTCAAATTGTTGTTCTGAGTTTGGTTGTTCTTTTGTCCGTTTGAATGTTTGTAAAGTCTCCCGTGACGACCGAAATTAAGCCTAGTGCGGGAGTTGTCTTCAATAAAAAAACTAAAATTATAAAACAAAAATTGCTATATAAGTTGCGGTTGTGGTTGTTAAAAAGTTTAAACCTGCCGTCAATAGAAGGCACTATACAAAGCGCTAGATCTCGCTATTATGATTTTCAGTCTTAGAACATGTAGATATATGTATATAGCAAAATAGGTTACTATTTGCCTTCCTAGTTATTTAGTAGGCAGTTTTTTATGATTTTTTAAACGAAACATTGTTTAATGAACCATCATACTCGTATTGTCTATCTATAACTATTTAACGACATCTTTATTGCTCACTTTAATTGTTAAGTGACCCTGGTCAGTAAAAATGTATATTTTTTACAGTAACCATTTTAACCTCTCCACTTTTATTCCCAGCTCACATTAATAATTTGGTCAAAACTTCGTCTTCGTAGCTAAGTTTACGAGACACGAAAATTGCTACAGTGTTACGTGACCGTGTACCACACGGCTAAGCATTAAATAAAATACCTATATGCAACGTAGTGAAAAATAACACAGCCTGTATTCGAAAAATAAAATTTGTTTACGAGGAGCAGGTGATGGTCTTAATAATGCAGCAGCATGCAGTTTTCCCTCAAATTCTAGGTTTCCCGGGCAATATTTTCTGAACTAGTCTTTCAAACGGTATTTTAGATGGATGTTTTAATATGCAGCTGCTGGGTTTGTTTTGAAGGTTGGTGTAGTGCAGTGAAGTCTTACCATATTAATTTATATTAGCTATATATATATATATATATATTTAAAATAATGTGTACTACTGCCTGTCTCTGTAATGTTTTTGGTAAAGAAAAGTTTTCTGTTTATCAGATGTAAATTTGAAGGGACTTGAAAAAGTTTGATAATTAAATTATCTAAGTTTTGTTTCAAAACATGTTGTTAGGGAGAGAAGTCTGAAGAAAAATAATATTTATTGACTTAGCTTTTTGCTTTGCTTTCATTTTTATTTAATTAATTTTCAAAAGGTTTTTTTTTACTATTTTTTTAAAGAATATTAACAGCGTGGGTCACACATTGCTAGTACTCTTGTTAACCAGCTAAGATAAATGCTCGTGTGAGGGGTGGGTTTACGACGGTAATGTACTGGGTGGAGTTTGAACGTGCAACACCGCAAGTCCGACGCCTCCGCCATCACGCTACCGTCACTATTATATTTTAAAAATATTTTCCATCTATACTTAGATCGTAAAATTATCCATGATCTTTCACATTGGCACACTAAATTAAGTTTTAACGCTTTCAAAAGGGTTAATTTTATTATAACATAATCATGTAATCTCCATGTTTATAAAACAGTAAAGTAGAGTTCGAAAGTTTATTACAATCATTGACATTCTTAGCTCTTTGTTATCCAAATGTTAAAGCAATTCCGCAAGAAGTATTGTCCCAATATACAATTAAGTAATTACTGTCCCAACGCATTACGAGTACAACACTACAAACTCAGTACAATGTCTCGGCCTACTTACAGAATATATAAAAACGTAAATTCGAACAAAAAATAGTTCGTCGCAGCGGCAGTTTTGCTGCCGCAGCTTAAACTTACTCCACGGTATTAGTGTTGTATACTCATCTTAATCCCGGTCCCAGGATTTTGTAAGTGTAAAAGTACTAGGTACGTAATAAAAAGTATAAGAACGAAAAATTAACAATGGTACTTGCAAAGATTCAGATCGTTTACTTAATAAACATATTTCTATAAATAGTCACTATCTAAATTGTAATAATTTTATGATTCAGTCTGACTGTCAGCATCATACTGTAAAGCAGAAGTTGTTCAGAAAAACCTTTAAAAATTAGAGCCTAGTGACACAGAAATTTCATGAATATACGTAATTCCCGTTGTTACGGGATAACGCACTCATCACTAAAGACAAAATTCATTTTTTTTCTACAGCCGTTGTTGGACTTTCATAAAGGCAGTAAGATGTAATGGATGCAAGATATCAGATAAAAATGAAAACATTTAGTCATAGTGATCACACGATAATAGTATCTACACTGTTTATTTTACCGACTTTAAAAATGAAGAGTTTTTGTTTCACTACGTTTGTTCTTTCTGTGTTCATGTATCAAGTGTTCATGTTCATGTATATAAGTGTCTTTATTCTACTATGTTTAAATTAACAAAGCAATATATAAAGTTAAATATAAACTGAAACTTAATAAATTTAATATATATAATAATCTCTGAAAAGATTTGGATTTCGAGGAGGAGATGGAGTAAAATTATAAAAAAGGAGTAGATTTATAAAAAAATATTTTTTTTAAATATATATTTTCTAAATGTGGTGCTGGCGGCGGATGGAGAGGAAGATAAGCTGCACTGAAAGAAAAACTAACGAGGAGGTACTGAGCCTGGTCCAAGACGAACAACAGATACTTGTGACTATAGATAACAGAAGAGGGAAGATGTAAGGCAACCTTATACGACATGAATACTTCATGAAAACCATCATTGAAGGGAAGCTAGAGGCAAGAAGTGGAAGAAAGGGGCAAGGAGGGCATTCATAGACTAAGTAAAGGACAAAGCAGGTGTCATGTCGTATAGGGAAGTGAAGGAGTTGGCAGAAGATCGGGACAGGTGGCGCATACTCCACAGACAATAGCCTCGCTCTTAAATTTTGAGTACTC
The DNA here is from genome assembly GCA_947561695.1 of Tyria jacobaeae. NCBI lineage: Eukaryota > Metazoa > Arthropoda > Insecta > Lepidoptera > Erebidae > Tyria > Tyria jacobaeae. The sequence goes on along the minus strand of OX387217.1, from coordinate 21,668,605 downwards.
TTATAGCTGTAACTCTTAAGTGCAAAATAGGCTGCCTTAAGTACGTTATAGAACCCTTCGTGCCCAAGTCCGACTCGCACCTGGCCGGTTTTTTATTTTTAAATTTATAACTTTTTACTTACTTATTCTTACTGTTCAATATTAAGCAAACAATATAAATATTTTGTATAGATTTTTCATTACGTACTTTCTAAATACCCTAATAAACTATAAAGAAACTGTCATTCGCTTGATGTCCCGGAACCCTCCTATCATTTAATTTATTCTCCATGGTTGCAAGATGAGCTATGGCAAATCTACGACCATGACATGCTTAATTTCCCCATGGAACGCCAACCCTACGAGTTTTACACAGTAACATTTAAACAAAAACTGTAGAGAAAATAAGCTAATATTGAAGTTAAGTATTTGATATAACGTAACTCAAATATTGTATATTAATAAAATAAAGAAATTCTATAATTTTCAATACTGAGCGAGGTATTCAATATTTGACATATACCTACTGACAGGGTGCTATGACGCATTTTGCGAGAGTTCTATTTCCAATGGTGGACTTCAGTGCGTTAATTGTTATATGGAAGGCAAAGACTGACTAACAGACTGACTTGTTATTGTTTTTATTAATGAAATTATTGATATTACTATTGTATATTAATTAATATTATATTATTAATTATTATTAATTAATATATATATTATTATATTAAAAAAATACGGTATAACAATTGGCGGCAATTATATTACTTACTCTTAGTTTATTTTTGTTATTTGATTTATATTTTTTATTTTTGTTGATAAGTTTTTTTTTGCTGCAGGGAAAACTCAAATAATATGTACATTACAAATTAAATAAACAAACAAACAAGACTTAGAATAACTCTTGAGTAGGAAAGTAATGTAATAGAGTTGCCATGTGGTTTTTTCTGGAGTATAATACACCATCTCTTTCCGCGGGTGTTTTAAAAGCCGACTTGACTGTTATATATCTGACAGTACTATATACAGTCATAAATTGCCCGGTTGTCGACAATAGGCTTGCCCTCTTTAATTGGCTAAATGTGGGGGTTTAATACGCCTCTGACTTTCCATTCGGGGATACAGGAGTGATCGTATGTACTAAACTACTAAACAATTCATAAACTCTATTTCACAAGCGCTGTAGAAGTGTATGATTGCAAATTCCTCAATATCGATGTAGTTTGTATTTTTCCTATATATGTTAAATGATTTCTCTACTAATTGTATCGATTTTTATACAATGTGTACTCCTGCGTTCTTCACATTGTAACTAAGTGAAAGTTAGATGATGGTATCGCAAACATATCTAAAGGAACTCAAATTTATCACACGTCGCTTAGGGGACGCAGAGTGCGTCGCCATCTCAGTCTAACTTGAGCTCTCTCCTAGGTCTTCCTTATAGCCTCCACGTCTGCAACGATAGTGTCATGCCGCGTCTGACTAGAACAGCCACATGTACGCTATCATTGGGGATTCTAGTTAAATTTTAACATTACTAACAATCTGTTTTAAAAATACATATTAAGCTATTAGGATATGTGTGTCTCATGTTGCTGGGCAGCCACATGAGTGTGGAATTAGAGGATATATTTTTACATTGAGTTACGTTTCGAATGAGTCTTTAAATAACACCTGTTTACAATTTATCATAATAGAATCACTGAAGGCGGTTACGTACTTTTACAGTTACATGCTATTAGAAGGATATTACGAGCAGGAGCAAATCACACTAATATCAAGTCAAGTACGAAGAATTTTGCTCTTATCAGTTTTGATAGGGGAACAGGTTGCATATAAAGGGCACAGGCCTTTACAACCTACAACAATAATTATAATTGCACTAAATTTATGACCTGTTTTGAACTTCCTTAAACTTTAAATCATTAGTCTGCTTTTTATAAAAATAAATACTGACAGAACTGCTTCTTAAGTCAAGAATAAAAATAGGAAAGCAAAGATACGTGAAATTGCAATGCAGCATGATTAAACCATAGAGGATTCGTTGACTATCCAAAAAGCTTCTGGTGCTAATCCCAAATCCTGTTTTATACACACAGGTTTAAATACCTACAGACCTAGGACTCGTAACAAAGCTTGCAAATCGAATCGATCTACCTGTAGCACATACTGCAACATACATAGATGCAGCAGGTGTCTTACGGTATGCATTTAAATCGAATATTACAAGACATCCAGATATAACCGGCCCTGGATGGCACTAACGATTGCGCGTGAACTTAATACAAATCGAATCGGTTGTTGTGGGCTTATGTTATAGAAAAACTAAGGCGTTTAATTATAATGGTTAATCTAATTGATATTACATAGAAATTATATTCAATTCAATTAAAAATAACTTAAGCTTTTTAAGTACATGTATTCAAGTAATATTTGAGATATATGTGATTACAGTTAGTTAAACTTGTCAGTATATCTTATATCTTTAAATGAGCAATTCTTGTATATATATAATTGGAATCTCGGAATCGGCTCCAACGATTTTCATGAAATTTAGTATATAGGGGGTTTCGGGGGCGATAAATCGATCTAGCTAGGTTTCAGTTTTAGAAAACGTCGTTTTATCCGTGTTTTCAGGCAATGAAAAACTGCTACAATATCATTAGTATACGAAGGTAAATTTCGCCGCTATCTATAAGGTTGTAATAGGTCAGGTGGGAGATAAGGCGGTCCCGTAACCAGATTACCCCGGTTCGAGTCCTGATGATTATTTTATTAAACTTTTTTTTTCGTTGTTTTACACGATTTACCAAAAAATACCGAGCATAGCTCGGTTATCCAGGTACTGTATAATTATACGAGCTATTGTCCAATATTTTGTTTCGTAGAAATTTTGAAACGTGTAATTTTTCCGGTATAAAAGGTACGAGTGTAATCTTACCGTGTGGGAGCCATATTAGGGGCGGCACGACTGGAGTAATACCACACCTTCATAGAATAAAGGCACTTAGGCACGAATTGGCCTGCCTTGACCAGAGGAAAACCGGTAGAAAAACAATGCTTACATTGTGTTGTTGAGTGAGTCCGGGTTTCGGGGGCCCCTTTCCCTTCTCCATTTTCTTCTTCCCTCATAAAACTCATCTCCCTCAAAGGTGGGCAGCGCACTTTCGACTCTTAAGTCGCGGATGTGTCTTTAATTATATTATACATTACATAATTATAATTAGGTTAGCATAAAAATGTGTAAATTAATAAAAAAAACAATCTACATAACAGCAGTGGGTAATTTGTTTCGAGATTTTTCCATTTTGTTAATATACATTTTGTAAGTCTACCTACACTCTTGTACGTACAAAATAAAATAAAGGAAACATTGCTTCTAAGCGTTACCCACTTATTTACAAGAAGTAGGTACGTATTTCCATATTTTTTCCCTTTTGAAGTCGCTTACTGATCCCAAATATCTCTGCTTCAACGAGTTTTCTGTTTGATGCTAACAACATTACACATATAAGCGTTTTATAACCAATATCTTATTTGTAAAGGTCACTTTTGGACCTCGTGACGTCATATAATGCGTCAGCGAACTTACGACAGACTGCTTAAAATTTAACGTTGAGATCAAAAGACTCTTTTTGTTGGAGTAATATTGACATGTATATATTGTTTAAGCGGACTCTTAATTATTATAGATATTTGTAGAGCGTGACTCATTAATATTAATATTTACCAGTGTTAAAGTCTTGATGTTGGTGACCAAATATAAGCAGACTGTAATTAACGCTGTTATATATTGTTGCAAGTAGGTACATCTGTATAAGGCGGTGTACCCGATCGAGTCAGTAAAGTGAGTGTCCGTGTCATGGCCGATGGTCATTTTATAAGGAGTGGGAGCTTTATACCAGGAATATATTATGATTTACCAGACGTTTTGATCAAGGGGCACGCCACAATTGTGGCGGTAAGACCCATCATAGAGAATTGACTGGAGAGCGGACACGGATGCTTCGGTAAGTACCTGTATCGCATAGGCCGGGAGCCAACGCCTGTGTGCCACCACTGCGGGAGCTGTCACGAGGATATAGCACTCCACACATTAGTGGAGTGCTATGCGTGGGTGCAGCAGCGTGCTGACCTCGTCGTCGTTCGTGTCCGACACACCACCTTACCCATTAGCCCCGGTAAGGTGATGACAAAATGATCAAAGTACATGATGGTATTCTGCAACTGATGCTCATAAGGATTTGTAATATCGAACATTAAATATCGCATATTGCCAACCAAACAGTTTTTAGGTAGAATTTAAAGGTGGAATATTCTATATATTGGATTAGAATTTTTTATATATTTCTATGAATTTACCTGAGACAAACCTTAAGTAGATATAACCCTTTCAAATAAACGAAGAGTTATTGAAATCGCTTTAAAAATAATACAAATGGAGCATTCTCTTTTTGTATGATTTTTCAACCAATTTCAGTAAATCTCCTCATTAATCTAACTTCAAATCAAGCCTTTCCTTTCCTTAAAAAAAAAATAAAAAAATCAAGGTTATAAATTAATAAACTATTTTAGTTACCACGGAGTTAACACGGAGGTTATTCTACATCCCCAATTCTATCTAGATGTATAGATGTATTTATGATTGAAGCCATGATAATAGAAGAGTAATAGAACGATAATAGAACGATTCGCTGAATCGAAGCTTTAATATTTGATTACCTATATCAATTTTCAGTTCCACCTAATTATGTCAATTAGTTTGTTATTGAAAATTTCAGTATATTGAATTTTACCGAAATACCGTTCATGAAATGCCGCTTTCAAGTATATTTCATATCGTTTATTTCATTATTTTACACTTTATGTGTAGAGACGGACTTAAAGACTTATCATTTTATGTATTCTTAGTGTCATTCTCACATAATACTCGTATTTGATCTTTTACGTGGTAGAGCCATGCTTAGGAACGAATGGGCCGGCTCGACCGGTGCGATACCACGGCCTCACAGAAAACCGGTTGTGAAGCAACACTTGCGTTGCATTTCCCCGAAATTAGTGAGGTTTCCGGAGGCCCAACTCCCCTCTCCTCATTCCTCTCCCCTGACCTGAAATTGGTATATGAAATATGCGAAGTCATTTATCCAAAGGTAGTTTCATAAATGAAAATGACATGATTACGCCTGTATCCCTGAACGGGTATGCATAGGTGTTTTAAACATCAATATTTACCAAGCTAAAATTTGGTTTTTATATACATATATATCATTGAATATAAATAAATATATATAGATTAAACTTTGTGGTTATCGGCGTAGTAGATAAGTTCCTTCCCATTACTTCCCATGGGTGACATAAAAGGCATCTAAAGAGATTTGAAAGACTGAATGCAATTTCAAAATGTTCCTATTCATCAAACAATCATTATTTGAATTTCGAAAAATCTTTGCTAAAAATAAAAAAAAAAGATTGTTCAAAGTTTTGGGTCTTTCTTTTTTTTCTTAGCCTTCCTTGTTCTTAGTAAAGTAGAATAGGGTCACCCCATCTCGTGACCCTATTCTACTTGTGGGTGTCGTAATAGGCGAATAAGGGATCGGACTGTCTACCTCTTCGAGGATATGTACGTGAGTGTATTTCGTATAGTCTAGTTCTTTTATAAAAATCTTATTTGCATGTGAGATATTACCTTAACGGTAGAAGATATTACAGCAAGGTTACCTGAACAAATTTAGCCGTTATTATCTATTATTAAATAAATAAATCATCAGTGATGAATTGATATTTGTTAATATATTGCACTAACATGCTCTTTTAGTAAATCCATCGTCAATTGAAAAAAGGTGTGCAAGCAATAGGAAAAAAGTCTATGGCAACTGACAATCGTAAAAAATCATCCACATAGACACACATGTGACGGGTTTTCAAGATATTTTAACTTTAATCATTTATACGTAGGAGAGCCATGCTTAGGCAAGTATGAGTCCGCTTGACCGGAGTAGTGCCACGATCACTAAGAAAACCGTTTGTTAAACAATGCTTGCTTTGTACATCACCGAGTGAGCAGGGTTACCGAAGACCCAACCAACCCTATTCTCTTTCCCTTCCTCCCTTTTCCCTTCTCCTCTTTTCCTAGCCCTCTTCCCCTCTTTTTCTTCTCTCTCATATGCGGGCAGCTCACTTACGACTTTAGTGCTGCAGGTGTCACTTACCATGGCCCTTTTGCTCATTTGCCGCCCTACACTATAAAAATATGCACATAGATAGATAGATAGATAAAAACACTTTATTTGTACACCACTTTTACAGAAGAAGATCCAAATAAATACATTTTCAACCGATTTCAAAAAAGGAGGTTATTATTTCGACTGTATTTTTTTATGTTTGTTACCTCAACCCCAACCGATTTTGATGATTTTTTTAAAGCTGGTGCTTTCCGTGTGGCCCCTTTTCATGAAAAAACCATATAAGTCTTTAATTTTATGATATACGCATTAAAGTCGATTGTTTACTTTTTTAAAGTGAATTACAAAGGGTGGCCTTATTGCTTAATACAATTTCTTCCACTCAACCTTAGTATGGATCAAAATGATTCGGAGAGACAGTGGCAGTTGGAAGTGCATATCGAATATATATCTCTCTCACTTTTTCTCTCTTTCACTCAAATATATGTATATTTACATATTTCTTTGTAAAATAGTTAAAAAAAAAAACAAAGATACATATACTGAATTAAGCGGTGGGTTCTCGTATTATTAATTTTAATATTGAAAACTTTATCCTATTACTAGAGGACAATATAATATTTGACGTCTGAAAATGCATAATTTCTCAGTTCGCAATTTCTTTAGTTTCTATAATTTGTATATCGCTATTTTTACTATAGATATATTTATATTCGTAATTCATATACATGCCTGTAAAATAGGTTACCAGGAGATATGTATATATTTTTTTAAATTTACACTGAATGATGCAGTTGTAATTTTCGTAACTATTTATTGCAGCAATTTTAATTTACAAACAGACTCCTTACGACCGTCTTGATCTTTATATGCTTTAACACCCTTAGGGTTTAAGGTCTGGGATAAATTCTTTTCTAGAATAACTTTGAACGAGGTACAGTCAACCACAGGAATCTTTCAAGCTATAAAAAGCAAAGAACTTAGTATGGTAACAACCACTTCATTATATCTCTATTATTTATATGATTCAATTGATGATTTAATATAGAAAGTATAAACATGAAAATAATGTTATTTAATTAAACTATCCCTGTAGTTCTCGGTAGAGTAGATAAGGACACTCCATCTCAATATAGAATACGACGGTAACGATAGAAAACATTTAATTGTAAGCGAATTTTCATATTGCAGTATTATTTATTTATTTACAACTTCCTGCATTTTGCAAGGGACTTTATTTGAAGTTAAACCTTGGGGGGTGCAGAGAGGGTCGAGGCAGTTGCATAGAAATAAATTTAAAAGTGAGCTAAGTGAAAGCTACAATACATAATTAATTAGAACACAACAACAAAACACAGATATTTCTGCTAATTGCTTCATGTAAAATTATCGAACATTAAAAACATGCTTTGTCACTACATATTACATACAATTTGACTGAGTTTTGTAATTCACTGTACTTAAACGTGTTTATTTGAAAATAGAGGAGGTTTCATAAAATGAGATCTCTTACAGAAGTGGTTAGAGAAATACATTTATGTACGATGCGCTGAAGTAAAACGGAATCTTGGTTCTGTTAAATGCTTATTACCTATTAGCAATGAGAAATTATGTTACATATATACATATATGTAAGAATTTACTCCGAATCTAAGCTTTAAAGATCTACTTAAGTCTTAATTTTCCAATACCAAGTAATTGCCCCGCAGTGGCGGATTAGATAGTTGATAATGTTAATATTAAACTAATTTTGTATCTTATAGTGTATTAATAATTAACGATTAGTTTTATAAAATATTTATATACGGCAGGAGGATTATTTAATGTGGTATTATAGTGGATACAGGTGAGAAGAAATACGGACGGTACGCGATAAAAATCTTTGAGTTTGAATGTACGCAAGTGTCCAGTACACTTTAAAAAAAAACTTATGCGATGAAATTGTTAAATTAAAGTATGATACAAACTTATAAAAAAGTTATCCTGCATAGTTTAAAATAAAATCAAAAATTCATTTTAAAACTTGTATTTTCAAAGCGTCATTCCAGCACTATAACTCATACATATATAATGTTTCAAATTGTTTTAAATACTTTAAAGGCTAACGAGGCTACGATATATCTTTAGAAGCTTAAGGAAATGCTAAAAAACTTGCAAGAAGAAATAACGTTTACTGAAAATTACTACATAATTAAGAAAAGTTTTTAAAAAGGCTGTAAAAATAGCAATAAAAGGGATGGAACAGACGGGGTTCTGGAGGATAGTTGGAATATTCATGCCTCATTGACGCGGGGCAAAAAAAGAAAGGCAACAAACAGGCTTCAATACTCGTTGCTCTAGTATTAGCAGGACTCTAACAATAGCTCAATTAACTGTAAGAGATCGTCTGCTAACTGGTAGTAGAATCGATTCAAACGTTAATAATAATAATATATTTATTTGCATAAAATGTTGTACAAAAGGCTGACAGATTAAACATGAACAATGCGTGCATGACACATTTCACCATTAAGAGTCATGCAAATAATAAGCTGTTGGAGCAACATGAAAAACATAAGTAAAATAATAAAATAAATATTTTTTGGACATTTTTTTTGGGCTATAATGATACGGTATATTTCCGATGAGTAACCCCAAACTAGCACACCGTTTAAACGATGGCTTCGGTGTGTGATGGCTGATGACAATTAGAAACTGAAATACGACCCCAAAACAATATACATACATACTTAGACCTGTTATAAACCTTAAAGCTTTCATTGAGCAGTATTTTAAAATCATATTCGAAATGCTCGATTATGGACAAAAAATAAATTGCCTTCCAGTCGCTGTTTCCTTATTAACGTCAAGCTGTAAAATTACCATGGTCTGTATCCCTAGAGCCTTAACCTCGATATTTTGCCCTTATTTTATGTAGGTATATGAAATCTGAAGGTCCTATATAAAATCTCGATAGTTCCCGTGGACAGTTGGTATCGATAAGCTTTATAGATAGAATAGAATTAATTATTATCTATCTATGTGTTGCATGTTTTCAGTCGAGCACGAGTCGAGTCGAGTAGACGAGTAGTAACGAGGTTTAATAACCTCGTTACAATTAGATCGGCTTAGTAAACCACCAAGTTGAGTTTCACTGTACATTTCCTCGGTTCATTAGTCAGTTATCAGTTACTAATCCCAGTTAGTTTGACTCGACTCGACTCGTGCTCGACTGAAAACATGCAACACATAGATAGATAATAATTAATTCTATTCCATCTATAAAGCTTATCGATACTAACTGTCCACGGGAACTATTAAAGTAATCATATCACATAATGACAAAGCATATTTTCTAATTTTCTTTCAAAGTCACATACTTTAAGATGACAATATTTTGAACTCACTTAGGTTACCCCACAAATCCACAGCATTTTGTCACTATAATATGGGGTAGTTTATTTATATAGTTTGCAATTCATAATTGGCATGAGACAGTTCAAAGCCAATTTACTGGATATGACAGTAACACAGTATGTACATATACATATCCCAGCATTAAATAACAAAACATAACAAAAATAAACGTGTGTTACCCACGAACTATATTTATTATTTACTTCTTCTATACTACACATTTGATGCAGTGGTTAATGTTGTCAGCTCGCTAAGTATCTCGGCTCGTGTTACCGCATGGGATAATTATTTGTTCGATTCATTAATAATTGTTTCGAGCCTGTATTTATTTTGTGTTTATTACAAATATTAAAGTCTGATTTTATATGCAATCTATAAAACCCTTGTGGTGTGTGGTGAACCCCCACACATCATATTGGGTTCGCCTTGCTCAAAAGGCGGCCAGGTTTGCCGGGGTACATAGGGACTCCCTTTCTAGGGTACACCTGAGGCCCCGGCCATAAGACCCGTTGACGGAATACTGTGTGGTTTTAGTCGGTTCAAGTCCGACATACCACCTTATCCATTAGCCCCGGTAATGTGATGACCTGTGGGTTTCTACACACAAAGAAAAAACAGAGGTTACAGAAACTATGAGGGAATGTGATGAAGAGACTACATACAGACTTATTAACGTGTAAAAGTGTTGTTATAACCTATTTACAAAATAAAGATCATTTATCATTTATCATTTACAATCAGTAAATAAAGACATATGTAAAATTATACTCCTACGCTGATATATTCTGTACATTCACACTATTGTTGGTTAGTAATTTAATACGGTACGGTATACTTGTTCGATGTCTTAGTGATATAAATATAAATAATGATGATTCGCTTTTGTACTCTACTATAACAGTTCTCGAAGTACAGAAACTGGGGCTAACAGCAACCGGTCACCATTTTCCCAGCTGCGTCTAACTTTAGCCACATTCGATAATCTGCAAGTTTTTCCCAGCAGCTCAATGTGGGTCAAGAGAAAACTCGGAAGGGTGGTTTAGGGCGGCTACAAGCTTGTGGAAATTATGCGTCAAATTTCGTGTATTAATATTTTTAGTTTGTAACCTGTTATGTCACGCCAGGTGGAGTGGTTGTACATAAAATGGATTTGAAAATTGGATTTGACATTAAAATTGATTTTGATTTGGATTTAACGTAAATAAATGAAAAAAAAAAAAAAACAAATTTCGAATAAATGTTAATAAATGAAAAATAAATTTATATAGATCGCTAAAATAATTAGTATCAAAGAACAATTTATCATCATCATTATCATCATCTCGGAAATAGGACGTCCACAGCTGGACATAGGCACATAGGTTTCCCCCATCGAACAATTACAGATTTTTAATTATTCAAATTAATTTTAAATTGCAATAGTGTTTCTTTTACATAAAAAGATTGAGAACTCTTTCTCTTTTACCAAAACTCTTAATTACCAAACTAGAAACAAAAAGAAAATACTAACAGTAGCATATTAAAATGTCAATAAAATGCACCAACACAGGTAAATAGAAGTATGCTTTAAATTTCACAGTAATTATAACAATGACACCTACTTTTACCAACTTCCAACGTAAATTATGGTAATTTAAAATTGTAGCCAATAAAGGCTAATAATAGCTCTGGATTCGAAACTTAAATTTATTGGTTCAAAAAGTTTTGTATCGTATCATGTTAATCGCGCATATGTAGCCACCTTTATGACTCACACAAACATTCCAACGGTGTATTGTGATGCGTTTGTACAGTAGAGCATGCAATGTATGTTAGATCTTTCTATGTGCGAGTGTTATGTACATTGTGTGAGTGCTCGTATTTTTAAGCATGTGTGGCAGTGTGGGAACGAGAGTATTGTTTAAGCGTGTGTAAGTTTTTTGATGTTGTATGTGTGTGTGACGTACACTCTGCGGTGTATGGAGTACCGTTTGAGGGTCCCAACAACCCTGATGGATTGTTTTTCCCACTCGAGACGTGATTCGTTTTATGTATGAACTTCTGCGTGAATCAGGCGACTGTTCGCCACGAGTTATTAATTATTTAGCGTGCGTATTGTGAGTGGATGGTTATGTTGGTGATGAATAATTTGTGGAAAGTTTATGGATAATTCCAGGTCAAATAATTCTTTTGTTTTAATTTTTAAATGTTTTGAAAATAAAACCACTTTTTATTTTTTTTAAATAAAACATTACTATTATAAACAAAAAAGCTACCTGTGAAATGAAACTGAAGCTAGGGTTAAAGGACGCGTGGATGCCAAACTAGGGATCACAAAGGGCAGTTCTTTTGACCCATCATCAAAGTCTGTCTATCCGTCAAGTCTGCGTTTCCCTAATGCTGTGTATACTATAGGTTTTATTGTATTTGTATCATAGAAAATATAAATGACTTTCAAATAATTTCAATAAATTCAAATTTCCATATTCTTCTTCTTCTCTTATCTATAAAAATAAAATGCCGTTCGTTAGTCTCACTAAAACTCAATTTAGGCATATCCGATTTTAATTATTCTTGTTCATAATATCCGATTTATTAGGCTGGTTTATAAGCAAAAATAAATTTAAGAAAAAAACAATAACTACATTTGTTTGAGCAAAACTACCGGCTAGGATTCTATAGTTAAGTAATGTACAAATTCTATAATATATACATATATATTATAGTATATGGGGACAAACGAGCAGACGGGTCCCCTGATGGTAAGTGACTTTCGCACCCATTAACACTTGAAACTCAAGAGTGCTGTCTGCCTTTTAAGGTAGGGGAAAGAAGGGAAGGGAAAAGAATGAGGTGAAAAAGGGGAAAGGAAAGGGGGTTGGGCCACCAGTAACCTCACTCACTCGGTCACACAATGCGAACATTGCTTAACAGCCAGTTTTCTGTGAGGCTGTGGTAATACTCCGGTCGAGCCGGCCCAAACCTGCCGAAGCCTGGCTCTCCCACGTTTAACATAATATATTTGTTATTTTTGTCTTCCTTTATGCAATAACGATATCCAGGATAAATCTTAAAAACAAAATATAGTATTTACTTTGTTTTTAAAAATTCACACTTTATACACACTTATTTAAATTTCTATACCGATACCAATATGTTTTTTGACAAGTAATAGGCAACTACGTGTTAAGCCAACGTAGAGCTTCAACGGTAGGTGCCAAAGCACGCTCTACTTTATAATGTTCAACGGCATTGGATATCATGTTTGTCGTCCGGCAAGAACGTCTTAGTTGTAGAGCAGGCTTTCGAACACTGCACGCCCTTTGGTAAAACAACCTATGTGTGGCGCTGGCTTAATAATTTGGTATGGTTATTATCGTTCGTGTAACGTAATTTTAAAGCCGTGTGGTTCCCGGTATAGTAAAATAAAGGTAGGTATCGTAACAGGCGACTTAGGGATCGGACTGTTATCTATTAGATAGTATATATACAGTCATACTGTATCCGGATCACGGATAGGCTTACCCACTATTACGTCAGTGGGAGTAAATTATGGTTGACAATTATAGAAGACAGAAGAAGGTTTTAACTACAACGGTACATGCTGACAATGGAAAAGCAATTGTTTTTTCGTAGGGTCATGATTTTTTAACCAATATTATAAAGATTGCTTTTAAGTTTTATCGCCTTTCTTTTGCCATGTGGTGGTAGAGCAGAATAGAGCCACACAATTTCGTCCCGTGGGTGTCGTAAAACGTGACTTAGGGATCGGACTTTTGTATCAGACAGTATGTATATAGTTATGAAAGTTTTTATTTTTAAATTATCGGGGACAGACGAACAAATGGGTTAGCTGAGGGTAAGTGACAAACACGTCCATGGATACCTACAACTCAAGAGTTGTAAATGCCCTGCCCAACTTTGAGAGTGGTTGATGAGGGATGCAGAGGTGCAGGAAGGGGATAAAGAGATAGAAAAGAGAAGAGGAGGATGAGTGGCGGGGATGGGGGAAAGCGGGAGTTGGGCCTCCGGATACCACATTAATTTTGGCGAAATGAAGCGCAAGCGTTACTTCATAATCGGTTTACTGTGAAGTTGATCGCACCGGTAGAGCCGGCCCATTCATGCTGATAGGCTAAAGTACCCGATTGATGGCAATAAGCTAGACCCGTATGACGTTAGTGGGACCAAAATCTTATTGGTAGAATGTGGGTATTAAATACACCACTGCCTGCTCTTTCAGAGATACAGGCGTGAGCGTATGTAGCAGCGGGGATCAATGGCCTCGAGTACTTATGTCTGAATGACGGTATAATGCGTCATTTGTATGTACATATATCTTTATGTCCGTTAAATTATTAAACATCTTTTTTAACAACCTAGATTTTTCTCAAATGAGATTATTTTGAAGAAACAATTTTTTATTGCGTCTATTTTCTCACATCATAGATTATGTAGAGAAATGAATTGAGTAATGTAATATAATCATTTTGTTGATTCAGGACAAGTATCAATTACGTAGTTCATGACGTTGAAGTATACTTTGATTGTATTTGGATACACACATGCAAAATATATTTCAGTAGCTCGTTTGTTCTGCCAGCATTATCCTTCTTGAAGCTCTACAAACTTTTAACGACAATATTTGGTTTCTGTTCACACCAGATAACTGATTTCTTACAGGTCTGAAAATCTTGGTGATAATTGCATGACGGATTGTTTGATACACACTTTCAGAAACCTCAAACACAGCCGTGTGATCCCGAACTAGCAGACCTTGTACTACCGTAACCACACCTCTGAGAATGATACTTATATACTTCTAAATAAAATTACGTATATCCAGTGATCCTGACTGTTGAGCCAGAGGTCGTAGTTTCGATTCCCACCCATGACAAATATTTGTATGATGAGCACCTTAATTTGTTCAGTTTTTGGGTGCAATTTACACAGTAGATTAATTGTTCACTTGCCACTATTTAAACGGACTAGTCAAAGTTGGTCAAGCATCAAAATATAATATGTTAACTTTAAGGATTATATTTTATATTGTATGTCGTTGTTAATAGATGGAGGTTATTAAATACTGCGCTTATATTTATATAAATGTCTTGTTGTTTCAGATTCATGTCATGCGCTGATTTCATACGCAATGCTATCAGAAACAAGTAAGTTAGCACATAAATAATTTTAAGTTTATTAAAAATAGTTGTATTACTTAAAATAATAGGAATAATAATACTCAGATGTGAATAAAACCATCATCTTCCACAGATTTTTTAAAAGGGGATGATACTATAATAACTGAAATTCCATTCTTCAACCGTTCTCCTAAAAATGGGAATTCTTTTCAGACGTACACTCGGAGTGGTTGTGGTTATGAATCGTCAAACAAATTCGCTATTGCAGTCTTTGCGGATGGGACTACACCTATTGTTTAACCATATCTTTAAAGATACATTTAAACGCAAAGTTATAAAAATTACCTACATAATCTTTAACATTGATTGGATTTGAAAACATGTTTTTTTATGGTATCTGACTGATGGTAAATGACAACCTGAGCCCATAGAAACCAGCAGGGTGGGGTGAGGGGAGGGAAAAGAGTATTAAGGAATGAGGGGAGGGGAAAGAGAAGGGGTCTTGGGTCTCCGGTACTCACATTCCCTCAGCAATACAATGCAAGCATTGTTTGTTTATCGGTTTTCCGTGAAGCCGTCCGTACTCTCGTAACTCGTAATTTATATAAAATTACGAATATAATAAATAGGAAAAATTAAATAAATAATTGAAGTATAGAGTTTATAAGGCACAGAAATAGCGGCTGCCAACTAGTATACCGAGAAGAAAGAGGGAGAGAAAAGAGATCGTCAAAAGATTGTATTAAAAAAAAGACAACTCACGTCCCAAGATTCTTTCCTGTATCGCAGGGACTTTACAGACACTCAAATAATGGACACAAAGTACACCCAGACTTAGAGCAACTATTTGAGGATTACATAAAGCATTGTTCACTGCAGCGTCACATACGTGCCCTTAAACCACTGCGCCATTCGTGCAGTCATCCTTTAACCCATTGTGGGTTAAAATCGACTGATTCTCTACATCTAAAACCGGCAAGCCTACAACCTAAGTACGTCTATTGGCCAATAGCCCTAAACACCACCATTACTACATAACTTCAACAAACATCTTGAAACAATTATAAACTTACTTTACATCGATTAACCGTGAGATAATTTATTCACTACCCTCAGATAGCTCTCCTATGGGACAGATCTAGTTATAATTGCGAACCTTGATCAACAGAACAACTTGAATAACAAAACATGAATTAACCAAAACGTTTGACCCTCCGTCTAATGTTGAGATTAGATTTTATAATTTAATTTCTACGTTGGGTAAGTTTGTTTGTATTAAGTATTACATACTAATGAGGTAGTTGGGAGTAGCAGGTAATTAATTCTAGTGGATTACATATTTAAAGTAATTCAGTAAAAATATTCTGTAGCATTCAAATGTGTATTGAAGAAGTTAAGGAACCTGACTAGTTTCAAGCTTAACGGGCATAACTAATCAATATTTAAAATGACCCATCATGTCGGTGATAGTGGACAATGGATTGATGGGGTTTTTTTTATATATAAGCCTACCATAATGACTCCACTATGAGTGATGAAAAGCAATAATTGGAGTCCAAGAGTAGTGGTCACCATCCTTATTGCAAGTGTAGTCAATGCAGCATTGTAAAGGTGAATTAAGATGTGGTAGGTGGATAATTACTGATTTGCACTGATCTATATTTTCTGCACCTTAAATAATTAAATGATTTTAATTAATACTAGATTTTTGTTAAAAATCTTTGAAGGTTACACGTAAAATTATATTTTAAGGATTTAAGTCTATATTGTTATACATATAGGGTACAATTCAATGCAAAGACGAGACACGTCATATCCGTACATACAACAAATCTGAAGAGACTTTTGTTGTACGCGCATCACTTAAATTTCCCAAATGAGCGTAAAAACTTTTTTAGAAATATTGTGTAAAATTTCGTGTAATATTTAGGCTGAGTTTAATCGGGATTTATTCATTCTGTTCTGAGATAAACAGATATTTTTTTCTATTGTCATAATTTATCTGCGTAACGCATAACATCATAATTATGTTTCTTAATGATCAAGAGATCTTCAAAAGTACTACACTAAGAGTTAATATAATATACTAATAGATGTTGTGTTACCGACAATATGGGGTTCGAGACACTTATATTTTCTGAAAAGAATAAGATGATTCATCTATATGTTGTCATTTTGCACAAATTTAAACAACACAAAATTAGGTGTGAAGTAAAAATACACAAAATAACATGAAAAATAAAGAAATTACCACAAACAGCCGCTTTATGAATGAAGTTAAACTTAAAATGTCTCTTAGTTTAGTTTCCTCTAAAGCTACTAATCTGATTTCAATGCCATTTTTGATATTTAAATACATATTTTAAAAGGTAGCTATTATATGTTAGGATCTGTTGATTTTCGGTAATAGAGAACATAATTTTTTAATAACTAATACAATATTATCCATGATTGCTATACCAGTATGTCTTTGTATTATTTTCACAATTCTATAACAAACCACTTCACCTGTACTTTTTGAAGTGGATATACATATAAGTGGAGTAAACCTCTTTAGATAGCAAAAAGAGCTTTTCGATTTAAATGGGTCAGTCACTATTTGTTGAAGTAGGTTTTGTACACGACTGTGTAAAATGAAGAGTTATGTTTTCGATATTTGCATATGATTTCTACACGTGGTGTGTCATGTAAATCACCTGGATAGAGAGAATTACGTAGGAATAACGATAAGGTTAATACAGACAGAGATGAAGTTTTTTGCAGTCGGATTTTATGTTTGTTTAATTAGGTACCTATTTATTAAAAAAAAAAAAAAATTTTAACACATTGTCAAATACGTTTGTGATGCATTAATATTACTTTGGGTTCTTGTTTAATTTAAATAATAGCAATGCCAATTGACATAAAATAAAATTATCTTTCTTTCCACTTCGTCAAGTATCAACAAGCAGATTGAAAATTGAAAGATTTGACATTATTCAACATGGAGATGACGTTTACAAGCATTAAGATCGCCGGTAAATTTCTTTTATATTTAAAGACTTTGATAATGTTTATATACATTTAATATTTGAAACTTCTATGATTTTTTTATAATAACTTTAATATTTAAAGGTTATTACATTGACAGTATATCTAATGAGTTTTCTTAATGTCAGATATCTTGGTAATGTCTAGCTTGTGTACCTCTTTTTATCGACCTTATCATTAAGGTGTATATCAAATTTTGAGATTCGGGTGTAAGCAAATATAATACTATTTTTGTGCATACTACTGCAGTGTAAAAAAATTGATGCCTGGCGACATATTGTCATTTTATGACATAAACGCGAATGAAGTCGCGGGTATAGATGGCTAGTAGAACTATAAGTTATTCTTTTTTCATTGAATTTGGAATATATCAGGTATTAAACATACTTTAATGTTCTTTAGAGATACTAATAAAAAGAAGCCCGGCTGTTAGATTTTGCTGCGAACGAAATCATAACAAATATACAATACATATGAGCGAAAAAGATGAATATTGCTTGCGAATGCATGTTGAACAAGAATTTAATATATTCTACGAAGCTTTTATTTATAAGGCAATAGAAAATCGAAAATTTATCACTTTGTGAGATATTATATGACACGTCAAAAGAGGTTGTATTGGTACATTGATTAAATACTAAAGTAGGAGCGATTAAATAAACAAGACAAGCAGAGGAACACTATGGGTGTTTATAGTCAGTGAGAAATCTTTAGACCTCTTCACCCCTCTATGGGCGAAAGGCATCCATAAAGATCTTCTACACCGTCCAAAAAAAAAAAGAATTATAATCCCACTTTGCCGACCATAATCTAGTCCAATCAACGTAATAGGGGGCAATCCTATTGCCTTTATACTGGATCTTTGGGAATTTGATGCAAAAATAGGTCAACAAGTTAGGTTGCATGCATGCAGACATGCCAATAACTCGAACTGTTTTACCGACATATAATTGACCATTACTATTTTCGTTAAGCTGTAGCTAGCTACATTTAATAAGTTTGTATTGAGATACAAGCTGAGTGCTGGCAGTGAGCTGTTGCTTTAATATTGTTTGATCTATTGTGCAGAGATAGGTTAATGTTTATATTATAATATATATATTATATAGAATAGAATATAAATAAACTTTATTGCATGCCAATAACAACAGCATGTACTGTAAAAGATTTGTCAATGAATGTAATAGTGTACTTAGTCTGGCCATAAATACGGTTATAATTAAAAAAATATAATAATATAACATTTGAATTTGGAATCTGTCATTCGTATAGGAATTTGGGTTTTCTCATTTTCACGCCAATCGATCTTAAATATTTTTGTCATAATAAACTGGAGTTGGGTAACAAAGAGAAGCGAATTGCCTTGATAGCATTACACGAAGTAGCTATGGAGCCAAATGCAATTTCTGAAACTCTCCATCCGAGGCCGGGCTATTGATAGTTACAACGAAACCTCCTCTGTTTGTGATAGAAAAAGATCTGCCTGTTCACGTATTATTCGTTTTAAAAAGGCGATCAAAGCAGTGAAGGAAATAATTCGAAGAAATCTTGTCCGAAAGCAAAAGATATTATCTTGGGAAATGAATATAGCACTTAGAACCATGTCGCATGTTTTACAAGATGATCTAGGACTTGCAACATATGAGAGATGCACTTGTCACTATTTAATTAATAATTTAAAATGAATTGGTTGATAGAATCAAAACAACTTCTTAAGTGGTACGCAAAGGGAAGTTAGGTAACAGGAAAAATATATTTATTGACGAGAAAATTTTTACTATTGAAAAATATTTTTACAGCAGAATGACCGAGTTCATGCTCAAAGCTCTAGAAAAGCTTCCTCATTAGTCAGCAGAGTACAACGTGGGCATTATCCGACTGCAATGATGGTTTGTTGTGGTGTTAGCTATCAAGAAGTGACTGATCGAAATACATCAAGATACGATATTTGAGTAGCTGGTTAAGCCTCTTAACAACACCATATTCCATAACCAAGAATTGCCTTCTCAGCAAGATTCAGTACCGGGTCATAGAGCTCGATCCATCCAAGCGTGGTTAGAAACGAACGCTTTTGACTTCTTAATCCAGGATTATTTCTTATTAATGTTCAATTTAGAGAGTATAGCATGCTCTTAACGTCAAGATAAGTAATTAATTAATTAAGATAGGGTTGTGAGTGCGTGTTTCTATTGATAACTGGCCTCAACGTTTTAAGGACTTTATTAAAGCCTATGGAGATCATTTCGAATGAGGTTCATAAATTTTGAATGCTATTATATTATTGTATAAACGAACACACATTCCAGTTATAAATGTTTTATGAGATATAAAAAAAAGATTTTTCCTTGTAACAATATTTATGGCATGAATAGGTCAGTTGGTACCGTGAGCTCCAAGGATAGGTGTGAAGTAACGCTTACGTTGCATTTCCCCGAAATGAGTGAGGTTTCCGGAGGCTCAACTTCCCCTCTCCTCTTTCCCATCTCATCATCCTCCCTTTCTTCTTTCCCCTTCTCGCATCCCCCTTAAAGGCGGGCAGTGCACTAAGTTCCGGGTATCCATGGACGGCGGTTGTCACTTACCATCAAGTGGTACCCGTTTAGAAATTAATCATCCATTTTAGATTTTTTTTATACTATAGGGGTACACATACAAAGTGTACCCCTATAGTATAAAAAAAATCTAAAATGGATGATTAATTTCTTTGTCATGGATTTATTCCATTTCTCATTTGTGTGATCCTCAACTAGATATTTGGAATATGATGGTCTTTATGCCCGTTGTGTGTATATTCGTGAAGTTTCCCGCAACACAGGAATCATGCCTAGTACTGGAGTTGTCTACTTAAAGAAGCAGAAGCATTACTGAAAATGTGGTAGAATAAATATAGTTGGTGAAATTTTGTATGAAAATAAATCTGAATAAGGACGTAAGTTAACTTAAAAAGCAAAAAGAATGTTAGGTATTTCCGACAAATCATTTCAAAGAACATTTTCACCGCAAAATGAACTCGACAAACACTTAATCTAATTTTGCCCACCAAGAAATTCTCTTAAAATACCTCCCCTCCTTCAAAATATTTTAAACGTCACATTTCCTTTAGATTGCTCTTAAATATACCTTTTTGACATTTTTATATGCAAGACAAACATGTAATGAGTTTGAACATTTACGGATCAATGCGTGCGAGACGGTAATCCAAGATGGCGGACGATGGGGGCGTTCAAAATGGCGTGTACTTGATTGCATGCTGTTTGCTGTTCGCGGTGTTCGTATTTCAGGCAGTTTTATTGAGGACGTATTTTCAATGTTATGACTTTCTTGAATGAAAGTTTTCATAGAAAATTAAAATATTTCATGTCACAGTAAAAAGGTTTGTGAAGAATATTGTTAATGCGTGAGTTATGTCTATATTTAGTATTTGTGTATTATGTGCGTGTATAAAGTGCGCGCTTAGTTCGCGGAAAGTTACCAAACCTCATAATTTGCATTCGATAGTCATAAATATATATGACCGAACGTCTGCTTACCCAGCCCGACTTTTTTTAAATACAGTTTCTGCATTAAATAAAATAAAATTATAAAAAAAAATAAAAAAATCCACGAAATATTCTATTATATGATTTTATAAACATGCAAACAACGTTCACAAAGAAACAACTTTCAGGACGAACAACCGGAGTCGAGACAACTAGTTGTGGTTTTCAAAAATGTTTGTCCCAGTTGGTAATCGAACCTACGACTTCTGGCTTAGAGGTCAGGGTCACTAACCACTAGACCAACGGCCCATCATCAATAGCCTGTCACCAATTTTTGTTAGTTTTTTATAATGATGTCTTAATTAAAGTTAATGTAAAAAATACAATTAAAAATACAAGAACAAAGTGTAGAATACTGAATAGTTTTCAAAAATAGCAAAGTATTCATATATGAGAATGCTGAAATTGAGAATGTTTTCAACAAAGTAATTGTGTTAAAGTGTCATTGAAAATTGATAAATGTATTCCACTAGATGTTCTATCGATACAGTATTCGAATTGACAAGTGGCTTCACACTTAATAGCGCTATTCACGCTGTACGTTTTATTCCAATGAAATGTATTTTCCATTGTCAATTTTGATATGCATGTTTCATTCAATGTGTGCTATTTTATGTTTTAAATATAAATAATTGCTAATATTGTAGACAATTTGGCTAACAATCGTTTTGAACTTTTGCTACGGACGTAAATAAGAAGTTATTTAGGGTGATATAAGAAGCTATACTTTTTTATTTTAAAGACAATTCCTCAATAGGACTGAACCCTGTGTTATATGGGACTTTACAAATATTGAAACGAACAAACAGAAAAAGGGTGTTTTAGGACTCGGGACAACTACCTGGCTCATCAGTCAGGATCATTAACCGCTAGACAAAAAGGACATCCATTTGGCGTATGGTGGACTGACCAGAGCCCAGTGATAAGCCTCCTTGAATTAGGTCATCATCCTGTCAATGCCATGCACTTGCATCTATGCTGTCTTTATAGATGTCGTAAGTGTGGAGTGCTGTTGGATTGCGTGTTTTTGGTGACGATTGTGTTTTCATAAAACGTTTTTTTAAATATTATTAATGTGAACAAACGAACACACGGGTGACCTGTTCAAAAGTAATAACTGCCGTCCTTGGACATCTGCAACTTAAGAGTCGTAAGCGTGCTTAGGGCGATAAGGGGAGAAGAAAGAAGTTAGGGCAAAGTGCCAGAGAGTTGGGACTACGGAAATTTGCTTCACAACCCGTTTTCTGGGAGGTCAAGGTATCGCCCCAGTCGAGCTGTCCCATTCGTGACTACGCATGGGTCTACTACATGGGTCTACTACTGCCCCATGCGTAGTTACGAATGGGGCAGCTCGACTTCCTATCCTTACAGATTTACTTGCGTTTATGTTCATTACTACGCTCCTTAGGGCTGCATCGTCATGTTTTATAGACTTCATATATGACGTACATACTCACACTCATGCCTGCCCATATTTTGCCAATTATAATTTAGTAACTTTGGCCTTATTGTCGTCGTCGTCGGGCACTTTTGGGAATTAGGTGGAAATATTTGGAGTATAATGACAAGAAAGGGAGGACAGAAAGGGAACTTAAGGAATATTGCTTATAATGATTGGGGATTATAAGCAATAGCTCAAGCAAGTCAGCTGGCTGGTGTGTCTGGAAGTCCGAGTCTTCGAGTCTTCCGAATCGACATAGCCCACCGGATCAGCAGGCTAAAGTGGCAATGGGCTGGCCATATTAGCCGCAGAACCGACGACTGTTGGGGAAAACGAGTTCTAGAGTGGAGACCTCGTCTCGGCAAACGTAGTGTAGGACGCAGGCCAGGTGGAATGACGATTTGCGCAAGATGGCTGGCAGGAGCTGGATGCGAGAAGCCGAAAATAGATCGAAGTGGCGTGCTATGGGAGAGGCCTATGTCCAGCAGTGGACTGCGATAGGCTGATGATGATGGTGATGATGATACTAATCCGAATCATACTTCCAGAGTTTAGTGTATATAATAAAAAGAAAAGAAACAAAAACAAACACATAAACTCTCTCGAAGTGAAGTTATTTATATACATTGAAAAAATATGTATAGTAGTAACTGTATTTTTTATTTCCAATAGCTCAAAATTTTTTTAATATTTTTTGTATTATTTCCATAAAAATGTTCTTAATTCTCTTATAGTCAAATTTTTCTCTAACACAAAATTCAAGGGAAATCAATCAGTAAATCAGCCGAAATTGTGCCAATCAAATTGCTTTAACAAGTGTCTTATCACCAAAATTGATGGATGTACAAATTGTGGCCTACGATATTATTAGTGGTCAACCCTTAATTAAGTAAAAATGTTTGATACAACCTGCCGATTACATGATCGATGCTTTATTTATTACTCTTAAGGCAACTCCACATACGGTGAATGAACTGGAAGTATAGTAATTATGTTTTAAATAAAGTACACAACCGACTTCAATGTACATATCATAATAAATTATAGTAAGCTGCATTTCATACCTGAATTTTCCCCTTAGAAGTAATTTTTTTTGTAGTACTTACATTAAAAAAAAAAGAACTATTCCACACGTATTGTTCATTTCTTAATTTACATAGTTTCAGATGCACGACCTCAATCACCGATTTACAAGTGCAGACCAGAAAAATCGTTACAAATTTGAGAAATTTTAATATTTTTTAATAATAAAAATTGTTTTTTAAAGCTTGGTTATAATACACTATTGTCTCTAAATTTCGTTTATCGCAATCGTTTCCTTCCCTTTCAAAACAAATGCTGAAAAAACGCTTTTTTTCGTCTTCTAAAGCAGACTACTGCCTTAAATTAAAATTATGGAAAGTACATTGAGTTAAAACTAGAAATTTTAAAATCGTTTCACAAATTGTGTAATATCGTGTAACATAAAAAAAATTAGTCAAATTGTGAATCTGAGAGAAATAAAAATATTACTAGCATTGTCTTTATAATCTATACATAAATAAATTAATTGTTGGATTTTGACTATACAGGCACAGAAAAACTAATTCCGTTATATAAATAACTATTGCAAACATACACATACAAGTATATATAAATTGCTTTTTTTTGCCTGTGCTTTGATCTATTTGTCTGTGTTTTGCTGTAACCAATATTGTAAAATGGAAAGACACCTACAACACGGGGTATTTTTTTATTATTATTTTTCTTTTCTGATTGTGTCATTGTGCTTTATAAACAATATTTTTTTTTTAGGGCGAACGAGTAGACGGGTCATAAAACAACATTTAGTATTTTACCACTTGTAAAACTTACTATATAACACACTCAAAACATATGACAATTCTCTATTGCATTTGTTTGCAACATCTTTGCTTATTTACTAGCTTTACCCGTGGCTTCGATTGCATTGAATCCCTTAAATATAGATGGCGTTGAAGTTGCTAGATTTACAAATTTTTCGTCAAACACCCAAAAAAATTTTTTTTTACAAAATATTTTTTTTATCCTCCTTAAACAAAAACAAAAAGTATCCTATGTACTTCCTAATACCTTTGAGAATATATGCACAAAAAAGCATGATAATCGATTGAGTAGTTTAGGCGTGAAAGCTAACAAACAATCTTTTATTCACATTTTTAATAAGAAGATTTGTAATATTAATATTATAAAATATTGTTATTATTAGTAGGAATTATTTAACACCTTCATTTTATGGGCCTAATGGTTATCGGCGGAGTAGAATAGGGCCAACCCATCTCAACCTGTAGATGCCGAAGAGAGGCAATAAAGGGATTGGAGTGTTATCTGTCAGACAACATACGTATATACATTGCCCGGTTGACGGCAATGGGCTTGTAATTATTACATTTGTATGTGCTATATTTTAATTAAGAAGGTAATTTCACCTAAATTTTAGGCATACTAGCTTAAGATAAGGGTATAAGTGAAAAATTTTATAGAAAAGAAAACTCAAAGTAGATTAGACGCCGTTTTCCAGAAAAGACTGCATCCGTATTGGGTACAAACGTTACATAACTAAGTCTAAAGGGCACACTCCATCGCCATTGTTGCTGATTTCCCGTTCATTGTGGACAGCCACTTGAATTGAGACTCCCTTCTTGTCGCCGAAATAGATAGCCTTTGTGTTCGTTGTAGGTGGGCCTTTGGCTAACAGACACCTTACCGAACGGTCTTTCTGAGGTTTAATTTTTAGTTTTTTACTCAACTTCGCACGAATGAAGGTTTTTGAGTTTATATATTTGTCTTTTATATTTATCATTTTGTTTTAAAGACGTCATGGACTAGTGTGTTGCAGGGTACTATCCAAACATATAAGCAACGTGACTCGTTATAACTATTTGTAGATCGCACAAATTTATGTCCAGTGTAGGAATCGACCCCATAACCTCGGGCTTAGCAGTCAGGGTCACTAACCACTAGACCGGGCCGAGGCTAGGCCGGATATTGTAGATCTAAAATAGGATACATGTCAATTTGTCATTTAAGTATTCAAATACACTATAGTAACCCTTGTTCTTAAATTTGTTAAACCTTTTTTTGATAAGGTACGTGATTGCATATTTTAAAACACATATAACAACAAGGATATTTCTGATGGGCTGTTTGAACTATCGTAATTTTTTCTATCGCAAGTTTTGCGCCAAGAAAAACAATCAGATTGCCTTTATAACTACAGTAAGCCTATTATTTCCTATTACCTTCCCCCATAAATGGGAAGTGTTTAAATTTTAAATTAAAGCTTATTTTATTAGCCGTAAAGTGGTGCCATAAAGTTGAGGGTGCTAACGCCTGCGGGACCTTTACACGATAAATTGCCTTGATGTACGGAACCTTTTTAATATACAGATTTTTTCTCAATTTACTTTAATGGGAATTCCATCTTGAAATTGGTGAACTCATTACATTTTCCCACTGCTGTTCAAAAAAGAGTGTTATATTTTAAGTGTTAATGTATGCATAAGAGTTTCTTTATTCTACCATAAATTCAAAAGTCCTGGATAGATTGGATGTATGTATGTATGGTAGCGTTAGAATCAATACATCATTCTGAGTGACACTGGCTATAATTAAAACAAACAAAATATGGTTGTTATATGGCTCGTCAATTTTTTTATTGAAGGTTCGTTGTTAGTTTTTTAATTAAAACCATATTTAAGCATTAATGTGGTGATTCAACCCCTGCTTAATAGTAAGCAAATATTTAAATTAAATTTATTTAATGATCTTTTTCCTGAGCAATCAATTTTAAGGCAGTCTTATGTTATCAATATTTGAAACAAAACAATGCCCCTTGTTGGCAATTGGCAATCGTTGTTGATTAAACCTAAAAGCTACCAAAACATCACTCTATCCGAGGCTCTTATATACTATACTACATCTGACTAATAATACAGACCAAAGGGCATTATTATATAAAATAATATATTAAATTATAAAATAACATACATTCGATTAAATAGAAACTTGAAAATGTAATAATTAGCTGGATAACTTTTTCCGAGGGCAGTCATTGGCAGCTTGTGGGAGACGCCATATTGTAGAATAAGCAATGATATTGTATAAAGATATGTCAGGAGTCAGTGATGCCGACGACAACCGCGCAAGTAATTATTTGGTACATATAATTGCATGCTCGCACCGATGGATTGTCTATTCTATCGTGAATCAGTGACAAATAGCGCACAATATGAATGACTTTTTATCTAAGTTCAAGTGTACCAAAGCCCACCATGCCAGACACAAAAATAGAGAGACACAAAAACGGGTTTTAACTGTAGTCCTGTTTGTATCATATCGGGCGAATTTACGCTGTATTCTTTCAATGAAAAGTGTATTTTTTTTTCCTGGGGCTCCATACACATAAGATCGTGATTAGACTGCATTGAATTGAGTCACTAAGTCACCGATATGGAATAGTAGATAAGGTAAAGGACGAATGACGTAGAGAATGCGGTACCGATGGCACTGTAGTAATGTTTGTGTCTACTACCGGAAGATTCCGGAATTAAATGTATTGTGTTGGTAACACAATAAAGTTTATTCCACACACAGAAGGAGCGAAAGTAAAAACAATAAGAAAGCACAAGTGGCAGTAACAAATAAAGTACAAGAAATACGAAGATGAAACGACGAATGAATACGATGCGTAAGAACTCAATATATAAAAGCTACAGAAATATAGCAAGCGGTGACACAGGTTTCCCGATTGAACGCTGTGGCTGACTAAACTAGAACAATACTCAATGCGCTTGCACCGGCGCGCCGACAATAGGGGGCAAACGAGCAGATGGGTCACCTGATGGTAAGTGAGTACCGCCGCCCATGGACACCCGCAACTCAAGGGTCGCAAGTGCGCTGCCGGCCTTTTAGGTAGGAGTACGCTCTTTTCTTGAAGGTTTGAAGGTCGTATCGGTTTTGGAAATACGACAGGCGACAATTTGTTCGATCAGCTGGTTGTGCGAGGCAAAATGCTTATGAAGAACAATAATGGCGCGACTCCATAACACGATAACAGACATTGAATATGAATATATAAATAATGTTATTAAATTTGAGCATTTAAAGTTATGTATGGAAACTGAAAATATATGATAGTATTTTATTTATTTTATTATTATTTTATTTTATTTTATTTTGCAGTAGCACATGCCAACTACAAGCTTCCACATTTAAAGTCAATATGCTTAAACTATTCGTCTAACGTATACACAATATAGATATAGTACATATAAAGTTATAGTAATTAATGTTATGTATGTATATTGAATTGCCTTCAGAATATTATTAGCTTCTTCAACGGATAAAACACAGGTTTGAAGAAAACCTCCGCGATTCACTTGTTAGCTTTTCAATATATATCTTAAAACTATGAACAAAAGTTTGGCCTCCACTATCTGTCCAAGCTATTGCTGTCTGCTTAGTACTAACAAATGTTTAAAAGTTCATTTCAAAGCTTCTGTAGAACAAAATTAGTTTAGTTCCATTATGAGCCTAGCGCTGGACGCCTGAGCTAACAGATAAAATGAGACGCGGACGAAAATTGCAGAAATATTTTCAGCGATAATTGAGACTGTTATGAAGTCTCTTCAAACTATTTTTTTTTTGTTATTCTGCTATGTTCTCGTTAGCTTATAACATACGCGTACTAAACATATAATTTGCTGTGGTATATATGTGTGAGACTTTATATATCTATGTGTGTGAGTGAATACGTCTGTTTATACTTGTACATAATGGTTTTAAAGAGAAGATAATTCATGAAAAGTGTTGTCCTTTATTGCTTAAATCATTCTCTTACGTACTAAATTATACCAAAACGGTTTTATTGACTCCATATTTCCCTCATACCTTCTTATTTATATATTTACACATACGTGAACGCCTGTATTCTTAAAGGGGTATGTAGAAGTGTATTAAACACCCATATACATTTTGCCAATTAAGTTTAGTCCCACTAACGTAAGGGGGATAAGCCTATTAACGATTTTCATTTTATTTTCCCTCAGTACATATTTTAACGCAATAGTTATATGTGTACAAGTGTGAGTAGCAGCAATAAATTTTTGTTTTCAATATTTTTTTTTTAATCCTACCTATGATAGGTAGGAATAAACTAAACGTTATTTATAATCCAATATTACCCCTTATAAAGGAGTTTTAGAATGTTGTTTGGCTCTTGGTAGAAATAGCTAAGTATAATTGTGGGTATGTCTAACGTACGAGAGCCATGCTTCTACAAGTATGGGTCGGCTCACAGAAAACTGGCTATTAAACAATGCTTGCATTGTTTAATAGCCAGTTTAGCCAGTAGTTACCGGAGGACTAACCCCTATCCCTCTTTTCAATCCTCCGTTTCCCCTACTCGGACAGCACTCTTGTGACTCTTGAGTTGCAAGTGTACATGGGCGGCGAAAGACACTTACATACATTTTTTTTTATGTGTAAGCCTAGCATAATGACTTCACTTTGCCTGATGGTAAGCAATAAATGGAGTCCAAGAGTGGTGGTCACCATCCTCATTGCATGTCTAGTCAATGTAGTATGGTGACCCACACTATGGCGGCCTGGTGAGATGCTACATTACATATAACATTGAAAAAGGGTATGTTTATGGTTTTATATGTCTTCTTAACGATTATACAATGAAACATATTAATCTGCAACAAATATAAGTACTTATTGCAAAAACTAGTCTGAATAAAATATTTCGTAGTCCCAGATATTATAAATTACACAAATGTATACAAAATTATATTTCCTTTGATAAAAACATTCCGTATTCCTAATTATAATAAAAAAAAGATGATACACAATAACAAATAATTTATTCTAAAATTAACTTCAATAACAATTTTCTGTAATTACTCACAGAGACGACCGTGCGTGATACAATTTCTCCAAAGTGGAATTTTAAACAGTATTAAGCAAACATTAAGGTTTAGTTTACATTGTTATTATTATATTCTCTTTGCCGGCGGCACCATGTTTGTGCTAGTCCAAAGTGTCTTTCAGTGTGTTGCCAGTAAAAAAAATATATTTAAAAGATAATTAGAAATACGAGTCTCGATATTCTGATAAAATTAACGAAGTCTAACATAACAAATTCCATTTTGGATATGGTTTGTACGGAACCGACCAAGATATTTCGGTATTTAACGTGACATTCCGTACCCAAATACCGTTCCTGTAATATTGTGATCCTGACCGAATATCGGTTACAGCGGCCAATCTCAGTTAACCTACCTAGAAAGGTATAATGACTTAAAAAAATGAGTTTTACAATAGAACTTCTTATTTCCTCACTCATAATTTAATGGAATCGCAGAGCGACCTACTCACGCACGGAGGGTTCCGTACCATTATCTATAAAAACGGCAAAAAAACACGTTTGTTGTATGGGAGCCCCCTTAAATATTTATTTTGTTCTATTTTTTAGTATTTGTTGTTATAGCGGCAACAGAAATACATCATCTGTAAAAATGTCAACTATCACGGTTCACGAGATACAGCCTGGTGATAGACAGACAGACAGACAGACTGACAGATAGACGGACAGACGGACAGCGGAGTCTCAGTAATAGGGTTCCCGTTTTACCCTTTTACCACTAATCGCCTCGGGAGTCGATCTCGAAACACAGTAAAATAGTGTTAGGAATCAGAAGCGAAGGTATTAAAAAAATATATTAGACGTCAAACAAAGTGACGCTTGTTATTTATCACAACTAAAAAACTTTGTTATTGAAATAAATACAAGGAACAAAACTTAAACCAATAGGTTAACCACAGTCCTTTTTTTTTAAGCGATAGGAGGCAAACGAGCAGACGGGTCACCTGATGGTAGGTGACTACCGCCGCCCACTGACACCCGCAACTCAAGAGTCACAAGTGCGTTGCCGGCCTTTTAGGTAGGAGTACGCTCTTTTCTTAAAGGTTTGAAGGTCGTATTGGTTCGGAAATACGGCAGGCGACAATTTGTTCCATAAGCTGGTTGTGCGAGGCAAAAACCTTCTGGAGAAGCGCACAGTGGTGGAGTGCCAATCGTCCAGGTGATGGGGATGGATATTTTGTCGCGTAGGACGATGGCGGAAACCAGCAGCCGGTATAAGTCCGAACAATTCCTCTGAACACTCCCCATGATACAAGCGATAGAGGATGCAGAGTGAAGCTACATCTCTACGCAACGCCAAGGTGTCAAGTCGATCAGAAATATCTTGGCAGTCGATGATGCGAGTCGCTCTCCATTGAGTGCGGTGCACTGCATAGAGATGAGAACAGTATTCCATGTGCAGCCGAACCTGCGCCTTATAAAGTTGCAGGCGCTGGGCCGGAGTACAATAGTGTCTCGATCTGTTTAGCACACCAAGCTTCTTCGCTTCTTCTGCTTCTTTTAGCTTCACTCTGCATCCTCTATTGCTTGTATAATGGAGAGTGTTCAGAGGTTGTTCGGACTTATACCGGCTGCAGGTTTCCGCCATCGTCCTACGCGACAAAATATCCATCCCCATCACCTGCACGATTGGCACTCCACCACTGTGCGCTTCTCGAAGCTTTTTGCCTCGCACAATTAGCCTATAGAACAAATTGTCGCCTGCCATATTTCCGAATCGATACGACCTTCAAACCTTCAAGAAAAGAGACTTGTGACTCTTGAGTTGCGGGTGTCCATGTCTATCGAATATAAAAAAAAATGTTCAATTTCAGTTTATTCAGTATAACGTAATTACAATATGGCCCTCTACTCTATTTTTAATAACCTAAGACTAATATATCTATAAAAAAGTTATTGTTGATAGTAAAAAGCCCTATATTGATAATAAATAAAATTAGATCGTTGCTATCTACTAACTTCAAAAAAAAAAAATTATACCAACCACACAGTTGTCATTACTTATCCATTAAAAAAAAAAAACTGATATTAAGAAAAATTTACTAAGTTAAGTAGTGCAAGCGTGAAAGATCAAAAACTAAATATTAACATGTATTACTAGTTGTATATAAAAATTATTAAAAATTGTAACCTTTTATTCTTCTACGGTACATGTACTTCTCTAGGCAGCATCCCTTGACGCCACTCAAGCGCGTTTCTCGTTATTATATTCATCTATATTTCAGCGTCCTCAGGGTAAGTTTAGTGGAATGAGAAAAGATGTCAGAAAGGGTAAGTTTGTATACACGTTCCTTAGCTTTAGAATAAACTGTCATATATATATTATTCATTGCTTGAGATCCAAGGGTTGCAATGGTGTTACTGATTGTGAATTTTGTATCATGTAGGAATTAATCTAGCATACATCGACCGCACGGTGGGTGTAGCGGTTTAAGTAGTCAACTCGCCAGTACACTGCCGCACCGAGTGTTGTGGGTTTGATCCCCACACGGGACAGCACTTGTGTAATCCTCAAATTGTTGTTCTGCGTCTGGGTGTTCTTTGTGTCCGTTGTTTAAATGTGTGTAAAGGCCGCGCGACACAGGAATTAATTCTAGTACACGAGTTGTCTTTCTTAAAAAAAAAACACTACCGTTTCGTACAGTGCCGTTGTGTTCTACCGAGTGAGTGACAGTTACAGCAGGCTCAAACCTCTCATTTTCTGGGAGCAACTGAGTTTCAAAATCCATTTTGCATACCAATATACATAAACACATTCTTACTCTCTGGTACACAGACAGAGATATCAGCTATTGCATACTTCATTAGTCTCTACAATTATAGCATTAATTTTGACTATCTTCTAGTCTTTTGTGATCCTGACATCTGAATGGTCATGAGTTTGATTCCAAAAAAATGTGTGATCTTCAAAAAGTTGTTCCCAGTGAGAGTGTTCACTGTCTTATTATATATAGACACAGGAATCCTTCCTAATATTGGCAATTTTCGTAGACCAATAACAAACTGTTGATACCTTTCTGCATATAACCTTTTTCGAGACTTAGTACATTTCTCCTTCCTCATACTAGACCGTTGACAGTTAGATATGTATATTAGATATGTGTGTGTTTAGTTCTGTACGTGAGCCTTGCAGTTGGCGCTCTACAGCACCTGCGTGAAATCGCGTACTGTTAAGACTGATACACACTAAGAGATTGAAGGTAATTTTTAACTACAAAATGGTTCATATCGCTACAAAAACAGACAACACAAGATTTTACACATATGGACGACAAACAGTGGTAAAAACATCTCCCTCGACTCTGGTACTTAAATCGCAGATATGGAACACCCAAGTAATCCTTCGCTTTAACATACTACAGCTGTTGTATAAAATATGGTGGTCCTCGGTTGAGTACAATAAAGCAACACCATCTCTTTTCGAGTGTGTGAGGAAAAACTTGACTAAGGGATCAGGCTGTTATGTATAAGACAGTGTATATGTTAGTTAACATTGGTAGAGCCATGCTTAGGCACGAATGGGCCAGCTCGACCGGTGCGATACCATAGCCTCACAGAAAACCGGTTGTGAAGCAATGCTTGCGTTGCATTTCCATAAAATAAGTGAAATTTCCGGAGGCCTAACTACGCCTCTCCTCTTTTCTCTACCCTTATCACCGGCGGTGATGAGGGTAGAGAAAAGAGGAGAGGCGTAGTTAAATAAGTGAAGTTTCCGGAGGCCCAACTACGCCTCTCCTCTTTTCTCTACCCTCATCACCGGGGGTGATGAGGGTAGAGAAAAGGCGGGGCTTCATCCCCCTCTTTTTTTTACTGATTCCCGCGTTCCCCCATCATTCATCACCCGCAAGACGGGTAGTGCACTTACAATATATATAGTGCATGGTTGACGCCAGTAGTTGTAGCTGACTGGCCTGGTGGTTTTGTGGTTAGTTACCCTGACTGCTGAATTAGAGGTCGTAGGTTGGATTCCCGCACGGGATAAATGTGTGTGTGATCCACGATAAATTGCCCCGATCTGCTGTTATTTGTGTTCGTTGTATGACTATTTGGAACATCCCCAACGATACAGGAATTATTGCTTTAAACTGAGAATAAAAAGTAGGCTTGTAGCTTACAGTTACCGGGATATATAATGTAAATGTATATATATAATGTAAATGTATATATATAATGTAAATGTATATATATAATGTAAATGTATATATAGGATATATAATGTAAATGTACATATATATAGGATTCCTATTAAAGAGATATTAAAATACTGTTACGGAAGTGGGTACAGGGATTGGAAGGCAACTAATGTCACTGACGAGAGTAACAATTTATTTGCGTTTCACAATATTCCGAACGCGTAACACTCACTGCACAGAATGAGTTACGAGCGAGAGGTACTGCGCGAACCGCGTAGCACCGTTCCACACTGTCCCCGCGGACTACACTCAGCTCAGTCCAACGGAAGCACTGCACCACTATTCACTTCACTTCACTTTGCTACTTTTTCACTTCTTCTTCTTATTCTTCACTTGAGAGCACTTTCCACTGAACTGCCCTGTGGGCGCGTCGCGCGTTCTTTATATACCCCTAATTTCGATCGTAATTTGTTGAATTTCGACTGTCATTTCGTTATTCTTTTCGATTGTCTTCTACAACTTAATTAATTTTGCTTGATCTAGTACTTTCCATTATATTCGAATTTTGTAAAGAATCATCTCCATTTACTAGAATTTTCTATAAAACACCGAAATCACAAACAAAACCCCATAGAGTCCGCCGGGGCTTAACTTACTATTACCACTTAACTAAGTAATATGGCTTTTTGCCTCGCACAACCAGCTTATGGAACAAAATGTCGCCTGCTGTATTTCCAAACCGATACGACCTTCAAACCTCCAAGAAAAGGGCGTTCTCCTACCTAAAAGGCCGGCAACGCACTTGTGACTCTTGAGTTGCGGGTGTCCATGGGCGGCGGTAGTCACTTACCATCAGGTAACCCGTCTGTTCGTTTGCCTTGCCCTTGCCCCTTAAAAAAAATTTTTTTGAACTTTTATTTCATTTTGCCAGAACTGGTACAACCCAGCCTATCACCTCGTACGTTGAGTTTCGTTACACCATCCAAGAAGTCATAGTAGAAATCAGACAGTGCAGTAATGACTTGCTCCAGGAGTGTCCCCTATTACGCTTAAATTGTGATGGGCAATGTGTGAGCGATGAGACACCTCAGCTTAACCCTTTGAGGGAGTAGGCGTATGGCCATAAGGAAATTCACGAACATTTTGAGATAGATGTCTTATCATCGATTTATATGCAAAGATAATAGCGATTATATAATTATTTATCGACGCGAGTTTTTTAAACAACACGTTATATTTTTGTTATAAATAACAGAAAAATGACCCTTTCCTTTCTTAAAGGGTGCTTCATGCATATTCTTTAGTTATTGCGAAACCATCGAAGATCCCCCTCGAGACAAATGCCGCATAAGAAACACCGTGCTATGCGAAACGTCACAAGGGAGTGTAACATGTCACTTTTATATTCAAATACCGTTCCTCATAAATTTTGTAGCCTATATATTTTTCTGTGGGTAATAAATTGTTCGTGTTGGTTAAAATTGCTTCTCAAATCATTTGCTATATAAAGTGAGGTACTAAGTTAAAAATAATGATATATTTTTCTTCTTTGTGATATACTTCAACTACTAATGTTGGAAACAAGCACCCCTGACGGGCGTTAGAGGCCTAGAATACGTTAAGAATTGCTAATAATAATATCATAGTCTGCAACATATTTTAGGCTAAAACTAAGAATTGCTTTGTACTTGATTTCTAGAATCGACTGGCACGTTGGTCAAGTGGTTAGTGACCCTGACTGCTGAGCCGAAGGTCGTGGGTTCGATTCCAAAATTTGTGTGATCCACAATTAATTGTCCTGGTCTGGGTGTTATTGTGTGCGTCGTATGAATGTTTGTGTTCCCCGCGACACAGGAATTATTCCTAATACTTGAGTTGTCTTTTAAAAAAAAAATATATATATATTTTTTTTATACTATAGGAGGACAGACGAACAGACGGGTCACCTGATGGTAAGTGACACAGTCGTCCATGGACACTTGCAACTCAAGAGTCGCAAGTGCGCTGCCCGCCTTTGAGGGTGATGAGGGATGGGGGATGCAGGGAGCGGAAAGAAGAGAGGAGGGATGAGGAGATGGGAAAGAGGAAAAAGGAGATGAGGGGAGAGAAAAGGGGGGAGGGGAAAGTGGGCCTCCAGAAACCTCACTCGATTCGGGGAAATGCAACACAAGCGTTACTTCACAACCGTTTTTGTGTGAGGCCGTGGTATCGCACCGGTCGAGCCGGCCCATTCGTGCCTAAGCATGGCTCTACCACTACTATATATGAATAATTAGTTACGATTTCTTGTTTTAATCTAAATATGTTACAGAAATACACAGGCTTAATAAGACATAAAAATACATATTGACATACATATATGGAGACAGTTACATTGAGCGGGACTCAAACCCGCGACCTTTGCTGCCATATATGTATTTCAGAGCGCCGTCCAGGACTAACATGTATGTGTGTGTGTAGTGTATTTGAAATGCAGACAGAAATAATTAGAAACAATTTTATTGATAATACAACTAAACAGTAACCTCATGCATATACACATTTCCATACATACATACGCCTGATTACAATAAGCCGAAATCGAAGCCGGGACCTTTGTGACTGTTGAATCACAATACCACATAGATATGTATATATTTTGAGAAGCCTTAGCCATTTTTAGAAGTCAATTATTTACTTCAATCATTTAATCAATTAAAGTGATAGTCTTGTTTCGGACAGCAGTTTAATTTCTTCTTGTAACTGAAATGGCTGTTCATATTTTCTATTACTGTTAAAAAATGATAGCTAAATATCAAAATAAAATTAATCCTACGCTCTTGGTGTGTCATATACGACGAATGGACGGTCTGTCCGACGTGCGGAAATTGCCGGCTCTTAAATTATACACATGTACCTACCAGACAGACGTTTCACTCATATATAACACCTTCACAATGTAAGAGAATATTCTAGAATATTAAGGAAAAAAAATGTACAAAGTGTGGCACACAAAATGAGGGTAGTACCCAATTTTATAGCAATTTTTCTATGTCAACAGTTAATGACGATCTACACTCAAATTAGTGGAGATAGTTTGAAATTAACTTTGATTAACAATATGAGGGAATAATGAATTGTTATTGGAATTAAATTAATATTGTGTTTTATTAAATACCTAATAGTATCATGGCAAGGACAGAATGCCTAAAAGGCCGGCAACGCACTTGTGACTCTCGAGTTGCAGGTGTCCATTGGCGGCGGTAGTCACTTACCATCAGGTGACCCGTCTGTTTGTTTGCCCCCTATCGCATAAAAAAAATAATAGTATATCTGCTTTTATAGATCTAAACAAGTACATATATTCATGCAAGTAAAAGCAAAACCCGACTGTACTGTTTCCTTCCTTTCTTTTTTATTGGTATCTTACGACTATTAAATGGTGCGTTTCATTTGGGAAGTCCATCAAACCGTCTAGGTCACGTATATGTCTACAAATACACTTAAAAAATACCTTCCTCCTTGCGCAGTGTGGTAAAAAGGACATCACTGTGCTAAAATGCTAAATACCGTCTTTAGATTTATAAAGGTAATTGACCAGGAGAATATAGATGTCCTTTAAAAAAACTAAAACACCTGAATAGAAAATCCCATCTAATAATACTTTCTCTAAATCACTGTATACATGACTTATTACCTAAGGCAGTTTACGTAACAAAACGTATCGCGTTCCCAACAACGACCTGACGAAAGGTAAATAAAGATAAAAACGAGTGCGATTAACAGGACTTAACGATAGGTTAGCGTGTGTATTAGCTTAAAGATTAAACGTCTACAGCATGTGTGTTTTTGTGTATATGTGTGTGATATATACAGAGTGTTTTTTACAGCTTCATTAAAATTTAGAGAATGCATAAAAATATAATTGTCAAAATAACAAGTGGTAATTTCAGATCGCAAAGTTTTATGTGTTGTCGATAGTATAGAGATATTTAGATATTGAAAGGAGCGTTAGATGTCAGAGCCGTGGTGGACCTGGCAGTGAGACAACATCCACTAACTGTTCGAAAACTGTCTGGTGTTACCCATTAGGCAGAGACAGAGATTAAGGTCTTCGGCTATGTTGTACTCTCTGCTCTACTCTCTTAATTGCCCTTCTTGACTAATGTCTTATTTCCAGTACCTGACCTCCAGCCACGCAAAATACCTCAGAGCTGCCTGGATTGGTTTATTTTATATTTTTTTATAATTAATTTCATTTGAAAGCAACATTTATGGGAATATAGAGATATACATACTATTGAAAATAAAAATGAGAGTGACAGTTCTCAGTAAAACGACGAACAAGAGACTAGAATATAATAAAATAAAAACGACACAAAATTAACAATACGACGCAATATTATAATTCTAATATTTTTATTTTGTTTTGTTTGAAATAATATTGATATTGCTTATATTATGATTAAATATAATTGTGGCTTAAGTTTTAGTTCTTGTTTGGTATGTGGTGTAAATAAAAGATAGTGAACTGTATAATATGTGTTGCGCGGAATGGTCTCACATCAAAACGATATTCATGTGTCTCGCACTGAGAGAGCCGCCTCCCCGCACCGCCGTCGTCCTCTCCCCGCCGCTTACCGGTGCTCGTGCGCCGACAGTATGAGATAATAATCGTGGTACCGACTTGACGATACTATATTATATCAGGGTGAGAAATTGCAATTTGTAAATGCCCTTTTTTTTTGTTATTATTGCTATTTTACAAACATTTAAACAACGGACATGAAGAACACCCAGATTCGGAACAACAATTTGTGGATCACACAAAGTGTTGTGCAGTTATTTGATAATTAAGTGGTAATACATTATTATACTCGTGCTACCATAGCTGAAAGCTGTTCAAATTAATAAGCACGATGTTCCCTTTCCATTGGGGATTTTAGTAAATGCGTAATTATTATCATGGCTGTGTTCAATCAGTAATGTTTTTGTAGTTAAGCACGAATGTTCCGGCTCGACTGTAGTAACACTACGGCCTCACAGGACACCGGTAAAAAACAGTGCTTGCATTGTATTGTCGAGGGAGTGAGGATACCAGAGGCCCAACTCCCCCTCCTCTTTCCCCTCCCTTATCACCTTTAAAGTCAGGCAGTGCACTTACGACTCCTGAGTTACCAGTTCACAGCTTGGGCCTCAGAAATGTAGTTTTGTATTATAATTGAACATTTTGTTTTGTATTGAAGCATTAAAGACAAATAAATAACTATTTGTCAGTGGTAGAGCCATGCTTAGGCACGAATGGGCCGGCTCGACCGGTGCGATACCACGGCCTCACAGAAAACCGGTTGTGAAGTAACGCTTACGTTGCATTTCCCCGAATTGAGTGAGGTTTCCGGAGGCCCAATTCCTCCTCCCCCCTTTTCTCTCCAATATCTCCTTTCTCCTTTTTTCCATCTCCTCATCCCTCCTCTCTTCTTTCCGCTCCCTGCATCCCCCATCCCTCATCACCCTCAAAGGCGGGCAGCGCACTTGCGACTCTTGAGTTGTAAGTGTCCATGGACGGCGGTGTCACTTACCATCAGGTGACCCGTCTGTTCGTCTGTCCCCCTATAGTATAGAAAAAAAAAAAAAAAAAATTCAAATTGGTCAAGTTGTTAAAAGAATAATATATTAAATATTTATAAAAGAACATACGGTTTTACTCACGTGTCTATGACAGATGACAGTAAGGATGCCTACTGACTAGTGCACTCGTGAACAGCACCCAGAAAGTTCGGGTTCAAAACCAGTCGGGCATCTCCGAAATACAAACGTGAGTAAAGTATGAACCTTAATAAATAAATACGAACATGGAATAAAATATTACGTGTTTTATATTTATAAATGGGTATTTATTTATTTAAGTACATAAACGATATTCATCTATAAACATTGTTATATAATTGTACCAGTGACTGTAGAGTTCCGGGTTTTATATGTATATCACTTACAAATGTACACAGCATTGTTTGTATTTTATCTATTTAAAACCTACTAGATTGTTAATAAAGATAAATATATATTTTTAAATAGATATATTTTTTAATCGTGCTTACTACACAATTATCAGTCGTTAGTGAAAATCGAACTCACGGCTCAGCAGTCAGGATCACTAACTTTTAGACAAACAAGCTAGTCAACCCTTTATTGATATCTACAGGTTGACTTTTTTTAAATTAGAATACATCTTCCGAATTATCAATAATTTCCGTGTCGCTGGGGATTTTACAAATATTCATACAATGGATACAAATAACACCCTGAACCTTGACAGCTAATTGTGTATTACACAGATTTTTGTCCGTTGAACCCACGACCTGCGGCCAGTAATCAGGGTCACTAACCACTAGGCCAACAGATCAGTCATAGTACATATATACACAAAGATTTATGCGAAATGAGCCCGTGATCTCGGAATTTGCAATCAAGTAATTTTACCACCGAAGTAGATGTTTGTCATGTTTAAATACGCTAATCTTTGGAGCTGTCAGTCTCATTTTAAATGTTTTTTTTTTTTGTATTAGTGTAGTAGTAGAGTATTAGGTATTAGGCATACAGTTTCTTATTAACTTGGGAACCCCTCATCTCACCGAGCTGAACGTGAGGTGGTATGTCGGACTCGAACCTTCTAAAACCACACGGTGTACAGTCACAGTGGAGGAGGAAGCCTTTGGGAACCATAAAACATACACTGCTACTGCTCATAATATAATTTCAAACCTACTATAAATATATATAGCTTAACTATAGTTTACTGTTCATGTTATAACTGTTAAATTAAGCTATAAAGTGTCCGTATCATCTAAACTTACGCACAGACGACTAGGCGACAGTTCACGCGGCAAACTTGCACTACCTCACCTACTGGACATGTAATTTATTAGCTGTAGCCTCACTTGGCACTTCATGCTTGCATGCTACAGTGCAGTATGGGAGTTCAACCAACATTTAATTTAAATACATTTATAAAATTACGCATATGTCCGCAAAAGGGTATGCAGAGCCTAGGAATGAAATGAATGTGAAATCAGATTAAACGCCCAACTTTTTTCAACTATAATTGGGTCCCACTAGGAGGCAAACCTTTTGGCGTCATCCGGTCACTGTAGGACTGTATATATACCATCTGATAGATTACAGTCCAGCAATATTTTAATTAACCGATTGTTTTTTTATAATATATGGGGGCAAACTAGCGAACCTGGTAGTAAGTAACTACTATAGACAGTTAACACCTCAGGAGTGCTTGAGTGCGCAGCCCGCTTTTGAGGGGAGGGGCAAGTGGGAAGGAAAAGGCTTCCGGTGGTTTCACTCACTCGGTGACATACAACGCAAGCATTGAGGTGACGACCCGTGGTGGTTTCCACAAAAAAAAAACACATTAAGCAACATTAGTGTAAATAGACAACCTTTATAAACTAGAATATCCGAGAAATATCACAATTATGTCACTTTAATAAC
The DNA here is from genome assembly GCA_947561695.1 of Tyria jacobaeae. NCBI lineage: Eukaryota > Metazoa > Arthropoda > Insecta > Lepidoptera > Erebidae > Tyria > Tyria jacobaeae. The sequence goes on along the minus strand of OX387217.1, from coordinate 21,627,354 downwards.
ACAATTTAAATGTCATTAAAATTCTTTTTTTTTAATTATTGAATTATTAGAATATTATCATTGGATATCGATTATCGATATTAATTACTGGTATTATTAATCCACCCATACATACAAAAAAAAAACACAAAAGTGGGTTATAAAGATTTTTTAACCCTATTTCAATCCATATAACCGAGTAGATCGTGTCGTTTGACTTCACATGTGCACCTTTCGCAGGCAATACATTGTCGCGTCAGTGGCCGTCGCACAACTGATTTGACGTCAAGTCGCTTGGAAACAACCCTTCGCTCTTCTATTATACTTGGCCGATGGGCAAGCACTAATTACCGAATTTTAAACATTCATTTTACAACACTTATTTTTCGCCTACTTACAAACATATATGTATGTGTAATGTGATTTTGCTTTTTTGTACGCTTGTCAAAAAACATATATATTAAATACGTGCCGCAGTGGTTGCATTTTCCACTACATCATCGGACATCGTGGGTTTGCTTGCAGTTTAGTGTAAATATTTTATGCAGATGCCATAAGAGTCTCCAATCACGAACTTGTCAAATTAGTTCAAATTTATTATATGGACATTTAATACAAGCTATGTTTACTTTAAGTCTAAGTGAGACTATAAAACTCTGATGTTCTCTGACTCTATGTTCTTCAGTAAAAAACGTGTTAAAAACATTACCTGTACCTGTCAAGACAGGTTATGTCAAAGTTTGTGAATAATCTTCAAATAAATAAAAATTAATCACACATTTTGGAGATTTGAATTTTGCTCTTATTAATCTCTCATCGATTGATCGTCAAAATATTCTTGCATATTTAAGTCTGCCCATAATAGGAGTTTAATGTTTTTAACACGTTTTTTACTGAAGAACATAATATAACTCAGAGTCTTATAACCTGTACCTGTCAAGACAGGTTATGTCAAAGTTTGTGAATAATCTTCAAATAAATAAAAATTAATCACACATTTTGGAGATTTGAATTTTGCTCTTATTAATCTCTCATCGATTGATCGTCAAAATATTCTTGCATATTTAAGTCTGCCCATAATAGGAGTTTAATGTTTTTAACACGTTTTTTACTGAAGAACATAATATAACTCAGAGTTTTATAACCTGTACCTGTCAAGACAGGTTATGTCAAAGTTATATTATAATCTTCAAATAAATAAAAATTAATCACACATTTTGGAGATTTGAATTTTGCTCTTATTAATCTCTCATCGATTGATCGTCAAAATATTCTTGCATATTTAAGTCTGCCCATAATAGGAGTTTACCGTTTTTAACACGTTTTTTACTGAAGAACATAATATAACTCAGAGTTTTATAACCTGTACCTGTCAAGACATATTATGTCAAAGTTCGTGAATAACGTTCAAATAAATAAAAATTAATCACACATTCTGGAGATTTGAATTTTATTAAATACTCCTGGCCAGTATATATATATTATATATTATAGCTAAGGACCTTTTTTTTGCTATATATGTATTTTAATAAACCAAAGCAAATGTTTATACCGGGTTTTACAAAAATATGGTGTTAAACATTAGGAGAGTTATGTGTAGTCAAAAGTACAAAGTGATTTATTTGAAGAAAATTTATTGTAGACATTTTAGAAAATACACAATACCTTGGCAAATGCTTACTGTTAATATCAACGGATTTCATTTCATCTATACTTATGCATATTATAAAGCAAGTGATTTTGCGATCATTCTGGGTATTAAATATCTATGGCTAAAATGATTTTAGTTCTTTCTCTCACTATCAAGCTTTTTTCGTTCGTTCTTCATAGGATCTATATGACCTTAAAATATGACAGCAACTTTCAACATACCCGTAACATCGTAGAATTCCAGCTCACGAAATTCCACCTTAAATATTTATGTTGCTGGCTATTACACAAATCACTAAACTTGTATCCAAGATACTTTAATGGTAGTTCCGAAATATGTACCTATATTCCATACAGCGTTATCGTGACTACCTCAAAATCAATACGACAAGGGACGCGTTCAAACTTATAATTTTATTATCCTTTATTAATTGTATCAGGCTATGGTCACACGTACGTATTATATAAAATATAATCATACCAAACCTATAGGTCATTCCGTTTATTGACGAACGTGAATTTGCGTCTCGTGCAGGTGTCCGATGGGTACTGGATTCGATTTCCGTCTCCGCCAATGCCCTCCGGCCTGTAGTCACAATCAATTTGTGTCCTCTCCGAGCCGAAAATATTGCTTTTGCTTTCGATGAATTTCTGCGATAGATTGGGTTTGAGTAGAGTATAGAGTATATACTAGGTTACGTATAGATATGTATTTTAAGATTTTAAAACAATTTTTGCTAAGTATTTTATTTTTATTGTTATATATTTCAAACTTTTTAAACAATTATAAAAAGGCAGACTTAACTACCAAGGCATTCTCTACCAGTCAACCTGTGGGTAATTTAGAAATATTATAAGTTTGGTGCAGTTTTTAACGTTGGAAGTTGATGGCGATAGTAAAAATTGTGATGAATTTAATTTGAATGATGATGTGTATACAAAAGTTCATAGAGATTAAATAAACGATTCAAACAACATACAAAACAAAACATCTACTCTAGGAACCTTATGGTATATGTTAGGACAGATTTAAGCGGTTTTGGGCGGAGGTTATAGACTCTCCTTACCCTGGACGGAAAAAGGAGTGAGCTTCTAGCATGATATTATATGACGTTAGTGTAATTATGATACATACATAAATACACTCACGTCTATGACCCCGAAGGGGTAAGAACAGGCGTCTTAAACGCCTACCTAGGGGGCTAATAGGGGCAAGCTTATTGCCGATATCCAGGCACAGTGTGACTGCATAGTGCATATGCTGTCTGCTAGATAACATTTCTAGACTGTATGTTTACATTAATTTTGATATATAAGATTTGTATACTAATGTGATTTATTTTTTCTTTTCAGGTAAGTACTAGTTTATATAACGTCACTACTCATCTTTAACAACAACTGGTAATGTATTAATTTTTTTGATTTCATGTTAAACTTATGTCTCTTAATGGTAGTCTATAATAATTTATATTAGTATTATTATGGGACTAAGTAGTCACATAATAATATCAGGACCTCACAGAAAATCGTTAATAAACCATAGTTCTGGTGTGTTTCACCGAGTGAGTGAGGTTATTGAAGGCCCTACGCCCCTTCCCTTTCCCTGCCCCCTTTTTACTTACCCTTTCGCCCTTTCCCTTAAAGGTTGACTGCTCGTTTGTTTTATAACACAAAAAAGCTAGTCAAATTACTTCACATCACTACATTTGTTTTATTCCATTTAAATGATGCTCTTCATTCTTCTACTATAAAAAGAAAACCATTCATCTGCAATACGCCACTTCACGTTTTTACAATCAAAGAGCTATTATCAAAACATTTTCACTTGTATATTCTGAACTCGTATGAACGCCTCCCCATAGAGGGAATACGGCGGCACAAATTCGCTTACATACAATTTTAAGCATCCTGTACAGTTCCTGGGTATGCAATTTAATTACAGGGGATTACCGTTTGAATAAAATATTGATGTGTAATATAATATCGATAAATATAGAGGTATTACCACAATAACTATTAGATTCTATTTCTAGAAATATCTTTATAAACTTGTCGCTGCCTGGCAAATAAAGCGTTTAACACAATACTAGCTGTTTATTAAAAAAAAAAAAAAGTTTTTTTTTATATTTTCTATGTTGATTATTTAAAAACTATAAGGGTATCATTGTTGACAGTTTATTTTCAAATAGCATGTAGCCTAGCCCCTCTCCAGTTTCTCCAGAGATGCGAGCGTGGAATACGTCACGCCACCTTCACAGGCCTGCTTCTGCTAGGATAGGGGCGGCCCTAACGGTTACCCCCAGGCCAGCGCTCATGAAGGCCGATGATCGTTTTGTGCTCTCCGGCGCCTGGTGCCAACATGACCTCCTCGCAAAATGAGGCGGTGGAATCCCACGCGCTCTCACTTTGCACATGGACAGAACCATGGTCCAAAGTGTGAAGTGCAGTGTCTTCACGACAGGTTCCGCAGAGGTGACACGTAGACATTGGCTCCCGGCCTAAACACGACACAGTTACTTACCGAAGCAGACCAACGTGTAATACTATCCGTGTAATTGTATTGTATTTTTTTGAGTAACCTTTAAGAAATTCTAAACTAGGTATATGTCATGACTCTTTTTTTGCGAAAGTTGTGTACAGTTTGGAGAATAATACACTTTTTCATAGAACAAAACCAAATTATAAAGTTCTATTTGAACTTGCTATTATACTACAAAAAAATAAGGTAACAAAATGAGAAATTTTGTTTACAAACTAAAATAGGAACTTGTTACTTAAGAAAATCTAATAAGAGTAGATATTATACCTTAAAAGGTCGGTTTATTAAGAAAAGTATATATTCCTACAATATATAATTATTAACTTGCTAACAGGATCGATAGTACTAAAGCAGGACATTGGGCCTATAATAAGCACCTAAACAAAACCCGTGAAATACATACACAAATAATTAATCTTATTTTTTTTTTTGTTTGTAAGCCTACCATAATGACTCCACTTTGCCTGATGGTAAGCAATAAATGGAGTCTAAGAGTGGTGATCACCATCCTCATTGCATGTCTAGTCAATGTAGTATGGTGACCCACACTATGGCGGCCTGGTGAGATGCTTTTTCACGCCCCTTTTAAAAGACCCAGGATCAAAGTGGGAAGGAAACACGTGCGCTGGTAGTGAATTCCAATCTTTCACCGATCGGCACAGGAAAGAAGAGCCAAACCGTTTCGTTTGGGATCGCATACCTTCGACTCGCAAACGGTGACTCCTCAGGCCAGCACGTGTAGTCCTGTAGAGGAAGGGAGAAGGTGGGACCAATTGAAAGAGCTCGTCAGAACACTCCCCGTGATGTAGGCGATAGAGAACTGCCATAGAGGCGACATCTCTTCGCAACTGCAGGGGCTCAAGAGACTGGGTGACCTCAGGACAGTCTATAATACGGACTGCGCGTCGCTGCAACCGATCGAGAGCGTCAAGCAGATACTGCGCATAGCCATCCCAAAGATGAGAGCAGTACTCCAAGCAGGAGCGAACCTGGGTCTTGTATAAAAGACACAGATGCTCGGGCGAGAAGAACCGTCTCACCTTGTTTAATACACTTAGCTTCCGCGAGGCCGCCTTAGTGATGCTCTCGATGTAATCACGCGGATTGAGATCCCGACAGATGTCCATACCCAGTATACTAAGCCTATCCTGAAGTGGCAGTTGAGTGTTCTGAAGAGTAGGAAGGGGAAGGAATGGAGACTTTTTATTTGAAAACGCGCACGCCTGTGTTGTCTTGGCGCTGAACTCGACCAGATTCTCACAACCCCATTGAGAGATGCGGCTCAGGACCCGGTCGAGCTCAGCAGCAAGCTCCTGTCGTTTTCCTTCAACGTCTGCTATCGAATTTATATCAAAATATCGCCCGTGTACTGTGCTGTCGTCTGCATAACAATGTATGTTGCCAAGAGCCAACATATCATTGATATGCAGAAGGAACAGCGTGGGCGATAGGACAGAGCCCTACACCAGCGCTAACCTCCTGGAAGTCAGAGGCCGCGCCGTCACATAGAACCCTAATGCGGCGTTTGTGGAGGAAGGCAGCAACCCAGTTGCATAGCTTAGATGGCAGACCAAATGCAGGAAGTTTGGAGAGAAGCGAGCGATGCCAGATCCTATCGAAGGCCTAATGATGGCCAAGGACTCCCCATGCCATCCATAGCCTCACCCCAAAGGTGTGTGACGTACGCTAGAAGATCACCCGTGGATCGGTTCGGCCTAAAACCATATTGCCGATCATTTAACAAGGAGTGATCCTTTAGGTGGCGGATTAATTGGGTGTTGATTATCCGCTCGAGCACCTTACAGAGTATGGAGGTGACGGCTATAGGACGGTAATTAGCTGGATCGGAGCGGTCACCTTTTTTGGGGATGGGTTGGTCGTTCGCCTCTCTCCAGGCCTCCGGAACAATTCCCGAGGAATAGGACAGGCGATACAGGCCCGTCAGTACAGGAGACAACTCTGGTGCACAGTTTTTAAGAACCACCGCCGGAATACCGTCGGGTCCACTGGCTTTCCGAACATCGAGTGACCGAAGCTCCGCACGGACATCCCTCTGCCGGATGCAAATATCCCGCATTGCGGAGTCGCGAGATGCAATGGTGGGCGGGTGAGCGCCACGGTCGTCGATTCGGCAGTTAGCCGCAAAGAGGTCAGCAAATAGTTTCGCTTTCTCTTGCGGCTCGTGGGCCAGTGATCCGTCAGGGTACTTCAGCGGTGGCAGCGAAGGCTGGCAGTAGTTGGACTGCACGGCTTTGGCCAATCACCAAAACTACGTATGTACTACTTAAAACTACTTAACTTATGTAAGGTTCATAGAAGTGTGATTATTTTGCAATAGATCCAGCAGATCCTTTATTTTATTCTCCTTTAGTTAGAATCGATAAAAATACTACTTTCGGAGAACTAATTTCCTTTGTAAAAGGTTTTAAATAACAACCTTGTATGATTTTGCAAAATTTTAAAACCTCGAGCTCAGATATTTTGAATGTTTCTGCTATAATGCCAGTATGCTCGGACAGTCGCTTCAATGAATAAAAATCACTAGATGACATTTGCGTTACGGTATAGGGATTGCCTTTTTTCTTAGCGCATTTAATAGTTTCAATGTATTTGCTTGGTACACAAACAGGATCCGACTTTTAGATTTGTTTCTCATTTATTGAATGAACAGAATCGGTTCATTTTGAGTGTGTCCGGTGATAAGGTACTTTTGTAAAGTAAATTGAAATAATAAACTTATTCTTGTTCTGAAGAAGAAGAAACTGATATTTAATTTACCGTTAAATATTCTCGAAAACAATGTTTCATTAGCGTAAGGTGTTATACGTTATTAGATTCGCACATTATGTTACAATCTCTACAGACATCACTGAGTGATTTTCCTTACTATATGTATTTTTCTGATGAGTCTTTTCGTGTGTAATGTGATTCCATGCGTAGTTTTGAGTTAATATGATTTCTTACATGCTGCCGAATATATTCCGCAACTTTTCTGTTGTTACTGTCCTTGCCCCATATGTCTTGCTTTATAACACATTTTCTTGAAGTAGGAATTTTATTCCCATACTTAGTTTCAAGATAAGGATCTTTACATGGAAATATGCTCAAATTGTTCCCTTGCCAAAAAAGCCCAATCCTGTTTCCTTTAATGCCTACCGTCCTATATCCAACCTACCATTCCTGTCGAAAGTTATGGAACGAGTAGTTTATAAACAAATTAGCACGTTTCTTAACCTAAAAAACCTCTTGTATCCTTTCCAGTCCGGCTTCCGACCTGGACATAGCACTACTACAACCCTTGTCAATATTACGGATGACATTAGATCAGGTATGGAAAATGGCTACCCTACAGGACTATCTTTACTGGACTTTAGCAATGCATTTAACACTGTCGATTTTGACATACTAATAGCCACACTCCACTCTATTATCATATCTCCAACGGTGCTCGATTGGTTTCATAGTTACCTGTCTGGCCGCCGTCAACGTGTTCGAATCGAAGAAACATTTTCTTCATGGTTTAACACATCTGTTGGTGTGCCTCAGGGTGGTGTTTTATCTCTATTACTCTTAACAATATTATATATCCTCTAAGCTTGTTTCATCGTACCACCTTTATGCTGATGACCTGCAGATTTATACACAAGCTCCGCTAGGAGAGCTATCCAAAGCAATTAACATTATAAATAATGATTAAGCCCACATAGCTGAATGGAGCTTTGAGCATGGAATTTCAATACAGTTAAAAGTCAGATTATTACAGTTGGAAGCCCTTTTTTTCGTGTGGAAACCCCCACGCGTCATCACCTCACCGGAGCTTACGGAGAGATGGTATGTCAGACTCGAACCGACTAAAACCACACGGTGTCCCGTCACAAAGAGTCTATTGCAAGGGACCCGGGAATACTCTAGCAAGGAAGCCTCCGGGAACCCCTGCAAACCTTGGTCACCTCAACAGGTGGCCACACTGTGTAGGGGGCCTGGCCCCCTCTTCAGTTTAGAGAGGCACACGTCGCGCCACCGTCTCAGACCCGCTTCTGCTAAGGTAACGGACAGCTCCCCCGTTACCCCCGGGTCAGCGCTCATGGAGACCGGCGCCTGGTGCGTCTTCTGCGGAACGAGAGAGTACTCATACTTGTACTCTCTCGTACCCATTCCGCCGCTTCTTTAGCCAACATCACCTCCTCGCAAAATGAAGCGACGGCAACCCACGCACTCTCGCTTTGGACCATGGACAGAACCATGGTCTTAAGCGAGAGCAGTTGGTAGACTCATACCAAAAATTGAATGGTCGAGTCTCAGACAGGTCGATTTTAATAGCACTTTTTTACCTTTTTGTGAAACGTTGATAAATCTGGGGATTTGTATAGGTAAAACATTGTCATGGGGTCCACAGCTGCAGGAAGTCAGTCGAAAGTTGTTTGCGTCAATAGGGTCTCTGAGAAGATTGCTTAACTATCTTCCCATTGACACTAAAATTGCGCTTCAATTCAATTCTCTTCCTTCCAGTCCTCGACTACGCCGACTCCAGATATCTTGATCTCACTGTGGAACAACTTGAACGTCTTCAAAATATCTGTACCACGCATATGAGCATACCGCTTCACCGAAATGCTCATATTCTCTCCCTTTTTTACAATATTTTGTTTAATCCCTCTACCCCTTTCTAGGTTGTTTGGTGCTTAACTTACCAGAAGGTGCCCCGTCCAGATTACAGAGTTAAGACGTAATTTATGTTTTTTTTAAATTGACTTTAAAAGTTCTCTTCTAATTAAAAAACGTAAGGGTTCCGTACCATTCTCTCTCTATATTTTATTTTAATACAATTATTTATTTTGAAAGTGAAAATATATAATTAAGTATACTGTAAATATTTCAAGTGTTTACCTGTTGCCGTTTTCAGTATCGAGCAAAATGAGCAAAATAATCACGTTTGTTGTATGGGAGCCCCCTTAAATATTTATTTTATCCTGTTTTTAGTATTTGTTGTTATAGGTGGCAACAGAAATACAATAAATAGGGACATGCGTGCATTGTAAAATTCCTCCACATGGTCTATTTTTAGCGTTCCCATCAGGCTGGCACCATTACCATGCTGAATGGCAATGCTTATCCACTGTACACGAAAAGGCCACCCTTCTGGTCACGAGATGTGTTGAACAGTCGTTTAAATAGTTCCGTATAAATATAACGAGTAATCGGACCTCATGAACTGACTAGAGTGTCAATTAGATATCTTCATGTACATACGTTCAAATCTCAATAATCCTGCTTCTTCAATAATCCAATTTATGTGAAGACACTCACATAAATTTATTGTCAGGTACAATATGTTGTATGAATGTTAAGTCTAAATAAGTTTTAGCCCACAGTAAACTAAAATTGTGCCTTAAAGGTTATTACTTAATGGTGGATAACATGTAAGATAGAAGCGGTTTCTAATAGTTACTCCTACGTTCATGATCACAGCTTTGTTCCCAAAGGCCGAATGTTTTTTAGCTTATGTCCCATAAACAAATATTTTTTTCGAAACCACGCTTAAACATTATTACTTTATTGTATCATTTTCATATTTCGTATGTATGTATGTATATTTATCTGTATGTTTTTGTATCTATATTACATATTACAGATAAATAAATATAGTGTTTATGTAGGTGTATATATTAATATGTAAGTTAATAGCCATGTAGTTCTCGATAGACAGAGCCACACACTCTCGTTCCGTGGTGGGTGTCGTAAGAGGTGATTTTACAATCGGACTTTTCTATCAGACAGTATGTATACAGTCATACAGTGCCCAGCTGACGGTAATAGGCTGGCTCCCTATTACGTTGGTTTGACCAAATTCTAATTGTCAAAATGTGGGTGTTGAACACACCCACATTTTGACTTTAATAGGGAATACAAGAGTGAGAGCGTATGTAAGTAAGTATTTATGGTTTTCTTTAACATTTTTGAAATGCGCCTCCAACTACCTAAGGTTGCCTGGAAGAAATTGCATTTAGGAGTCAGGCCGCCCTTAGTCCAGTATATGTACGAAACGTGTATGTAGTATATTTTTATTGTGGCAGTGATGTGAAAATAAAAAGTTATCTACTTATTTATATATCTAACATATAAGGAGAAAAAAATGTGATACTAATATAGATTCGTCATTTGTTCCGCATTAATTCTTTCCAATATCCGAAATCAGCATACTATTCAATTACTATTGTATCATTTGGTTTAAATTGGACGTTTTCAAATAAGCGATACACTCAGGTCTGTATGCGAAAATTTACCAATAACATATCACAAGCAAGGTTACATCAAGACACTTATAAAAATAGTCCTGATTGAAGATTCAATCCACAACACTGATGTCTAAATGTAAACGACCCGCTAAAGCCAACACTAGGAATGATTCCTGTGTCGCGGGGGACTTTACAAACATAGAAACAACTGACACAAAGAACGTTCAGACTCAAGACAAGTGTTTGTGGTACACGCAATGGTATTTTGTTCCATGTGGGAATCAAACCCAAGATCTCCGGCTCAGCAGTTAGAATCAATAAGCACTACACCCACAAGCCAGTCAATTTCTATGACATTACTAACAAGATTTAGACCAAAACCTGAGTTATATAAAAAAAAAAAAACTAAAATCTATTGCATAATGAACTTTCTTTATATATTTTGTTTCTTAGACGTCTTCTTTAAATGTTAAACTATTTATAGGACATTATAAAGTAATAGAACACATACGCATTTAATATGTACATACACTCAAAAAACATTTTTGAGCAGTCGCTGAAAAAGTTTTCCCGAACAATTGGAAATTTATTTACAACTTAAAATATATATAACGAGTAATTATAAGAGCAAATGACCACGTGTTGTATAATTACAAATAAACTACATACGGGCACAAATTACACCCAATCTCCGAACAACTATTTCCAACTATAGAAATAAAAACGTTCTAACCAATCACTATACATTAACTACGTATAATTAATCATATATTCTGTGATAAAACGGAAGAAATACTAATTACTATTTTACCCAAACAAAAAACATACGGGCTCAACTTAACACAGGCTTTATCTTGTTTGTAACCCTGTACGTGGACTCGCAACCAACTCGGTTGCCAGAAAGTTGTGAGCACGAAGCTGACGCCCGGGCAGGGCGGGGCTCCAGTCCACGCATGCGCATTATCCACAACCAGCCTAAGAAGAGTACGGGGAATACTCCCATGTTCTTAGCTGAAATACAGTTCCCCCATAATTTTGGGAACAATTACTTGTTGAGAATTTAATTTTAAAGCACTTGGAAAATGTATTTTAACGTCAAGTACCTCGGAGGTTGTAATAATGATATCATTTCTAAGTATAATTTTTTAGAATAATTGAATAGATGTTTTTTTCTCTTTAAATTAAGATTTACCGACTGATATAAAACATAAAAGTATCTCTAAATGATTAAAGTATACGTATTAAAAATTTATAGCTTTGTATTGTTCAATATTTTTATGAAAATGGTTCTTTTTCTTTAAAATAATTTAATATTACCTACGTTAAAACAGTATTTACAAAAAAGGATTTTTATTTTTTGTACTTTACAATTATAATTAAAATAGCAAAAAGAAAAACTACCAAGACTACCATATAGTAGATTTTGTCTCCTCGTACCATGCGGTGTCGGGAGGGGGGGGTTGATTCCACCTATACCGCGGTAGTCAGCGGCCCACTGCGGCGCGTGATAGACGCGTCATGCTTGGTCGATTATGACACGAGAACTCGCTCCTCTCTCGCGAAATGACCGAGAAGAACAACGCCAATACGTGATGTTTGGATAGACATTCGTACAGTGCAAGTGTGTGATCACCTTTACACAAATTGTTCAACATTTATAAAAGTATTTTTGTGAAAGGCAACATGAGTTATAATGACATATCTGTGGTTTTATAGTGATCATCGGTAAGTTGATACTAAAGTTTTTATTTACTTTTTTTATAATTTAAGTCATTGAACGATTTTTTTTTATGTTTTAACAATTGAATAAATATTTTTACTCTACATTATTTTAGTGTATTTAAAGTATAATCCGTTAATTTTAAATAAAGATTTCAATTAATAATACACACATACATACATAATATTACGCCTCTTTCCCATAGGGGTAGGCAGAACACTTACTTCCATTTGCTACGATTCTGACCTATTCTTGTCGCTTCTTCAACTTTTTTCCGTTCCGCATATAGGCTCGTCGGTTAAAGGTACTTTTGACCTGGTTTTTGCTAAGATTGTCTTGAACTTGGTCCAAGAACATTCGCCTAGCTCTCCGACAACTCTATTTATCTCTGCTATATAAATACATTTTGTCAATCTTCTTTAATTCATCTTTTCGATATGACCGAACCAGTACAGCATACTTTTTTCTATTTTAATCAGTATACCCTCTTTCACACCATATTGATCCCTTATCATACTTTTCCCAACTCTGTCACTCAATTTCACATCAGCTATACTCCGCAATGCTCTCATTTCTACCGCATTAATTCTACTTTCCTGCTTCTTATGCCATACCCAACTTTCACTACCATACATAAGTGTTGGCACCAACACACTTCTATGCACATTAAGACTCTGTGGCTGGTCATAAAAGTATGCAATGCGTCATTGATCGCATTACCCGCACTCACTCTTCGTTCTATATCACCAAAAAAAAGTATAAAGTTTGATCCTTTTCGAGCAAGCTTTTGTTCAATTTCTTCGTTACCGCAAACCACACGAAATATTATCGCCAACACGGGTTAGAAAGCGGCCATAGAGTAGAAAAGCGCCCGCTGCAATTAACCTACGCTCTTTACCGTAACCGTAGCGGTCTCTACGAGTTGCGTAGCAATTAGTGCTACGTCGCAGAAATATACATATATGTTAGCTACGTTACATAATTATGGGCGTTTGAAGATGGTACGAGATGAGAATAATTATAACATGTGATTCTAAATTTTGTTATATTTATGAGAATAATGTTAAATATTACATATTTATATTAGGTATATTTATATGGGTATGCTAATATAGACAAAAAATGAAGTTTATTTTTAATATAATTATTATTTGCCTTTCAAAAGTATAATATAATAACAAACAAAATACTGTAAAAACTGTTTATGGCACTAGCAATAAATTCAGTCTTTAATCACTCATTCACCTAAAATATTTCTGAAAATACGATTTACTTAAACATATAATAGAGAACATTTAGTAAATGCATGCAAAATTTTGAGTTAAAGCTGCGACAGAAACACATATAGACAACAATCCCCACCACCCAGAAACTAATCTCCATAGCGATTAGTGCTACGGCGTAGCGCTACGTTAATCGCGTACAGTTAAATTGTGCAAGATTTTCGGTGTTGAAATTGTTACAACCAATTTTGTTAGCGATCTGGTTTTGAGTGTATTATTGAAATGACTTAGTAAAGAATATAAATAAAAATACATGGGGATTTTGGTTGTGAGGAACTGTGCAACCAGCGCTCAGTTGTTGTGACTTAAGAAGTAGTTGTCAATAGGACAGCTGACTGTCAAGGCAAATCAGCATCTTCAGCAACGTCAAAACACCAGGTAGTGTAAATTTTTGATTGAAATAGTTAGTCGTGACGTCATGGATTTGTATTGTCAAGTCATAGCCTTTTAATGTTATTTAATGAATAAAAAATTAATTTAAAACGTAACAGTAAAGCAGAACGAAAAGCTACTTTAATGTTATTTAAGTAAGTGAAATAATTTAATTTAAGCATAGTCATCTACCCAATTACAAATAAAATATTTTTTTTTGGGTGAAATCCTCCACTCTCATTTTAGACTCGAACCGACTAAAAATTAGGCAATCAACTCTACTTGGTTCCTATTGGCTTCCTTCTGAGGCCTACGTGCTTATTGCAGGGCCTTGTCTTAAAGCCAAGAGGATCCAAGTAGATTTGATTATCTAATTTATATAATTGATAATTAATATTCTAATCGATTATAAGGTAGGTTAAAATACATTGAACAAAATAATTAACTCTTGGTTAACTTCAAATTCGCAATTTAAATAGAAGTAGAACTAATTTTAATTAAAGTATTACTCTCACCTGTATCCCCCTGTAAACGAGCTATAATGAAATATAGTAGCTTTTGCCCACGGATACTCTCGTATAAAAGTGGATTTCCCTCTCCCTCGAGAACAGTACTATTTTTAGGATGTATTCATGCCTGTACCCCCGACGGATTAATCAGATGCGTAAATGGCGTCCACATTTTGCTGATTACAATTTAGCAATAGTAATAACATAATAGGGGGCGAATCTCTTCTTTCATCCGTGCACGTTCGGCATGAGATAGGCAAATGTAGAGATTATAGAAAGAGAAAATGAGGATACAATGGGAAGCACAGTAGGAATTGGAGGTATAAGCAATGGCTTAATCAAATGAGGGTCGCATACCTATAACTCACTATTATGTATGCGTTAATTACGCTTCTGCCTACCCTTTTGGGGATACAGGCGTGAGTGTGTCTCTACACAGCTGAATGGGTCTTGACTAAATTGGCACTACATGTATAAATTAAAGATTGATTATTATTTTATTGATTTTAGCACTTGCGTTTTTACACCAAATTTCAAAATTCCTACGGAAATCAAGTCACAGGTGACAGCTTGTATTAGACTACTCATAGAAAATGAACTCACGGGCAGGCTTCCAACACATTAATTTTTTCACCATAAAACTATATTACACATTTGCATACACTCCAAAGATTTTTGTATTCTAACATACCATCTTCAATGTCGCCAGTATAATGCCCGGTTTATAAATAATCCTCCTGGCTCTCTGGTGCTCTATATACATACATTTGGTCAAACCATGATGAATAGTATTATTAACATGAATGAACACTGTCCTTCCATAAATTATTACGGAGTCTAGAGACTATGTCACAAACGCAAGGCGATTATTTGGTATTTGGTAATCAGTATTGGCATGATTACATTTATTTCAAAGATCGGTAATTAGTTGGCAATACTTTATAAATCGAACGATCCAGTGTATCATAACAATATTACATAACTAAATTTAACTAACAGTGGTTCGACCGGTGCGGTACCTCTTCTTCACAGAAAACAGGTTGAAAAACATTTCCCCGAAATTAGCGAGGTTTCGGAAGCCCCAGCTCACCCTCTACTCTTTTCTCTCCCCTCGTCTCTTTCTCATCTCCTTATTCCCCATCTCTTCTTTCCCTTCCCCATATCCTTCATCACCCTCAAAGGCGGGAGGTGCGCTTACGACTCTTGAGTTGCATCTGTTAAACATCTGTTAACAGATGCCACTCAGGATTCTGTCAAATCTGTTAACGAGAATGATGTCAAATCTGATATGCATGCTGCATGATATGCTCTAAAGTATGAGTGATTACTGTGTGGGAACACCTACTTTTGTATTTTGTAAGTTTGTATTCTTTATTGATATGAATATGTTATGTGCTTATTCGTTTCATAGATTATTCTATTTTAAGTGTATAGATATATATAAGAGCTCTTAAAGTTTTTGCTAAACTGTTTATGCTGTATTTATAGATGCCACGTTCCACTTAAGGTGACACTATCTTATTAAAGTACCCATTTAGCCTGGAATGTACAGGAGTATTTCTTGGTCGTTTGAAAGCATTTATAGTAAACTCAATTCCCTGAAAATATATTAACAACAAGTGACGGAATAAAAATATTACAAATACACACTTAGAAATAAATGTACCTAAATCATAATTTAAATCTCATAAAATATCGAGTAGGGTACGCAAAAAACGTCGTGGAGCATTGTTCGAGCCGTCAAGTGAAAATTTACGACCTGATTTTATACTCAACGTATTTACATAATATTGTAACAGTAATAATATGTGCCAAGCTGTCTGACTTCATTTAGAATCGGACTGTGACATCGCTATCTATGTCTAAATATTCAATGATACTTTTAGTTCAGAGCGTAACTTCAGAAGACGTTTATTATGAAAATAATAAAATATCTATATATATTTTCAGTTTTATATCTATCGGGTTTAAAATTTATTTTATGAGAGAAAGACAGACTTTTATAGCAATAACATATAACATACTTGTGTACAATCAAACTCAAGGGTTTCTTGAGTTTGATTGTAATAATCATAATTTTCCTACTATTATTTAATTTTAAAACCAAAAGTAAATTATTGATTTACAAAATTGAAAAGGGTTTTTACACTTATTAAGAATGTATGCGTAACGAAAGTCAAGTCGAGTTTATAAGGCGAACTTTAAATGAATGTCGTCGACATACTCCGATCAAATCAGTGATGTCCGAAGAAAGGACAGGTCAAAAATACCCGAAATTGACGGGCTTTGCATAAAAGGTTTAATGACGTTTAAGGAAGCTCGTGATATCTGTAAGGATAGAAGCAAGTGGACAGAAGCGTGGTCTACCGCCTCGCCTTAATCCTTATGTATGTTTTAGCGAGAGCTTATGTATGTTTGAACCGACAATAATAGTATTATAATTAATAAAAATAATAATAGTGCATTGTAGAATAAAGGTGAGTCTATTTTTGCTTAATTATAAACAAATGAAATAGCGAATAAGTCTCAAACGCTGAGCGTTTATTCGTTCTTTGATAACAAACCTTGTACTACAGCTGAATTAAATTACTATTTGTATTTTTTTAAATGTATTTCCTTACGTCGACAGTCAATAGGTATGAAATCATTGAATTTTTGTGTACCTAAAACAAAGAGCATCGTTCAAATCATTATCTATAACTGACATCTGTCAAATGTTGGCGCCTGACATCTTTGAAATATTTCTCAATGTGTCATTTAAATACTGTCACAACTTTTTTATATAACCTTTTCGATAAGGTATTATTTCCTAATGTTCCAAGAGTTTGTAATGAGAAATTAAGAAGAGAAGAGAGAAGAGAGAAAAAAAAGAATTCATAATAGCAAGCTTTTCATTGTAGTTCTCGATGGAGTAGAATACCTTATTCATATTTCTTTTTGTGGGTGTCTTAGAAAGCGATTCGACTGTTTTGTAACCGACAGCAATAAGCTTACCCCCTATTGCGTAATGGGACTAAATTATATGATGGTTGGTAAAATGTGAGCGTTTGGTGCGCCTCTGCCTCACCCATCGGGGATATCCCCGCTCCTTAAAATCATTGTTTCCAAGCTTCTTAACACTGTTTTAGCCTGTTTTTGTTACAAAGATTTACTGTACATACTTACAGATATACATACATACTCTCACTTCTGTATCTTCTGTATCCCTCCCTAAGACGTAGACGCACACGCGAATTAAACACCCGAAGTTTGCTAATAAATATATATCATATTAATGTACATTTCATAGTGCCATATATTACAAAGGACAAGATAAACAACATTTGCAAAATAATACAACAAAAATAATCTAACAGTCAATGCCTTTATTAACCGGTCAATGTTAACCAAAACCTCGCACCCAATAAAATATTTTTACACGTTTTCCCTAACGTGTGGGACGCAATAAAAGGACCAGGGTAATGCCTTTGCCCTCAGAGGTCCGTAAATTACCTCCGAACACGGAGACCCTTTGTCATGATTGTCTCCCGTGAGCGGCCATATTGGTTAGTATTTCTTTGTACCTTGTTAGTCTGTTTATGTACTTTTTTGATAATAAATTGTCTGTCTTTTTTGATAACTGTTGTTTTAATATCCAGTAACATTGTCGTTATGTAACTATCCTTGTATAGAGTTACTTTTGTGGTTGCTTGTTTAAAAAAAAAAACTTGTTTTTGAAATAGTTGGTAATTATTTATTGCCTATTTCGGTGTGTTGTTTAAAATTTTACTGATTTGCAGTTATTTTTATTTTGTTTTTCATTTTTTAAGTAATGTTCATCAAAAGGTTGTAATTAGTTAGTAATTCCTTAAAATGTATTTATAATAAAAACGTTGAAAGCAGACAGAACAATTTTTAATCATTAAAACCCGAAATTGACAACTCTAAAAGTTTTAATTACTTAAAAAGGAGTATTTAATAGACAGACATAATACTTACTAGTATTTATTTAATTCAGGTACAACTATGTCTACATTTAGAAATTACAAAGAAAGATAGATCAGATATGACTTTATAAATAAAAAGTAATTCAACACAATTTGTATATTAACATTCATTTTCAATAAACAAAACTAGCCAAATGTCTTTAAATTATTTCAAAAATATGTTTAATAAGTAATAAACTTAATTTGGTTATATGTAAAATAAATAAAAAAATACAATATTAAATCATGTTAACAGAATATTGATTCATCCATGTGATTTCAATAATAATTATGTAGCTGATTATCAGTAAACGTTTTAAAATCAGTTAATTTCTTGGTTATAAAGATTATCCTCTTTCTAAGAAGGACTTTCTTCTTTATAATATAGAAATAATATTAACGAACGTTTTGCATCCAACATCCATCTAGGTCAGGCTTTGAATTCCACCAATATTAAAACAATCTCACAGCTTCACAACCATTTACGGCCAGTATTATGAGCTCATAGTTAACGATAAAATCTTTCTTTCTAAGCGAGAGCCGTATTGTGATCATAAGGAGCAGTAAATTGAAATCTTTAGTAAAACGTCATAACGATCAAATCATAACAGTTACTTTTTTAATAAAAAAAACATTTTAGCATAACGAAACAGGTGCTTTAATTTACTAGAAAAAGGATGCAGTAAATCGAATCTCGTAGACCGTGAAAGTGTGTTTTGTGTATTACTGACACGGTGAACTTGATAATACTTCAGTTCTACACGTCTCTATGGATGGCGGTAGTTGCCTTATTTCAGGTAACTGTCTGTTCTTTTACCCGTTATACCAATAAAGAAAAACAAAACATTGTACATTACTCAATTAAACCATTCTGGTTATAGTCCTTGCTTGAGACCTGAATAGAAAAAAAACGACATAATCTAAAAAGCTATTACTACTTATTTACAACGTCTATATTATTACTAAATGTTTCCCAGAAATAAACTAACTATTCAATAAAAACATTAACATTATAAAATTATGAATGTATCGCTTTTGACCTTTGGATAGATACTGCAGTTATCGTGCTGCACGCCACAACCTTCATATAAATATAACATACCTAGTGATACACATACATATATACGTGTATTTTCTTTTAATTCTAAAATAGTTTAGTTTTAACTACCTGGTTTTTAGTAGGCTCGAATGGCGGACCGCCTCACGAAGAGGCGGTACACAAACAATGCTTGCATTATATTGTAAGTGACTAAGGTCACCAGCGGCCCAACTTCCCTCTCTTTTTTTCCCTGTCCTCATCACCCTTAAAGGCGAGCAACGCACTTACGACTTATGAGTTACAGGTGTCCATGGGCGGTGATTGTCACTTATAATCAGATAAGTCATCTGTTCGTCTGTCCCCGTAATAATAAAAAAAAACAGTTTTTAATAATGTCAGCATTGCATTTCAGTTAATTGAAAACACTTAACTGTATGCATACGCTCAGACTTATATCCCTGAAACGTACGCAGAGGTTGATCCAGTAGTAGCAGTCACTTGCCATCAAGCTAACCGTCTGCTCGTTTGTGCCTTACAACATAAAAAGCCACCCACACTGCGTGGCTGGCTCTCATACTTTTAACTGTTTCTAATCAAACCGAAAATGATTGTGGCAAAACTCGCCAAAATTTATTTTTGATTCGGCCCTCTTTCAAACCTAATAAGACAGTTCTGGCATGCTTAATAATTTCTGAAATATTTCTTTTTCGACAATGAAACACTAACTACACCTAATTTGTTGTCTTTGCTCGATTTGAAAATAGGTTAACCTGAGCTTTACGCTAAAGTAGAATAGGGTCACCCCATTACTTCTCGTGACTAAGTGATTGGAGTGTGTCTGTCAGACAGTTTGTATACAGTCATATAGGGCTCAGTTGATGGCGATAGACTTGCCCCCTGATACGTGGGACTAGATTCTAATTGGCAAAGTGTGGGCTGCGTAACCCCTTAGGAGTTAGCGTATTAAAATCAAATCATATTTAACTGACTTCCGAAAGAAGAAGGCCCTCAAGTTGATATGTCACGTATTACCTTCGCCTATTTTTTTATGTAAATTAAAAGAAAAAAAACATTTTTTTATGGGTACTACCCAAAGTTGGTACTATTTAATTTGAGACGAAATCATTTTACATCTAAGATGGAATACGAAGGGGTGAAGAATACTCAATATCTTCAACATTTGTGAATCGATTTATATAATTCTTTTTTAAAGTCAAATAGTTATTCTTAAGGTGTGTTCAATTTATAATTGAAGATTTTTTTTTTCAAGAGCTATTACATTGGTAGAGCCAGCTTAGGCACGAATGAGCCGGCTCTACCGGTACGATACCACGGCCTCACAGAAAACCGGTTGTGAAGCAATGCTTGCATTGCCTTTCCCCGAAATAAATCTCTGGGTCTGACCCCCTCTAGCATAAAAAAAAGTTAATATATAAAATTCAAAGAAAATATAAATAGAATATAAATAAAATATAAATTCTTTGTATCTTGTCCATCTAGTAGAGTTATTACATCCATCCATTGAAATGATAAGCCTATAAAAGCTTCTAAGAGACACGACAGAAATGATGAACATTCCTCCATATGGACCCCATATATTACATCCAAAGAAGGCCCTACGCACGTACCTGTACAATAAAATGATTTAGACTCCGTAATAAAAATGGATACGTACATATACAAGCGCGGAATTAAATTACTGTCATAGGGACGGCTTTTACCTCCATCTCTGTCTATCCCTTTCTGTCATTCTATGTTTATCTCTGTCTTTGAGTGTATTAAATTAAATTGACGTATAAGGATGGAAGATTCATTGCATTGATTTCGAGTGATTGAGATGGCAGTAAATTGTATTAAGTGTTTGATGATCGACTTTATGTTTGAGTAAGGTAAGTGTGAGGTTTGAGGTTAAATAGTTTTGATACTTGATTATTTTTAATATTTTACGTTTATATTTATTAACATCATCTTATCTATCTATCCTATATACAAGTCGTGGTCAACTAATTAAGGACATTCAAGATAATGGACAGCAATAACCGGCTATGTACATATAAATATAAAACCCTGTTGATTTCTCAGTAACTATTATTTGCATAATTTGATCCGATTATTATACTATAAATGGCTGTAAATAAAAGATTAAATAAATATAAAAAAGTGTTTAATATCAAAGGTTAACCATGTATTCAATTTAAGGTACAATTCTGTAGCTGGACATTTAATTAAGAACAGTAAAGTAAAATGAAAAATAGAGTTAAACAGAACTAATAATCTGCAGTATTTTAATTTCTTTAACATCTTCATTTTATTACGGGTAAAATCAGTACCCAGTAGCAAAACCTTTGTTAGTAATTACCGCTTGACACCGATGTGGCATAGACATTATCAGTTCTGACATATTTCAACAGGAATGTTTGCCCATGCCTCACAAAAAGCTTCATTAAGTTCATCTAAAGTTGTGGTACGATAAATGCCATCTTTTTTCTTAATTTCGTGCCAAAGGTGCTCGATTGGGTTGAGGTCGGGGCTATTTGCTGGCCAATCTAGCACTGATACCGACTGTCTGTTAAGAAACGACTTGACTGAACGGGCTGTATGTTTTGGGTCGTTATCATGCTGAAAAGTCCATATAATAGGAAGATGTTCCTCAGCATAGGGAAGCATAGTTTCTTCTAATATTGCCTTGTATTGATGTTGGTCTAAGTTACCCTGAACTTTCCTCATAGGTCCCACTCCACGTCCAGAAAATGATCCCCACATTTTAATGTTTCCTCCGCCATGTTTCACCTGCTTTTTTGTGAATCTTGGATTCATTTCCGCTTTTACAGGACGCCGTACGTATTGCCTTCCATCTGAAGAAATCAAATTAACCTTGGTCTCGTCAGAGAATAATACATGTTGCCATTGGTCGTAGGTCCAATGCTGGATGAGGCGGGTAAACTGTTTGAGAGAGTACTCTCTGCCCGCATCGTCCAGCACCTGGACGAGGTCGGCCCCGATTTGTCGGACGCCCAATACGGTTTCCGAACGGGTCGTTCAACAGTTGGGGCTGTGTTGCGTCTGCGGGCCGTGACTGAAGAGGCGGTGAGCTGTGGCGGCGTGCTGTTGGCGGTGTCTTTGGACATCGCCAACGCATTCAATAGCCTGCCATTCAGCTGCATCAGGGAAGCGCTCCGCTATCACGGGGTGCCACAGTACCTGAGGCGGCTAGTGGCAGACTATTTAGAGGAGCGTACCGTCATGTACGAGGACCGAGAGGGAAATCTGAGACGTCGGCCCATGTCGTGCGGTGTTCCACAGGGGTCTGTTCTTGGACCCCTCCTGTGGAACATGGGATATGACTGGGTCCTCCGAGATGACTTCCCCCCAGGGCTGGGCGTAATTTGTTACGCTGATGACACTTTGGTCACAGCTCGGGGGGTGAACTTTCAAGAGGCTGTGCACCTGGCCGCCAGAGGAGCCTCAATGGTGGTCAGGCGCATCGAGGCGCTGGGCTTACGGGTGGCCCTGGACAAGACGGAGGCCCTTTTATTTCATGGGCCCCGTCGTGGTCCGCCCCCTGGCGCTTCAATCATGGTCAACTCGGTCCTTGTACCGGTTCGGGCCCACATTAAATATCTGGGCCTGATCCTTGACGGGAGGTGGCTCTTCGACGAGCACTTTCGGCAGCTTGCTCCAAAGCTGGTCGGCGCTGCGTCCGCTCTTGGGCGCCTTTTACCCAACTTGGGTGGACCCAGCGTCGCTACAAGACGGCTGTACACGGGGGTTGTCCGGTCAATGGCACTGTACGGTGCACCGGTGTGGGCGGAGGCTCTAACCGCCCAGAATAGGGCACGCCTTTGGCGCCCTCAGAGGGTTATGGCGGTTAGAGCCATACGTGGTTATCGCACCGTGTCGACGGAGGCGGCGTGCGCGTTGGCCGGAACTCTCCCGTGGGATTTGGAGGCGGAAGTGCTCGCCGAAGTTTATCGGCGGACGGCTGAGTTCCGGGCGGGTAGCGGCAGACGGCCCCCGCCCGAAGAGGTACGCGAGTGGCGTGAAGCCGCTCGTCGAGCCACGATGGCTCACTGGTCGTCCCGGCTGGAGGCTCCACGTGCTGGCTTTGCCGCTGTGGAGGCGCTCCAGCCGGTCATCGTCGAATGGGCAGAGCGGCAGCACGGGACTCTTTCTTTCCGCCTAACGCAGGTTCTTTCCGGGCACGGCTGCTTCGGAAAGTACCTGCACTCGGTCGCTAGGAGAGAATTATGTCCCGCCTGCCACCACTGCGACTGCAGTGAGGACTCGGCTCAACATACACTCGCAGACTGCCCCGCTTGGGCGGCGCAGCGTCGGGTCCTCACTGCAGTTATCGGAGAGGATCTCTCGCTACCGGCCGTCATACGCTCCATGGCCGGTAGCGACAGGAATTTCACCGCGGTCGCAACCTTCTGTGAGGAGGTTATCTCGCAGAAGGAGGCGGCGGAGCGGGCCCGGGAGGACGATCTCCACTCGGACCCAACTCGCCGCCGGCGAACCGGGCGGCGTAGGCGCGCTTACCAGCGCCTCATGCCGCCCTGAGTGTGGCCGCGGGTGGTCGGGACGGGTTTTCCCCTCCATCCGCCATATGGCCAGCCGCGAGGAGGCGACGTCCTGGTGTGTCTGGACGTTGCCTAATTGAGAGTTACCAGAAGGTGGTGCCCGCACTGTTGCGGGCAACAGGCGCTAGGAGGGGTCCGGATGTCTTACCAAAGCTGTTCCCGGATTCCTCCTATTTTAGGCGCAGGATGGCACACCGTGTGGTTTTAGTCGGTCCGATTCCGACACACCGTTCCACCGAAAACCCCGGTGGGATGACGGCCCGAGGGGGTTTCCACACGTAAAAAAAAAAAAAAAAAAAAAATGGTCGTAGGTCCAATGTCCATATTTACGTGCAAACGCCAAACGTGCATTTCTATGCTCTTTCTTTAACAACGGTACTTTGCGAGCCACTCTTCCGAACAACCCTGCTTCTGCCAGACGTCGTCGAACTGTCCTCGCTGATACACTGACTCTTTCGTCTGCCCCAAACACTTCATGTTTAATTAAAATAGAGCCTAGAAACGGATCTTTCTTAGCTAACCTGGTTATCATTCTATCTTCTTGCGGAGTTGTTTTTCTCGATCTTTTTTTTCTGGGCACATTTAAAGTTGTGTTATTGCGCTTGAAATGTTGCACTGCATTGCATACCATAGTTTTTGAACAATTTAAATATCCTGCTATCCTTCGGTATGACCAACCACGCTCGACAAACTTCATGATAATTTTTCGTAGTGTTGCATCGCAACTTTTATTTTTGCCCATTGTTCTTCAAAATAACTCTCAAAACTTGAAATTACAAATCTAGATTGCCGCCAAAACTACCACAAAGAATAGGAGAAGAAAGAAAATAATAATTGAGATTCAGATTTTGAAACTAGAACGCAATATCTCAGTGTCCCTAATTAAATGGCCAGCCAGCATTCTTTGAACAAATAGCACTGTGATCATCTATCAGCTATACTGTAAAGAGGTTTAATGTTTAAGAAGTTGTTATTGTTTGTATAATTAGGCACATAAATGACTAATTATACTTACATGTAAAAGATGTGGAATATTGTTTAGACTCGTTGGAAAATAAAAAATAAATTCACAATTTGGATTAACTAGAGAGTGTCCCTAATTAGTTGACCACGACTGTATATATATATATATATATCTATCTATGAAGGCACAGACATCTCAAACACCCACTTTTTGGGAATCACATTTGGTTTGGTACTACTTAACTTTACCGAAAACCACACGACGATATTATATAGAATTGACACGTTTAGTCTTTCGAATAATCGTTACATATAACCTCTCTCAACCTTTTTGGGGAGAGTAGAAAGTTTCCTTGTCACACAAGATCCTAAACTAGATAAAAAAGTAGCTGGAGCGTCGCTGTCTTTACAAAATGTTTGTAAATGCACGTTAAAATATATGACTTACATTTTTGGAGAAAAATCGTTATGTCACAGTTGCTAGTGCGATTGTCGACACTTTGGAATCTCTCCAAATGTATCCACTGACAATTTAAGACTGAGCCTTTCAATCGTGTTGATTATCGAGATCTTCGAACGAATGCTAGTGATTAAGATAAACTCAGAGTTCATCTTACAATGGCTGTATGCGACGTTTAGGGTGTGACGTATTGTCTGTTTCCTCTATCGTAAATAAATGTTACGCAAAGATAAAAGCTTTTCTTTGTCAGTATTGAATTTAGCATTTCTTGTGCAAAATAATTAATGATTACATAAAGAGTAAGTTAAGGACTTATTATTGTAGATAGATTTTGTTTACAAGAAAATTTTATGAAAACTTTTTAAACGACTTCTATGAAGGAGAAGGTTATCAATTTGGTTGATTCTTGTATGTTTGTTAACGAATAATTCTGTCAGTTATTAATCAATTTAGAAAATCCTTCATTTATATATATGGATGAGTTTGTTTACCGTTTGGATAGACAATTGAAGAAAATGTCTAACCAAACGGTAGACATTTTCTTCAATTGTGAAGGTTAGAATTGTCAGTGTTAGGTTTTAACTAACCTAATAATTAAATTAGGTAAGTTTTATTTTTAATTAAAAAAATATAATTAAGTGTAGGAGAGATCAACAAATTGTTACTGTGTCGAGGAGTACCTTATAAATTAATATGCAAACAATGGACACAAAAACACCCAGACTCGAAATGAATATTTAGTAATTGAACCCACGATCTCTAGCTGAGCAGTCTTGGTCACTAACATCTTGACTATAATGTTTAGAAGGTTTCCCTTTAAGCAAAGAAATGTCAACTGTTATACTCTTGAGAGTTATTGTAACTATCGTTCAATTATGAGTGTACAAGAAACTTGTTATATTAATAGATATTCAATGTAGTATTCTCCACAATTTTGAAATATGACTTCGATTTTTTATAATATTGTATTTACAAATTCGTACAAAAAATTCGTCAAATGAGAATAAACGCTTTCACAATTCCATTTGTTAACAATATAAATTTCAAACGTAACATACCTCAGTCTGTTATCTCGTCACACAATACTAAAAAAATAAGCGAACAAGTAAAACATTCCTTCACAAAGAGCCAAATCAAAGGAAGTCAAAACCACCAAAGGCATGATGAAATACAGTCAACAACAAAAGATTTAATATCGGGTATAGTCGTTTAAATATAAAAAAAAGCTATTACAAGTCTTGTGATATTACTGAATGAAACTGTACGAGAAACTACTTTACTGAGCGGAGAGAGTTTCACCCCTATTGTATCAAAGAGACCCCTCTTTGATACAATAGGGGTGAAACTTGTTTACATTGAGTTCTGCATCTGATGGACAGGCAAACGCAGGCGGACAGAGTAAGGCTTGAGCGAGCGCGAACATTTGATTTGAATACTTTTTAAAATTTTGCTTATTTTGGCAAAGTTTATTACTAGCTTTAGTAGCCCTGTGGTTCTCGATTGAGTAGGATGGAGCCAACATATCTGTTCCCATGTTGTGTGTTGTGTTGCGAAAGGAGACTAAAGGATTACACTGTTATTTATTAGACAGCACATATACAGATAATCAGGCTGTAATTTCAATACGCTTGCCCTCTATTTCGTACGTGGGAATAAATTTTGGCAGGCATAAAGTGAGTGTTTGAGACCTGCCTCTACGGGGTTATAGGTGAGTGTGTGTATAATTCTAGCTGGAGTAGCCTGAAATCAATCTCTTTCCTACATTCCGAAATCTTTTAGGTACAGAAGCAGTCAATTTTATAGTAGATAACACATTTTTTTAAATGTTCTAAGCATATTTTTTTTTAATTTTTATAACAATGATTTTTCTATAAAAAAGAATCAGAACGAGTTTTAAGCAAAATAAATTAATAAGGCCGTTGATTGAGTTACGTTTGATTGTTGTTCATCATCAGTCTATCGCACGCCACTGCCATCTATTTTCGGCTTCTCGCATCCAGCTCCTGCTAGCCATCTTGCGCAAATTGTCACTCCACCTGGCCTGTGGGCGTCCTACGTTACGTTTGCCGAGACGCGGTCTCCAGATCTGACTTAATTTATTTTAATTATTGTCAATACTAAATAAACATTTTGTGCCCTTTGAGTCTACTGGTATAGGTCCTGACTGCTGAGCAAAAGGTTGTGGGTTCGATACCCACACGGGACAAAAATTTGTTCGTCTCTTGTCTTGTTGTTTTTTGCATGAATTGTTCAAATGTTTTTCAATTACCTCACGACATACGCTTACATAAGGTATGATTCCTGAATCATTCATATCATCAATGATCATCAATATAATGCAGGAGTTGTATTATAAAAAGTCCTTATTTGTCGCTATTGTCTATAGCTTGCCCAACGAAGCGACTCATAAGCAGTTAATTGCATAGGTCGTGGAGTTTTAAGACAGCCACTCTGCCGTTAATAGATGCATTTGCATCGCAGTAGCCCTGATTAATCGAGCTCCACCGTGCACATCTCGATGTAAAATAGGACCACGCTTAATACAAGTAAAAACATTAAAACGTTCAAAACATTACGGGGGAGCGTTGAGAGGTCCCGGGTCACTTGACGCTCAGTGCAAATGTAAATAAATATGCTTTAACACGTCTGTTTGAACATACCGGTGTTTTTATTAATAAATTTATACTTACGAAGTAAAAAAACGAAACGGAACAAAAAAACGAGTAAATAGGAAAATAAGTAGAATAGAGCCAACCCATTTCTTCCCATAGGTGTCTTAAAAATCGATTAGGTATCGAACTGGTAGCATCCATACTGTCTAGCAGACAGTCTGGATGCTACCGGTGATTGTATCCATACTGTCTGCTAGACAGTACCCGTGTGGAACCGCTTAGTCTTAATGTCAGAATTTATTTTACACACCTCTGCTTACCCCCTATGGGATACAGGATACAGGATACATAAGCGTATGTATGTACATCAGAACACCAGCGCTGCAGTCTCCGGCTGCAACAATATGCTGAGATAGGTGCCTTTTCTAGCATCGCACAGGGCGTTATACGTACTCATGGCTTTTATTTGAATGCAACAATTATATGCTGCCCTGTGAATGTCAGAATAAATGCTTTCTCTCTTTCTTTCTTTTACATATATTATCTAGAAGTGTACATATATTACTCCCACTATTAAGGCTATTTAAGTGACACCTGGCACGTTTTAATTCAGCAAGTCGTATAGGCTCTAGGCTATAACAGAACCATCATATGTAGGTACATACAATACGCATAACCCTCCTCTCCTCCTTTGGTGGAAATGGGTTCATAGTTGCCCATCGCTTAGAACCCACATTACTGAGCTTAGTTTTGGGGTGTTTATAGAGCTGTGTATGTAATATATACCAGAAAAGTAATCCTATTACAAATAAATATTTATTAAAACCGTGAAGAATAGCATTATACGTAACAATTAATAGAAAGTTCTCAATATTGTTCTCGACTATTTGCAATAACTAGGCCAGTGTAGTTAGTCCTTTAACTTTACCTTGTTATGGTGAATAAGCTTATGGCCAGCAGTGGGTGTCTATATACACATATGTATAGTATTACACACATACTAGTGATGTAACGAATGTTAGCATTTCACATTCGCGAATGTCAATGCGAATGCGAATATTCATCTCCAACATTCGAGGAAGCGAATGTTGACTTTTAACATTCCTTTGTTTTAATTTAATTACTAAGATTTAAGAATTTAAAGTTACAGCAAGCTTAATTACTATTCTTTTGGTCAACTGCGTAGATAGTTTATATATCATTAGCTTTAATGTATAGAAAATGAATATATATAAAGAAATAATATATGTATAACTAAAACTAAAGGTTAAATAATTCAAAACCAAATAAGTATAATCTTTTGTAAAAAGAAATTGTAACTTTATTTTCAAATACTTAAGTTAAATTCTGTTTTTTTAGATTTTGTTTATTAATTGAATGGGTAAATATATAATAGGCGCGCATAAGGTTATTAGATATGAGGTTTCTTTTTTAATATTCTTTAGAAGAAATTATAAACTTTTTTAAAAAATAGTACTTAAAGTCTGTTCAATATAATATATACATATATGTAAGAAGACTTATTTGATCCAGAGATTATTATTACCAATTACCTGATTTGATTCACCCTGATCTTTGAACTTGATTACAACGAGGCCTCGATCTCTGTAGTGGGATGTTATATGGGCTGTTTTTTTTTACTACTTTTTTTTTCCCTAGTTTGATTACACCTCTAGTTATTTTTTGATTTATTGATTTGTTTAGATTTCATGTAAGGAAGTATGAAAATTATATTTTGGTTTATTTGTGATAATAATTTGTTGTTCAAATATTATTAGTATATAAAAACTATAAATCTTATCAGTTGTATTGTCATTCAATATCCATTCCATCCATATATAATTTTTTTCAAATACATTCGCCAAACATTCGCATCGTTTCTTGCGAATACGAATGCGAACATTCGTTACATCACTAACATGCGACAGTAGAGCCATGCTTAGTAACGAATGGGCCGGCTCGACCGGTGCCTCGGCCTCACAGAAAACCGGTAGTGAAAAATTTTGCATACATTTCTGGAGGTCCAACTCTCTGCTCTTCTTTCCCGTTTCCTCATCCCTTTTCTTTTCTTTCCCCTCCTCTTATCCCCCATCCCTCACCACCCTCAAATGCGGGCAGCGTACTTACGTCTCTTGAGTTGCGAGTGTCCTTGGACGGAGATTGTCACTTCTCACCTGTCCCCTAAAATATAAAAAAAAAAGTGTTGATATCTATACCCACACCTTATTTTGTTACAAATCATTTTATATTCATCCTCATTAAAAAAGGAAATATATAGAACTTTCCTAAGAACTCTACATTTGAAACATTTTTACTTATTTCTAAGTACTTATTTTATTTTATAGATTGCTCTTATATGTTAATTGCTAGTTAAACACAAATTATACTGTGAAAAATAGTACTGTTTACCAATAGAATTTTAAATATTGATTTAGAGCGCTCCTACAGGTCAAAGAATATAACCGAAAATATCGAATTGTTCATTATTCATTCATCGTCAAGATAATCAAAGGAGTCAATCAGTAGTATGTAGCCGTCAGTGGAGCGTGCTCACTGGGGAACAAACGAGTTGATTAATCGCCTAGGGCCGAATACGTAATCACGGCTGTTTGTGCTTTTGCTTCGGCGATTCCGTGTTAGGTTACTTGGGTTCAAACTTTTGTGGTCTACACAAGAAAATTTACTTAATAAGATAATTAATTCAGTTAAACGTTATTTTTTGCTAAAACTAGTGAAACGTAAATCCTTTTTCTTACCACCGCTGTATTACAGTTACATTTTTGATAGAAACATTGCTAAAAATAGTATGCCTGTATGCGCCTATACGCCAATGCCTGTATTCCTCAACTGGTAGGCATATTAAACATCAAATTGTAATTTATAAAATTAAGGTATACAGTCGTACAGTGGTGAGCATATATTTATGTATATATGTTATCAACTTTAGTTCTCTTTCCCCTACCCGCGTCCCCCTGTCCCTCATCACCCTTAAAGGGTGACAGCGCACTTACAACTCTTGAGTTGCAGGTGTCCATAGACGGCCGTTGTCACTTACCATCAGGTGACCCATCTGTTCGTTTGTGCCCCTATAGTATATAAAAAAAAAACATTGTGGATTTTGTTTACAAGAAGCCTTTTCCAAATTTGCAAAAATCTTCGCAATTGCCGAGATCTTGAATAAAAGTTATAAATCAAAACTTTGTGCAAAATGTGAGAATCAATTCTAAAATTGGTTAACTTTGACTATTTATTGAAGTTGCTTTGTACGAAAACATACTTTTTTTAACCTGCGTTTATTAGCTTTCTCTGTATCGATGTAAAGGAATCTTTGATAGTGATTTTATTTATTTAGCGAACTTCATGCACAAACTGTACAAAGGCAGACTTAACAATATGACATGACACGACATGTTGGATAGATTATGAAAAGCCTACAACTCAGTGCCGCATACGAGGCCCCTCAGGGTTATGGAGTTGTACAAGATTGACACAACTCGATGTATTTTCTTGAAGGGCTGTATGCAGCTAGCTATCGTTTGCGGATGGAAGGTCAGGTAATATCGTTGGATATTACCTGACCTCCTTTACATGGACGATTTGAAACTGTTTGCGTGCAGCAATTTCCAATTAATAAATTACCAGAGGTACTGAGCCTTACTGAAACCTTAAGTAAATGTGTCAGGATGGATTTTGGTGTAGATAATAAATATGCAGTCATTCAACAAAAAAAGGTAGTATTGTGGAACCTGAAGGGATTGAACTTTCAGATTCAACATACTTTCGACGTCTTTCAGCATATAAAACGTACAAGTGTCTAGGTATGTCACAGGCGTTGGGTATAAATGTTTGGCTATGAAGCAATCATTACATGAACGCTTCTTTGGCCGCCTGAAAAAAGAATTGAAAGTCTCTTGTCGGGTGGTAATAAGGTGCGGCCCTATAGCGGTTCGATAATACCAGTCCTTACCTACTTCTTGGGCACACTTAGATGCACTCAGACGGAATTGGATACCCTGAGTAGAAGAGTTCGTAAAATGCTTAATAATATCGAATGCACCTTCCACGTTCATCAGTGATGAGACTATATATTCTACGGAAATTGTCGTGGTTTCATAAATGCCAGGGCCCTCCATAACGATGAGATATGTAATCTTAGAGATTACTTTCTCTGTGTTAACGTAGAAGTACACCAGGATTTGGTGGCAGTTGATAACGGACTCACTCCGGTTGGTCTTGGGAAAGAGAACGCAAACCTGGAGTACTTAATATTACAGATCGTAGGGAGATATTGAAGATTTAATTTAAACTCAAACACAGGACAAATAATTATGCTCATTACATAAATATTTGTCCTGGCTGGGAGTCGAACCCACGACTTCTGGCTTAGCAGTCAGGGTGGCTAAACATGGGACCACGTTTACGGTTTTGCTACAATTTAATCTACTGTACGGTTGTCACTTACCATCAGGTGACCCGTCTGTTCGTCTGTCCCCCGACACAATGAAAAAAAAAAAAGATGGGATGACATTAAATGTATACTTATTCATCTTACATCTGATATAAGGATGGTGCCAGAATAGTAAATAGTGGTGCTCCTCAGTGGCTTTTAATACACCAATACAGTTTGAGTTCCTATAATTCCTTTTGATGTGTTCAACACATGGGGCTTGGTAACGGTGATCTGATGATAAAGCCAGAAGGTCGAATTTTACTTTACTTTATTTTAAAGAGTCGAATGCGCCATATCACAAAGTGTATTTTTTTTTTCTTTCCATCTGATATACATATTTCATAATCAAGTCGAAAATTTTATTAAAAACGAAAAAAATAGTTTACTGTAACAGTTACTTTTATCCAATTATCAACCTCAAAGTCTACACATGAGTATCAACAAGATGGTATCTATACGTAGTTTCCAACACAATTGAATCGACTCCAATCCAATCAAAGTAGTGTTACTGTTAATAAACAATATATTCTAGATTATTCTAGAGCGGTTCTACTGATTACTGTCTGAATCGTTCAGGGTGGGCTTCGTCCTACAAACACGGATTGAGATGACTGGGCCTGACGCCCGCGGGTACGGCATGTGGTGCAAGTTGTTAGCTGAGCGAGTAACATCATAGTCATTTCAATGCGTTTTGTGACGATAAAAAGTAGTTTATCAAATACGTAACTAATAAAGCGTAATAAGAAGCTTAGTAGTTTGCCTAACCCTGTTACTGTTAAAGGTAGCAGATTAAAATATAGATGGTAACTTTTCGCATTTAAAACAGTATTATATATGTAGTTTATTTTAAATGAGGATATTCTTAGATGATGTTTTGAGAAATTTTACATTTAGAATTATAATAAAATAGGATTTTAAGTTACGTAGTACGTAAGTATTTTCCCATACATCTCTGTACTGGATTCTCATTGGCACTGCACCTTAGTGCCTTTATAGCTCGTATTAAATAATATATGTTAATTATTTTAACTAGAATATGATAAAAATACCGCAATCTTCTTGTCTCACCGTACCGTACTCAAAGCGACATCAAAGATTGATCAATTTATCTTAATTACATACGGTACATTATAAATGCGAAAGTTTAATGGATTTTGATTCTCAATCACGCCAGTGTCTGAATGGATTGAATGAAATACTTATAATATTAATGAAATACTACAGTACAGCATATATCTGCCTACACTGATTTGAGAAAAGTTGTAGCTTATGTATGTTTGTATGTATAGTACAGATGTGAATAACATATAGGCTACTTTTTATCTCAGAAAAATGAAGAGTTCAAAATTTACACGCGGACCAAGTTGCAGGTAACAAGTAATATCTTTAAAATTTCTTACATACATATGTACATACTCTCACGCCTATATCCCTTAAGGCGCAGGCAAAAGTGTATTAAACACCTATTTTGGTAATTAGAATTTGGCCACAAGCAAGCCAGCCTATTGCCGTCAAGTTATGACAGTGTATATACTGTCTGATAGATAACAGTTCGATCTCTTATTCGCATTTTACGACACCACAGGAAGAGATGGGGTTGCCCTACTTTAGTCCACCGTGAACCACACGGCACTATAGTTTCTTCATGAAGGAATACTTTGTCCCTTATAAAATATAAGTGTTATATAATTCACGTTTAATCGCTTCCACTCATGCCTTGCGTTAAAGTAGCGAAGCGGCCCGCGCTCACTTGAGGCAAGCTTGTGATTATGTCGGGTCACGTGCCCCCCGGATCACTACCGTCCGCGCGGATTATTACTATTATACGTACCTACCTACAACATTTATAGAGGCACTGTAATATTGTATAGACTTTGTATATGAAGAAAATAGAAACTCGCAGACAGACCTAAATATTGGCTATGTGTAAAAGACACACATACTTAAATAAGCTCACGCCTAGAGTAGCCAGAGGTGTGTTTAACACCCATATTTTGCTCATGAAAATTTTGCTCCCAGTAACGTAATAGGTTGCAAGCCTATTTTCTTCAACTGGTCACTGTATACATTCTGTCTAGTAGATGAGAGACTGATCCTTTAGTCACTTTTTACTACACCATCGGGAGTAGAATAGATGGCTCTATTCTACTCCATTGAACCGTACGGCATTGTAAAAGACAGTGCGTTTTTCTCATAAGTGCGCCATTCGCGAACGAGTGGTTAAAGTTCAACGCAGGCAGGCACTTAATATTCTAATATTTCATAAATAAACTTATTTATTTATTTACAATTTTAGAAACGATTTATAATGATTAATCATAGTGTATTTTGCAACTGTCAATTATAAATCAAATCCCGGTCTAAACAGTAAACACATACAGTACAAAATAGATTCTACAGTGTGTTTGTAGGTACTTTTACAGTAAATATCTAAGCGTACGGACCTAGAACAGTGAAGTGATATCCGAGTCAGGCCAGGAAAGGAGGAGGAATTACTTATAAAAATTACTGTGTCGCGTTTCCCAAAAAGAATCCCTTCAAATTATGTTTGATAAAAGCGAAATGCTGTTTGTTAGTCTCACGTATGCTTCATAATGGCATGTGCGATTTAAATAATTTCTTATTTGTTTTAGAACAAGGCTGGTGTATAAGCAAAAAAATAATGTAAATAAGAAAGATAAGGTAAAACTATGTTCACGAAGATCAAAACGAGCCAAACATTGAGTAAAAATCATGTGATCTATAATCTTAATAATGTTTTAAAAAACGATTTTAAATAATGGTTGATCAATTTTATGAAATAAAAAAAAAAAAAGTTTAATAGATAATATGTAATGAGTTTTTACTCATGACATATTATCTTATGTGAGCACCAAGAGGCATATAGGTTTAGTATGAGTCAATGGGTTTGTGTACTGTGTGCTACATCGATGAGGGAACTCATCTACTACAGTGCCTATCAATAGTGTATGATATCGTATTTCAACTCAAATTGAGAGAAAAGGCATAATAGATACTACCAAGATTTCAGATTATAAATAAGCATATATTAAATATAATTTATAATATATTTTGTCTTATTATTATATATTTATTTAGTATCATATTTTGGTGCAACTAGCTTCTCGACAGACTTTGTCTAAAAGACTTCCTTTGTTGACAATATTTAAATCAATAATTGGGTTAATGGAAATAAATGATTTTGATATTGAGTTTGATTTCAAATCAAGCAATTATGTCAAGAAAATGTCTGAAATTTTAAGAAATGGAATGTTTAAGTAACTTTAATATTTCATATTTACCCAAAATTTTGTTAAATTGTACATACTTAAAAAAATATATATCTTGACTTGACAAATTCTTTTTGTAAGTAAAATTACTGTCAATGTTAGTAGTTGTTGTTTAAAAATGTATTTATATATTTATATATATCTTCTCTTCTTTCCCAACTTCTCATCCTCTCTCCTCTTTCCCCTTCCCGCATCCCCCCATCCCTCATCACCCTCAAAGGCGGTCAGCGTACTTGCAACTCTTAAGTTGTAGATGTCCATGGACGGGGGTTGTCGCTTACCACCAGGTATCTCGTCTGTTCGTCTGTCCTCCTATATTATACGAAAAAAACTTTCAAGGTAGCGATTAGGCTTCTTACTTGTCTTTAAAGTAGCTGTAAACACTTACCATCGGTGACTATCTGCTCGTTTGTCCCCCTGTAAAAAAAAATTACTAATAATTTCTTCTAACCTACATATTTTCTATGCCAATAAAATAATACATTATTATGGCCTCAGATAACAAAAAGTGAATATATATATATATCAATTACCGAATCGAGTTTTCAGCTCTGCAACCGTCCCCTTCAAATATTCACCTGGCATTCAGCACGGCTTTGTGCCGCCAAATAGTTGGGTTCTGACATATTAATCTGGCGGATACACCGATGGTATGTAGCCTGCGGACGATCGATCGCTTTTGTCGGTTAAATACTAACTTTGACACTGAAAAGGTGTTTATTGCGTTATTTTTGGTAGAACAGCCAAAGGTTCACCGTCAACTATGTTGGAGTGACTGATTTATCTTGTGTAAATATAACTCAAGCTAAATTATTTCTGTGTCACGAGGGACTTTACAAACACATAATCAACGCGCACAAAGAACACCCAGATTGGGGGGCAACTACATATTTGTAGATCTCATATTTTTTGTCCTGTGTGATAATTGAATTACTACCTTGTACCTTTGTTCAGTGGTAGAGCCATTAGGCACGAATGGGCCGGCTCAACCGGTGCGATACCACGGCCTCATAGAAAACCGGTTGTGAAGTAACGCTTCCGTTGCATTTCCCCGAATTGAGTGAGGTTTCCGGTGGCCTAATTCCCCCTCCCCCCTTTTCTCTCCCCTCATCTCCTTTCTCCTTTTTTATATCTCCTCATCCCTCCTCTCTTCTTTCCTCCCTGCATCCCCCATCCCTCATCACCCTCAAAGGCGGGCAGCGCACTTGCGACTCTTGAGTTGCAAGTGTCCATGGACGGCGGTGTCACTTACCATCAGGTGACCCGCCTGTTCGTCTGTCCCCCTATAGTATAAAACAAAAAAAAAAGAAATACTACGTCCGGCTGCTGGACCAACAGGTCAGTTAAATAAAAAAAAAAAAAAAGCTTACTAGAGATCAGACATACATTCATACACTTACAAAAGATCACACATTCCCATACATTCCCATGCACTGACTAGATTTTCAATTGATGTGTCCTGTTTATTGCTCAGTATTTTTTAAGATGGAGAAAAATTTTACGTCATTACCACACGAATTTGTTATACCTAAGTATTTGTTACATGTTTTATGTATATAATTATATAAAAGAATTAAAAAAATGAATGAAAGTTAGAGTTAGGTAGGTTCCTTATTGAAAAACCTGATTTTATTTTCTAAGCAAATTATCAGAAATACCAATGTATTTTGAATTTAAAAAGCAATTCATTAATATTCCACTCAATTAGCTTTTTTTTTATAAAAGTAATATAATCTTAGATTATAAAGTATTTTGCAGGCACCGACCAAAACATTTATTTTCCATTCCATAATTTTCAACATAAACATTTCGAGGCGGAATTTTTCACGAAAATAAAAAAGTATCCAAAATAACAATGGGATTACTGTTTCATTTGAGTAATGGGGTTATAATCCTTTGCGGAATTTATTTCGTCTCCCATAAACTTTTATTCGGCTTGGAACACGTCCAACCAAGTTTGCTTTGTAATTTGCAATAACTCGTTAGTTCACCTGTACAATAATTTTAATTATATTACTCTTACAATAAATCCTTTAACATCTAATTGGGAATTCTAAATAATTGCCCAAATATCATCTGTATAAAGGCACCACGGCACAAATGTTTGGTAGTCAGCATTACACATAAATTGTTACGTACTTAAAGCCACGACGGAAAATATCATAAGTAAAACCATATACAAGAGTAGGCGATTAAAATATAGCTTAATGGTTACCTAACAAAGTTTCTTTCTATAACAATTTAGGAAAAGGTTTATTAGGCTTGTACACGTTTACCTCTAGTTGTTTATTAAATATACTAGGACTGTCCTGTGTTGTGGAGAACAATACAAATAGACAGACAACGGACACACTCAAACTCGAGAGAACTATTTGTAGATCACACAATCTTTTGTCCCGTTACCACTAGACGAAAAAAACAGTCATTCTTCCTTATGCAATGAAAAATTTACTTTTGATTTTCCTATTTTAATGATCCAAATCTTGCCATTAGCGGTAACAGAAATTGTTAACTGACTTAGTGTTATTGTGCAAGTATGTGGATGGCGCATCTACTCGTATATTTTCTTCTTTTCTGACGAGACCAATTGTATTCTTTAAGGTAATCCTTAAAGAATACAATTGGTTAGATATCTTAAATACAACAGGACGGAACGAATGGCCGCACTGAGTATAGGGGTGTATTAATTTATTTTTATGTGACATATTTGTTACGTATCTTAATAATAAAAGGTAAAATAAGGTGAATATAATAATACTACAACTTCGAACCCCTTCCGTCATCACAATCAAAGGGAGGGGCAGCGTACTGAAGTCTTTAGCTTCAGTTACTATTTTTATGCTTTTACGCATCGAATTATTAACATATCATGAAAATGTTGCACTCACGTTACCCAACAAAGGTTACCTTACATCCAAAAACTACTTAATAAGCATAGAAAAGTAACTTAAACTTGAACAAAGTCGGGGGTAAAACATAAAGACAAAGCTATCGTACAAGAAATTAAGAATTTGTAAATTAGTAAAAACGATTTTAGAGTATTCAGGGAATTCCTGAGTTGATTACCTCAAACACGTCTAGTCAGTGTCAGTGATAAAATATTACGTGTAATAATATAACATACATCGTATATCTTAAATTTTATTCATGTCTCTAATGAACACACAAAGGAGAAAGTGGAAATTCCTAATCCGGATACCAAATTACAGAATTCAATACGCGACATTCCTGTCGCGTTGTGAGACAAAGACAGAAGTTCATTTTGAACAGTTCATTACGAATACTGTACTGAGTTACACCACTGTATAAGTAAGTCCGTATTTTGTAATAGTGTTACAGATGTTGTATTATCTGGAACAGGTATATATAATAGGATATGTATTTTTTATAAACAGTAAGATTTTATTGAATCCTAAGTTTTTAGAAGAACAATGAGTTGGTTATATTGTCAGCTTTTTTATCACCTCTTTTAATGTTTTTGACTTACACAGTGTCAAGTTAAAATAACCTATTCATCAAGTGCATGCCAACACAATACTTACTTTAAACAATATCATAATTTCATGTAATACGTACTTAAAATTGGCAAAATAAACTTGCCCCTAGCTTAACATTCTTTGTTTTTATAGTTTTTTTTTTTTTCACCACATCTTCACACCCGCAATTCAAGAGTCACAAGTGCGCTGCCGGCCTTTTAGGTAGGAGTACGCTCTTTTCTTGAAAGTTTGAAGGTCGTATCAATTTGTTCCATAAGCTGGTTGTGCGAGGCAAAAAGCTTCTGGAGAAGCGCACAGTGGTGGAGTGCCAATCGTCCAGGTGATGGGGATGGATATTTATTTATTTATTTATAAACTTCATGCACACGTGTACATAGGCGGACTTAATGCCTAGGGCATTCTCTACCAGTCAACCTTGGGGTGGTGAAGAAAATCGATAAGGTAGGTGCAGACATCTGGAATTTACTTGTTTTTGAAAACAACTGTAGTTACATACATTTACTATCGTTACAAATACATAAGAAATATACACATATATAAAAAAAATATATATGGAAGAAGATATATATATGTATATACTAACATACACATATAAATAGGTATACATTATATTTTGTCGCGTAGGACGATGGCGGAAACCAGCAGCCGGTATAAGTTACGATTATGGTTTGTTTATATATACAAAATCTGTAAGTATGTTTATGTTGTGTTTATCTGGATATCAAATGCAAAACATTCAGTATAACTACTATACTTGAAGGTAATTTTAGTTTTACTATATAAACGTTCGTACTTCCTGCTTTCACTGAGACTGAAACTGACAGAGATGCAGTAGGCATTAAGTCCACCTCTAAACAAGTAGAGCATAAAATTAAACCTTTCATAAATATTAGGATTTTTATAAATATATGAGGACTAGTTTATGAAAATAATAGATTATTTTAAGTAAAAAAATTACAGCGTTACGGTTAAAAAAGTAGTATATATTTTTATAGCAATTTCATTTAATCTTCTTATTGTAATAGTAAATATATTGAAACGTGTTGACATACGTCGATATATCGATATATCGTCAAATAACAGGTACAGCTGTTCCAAATATAACTGATCACAGTTTATTTATTTAAATCAATAATTGTTCGAGTACTGTAGCAATCTTAGTCTGTACTCGGATAATTTGTTTCGGTTTTATTAAGCATATGTTTAACTTTAGTCTTAATTAAATATTTCGTGTAAGAATGAGAATACCTTCTATTATCATTAACTGTAGTGAGTATCATTAAATGATTGTGGATTACTTTCAGAAGACTAAACAGAGTTTGTTAGTGTGAATATATACATATATAATATGTAGTTCTTGTTATATTTTTATTTAGCTTTTATTAAGCTAAATTTTGTGTCTACAATAACACACAAGTGCGTTAATGGCCTTTTAGGTACGAGTACGCTCTTTGGAATAACTCTTAGTGTATCACGCAATTTTTTACTCGTGTGGGAATCGAACCCACGCCTCAGTATATAATCTAGGAAATGTACATTTTTAGGGAGGACCTAGTGTCCTGAAGACAGGCTTAGAACCTAGTACTTAGTACTTTTTTTTCTTTTTCGTGTGGAAACCCCCCACGGGTCATCACCTCATCGGAGCTGAGGGTGAGATGGTATGTCGGACTCGGACCGACTAAAACCACTTGGTGTTCAGTCACAGTGGCTATATCGCAGGGGACCCGCTATACTCTAAAAGGAAACCTTTGGGGACCCCTGCAAGCCTTGGCCACCTGATAAGCAGGTGACCGCTGTATGGAATATGGGGGGCCTTACCCCCCTCCAAATCAAAAAGTCGTGCTGCTTCTGCTAGGGTAACGATCAGCTCGACCCGTTACCCCCAGGCCAGCGTTCATGGAGGCCGGAGATTATTTCATGCTCTCCGGTGCCTGGTGCGTCCTCTGCGGGACGGGAGAGTACTTGTCCTCTCCCGTTCCCGTTCCACAGCTTCTTTTGCAATCATTACTGTCTCGCAATACAAGGCGGTGGCATCCCACGCACTCTCACTTTGGACCATAGACATGACCATGGTTTCCAGCGAATGGCTACCCACTCCCGTAGCCACCACGAGGTCGGCACACTGCTGAGTCCATGCAGAGCACTCCACACAGGTGTGGAGTACCGTATACTCGCGGTAGCCCTCACAGTGGTGGCACGCAGACGTTGGCTCCCAGCCTATGTGACACAGGTACTTCCCGAAACAGCCATGTCCGGTGAGCAACTGCGTCAGCCGGTGTGAGAGAGCACCATCCTCCATGACGAGCCTTACCTCCACTATCGTGACGTCCTCTGCACTCAGTCGCTAAAGTCGTTCTTTCCACTGAGCCATGAGAGCCTGGCTGAGCTGGGACCGTTGCGCCTTGATTTCAAGAGGGGCAGGTCTCAGATCCAGCTCCTGCACCTCCCGGCGCCACCAATAGAATGTTGCAAGGATTTCTCCTCCTGGCGTCCCATAGCGGAGTTCCCGCTAGGAGACTCGCCACTTCAAAGGAGATCGTGCGGTATCCTCTTATGAGCCTGAGAGCCTTAGCTCGCTGTGATCATCGCAAGATTTCAGCATTGCAGTTCATCAGGGTCTCCGCCCAAATGGGAGCTTCGTATAGGGCCATGGATCGGACGATCCCAACGTATAGTCTCCTACAGAAGGCATCGGGCCACCCCAAGTTGGGTAGCAGTCGTAAAAGTACGCACCCTGCCCACGTAAGCTTTTGTTGGGAGTGAGGTCCGAAGTTCAGTCGGCCATCTAGTACGAGTCCCAGATATCTCATCGAGGACTCGATGCCGATGTGAATACCCCCCACTATAAGACTGGATCCTTTGGGTGGTCTCATCCGAAGCCCATGCAAGCGGAGGGCATTGGATTTGTTGAGAGCTACTTGAAGACCCAGTCGCTAGATTCTTGTAATCACTTGGGCGACCCCGGCCGTGGCCTTTATGGTCGCTTCGCGATGAGTCTTACCACCATCACGAGGGTGTCATCGGCATAACATGTCACAACGACACCCCTTAAGAGCACACCGCGCAGCACCCAGTCGTAGCCAATGTTGCACAGGAGACTGCCCAACACCGAACCCTGTGGAACACCACAGGATATATTTCGCCGACCCTGTCCTGTCCGAGTTGGGTAGGTAACAGCTCTCTCGGACAAGTATGCACCGACAATACAGCGGAGGTAGAGAGGCACTCCGTGATAGACGAAGGCCTCCCTAATGCAACTCCATGGCAACGTGTTGAAAGCATTGGCGAAACCAAGAGATACTGCCAACATCACCTCATCGCGGGACACTGCTTCCCCTGCGCATGATCGTATCCACAGTGGAACGCCCACTGTGGAAACCAAAATGGTTATCCGCCAGGTACGGCCAATATATACTTACCTGAAATATGAGTACTTATTAAACCATTTGTAGTAAACTGTATACAATATACAGTGAGAAAATAAATTATTTTATTATAATTTTTCATGATAATAATATTTATATTATAATTACTGATAGAATTACTGTAAATCCTATTACAATAAAATTTAAGAAAGAGAAGGACTAAAGAGGGTTAAATATTGTTATGTATAATTAAAGATAACATGAAAAGATCAAAGAGTAAATACACCTATGAGTACAAGGCTGAGAGTACAAGACGTATTTCATTTCACCCTTACTAAATCAGCTCTTGTTAGTTGAAATTTGATCTCTAAGACGAATTAATGAGACTTGGAAATTTCATGTTTCTCTGGTTATGTGAAGTGCTTTAAACGTTATAAGATAGAGTATTAAAAGTAAGCATATGACTAATATGGAATACAGGTAATAGTTGTGGTAAAAATTGTCAAGTATTTTGAATACTTATTACTACACACAGGCACTTTACTAGTTACATATTAAGATCTTATATGATATATGATTGTTTCAAAGTCAAAGTCAAAGTCAAAGCATTTATTTAAAATAAAAGACACCTTCGAACGTCTATATTTACATTTAAATAGAATTGATTCTAGTCACCCCTTCCAAAATGTAGTTTCGTATGGAGAAGAATGGGCAAGAAACTCCACCGTTACTCTTTTAAATGTTTTGTTTACATACAATCATTATATATAATTAAAATTATGTGTGAAAACGATGCACCCAGATCAATATCACTATACCGAAACAGGTGAAAAGAATTAAATCGAAGCAACGACAGATAAAATAATTTTATGATAGATACATGGTGCTCACACATAAACAGACATAGTAAAAGTAGTATACGATTTACATAGATATAGAGAATATTAGCAAGTAATAAGTCAGTGTGTGGGTTAAAATAATCATGTAAAACGATGTTACAAAATCATGGAGCAGGACCAGCATATTTCCAAGCGTTCTTATCTTGGATATAATCCTCTAATTTGTAAAAAGCTTGTTTATAAAGTGCATTTTTGAAATTTATTAATTTATTTTAAATTGCAATATATCATAAGGAATTTTGTTATAATATTTAACTCAGTACCCCATAAAAGATGTATGTACTTTAGCTAATCTGAAATATGGTTGATCTAATTTTACGTTCTAGTATTAAAATCATGTCTATCACTTATTTTATTGAAATCAACTTATAGTTTTAATGCTAATGTTTGTGTGCTTATGATAACGTCTTTTTTACATCATAATGTTACCATATTCTCTTGTTTATCTACACAAAAACTGAAACCCACCCAATGTTATTGTTGTTGAAAGCCTAAGTTAAATAGTTACACTAAGTCTGGTACCTGGCGGCACCAATTTGCAAATTATAAACTGACAGCAAATCAAT
The DNA here is from genome assembly GCA_947561695.1 of Tyria jacobaeae. Lineage (NCBI taxonomy): Eukaryota > Metazoa > Arthropoda > Insecta > Lepidoptera > Erebidae > Tyria > Tyria jacobaeae. The sequence goes on along the minus strand of OX387217.1, from coordinate 21,583,380 downwards.
GGCTACCAAACAAAAAATATAGTCAAAAAGTATAGAATAATTCCTTTGTCACGGGAGCTTTACAAACATTCAATCGACGGACACACAGAATACCCAGACTCGGGACAATTATTTGTGAATCACACAAATTTTTGTCCCGTGTTGGAATCGAACCCACTACCTCCGGTTCAACAGTTAGGGTCACTAACCACTAGACCAACATGTTTGATGAAAAAATAATATAAAGCATTTAAAATTTAGCTTCAAAATCCTCAAAATTCCCATCAAACGACATTTGGCTTTTTAAAACAAATTTAGCGATACCTTAACAGTCGAAATCCCTCCAGCCATTTTAAAAATACGAAGTAATAAATAAATTTACAAAGATTTTAAAAACATACGTCCTGCATCTTAAAAGGTGATCTAAATATGGGTATACTATATTGTACTCTCTTAACTAACTTTTACGTAAAGCTAAGCTAGCAAAATATATTGATGATAATATTGAACTTTGGAATAATTGATATATTCGTATGTATTTTCTATGTATTTGTTTGTTCTGATATAAAGTTTGAATCTATTAACAAATTATCTATGCTGCTTTACTGGACCCGTCACCATCTAATTCTGCAAAGTTCTAGTATGTTTAAGTATTTCATCTAAGTACTTACTCGATACTGGCACAATTAGCAAACTTTTGTAAGCTCAGTTGCCATAAAGAAAAAAAATCTATAGTAAGTAATATTATGTTGTTCTCGGTGGAATATAATAGAGCCGCACTATCTCTGCCTGTGGGTGTCGAAAAAGGCACCCAAAGGATTGGAATTTAGCTATCAGAAAGAACATATATATATACAGTTATATAGTGCCTGGTTGACGTCAATAGGCTTGCCCCCTATTACGTTACTGAGACCAAATTCTAATTGCCAAATTTAGTTGTTTAATACCCCCCTGCGTACCTCTTAGGGGAAGCAGGCGTGAGCATATGTATATATGTATGCATGCGATCGTATCCAAAGTCATATTACCGCAGTTTGTTCAACCAACGTCTTGTTCAAACAAAAACAACCAAAAATTGAGGCTTTAATATAAACTCCTGAACCGGCGAAAACCACAAGAAAACAAAACTGCCTGTAACATTATTATTTTAACTAGAAAACACGTAAGTAATTAGTGAAAAATACACATGAAGCTCTTTAAAATAGAACGGATTCAACATAAATGTTAGCAGGATGTGAAATTCTCACATTCATTTAAATTAAATGTTTTTAGTTCGGAGGTAAACTGCATGCAGCAGATTTTAATAAGGGTTAGTATTTTTGCATCCCTTTAAATTTTTGACGAGATCAACATGAAATATGCATTCATATAGCAGTGATATGTAGCAAGGCAGTCTTTTCTAGGCGTAGAAACACCATGCTTAGGCACAAATAAGCCGGGTCGACCTGAAATACCACGGCCCCACAGGAAACCAGTAGATAAACAATGATTGCATTGTTTTGCCGAGTGAGAGAGGTTACAGAAAGCCCGACTTCCCATCTCCTCTTACCCCTCCTAACCTCCTTCATCACCCTCAAAGGCTGTTACTTACCATCAGGTCTGTTCTTCTTCATCATAAAAAACAAAGACATATAGACAAACTAATATAAAAGATGATAATTAAATAATTCCGTGTGGTACTCAGTAGAGTATAATCGGGCCAACCCATGTTTTTCCGTGGGTGCAACTATGGGATTTTACTGTTATGTATCAGACAGAATTATACATTTTTTTAAGCGATTGAGTGCAAACGAGCAGACGGGTTACCTAATGGTAAGTGACTACCGCCTCCCATAGACACCCTCAACTCAAGAGTCACAAGCGCGTTGCCGGCCTTTTAGGTAGTAGTATGCTCTTTCTTGAACGTTTGAAGGTCGTATCGGTTCGGAAATACGGCAGGCGACAATTTGTTCCATAGGCTGGTTGTGCAAGGCAAAGGTGCGATACCACGGCCTCACAGAAAACCGGTTGTGAAGTAACGCTTGCGTTGCATTTCCCCGAATTGAGTGAGGTTTCCGGAGGCCCAATTCCCCCTCCCCCCTTTTCTCTCCCCTCTTCTCCTTTCTCCTTTTTACCATCTCCTCATCCCTCCTCTCTTCTTTCCACTCCCTGCATTCCCCATCCCTCATCACCCTCAAAGGCGGGCAGCGCACTTGAGTTGCAAGGGTCCATGGACGGCGGTGTCACTTACCATCAGGTGAGCCGTCTGTTCGTCTGTCCCCCTATAGTATAAAAAAAAAAAAAAAAAAAAAAAGTCCCAACAATTTATTCCTTTGAACACTCCCCATGATACAATCTACATCTCTACGCAATGCAAGGGGTGTCAAGCCGATCAGAAATGTTGAAGGCAATAGACTTGCCCTCCACTACGGAAGTCGGACTAAATTGAGATTTACAAGCGTGTGATAAGCCTCTGGCCACTCATTCATTTATATAGGTGCGAGTGTATGTGTGTATGTAATTAAATAGAAAGTATCAAGTTAAAAAATGTTTTGAAACCTACACACGGTCACCACATTTTTTACAAAGAAACAACTGACCGAAACAACTATCAAACTAAGATTGATAATTGCAACCATTAAGAAGTTGCAGCAACCAGGTTTACACCTGAGCGTTGTAATTAAAGCACAGACATTTATTGATAGAGTAAAGTTAGTTAAGTTATCATGTTGTTTCCTTTGTTTACGGCTGTATTGTGAGAAGTTCGTTTGGTAAATTGGATTTTACAACTGAGTTTTAACGTATTAAATATAAGCGGGGAATTATAATTGATGAGATTATGCGTGTTAGTTTTAAGTTACTGAATTATTTAGAGGTATCAGTCAAAATATTAAATATCTCGCAAATCGAGAACTCTAAAAATGGGCTACATCTATGGGTATACGATGAAATTCAATATCTCGATTCATCAAGGAAATGCACTCGTGTGAGAAAACGTAACAAAGTCACATAGGCATTTATAATGTTATTTAAGATTTATAATTTAATATTATAATTACGATTTAGTGAACTCAAAGCAAACTATTTTTACCCGACTTCTTAAGAAAGACCAGTTCATTACAATTTTTTATTTACATTATTTAAAAAATATTGTTAACACTTTTGGATTTAAGCAAAAATTAATTTGTCGCAAGGAACTTAACAAACATTGACACAAGGGACACGAAGAACACCCAAAGCCCAGAAAGCAATTTATCAATCACGTAATCTTTCGAATCCACGACCTCAGCAGTCTGATTTCTAAGCACTATATTAACAGGCAATTATTTTTAAGTATTATCATTATTTGCATAAAGTACGGTCAAATTTGACTTTTACAAGTCCAAACAATACATGTTATAATTTTAGTTATTATAAAAAAACTTCCGAATCACCTGTGCAAAATTAAATCGAAAATTGTACTATTTGGTATTTGAAGAAAAGACACATAAAAATAACTTCATCACCATTACCAAACAGTTATCTTCAATCCCAACGAAATAGACACTTATTACTTATAACTTAATCCCGACGCCATTTAGGTCACAAAACACCACAGCACAGTAATAATGGGACGTCGTTTTCTGAATTAAAGCAATCTTTGGTTGCGACATCTTTAATAAGCTTAAGGCTCCCACGAGAGAGGGTGGCCCCAATACGAGCGGAAGTTTGTTTGTTTTTAAAATACGCTCTACGATTCGTATGCAGGAAGTAATTTCTACCTGTTTTTGATCTTGTTCATCTTCTTGATCCTGTTCAATACTCATATCCTGTCATGGTTTCTCCTTAACATGTTCATTATTTTGATTTATAAAAGGTTAAAAAAATATTCATATCTTTGATGTGACTGTCAATCCATATTTTATATTAAATTCTGTGTAAAATCGGGTAGACTAGGTAAAAAAAAAAATATTTATTTTAATGGACTGACTCTGTTACTTGAAATAGTGTTATAATACCTTTTTAATATGTGATATATGACGAGTTGCTGATGGTAAGTGACAAAAGCCGCCCATAGCAACTTGCAACTCAATAGTCGTAAGTGCGCTGCCGACAATTCAGGGTGATGGGGATGAAATGATGAGAAGGGTAAGAGGGGGATATAAGGGGAGGGGGAGTTGGCTTCACTCACTCTGTAGTACATTGCTAGCGTTGTTTGTCAACCTGTTTTCTGTCAGGTTTTCTTTATATTTAATAAATAGATTTAATTGATTTTATTAGGAAATTGATTATCCCATAATAGTGAGAGGATGGTGATTCAGCCTTTCATAAATACTAATATTCTACTATTTTTGCTAAAGTTCGATACATGTGTAGATTACAGTCGAGAATACCAGTACCAACTTCTCCCTCTTGACCGCATTCAAAGGAGAGCGACTCGTATCATCGACTGCCAAGATATTTCTGATCGACTTGACACCTTGGCGTTGCGTAGTTATGTAGCTTCACTCTGCATCCTCTATATAGAGATATAGAGCGTACCTCTACCTAAAAGGCCGGCAACGCACTTGTGACTCTTGAGTTGCGGGTGTCCATGGGCGGCGGTAGTCACTTACCATCAGGTGACCCGTCTGCTCGTTTGCCCCATATCGCATAAAAAAAAAAAAAAAAAAAAAGAATAACACATGAGTGATTTTTGATCACACAACGAAGTTGCTGGTATCAAGTAAGGGTTAAGCAGATGCGTCTCGAGCACCACCTTTTAACAGTAGTAGAGCCATGCTTAGCCCTCCCCGCATCCCCTATCCCTCATCATCCTTAAAGGCGGGCAGCGCACTTACGACAAGAGTTGCAAGTGTTCATGGACGGAGGTTGTCACTTACCATCAGGTGACCCGTCTGTTCGTCTGTCCCCCTAAGGTATTAAAAAAAAAAACCATTATGGTATGGTATTAAAATAATTGAAAAGTTTATTTTATTTGATACGGTACCTGTTCAGTAGTATTATAACAGCAGTCAGGGTAGTTAAACGCGATCAACGGCGCGGGACAAGACAAAATGTGACATGCAAAAATTGTAATAATTACCAGCGGAATTATTAATGCGCCTCAAGATTTTCTCACTACGTGATAGTCATTGATACGATTTACAGTTAACTGTATTAATTTATTCATTTATTTACTTAGGATCTCCAACAAGAAATAATGTAGGAATGTACTAATGTAAAATTATAAATGCAATTTGAAAGTAGAAGTATCTCAATAATTTTGCTTTCATTTAATTTATTTTGTTTTAATGTAAAATTATTGTGTCATAAGGTCAAAATTATAAATATGTGATGTCAATATATAAAAAAAGAAATACATATGAATTACAATGTCATGCAAACACAGAAATGTCGTAATAACAATGAAAAAATTGTAGTAACAAGTACTTTATAAAAAAACACAACAGATCTAACAAGATATCGTTACATGAACATTTTAAACCGCTTTACTAGTGACCGTATGACAGCAGTAGATTAGCCTTTATAACGTAGTTTGGACTAGATTATTGTTGCCAAAATAGGAGCTTAAGACGCCTCTGCTTTAGAGATATAGGCGTGATTTTATGTATTTACGACATTAGTTAAAAAAGTTTTATAAACTTTGTGCTGTTACGCAGCAGATTTCATGACTCTAAAGTTATTATGCCATCAAAGAAGTATTTAAATCGTATTATGACAGTGAATGCCTATTAAGTGGATTGAAATTTAAATGCAGAATCTCTTTCTTGCTTAGTTTTAAAGTAGAACTAATCAAAATTCCTTTTTACAAACTTTTAGGACAAAATTACATAATTGTTATATATTAAAATGCCATAAGTTTTCAATAAGACACCTTAGTATTGAAGTGATAACATTTTGTAAACTATTTTTTTAACATTAAGAATGATTTCTGTGTATGTTTGTTTGTAATTTCTAGAGCATTAGTTATCTTTTTCAATAAAAAAAAAAAAAATATCTGAGAGTTATTTTCTGTAACATTTCCCAGGGTTACAGCATTACACTCGCTCTTGAAACTACAAACTGACTTAAAAACCAGTTGACAAAACAATTTGTGTACATTACAAAGTTGGGGAGTATGAAATCATTGCATGTTATACATGTCAAGAGGGGAATAACAGTCTCTTTGTAAAGTTCTTGAATCGTGTTACGGAGTCATTAATAGGTGTAATGGTTTATGAATTAAATTCTACTTTCGATGAGATTTTTTTTTGTAGTTGGAATATTGTGATAGCTTTAGTAGAATAGTTAAGATGAAATATTAAATAATTATAACGTACATATATATATTCAGTGAGAAGTCAACTACACTCTTTTGACTTTAAGCTTTATTTAACTAATAAGGCTTTTTTTTTACAATTGGGTGAGAGAGAAGAGTGCACGAACGGGCCGGCTTGAACGGAGTAATAAAACAATCTGTCACAAAATTTGTTCTGTATGTATGTTTGCATAGTATTTACCGAGTGACAGATAAATAGATCCATCGGTATCAACTTTATTTGTACAACATTAGTCAAAGAAGAGTACATAAAAGTTTAACACACATAATGTACAAATTGGCCTTGGCCTTATTGCTAAATTTATTCTCTTTCAGGCAACCGTAGGATATTTCAAAATTATTCGGACACTCATTGGTAATTGGAAATGCAGCTTGCAGAAAATATAGAATGACCTAATAAATATAAAAAAATATACAGGTATTTTGTAACTGAATGTACAAAAGATCTGTATATTAAACATCTACTTTAAAGCTCGTATATCATTTAAAATATTGGTATATACATGTATACGCCTATGGAAAGTACTAATTAGTGCGATGAATAGTAGTCATGAACAATTTTATAAAAATGTTGTCATTGATATCGCTCACCTAATGTTGAGGGGTAACGTATTCCACAAGCACACAGCTTCAACGGTAAACGATAGATAGTAAAATTTTGTGGAATGCAGTTGCATCTGCAGTCTCAAAGCTTTAGAGAACCATAGACATTATTGTTAATTAATTTAAATTTAGAACTATACCAGAATATGATCGATCATTGTTACAACTTTTATCCAGATCCATTTAGCAGATCTGCCTGATAGAGTAATCATCAGTATCAGTAATCATCAGTATCAGTATCAGTGTTAATCATGCAAATGTACTTATAGAAGTCCTGAATCATTTTAAAGACACTAAAAGCTATGCATGTTAAGCAATGAAAAAACAATAAGAAAGGCTCTAAATGGCAAGGGATCTTGAGGTTACTACTAATATGTAAAAAAAAGTTATTTGTTCTGATTTGATCCCGATATGTGATATCTTTGCTTTGAACTTTTTTTTATTGAAAATTGGACTGTGTGTAGTAGGTCCAATTATATGTTTATATACTGGGGTTCATAACATTTCATTTGAATTGTCGAAAGTAAGGTGACTACCAAAGAAAAGTTACTCAATTCAACCCTCTCTACTTAAAAGAAACCTCACCCTTGTTTTACTACAGGCTGAATTAATACAAGGTGGTAGTTCTCAATCCGCTAATGGTCCTCTGTCTCAGAGTGAATAATGACCTCTTTGTGCTGTACACTGCAGGATTTCTAATTTATATTGTATTGTAAGTTATTTGCATATCGTGGACTTTGGAGTAGTTTCGTATATTTTATTCATGTACAGACTGAGGTTTCCTTTAGTGATTTTCATAATCATGGACTTATGATAAAGCTACTCGTAATGGCAATTTCCAAAAAAACTTGTTTATTTTTAACTGATAAAAAAATTATGTTGTATGTCTGTATATATGTGTCTTTGTAGCTGCATAGATTCGGAACGGATAAGCAGATTTTGATTAAGGTTTTTTCGGTGTCAAGGTGATTTAAGCGAAAGTGTTCAGTTTATTGTATATAGAAAAACAGTACTCAGACTTTAGTATTTTAGAAATATATTGAATGTCACCAAGCCTTTAACTTATTAATCATTTCTACTAAGCAAATAGCTATTACGTTTAATCTAAGCCCTCAGCGCCGAGAAGTGTAAGGCTGTTGTCTTTTTATTCGTACAATTTGATACTCTGTTTCTTAACTGCATTGACAACAAAATCAAGATCTGACAAAAGACTATCATATGTATTTGGGAAAGTCCTGAATAACTACAGTCATCAAAAATTCATCTAATAAAGAATAAAGTGGACGTGTGAATACATGCAATTGCAAAGGTATCTTTTAATAATTAACTTAATGTTATATACTATAAGATATTTATTCGCACAACCTCAGCACTGCCTTAAAGGTACATCTTTGTTAAACATTGCAAACAAAATCTTTGTAAGCTTTTGTTTATTTTTTTGAAAGCAGTCAAATGTTATTGAGTCGTCGCAGTCTCCGTTCGGAGTCGCTTTTGTTAGAAAAGTATGAAGTAAATCTTTTATTTTCACTAAAATAATGAGAAATGTCGACCAACTTCAAAAAAAAAGAGAAGCTATTATGTTTGACTATACGTGGCTTTTATTATATATATATTATACTAGCTGTTGCCCGCGACTTCGTCCGCGTGGTATTTAACAAAAAAAGTTATTGTTCAGTTTAGTTTTCAATTGGTTAGTTGGTTTTTTTTTTTTTTTTTGTGAGGACCTATTTTTTTTTCTAAAATAAAAGTAGCCTAAGTTACTCCTTGTTACATCATCTATCTGCCAGTGAAAGTCCCGTTAAAATCGGTCCAGCCCTTTCAGAGATGGTTAATTCAGGATGGAACAAACAAACAGACAGACAGACAAAAAAAAAAAAAAATCGTTTTGGTATATGTACCGTGTATACGTCCATATGCACTTAGTAGAAAGCGGTTATTTTAATATTACAAACAGACACTCCAATTTTATTTATTTGTATAGATTAAAAATACTGTTATAATAATACTAATATTGATTGCTTACCATCTTATACAATTTAAATCTGAAATGTAATATATACATCTATATATGTATATGTGTACGTATGTTTGTATTTTGTTTGTAAGCATTTAACCTTCGTCACTTGAGTTACTTACGATCTTACACTTAATATAAATTGTTTAGTGGTCGTTCTATTTTACTGTAACGTTTTCAATTAATTTTTATTAACCGTTCACATAAAAAAAATGTACCAAACCAACCATTTTAACCTTTACTAAAGAGATATTCAATTATGTTCAGCGACCTGCCACTTAATTTTATCCTAACAAACCTCACCAGCTTCCTCTACTGGCATAACACTTGTTATTTATAAATAGCGAGAAGTTGTCTCTGCCCACTCCGAAGGTGAAAGAACCTGAGTTTATTATGTATAGAATTCATTGGTTTTACATGTATGAAACACCTTTAAGACATATAAAAATCCTTATAGGAATAGTGCTAATCGCAGCAGAATTTTGGGCTTCTCCGAGAGTGAGAGTTTCGGCATATACCCGCCTTTAATTTTCATTATTTATTTTTTTATTTGAATCTTAATGAAGTATATTATTATTAATATCTAGATAAAAAAAAAAATAAAGTTACGTATTTTATACCGAGGTTGGCCCAGTCGAACTTCACAATTTGCCGATGAGATTTAAGCTCTTCCAACACACGTAAGCTTAGAAGCTAACAATTTCAATTAACCAACTCTAACAGAGTCAGTGTAATGTGTTTACTATAACATTAGAAGTTTGAAAGGCCAACGAGAACACCAACTTACATCTGAAAATGTTTGCGCTTTATATAACATCTTAAGTAATTGATATTTGATTTAATTTCCTGTCTTTCGCTATAAAGTTACTTTAATGATGGAGTGATCTTTATAGTTGTGAGGAAAAATCTAGTTTGAACGTGTTTTTGTTATGTTAATGTTTACAAGTTTCTTGGATTTTTGTTTGTGTAACGTTTTAAATTAGCTATTTCAAGCTACTTTTGTTTTTATTCCAGTTTTAGGAATAACGCATTGAAAGCATTTGAAATAGGCTTGATAAGAAGATTTTTTTTCTTTTCAACAAAAATAACATTTATTTGCACTTATACTTCTTAATAAGGTTACTTTACATATTTGTCTCAAGTTACGTTTTATAGTATATAGGTATTATGATTAGAAAGAGTTTTTTTTTTTAATTCACGGTAGTTTAATGCTTAAGCTTGTTTTAACAATTTTAAGATTTTGAGGTATCACTAGAGGTCTAGTCTTTGTAAATATGGGTATGTATGTAGTTATAAAAAACATATTATTTTATGTCATTATTCTAATTAAATGAGCATGTCCAAGTTCTACTTGAAACTTTGAACTTTAAAAACAGTTGCATTGATTCAACAGTTCGTTTGACACTTTTCTTCATTTTGGACCTCTTTAGTGCCAAGAATCCCGGGCTTCGGCAGTAATTACATATAAGTCAGTTTCGCTGGCAATGAGCCAACTAAACGTTGAAAAGCTAATTTATTAAGTGAATTTGGAAGTTGCCGCTGAAGGATCTTTTATGAAGCATTTTTACCTATCTCTACATTTTCACGAGTGTGTTTAGAAAACAGGTCTTGTTTTAAGTCTTAAATTAAACCAATCTGTAGTGTTATTGATACTGCAAGAATAATTCAAAACAATTTTTATATAAATAAGGGCAACCAACTTCAAAAACTCGTACACACATAATTTCTTTCTTAAAATTGGCTAATTAAAAAAAATAAACTTTTCTATATAATACTCTATATAATTGCAAAATTGATTAAGAAGATCATTAAGAAAAATATAAGTAATAACGAAATCATCACGACTGCAACAAATACCTGGGGATTTATTGCAGTCGTAATGATTTCAGCACAAGTACCCGTTAGAAGTGTAATAACTAACAGAAATAAGTTTTGAAATACGACTTATATTAACTTACAAGTATACACAGGAACACAAAGGTGTTGACGTAATCTATTATTATTGCAGACGTTATTAATCTATAAAATAATTATCCTTCAGCGTTTGTCAAAGGCTTATAAAACATTGTCTAGCATGTTATAAGCGAACTTTTCTCCTTTGTTTGGTCTAATGGCAGTAATGTCAGTTGCGTACACAAAATTGCTTTATTACCCAATTTTATTGCTGTTTTATTATCGCTTATTTCAGTCTTTGAAGAATATTATTCATTTACTGCCTTTAGTTAAGTCAATAGTGATTTAACTCAGTGATAATTGTAAAGTTTTTATTGTCTGTTGTTTAGTGTCTATAAATTATAATGAAGTTTTATAAACATGTTTTAACATATTGAAAGGGTCTGAGTTTGTCTAGTAAGCAGCGTCAGAATACTTAACGTATTAGTGAAACACGTTGCTTACCTACCTCCCACCACTATGCGCTTAACTATTGTAGAAACTTTTTTTTCTCGATGACATACCAGCGCCTTGATAAACCTGTGATGGCAAAAATGTACTGGCATTAAAAAAAAATATATGCCTAATGAACAACGCTATAATGTAAAAGGCGGCTTTTTACCTTTTTTTTATAAGGAATCTTAACATTTGTTATAAATTCTTGTCTTGGATGTCGTCGCCGAAATAATAAAAGATAAATTACTGAGATATTTTTATGAAATCCTTTCAGTCGTGTACATATTTGATCAAAAGTATTTCGGGCCCATTTTTTCGATAGATAATATTTAGCGTTTACTAAACAAACGTGATTGATCTGAAGTTTTCTCCTACACAAATAGACGTCGTCAATATGTTATTAAAAATATCCTAAATACACTAGTGCCCTGATTTTATTTAGACAACCCATGATAGGGATGAAGTAATATCCATTAAGTAAAAAAAGCTTGAAATCATAGAATAAATTATGGAATCAAGACGTGATATCGTAATTAATTTCACATTCATACATACCATACATACATACTGCTATATCTGAAGTAGCCGGATTCGCTTGAAAGAGGTGGGTAATGTCTTAAGCGTGGACATCTAATCGGGCTTCTGATGAAGCTAAAATTTTATTTTCATATAAATATGTATTGGGACCTCTGCAAAAATTACAATGAAAATCTGTAAAACATTGTGAATATTTCACATTTTAGGAAAAATATTAGCTCGTACCTGTTGGCCTCAACGGAGCATTGTATAAACTGTATATATTCTATCTATAGACAACAGTCCAAGCCCTCAACTATTTTCAAATTTGAAATCATGATCCAAACTGCCGCATTTATAGTAGTAATAATATGTATTATAATTTGTGTTTCTGTCTCGGCAACAGCAATATTTGTAACACTTGTGCTACTAGCAGAGAGTTTTTTTTTTATGACGTTGACCACACATTTAATTTTAATTTTTTACCGCTATTAAAAACACACACAATTTTCAATAATCATCAAGATTATATTTTACCTTTTTAGAGATCAAGCAATTTACACCATAAACAAAAAAAAAAAACAAAAAGAAACCAAACTGAACACGTCGGTTCGTTACACGTTAGTCTGTCCTTTAGGACTTTTCCCCTCATTTACACTTAGATGTTGGGCTTGGTCAGCAAATATGATTAATTCATAAGCCATACGTCTTTCAGCCGAGTCAGCCAGAGTCATTTGCCTAACAATTGTGCCGAATTTCGACTTTTTATATAGATCAGGTTCTTTGTATGCGTTCCAGTTTCGGAATCTTTGTATTACAATTCAATAATTTTTTGGGGGTTTATTTGATAAAGATTGTTTTATAAAAAACTTCTCTTATTGATATATATATATGTATATATATATCTATATTATTACAATATAGTTGGACAGATGAGCAGACGAGTCACCTGATGGTAAGTGATAACCGACGCTCATTGACAAAAGTCGTGCACTGCCGGCCTTTAAGGAGGAAAGAGAAGTTAGACTTCCAGTACCCTCACCAACGGAAATGCAAAAATTGTTTGTCTACCGGTTTCCTCTGAGGCCGTGGTATTACACCGGTCAAGCCGGTTCGTTCATGTCTAAGCATTACTATCCCACGGCCCAACTTTATAAGAGTATGGTGGATGAGGTCATCTGTTCGTATGTCATGTCAAAGATACTAATAATTTATGGTTTTCTGGGCAGCTTTCCGGTTAGATGAAGTACGTGGCAGTGGAAGTATCATTCTTGATTTGTTGATACAGTGCCTGTAACTTTCTAGAATATTGTTTATGATTAGACTCTGAGTTCTGACTTCCTGGCATCAGCTAAATTCTGATACACTTCCCAAACTATCCATATAAGCTATATCCCTTTCTCTCAATTTACTTCCTAAAGTGCCATGTTGACGGCAATAGGCTTTATCCTTATATCTATTTAAATTTCATACGTTGATGACTGACTAATGAGAATAGATTCTTTTTAGTTTTTGCTGAGCAGTTATCGTTCTCTTTTCAGCTAATCATATTTCTTTACCCAAACATGACGACCTCGGATGCCATTTTCTTTGATAAATTGTCTTCCACGATATCTTTGATATTAGTTTATTAGCTTGTAAGAATTTCAGTGTCATTACTCATATTATACCAACTCGTATTAAAACTCCGCTGTAATAAAGATAAATGTGTTTTTTTTTTCTAAGTTTTTTGTAGTAACTTGTTATAAATTGTTTTCTTAACGTTTGTAATTACAAGTTCTTATTTTCTTTACTGAAGCCGAAGTTTGTGGAAACGTCTGTCGTCACCGCGGTGTGTTGACAAAATTGATTACAATGTTACTTTGCTTTTAGAAACTGTTTTGACACGGAATCTGGAACTTACTTAGTTTAAATGACGGTCACTTTTATAAGCTGGCTAACATCCTTATGTAACATCAATTCTAATTAAATATATATTTTGAATATTTTGTTTATATAGTTTAATATGTCAGTAGTTGGAACTGCCACTCAGATTCATTTTATTTTTAATTAATCGTTCCCGGTCGGTAACTTAAACGCTGTTGAAAATCAGGAAAAAAAGTTGCGTCCGTTTACAGTGTTGACGAGCTCTACTCCTTATTCCCACTCGCTATGTTCTGGCGTTGTGGTTGCAGTTTAAACTTACCATAAACTAGCGTTACCTACTAAAGTATACCTTTAGTAGTGTTCGTCAACACTGAACTGATCTTTTTTTATCAATCGTCAACAGTGTTGACCACATGGTGTTACCGACCGGGAATGATGCTTTTTAATAGAGTATTTACAGAAAAGTGAAGTAAAGACAATAAGCGCTGGTAAAAATACGGTTAACGGCTAGTAAGGTAATTAGTAGGCTAGAAATTATAAATCTCAAAATATATTTTTGTTATTACTACTTAGTTTTCTCTTTATTGTGGCATTTTATACGGGACTAGATGAAAAAAGTTTTTTGTGGATTTAATTTGGAAACGCATCAAGCAGTCCTTAAATTTGTTTGGTTTAAATGTGAATGTCATATGAGCACTGTAAAAGTTCAGAATTTTGATGATTCGATTCTGCATCGTTCGCCCGCTAAAGGCCCGTTTATCATAAAGGCTTTTCTTTCTTATCTTAATAGTTTTGACAATATCATTTAAATCGGTTTTATTTTAAGGTTCTCGTTTTAAATCGATAGGCTATTAATTGGAAACTCATGCACTTGACTGATGTATTGCTTATTTTACCGTGGGAGAGCCATGCTTAGGCACGAATCGGAGTAATAACATGACCTCATAGAAAACTGGTAGTCAAACAATGCTGGAATTCATTGATTTAGCGAAGATTATCCAAATCTCCTTAACTACGAGATATGCCTTTTAAGTTCTGTCGTTTCCATATTTCCCGGCAATTTTTAATTTGGAACTGTTCTATATTCGAATGTGTTTAAATTTTGAATCTCAAAACAGTTGAAAGTATTAGGATTAATGCTATTGTTTAGTCACAGCGTCGATTGGAATTTGTCAGGTAACGTACGAAAATGAGTCTTTCTAATAAAAATATTCGTGCAATAATTTTCTACAACTTTAGAAGAGGCCTCACACAGCTTCAGTGTTTTGAAGAGCTAACATCTGTGTTCTGTGATGAAGCCCCATGTCTTCGGACTGTCGAACGCTGGTATTTAGAATTCCAGCGTGGACATATTAGTGTTAGTGACAAATCTCGCTAACATCATTACTGTCAGACAACTAATTCTCGAAGATCGTCATGTGACGTATAGAGACTCTATTAGGCATCTCAGGGACAACCATTCAGAAGATTTTGCATGAAGCGCTTGGTGTGAGAAAGCTAGTTTGCCGTTGGATACCGCATCTGCTTTCCGACGATCACAAGGCGGCCCGCGTCAGATGGTGTAAGAAAACTCTGCAAAGGTTCAACCGAGGAGAGTCAAACCACGTCTATGACATCATCAGTGACGGCGAATCTTGGATCTATGCCTACGATCTTGATTCCAAGCAACAATCTACAATCTGGGTCTTTCAAGACGAGCCAAAGCCGACAAAAGTTGTTCGTTTTCGAAGCACTTCAAAGAAGATGGTGGCCACGTTCGTTGGAAAAACTAGCCATGTTGCGACTATTGCACTTGAAGATCGTAGAAAGGTTAACGCAGAGTGGTAACCACAGTTTGTTTACCACAAGTCATCGCCGAACTTAGAAAATCTAACTCAAAGCGACGCATCATCTTGCACCACGACAACGCAAGCTTAGACAGCGCTCGTCAAAGGATTGAGTATTTGAAGCAGGAAAAAGTAGAAACTCTTTGCCATCCTCCATACAGTCCTGACCTAAGGCCTAACGATTTAAGAAAAGTCTTCGTGGTCAAAGGTTCCAGTCCGGTGAAGAAGCAGTAGACGCTTTCAAGTCAGCCATTTTGAACACCCCCACGTTATAATAACTGGTTTGAGCGAATGGAAAAGTGTATTAAGCTACGTGGTGAATACTTTGAAAAACAATTGAAAGTACTGTAAGATTCTAGTTGTTTTTTTCTTCAAACGACAAAACTTAAAAGCCTCGTATACTATATATACGTAATTCTTTATCGCATAAAAAGGTTCGTCAAATTATACCACTTACACAAAACAATTTGCTCCTTTCACAAATCTTTTACCATTGAATCTCTATTTGGCAAAATATTATGGAAATATTTTGCAGGGTCGCCCCTCGGCTGGAAGTGTGCAAAGTAGTTTGGCAACAATGTCTCACGGCCGTAGTAGCAGGATCCTTTCAAGAATCGTTTTGATCTGAAGGTGATTTTCACCAAAAGGTTGGTTGGTTTTTGAAAGATGATACAAGAGGAAGCGGGGAAATATTTGAATTTATGTTAGATATTTGATTGGTCCTTATTTAAAAATTTAATTCAAAGAAGTTGCTTTAGACTATTGTATTACGCTTTTTGGTTATACACACCGGATCACTTGATTACTCTCACTTAAAAAAATCAACTTTTCTTACTTAGTAAAGACGCACATTTATAATAATAGGATAAAATAAAAAAATACATCAATGAAATACTCTTTATGTCATTTATTCCTAGTTTTAGAAAAATAATCAACTAAAAATTCTTCTTCATATTAAATAGAGGTCACTTGATTACTCTTATCAAAGAAAAACTAAAAGCTAAACCACAGTAATATATTTTAATAATGTGTATAGCCTCCTTTATTTAATATCACTTCATAGATTCGTTGTGGGATAGATTCATATAAACTAATTATATACTTTTGCGGTAACTTTGTCCAAGCGAACTTAATCGAAGAAATCAATGATTTTCTATCGTTATATTGCATTCCATCAGCATATATTTGTTTTGAAAGCCACTCCCAAATATTTTCTATTATATTTAGGTCAGGTGAATGGGCTAGCCATTGAAGAAGATCAATTTTATTCTTGTCAAACCAGCTCTGAACAACCCTTGCAGTGTAAATGCTGGCATTGTCCTGTTGGAATATCCATGTCTGACCATTAAATAATTTATTAATTTCACTAAATTTGCACTGAAGTTTGTTTATAATTTTCAGCAGTCTGTCTTCCCTATAAAGTCTCTAAATTTACCACCCCATGCACAGAAACGGCACCCCAAATCATTACAGATCCAACGCTACTATGTAGCCTCGATAAAAGTTTTTCATTTTTTCTTAAATCATGAAAGTAATAAGCAAATCCGTCAGGTCCGTCCAAGTTAAACTTTTTTTCATCAGAAAAGACCACATTCTTCCACACATAATTCCACGTCATATGAATTCGAGCAAATTCCAATCGGGTAACACGATGTTGATTAGTTAATGGTGGCTTCTTTTTTAATTTTTTTGCGCTGTAAATGAGTCGCTTTGGCGATTATTCGCCTTACAGTTCTAAAACTTACTGAAGAACCAACTCTTGACGCAATTTGTCTTGCTGTACTAGCCGAATTCGATTCGTACCAGCCGTATTTAAAACGTTTAGCTATAAGACGAAAATGTTTCGAAAAGACACAGTCAAAAAAAGTCACACGTCTAACGTCAACGATTGCTTCGAAACAACTAATAAGAGTAAACAAGTGTCCATTTCATTATATAGTCCTGGCATACTATTCTAGCAATTTCCAGTTCAAAATAGAAATAATCGAAAGGGTATTCCATAATATCGTGTAATACTGATAAAGGTAAATTTTAACGAGAAGTCTCCGCCGAGCTCTAGAATGTTCTATATAAAAATATATTTTTTTGTGTGAGAGTAATCAAGTGACCCGGTGTGTATATGTATCATAAAAAAACATTACAAGTCCCCAAGTTATAAATTGTAAAACAGTCGAAAGTGGTTCAAATATTAAATAAGCTACGAATAAAACATCTTTGTAAATGCTTATTTATAATTGTTTAAATATCATACTTTTATGAGTTTAGTACATCAGCACTATTTGCGGGAAAATGCAACGGTTGCTTACTTCACAACCGGTTTTCTGTTAAGTCTATGGTGTCTCACCGGTCGAGCCGGCCCATTCGTGCCTAAGCATGGCTCTACCACTGTTGATATACACATAGTTTATTATAAAAATATATCTTATTACAAAAAGATAAAAAAAAAACAGATAAAATTCTTTGCATTTGCTTCGCTCTCTCTTTTATTTTATAGGTTTAAAGTCCAAACGTCCAGGGAACTCTAAACTGACAATTCAATTACAAACAACAGGCCACGCTGTTTCTGATAATGAGCCTCCACGCAATTGATTCCGACAATACACCTTTACTTCGATATCAAGCCTTTTTGGATCCGAACTCGATTTGACGTCGTGCTGCGTTTGATTTGGGCAACACTGATAAAAAGAAATATGGCAAATGTTTTTGAAATATGAATGTAACATAAATTATGTTAAAGAAATTCGGGAAGAAGTAACGAAATTTTAAAAAGGTTTTGTTCATTGTCATGTTTATAGTGAAAATTATTTTTTAAATCTGAAGGTGTAAGGTACGCCATTTGTTTAAGGCTTAGTTGTGGGACCGTCCACGGTATAATTCATAAGTCGGTTCTCATAACCATATTCATATTTTTTTGCTAATATTGTTGTGCAAATCCAATTATGTAATTGAATTACGTTACAAGCATTAGGCACATAAGAAATGGAAGATTGTAAATAATAATGTATATGTGTGAATAACAGTTTTTTTTCTTGTATATTACTACTTTTAAATTAGTAACACCTTTTCTCCCTTATTATGTCTTTGCACTGACTTCTTTTATTTCTGCAACACGCGGAGGTTGAGAATGCCTAAGACATTAAGTCTGCCTTGTACAATATGTGCATAAAGTTTAGTAAATAAATATTTTTTACAATTCGTTCTCAATTTTCAAACAAGTCATAAGCATACTCGCATTCTTCATTTACTTTCTTCATATTAATTTCTTTTTCTTAATTTCTACGTTACTTAAGATTAGTGTAATTTTTGTTTTTAAAATACTAATAACTTAATCATAGCGTATAGTGTGCATGCTTGTTAAGATTGCATGTAGAAACTATTACTTCCTGTATATTAAAAAAAAAAAAAAACTAAAGTACATAATATAATACTGTGTATCCCTGAAGGGGTAGGCAGAGGTGAATGAAAGACTCGCATTACTATTTATTATTGTTTATTTATTTTATCTGTAATATTTTGCAACTATGTATAACAATATATAGCTCCAAATTATGAAACTGTGGCACAACGACCAATGCCCAATCCTTGTATGAAAGTAGGTTCAGCCAGACAAAGACTTCAGATGTAATTAGTTTAAATAAAATAAGGGTTTCTTAGCATTTCAGAGAAAATATTTTAAATAATGACGTGAAGTATTAAATGTGGGGATATGTGTTTATGTACGTGAGTATGTGTGTTATGTTCTGTTGCATGATAATCAAGAGATTTTAACGAAATCTCAAGTTTCTTTTTTGGACCTTTTAGAGAATAAATATTAAGGGTTTTGTTTGTTGAAAATGCCGACTTGTTGGCATTTTTAAAATAGTAGAAAAGTAAAGCTGCTAAGTCCACGCTTGCAGAGACGTTGATTGCCATAAGATACTTTCCCATCCCAAGTTTTAAAGTTTTATAAAACATTTTCCTAACACAATTACACTCGTACATAAAATTCTCATGTTCTACGTCAGTATCAACTGCCCAAATTCATTACGAGTAGTTCGGGACTTTCAAACTACAAAGAGACAGTGTGTCCAAATGGGTTAATAAAATTAGTTCGAATTATAGCCTTCGTACTGCTATTTGAAGTAGTCTTTGTTCAGATAAAGCTACAGCAGGATTTTTCAAATCACAGACAACCTACCATGCTATATTGCCTACTCGTTATTACCGTCACTACGGGATTAGCGAGGACAAAAGGTTTTAAATAGTCTTTAACATTTTAATGTCATCATACTGGAATAGACATATTATTTGATTTTATTACGAAAGCTTAAGGCTTAAACAGTATAACACTGAAATACGTAGTAGCGGATGCACATTAACAGCCTTTACAGTTTAAATTACCTAATCTAATAATGATTCTTTCTTTGAGCAGTTGAAAGCTTTACAGATGGTTATCGAGTAATGCATTGCTATTATATATGCATTTTTTTATGCAAACTAGCTATCCGAAGGAATACGCACTTTTAGTATAGGTATAATTCAATCCTACTTATCTAATAGGCAATTCTATTGACGTCTACGTGGCACTGATTTAAAATATATGAAATGTGTACCATACCAGATAACAGCCATATCTCAAATACCTAACTTTCAATAAAAACATGTTTAACACTATATTTTTTATATCATAGTTTGACAGAAGAACTGACGGATCGCCTGATGGTAAGTGACAATCGCCGTACGTCGACACCTGCAACTCAGGAGGCGTAAGTGCGGTACCCGCCTTTGAGGGCGGTAGCTAATGTGGGAATTTGTAGAAGGGTAAGAAGAAGGTGGGATCAGGAGATGGGAAAGAGGAGTGAGGGAGTTGGGCCTCCAGAAACCTCACTAATTTCGGGGAATTACAAATCAACATTGCTTCACAACCGTTATTTTCTGTTAGGCCACTACGTATCGCAGCGGTCGAACCGGCTCATTTGTGCCTAAGCATGGCTCTACCGCTGTTAACATGAACTTATTCTTATTATTAAATATATAAAAAAGAAACATTGAAAAAATTATCTGCACCCACTTACCTAATATTTCTCATGAAATTTAAGAATTATAGAAGAATCCAAAGATCATTAGAAGCATCCAAAGAATCCCATTCGTTTTTAATCTAAAACGTGTGCCTATCTATTAATGATAGTAGACAATGGTGGTTCGTCTTTTTATCTTGTATTGATTTCCCCTCACGAATTACGCCATTGCATGACCAAGAAGATTATTTAAGTGTTTTATTTGCACACTATTTTGCGCGATAGATTTTCATTGATTCCTGTGAATTACAGAAGACTTTATCTAAAAGACTCTGACTTCCCGAACTAACCAATTCACTGACTTGCTATTGGTTATTTTACCTTCATTTTACTTGAATTATTATAAATGCTAAAGCTGTTAAGTTTGTTATCAATGACGCCAGCACGGCTGAACGGGTCATGATTAAATTTGTTAGAGATTATTAAAGTCTGGAGAAGTACATAGGCTACTTATTATCCCATAAAAAAAAAGACATATTACCATACGTATAATATATACACTCACGCCTGTATCCTTGAGGGGGTAGGTAGAGGCGTAATTAATGGCCACATTTTGTTGATTACTTGAACTGGATGATGCCGGAATGTCCTATAGTACATCTCAAACTACCAGTATGCTTCAAAATTTAATAAAATTAACGGGGATCAACGAAAGTGTTACATTACTTCCTGCTAATAACAAGTCAGTGTATAGAAAAGCTATATTTCAATCAATTCCTCTACTGAACATAAACACTTAAAACTTCTTGGTTGATAAATTTTTCCACTCTTCGTTAAATTAATTATACGCTTCGTTCATAAGGAGCATCGAAAATTTTCGTTTCTATAAATAACTCATCGCGTGACATTTAATGTCTTCTTGTAAGTTTCACAGTCTCCCTTACTGTCTCATGTCTTTAAAAACAGGGTTGAAAGACCAGAGAATACGAAACTTGACATTATGATTATAAGACGAGCAGATGGCTCACCTGGTGGCAAGTGACTACTGCCTCATGTCTTTAAAAACAGGGTTGAAAGACCAGAGAATACGAAACTTGACATTATGATTATAAGACGAGCAGATGGCTCATCTGGTGGCAAGTGACTACTGCCTGGCCTTCGAAAGTGTCCCTTTCGGGGGTAAACTACACTCACTCGGCGAAACGCAGCGCTAGCATTATTTCACAACCGGTTAATGTGAAGCAGTGGTTTTACTCTCCTACTTTAAATCACTTAAGTAAACAAAGATACATACATACACTCACGCCAATATCAAGTATATTGACAACCATATTTTAATATCGACTTAATACCGTCAACCGCCTGGTGTATGACTGTACACATATATTCTGTCCAATAACAGCCCGATGCCTTAGTAGCTTTTCACAACATTAACAGGAGGAGAGGCGGTGGGATTTATGGAGTACAAAATGATGTAAATTGTATTTTTTTGTTGGTTCAGGTGAGGGCGACCGCAGGGGCCAGCGGCGACGCGGTGCGGGCGCAGCAGTGTCGCGCGGCATGCGGCGCCGCCCACTGCTGCCGTTGCTGCTGCTGGCGCTGTTGCGTGCGCACGGCCTGCTCGCCGCATCCGGAGGTAAGTCTTAACTAGTATGATGATGATGATGATATGATGACTAGATGAGCAAGCCTTTGCACACCACATTTTTGTAATGCGCTAAAGACACGCGTTGAACGCGATCAGGACGCTCAGCACTCTAATGCGTTAGTAGCAATGCAGACGCGCAGAAAGTCACCGCTATTTAGGAATTATGACTACAGTATCTGAACGTTGTTATCTGCCAATACGTTTTTATTACGTGTTTATGTTCAGTAGAGAAACGTGGGTCTTCAGCTTATTAAAAAAACGAGTTGTAAAAGGGCCCTTAGATAAATAGATAGATAGTTAAAACTCTTCACTGTTATAGCAAAAAACATTTGAATACACATATACATTCAAAATCTTGCAAAGCTAAAGCGTGAGTGATGAGCGAACTTATCGCTGTTTGCGATCTCTATTTGTGTGATCAGCACGATTATTTGTTGTGGCGGGGTATAATTTATCTATGTGTGTTTTTAAAATACATACCTATATAAGTACATCTAGTCATCATCATGAGCAGTCTGTTTACCATAATACAAGCTCCGCTAATTTTGGGATCGCACGGCCAAGTGTGAGATGTGTGGAAATATTACTAGAAAACCCAGTCCACTTTGCTGGCGGTGCAAAAAACATTGGACAGCATCGAGCTTTACAGGATCACATGCTAGACCAATCTGAAAATTCTCTGAAAATTTCATCAAAATCTAAACATAGTTATATAATTATATACATTTTCGAGCTATCGCTGACATTTATGAGAGTAAGACTATTAGGTATACCTCCCCTAAGATATCTGTTGAATATGTATATATATATGAATATATACATATTCTGTTGAATATGTATATATATGAATATATACATATTCAACAGATATCCTAGGGGAGGTATATGTACATAATATATAGAAAGAAAAATAGTTTTATGCGGCACCGACAGCCTAAACAGCTGAAAATGTTCTAGAATTCTTTTCTTCTAGACGCTTTGTTTACGCTACTCTTGAGAAGTAAAGCTTCTACAATCTGAAGACTTGTATTTTATTCTACGCTAGTAAAGGGCCAGGTAAGTATTTGATAGAACACTATTGTCTCGGGCAGGTTTTGATTATTTGGCAGGACAAAACTAAAGTACAACGAAGGTAAAAGTTAGAAGACTTGAGGGGGTAAGTTTATTGACATATTATGTTACTGGACTTCATTCTAGTAGGCAAAATATGGGTGCTTAATACACATAGATACACACATACATAATATACATATGCTCACGCCTGTATCCTCTAAGAGGTTGGCAGAGGTTTATAAAACAATCACATTTTGTGAATAAGAATTTGGTACCAGTAACGTAATAGGGGGCAATCCTATTGCTGTCAATCTGGCAAAATATGGCTGTATGTATATTGTCTGATAGATAACATTCCTTATTGGCCTTTAACGACATTGTAATGCCATCATACTCAGGAATGAGGTGATTCTAAGAAAAATTGTTCATTCCTGTCACAAAGATGATTGTTTTTTTTTTTTTTTTTTTTTTTATACTATAGAGGGACAGACGAACAGACGGGTCACCTGATGGTAAGTGACAACCGCCGTCTATGGACACCTGCTTCTCAAGAGTCGCAAGTGTGCTGCCCGCCTTTGAGGGTGATGAGGGATAGGGGATGCAGGGAGCGGAAAGAAGAGAGTGGGGATGAGGAGAACTTTATGAGGGGAGAGGGGGAGTTGGGCCTCCGGAAACCTAACTCATTTCGGGGAAATGCAACGCAAGCGTTACTTCACAACCGGTTTTCTGTGAGGCCGTAGTATCGCACCGGTCGAGCCGGCCCATTCGTGCCTAAGCATGGCTCTATCACTGTTAAAATTGCAACTCTCAAAAAAAAACATGTGTATGTTTTTTTTAAACCAATCCCGTACATATTTTTTTATAACAATGTTAGGTTAACCTTGGATATGTATTATATCTTTGGAAAATTAGAACTACTAGAATACACTTACACTTCAAGTGTGATGCGTGACAGAACAATATATATATATATATGTCGCATCCGGAAATGATCACGGTTCTTAAACAAAACAAGGGGCGCCACCGTCGCGCGACAAATCGCTGCAACTTCATTTCGGTCGATGCGCTTCCGGCAGATCTGATCGCTCGTGTCAGCAAGTCCTCACTCCCGATACGTGGACCGTCGAGTAAACATATCTAGGAACTGTAACCTTATTTTGTTATTTTCTTGTTACCTACCTTCTATCTTTGCATATTAAATTCAGTGTACAAAACTCAAGAGTGTTTCTTCATTTCGCACGATTACCCACTACACGCCCACGAGATTGTGTGGCGAAGATAATGGAGGCCGACAATCAGTATCTGCGACAAATATATATATATCAATTTGATTGTTTAGCAAGAAACTCATGATTTATGAAAGTGTATGATAAAGGAGAGTGATGTTAACTAACCGCAGTAATCAGAAACAGGAATATGACGTAGGTAAAACATTTCACTAGTGAACAAATGTTCAGCTCAATTATTGCATAGTACAAATCTCATAGTTACCTAAAGGCACTCTTAAAACATATCAAAACTGAGTTATTTTATATACTTACTTATACTCAGTCCTATATACCCGACGGAGCAGGCAGAGGCGTACTACACGCCAACACTTTGCCAGCTATCATTCAATCACACTTACGTAATAGGTGTTAAGCATGATCTGTCTGTATAATATACTTATTAGATGTGTAAATAGGGATTCAATTTCGATTATATATTTTTTATAAGGAACAACACAACCTATGTTTACCCGACGTATTGATCCAATGTATATATACTGTTCGATACAAAATTGCAAGGTTCTATAGTCACCTTTTACGTCACCCATGAAGATATGTGGTGAGTTAGTTCACGTATGTACAGGATTAATATTGAAAACATTTAAATTTTATACTGCAAAAGTGTGACGTGACGAATGATTGGAAACCATCACGTAGACGTGACTAGACAGGATCCAGTTGCATTAACGTAATAAGATCCATGACGCAGCTTAGATCCGAGATAGCAATGAATGAATTGGTTTTAAGAACCTGCATTTTCTACTCAAACAACTGAATTAATTTAGTATAGATAGTAATTTTACACAATCTGTTCTGTTAATCTTCTTCGTGGTGTAGTAAGGAATATTTTATTTGGAGTTTCTTATTTTTTTTTAATAACAATACACTTTTTTGTTTTTGTTACGAAACATTTATTGGGCACTAGAACTGCGATTTTTAATATAAATATATTCGTGTTATACATAAAAACAAACAATAGAAACGAATGACAGTAATTATATTTTATTAAGAATGTTTAGAATAAAGGTAGAGATAGGTATATAATGAATATAGTGATATGAAGTTGCCTTTTTCTCCTCCTTAAAACCAACACTCATCATAAATTTAAAATAAAATAACTAACAAAAAAAATTACATTCAAACTTGAAAATGAGTTACAACAAGCTATTGTACTAATTGATTTCAGTGGTAGAGCCATGCTCAGGCACGAATGGGCCGGCTCGACCGGTGCGATACCACGGCCTCACAGAAAACCGGTTGTGAAGTAACGCTTGCGTTGCATTTCCCCGAATTGAGTGAGGTTTCCGGAGGCCCAATTCCCCCGCCCCCATTTTCTCTCCCCTCATCTCCTTTCTCCTTTTTCCATGTCCTCATCCCCTTCTCTCTTCTTTGCGCTCCCTGCATCCCCTATCCCTCATCACCCTCAAAGGCGGGCAGTGCACTTGCGACTCCTCGAGTTGCAAGTGTCCATGGACGGAATGTTACTTACCATCAGGTGACCCGTCTGTTCGTCTGTATCCCTATAGTATAAAAAAAAAAAACAAAATGGCGCCAGCTGAGGCGACTGGTGTGGTATGAATGTAGCAATTGTTAATGTTCCGCATCACACAAAAACTACTGCATGGAATTAAATGCAGTTATTACATATACATATATAGTTAAATGTCTAATAGAAATGAGTGAGGTTTCCGAAGGCCCAACTCCCCCTTTCCTCTTTCCTATCCCCTCATATACTCTCTCCTCTTTCCCATATCCTCATCTCAACTGTCTCCTTCCCCTCCCCGCATCCCGCTATCCCTCATCACCCTTAAAGGCACGCAGCGCACTTACGACTCTTGAGTAGCAGGTGTCCACGGACGGTTGTCATTTACTATCAGAATAAATAGAAAAAAAAAGTATATTATAAATCATAGTCCCCATTTTATCACATATTGATTCTAAATACCACGCGTAAAAGCGATAGGCAAAAGCTTGTAGTCCTATATAAACAAACCATACAAACTCCTTGCAACACTAACAAATAGAATCATTAGCGCCATCTGTCTTGTGCAATGTTATTTATCTACAGTTAACAGTTTCACTGCTAAGAGTTGTCAGTTTAACTGCCATAGCTTATTTGTCACCGTCCATCGTTCTAAGAGGTTTACACGACACATGAGTTCAACTGAGACAATTTATATCGCCATCTTCGATTGATACAAAGTTGATACAGATATAGTTTTCTGTGTATACAATGTTACCTACATAGATGTATATATTAGAGTAGCATAGGGCCACAATATCTCTTCGCCGTGGTTTCGTAAAAGGCTACTAAGGGATCTGAATGTTATCTATCAGACAGTATGTACACAGTGATACAGTGCACGGTTGACCGAAATAGGCCCCCTGACCAAATTCTAACTGTCTAAATGCCTATTTTATTACCTATATGCCTACCTCTAAAAAAAGGTAAAATCTTTTTTTTTTTAATATCACTATTACATAAGTATTATAATTATCAAGTTAGAGTAAAATAGAAACAGTTACAAAACGAAATATCAAGTTTATTAAAATAAATTAGTGCTGAAAGCTACAAGCAGTTCCAATAAAAACTTTTATCTCTAAAATCCTTTGTAATATAAAACTGATTTTTGATTTCTGACTTACTGAACTATCCTAGTAATATAATATTTCAGTTCTAAACTTTTGTATTTATTTGTAAGATAAGATAATATTTCTGAAATTTCGGAAGATTATGACTCTTAATCAAAAGTAGAAGAAACTACTTGCCTATACCTTTCAATCTAAACTTGTTCCTAGATTTTGTTACATTTGAAAAAGATAAACTTGATTATATAAAACCAGGCATCTAAAGTTTGTAATGTATGAAAGCACAGTTAATACGAATAATTTTTTAGTTGGTTTTAGATAAGTAGTGTTATTTAAAGAACCTGTAAGCCCTGTGGTTCTAGGTGAAATGGCATAGAGCCATCCTATCCTCGAGCTGTTATCTAGCTGTGGGAGTTTTTTTGTTTCTTTTTATATTTAGCAAGATAACTCCCGCATTAGGAATAATTCTTGTGTCACGGGGGCTTTACAAACATTCCATCAACGGCACAAATAATACACAGACTCGGAAAACCTATATGTAAATAACACAATTGTTTTTCCCGATGGGGAAATCGGGATTTTGGAGAAATTTGGGAATCGAACCAACGACCTCAGAGGTCAGGGTCACTAACCACTAGACCGACAGGCCCGTCAATGGTATTTAATGTGTGTATTTTATACGGGGTTGTAATTCCGGTTGTAGTTGATGCTATCACATCCCCAACACCATGGGGAAGGGTGTATTTTGTAATGTAAAATAGTCTTGTTAAATAAGTACACAACCAACTGGCTTGGTGGATTTATTCTGATCAGCATTAAATAAGTAGACCGTATGCCCTTACAACTTCCAAAGGTCCATGTATATATGTAACCTGTAAACGGTGGAAAACCCACATTCTATGCGGAATTGTCTTTAACGTAGAAAATTAAAACACCATTATCGCATATATGTTCTGCGTATTCGCTGAAGTACTACAGTTTACCAGGTCATACACTTTCTGTTTGTTTAGTACAGCGTTGTTTGTATAAAACAAATTCACTGAATACTTTATTTGTTACGGTCGATTACTTTAATGGATGCCTCTTTGAAACGTCGGCGGCCAGGCAAAAAAATCTTGTTGGTGGCTGACAGTTATTTTATTGGTTTTAGCGCATTTTTACTTATTTTAATTAGTAGGTATGTATATGTTTTCCATCCACAAATACACTTTCTCTCTAAATAATAAACATTTTTTGCTTTCAAACTATTGTAATTAATATTGATTTCCAAAATTTGAATGGCGGTTTGCAGTTGCAAATTAAACTCAAATTGATTCCGCATTAATTATACTCAACTGTCCCACCACATATGCAGTCCGCCATAAACAATACGCCTCTGATTAGGACCGGTTTAAACAAAGATTAAACGAACGCATACGTTGTACTAAAGCATACGTCACTGTATTGCAATATACTACAGATCATACAATTCTCATTAGTAATACAGCCACAAATATTCTATTACACGGACGGTTTGAATTAATTTAGGTAAATCGCTTGTAAGCTCACGCGATTAAGTAAGTTATACCAATTTGATGTGGCAACATCTGGTGTGTATGTGATGAAGTATTGATGAAAAATTGCTCTCACGTCTTTAAGTAATGTAGACTGTATACGTGCTGGAGGATTATCAAAGCAATTCTAAATCTTGTTTTTTTTCCTATTTTACTTACATATGTTCATATATACACTTACACCATATGGTTCTCGGTGGAATAGAATGGGGCAATCTTTATCTTTAGTAGGCTAAATAAAAAATATATTTATATATATGATTCCGTAGCCGACTGTATATACATAAAGGTTTATCTATCAGACAGTTTTTTCACAGATGTTTTTGTCTATGCCCGGTGACGGCAATAAGCAATCCTATTAAGCCAAATGAGAGTTAATATTAATAATAATTAATAAAACAAGTATGCATAAGCAAGCAATTAAATATTTCTGTATAAGCAAACTTTTTCAAATGGGTCAATACGGTTTTACTAATAAGATACCGATCTTGCAACACTTTCTCAAAAATGACATCACCTTTATCCGTATGAGCTCACCAAAGCGAGTAGCATTTTTGTCATCAAAATACCCGGACTCGAAACGCTTGCACTAACATTGTGCTCTAACTCTTACTGGCACTGCATTAGGTCCATAAACGTCACAATTTTTTTAACGGTTAAGTCGCCCTTTTCCACTCACTTTTTTTGTAATAAAACTTTAGTGTTAGAATAATAAATTTTGGTGGATAGAAAAACAGTTGAAAAATGGCGGGAGTGTTTTTTTTTTTCTTAATATATTTGTCTTAATTTCCTATATTTAGTAGATATTCAAACCAGCCCGATACGATTTTGAACTGAACCTTTGAACCGAAGAGATTTTTTTATTATTTTATACACAGATACATTAATTACAAATAGAAATAATGTGATAATTTGTTACTGATGAGCAAATAGTTCTTCACCTCACCTAACTTTACTGTAATTCAGAAAAAAATCTTTGCCAATTCCTAAAACTTAGTCAACGAATTTTATAACATGCAGAGATGAACAGTATCCATGATTATTAAAGGGCAAGGGTTGTAAAAAATACGGGGAATGATTTAATGTTATTGTCTCCGATTCGTTATTGCTCAGTATTGATGCAAAGGATTTTTTCAAATTTATTATGTATCAATAGTATAACAAATGGGGATTTATATTATTACTTATGGAAATCATGATCTATATATTCAGATTGATGAATTTTATTTTAATATAAAATATATTTGCTAAGGAGTTTATTTTTATTTTCGATTCCATCGGATTTCATTTATGTATTTAAGAATTCATTTTGAAATTTGGATTGGGCAAATAACAGTCACTCTTCATGGCCCTTTCCTTTACAAATAGGTGTTATTTTACACAATCAATAGAAAAGAGTAACAAGTATAACGTAAGTGTATTGGTTTTCCCAAACTGCTTGATAAATATGCTTTTTTAATATTTTTACTAAAAAAATTGTAAATTCCTGGATTATAATAATTAATATCAAAAATATGAACACTCGTTCCATTTACGTAGCTAATTTTTCTCTAAATTAATTAGATACCTTATCATCCAAACACCATAAATTTCACAAAAGAAACACCGCAATATATAACAGAAATTTATGTGTCCCATAGCTGGGCCCGCAATCGTCCCTTGCGGTACACCAGTCATCATAAATCCTTCTACACATACTTTATATTTTCCTGGTACGAGAACGTGCTAAATTGATATTTACCCACCACCTCGTATCAATGAACATAATTTAAAAAAGCAAACGGGAAAGGATAAAATGGGCTTAGCTAA
Organism: Tyria jacobaeae; assembly: GCA_947561695.1. Classification (NCBI taxonomy): domain Eukaryota; kingdom Metazoa; phylum Arthropoda; class Insecta; order Lepidoptera; family Erebidae; genus Tyria; species Tyria jacobaeae. The sequence continues at coordinate 21,552,991 of OX387217.1, read as the reverse complement.
TGAACCTTTGTAGCCTGTTCCTTTTTCCTGTTTTTCTCCAAGGCTAAAGTCTGAGGACTTATAAACTCAACGTTAAGATGTCTGAGCAACTAATTAAAAGATAATGAAAAAAATTGAAGTTGGAAAGTATGTAAATTAGTTCGGAAGGTATTGCCTTAAGGTTGGACTGAGCAACTAATTGTAGATTACTTTGAACTTTTTTGGTTCAGATGCTTTTAGTTACATGGTTAAGTAATAGCATGAGGAAATTAATTCTTGTGAGTACCGTGTTATTATTTTGGGTGACATTATGTTTTTAGTTACGATATCTAACAGACAACCTATAGATAGACAGATAAAATAGATTCGTGTCAAACGTGTCGTGACGGAGAGATGCAGTAACATCTTTCATACTTGTACTCCTTATCCTACTATCACTAAGGAATTAATCTTGAGAAAGAAATTAGTTGCTCCTTGATACATACTTCATTACATTTCAGTATTTGTCTTAAGTTTTTCTTGTTCACATATTGTTTACACAGGGCTCCTGACACTTAAATTGCCTGTTATTTAAAGTTTTACTGAAAGACTCAAGAAATGTGCAAAGAATATAAAAAGGAAGCGTGATAATTTGAGTAGCAGCAGCGCCGTAGTGTGGCGATCTCTATGCTACGATGCGTCGTAAGCTATGTGCGCTGTCGCTGTTTTCAATTTATTAGTAGTTTTTATAGGCCTTTTAAAAATAAAGCATGGAAAAGTATTGTAGTAATGTTTTATTTTTAATCGGCGTATACTTATATCGAAAAGTTGTAAGTACGAAGATTTTTTCTTTCCCAGTTCCATAAAAATGTAATCCATCCATATTGTTCTGTTTTGTTATACTCGTAAATATCTGAATCTCAATTTAAGTAGTTTTTAATACTTAAGTTTAATGTAATAAATACGTTGGATACGAGATTTCTCCGTAGGTACATAACCAACCTTCATAACATACCTTTAGACTGAATGTGAGCATCGAGAAAGGATGTTATAATAATTGGGATATTCTATTCATCGCCTGTACCTTGAGGCATACAAAAATACCTTCTCAGACGTGTTTGGACCAGTGCCAGGGCGAGAGTGCGAGTCTGCATGCCAAAATGGAATCCCAGGCATGTTTTGCTATGATAATAAAAAAAAAATCGATGCAAAACTTTTAAAAGTATGAGAATTATTCAAATTTAAGAGATTTCTTTTTAAAAATGAGTATGTATTCATTGGTTGAGGAAATCAGGGTTTTTGTTTTTTTTTTAAATATTTATGACCACTTTTTATTGAATGTTTGAGTTGAATTATTTTAGTGTAAGGGAAGTTTGTGTTGTAAATAATGTGTTTTATCTGTTTTAGTGTTGTAAGTGACAACATATGACAGAGTAGTTAGTGTTTTTAACAAAATATCCTTAGGTAATCTCAACTGTAAGATTTATCAAAGCTTATTGCTTTGATATTTAATATAAGCTAAGATGATTACAACAACGACAACAACGATAATGATATTTGTCTAGGTCGACGATACAAAGCTGAAATCTTAGTAGTGAAAACTTTCTACATGGTACATTACAATATAATTTGACTAATGACGTCGATAAATGATAATATTTAAGAGCAATTTGAAAGTAAGGGGAGTACTAAGTTCTAAAAATGAGGCTGCAACAACACTGTGCGGGATAATGTTCATTTATAATGTATATAGAAATGCGTTTAATATTTCATATGTCTTTTCTTATCGCTGGAATCAATTGCGAAGATATTAATGAACTCAGCACGAGAAACGAAGATTTATTTAAGATGGGGAGTCTCGGCTCACGCATAATGTGCTTGGCTTCGGGAATGTTAATAGGCCAGGGGTGGATCGCATTATCCGAGATGAAGTCCACGAGAAGGCGTTAAGGAATAAAATATGAACTTTTTGTGATCTAATAATATACTGTCTAGGAGATTAGGATTGATTTAGTAATGGGGGATTAAAATATGAAATGCTGTTTGATATAGTACCGCTGTGTAAGTAGGTTTTGGAAGAATCATTTTTTTTTTTCAAAATCTTATTTGGAAATAATAATTAATACCTAAAGTGAAATTACTTAACATTTTAATTAAAAATCTGAAAATTTGATAGCTGTATTTACACATCCATTTTAACTTTACTTCCTTGAAAAGCAATACACTTATCTCCGCATCAATCTGCTTCACGAAATCTAAGATCTTACTTAAATGTCGCATCTCGATCTTCGCTTTAGAATATAACAAGGGACTACGGCTACATTCAGGGCTTTAAACCGAAAATAAAATAGTTACTAAAATTGATTACGTTTAAATGAGTGTTCTGGTACAGATAAAAACAATGAATGGTTTCAAAGTAATAAATGATACTTTAATATTTATTATATAGATTAAGTACCTTTTATAAGGTTACAAATGAATACAGCTTTTTTTTTATGTGATAGGGGGCAAACGAGCAGACGGGTCACCTGATGGTAAGTGACTACCGTCGCTCATGGACACCCGCAACTCAAAGAGTTCAAGTGCGTTGCCGGCCTTTTATTCAGGAGTACGCTCTTTTCTTGAAGGTTTGAAGGTTTGATTATACGTCGTGAATATAATATTGACTTAAATGTCGCTTAATTAATTTAAAGAAAAAACTCATATATTTAACGCTTAACTTAATTAAGCGTTAAATATATGAGAGATACAATTTCATATTTTTAAACTAATACTTCCACCAACCATAGTAAGAAACAGAAAAAAAAACATTTCCTGTTACTTTAGCGGGATCTTTTACTCTGTGTCTTTGCTAGTGTAACACCTAAAGAAGGTGCTTTTATTAGTTCTAAATGCCTCTTGATTTTTGTTTAAATGCATAAGCTATACAGAGTACTATAATTATTAAAAGCTCTCAATAGTACAACTACAAACTTATAATAAGAAAGTAAACTGGGTAAAAAAAAATATATATTACTCACACTCCTACCATATATCAGCTTCAACAGGAGCCAATCTCGAATTATCGTATCGACTGGCGGCCCCACTGCGATCCATTAATCAACCGTTGGGATGTACCGCGCAATGTAGTCGGTCCATTACCATATTGTCTGCCAGGTGCACCCACGTACAAGTACATTTATCAAAGTTTTAAGTAATGATATTGAATTCGCTTCTCATTTATTATTATAAGGATCAATGAGAGCCCTTAGTTGACCTCTTGTACATAACGTCATTAACTTACAGTGGGAAAGGAAAATTAAGTATTGTGTTTGATATACATATTTTCAAGAAGCAAGAATTTTCTTTAGACCATAGTAACACTATGGACTGCAATAGTTTTATTACGTATTTTAATATTACATACGATACTTATCCCTTTAAGAAGAAGTACTTCTAAAAATGTTAGTTTTACTCCTGGAAAACTACTCTTAGAATCCCGTGTATGAGATAATTTAAATCGAAGTAGTGTAAAGATAGTTTGCTTAGCCATCAGTTGACGGTTATAAGATATTCTAAATATTAACAAGATTTCTACTCTGGATAACGATATAATAATTTTTCGTATTTCGTTAAGAATATAAAAGAATACTCGCACGGTAACTTTAACACAAGAATCGTCTATTTTACTTATTCAATTATTGGACCTAAATTGGACAAATACTTGAACTTACTGTTCTGATTTTGCTGGATTTGGAAAATGCCTTTCTTCTACCAAAAACGGGAAATCAGTGACATTATATACCTAAATTTGTTCTTAAGTTCGAGGTTTCATTAGCACTGTCATCCTTTAAACGAGATATTCGTACTAAACCTTCGCACTAGTAGCCCAATCCCAGCCTTGTTTGCATAACAATTACAACGCTTCACTCGTTTTGACATAATTCAACCAAAACTTCATGTACAAATGGGGAGATAGGTGTAAAATAATATGTAATTACGTTATCTAAGCGAAGACTCATTAAAATGCCTAAAATAGCTTTTAGTGATAGGGATGCGACACTCATATACTTTTTATAATTTGTAAAAGTATTAACCTTATTATTATGATATATGTATATGAAATCTTTGACTCATTAAGGAAGAATAAAACGACAACTTCGTAACAGAGCTTTTTGGGCTCTTCCTTTCTCATATTGAATAACCATATTTTTTACATTGTACATATCGTAGCATGTACATAGAGGGGGAAAGGTATGGAGAACCGTCTCATATGGGGGGAAAGCTGAGAAAGTGTCCAGCTACAAACAATAAATATTAGTTAAAAAAAACTATTTTTCAGTGGTAGAGCCATGCTTAGGCACGATTGAGCCGGCTCGACCGGTGCGATACCACGGCCTCACAGAAAACCGGTTGTGAAGTAACGCTTGCGTTGCATTTCCCCGAATTGATTGAGGTTTCCGGAGGCCCAATTCCCCCTCCCCCCTTTTCTCTCCCCTCATCTCCTTTCTCATTTTTTCCATCTCCTCATTCCTCCTCTCTTCTTTCCGCTCCCTGCATCCCCCATCCCTCATCAACCTCAAAGGCGGGCAGCGTTCGCTCAAGAGTTGCAAGTGTCCATGGACGTCGGTGTCACTTACCATCAGGTGACCCGTCTGTTCGTCTGTATCCTTATAGTATAAAAAAAAACAAATGGCGCCAGCTGAGGCGACTAGCTAGCAATTGTTAATGTTTAAAATTTAATATTTTAGTGACTAGAATAATTAGCAAAAGTCAAGTAAACTATTTCTTTCTTATCACCTTTTTATACATAGTAAATTAAAAATATCACAGAGTATAGAATCTTTAACAGCTGCCACTGATTTAATTATAATGGTGTGGATATTATCATAGTCTGCACTGTTGGTATGTTTAGGTTACGTATTACGGTGATATCGTCACCGTATGTTTGGTATGATTGGTTCCATAAACATTGATTCATATATAAGGAGATTATGGATAAATGGAGACCTTTTATGCGTATTTGGAAACACCTGATCTGCATAAAAATCATTAAATTTGTTGTGCTATATGTTCAGGATTTGTGATAGACTTTCCATTGACATTAAATTCTTTGGGTTTCCAAGCATTTATAATGTTCCATGTCGCTTTAGATTTATTCTTACTTATTGTAATAAAATAGCTGTTCTGAGTTTGGGTAAGTTTTATTACTCTTTTATAACTATTAGTGTAAGATTTAAGGTTCCTTAGGATATTTTTAGTTTCCGTGAATCTTCAGAACAAAACTCGCCTTTTTTACTACATCATTTAAGAGTTATGCTTTATGTTTGGGAAGCAAAAGGTCATATAAGAATTTGAAGGACACTTTCATACACCTCATGAAACTTAAGTTGTTTTAAGGTTTTCTTAAACAGCTCTACGTTTTGTGTATTTATGTCGTGCCTGTAGGTATTTAGAATACAGGTTTTTTGGATCAGATTTTTCATTAATTCTGCTGTAAAATCCCTAGCTAATATCCTGACATTCTCCAGCTAATAATGTTAAACATTTGAACTATAAACTAACAGTTCCGTCCATTATTTACCTTAACTCATAAGAAATCTTCCTCAGGGTTTTACTTAAACTCTGAGGAAGATTTCTTATGTTTGAAAAAAAAAAAAAAACTTGTTGAACATACAATCAAAGTAAGTAAAATCTATTTCAGTGCTCAAATATTCAACATCAGTGACAGAAACGTGACAAAAACATTCTCCTACGTATATTCCGTAGACATTACAATAAATAATTTTGCGTTAGTAGTTATTTGATCATTTTCCTGAAAGCTAAATTGTCACCGGAACATCTAATATCCGGACCAAGAAATTTTGCTTTGACAGCAAACTAATTTTATGCTTGGTATTTCTGTTGAGGCTTCAATAACAGCTGAGTTGTACTTTGTATACTGAAAGAAGACCCAATAGGATTGTTGTTTGTGAATAAAACCTGTATTTTCTTTGTATATGTTGCTAGTTTAAAGTTCGTTTTAAAATACAGATTTCATAATACAAAAAAAAAAACTAGTATTTATCTTTTACGTGAGTACTACTTCTACGTACTACGTGACACTCATAAACAGGGTGTATTAATTTCTACATCATAATATAAATTTACATGATAGTGAGAGGGCTCGAACTCTACATCATCAGTCACATCCAGCTGCATGATTGCGACCATCATCAGTATAAGCAATGTAATATTCCTTTTCTTCTTTCCCAACAAATTTTCAAAGTGCCCTGTTGAGGCCTATATTACGTAAGTGGCACTCGACCATGGACAGAATAATTACGTTTGATTCGTTTAATATGTTTTTTAATAAAATATATAAATATTCATAACTATTAGCTCATTTTTTTTTAACATTAAAGAACAAGTGATTATAAAATTACAGTATACAGGATTATTAGACGGGTCTAAAACCGTAAAGGAAATATGAGTTTTAGTTTTTTAAAAAGACAACTCCCGCACTAAGATCCTGTATTGCAGGGGAGCTTACAAACATTCAACTAACGGACACAAAGAACACCCAGACTCAGAATAACAATTTGATGATTACACAAAGTGTTGTCCCGTGCGGGGATCGAACTAATAACAATTGAAAATACTGATTGACTAATTTGTAAAAGATATCATTTCAGGCATACATCAATTTATTTTATAATTCATTCATGTAACGTCGGTGTGCTGGCAAGACTCGAGAAGATCATATGCAATACATGATGATGCCAAGACAATTACTCACAAGCTTTTTATACACTGAAAGTAATGTTGGACTGACCTTAAACCACCCACCCATACGAGATCCTGCCCATCCAAAGGTTGCCTGTAAGATATTGTATATAGTGTACGTATAAAGTGGCCAGATCTTAGCAACCTTATCACCCATGCCAGCCTATCAGCGGTATCTTAAGTACGAGTTTGTTAACAGAACTACATTAAGGACAGGCAAGATATATGCGAACAGATTATTCGCTATCCCTTTTTCTCTTACCCGTTAGGCTATAGATTAATGACATGATATTATTAGTGATGTTTGAAAGATTGAGTATACGGGGTATGGTAAGATACACGTAACTATTGTAAGAAATAGATATAGCCAGTATGAGAAGTTATTCACTAGGAACAATAATTAGTTTCATATAGCTATAGGAAATAAAATCTGTACGAAAATATAAAACCCGGTTGCAATATTTACCTTTTCTCTTTTTTTGCTGACATTGTCTCTATGCCTTGCACTACTAAAACAATTCATCAAGTTGTCTAAAAGTTAGAGAAAAAGTTCTGTTCTGCAGCAGTCTGGTAATCATAGTCGCGAGGAAAATATAGTACCAACTGCTGTTACTTTTGCAAGTACCGGCCTGGTTGTAATCCGATTGTAAGAAACAAACACGTAACTATACTTTCCGGGCGAACCAATGGCGTAGTGCTACCGGTGTAGCTGTTGTCATACTAATTTAATGTAATAATTTTATTGTGTACTACACAGTTTCGCTTATTTTAAATAGAAAAAATACTAGTTTTTCATGTACATTAAGTTTTATTTGTGCCACTGCCGGGTATTCAAAAAAAGACTCGCCGTATTCCAGCCCCGGATTATATCACCTCTTATTGTATTAGTTCTCCGTATATTTGTTGTTTTATATTGTATATATACATACATAAGCTTACGTCTTTCTCTCTTTGGGGTAGGCAGAACAATAGCCCGCCACTTGCTTTGTCCCTGAAATTAGTGAGGTTTCCGGAGGTCCAACTCCTCTCTGCTTATTCCTCTCCCCTGACCTCCCGCCCCTTTTCCGCTCTCCTCATTCCCGTCTCTTTCCCCTCCCTGCATACCCTCATCCCTCTTCACCTTCAAAGGCGGGCAACACACTTACGACTCTCTAGTTGCAGAGTCCATGGACGGCGGTTGTCACTTCCCATTAGGTGGTGTTCATCGGCCATATAAAAATATGCTTTAATAAAAAAAAAAACACTAACCGCTGTTTTATTTATTTTTAGTGAAAAATTTTCTTGCTAATCTTTTCAGCGAGTGTAAAGAGAGGGGGCAACTTGCAGGGACCTTGCTTTCCGCAAAGAAACAATTAATAATTCACTTTAACAAATCAACTTTCCCCTTAAGCAATCCTCCAAATAATATGGTGTCTTCAAAAAATATTTCTTACGTCCTCTAGAAACGCTTTTGCGAACATTCCAATGATGTTTAATTAATTAGAAATATTTTATAATTGCTATTAAAATTTATATCTTCAGATTTGTATGATAAAATACAATTTCGCTCGAGTAGTTTACAAATTAAAATTTAATTGGTATTTGCCCTGTAATCTCTTTATATCTATGTTAAGATGCTGATATTTGAAATTATAATTGAAATTTATGGAAATATTTTCTTTGACCATTTATGTATATCGTGTATAACTTTTATGTTAGGCTTTTAATACAAAATAAAAAAATAAAAAGTCCCCTGTACTTATTTATTATTAATGTCCCTTTCCATCCACTGGTTGCCTGGAAGAGATCGCTAATCGCGATAAGGCCGCCCTTTGTACAACTTTTATATTTTATTTTATTTATATAACCATTCTAACTTTAGTGTACAAATTGTTCTACTATTATGTTTTATTTTTTATTTGTTGTACAATAAAGAGTTATCTATCTATCTATCTATCTATCTATTTTCTTTTCACGTTTAAAATAAACATAATAACGTTTTTTTATATTCTTACCCTAATCTTAATACTCCTTACAGAACATTAATTACCTAAATTATAAATCTAAAATGTTATAGCTTTCTATTTACGATTGAAGAAACGTTCTCTCAAAGTCTGTTTTCGATTTGTAAGCGATACCTTAAGACGGAGAAGTGCCTAGAATAGATGAGAAATCCCACAACTTAACTCTAACAGATCAAATAGAGGGCAGATTGTAAGGAAGCCTGTCCGCAAGATAACTATGGGGTTGATAACATCTCGTGCTACTGCCGCAGACAATTGCGGCTACTGAGCATAGACGGTTATATAGATAGGATCGGTCTTAGAACTTGACGTATCTTGCAAGTTAACACGTGCATAGATAAGTAATTTATTGGCACTACTGTGTCTGCGACACTGACAGTTTGAATGTCTTCAAACAAATCCCTTTGATAGTAATCGGGGGTAACTTGATAATAGTTCTAAATCACCTGCTTCTACAGTTGGTATTGAATGCAGTCTTTTGAATACCTTTAGATATTTAACGATGGTTAAATATTAAATACCCAAAATGCCAAAATTTCCATATCAGTTTGTGACATAAAAATGTGACAAAAATTTTTTAAGCGATACATACGGCGGGCAAACGATATGCGTGTTAATTGCGTATTTCTGATTTAAATACGAAATTTAAAACTTATATACTAATAATAGTTATTGGCCTGATGGTCTAGTGGGTAGTGAACCTGACTGCTAGGCCAGAGTTGTGGGTTCGATTCGCACCCAGGACAAATATTTGTGTGATAAGCACGATCGTTTGTTCTCTGTCTGGGTGTAATTCATTTATTATGTGTAGGTATGTATTTAGAAGTATATAAGTATGTTTATCAGCTGACTGATTGCCATAGTACAAGCTCTACTGAATTTTAGATCAGACGGCCGTGTGTGAGATGTGTCAAGTTATTATTATGATAGAAAAAAAAATGGTATAAGTATTGTAAACGAATTGACACACTTTTTTTTACTTAACACAAAATGTAGAGGCAAGATGTAAATAAAAAAAATAAATACAAATAATAAAACACACATTTTGTTTCAGTCGTAGCAGGTACTCAAGTAAAGAGCTTTAATGTAATTATGAAACAATGTGTACGACGTAGGTAAACACCTAAGCACTTTTAGAGGGCACTTTTAATTGAGTAGAAAAATCATCTCGATCCGAAGGGCCACATAAAATTGCTTTACGACAGCTATTTCGATATGGTCTAGTCATAAGGAGAGCCGCAGTAATACAAGTACCCGTAAAGATAGCCCGCTCTTACAAAACCCAACGTATATTACACTTAGTGATGTTTCATTATTTTTTAGGTTCTCGTTTTTACGACGCGGAAGAAATAGCTCTATATTTGTTGTGTGCTAAGGGTTCGTTCCGACAAAGGTGGTTTTGCAGTTGTAACATTTACTTTTAATAATATCCGAGCGGAGACCCTTTTTCGGACAGCAAACTTTTAGTTTGCTGTGCTGCTGGTGCACTAATCAGACTCGTACTTGTCTGTGGTTTGTCTGTTTTTTTTTTTTTATTTTGAAAAAAAAAAAAAATATTTTATGGGAAGAAGTTATACTGTCTAAAAATGCTTTATACGCTTTAATTTGCTCTGTGAATTTGTAGAAAAGATAGCCAAGATACTTGTGAAGATAAAGTTATATTATGTGATAAGGTTTACTAAATTCTCTAAATTTTATTTTATCAAGTATGTATCCAAAGAATAACACAATTTAATAAGAGTAATATAATATAATATATAAATTGATAAAAAGTAAATTCTAGACAAAAATGAGATTGATAGGTAGATAAAATTCTTTATTTTAGAAAATATTCCATCCTATAGTTAGTCCAGTAAGGATTTCGGTTGGTTTTAGTCTTATCTTCACTTTATTAAACAGATTTGACACTAATTCACTAAGTTATACAACTTTGTCTCAAATTTTTAACAGACTGCAACTTAGTTAAGAAAATTTAGGGACTAACTTGAGAAAAAAATTTAGTCTAAGTCGAGAGCTTATTACAATCAAACATGTAAATTAAATTAGACTTAAAGATCTTATTATTATTCACGCTATATACTTATATTCACATTTAGTGAAAAACTAAAACAACTACTACTATAAATACAAACTATTAAATCGCAAAACTACAGTAACCGCGATATTGTTCGTATCTCAATCCACACTAATTGACCTTTATACAATCGAAAAAGCACATCTCGTCTTATCGCCCCAACATTCCCTGTTACTTTCCAGGCGGACTATTAGTATGTATCTATTATATTCTTATTTTTAATGGACTATATGCATTTTTTTTATATGGAGATAACAATATATATTTTCCATGTTATTTCTTCAAAGACTTTCACTTTCAGTAATCTTATAAATCAAATCAAATAGCATATTAAAAAAAATGCTTAAAATCAAAACACTGTTCGTGTGTTGTTGTTATTTACATTGAAATAATATGCTTGTGTTTAGATAACATATCGAGAGTGTCAAGCTAAATTGCCGACAAGGCCGCAATAAACAGAAAATCAAAATGTGGTGGCCATGTGGTTCTCGGTGAAGTAGAATAACACCACCCTCTCTTCCCAAAGGTGTCGTAAAATGAGACTAAAAGATCGGAACGTTATCTATCAGACAGTATGTATACAGGCATGTGGTGCCCTGATGACGGCAATGGGCTTGTCCCTATTACGTGAGTATAGTTAGCAAAAAGGGCGTTCAAAAAGCATTTGCCTGTTCCTACGAGGATATACATGGGTGCGATGGTATGGATATGAACATTTAGACTGCCATAGTATGACTAAGTCAAAATTAGGGTGGTTCTAATGGGCTTGCCTATTGATTTTATACACTGATCAATAGACGTTTGGCCAGAGGTTTCGAAATTTGTCTTTTTCGTTGCAGAGTGAAGGGTTAAGGTATGCATATTTAGTAGGATGTGGGTTGACAATTGATTGAAGTTTTCGGAACCAATTAGAAGTTAAATTCAGAAAATCTTTTATTAATAACTGGACAGATGTGGCATTAATAAATAAATTCCAAATGACCCTTTATCTAAAGAGATTTTATTCTAATTTACACGTAGGTATATGCCCTTAAGTTAAATGGGACTAAATTTTAATAGGCGAAGTTGGGCTACAGGCGTGAGTGTATGTATGCTATATCCCCTAAATGGAAGGCTGAGGCGATGTGAACTTTCAGGTTTTGACAATTATAATATAAAACGAAAAAAACATAAAATTTTAAACAAAACAAGTCATGTAAACAAATAATACTGTTAACCGCAACGGAATCATAATAAGTAAAGTTATTAGTCATGCGACACATTTCCTGACCACTGAAACTTGTGCCCACATAAAGGGTAAGCTTAAGGATATTTAGACGGAACCTCCATCAATACTATTTCACCCGGACTTGCCATAACCGTCCCTTGCCTAATGGTCGTTTCGCAATGGTTTAATCGTCCTTTGTTTTATTATATGATGATTATCATGGGTTTGGTGATGAATTCTACTAAATTTATTACATGAACGGAGTAACACCAAGGCCTCACAGGAATCCAGTAGTCAAACAATGCTTGCATTGTATTGGCGAGTGAGTAAGTTCCCCTTTCCCCCCTCACCACCCATAAAGACAGGCAGTGAAAAATCTGTGGTTATGATTACTACATCGCTCCTGAACCTAACAGCGTAATGTTTTATAACCTATATCATTTACAATACAAAAATGATCATTTAAACCCAATTGATAGTTCCAGAGAGAACAAAAATACAAATAGTCTTACATTATATGAAATCGGTCACGCCTGTATTCCAAAAGTAGTAGGCTGAGGTGTAATTAACAGCCAGTATTAACGTACGCTTATCTCCATCAACTGGGTAATTCATAGGAATTTTTCGGACTTATACCGGCTGCAGGTTTCCGCCATCGTCCTACGCAACAAAATATCCATCCCCATCGCCTGGACGATTGGTAGTCCACCACTGTGCTCATCTCTAGAAGCCTCGCAAAACCAGCCTAAGGAACAAATTGTCGCCTGCCGTATTTCCAGACCGATACGACCTTCAAACCTGCAAGAAAAGAGCGTACTCCTACCTAAAAGGCCGGCAACGCAGTTGTGACTTGAGTTGCGGGTGTCCATGGGCAGCGGTAGTCAATTACCATCAAGTGACCCGTCTGCTCGTTTGCCCACTATCGGATAAAAAAAATTAAAGTTAAGCTACCGTATGTATGAGTCTGTATGAGAGAACAAAAAATAGAAAAATAAAGAGTATATCGAATGGAAAAGATAAGAAGAAAAGGCAATGGAACGGAATAGACCTGGAAGTGTAGGCATTAACTTTAAACTAAAACTAAAAAAAATTTAGATATTTTAAGCATATTGATTTGTTATTTACTCTTTTCCCAAAAACTGCAAAAGAGTACAGACGGATAAGAAACCTTATGTTAAGGTGATATAATTCTAATTTAGGAGAATCGAGAAACTTGGACTCTACAAAAGGCAAGCTATCCAAATATTCGAATTAATGAGACTGCATGGAATTCTCTGAAATAGTATAAGATATATGCTGAGGTCAGAATAAATTGCTTGTCCTTCCAGACCCTATAAATGGTTACTGGAGGCACTTTGCAGGTAATTTGGGCTCGTTAACAGACTGCTATCCTTTATGATCATGACATTTATGGGATAAGCTGTTTAGAGTATCATTTCGGAGTTAGTGTCTGTTTATGCGCGTAACACACTATAGGAAAATAAACAAATAATACGTTTTACAAATATGATAAATCTGAAAGTTTGGATGGATTTTTCTCACTCAACGGTGCCAGAATGGACGTACAGAGATAGAGTATCAGTCTGGAATAACAAATACGCTTCTTATCCCTGAACAACTTGCTGTTCAAAATTTCCATGAGAACTAACTACTACATTATATAGTTTAGATTGGAATTTTATTCGATAACCGATATAAAGATTTTATCTCTGGCTCGAATGTTTTATGTCAAATTAGGCTACCAAAGTTTTGTACCATAAACGAAATAATATGACTGCACGGATGGCGTAGCGCTTTAAGTGGTCACCTCGCCACCACACGCCAATGTTGTGGGTTCGATCCCGGCACGGGAAAAAATTTAGCATTACACTTTTTTGTTTGAATGTTTGTAAAGTCCCCCGCTACACAGGAATAAATCCTAGTGCGGGAGTTGTCCTTTGTAAAAAAAGATGTACATATATAAATTAAGAATGTTGCCTGCTAAAATAACGTTTTTATTATCATTGAACATATAAAATTTAACGTACTTATACTCTCTAATTAAATATTGAATTAAACTTTTAACAGAAATATTTGAAAGTCAAGTCAAGAAGGGTTTATTTTCAAACGGACAAAAGAAAATAAGACTTGATCCAGCTCATTTTTCCTATCAGTATGTAACTTGATATCTCTGTCGATTGAGGGGAAAATATTGTAGTGATTCTTTTATGATGCAAACGAGTCCGGTAACATTTTAGTTAAATATAATGAATTTTGCTCGGCGTTGAAATAAATCAGGATCTTTCTATGAGTGATGTTTAAATTAACAGAATTATATAAAAATAACTATATAACTTTAAAACCAGGCAGTTATGTTGATTGACACCTTGTCTAAGGACCTCTACAGGGCTCAAAACTACTGGAGTATCTTTGAAATATCATTAAAAAAAAAGTTAAGACTTGTGATAAAAGCGCAATAGGTCCTCAAGAAAGTAACTAATACAAAATACCTACATACAAAATAACATAAATAGTCTATATCAAATAAGTAGTTTCAACTAACTGGACTTGTTACTCAACTGAGCAAGAACAAGTTGTATATACATATGTATGTACCTTCTTTCTACCATTATTTCTAAATATATTCTGGGTTGTTGTGATTATCATCAAGCGAGTTCCATTAGAGAGAAGAACTTTGTTTTTTTTTTTTTTTTGGTACATTTTAAATAGCTAAATCACTAGGTATGTTCAACAGCAGTTAAGCGAGTGTCAGTATTCATTTAGAGCCAGAAAGTTGACTACTAAAAATTTATTTAATTTTGTAAACTATTGTGTCACTGAAATCGACAATAAAAAACAAATAGGCGCTGCATATTTCGACGTGAAAAAGCGTTTGACCGCCTACATAATGATGTGCTGTTACAAAAACTTTCATCTGTTGGATTCACTCCTAAATTGTCTAAACTATTTGCTAGCTATTTCTCCAATCGTATGCAGTATATTAGGCTTTGCAGTCATCAATCTGACACTTATCACGTAAGTTTTGGTATAAGTCAAGGTAGCGTATTGGGCCGAACTCAGTTTTTGATAATGATCAGTGACTTGCCCAATGTAGTTGGATCGGCTCAGTGTCTGTTGTTTGCAGACGATCTGAAGCTATTTTTAGGTATCGTTTGCTTCAGCGGGATATTGATAGTGTTGTGGCCTGGGATATACGTAACTGTCTACTTGTATAATGATATATTAAGACCAACAGTTAATTAAATAAACAAATGGAACATCCAGCTGCCTCAGGTATAATACTAATATTACTAATAATACTAATAACACTTAATATTTTATTGATGAATCTTTCTTCTATTTTAACAATTGCGGCTATTTATATCTATTTTATCGTATATGGTCGAGAAATAAAACGCTCCACCTCCTCTAATTAACTTTAACGATGAAGAAAATCAGAAAAGCAAGAAAATCGTATCGGGTATATGTATAATCGATCTAAAAATCGTTCCGTAATACCGTACCGTTCTACTCCATAAATCGTCATATTCCATTGAATGTACACACATATATACATACGCTTTATTCGCATTCAGGGTAGGCAGATTCAGTCAGATGCCATTTGCCTTAACATTGCACTTACGCCTTACATGCACGCTTTCACCTCTCCCACATTCATTCATTATTTTCATACATGTTCATTGGCGTGACCAATGAACATGTATGAAAATAATGAATGAATACCCTACAGAAGGGCCAAATCAAAAGCAATATGATCCGGTCAACATATTTCTTTCTAGGTCTACCATCACGGTAGCAGAAGAATGCAATTGCGATTCTCGCTCCCCTGATCATGGGCAAAATTATGAACACCGGGGTGGTTTTTAGTCGATAAGAGTCCGACAGACCCCCAACCCCACGGGCAAAGGACATCTATGAGGATCTTCTACCCCGTCAACAAAAAAAAAGAAGGTCTACCGTCACGGACTCGCTCATAATCGAATGTGTTTTTCACAAACCAGTTAAACTAATTAAACTAATTAAATTACATTGAAAATAATTAAAGGGAACACATTTATGCAAATTATATTTGTTGTAATTACAACTGAATTGGTAAGCTACGAATAACAACAGCGATTCACATAAATATTATTGAATATTATACTCATTATATAACTTTACACCTTCGGCATCAGCCCGATATGGACAGTGCAACGGAGGGGCATGACCGGGGCAAGATATTATATGGGGAGTTTACGACACTCAATCATTCTACTTACTGTAACCCCACGTGTAAGGTGTCATGGTTCATTACTTATTTTAATATATTTGATGATCATGATGATGATAACATAAAAGTAAGTCTTTCTGACAAATGACTATAAAAGTTTTAGTATCAAATTTGACATGAAGTATGTATAACATATTGTACATATAAAATATAATTGGAAAGAAAAAACAATTTTTTTAATAAATACGTAGACAAAAAGTTTAAATATCCCAATTGGAATCTATGAAGGATTCTGTTTACATCCGTACAATATGGAATGAAGCTTCCAGTTATAACTATTGTCAACAAGAATTTGAACTTTGCAAATACCTACACCATAGGTTGTACTAATTAACCAACAGCTTAATTAAAACAAGGCACCAATCACCTATTTTAGTTCATTAACTGTACAGTCAATCAACACAATTTATAAAGACAAAACGCTGCAATTGAAACAAGCAAAATAAACTGCAAGAAAAATCCTTCGCAAGACAAAAGAAACTGTTACATTCTACCCTACAAAACTGACCAGATAAGTAGAACTGTAGCTCTTTAAGGTTTTCTTACGATATGGTCGTACACGGTAGCGCGGTTTTGGCTGGTGGCAGTCAGAAATGCAGACAATAGATCCAGACATTAATAACTTTCTTTGTTTCCGTACTCCGTCCAAGTGATGAGTGTTCAAATTAGGGGACCGAGGGATACGTTTTTGTTAGAAATATTTTATGTTTGGCGTAATTATTATATTTGTATTATATTCTGGTATATTTCTATGGCCTTTGATGTGTTCAGGTAAAAGGTAAACTGAAATGAAAGTGATTTTGATAAGATTTTGTAAATACAAGTCTCTAATAAATAACAAATTGTAATAATACGATATTACTTCATCGCAACCCTTCGTTTGCGGGAAAATTTGATTCCATACATTTTTGCCGGTTAAAAAGAATAGCCTATATATCCTATTCCAGACTATAAGCTACCCCAATGAGAAGTTTTATCCAGATCCAGAGCTGTTTGATTGAGCGGCTTGATTGAGTAACAAACATCCATCCAAAATTTCAAATATATATTTATGATAATAAATAGATTCGTATTCGGCTATAACTTATAAAATATAGATACTATCAAATAGGTAGATAATTTATTACACTCTCAGTTAAAAACTCTTAAATAATATTATTTAAGATATCTGCGAAAAAAATGTATCAAGATACAGGATAACTATAGTATTTTTGTGTTTAAATTTCTTGACTGACTCTTTCAGTATTTTTAAACAACTGAAACCCTTTGTAAAAAAGCAGTTACTAGTGCTGTCTTTCTTTGCTGTTCATTTAAGTGACCAGGGATCAACACACAAGTATTACGGTGTTGAGAAATGACTGGAACCATTGATAACTGGTTTTACAATTACCTCCTCAAGCCTATATCCCTGAAGGGGCAGACTGAAGTGTAATAAACACCCACATTTTGTCAATTTGAATTTGATTCCAATGACGTTATATGGGGCAAGTCTATTGAGATTAACAATCCAGCATTAGACTGTGACTTTAGGAATTAAAGATGGGAAAATTGGGAGTATATTGAAAGGGAAAGGTAAGAAGAAGGGAAGGCAGTGAAAGGAAAGGCATATGGCTTATAGATATGAACTGGAAAATGTAAGGTATAGTTCAAAGAGTTCTGTATCGCATACCTGTATCTCGAACTGACTGTAGCTTGGAGGTGCGAGTCATCTACCCACTGATGATAAGTATGACAATGAGTGCCAATCAACCTTTTCACTGTCCATTATGAAATCAGAATATTACTTATGAAGTTATATCAGGAGAATAGCTTCACTAAATGAAAAGTCTCTACGTAAACATGTCTGTCGTGTGGACAGACATGTTTAAGTTGAGACTTCTTTCTATGCTAACACTAAGAAAATAAAATCCCATCTACTTTGTAAGTAAAATTAAAATTCATTACAGGACATAAATTAGATAATGCCGCGTCCTTGCGACGTCTTCTCTTTGAAAGTACTCAATTTACCAGTAATCTGACTCAAACTGTAAGATAAGCTGTACAGGAAAAACAAATCACATTTTGTGTTTTATAATATGTCGGTATAAAAAATATTGTCGCGAAAGAAAGTCGTGTTCCCGCGGCCCTCGACAGCAGGTGCGAGGAAGGAATACCATGGCGGTTTGAGCAAAAAATAAGTCTGCTGGCCGGTCATCAATCTTTAAAAACATTGAAGAAAAGCCCTTAACAAATAATAGTAAGAACATTGTTGTTTAATTATTTTGACTGCACGGATGGCGTAGCGGTTTAAGTGGTCACCTCACCACTACGCTGCCGCGCCGAGTGTTGTGGGTTCGATCCCCGCACGGGACAACACTTTGTGTTATCTTCAAATTGTTGTTCTGAGTCTGGGTGTTCTTTGTGTCCGTTGCTTGAATGTTTGTAAAGTCCCCCGCGACACAGGAATTAATCCTAGTGCGGGAGTTGTCTTTTTTAAGAAAAGAAAAGAATTATATTTTATTATGAGTTGTTTCACACAAGTTGTCATGTTTTAAATACAGTTATTATACACGTATTAAAATTTACATGTAGAAGTCAAATTTTACTTAGTGGTCTGCATGTAGTATTCATTTATAATAAAATTAACAATAAATATTACATAATATAAGCTTACTGATGGAAAAATGTTCCTATAATCTGAACTACTTTTTGACAGATGTTATAACAATTGATACGATCTATGAAAAATAATTTGGATAGCTTAATTGTTACTTATTTATTTATCTTCGTTATTTACCTGCTATGCGATATGCAACTCAAGAGTCACAAGTGCGTTGCCGGTCTTTTAGGTAAGAGTATTATCTTTTCTTGAAGGTTTGAAGGACAATTTGTTCCATAGGCTAGATACTGATACGAATTTACAAACGCGCCGTTCCTGGCACCAGCTAGTTTGAGTGACCAGACCCTGAATTGCTTGATATATACATATATCCCTTTCCATTCTCCCATTGCTGTCAATATACACCTTTAGTTTTCCAACAAGTTTTTCAAAAGTGCCCAGATTATAGCAATACGCTGGCCTCCTATTACGTAAATAGGTCTAAATTATAATAACAATATGCAAGCATTAATTACGCCCTGGCCTACCCCGGGGACACAGGCACCCATTACTTTGTACAGAACACACTGTTGACAAATAGATTAGTTTAAAAAAAAAAAAAAGATTAGTTATATCTTTGAAAATTCGTAATTTTTGTATACACTAAGCAATATTTAATACAAATATACATACGGTCGCCCTTGAATACCGCAGGCTGAGGCACACTTGATTCCCACATTTTGTACCTTATATTTCCTTTAAAAAGTACATAATTATATGATAAAATTTGTTTTATTGTAGTCTTAAGTTTGATAAAATAATACTTCATAACAATTTTTATCAATACACACTTCCCGGAATTCCCCAGAATGATACTTCTTTCTTCAGCTTCCAATATTTTTCTTACATGGAGTTTACAAAGCCCAGGGGACATGTGTATCATATTGCTTTTATTGGCTCTACACTAAAGCCTAAAAAATTTATCAAAATATACGTGAAATTTCTTATAAGCGATTATATGAATAAAAACATACGAGTACTTTGGCAAAATACAACATTTTTTACTCACTTTACCAACTGAAGGCTGTACTAATATCTTATTTATTGGTTATATTTATTACAGACTAGCGTTTGTCAGCAGTTTTGCTCACGTGATTGTGACTTTTTTTCTTATTATATAAATCAGTCATGACGTCATGGAGTATTGAGTGAGACTAAAGAACAGCATTTCATTTTATATTTTTTTTTCCTAAGAGTAAACTCCTGCGGTCGTCCCATTGTAACCAAAACAGGGTTTTATCATGGGGTACCAGGGAAATTACAAATAAGCGTTTAACTTTCACATTTTATAATTAGTCATCAAAAGAATATGAAGACACATAGGCTACAGTTAACAACTTTTTGACAAAATTTTGTGTGATGTCCCGTATACCGATATTTTTATGTGACCGACTAATAATGCAAGATTGTACTCAAAATTTTTAAAATAGTATATTTTTATGTTTTTTTTTTAAGTTTTAGTCTCTGGATCTGTCAGTCACATATAAGTGATTAATTTTGTATTAGATACAGTATTTATTCAGGATTAACATACTACCCTGAAAACTGGCGCGTAAGCTTAAAACTGCATTCAAGGGCTTATATTTGCATAAAATTGAATAAATAAATATGTTGAGTGATAATAATAAAATTTCTAGTGCATTAAATCGCGATGGTTTTAACCTAGAAGTAAATTATATTAACAGAATATTATTAATATGGTTCTCACGCGAGTTTATTTCAGTGTATATTCGAGAAATATTCAGGTCGAGTGAATTCACAAATATATTATTTGTAAAAACGCTCAAACACTGAATTCCTTACTTCATTCGTGGTTTTATGTGGGTCCATTAAAATAATAAAAAATATTTCAGTAACTAGCGAAAATTGGTGAACTATATTATGTATACATTTTATTATACAAGATAACGAATTAGCCAGTTCAAGATATAGGTATGCGACTCCTTTTCGCTTCAGCTGTTGCTTTAAACTCCCTAATCCCTCTGTATAAGCAATTCTTCTTTCCTGCCTTTTCTGTCAACATATTCCAACGTACGTCATCTTTAAATAGTTCTTACTATTTTATTTAATTATTTTTAAAATCAAATTTCTGAAATAAACTATTTTTAGCGATACAAGAAAACACATCGTTCAGTAAAACACTTTTATAAATATTTGCTACTCATGACCATTATACTGCCATCGTAAAAACATACATGGCTTATAGGAAACTCGTTTACGCTTTAATTAAGGGCCTCTAAGAATGGAGATAGTAAAAGATTGTTAGAAAACGGTATTACCTAGCAGTTCGCAGCATTTATTTTCTGTTTAGAAACGTTTTCGGACGAAGGAAAAAATAAGAATATCGGGAGCGATACCGTTAAGATTTTTTGTAAAGAATGTACATTTTTGTTTAGCCAAAAATTAGATGGTATTTTTTGTTGTGCTATAAAGTAAAAAAAGGGAATCTCATGGAATGAGAGAAAAATGTGCTCCTCAGTATCCTTGGCATCTCCGAATATATTGAGAATTCGTCCTGCATGGTTCGGTTTACAATTTGTCATAAATAAATATTTATTTAAAGGCATGCATTTGTATTTCTTATACCTTTTACACGGAGATAACCTAAGAAGATTTGGAATATGAAAACAGTATAAGTTAAAATTATATTTTAGTTAATGATTTTAACAACAACCAAGTACTAATTTCAAAACGACATAACTCACACCGTTTTCTCCAAAGGAGTAGATACCTTACTATAAACAAATTTAGTCAAATTATTATTCAAAACTAATTCAGTAAAAAGAATAGAAGGTCCTTAGTACGCCATTTTTATTGGATTTGCGTTTTTTATGGAAGAATAAACAATGAATAAATTCAAATGAAAGCACTGCCTTGGCGGCACACAGAACAGAACACCTTTTTGTCTAGACGGGTATCACAGTAACGCAGGGAGCGTGAATTTATAACTCATTAGGTTACCAAGCCTCGACTCATAACAAATACAATTTTGGAAATAACATAATTCCAAAATAGCAAAGTATGTTAATGCACATTGAGTTCAAAAGCTAATGAAAGGAACATACGGAGCACGTACCAGCTAGGTATTATCACTATATGAACCATTATATAATAATAATGAACTAAGGAACGGATTGGACTATAATTTATCAGACAGTATCATATATGTAGTATAGTATTGCTTTATTATATCAGATATCTATATAATTAAGTTTGGCAAAATCTGGACATTTAAGCCTGAGCTGTTTGGCCCTATCGGGGATTTGAGTGTAAGTTATATATTTATATGTATGTTTAAAACCAACAATTTGGCATTCAACATAACATTTAGGCATCAAATCCGTCGGTGTTGTGTACTGAATAAAAATATCATACGACGCACTGGTCTTACGGTAAATCCGGGGGCGAAACGTAGATCCTCCGGCTGAAAGTTTTCAGAATAGCAAATGAGTTGGTGAAACGTCTACCGCTACACGAAGGAAATCTGTTTCAGGTGAAGCTGTACTGTTGTTAAAGATGATTGTTCTAACTGAATTGTATATTTTGTAGAGGTTGTTTAAGATTGGTTTTAAGAGTTTGGAAGTTGCAATTTTGTTTTATTTATATTGTTATTTAAGATGTAGTTTAGCTTGAAGTTTGGTTACTTATAGTTTATTTATGGTCTCCTACATTCTACAAAAGCATGTATAATCGGAATAAGAAATTGAATACTGAAATAATGTATGTAAGCAATCTTAATTTAAATTTTATTACATATGCATGCATCGATAAATATTTACAAAAATGTGTATATTTGTAATATTAACAGTGATGATTTTTTACACAGACTCCACGTGATCACTTGGTGCATTCTTATCTATGGGATAGGGTCAAACCCGTAATCACTTAAACAATTGATTAAACACCATTGCAGAAAAAGAAGAATATACATTCTTAAAATATAGATACTAAATACTTAATCTTAACTTAACAAATTTCTCGAACTAATCCACGAACACTACACCCATCAAGAAAAGTATTAAAAAAAAAAAACAGGCAGTACAATGAGCCGGAAGTGCGTCACATAGATATCCTGTGACAATCGAGAGCCTACACTGTAAGGCTCTTCTACAGATAACCCCTTTATATTAAGAGTGCTTATCAAGTGCTCTTATGGTCCTTCTCTCTATTACATTGGCTCTCTATTTTATGGCACAGCTGAAAGAGTAAAGAGCTGTAGGATAAATGTAAAAGTTACAAAGTTTTTTTTTAGTAAGGGTAGTTTTGTCATAAACTGAAAGCAGTTATTCCGTAATAGCATGGTATTTATGTTTCTGAAATGATATTTAATACTAGTTATTTTAATCATCACTTAAGCATATGGGGATACCAAAGGGTTAGGCTGCTGCATTTGAAACTGTATATGATACAGTCTGATACCTTATTGTCCTTTGGTGAGGTCTACAGGAAGGGATGGAGTGTCTCTATTCTACTCCATCAAGAACCTCACGGCTTGTGCAAAATAATCAGATGCATGTTTGCTACCACAGCGCTATAAGAATACAGATACTAAAATGTGACTGTAGCATTTTAAAGATTTGTAGAATATATCTCCGGTTTTATTTTAATATTTTAAGTATAAATCTATAGTGGACATACGTATGTATAGTACTTACTTCCTAGTCCTAATTTATATAGTAAAAAGTCTAGAAAGGCATTTTATATCGTTTTATGAAACTGCGTATAAAACAATTCCGCTCCAGTTCATCAGTTTTATTAAAACAAAAATCACTCTTTTACTGAAAATTATGACTCAATTTATTCCCAGCTGTCCATTCGGTTCGTTTATCAACTAATTTATTTTTATCCAATAGTACTTTATTCATTATTTAATTAGAAAACCGATTTATATTACATCATGACTTTGTAAATTTTGTCAATTGATTTGTAATTTTCAATTATTTGTATGATGTGTACCGTATACCGTATACCGTATACCGATGTCCGGAAAAAGTACAGTCACTTTTCTAATATAACCTGAGGTTGCATTCCGTTTGAAAAACTCTATATTTCTTTAAAACAAATATATATGTATATACCATTGAATTTTGTAAGGTAACCAATGGTAACTAATGATGTTAAGTGGATATCAAAAACGATACATTGTGTCTGGTATTCATGGAAGGTGTCAAGTTTTTCTATTTTTGCGGATGTTTTAAGTACCAGGAGCTTGTTACATCCCAGTAGAATACTTAATGGAATGTTTTAAAAGCGTTAATATGTAGTTAAAAAGTGCGATATGTTTTTTCGTTGAGATGTTTCGAATTATACTAATCATTGTCACGGCTAGTCTGAACATACATATATGTTCAAAAATAGTTATCAATAGAAAACTTGACCGTGCTATTAAACACTAATAACATTTTTAATCAAACATTAATACTGAGTTCTTAACAAACCTACTATAAGAATCATAAAGGCTCAGATGACTGATTTCATAGACCATAAATCTCGTTTGTAGCCCATCTAGAGTTAGGACCGCACTTAACGCCTGAATCTTAGATATAAGGTGTCCGATAAGTTATGTGGGATACTTTCGTTATCCTTAGTTATCAGTGGGTTTAAGATTAAAATGTTAACGTCAGTGAAAACTATCAACTTTATCATGTAATTAATATGTTATATATTATCATTTACTGATTTAGATCAGTCAGTGGCCAATTTGTCTTGCGTTATGATATGTCGTAGTTACTACACTTCAAAATGCTGCTGCTTTTATACATAAATAATGCAGACACTATATCAGCCATAAAATATTTAAACAACATTTCGTCTTAACCCTAAAATTCTCGACATTTTATATTCCGTCTGTGTACAATAATATTGGGTATCTCGGGATCGGAGCCGCTATTCAAGAAGGCTTATCACTTCTATCGTACAATGATGGGCGATGGCGTCACACTGCTATAAGTATGTTTCTGGTAGTATTATCTTATGTACAATATCAGGTGAGGGTTGTAAGAACCTAAAGATGGCGTAAAAAGAATTTTATATAACAGGTAATATCTAAATATTTTTTTCACTAGAGTGCTGTCCGCCTTTTTGGGTAAGGGACTGGGAGGAGGGGAAAGAGGAGATGGGCAAATGGGGTCGGTAAAGACGGGTAGGAAAGGGAAAAAGGGGTTGGAACCTCAATCACTCGGTCACACAATTCAAGCATTGTTTAACAGCCGGTTTTCTGTAAGGCCATGGTAATACTCGGTCGAGCCAGCTCATACGAAACGAAGCATGGCTCTCCCAAGTTCAAAATCAAGTGAAATCAAATTTTACTTTATGAAATATAATATTACTGGTGAGTGTATAGCTATTTGACGTAACATTGGTTGTTTAGCAACATTATATATAATAATGTTAAACATTAATATTTATTGTGATTAGTTCAACAAGAAATCAATTGAGGCTATACATACTAAAAATTTACATATGAATACAAACAAACATGACAAGATATGATTGCTTTAATTTCTTTTAGTTTTGCAACAGTCAAGTAAAAATAGAAATAACTAAATACATTGGTTAATTTTGTCATTACTCCACTATGTATGTATGTAATTCGTGAACATATTTTAATCCAAAACCAAGCAAATTTAACACCTACATCCGTGAAACAACTAACCTTCTAAACTAAACTTTGTTAATGCCTCCTAATACTGCACGGTGTATGCGATTAGTGCAATGGCCTATAATTATCGGATAATATCAAGTTAGCTCAGCACCAATTTTAGAGTTAAAATTTATATCATAATATAACGGGTTCACTCAGCGCTTAATACTAGATGGGGTTTTGTCAGTATCAAAGTGTACTAACATTACTTCTAAACAAACTATTTGTTTATATTGTATTAACATTCCATTTACATACGCATGCAAAATTTAATCTCAATCTTAAATCGCTACGAGAATCAAAATCTTGAATGGTGAGACTGCAGACAGAAAGACTAAGAGACAGGTGAAACTAAATAAAACCTTGTTAAGATTTGTTTAAGAAATTAAATTGTAGTAGAACGATTTTATTGATGTGTTATGAAGCTTCTCAAAACTAATCATTTTCTATTTATTTCTATTCTATTTATTTCTACAAAATCTCTTTTATGTCGAAATGGACAAGAGGTTCTGGATATAAATCCGATGTAACGTATTACAGTTAATCCAGGCTGACTGGGACGAGAGACGATGTGAACGGAAACTTAATGCTTATGTTGAATTTGTGAACAGGATTCACTTGATTGTCTGTTATGTAGTACTAAATTGTACTGTAATAATTAGGGACTATTATATAAGATTCGTTTTTAATGTCGACTAGTTTAGTGTTATAAGTGAGACATTATAACTACAACAATTTTTTTTATATAATCATTTGCAACTAAGGAGAGAAAGTTATATTAAAAGTGTCGTAAAAGGTGACTAAGGGATTGGACTGTTATCTATCAGACAATGTTTATGCGATTCCCTTTTTAACTATTGTTAATATAAAAACGTGGACTGTATTTTTTAAATATAAGTTTTAATGTGTCTGTATGTGTGCGTACAATGCGTGTCGGGGGTCGATGACCTTTTTCCTCGTTCCCGTCGGCACCCGCCCCTCACCGCAAAGGAGGCCCCGCCGCGCGAGTATGTGGATGTGTGCTAAGCGCGCAAACAGACAGTATATATACGTAGAGTGTCCTACAGTACTCTGATGACGAAAAAAGGTTTGTCCCTATTGTGTAAGTGGGACTAAGTAATTGTTTGTAAAAAGTGGGCGCTTCAGACCTTCATCATACCTTCAAGGATATACATTATACACATGCACATATGTAGGTGCAGTGTATGTATGTATGTTTTTGTAACTATTTTAAAGGGGAATCCTACCACTTAATCTTGGGTTTGTAGACCCATCGTTGCCAAAGATAAACCTCAACCAATTTCCATAAACAAGGAAGACAAATCTAGTATAAGTATGATCTTGTCAATCTGGGCAGAGCCATGCTTAGGTACGAATGGGCCGGCTCAACCGGTGCGATACCACGGCCTCACAGAAAACAGGTTGTGAAGCAAGTTGCGTTGCATTTCCTCGAAATTAGTGAGGTCTCCGTAACCCCACCTTCCCTATCCTCTTTCTCCTCTACTCATCCCCCCTCTCCTCTTTCAGATCTCCTCTTTTCCCTCCCCACATTCCCCCATAGATTTTACATGGTTGCAGTCCAGAGATTGCAGATGTTCATGGACGGCTGTTGTTACTTACTATCAGGTGACCCGTCTGTTCGTCTGTCCCCTTATATTATAAAAAAAATAGTACCCTCAATAGTGAGATGTACCTAATTTTGCATCACCATCCATCCTTCTGTTCATGATAATCCTCGAACTGTGTGTATTTAAAGTAATATATTTGAATTCTGAAAAATATGTTTCGTTAATCAGTCAAATTACAGAAGCAAAATAACCTTGCTATGATTTTATTTCTTAAAAATGTTATGAGAGTATTTCTCACTAAATACTTTTGATAAGATGAGGTTTAACTCTGTTACTGATTTACGAACCTTTGTCTTGAAACTGAAATCAAATAACATTGTAGCTACTGGAAGCGTTCAGAGATTTCTTGGATCTCACCCAAATGCTTAGCAAGCGATTTTCTGCTGTAAGATGCAAGTTTGTGGCAATAATGTATCCAATAAACATGATTGTTTCTTGTTGCAGTTGCTATATGTCCAAGCAACACAGATCCAACGGTTCATTGATATAATTGTATAGAAACAGGCACATATGAGCTACCGGTTTCTGGAGGCCAAACTCCTCCTCTCCTCTCTCCCGTCTCCTCATCCCCCCTCTCCTCTTTCCCCTCCCCGCATTCCCCCCTCATCACCCTCAAATGCGGGCAGCGCGTCACTCACGTCTCTTTAGTTACAGGTGTCGAAGGACGACGGTGGTCACATACTATCAATTGACCCTGCTGTTCATATGTGCATCTAAATTTAAGCTTTACAGCTTAATTCATATTAGCTTACGTTTACGCTTACGGAGTTTTGTACGCTTATGGAATTTTGTAATATAGTATAATATAACTGTAAATTAAGCATACGCTCATGATATTTCTTCCACTTTTAAACTAAGCACATAAATATGTACCCTCAAGTCCATATCTACGAAGGTGCACATGTGTACACATCTAAAAGGCTCATTTTTAGATATTGACATTGTAAATATATGTACATATATAGTGGTAGTTGGGTAGTATAAGCAATAGCTCACATAAGTCAGGGTCGCATTCCTATAAGTTGAACTGGCTTGTGCCGGGATCTCCAAACCATGTAACTGAATACACTGTCTAGTAAATAACACTTGAATCCCTTAGTTGCCGATAACGACACCCACGAGAAGAGATTAGAAAGCCCTGTTCTACTCCACCGAGTACCATACGGCTAATAAATCTAATCTAAAATAACTACTTTCATTTTATTATCTGAGTTATTTATACGAAATGTTAACTTTAGTTTGCAACTGGCAGAGGGCTTGGACCTTCCAGCTGCAACTACTTCGATCCAACGTCTTTGTCGTACGTCGTATTACGTTAGTGGGGCTAAATTAAAAACCTTCAAAACATGGGTGTTTTATACACCTTTGCCGACCCTTGCAGGGACAAACGTGAGAATATATATGCTGTAGCTAAGCACTAATAACCAATCGTACAGAGCTTTTTACGTGACAAACATAAATTTTCAAAGCAGACACAGCACATGTAAATTTCATACTTTAATTAAACCACTCAGAAGCAATTTAAACCAATAAAGTCAGAATGCCACCAGAAAACATAATTCGAGTTAACTTGGTTCGTGTCGAGTGAGAAATGATACCTATTGTCTATCTTGTAGAACAATCTCAGTTGTGAATTTCGTAACATTTTCAAATTCTCGAACGCGAACAAACTCAGCGAGACAGAAAATCAAATGTATTGAAGTTCAGTGTGTACGAATATTTATATACTTATCTATATGCGAAAGATGTTTTGATATTGTTTCTGTTTGTTATTTCGTTGTATTATATACCTATTGAGTAGTTATGAGTTTGTTACAACATGTATATGATACGTGAATCATTTATTGCAAGCCTTATAATAGCTTATGAAGCTTTATAGTTGAATTATACTTCCAAACGTCATTCATAACCTAACCTAACCTTTGTTCCTTTTTCCTCTTAGATAGAGGAAGAAAGAAGGCAATTTAGATCAACGTTCATTTTGTTTTGTGTGTGGCAACCCCCACGGGTCGTCACTTTACCGTAGCTGACGGTGTGGTGGTATGTCGGACTCACACCGACTAAAACCTCACGGTGTTCCGTCACTAGAGCGTCTATTGATAGTGACCCGGGATACCCTCAGAAGGATGCATCCGGGAGCCAAAATTTATTAAAATCTATGTATAAAAGTAATAATGACTTTTTAAATGTGTTGCATTGCTTAGTGCTTAACTCGATAACGACTGAACTGGAAAATAATTTATATCAAGTATAGCAAAACCACCTGTGGATGAAGGTGATGAAAGTGGTAAACATAGACACAAACCAAGTACATTTGTATATATATAAAGCACAAGTAATATATACATATATACACCACTTACCGTTTAGTGGTATCCTTAAGTAACAGGAAGTATGTACATATATAATATGGATAAGAAATAGAAAAATTAAAAAGAAAAACTAATAAAAGTATGAAACAAATAAATAAAGCAGATAGTATAAGAACATCAGTAGTTACTAAAATAGTATGAATTCATAAACCGTAAAAATAAAGATAAGAAGAACACATTTCACAGAAAAACACCATTCTCTTATATCAATATCTACTGTCATTTTTCGAAAATATTCTTGTGGAAAGCGTTAAAATCGTCTCACCAGCTATTACGGGAATTCGTTCATACACAGTACGTCACTGTGTATTTTATATATCTACTGACATAGTTACTACCTTCGTTCATTTATTCTCTATCACTTACACATCTACTCAAAATTTTAGACACAAAACCAACACAATAGCGTCTCAACAATATACTGCAAATTTAAAGGCTTTCATCGATATCTTGAAACGTAAATTTAAAACGTAATGTATTAGAATTTCCCCTTTTGATTGAGTGAGGCAGATTCAAGCCACATTCATGGCAGTAGCATCTAATGTGCTTATTAGGGTAACCTTGATAAAGGGGTTGTGTGGATAGTTAGGAAATAAATATATACAGTAAATTCTTTTAAAAGAGAATATGAGAGTATATGTGTACACGTTGTTTACAGTAGCCAATTCCTTCAAATCCTTTTCTTTATATCCTCTCTTTCCCTTTCAATACACTCCCAAATTGCCTATCTAGTTACCTTAATGCCTGAATGACAGAAATAGGCTAGTCCCCTTTTACCGCCTATTGTCACTGCCAATCCCTTTGGGTAAATAAACGTAAGTATTTGCACTGAAAACTATTTAAACACGTTTGTTTTCAACAAGTCCAGACTTATACAAAGACTACTAAAACAATTTCCATAATCAAGATTCCTAATTTCTCATTAAACTAGACTGACCATTTATCTGTCGTTCTTGTGGTAACTCTACAGCAGCTCTGCGGGTGCGGTTTGTGGTACTTCTGGCGTCTTTGAAGCTGTCAGTTGATAGCAATTCGCGTTTGTACGATTAAGTATTCCTTAGCTTGATTTATATCTACTTTGAATTTTGATGTGTGTTATCCGGTTACAAAGCAGTGCGTGTTCTAATACCATTCAGTTGAAAGGTATTAGAACACATACCTACAGCTCTGCAACAAAATTCAATTATTTTAAATAAACAAATGACATATATTTTTGAATTGTCTTGTGTAGGAAATCATTTTACTAAATCAGTCGTGGTGCTGATTGACTATTCTAATACGCAGAGTTGTAAATTTCTTCTGGAGAATTACAGGCAAGACACTCCGTGGACACTCTTTGCACCATATTTCTTTAACAAATTTCTGGTTACATTGTTTATAAGCCCAAGGAATCTGTGACGACAATGTAACATTTATTATTTAATATAATCATTGTCAAGTAACGTAAATAACTCTCCTCAATTATAAGTTGTTATGAAGTATTGTTTAGTTGTTTCAATCGAATTTAACGTGCCTCTGTCAGCGGAATACTTAACCATGTTGGAGTATTTCAGTGGATTGTGTCATTGTTTTTGCTACTGTTGTTTATAGTGCAATTTGTTATTTTTTATATAAAATCATTTCATTTTGTATGTTCTACTTATCAATTACTTTTTTATGGCATAGGAAGGCTAAAAAGTAAAACACGTGAAGTCATCTGATTGTAAGTGACAACCTCCACCTATGGACACATTCAACACATGATTGAGAGAACACATCTGATTGTAAGTGCGCTGCCTACATTGAGGGGGATGGGGGGACGGGAAAGAGGACAATTGGAATTGATATAATGACACTATTGAATACTCTTTTGTTGACAACTAAGGTCTAGCCAGCTCCTACATGCCCAAATGAGTTGTCCAGTTCAAGAACCAGCTATTTATTATGGTTAGATTTTAATACCTATTCGATCTTTGTCCTATCGCCTTACCTAATATATAATTTTAGCTTTGTAGGTAAATTTGTATGGTTATTTGTTAATAATATCATGAATATCAAGTTTAACCATTACCACGTACGTCACTGAAATAAGGAGCCTACGTGGATAAGATGTACATACAGTGAAGTATTTAGTTAGTTACCGAAGTGATTTAGTTTTCGGCTCTAGATTAAATAACTTAGCACTTTGGTTGATTGGGTCTAAGGGATAAAATATAGGTATTTGAAACCCTGATATATTATGTACCTTACCAAGCCTGGTCATAGCCTAAAATCAACATGGTTGAGGGAATTCTGAGCCTTAAAAAACGTTCGTAAAGCACTGAAAACATGGTGATTTAAAAAAGTATATAATAAAACATGTTTAACAAAGATGAGATTTATTTCTTAACTAACGCTGCAGGTCGATTCACTTATTAATCAGCCACTGTCGTGTCCGAAATAAATCGAGACGGTAAACACCCGAAATATATGTCATACGTAATTAAAATTGTATATCTTTAAAACATATAAATAGCATTGTGTAGAAATATTGCGGAGGATTTGGACAACGGTCTTGCGTTATATAATTTTCTTTGAAACAAATATTCTAATCAAAACTTTTTATTGTTACAGGTATGTTTACTTTTAAATATTGGTGTAACATCCTCTTGGTATAGAAGTGAAAAGCCTGATGGTAAGTAAGAGACTACTTATATTCTTGCTACCCCGTCCAAGTAACTGAGTTGCTAGGTTGTGGAGAGCGGGTTCACAACTGTACCGTGGTAGGAAGCCGCAACCACTTAATCGCAAGCACTGCCCCTTAAATATTACAAAATGTTGATAAAATCTTCATCACAAGTACATCTGAAATGTGACAGTGTGTAGTTTTCAAGATATTGTTTTATTTAATAATCATCGACAATTTAATAGTCATCCATAAGTTATCGATTCCTAATCGCATACATTACAACAAAAAAATTACTACTCGTCTGTACCCAGTGATGCAGTTGTGTTGCTCTCGTCAGTAGAATATTCAGAGCTATGATGACGATTATCACGCAAATACTGTTGAGGGAAACAGTTATTCCCGGCCTCCATCATTTTAGAAACCATCATTTTTTTCTTCAGTGGTAGAGCCATGGCACGAATGGGCCGGCTCGACCGGTGCGATACCACGGCCTCACAGAAAACCGGTTGTGAAGTAACGATTGCGTTGCATTTCCCCGAATTGAGTGAGGTTTCCGTAGGCCCACTTCCCCCTCCTTCCTTTTCTCTCCCCTCATCTTTTCCATCTCCTCATCCCTCCTCTTATCTTTTCGCTCCCTGCATCCCCCATCCCTCATCACCCTCAAAGGCGGGCAGCGCACTTGCGACTCTTGAGTTGCAGGTGTCCATGGACGGCGGTGTCACTTACCATCAGGTGACCCGTCTGTTCGTCTGTCCCCCTATAATATAAAAAAAAAAAAAAACAAAAACTAAACCAACATTGTTTATGAAGATGAGTAATTCTCGACACGCGACGAATGACATTCTTACTTTATCATATTCGGTTGCATCACAAAAAGATATTGGTTACACGTTCTATTCCATTCCACTGGATGCAAGATAAATCGTTCGTCTTAGATGAGAGCACCCTATATCTCTAGCTGGCAGCAGTTTGCCAATAAATTCAAAATCAATCTAAATGGTTCGTCCTTCGCCATGACTACTGTAACGCTTATAAATCACTGTTCGCAGTTTCTATTTTCTTTTTCTGACCGCCGTTTTTTGAATTTGACTTTCGAATTTCGCACAGCAATGACTCAGACGTGTATCCGAATGCAATTCATTTTATGAAAATGCTTTTGTGAATTTTAAGATTTATGCTATTTGTTTTGGAGCCATTGTATTGTTTAAAGATAAAACGTATAAATATATTCTTTTATTCATGTTCCTTAAATTTATACCTTCGTCATTCTGAGTCAAAGTAAAAATTTACCAACATTTTCTTTGACTATGCAAATTTTCTAAGTTGATACTGATATCCAAATTTTGCCTATTCATGATACAGTGATATTTCTTATTTTAATCCGACATTAAAAAGAAATGTGTGTATTTTTCGACGTTTTCTCCGCCTTTCGTCTAACGATTTACAATTATTTTTATGTTTAAAAGGGTATACTGCAGCGGTGGTCCTATTGTCACCAAGTCAGATTTTGACTCTTTAAGTTACGTTATTAATGAGTTTTAAAATAACACCCTTTTAAGATTTATTATGAAAGATGTTTTGAAGTTAGTTAAAAACCTATTTTTTAAAATTCAATTATTTAATAAACAAGACTTATTAAAAATACGAAACTGAAAAATATTACGAATCGAGATCACTTATTGTAATACCATTAGCGAGAAGAGAAGTACTTGCCGCTGAATGCTTAGTAAAAAAGAAAAAAAAAAAAGAAAAAATATATTCCAATTTCGAAAGCAAGTCTTTCGCTCGAAATATTACTATGTAAAAATATACAATTAGTTTTCGAAGATATCATTGTGAATAAAAATACTCTGTAGCGGACGATTTAATTGTTTTTTATTCTCAAATTGGACGATGGCCAAACAAGAATTGGTGGAGAGATCCACCCATTCTAAAGTAAAGACCTAAATTGATTTTATTCAATTAATTTTGTTTTAAAAAAATATTTGTTTAGATTCCCTGCTTTCAATATTATGTATAGGGAAAAAATGAACTGAAGAAAAAATGAGCCCTTTAACCATTAGCAATGGAATTTACTGATGTTAGGTTTGACTGAGGTTCATAAATGGTTGAATACACCTTAAGCGATAGAAAGAAAGTGCTTTTTGAGAGTCGTTAGTAGGTACATGTGATTGTGTTTAGGAATATCAGCCCTGTGATACTAACTAAAAGGTTATGATTTCGGTAGCAGTAAATTTATCGCGTAAACTTACCAAGCAAAACACCCTTCCAAATTTAAATAACAAATTCATTTTAAAAATTCTGAAACCTCTTTCTATGTTTTTAAAAAGTCACTTATGACTTAATAAAAAATAATAATGAAAAATAATTAAGTTACTTTCTAAAAAAATATCGCTGTTATTACGCAAATTAACTACAAGGAACCCGCATTTTAGATCCCAAAAAAGCTTTCTACCTACATTATGGAGCAGGAAGCATATTTTTCTGTACATAATTTTATTTTCAACCCTTTCCGTGTGCTGGTTATCAATTACGTGGTAACCCTTTTCTCTCAAAACAATATAACTTACCTAGCCTGGCAAAAGAATTATAATATTATGCGAACTTTATTTTGCGCAGCGTCCGTGTTTCTTATACTCTTAATTTTTTTCATCTTTAAGGGTCATTAAATAATTCACTTCATTATAAAACAAAGCATTTCTTCTTAATGAAAAATGTAGTTGAAAGACTCTTCCTTTAAAAACTGTCCGAGAAATCAATTGAAATTAAGATGGCGTTACGTTCTAAATATTGCGCTAACTTCAATTTGCTTCGTTTATTTACTAACTTCAATTAATCCAGCTGAGTAGCCATGAAAGCTTTATTTCAGATATTAAATGTCTTTTAAATAAAGAATGTGATTTGAACCGACTCATGTGGTGGTTTATTTTCTTTTTATGTATGTACACACGTAACTGTTTACAAAAAAATAAATAAGTTACTTTTTTGGTGTTCATAGTAAAACCTGTTTCATTTGAGTTTAAATATCACCAAGAAACATATACAGAATATGTCTATAATATATTATACATAACCTGCATAACATCGAAATAAAAAAAAAAAACAATAATTAAATAAAACTCGTAAAATTGGTAAAAAATCATTTTCAGTCAGTCAATTTCTAATCTGAAAGTCAGATTAGAAATTGGCTCGTTAAATGTGTATTGCTTGAACTCTGCTTATCCTTTTAATCCCATGTCGCCGGTTAAAGCTCATCGCAGTCACCGGTGGCGTATTTATTATCCCATCTTATTGCTTCTCTAGAAAAATCTAGACTCAAGGTGTTACTGAAATTACTGGAGAAAAGCTTTTGATAATTTCTTTAAAATAGGTGATTTTAGCAATAAATTTGTTGTAGATACAAATGTTCGGTTGTAGGTCAATCTTTTTTCGTATATAGGTATATACAACTATATACGTGTGCACCCATGTATTCCTGAGCAGGAATTAACACCCACGTTGTGCCATAGGAATCAGAGATGGGAAAATGGGTAGAGTGAGAAACTATATTGAATGGTAATGGGAAGACCAAAGGAAGTCAATGGAATGGCGGAGAAATTGTTTATTCTTACGGATTGATTGGAAAACATAACTCGAATATGTACGTCCAACGGGCTATGGCCGGAAGCTTCGAGTCCTCTGCCTACATTACATCCTAATACACTGTTCCAATTATAGCATTGTTGAGGTAAACAGTGAGATGAAAAACTAACTATATCCAATTTCCTTTGGTGCCAATGAGAATTTGGTAAGAGAAAAGCTTGTCACCTGTGAGTGTCAACCTTCGCCACGGGAACAATCTTTTGAAGAAATAACTTAGCCCTTCTTAGGTGGTGTTATGTGTATGTGTTGAGCCTTATCTGCAAAATACATACACACACATACAAAGGTGTTCTAGACTTAGAGCAAGTACAAGTTTGATGGTGTTAAGTATATTAACTTAGAATTCAATATATATAAAAAACCTTATATTTTACACATTATACACATATTTTAATACGACACTTCTGCCCGAAGCACACCCCCAAAAATACCTTACAATTTTTTTTATTGCAAGATAAATCACGATTCAAATCTGTATCCCGTCTTCCTCTTATACAAGAAGGAGACGGAATATATCACTTGGAGCCACCCTTTAAACGATCTTGATGGGCCATTAACGGTTCGAGTTATCGTAAGTGACACTTAGTACAAATTGGACGAAAGGCCGAATTCCTGCACGCAGGAGGCGTTGATGTTGGGCTTGAGTATTAGTAATTCAGAGAATTATTATGGAGATACATATATCTAGAAATATGTTTTCGTGAATACCTGATAAATGAGCTGCAAAATGACAAAAGTTAGTAGACACATGGTACGTTTAATTAAAATTATTTTTTTTGCCAAACATAAGCTTGTTGTTGTCATCCAACCCTGTATAAACCGTCATACAGTGCCCGGGAGTCATCAAGGAAAGATAGTATATAAACAGTAAGTACTTACTGATAGAGAATAGTCCGACCCCTTAGTCACCTCATACGACATCAGCTGGGATGGCCCCTAAAAGTTATTGTAATACAATTATTTAAAAATGAGTTAAGCTTACTTGTACATACTTGTATAGGGGAGTTTTCAGAGGAATTGTTCGGACTTATACCGGCCGCAGGTACGCAGGCCTCATAAAAAAATATCAGTCCCTGAATGATTAGCACTCCACCACTGTGCACTTCTCCTGAAGCTTTTTATCTCGCACAGCTAGCCTATGGAACAAATTGTCGCCTGCCCTATTTCCGAACCGAAGCGACCCTCAAACATTCAAGTAAAGAGCGTACTCCTACCTAATAGGCCGGCAACGCACTTGCGACTCTTGAGTTGCAGGTGTCCATGGACGGCGGTGTCACTTACCATCAGGTGACCCGTCTGCTCGTTTACCCCTATCGTATAAAAAAGAGCGAAAAATTAAAACAACTATTGTATTTTGCTAAATGGTGAAAGGATAAAGTATGACTAATGCGAACTGTCTGTGTCAAAGTTCAAAGAAAAGTAGATTTCAACATGTTAATATATATATGTATATATATATATATATAGTAATTTATGTGCCCTTTCTTTAAGAAAAGGGAAAAAAAATAGTGACAAAACAAATGAGCATCGCTTAACGTTCCTAATTAAACTTTTAGAAATAATTTTAAATATGAAATTCCCCACGAGGAACTGGAATTAATGTTACCTAAAATAATTCAAGAATTCACTAACCGGTACTAACTTTGAACCTTTATTTTTAATAGCGAAACTGTAGTTTTGTGTAGCCAAGTTTCTGCAGAAACTTTCGAATATAAACCTGGACTCACCTGCCGAGATTTTAGAGATAAGTGCACCTGAATTCTTAATACTGCAACTTGGTCAGAAGACAATTTATGGGCAGTGAACATTTTATTAGATTTAAACCTAGAGTGGCTTCTATACATTATGGCTGCCACGTGGAAGTAGCTGGTAAAGATTTTGTGGCTCAAGCTTTAGAACTGTATTTTAAAATACATTGAACACTTCCACAGTTGCGGGTTTTTTACCGGACATTGAAAACAGTGACGTAAGCAATATTTTATATTTTGGAATAACATATTGAAATTTATTTAAAATCGCTGACAGTGTTCTTGCATGAAGGTACGTGTCATGTTCTTAATAAGTTAATAATATAAAATGATTTTGCTTTCTGTATTTTTTATTCTAGTTAAAACTCATTATCAGTTTTAACTTTATATGTAATGTCAAGTTTTATGTTATTAATGCACTGTTAAAAAGAATTTTCCCTGAAATCATTTTAACCTTTTATATAACGTATCAAATACGCAGTTATCTAAGAAACGAGAAGCTACCATTTGCTCTTAAGAGTATTGGCAGATGATAATTAAATAAAAAAATGTAATTAAACATTTTATCCAGTAGATAGATAGGAACATATATTGATAAAACAATAAATAACCCTTCAAAATATCAATTTCATAAATAAATCAATTTAAAAATAATATGTTATTCGCCCACACATTGTCTGTCAATATTCCCATTTTCTTGTTAGCGCCTGACAAAATTAGAGCGAGCTCACGAAAAAATCTTCAATTTCTCAATTTTTATCAGTATAAAAGCTTGTGAAAATTCAATTACCGAACCAATAAACTTGTCAAATATCAACATGAGGGGTGACGTCACGATTAGGGTCGCCATCCGTTTTCGATGTTACGGATTTGTCCTTGTAGGGTGGTGAATTATTTTTAGATGTGCGGGTCAGGCAAGCAGTGTGTTGACGCGTTTTAGATTGAATTAACATAAAGTAATTTTGATGTCGAGTTTTTCGAAGAACAATTTTTGTAATATATAAAAATATTATTTGTATTGTTATTATAAGAAAATAATATATCCTGAGACATACATCAGGGTGGTCTATGATTATAATTCACACACATTTTAAAGTACATATTCCCAAAAAAAAAAAAAAGTTGTGGGGCTATTTTAGTAAATGTAATTACAAAGTAAAGTGTACTAAAACAACCAAGACTTAGTTCCTGCAAGAACTGTAACCGTGAGCTGTAGACAAAGATTTGTTTAATTCCATATTTTAAATGCTGTGATAGAGCTCACAGATACAATCATTGATAATTTTGAAAGGAGAAAGAAAACACTTGCTATATTCCTAGACCTTTCCAAAGCTTTTGACACTGTCTCTGTCCCCATACTTATTTCAAAGTTAGAAAAAATTGGCATTCTAGGCATGACCTTAGACATTTTTAAGAGCTATCTCGCAGATAGAAACAGTGTGTTAAGTTGGAAAACTATCTAAGTAACGAAGAATCTGTCATGTTTGGAGTCCCACAGGGCAGTGTTCTCGGACCGACTCTTTTCTTTATATACGTGAATGAGTTGTGTCAGTTATCCCTACCTAACTACCAAATAATAACTTATACAGATGACACAGCTCTTATAATTGACGGTAGAAACTGGTTCGATGTTGGTATCAATGCTGAACTGGCCTTAAACTCTGTTATCGCATGGTTAACGGAAAATCTACTTACACTCAATGTCAGTAAGACCAAGTTTGCTACATTTTATCCTACTAAAACTAGTCAACCCCAAACACCCATTGTAATTCGTGCCCACACTTGTTCATATAGTGACTATAATGTAAATTGTAGCTGTGCCAGACTGGACAGTGCTGAGTTTGTCCGATACCTTGGCATTATTATCGATAGTAACCTTAAATGGAAGCAACATATTAGTCACACAGTAGCAGGTTTAAGAAAACTTATAAATATGTCTTTAAGAAACTTAAAGCTGTGGTGGACTTTGATAGCTGAATATGCATCTATTTTGCACTTGTGCAGTCGGTAATGAATTATTG
Source organism: Tyria jacobaeae (assembly GCA_947561695.1). NCBI lineage: Eukaryota > Metazoa > Arthropoda > Insecta > Lepidoptera > Erebidae > Tyria > Tyria jacobaeae. The sequence goes on along the minus strand of OX387217.1, from coordinate 21,513,396 downwards.
TCTAGTGGTCTGGGGAGGAGCTCCTAAGTCAACTTTGATACGCGTAGAGCGTGGACAACGAGCTATCCTCAAAGTATTGGCAGGAAAGCCTATCCGATTTCCTACAAAAATGGTCTACTCTATCTGCAAGGTCCTCTCTGTCAAACAGTTATTCATTCTTCGTACTGTACTTCGCAAGCATAGTCCCCTACCATACGATCCAAACATCTACAGCTCGAGACGCCGCTCTGATAGAGTATGCGATATAAAGTCACGTAGAACCGTAGCCGCAAGTCGGCACACACACACACACACACACACACACACATTTACACACACACACAAACACACACACACACACACGCACCCACACACACACACACACATTTACACAAACACACACACACACACGCACACACACACACACACACAAGCACATATCCATTCATTAAACACTTTACCTCTTTATTTTAAATATTTTTATTATATGCTATGAAAAACTTTCTTTAATTTAAGTGTTTCTCTGGAACAACCTACTTTCCTGCCGGCGTTGGTAGCTGTGCCACAGTTTCATACTTTTTCAGCTATCATCGTTTCCATTTAGTTTTTGTTTTTGTATGTGTTTTTAGTTCCAAATAAACGTGATTATGATTATTAAATACATTACAATACATTATTAAATCAAGATACAAAATTTTCTTATGTCGCCTACCAGTCACAACGTCGAATATTATCTTATTTGATTTTAGCACGCTTTTACAAAATCTATTTTTGGTTCGTCTGGTGGTTAGTTACCCTGACTGCTGTGCCAGAGGTTTTGGGTTCGAGTCCCATACAGGAAGAAAACTTGTGGTGTTCACAATTATTTGTCTAAGGGTCCGGGTGTTATATGTGTCTGTTATGTGAATGTTTGTAAAGTTTCTAGCGTCACAGGAATCATTCCAAATGTGGGAGTTGTTTTTATATCGAAATGGTATTGCGTTGGTGTAGTCAAATATATGGACTTGGTTTGGCTTGTATCGATCGTAAACGGTATAACAAATCGAATGATATTTAATGTTAAGGTTTTACCAATTGAGTCGACTCAAATAACAATATTAAATATAATAGGAGTTTCTGTCTGAAAATGAAAAACTAAAAAAAAACAAAGCACACTCAGTAAGCTTATAAAAAAATAGAAAAGTGAATAAAATCCTTTAGACATCAAAAGAGTGTTAGCGTTTCAAACAACTCCTTTCTATCGTCAGTTTGTTTAATTGGTCCAAGTTGTCAAGATTGCGCCCGTCCAGGGTCTTATGGAGTGGGATTTCCAATTTTATTATAAAAAAGGAACGTGGAAATGCCAGGAATCTTGTTATCCTCCGGCCTTACCTGTCTCCCTTTATTGAATCAGGTGTTACTCGGGCAAAATCATATATACGAGATCGGAGACGAATTTGCTTATCAAGGCGAACGAAGATCCTTGATCGAGTATTAACATGTGTCGTTATATTTCTAGGTTCATGATGTTTTACAAGGACATCTTATTAAAGATTGATATATTGATGTAGGAGTTAGAGAGAATTATTAAGTTCTAATTCTAGTAAGTTTTAGCTGTAGTCTATTTTTCACTTGGATTAAGAATCGTTTCTACGTCTCAGTGATATCTAGAAGTTCTATGGCAATTTGCACAATTTAATTATTGTTCCAAAAATATTCTGTGACATCGTAAGTTAACTCTATAAATTACTTGGTTATACGAAGGAGTAGTCAATTTTTTTTTTTTTGAAAAGACTATTTCTGCAATAGAAATTATTCTTTTCCCTTTCTCCAGGACCTAACAAAGAACACACAGACTCGAAACAACTATTTGCGAACCACACAAATTTATGCACCGTATGGGAATCGAACCCAAGACCATCACTCGCCACTAGACGAACAGGCTGGGCAAGTCAGATTTTGAACGTAAATCCTGTCAATGTCACAACGACCTACTTTACCACACGTAACTAAGGGCACATTCGCCTATGTACTACAGATATCAAGCAATATGATATGAACCTGCGTCACGTGTTATGTCATTGGCATAAGGTTAACTGAGTATGTACTTATTCTATTATTGTACTGTCTTTTTTTTATTTATACTAGCCTGTTCGTCTAGTGATTAGTGGCTCTGACTAGTAAGCCAAAGGTCGTGGGTTCGATTCCCACCCAGAACAAATTATCTTGTAATGATCTCCGAGTCCGGTATAATTTATGCATAGTATATATGAAGAAAGAAGAAATATATATATTTTTTTAATCAATGTTTATCATAGTACAAACTCTGCTTAGTTTGCGATCAGACGACCGATGCCTTGGTTAACAAGTGTTTCTCTTCTTATTGAGATAAATTTGATATAAGTAATTTGTGACCGGCGGCGCGGCGCTGTTACAAGTGAAACAAAAATAAGTATACATATGTTGCACCCACTATCACCAACAGTCACCACCATTAAATAATTAATAAGTATATAAAACTCCATCGCGGCATTATTCTATGGCATTCCATAAATTACCTTGACAATAGCTGACACAGGTAACTTATTTCGTCTTCAACACAGAGTATTAAATTACGTTTTTTGTATTACTTTGTCGAAGACACAAATGAAATATTTTTCGTTTTTTCTTTCTTTCTTGCTTACGCTGGACACTTTTAAAGTATTCTCAAAGCTAAATCTTGGATTCCGTCACAGTTGATATAGAACTACAGACGATATAAAAGAGTTTTGTGAAACAAAGTTTGCTGGTACGAATTTTAAAAATCTTGTCCGGGATGTTACCGTTGAAGACTGTAACTTAGTTTAAAATATTTAAATTTTAAACTAAGTTACAGTCTTCCCCCCGAACGTATCCCCACGTTGTCGCCGTGGAGGGGCTTGTGTGTTTCAATGATCTCTGGAGCTTTGCCGGTAGAGTTACTCATGCCGGATAGGTTCAGAGGGAGAGACCAGACCAAGAGGGATACCCGACGAAGTCTATTCTGGACTTTCGTGCGGGGCGGGACATCCACTCTTCGGATGCCACGCCGCTCTCCATGCGTTCCTCTGATTTAGCAGAGTGCGTTGATGGATGAGCATGAGACTTCTCTAGAGGGGAGAAGTTTTGAGGCGAGCTCGGTGTGCACTTACCCTGCCTCCGAGCAGGCAGTGTGGGAACCAGTCCCTCGCTGCCTTCGCGGTCAAATCGCAATCCCAGTAGGAGTATCGTGTTATGGTCATGGTTCACAGTTTCAGTGCTGGGATCGAGGGTCTTGGCTTAACTGCCCGGATTGCGAGGAATAAACCTCTATAAAAAATTATCTGAATCTCAAGTTTTGGTGTGCGGCGACAGGATGAATGGCTGACAGATTTTGCTCCTCACCTCAGAGGGGATTCAGTCACGAGCGCACCCCCAGCCAGGGTACCTGTGGACCCCCTTGGTTGGGAAACAAATTTACACTTGCTCGGGTACTTACGGCTCTGCCCGGGTCGACGTATATTTCCGTTGTACTCGTGGGACTTAATATGGTTAACAAAAAAGAAAACAAAAACACAACACCAAAGGGAATGGACGAGAAGTCCATGAAGAAAGGAGTGGCTGTCACCCTCTCGTTTTCCGAGGGGAGCAGCGGTGCACACCCCTCCGGGGATGTTAAAAGAAAAAAGCGCCCGAAGCCCGATACCTCGGGCAGCGCTGATGCGTTAGGCTCTTCCTCAGATGAGGAGAGTAAAAGGATGGCTAGCCAAACAGTCTCGAAAATGCCAAGGGCACGGAGGGGTCGTGGTGGAGTGGTGGCGCTTTCGCGTGATGCCAAGGGTCGCTTTTTAAAGGGATCCACTCGTCCCAATACGCCAAAACCGAGTCAGGGTGAGGAAAGTGACTCCTCCTGCTTGATGCAGGTGGAAAATGGCACGGAGCAAAACAGTGCTGCTAATTCCTCAAAATCTTTTAGGAACAGCGATGGAATAAGATCAGGATCGACCTCAAGCGATGATGCTGTCCCGAACGAGGCCGTTATCGCCAAGCGCGGCAGAGGTCGGCCTCCTACGACGGGGAAGTATGTTGGCCTTTATAAAGCCAAGAAAGAGTTAGAAATCGCTGTTAGGCAGAAGCAAGCACAGGTGGCGAGCAGCGTTTGCACCCGAGCTACGATTGCGCAACAGGAGTTGGTGGCTGTTGACCCAACAGATGCTCTAGAGCAGAGACTTAGGAGAAATGCGGCGACAATTCTGAATGTAGCCGAAACCAATAAGCATCTGAAGGGTACGACCATCAAGGCTCTCAAGGATGCGGCAGTTGCTATCGGGGAAGCCGCAGAAGAGTACAGGATACGCCAAAGGGAGACCGCCCAGCTCAAGCAAGACATGCAAGCTATGCGTGAGGAGCTTGCTGCTATCAGAGCCGAAATAAATAGGCGAGGAGAACGAGAAGTGCCTGAACCGGACACAGTGCGCCAGCTGTCAAATCAGGAACTTGAGCGTTCCATCATGGTTCAGGTGGGGACCATGGTGAATGCCCGGCTCGAGGCCCTGGCAATGGAGGGAAGACTGCTCCCTCTGAATCTAACGCCATGCCGTCCTCCGTTGGCTGCAGATGCTAAGAAGGCTGAGACGAATAGAGGAAACGCTAACCCTGTAGAACTTCCCTCCTATTCTAAAGCTGCTAAAGGCAGAGGAAATGGAAAGAGGACGGCACAACCGCAGCAAGCCATGACTAGCACAACCTCAGCTGTGAAAGCTGCTGCCGCTTCTAGTGCGGCTCCCGCTACTACAGCATCAGAAGCTGCTGCAACCTCCAGCCAGTCGTCTAAGGCTACGAAGCAAGGCTCCTGGACATTAGTCCAGAACAATAAAAAGAAGAAGCAGAAGAAAAAGAGAGCACAAAAGCAGGCAGCAGGCCAGGCCCACGCCAAAGCCCCCAAGCTTCGCCCCCCAAAGTCGACAGCTGTAGTAATCACGTTGACACCGGAAGCTGCAAAAAGAGGAGTTACATATGCCTCTATATTGAGAGAAGCAAAAGACAAGGTGGACATTGCCAGCGTGGGCATCCATGGCTTCCAGGGATTAAAATTCAAACGGGCGGCCATAGGTGCAATGATATTAGAGATCCCTGGTGCCACCAGCGGGCCAACGGCGGACGCATTAGCCGCCAAAATTCGTGAGTCCCTAACCGAGGAGGACATACGGGTCTCCAGACCTACCAAGAGCGCGGAGGTGCGCATAGGTGGGCTGGATGATTCCGTAACGAAGGCTGAAATTGCGGCGGCCATAGTCCGCGACTGTCAGTGTCCCGGCGATCAAGTAAGAGTAGGTGAAATCCGTCGAGACACAACTGGCCTGGGTACGGCTTGGGCGCGGTGCCCTATAACGGCTGCCAAAAAATTGGCAGCAAGCAACCGAATACTCGTGGGGTGGGTAGCAGCGCAAGTAAAGCTCCTGCAACCCAGGACTAGGAGGTGCTTTAGATGCCTACAAGAGGGTCACGTAAGGGCCCTCTGCACATCCGGCACAGACCGCAGTGATGAGTGCTACCGCTGCGGTCGACCCGGTCACAAAGCCGGACAATGCACCGCGGAGCCACACTGCAATCTGTGCCACGCCGCAGAAAAGCCCGCAGGGCATAGAGTTGGCGCGAAGGCCTGTTCCGCCTCTGCCCCCAAAAAGGGCAAGAGTGGATTTTTGTCCAAGAGGCCCCAAAATGCTACGGCTCCCGTGCACTATGGCAGCTCACCGGCACAAGTTGCTGCCAGGGATGAGGTGGTAGAGGGAATGGATTTCCACTAGGTATGGCTATTCATTTCCTCCAAGGAAACATCAACCACTGTGCCAGAGCTCAGGATCTCTTACTCCAGACTATTGCACAGTGGTCGATTGATGTGGCGGTCGTGGCGGAGCCATATAACATCCCCCCTAGGGGTAATTGGGTTGGGGACATTGACGGCCTGGTGGCTATAATCGGTGGGGTTCCTGAGAACGTATCCAGGGGAAACGGTTGGGTGGCCGCCCTCCTGGACGACATCTACGTTGTCGGGGTGTACTTTTCACCCAACAGGAGCCTCATCGAATTTGACGGCTTCCTCAGTAGCTTGGGTGCAGTTGTTGGTCGTTGCCATTCTCGGCAAGTTTTGGTGTTAGGGGACTTCAATGCGAAGTCCGCGGCTTGGGGCTCCCGCATCACAGATCGTCGGGGCAACATTCTGGAGGAGTGGGCACTGACCACAGGCCTCTCTGTCCTAAACCGGGGTTCGGTCGGCACGTGCGTGCGACGGCTGGGGGAGTCCATTGTGGACATAACGTTCGCAACCCCTGCCCTAGCACGCCGAGTACAAGGCTGGATGGTGGAGGAAGGTGTGGAGACATTATCAGATCACCGCTACATCCGGTTCGATGTCTCCACCCTGGCCGAAGAAAGTCTTACCACTGTATCCCCGAGGCCTAACAGCCCGCGATGGGCTCTCAAACAACTGAACAGAGAGGTCCTGGAAGAAGCTGCCATTGTTGCGGCCTGGATCCATGATTCCCTATCCGAGGGAGACGTTGACGTTGAGGAGGAGGCACGATGGTTTGGATCGGCGATGGCAGGCATCTGTGATGCAGCGATGCCCCGCATCCGATCCCATCACAGGAGGCGCCAGGTGTACTGGTGGTCAAATGAAATCGCCCACCTTCGCGATGAATGCGTGGCGATCCGACGGCAGTACACCAGGTACAGGAGACGGCGTCGACGTATTCCCGAAGAAGAGGAGGAACGTTACGAGGCTTACCGCCAGGCCAAACTAGCTCTGCGACTAGCTATCAGCGTTGCTAAAGATAGAGGAAAGGAAGAGCTGCTGGAGACTCTGGATCGGGATCCGTGGGGGCGACCTTACCATCTAGTAAGGGGCAAACTTCGCCAGTGGGCGCCTCCTTTAACGGAGAGTCTCCAGCCACAGCTACTGGAAGAGGTGGTTGCAGCCCTATTCCCCGCTCGTGCGGCGCACATCCCACCTACGATGGCTCCACCCATAGTCGCAGAGTCAGAGAGAGAGAGAGAGGAGGAATATGTCCCTGAGGTGACGCAACCAGACCTTCGGGTCGCGGTGTTACGCCTCCGGGCAAAGAAAACCGCTCCGGGGCCTGACGGTGTACCTGGTGGCGCAATAGTCCTTGCCCTAAAGGAGTTGGAGCCCCAACTCAGAGAGCTCTTCACAGCGTGTCTGGTGCAAGGCCGGTTTCCTTCTATTTGGAAAACCGGCAAGCTGGTACTGCTCCGAAAGGGGGGGCGCCCGATGGACTCACCATCTGCCTACCGGCCAATAGTGTTGCTCGACGAGGTGGCCAAACTTTTTGAGAGGATTGTTGCCCACCGCCTCGTCGGCCACTTATCCACGTTCGGACCAGACCTGGACGAACATCAGTTCGGGTTTCGGCGTGGGCGCTCCACAATTGGGGCGATTAAACGTGTAAGAGCTCTGGCGGAGGAAGCGGTCTCCCGGGGTGGGGTGTTGCTCGCAGTTTCGTTGGATATCTCTAACGCGTTCAATACCCTACCCTGGTCATGTATCATGGAGGCGTTAAGATACCACCAGGTGCCATCCTACCTCCGCCGCATAGTCGGGGCATACTTATCAGGGCGTTGCGTCACCTACGCAAGGAAGGACAGCATAGGCCGTCGAGAAATGTCTTGCGGTGTTCCACAGGGGTCGGTGCTAGGACCACACCTGTGGAACATCGGATATGACTGGGTGTTGAGGGCGGCTCTCCTCCCAGGCGTGAATCTCACATGTTACGCGGATGACACGTTGGTCACGGCCTGGGGGGCGACATATGGTGGGGCAGCGTTGCTTGCTGCGGCTGCAGTCTCTCAAATCGTGGAACGAATCCAGCGGCTGGGCCTACGGGTTGCCCTTGAAAAGTCCGAGGCCATTGTGTTTCATGGGCCTCGAAACCCGCGGCCGCTGGACTTCCACATCATCGTCAGCGGGGTGCGGATGGCTGTCAAGGACACTATCAAATACCTGGGTTTGATCCTTGACAGTCGATGGGATTTCCGCCCACATTTCAGCCAGCTGTCGACGAAGCTAATGAGCACTGCGGCCGCTTTGTCTTCGCTGCTTCCAAATCTTAGGGGGCCGAGCGTAGCATGTCGGCGCTTATATGTGGGGGTCGTGCGGTCCATGGCCCTTTACGGGGCTCCAGTATGGGCCGACCATCTGACGGCAGCCACCGTCGCCATACTGCGCAGACCACAGCGGGCGATGGCCGTTAGAGTCGTGCGAGGATACCGCACGATCTCCTATGAGGCGGCGTGCTTACTGGCCGGATCACTGCCCTGGGACCTGGAAGCGAAAGCTCTCGCGTCGCTACATCAGTGGCGTGAAGAGGCGCGAGAGCGAGGACACCAACCCACCCCTAGAGAGTACGAGAGGCGTCGGACTGAAGTGAGGGGGGTCCTTGTGGCGGAATGGCGGGTGCGACTACTGCACCCGTCATATGGCCTCAACACCATCGAGGCCATCCGGCCAGTATTCAGTGATTGGGTCGAACGGAGGCACGGCTCCCTGTCATATAGGGTAACGCAGGTGCTTACAGGTCATGGATGTTTTGGGAAGTACCTGCGGGACATTCGCAGGGAGCCGGATGCCCGGTGCCACCACTGCGTCAATTGCGAGGTAGACACGGCGTGGCATACGGTACAAGAGTGTAATGCTTGGGAAGAGCCGCGCCGTGCCTTAGTAACAGAGATAGGGACTGACCTCTCGCTCAATGCGCTTGTGCGCGCCATGGTCGGGAGCGAGAGGTCATGGGATGCAGTGGTCACCTTCTGTGAAACTGTTATGACACAGAAGGAGGCTGCGGAAAGGGAGAGGGAAAACACGACTTCTCTCTCCATCCGCAGACGACGCACCGGACGTCGGAGGAGGGCCGACAATGCCCAATTCCGGCCTCCGTAAATGGACCCGAGGGCGGTGTACGGGGGGTACAGTCCACCGCCCAAATCGTTTAACAGGTCCGAGGTTGCGGGCGTGTAGTGTTCCGCACGCCTCCCTCAGGGAGTGATGGTGGGGGAGAGGCGCATTTCCCCCTCAAAACGAGATGGGGTCCGCTCCGGACGGTCACCTGCTGGCCGCGGAAGAATGTCGTGTTCCCGCGGCCCTCGGCAGCAGGTGCGAGGAAGGAACACCGTGGTGGTTTTAGCCGGTCAAGTCCGGCACACCCCTCCGCTGATGCCCCTGGCGGAGGATAGTCCATGAGGATTTCCCCACGTAAAAAAAAAAAAAAAAAAAAAAAAAGTTTAAAATATTTAGAAACTAGAATCGCAGTGCTTCTTAAGGATTTTCGTTTTACCGTCCTAGCATTTATGATACACTTAAATTTGCTAGCCGGGCCGGTGATCTAGTGATTAGTGAACTTGACTGCTAAGCCTGAGGTTGTGGGTTCGATTCCCATTCAGGACCAATATTTGTGTGATGAGCACGAGAGTTAGTTTTGTGTCTGGGTTTATTTTATTTATAATATGTATGTATTAAGAAATATATAGGTATGTTTATCAGCAGTCTGGTTACTATAGTACAGTAGTTTGGAATAAGACGGTCGTGTGTATGATGTCTGAAGTTGAAGACTATCCATATATGGTAATATGATTAAGAGCTCAACAAACATTTAGAACAGCAAAACTAAAAATTTTGAAAAAAGACCATGATGGTTAAAAAGTCTCTATTTAATAATAACCCTCACTAATCAACCACAAACTTGATCAAAACTGGACTAGTCGTTTTGGTTTTGTACAAACAAATGTTTACTGGTTAATTATTACCGTTATACCTATCTAAAAACTTGCACCAATCAAACCCGAATCCATAACTGAAAACTGCATCTAAATCGGACAAGCAGTTTTGCAGAAAAATGGCAACATGGATTTGCACAAGCAAACATCCTCTCCGTTTCTTCGTGGGTAAATATAAAAACGACCACACCTTGATATAATATATCTTATAAAACGCCTACATTTCCCCCAACTATAATTTTCCCACTTACGTGATACGTCCACCGGGTACTGTATCCCTTAGCCGTTGTTCATGGAGATCAAAAGAGATTTTACGACATTCACGGAGATCCAGAGAGAAGGGGTGGCCCTATTCTGCTCCACCGAAAACCACACGCCTTTCAAGACAGAAGTACTCAAATTCTTATATTTCTAAAACTCTAGTATTAAATTTTTAAACTATTATAACGACTACCTTTAATTTCAGAATATCTTCAAAATCCATTGTTACCTGACTGTGAAAGAAGGAGGATTATGTTTTTCGAGTCTGTGTATGTATGTACATATGTATTTTTCTTTGGCCGGGGCCCGGTTGACGGCAATAGTCTTGTCTCTATTAAGACTAATTATTTGTATTTAATTATGTTACGATTTACAAAATGTTCACGTTTGATGCCTGCCTCTGCCTACCCCTTCGTTGATGTAGGCGTGAGTATATTAATACATATATTAGCCGAAACGTATTGATCATTGTAATGTGTAATTAATTTATAAGAGACAAGCAGTTAATCTAGAGGCTTATAGGATAGGTTGTTAGGATTACGTAACAAGGTAGTGACGTTACGAAGCGGTTACGTTACTTCGCGGTTCCATTGCGTTGCGGTTGTATAATACTGTGGTTACATTGTATGACTTAACACTACCGTGTTATAAGATTTTTTTTTTATTTAATACTATGTAACAGACAAGTATGTAAGTCCAGAGTTTCCGAACAGACAACGAGATGAGTAGATATTTTTTTTTATGATACAGAATACCAGTATTAATATTTATTGTATTGATAGCTCAAAAATAATTATCTTATATCAATCTAGATCAATAACAGCCCGAAATTTGATGTGTTACTTACGAAAAGCTGGTTAAGCCGTCAGTCCGGGATGTCATGAACACCTATGACAGTAGATAGTGGAAAGTCAGTGCCCTCAAATATCCAACTAATCGAACTATCAAATTTAATAATCCTTGAGGGTTGTGGAGGTCAGAAGCCAGTCGCTCTGTGGAGAAACTGATATCGAGGCAATAACAGGATGGATGGAAGAAGCCAAACCCAATACACATCGGAATAAGGCTGGGAAAAAGATTTTGGGGCATTTTTTAACAAATATCGGAAAAACCAGAATTTTTCATTATTCTTCCACAAATAGACACAACAAATTTATACATAATAATAAAAATTACATTTTAGATGTATTCATAGATATGTATATTTTAAATTAACAAAATTTGTAAATAACTCTCAATAACAAAATTATGTAACGTAACGTAACGAAAAACATCAATATTCTTATGCAGGAAATAACTCCCAATCTATAAATAAATGTTACATTTAACATCACACGTTATACTACATTTTTCATACATTATTTAAGCATACTTTATGACGAGCAATTGTTTAATAGTACTTGATACTCGTTATACAAGTATTTCAGGGTACATGTATCAACGTTAAATGTATGCGATTGCATATTTACCTTGTTCAAGTACAGTCGAGCACTCAATTGTAACGATGTTGAACATTATTTATTTGTAGCTTTTGCCAGCGGCTTCTATAGTTCTTTTTTACTCGACTGTGCAAGTAGGAGGATTATGTTTTTCTAGTGTATGTATATCAGTAAGTATGATACCTGGAAGGCCTGGACGGCTAATGGATTTCGATGTGTAAAGTGTTATTTAATCGTCTTACTAATGTCATAGTATATAAAATATTACGATAATGTCGTAATTTTACTTGTTTTTGGGTGACAAAGTGTCTTTTTCTGTACCCTGGACAAAGTGAGTTCAAAATTTCGAAATATAGTAAGTAGTAGTACTTAACGTACAATAGATTAGATTAGAATATTCTTTATTGTACACTATAGGAATAACAATAGATCTTAGTTAAACATTAACGTACAATGGGTGGTCTTATCGCTAAAAGCGATATCTACCAGACAACCTTAGGAGGAATTTAGTGTCAAGATATAGTGAGTAGCTGAGGTGTACAATATTGTAAATTTTATTTAAGTAAATAAATATACATATTGAATGAATCCACATATAGTATATACAATAATACATACGCACATATATATATGTATGAATAATAATAATATAATATTAATTACATGATGTGATACAAATAAAATTTACCAAGTATACACTAAAATAATATAAAAACAGTTGACAGCTAGTTAATTTATTATTCTGAATTTAAAAAGTGGCTCTTAACCATTGCTGTAAAGGTTGGTTGGTTGGTATGGTTTGGGCTTTTCTTATGTCAAGAGGCAGTGCATTCTACAGTCGTGTTGCAACTACGGTACAAGATTTATTAACAAATATTGTGGAATGCAAGGGCATTTTTAACTCTAAGTTTTCTGATAATCTTAAGAATCTAGTATGTGAATCATAAAGGAACTCAAAGTGTCCCTTAAGATAGAAAGGTGCTGAAGGCTAACAAACGAACTCACATCACATTTATAATATTCAATAAGTAAAATTTCTTTGTAACCTCAATTTTAGAATATTTTAACTATTACAGAAACTTAAAATGATGCCATCACACATATTAATTAATGCACTAGATTATTTAATATACATAAATTAATATATATATATATCTATTTGCGAATACCTATCAATAGTTTCGTTATTATTATTTCTTGTTTAAAATACGTTTGATTTTTATTCTGTTGGTATTTGCAACAAACTAAAATAACAAAATCAATAATTATTTTTACTAAATATATTTAAAATAATCTATCAGAATATCATTATAATTACGATAGAACACCGTTAGTGAATGCTATAAGTGATGGTTGTTTGATAAGACCAAAATGTCCACTTTGCTGCACTTATAATTATTTAGTCTAATATTATAATGTCTCATGGGTAAACTCATATTAAACTTTATAGTTGAACATTAGGTCTTAACGTGTCAGGCATGAAATATAACGTCATAAATGGCTACCATAAAATAAAGGTCTCATCCATAAACTCAAAATGTGGGGATCTTGGGAAAGGCTTTATTATCTACATTTGACAGGTGCATTTCTGATGACTACTGTAATATGACAGTCATTCCTGCTATACAATATTGTAAATGTAAGTTTGCTTTTTACGCTTTTACACGAAACTACTTAACCGATTATCATGAAACTTTGTACACATATTCTCGAAGGTAGGACATAGGATACTTTTTATTAAAAAACTATATTTTTTACTGAAGTTTTATTTTGTTTGTCAAAAAAATAGAAAATCTAGCATTCCAGTAAGAAATTCAATACGAGCGAAGCCGTGGTTAAATTAAAATCAAATAATGATAAATTATTTTTATAAATATAAATTAATAGATACAGACAGAGACACATACATGATATAGTTAAAAGTTATCGGTCCCAATTAATATGGCTATTACAATATGCTTAATTTCAATATAACTACATACACTAAACCTATAATATTTCACTAAATTAATTTTTATAATATAAAGTACAAGTATGTGTCATACAACACATTTATGTTTTCTCTATTGGTTTAGTGTAACAGTAAGTATAAAAATGAATGCTGTTGAACGTTCTATTAAAAGATCATATTCCTTTAAAGTAGAATGAACTCAAAAATTACATAAGAAACTAAAATTGATGAATGTGCTAACAGTACAGTACGTGTTGAATATTTATGAATATACTGACCATCATAAAGCTATTGAGATTGGCCTGGTGGTCTTTGTTGCCCCTGACTACCAGAGGTGGGGTACGATTCCCACCTAAGACAAACTTTTGGGTGATGAGGACGAGTATTTTTTCTGTATCTGGGTATAATTTATCTATAATATGTACGTATTTAGAAATATATAAGTATGTTTATCAATAGTTCAAGCTCTGCTTAGTTTGCGATCAGACGGCTGTGTGTGAAATATCTGAAGTTACTTTTTTTTTTATCTTGTCCTGCTAATGTATAGTTCCGTATATATTAATGTAATAAATGTATAAAGCGTTGGGGACTAGTAATAAAGCAAGTTGTCTGGGTCCTGCCTCGTGTTGTCAAGTTTTACCGTAGATTGGCCTAACGGCAGTGTACAGTTTTTGCAAAAGCCTTGTATATATGTATATCATTTACAGCTATTTATTCACAAACAATAGTTAACGACCATAAATATAAAGCGAACTTTTCAATAATAAGAAAATATTACAGTAACCTATGAGCCAGTGGTACAGTCGCGCACAGCTAACGATAAAAGCGCCGCGGAAGCACAGAACGCGCGGTAAACGACAGCCGGTGTCCGCTTCCTGCGCGGTGCGCGAGGTGACGTTGCGCTCGACTGTACTATTGTTGCGAGTTAGTCGTGATGTGCACAACTGTAACAATGTTCGAATATTTATGGCGGTAGTTTTATTTTTCGTTCGCTGCTGGCAGTAAACAGTTTTTCTTCAAAGGAGAAAGAAGTGGGGTAAAGTACTTCAAATGTTTTGTGACTGCTTTCGCGAATTGGCATGCACCCCAAGGTATTTTTGATATACGAGGAGTGGAAAATAGTTGACTCAAAATGTATTTTCCTCAACGAACTCTTAAATTTCATTCTAAAATAATTTTACTTTGAAACTTAGATGATAACGGTTATTAACGGTACTCAGATGCTTCAGCACTTCTGACCAAGACTTAGATTTCCCTAAAGACAACTTCGAAAGTTGTTTGATAGCGACTTATATCTGTTTACGTGCTCAAAAGTGCAAAGTAGTTATAAGTTTTTCGTAAGTTGATCTTGGAAGCAGGGAATCGCACTGAGTAATTATATTAATATGTATAACATATTATATCATGACATACTTCTAACTTTTTTTAAATATTAATTACGGATAGTTTTTATTTAGTGTTTTGGATTCTAATATGACAACAAATAATAGACCTCTAGTATGAGGTTGTTTTGCCTTGCCTTACATAGACAACTGTGTCCTCTACTCCCTTCTACCTCAAAGAACGTTTCGAGTTCCTAATTGACACCCATGCCTTCAACAATACCTTTGCATTCCGCAAACTTCCTTCATAAATCTTTTAAAATACATGCAGCTTGTCTTTGGAATACATTGTCTGAATCTATTAGACCTGCTAAGTCGCTTCCAATTAAAAAAAAATGTTGCTGATCACTATATGTCACAGTAATATTTCACTTATTTGCAATACTGGGTGCATTTGTTATAATATTGGTTATGTCGATATAAATGTGGGTATAACATATATCATGGCTGTCATGTGTAACTATTTTATTTATAGTACAAATTAACAGTTGTAACAGTAACCTCCCGATAAATGGACTTTTATTATACAAACTCACTTTTTTCTGCTCCATAGTCTCCCACTTTTCTAAGGAAAGAAATGGATTTATAATATTGCTAACTCTGATTATATGTTTTTTTTTTTCAATAGTTTTCAAGATAGTTTAATTTTACTTTTAACTGAGTTATCGCTATTAGTAAGAATTTCGGTGTCTTCATGTATCACTTGCTTTGAACCGGGTGTATGTAGCAGCTTGCCACTACGCTGCCTCGCCGAGTGTTGTGGGTTCGATCCCTACACGGTACAACACTTTGTATAAACCCTAAATTATTGTTCTGAGTCAGAGTCTTTTTTGTAACGTGTGTTTTTTTATTTTTTTTATGCGATAGGGGGCAAACGAGTAGACGGGTCACCTGATGGTGACTACCGCCGCCCATGGACACCCTCAACTCAAGAGTCACAAGTGTGTTGCCGGCCTTTTCGGTAGGAGTACGTTCTTTTCTTGAAGGTTTGAAGGTTGTATCGGTTCGGAAATACGGCAGGCGACAATTTGTTCCATAAGCTGGGAGTGCGAGGCAAAAAGCTTCTAGAGAAGCGCACAGTGGTGGAGTGCCAGTCGTCCAGGTGATGGGGATGGATATTTTGTCGCGTAGGACGATGGATGGACGATGGAATGGATTTAAAGTTCTCAGCGACACAGGAATTGTTCCCTGTGAAGGAGTTGTCTTTTCAAAAGAAAAGGATAGAAACAAACAAGTTTAAATTTCCTTCCATTTAGCTTTTATAAATAAAACTAAGACAACATAGTTTGGCTAAGTTTTAATCAACTCGAAGCGTTTGATCCCTTAATTCATTGACGCACAACACTGGAGTAATCGTCCATAATCCAGAGCAATTATAATACAAAGACGAAGGATTTCATAGACAATCAAAGGGAATAATTTCGGACGGCGATTATTTCGAGTGAAGGTTGACGAGAGCCCCTTAAGGACAGCGCGTCAAGCACCACCGTTTAATTAATGAAACCCTCTAAAAGTACTTAGGTGGATTTAATTGAAGTGAATTCGTTCCTTGACACATATAGCACATTTTTATCACTTATACATATTTTTATTACATACATACATTGGCAGTGGTAGAGCCATGCTTAGGCACGAATGGGCCGGCTCGACCGGTGCGATACCACGGCGTCACAGAAAACCGGTTGTGAAGTAACGCTTGGATTGCATTTCCCCTAAATGAGTGAGGTTTTTGGAGGCCCAACTTCCCCTCCCATCTCCTATACCCCGTCTCTTCTTTCCCCTAGCCACGTCCCTCGATCCCTTATCACCCTCAAAGGGGGACAGCTCACTTACGACTCTTGAGTTGCAGGTGTCCATGGAGAATAGTTGACACTTACCATCAGGTGACCCGTCTGTTCGTCCAAGTGCCTGTTTTGCTAAACACAATATCAAGTACCCATTACGTTTTAGGTAGCAAATCTATTGTCATCAACCGGGTTCTGCATAAACTGTGCATATAATATCCAATACATAAAAATCCAATCCCTTAGTTCCCTCATACGACACCCAAGTGAAAATAGCTTTTACTCCGTCAACGATTTTTTAATAAAGAACTCCTCTCAGTCGTATCACTTCAGAAATGCATTAGTGTAGTCAATGTATAAAATAAGATTTTTAATTCTTTAACTGTCATATATTTATTACATAGTGGCAAATCAAGTCATCAATTCAATGTTTTTTATCTTAGTATGTTTTTCTAATTTTATCTGTATAATCTTAAATATTTGCATGCTACCTAAATATAGCGAAATGTGTCTCGTGCTTTTAATACTGTAAACCACCTACTGTAACCACATTTCTGCAAATAAATGTTATTATTATTATTCTCTTTATTTACATTATTCAACATACAAATTACATTTTTAAATATAAAATAAAAACAAAATATATTTAAAAATATAAAAAATAGTGCCCCACCGGTATCGGGTACAGGGACCAAGCTACCGGTGGTTAGGGCTCCAGAGACAGGAACCTCCTCACAATACGTGCCGTATCAAGAAGGACTGCCTTCTGCATTAGGCCCTTAACCCAGCTGTGTAACGTGAGCCTCTGCAGATGTTGGTCGAGGCTCTTGGCAATCAACCCATGAGCTGATATGACTATCGGCACAATGATTGCAGAACTCACATCCCACATGTCGACCACCTCATGGGCTAAATCCAAATATTTTATTTGTTTATCTTTTTCTGCCTTTATGAGGTTGTCGTCATGTGGAATGGTAATGTCAACAATCATTGCTCGGCGCTCTAGTCGGTCTATCACCACTATATCAGGTTTATTGGCAACAATAGTCCTGTCAGTGATGATAGATCGATCCCAATATAATGTTGCACGACTATTTTCAAGAACTGGGTCGGGCACATACCTATAATACGGTAACTCGACATCCACAAGGTTATATCTAAGAGCAAGTTGCTGATGGACTATCCTGGCCACTTGGTTATGTCTGTGCAAGTACTCACCGTTTGCAAGACGAGAGCAACCGGAAATTATATGCCTGAGGGTTTCACCAGGGCGATGACATGCCCGACAAATGTCAATTGTGCCATCCTTCAGGATATGTTTCCTATAATTGTTCGTCATAACAACTTCATCTGTAATTGCACAGATAAAACCTTCAGTTTCTCCAAAGAGGTCACTAAAACGTAGCCAAGACACAGATGATAATAAATCTACATCGGGCCCGTTTAAGGCCCGATAAAAACGTCCATGCAGCTCTTTGCTCTTCCATATCTCCTGACGGTCTTTAACATTAAGTATTGCAGGCTTGCGCCAGTTCTCTTTTCCTAGACCAAGCGGAGTAAGTCCGTTATCAACTGCCACTACATCCCGGTGTACCTCCACATTAACAGAAAGAAAGTAATCTCTAAGATTGCATATTTCGCGATTATGAAGGGTCCTGGCATTTAAGAATCCACGACCCCCACATTTCCGCGGAATATACAATCTCATTACTGATGAACGTGGATGGTGCATTCGGTACGCAGTTAGCAGTGTACGGACTCTTCTATCTAGGGCGTCCAATTCCGTCTGAGTCCATCTAAGTATGCCAAAGGAGTAGGTTAAGACTGGTATGACCCAACCGTTATAGGCACGCACCTTATTACCGCCCGACAAAAGACTTTTCAGTACTTTTTTCAGACGGCCAAAGAAACGCTCCTTTAGCGATTGCTTCATAGTCAGTTCATTTATACCCAGCGCCTGTGACATACCGAGATACTTGTACGTTTCATTTGCAGAAAGACGTCTAAGGTGTGTGGAATCTGAAAGTTCAATTCCTTCAGATTCCACAATCCTGCCTTTGCTTACATGCATGACTGCACATTTATCTACACCAAATTCCATCTTGATACATTTACTAAAGGTTTCAGTCACCTCTAGTAATCTTATCAACTGGACATTACTGCAGGCAAACAGTTTCAAATCATCCATGAAAAGGAGGTGGGATATAACTTGACCATTTCTCCGCAAACGATAGCCCAGCCCCGAACCCTCTAACACAGTGCTAAGAGGATTCAAAGCCAAGCAGAACCACAAGGGGCTCAAACTATCACCCTGAAATATACCCCGCTTGATATTTATAAATTCACCGTCACCCTGAGATTGTCGACATCCTGGATAGCAAAGAACTGTTCTCCATTGCTGCATACATGCCTCCAAGAAAGTGCATAAAGTTGTATCAATCTTATACAACTCCATCACCCTTAGGAGCCACGTATGCGGCACGGAGTCGTAAGCTTTTTTATAATCTATCCAACATGTCGCTAAATCCTTTCGGTTCCGTCGAACTTGTTGGTTAATAGCCGTGTCAATAATAAGGAACTCTTTAGTGCCACGTGCCCCACTTCTACATCCATTCTGAGAGAAAGTCATTATATTGTTCTTAGAGACATGTGTTGTTATCTTCACTCTCAGAATGGACGTAAATAATTTATAAAGTGTTGGCAGACAGGTAATGGGTCTGTAGTTTTTGGGGTCCATGGCACTACCAGACTTATAGAGTAGGTGAGTTACGCCAGTTGTCATAAAAGCGGGCAGTGAACCTGCTTCCAAGCATGATTGGAATTGAGATGCCAAACACACATGTGAGCTATGGAGCCACTTTAACCAAAAGTTATGCAGTCCGTCCGGTCCGGCTGATTTCCAGTTCGGCAACGAACGGACCGCACAAGCTATATCTGTACTTGATATTTCTACTGGGTCCATAGTATTAATGGACTCACATGAACGTTTAACATCTCGCATCCATTCACCCTCAGTATGAGCGACAGGCATCGACCAGATGTTACGCCAAAATGTATTAGTTAGTTCAACATCTGGGAGATGTGTGTCACTCAGTAAGTCAGGCTGATCCCATCTTCTGTAAACCCACCTCTCGTCCCTTTGAAAAGTACGATTCTGAGTATATCGGTCTACTCGGATTTTAAATCTACGTATGCGGTTTGCCCATGCATAAACTTTCTGCTTCAGAAAGTCAATGCGCTCTGTGACATGTGCTGCATAATCACAAGAACTGATATCAGTTCCTGAAAAAGCACGATTCACAAAACGCATTACTCTCGGGCGTGTATTACCCGATCTGAAACAGGTAAGCTTGCCAATGAGTGCCCTCGCCTCAACGATACGTCACTCAATCCTGTACTGCCACGCCGGAACATAAATCTTTTGTCGAGGAGTAGTGTTAACACGTGGGAGTTTAACACCAGCTACTCGACAAGCTGTAACCGCCGCACAATAAAGAATTGAATGTGTATCCCTGAGGTTTTCACTATTTTCTAAATAAGTAGATAATAAAGAGTCAAGGGCACACACTAGCGCTTTATTTCGTTTATGCATCGGCAAACGCGGTAAACGTGGTCTATGATCAAAACTCACGTGCCGATACTCTCGAATAGCACCTTCCAAAGCGTTCCTTACTTTATCATTATATTGGGTACTTACAGTTAAAGCAGTATTATCCTCCCCTCCCTCAATAGGACTAGGTGGTAGTAGTCCAGCCTCAATAAGAGTCTCCATTTGTGATGGAGGGGGGGCAACAAGGCTATTTTGTAAGTCCAAGCGTAGCCTCTCAAGCACGGAATTATCCAACAGATGACATCGCTGAATGGCCCGTACTTGATCCGATAGTCTTTGTGCCGAAACATTAACAGCTGGTTCAAGTTCCTGAAACAAAGGCAGCATACGATTACGATACGCAGTGAGGTTGGTTCCTCCCTCTGTAGCCACAAAATATGCTCGCATGACGTTCTCGTTTATGGATGTCGTCCATCTCATGCGATGCACATTACCACCGGTAGCGGGGGCCCTATTCGAAGCCGGCTGGCCTCGGGGTCCCAAGCAAGTCGGTGGCCGGCCTCTCCCCTGCCGGCGTACTGGTGTTGGTGACATCGGCGGTGAGAAAAACTCGTCGCTTGATGTCGAGCTCGACGCCTCAACAACAGCCGGAATGCTTGATGCGGTTTCCGGGGGCAGCGAGGCGGAGCTTAGCGACGAGTCCGGAGATGGTTTTGGTGCATTTCGTGCCCTGGATCTTGTTATCATTGAACAGCTTGAATTTTTTCATTTTTGTATAAGATGACATGACATTTGAAATGTCATGCCTCACATTTTATATTTAAGTTTTTACATATTGTTTTTCTTGTGGTTTTTCTTCTTGTTATTTGTTGCCTTTATATGCATATTGCTTCCGATATATATATGTGATTTTAATTTAAAATGTAAAAGCTGGAAAATTTTATTTATTTACGGACTGAAAAAATTACAGCTGCCATAGAGTGTTGCCAGTATTATTATTATTATTATTAAAGTTGGTGTCTCTATTCTACTCGACTCAGGACCATTTTTATTGCTTCTCTAAAAAAAAAGAAAAAAAAAGAATGCCTGCTGTCAATGTTAATTCAAACGATTTACAGGTGTAGCAATCGTTCAAAATACATTCCTTTATGATAAAACATTATCTAGAAAGTTATATTTACACGCCACTTTCAAGCTCTGGTGATTACAGAAAACATAATATTTTTATACCGGTGCTACTAAAATAACAGTAGAGTATAAGAAAATCCGGCTAGTATGGTACAAGTCATGAGTTTTACGCGTTAAAATTATGTGTTGAGATTGAAATAGATATTAAAAAAAAAAACAGCGTAAGTAATAAACATTGTAAACATATTAGAAATCGTTATCAATATAGGAACCAGAGTGAGATACGACTGCTTCAAAGTTTTAAAAGGCTTGAATGAAGCTTGTTGATGTATGCGAATAAAGTAAAACTAGTTTTATAGTCCTTTACTAAGTGTAAACTCATCAGTTTCTGGCAATTTAAGTTCCAATTTAACTTTCTGACGGTAATAAGTTTTCACTGCTATTACATACATGAATCAGGATTAAAATACAGTCCGTAAAATGTCAACCTTAGGTACTCTTTCGCCTGCCCCTTCAGCGGAATACAGACTCGCGTGTATATATTTAAAATAAATTTCGAGAATATTTTTGTTCAATAGCGTTGCACGCTTCAGCCAGTCAATTACACCACGTTGATCCCGGGCCCTTAGCGCGTTATACCGTTGACACGGGTCTATGCGGCTTACTTCACATTTTATAAAAGCTGGACTACAAGGCAGACATAATGATGTCTTGTGTTCTCATGATTTGAGTGTAGATACAAAAAAGTATCGCTGCGTTCTTTTTAATTGGTATTAACTAAAACTACGAATTTGTACGAATTTGTGAAGTGAAAAATTTAACTTAAAACCTATATCCCTACTAATATTATAAATGTGAAAGTAAGTTTGTTTGTTGTTGCTTTCACACCGAAACTACTTAACCGATTATCATGAAACTTTGTACACATATTCTCGAAGGTATTAGGAAGGATATAGGAAACTTTTTATTAAAAAGAAAAAAATATTTTGGCAGACATGATTGCTTGTCCAAAAATTTTAAAATATTTAAGGGATTCAATGCGAGCGAAGCCATGGGTAAGAGCCAGTAAGTTATATATAGATAAGTTTTCTAGGGGTAACCTCTATTTGAAGACTGTTCGAAAACATTCAGGTGTAGTATATATTTAGGGCTAAAAATGTGTACCTACAGATAATCTGTATACATATGAAATCAAACATTTAAACTATAAATAATAATTCTGATCACCCATTAATACCAGTTAACACTTTCATGTAGGCCGTCAATCGGGAAGGCGGTACAAATCCAGTTCCTTACCAGTTTTTGTGATGTCGCGGCCGGTTTCTGTCATTCCGGTGTCGTACCCGCGTCAATCCGTTACGAATCCGACGTGCGTTGAGTTTTTTATGTGTTTCTTGTGTTCGTCTCATTAAGGTCTGTGTATTTCTGTGTTCGATATCTGTAAGTTATGTTTCCCAATTGTTGCTAACTATTTAATAAGATGTTTGTTGTTCAATTAAAAAAAAAATATAAGTGAACTATTGTTATTTTTTAAAAAATTATAAGTAAACTTTTTTTTTATATACACTCAAAGTAGGACTACACTTAAAACCGTAAATGGTGACTAAGAAGTTGGACTGTTATCTAACAGACATAGGGTTTCCAGATATGAAGTCATAATTTTCGAGACTACTGCGGAATTTTGGGCATTATTAATAAATCCATATATGCAAATAAGTTTTCGGGACAAATTACTAGGGCCGTGAAGTTGGACCTTAATAAATATATGTTATAAAAATAAGTTTCCGAGCCTTCCAATTAAAAAAAAAGTTAATTGCAATTTATAACAACGATTAGAAAGACGGTTTGAGGCATTTCTGTACTGACCGCTTAGGGAACCCTCACTTAAATATAACCTAAGTCTACTAGATGCGGGACAAGAAGCAAAAATCCAGGACAATCCTGGATTTCCATCTTGTTAATCTAATCTGACAGTATATACACAGTGATACGGATGCTCATTAGGCTTATCCCCTATTACGTTAGTCGGACTAAATTATAATTTTCCAAAAAGTGAACAGTTCAGACGCCTCTGCTTACCCCTTCGGGGATAAAGGCATGAGTCCATGTATGTACATATAATATTTGCAACATATTTTGATGTATTGCCTTCATTTGTCAATTTAGGTTTATCAATAATGTATTAGCTGTCGTTTGCTTCTTTTTCACAAATTAATTTAATTTAAAGCTTATTTTAATTAAGGGACAGGAAGGTTATTGAAGTCGTGCAACTTGTCACACTTTGCTGTTATCTAAACACAAACGTTTTTGATTACGCCAATGTTGTTTATGTCTAAAACAAGGAAGACCGCGTGGTGAAAAGTACTTGTTTTTCTCACCAACATTCACCTTATTATACAAAATTCATTCCAAAGGAGTCGAAAGAAAACACATTAAGGGAACTAATAGCCATTATCACTGAACTAAATAACAGTACGTTTTCATTACTTGAAAAGATACGAGGTGGAATTCGATTCACCCTGTCTTCCAATGCTTAATGAAGCTCGGTGAAATATGTGTGACTACCTTTCGTGAGGTGAGTTAGGATGAACGGAGGTGCATACTTGAATTATGAGGGTTTGGTATTATACAATTTTGTTTCTATATCTAAAATCATTATATATTAATAAGATACTAATTAATAAGATATTATATTCGATTAGACTACTATTCTTTTATGTTAATCGATTAATTAAATAATATAATTAATATGACGATGATTTATACACAATGAAATAATGTTGTCTATGGTTTTGTTGCTTAGGTTTAATATACAGTTATGCGTATGTCGTCTCACAGCTCAAGCGTACGCGGAGTATATTTACAGAAAAATTTAAGGACTATTTATAAAGATGGATAGGGGATATAAGCAAAAGATTAAGCAAGTCAGGGTCGCATACCTATAACTCGAACTGTTTGATGTCGGGAAGTCCAAGACGTCTAACTATTAATAGATATTTTTTTATTATAGCTAAACACTCAAACACGTTTCCTAGGAAAACACACACACAAGGTAAACTTATATAACATTCTTCCTTTATCGTTGGTTAAGTTTATCCCTCTCTTCCAGTGGGTGACGTAAAGGCGACCAAGGGATTGGATTGTTTTCTATCAGATAGTATGCATACAGTCAGTGCCCGGTGGTTAGTAATAGCCTTGAACCCTAAATTATGGTTGGCAGAATTAGGGATTTTATACATCTCTGAATACCCTTTAGAAGATATAGGCCTGAGTATATTTATGTTTGTATTTATACATACATACATTTGATGCCCTGCACTCGAAAATTTAATCATTTACCTTCCGAATATTGATAGTAATGAGTCATTTTCAATAATATGAAAATCGATACGGGTTCGAAGAGCTATTATGCTGGTAATTGAGTGTCTGTCCGTTGGCTTGGCGCCAACACTGGTTTTAGCTTTTCAACTTACCCGGATTATGCGGATTGGTATATTGAAATTGTGTTTTGTTCCGAGGTTTCCTGAAAGGTTACAAAGCAAATTCGAAATAGGAATATCTGAATAAATTGTCACAAAGGTTTGATGTTTATTTTTGGAGAAAGCTTAGTGCGTCATGGTCTTCTTAAATCATGAAGAAGAAATTATTTTAAATGGAAGGTATGATTTGTGAAAGTAAACCTATGGTGAATTTAAATCAACAATAATCCCTACTTTAGAGGCTGATTCAGAATATAGTAGTAAAAAAAAACACATCGCCGCATCTTAATTTTTTTGGTAACGAATAATAATTTCACTAATTTATTTAATTTATTTACCAACAGTGTAGTATACAATAATTTATGACACAAGATATAATTTTGTTTTTAACACTAATTGCACAACTACTTACAAAGGAACGAATATAGCATACAACCATTTAATAAAAATTACACGATGATGATAAAATAAAATTTAAATATTATTTTATTATCATCATCATACTTTTAATACTTTTTAATACGTTAAGATAACATATGAAAACAGTATTTTCATAAGATTATAGAGAGAAATAAACAACACACAGTCAAAGCCGGCAGAAGCAGATGCTTTACGACTGCGGCAAATATGTATGTATTTTTAAAGTCGAATCTACTTAAAAGATGCTTTGAACAAATATTTATTTTACTAAGATGAATGTCCTTTCCATGTGCATCGTTCAATACATAAATTTATGTAAAATTGAAGCATGACTTCGTCAAACAAAAACATCAGTTTTATAATTCTTGTCAAAATCAGTGACCCTAACATAAGTCAAACAGTTCAACAATAAGTTAATAATCTCATAAAGCTCTTTAGACGAAGTACAGTTATGTGATTATCTAAAAATTTCGCGGACTACCCGCAGAAAATGCGATCTCAGCGGTTATAAATTCACTGCCTACAGGATTAAGCCACAAAATATCTACGTCTTTTAAAGCAGTCTCCTCAGAGGTTTTGACGGCATATCATTTAAATTATTCCATTATGAAGTCTCCATTTCTCTTCAGATGAGCTTCAGTAATAACGTCGTTGTCTTTATCTTTTCTAGTTTGAACGAAGGAGAGAGAGTTTTTAGTGCTGCAGCGAGATTTGGTAGAATTTGGTGCAGATTTAAATATTTTGACGTAGTTTGAGTGTGGAGTGTGTTGAACTGTGCTTGACGTCATGTTTTTGATATGTTGAAGAGTTTGCATCGTCTATGCATTATAAAATATTGTACATTAGAGACTCAATGCTTTGAATAATTTAATATATAATTTAAGTAAAGAACAATGTTTACAATGTTTAATTGTATTTTCTATTGAAACACAATTTTAAAAATAAAAATGGGTGTAGGTTTTAGTGCGTTTTAGTGCGTTGATATCAGAACTAAAACTATCAAAACTAAACGTTTTAATTGTTACTTTGAGTGTGCAATAAGTAGAATTAATAATTATTGTGGTAATTTTTTACTTCAAATAACATTTGAATGGATTTCATTTACAAACTTTGAGACCAGCATATATAAGAGTTTACTAAATCTTGCACTAACGTCATTATGGAGTTTTTCCGTTTCAGACTCCGTTACCATGGAGATCTTCGTGTTGATTTCCTATTTTTCTTTTCTCGGAATCTGTTTCAAGTTCTTTTTGTATTCAACGAATTTTCTATTCAGTGTCGCACAGGTTGATTTTATATTTTTATGCTTTAGAATAGTCCTTGTCTGATATTCTGGTGTATTACCTGTTGTGTTGTTGTTCAGTAAAATGTGTATTAAATGTGTTTTTGTTGAAATGCCTAGCAGGCTGTGTCAGATAGTGTACAAACATACAGTAGCTGACACAGTGAACTTTATGGGTCTTTTTTTATTAAAAAAATTAATAGTTATTCTGTGTATATGAGGAGACAAATATAAGAAATCTTTCTTTCTTTCTTTCTTTCAAATCAAAAAATATATAAAGATCGGTACACCTGAAGCCACCAAACCTGAGCTTTAATCCAACTATGTTTTATATATGTATAATGTTAGCACACATATAAGTCCAAAAACTTGTCACAAAATTTGAATCTAATGTTATGAAATTGCGGTATTAATAAATATCACGAATTTTCAAAGTTAATTCAATATGAAAACGGTTTCAAACAGACAACACAAAATAGAAAGATAAAATTAAAGTGAACTTTGTAATGATAGGATATTAATTAGTTTAGATAAGACTCGTAATCTAGCTTTCATAATGCCTAACCTAATGTATGCACAAGATGAACACAAAGGATTAATGAGATAAGTTCGTTTGAAATGCTTGCAGACTCTGTGGCAAGGACTTCTTTTTTAATACTTTTTCTTTACTTACAGAACATACATAATTAAATATTTAATTTGTTATTTAAGTTGTATATCGTTATAAGACGTTGCGAGTAAAATTATAATGCTCTTTCCAGGAGTATATATAAACTTTCCCGCCTGTATCCCTGAAGAGTTAAGTAGAGATATATTACATACCTAGCCAAATAGAATTTTGAACAAAGATTGGCAATCGAAGAATAAGGATATTGAGCGGATGTATTGGGATGTATAAGAAATACCTGGTAACTTTAATTGACTGATACTGGAAGGTAAAAATGAACTATTTATACATACATACAATAAATATATAACTGACTTCTAGACTTATTCCTTATATTATAGGGGGACATACGAATAGACGGCTCACACCTGCAGCTCGAGAGTCGTAAGTGCGCTGCCCGCCTTTGAGTGTTATGTGGGGTAAGGGTACATACCCTTATCCCACATCACACTCAAAGGGGAGGGGAAAGAAAGGGGGATTAGGAGATTCGAAAAGGAACGGAGGATCAGGAAAGAGAAAAAAGGAGAATGAAAGTTAGGCCTCCGGAAACCTCACTAATTCTGGGGAAATGCAACTCAAGTGTTTTTTCATAACCGATTTTCTATTATTGCTAGGTTATATTGTATTGCACTGGTCGAGCCGGCCCATTCGTGTCTAAGCATGGCTCTACCACGTAAAAAGATATTGGAGAAAAACTAATAGGGGACCCCCCCCCTCCGTATTTTTATATCTATATATTTGTACGTTTTTGTTTTTTTTTTCTATCTGTATGTTTGTACACGCATCTCACAATCATTACTGCATGAAATAGAACACAGTCTTCACAAATGTATTGCTCTCTTACTTAAATGTAAGATCTCTCTTACTTAAATGTAGGAACCGTTTTACCGCAGGACTTGATTTCAGTTAAGTTTAAGTTTGTTAAATATAAATATTGTTATCAGAGAAAACGTTGGGAGTAAAGTGACAATGCTGTTGTTAAGAGTACTTAAGAAATTAAACAAAGACATAAAATAAACCGCTGAGGCCACCTATTGCTATAAAACACCTTCAACTGAAATCACCCTCGTCATTTCAGAACACATTTACTCCTATCATAAGCTTCATGATAGCTCTTTGGTAAGTTTTGATGGCTACTACTATTGTAAAGATAACACAGCAAGTCTCTTCAAAGAGACATATTTATTTGGCTTTAAATGTGTTATTATCCTGATACTTAATGATGATGTGCTGCGGTAAGTTAACTTCTATCACATCTGGTTATATCTGAATTATGACCGTTAACAGCTTGATAATGATGCTGCTCAATCTTTTCCTGGATTATTTTTTTTTTATGCAATAGGATGGGGCAAACGAGCAGACGGGTCACCTGATGATAAGTGACTACCGCCGCCCATGGACACCCGCAACTCAAGAGTTACAAGTGCGTTGGCCGCCTTTTAGGTAGGAGTACGCTCTTTTCTTGAAGGTTTGAAGGTCGTATCGGTTCGGAAATACGGCAGGCGACAATTTGTTCCATAAGCTGGTTGTGCGAGGCAAAAAGCTTCTGGAGAAGCGCACAGTGGGGGAGTGCCAATCGTCCAGGTGATGGGGATGGATATTTTGTTGCGTAGGACGATGGCAGAAACCTGCAGCCGGTATAAGTGTAAAGGGCATCACTCGTGCTATAGTCTGCATAGCAATGGATGCTGCTTATCTGCAACATGTCATTGATATGCAGAAGAAACAGCGTGGGTGATAGCACACGGCCTTGTGGGAGACCAGAATTAACAGACTTGGAGTCGGAGCATGCACCGTCAACAATGACCTTGATGCTTCTGCCTGTAAGAAAACTGGTGAGCCAATTGCACAGTTTCTCGGGAAGCCATTAGGAAGGAAGCTTCGCAAGGAGCGCTTTGTGCCAGACCCGATCGAAGGCCTTCGCCACGTCCAAACTAACGGCCAATGCTTCCCCCTTGGTCTCGATTGCCTGTGCCCACCGGTGAGTCAAGTAAACAAGAAGATCACCAGCTGAACGACCCCGACGGAAGCCGTATTGTCGATCATTGAGACCAGCTCCTCAACTGCCAGCTTCTCCGGTACTTAGAAGACCACCAGGTCTTCTAAGTACCGGAGGAGCTGGCAGTTAACAATGGATTCCATTATCTTGGAGAACAAGGAGGTGATAACTATGGGTATGTAGTTGGACGGATCCGATTGAATCATCACTTTCATATTTTATTATTTGGTTTTCACTCTGGGTTTTCATTGTAAACAAACATATTAGTAATTGTAGTAAAAACATGTAGTTTGTTAGTTTTTAAAAGTAGCCGACTAAAATGTCCATATACAGGTAGATTGTTTACAACTTGGGATATTTACGAGTATTACCTATACAAGTATATATCAAAAAATGTAAACACCCTTGCCAAAATCCTTTAAGAAATAGAAAAACGCTGACCGAACATATTTTCTTGAAAGCATAGCTAGACATACTTTTATCAGAATCGGTTGCTCTGTTCACGAGTTATTATGACCAAC
Organism: Tyria jacobaeae; assembly: GCA_947561695.1. Classification (NCBI taxonomy): domain Eukaryota; kingdom Metazoa; phylum Arthropoda; class Insecta; order Lepidoptera; family Erebidae; genus Tyria; species Tyria jacobaeae. The sequence continues at coordinate 21,483,789 of OX387217.1, read as the reverse complement.
AGACTTGAATTCTTAATGTAAATTGATAACAATTATTTACCACACGCATTACAAGCATTCTTAAATATAAATATTTCCTATTCGCCCGTGAAGTGAAGCGTATGGAGTTTCCAATGTATATAAATTCATTGTAAAATAAAGTTATGGTTACATACGAAAAACTCCAACAATTAGTACGCCCCGGGATACTGAAGTGACATTGTACGAATCGCACCAAGTAAACCACAAAATGTTCCATCAAGAGCTTTCCTGTTGCCGGAGTCTGGGTAAATCGATACAGTGTATGATTTTTTATTTTGTTTAAAAAAAATATTACATGATAATAAATGTTATTTTTATATTGAGAAAAACAATTTAAAAAATAATAAACATATTATACTCAATAATATAATACTAACTGAAAAATTCATAGACCTTAGTATGTCTTACATGTGGAACTGAATGCAAACATTTGATATTTTTGTTAACTGTAATGAAGGCATGGAAATTAATAAAATGAATATTTATCTATAATTTTTATAATAATATAATAACCATTTGACAATAAACACACTTGTAAACCACAGAAGTTTTGGTTTCACAAGCATTTAGAGAGATCAAAAGTATTAACTCGCACCTAAGTCAAGTTTATCAGATAGATGGTCTCAACTAAGGGTCATTTTCTACTCAGTAAATCATAAGCGAAACCAGGTTCATCACACAAAACTAATATTTTGTATTCACATTTATGGCGCATCAAGTTACAAGCTTTGGTAGCACACGTATGTTAATCTACAGAGAGTCTCTTTTTTAACAAATTTATACATTTTTTTTCTCAAAATATATTCTATCGAATATAAATATAATATCATATCTCTAGAATATACTATCATGTCCTGGAACGCCTTGTGGTCTGAAATTTTGATTGTCGTTAAAATGAATAAAACTACGTAGTTTTTCAAAATCATTGAGTGTCACTGTGTTATATATCAAATACTGTTAACCTTTTACTGTTGATATTACGCTTCAGAACCAGAAAGAATATTTGGCCAAACACATCTTTATCTAAAGGTTAAACGAACAATTATTTGAAATCCTAATTAAAAAATACGGTTTTTTTATGAGATAAGAGGCAAACGAGCAAATGGGTCTCCTGAGACTTTGTGACTACCACCGCATATTGACACCTGCAACTCAAGAGTCACGTGTATGTTCTGGTTACGGTTGACAGGTTTCCTGGCTCTTGGCCTGGGCTGTGAATGGAGCACGTCTGCTCGTTTGCCCCTATAACATAAAAAAAGATCTATTCTATAGACACCACATATACTTTAGCGACTAAAATTACCACCAAAAATCAACATTTTGCCTCCCGTAATACCAATTCGGTCAGCCGTCTTCGTCAGTCAGTCACTACAGATTTTATTCCAAAATTTTTAATAATTTAATTACAGTTACGTCTAGATACAATGGTAAAATAAGGTACCTACCTGAAGTTTTCCAATCCCAAACGGTTTGTAACAACCAGTAACGCCCTTCTAAAGTAGCTATAAACTAAGAACCGAAATTCTAACACCGCAAATGTGCCAAACTCTCCAAAATTAATTTAGAAGTCATTCCAATGGTTTAATTATTTTGAGTAAACTTCGTAAAATAATTTTGTTTAACTACCTGTGCCCTCTGTTGGCAAAGTTGTGTAATAATTATGGGACTTGATTACGTAGAAATTGATCAGTAAATGGTTGTAACGGATCGATATAATAAAAGATTTTTAAAAGTTATTCGTTTAATAAAAAACCGTAAGGTATATGTTTCATAATAAAAGTCAAAATTAGTAATTTGAATGACTTGTGTTAGATTATACTCTGTGCTCCTCATAATATACTTTCTTACATTAGGTATTCTAGTGAATTAAGCATTTGAATAAGGAGGCACAACATACAAGTCGATTTACGATAGACTGCCATATTTTACACAAGTATTTCGCATCTGCTCTTGTCTGATCTGTTTTTAAAAATAATGACAGAAATCTAAGTTGGCTAATTTTAGCTATTAAATTGAAACATGACACACTATTTTAATTGTATCATGTGTCACGTGTATGTCACTTTTTTAATTAATACTCTACTAATTAGAAACTCAAAGAGTATAAAAAACTCCGTGTTAATATTATTTATATGCCGACAACAATAAATATTATAAAATAGTATTTTAAGAATTTCAACTATCTGCTAACCAAGGTTAATATCTCGGACCGGTATAGGAACAGGATATAAAAGCATTTTCGGATAAATAAACAACGGATATTGGGTTTATAAACTTTGCCCGGGCGGAGTGGATGTATATAAATACGATACGGTTAAATTTAAATATTGTAATGTCTTGTATAGGCGTTTCATTTCACGGAACGAAGGAAATTAAAATAAAATAAACTTACTTAAATGTTTAATTTCTAATAAATTTTGAAGTAAGTTTACACCGAGAAACTGTTGGATTGTTGAATTTAGGTGAGGATGTTGTTAAGTAAAAATAATATGCTAACAAGTCGGTTGTGAAGTCGAAAAATCTAAAATTAATTTAATCTAACTAACTTTAACATAAGGTTTAATAACACCATAATCACTCTCTGATATTAAGATTATTAGAGATAAGTTTTTTTTTAAATGACAATCACGTTTAGACCAAGTTATTCACTATTGAGTGAAAAATAGTTTCATGTTATTTAACGTAGCAAAATAAAAGAAATAATTAACTTAAATTCATTTTTAATCGGTTGGATGTAAAAATTTAAGTTTTTCCTATACGGTCTATATTGTATGAATCATGTTATGATTTTTTTTTACGTGTGGAAACCCTCACGGGTCTTCACCTTACCGGAGCTGACGGCGAAGTGGTATGTCGGACTCGAACCGACTAAAACCACACAGTGTTCCGTTATAAGTAGGTCTATTGCAAGGGTGAGTATTTTTCCTCTCCCGTATCCTCTCCGCCACCTCTTTAGCCAACATGACTTCCTCGCGGAATGAGGCGCCGGATTCCCACTCGCTCTCGCTTCGGACCATGGACAGAACCATGGTCTCCAGCGAGCGGCTTCCCACACCTAAAGCCGTCAGGAGGTTTTGGAGCTGGGACCGTTGTGCTTCGACTTCACAAGGCATATGGGTCATGTTATGCTATGATGCACAACATAATTTATAATATTCAAATAACCATATCAAATAATCTATTAATTATTGAAATTCAACATTTGAAATCTTTACCAAAATCCCTCCAAAAAGCAATGAACACAATACTCATATATTACTGTTTAATGACACCAACGAAATAAACAAGTCTGGTACTGCCAAACACAAGCTTGCGCATGTAACTTAAATAAAAACTTCATATTGTGCTCAAAATCCTCTATGATTACTGTTCGTTTGTTTGCATAGTACAATTGTAACACAAGCTATGTAAACACAGCTTTATTCTCGTTGAAACTGTGCCTCACGAGTAAATATCCAAAGTTCTGTAGAACATGTTCCCTGGAAATGGACATCGTTATTCAAAAATATTCAAATATTTATTTATATCTTACACTTATTTGACTCAATGGCCGTGTTTTTTAATGTGTTCATTCAAAAAAATGTTCTGGGCTCCTTAAATAACAGCATGTAATACTCGGCTTTCTTCATTATTCTTTAAAGTTCTTATATATAAATTGCTGACTTTTTGAAAATTGAATTGGTTGGAGATGTTATGGAGTGTAAATTTTAATTTAGAGCTTTAGTGATACATCTGTGACTGACTACTGCATGAAACATGAACTGCTGAACTATATTCATGTTCCATGCAGTAGTTTTTTATGTGCTGCGTGTACAAACATACAGACATAATTTCTAATTACTATTGTTTTGGCTTCTGCTGCTCTAATAAAGACATTAGTTTTCTTCTTCTTCTTCTTCTTAAATTACTATAGTGTACACATGTCGGCCTGCTACATTTTGATTAAATCTGGTGTTTTAAAACGGTGTGGTCATACTTCTGTAGCTTTATATGTAACCGTCAAATAGTTGATAAAGCTGGAAAAGAAACGAATTTAAAAAAAATATTGAAAACATTTTTTGAATTTTCTTTATATGTGATAACTAAATTTTAGCGTATTTTTTTAATTTAACTTAACAAATCTCACATATTATACATATTATACCTACCCCAGCTTATTCCTGCTTATCTTAATGTCAACTGTTTCCTTTAGCAATCAATGCTTTGGAAATCGGTTTTATGTTAAAGTAAATCTTGATTGAATCTTAATGTAATTTTCTAATCTTGAATATAATTCTAAATCTATTCATGCAAAAGGTAGTATGAAAAGATTTAGAATTAGATTTAGTATTTTAAAGTAATATTTAATAAAACGGAAAGCTATTGTTAATAAAAACACCTGCCAATTTAAATACTAATTGGACTGGTGATATCAAAGTTAGACATTTGCGAATGCTAAAATACTGTAACGTGTGTATTGTACACCAATTGATATAGAGTAAATGAAGGGAGTTCTCAAAATCCAATTCCATTTTATATATTATGACACACAAACAAACACTTCGTGGCAGCTTTCTAATGGACTCCTCCATATCCACAACTTTTCTGAATTTGTAATGGTAATTGATAATGATTTCCATTCAAAGAAAGTACCTGAAATCTGATATAATCTTCGTATTATAAGGTCGGCGTTATCATACAAATGAGGTAGTTTAGTTTAGTCAAATTGAACAAAGCTATGCATGGAAGTACTAAATGCGATCAAATTTAATTAAGCGATTTAATTAAACGATTCTATCGCTTTGTAAACCTTTTTGCCCTTATTACAATTGTTCGGTATATTCCTGATTATGGCGCTCCCCTAGTCAGACCGGAAGCTGTCGAGGGGCGGGAAGTTATCCTCTCCAGTCCAACACCTCCACAGATGTACTATAAGCTTATTAATTTTTTCGACGGCTTTACTGGAAAAAAAAATCTTTTCTTTGCATTATGGAAAAGCTTTTGGAATATTATTTTATGCATCTTCTTTTTGGATTTTGTTTTAAGTTTTTTTATGCGATAGGGGGCAAACGAGCAATATTTATTATCATTAACAATTAATTTTAATATTGAGACATTAGTTGAGGATATGTTTATAGGAAATATGTTTTAGGGACTTGCTCTATACATATAAGATGATGTAGGTACATACAGGTATCGACTGCTTAGTTACTTGTAACTGAAGACATCCAACTCCATTATAAATGGGTTTTAGCCAAACGTCCAGAATTACATATAAAAAGGGTAGGCAGAGGTGTCTCAAGCTTCCAATTTTTGTCAACCACATCTTAATCCCACTTACGTTATTACGTAAGTGGGACTTAGCTATCATCATCATCATCAGCCTATCGCAGTCCACTGCTGGACATAGCCCTCTCCCACGCCACTTTGATCTATTTTCAACTTCTCGCATCCGCAGCATCAGCCAGCCATTTTGCGGGCTATAGTGGGCTCTTAATAAGCTATTACTAAGCTAATTGGGGCAAGCTTATTGCCATCATACGGGCACTATATGACTTTTTATATAGTGTCTGATAGATGACAGTCCGATCTCTTATTTGCCTTTTTAGACAACCACTGGAAGATATGGGTTGGCTCTATTCTTCTCCAATGAGAACTACAAGGCATTAGTCTATTCAATTATTCTTTTTTTTTTCTTATAATACCAATTGTTGTTTAAAATGTAAGATATAAATTTACATCCTCAAAGAACTCAATTTCACTCACCCTATATCTTAAAGTAAATACAACAAACTTTGAAAGATCTTCATTACTGACTTAACGATAGCTTCAAGTAAATTAATAGGCGTTGTAATTACAAACAGTATTAACATTTACTTCACTATCTATACGACGCGACTAAGTAATAATACATCTTCCATATCATGTCTGAACGAAGCAAAAGCTTCTACTATGACTAGAATATAAAGTTCATTTTCGTTTGAAACGTTGTTTTCATCACTTATCCAAGAATTGCTTAGAGCAAATAATCTGCGCTGTATGTTTACCATCTATTGCATCAAAAATAAAGTTTTCGTCAAAGATAGAAGGCCAAAGGTGAAGTATTTGTCAAATGCGAGGTCCCAACCGCGAAGTATTTGTAAAATGCAGTGCCCAATTTTCTATTGGTAAGGTATTTCCATCTTTACCTTATCGGAATAACAGAATATTATGTAATATGTATATATGTTCATAATTATTTTATGTATCTTTTGCAAATTACTGAGAATTAGAGGGATTCGTGCTAAGATTTTATTTTCGTATTTAGATATAATATTACTCATAACATTATGATGTAGCTAATTGGGTTTATTTCTATTTTATTTATATTTTGTATAGGATAAAGATAATATAAAAGTGTTTTTTTTTTTATTACACTTTGCGATACCGACACCTAAACATTACGTGTAAAAAATATGATAACAATACAATATTAGAATATATCTTTAACCAGAGTTAGAGATTAGGTTATAAATATAATGTATTATAAAGCTGGTTATTAAACCAAAAAATTTCATAATATTTAAAGCAGAAACAAAACAATGCTGTAGTACAGATAAGTTTAATAGCCATAAATAAAGTAACCAAACATACTGAACTGCAGTGTCTTCAACCGCATCTATGTCGACGTCAGAGGCTTAAACACCACGTATACACTACATATACGTCTTTTAATGTATTTTGGCTATAAGCCAAGATTCGTGCCATGCCTATGCGATCAGCTTTCCATCCGATTTGCCGACCGATTCTACCCGCCAAGTCTATTCCGAATACTCTACGATTGGTTTCACTAAGTATTAAACATAACTTCAGTTCAATGAATATCAGCAATCGTAATGTTGACTCTCACTTTTTACTAAGAAAACCTTTCAATATTATATGTATATAATAAATCATAGATTTTATATTGTAAACATGTAGTTTACAATATAAAATCTATGATTTATTTTATTAAATTTAAAAAACCTTAAATAAACTTCAAAACATCCTAAACAGTTTTCTAGAAAACTTTGGTCTCAGTGTATTTATATTCTATTTTCTAAAATATGTTTAATCAATATAATTTGAAAATATATACCCAAGCGAAATAAGGCTCTTCAGATGGTCTCTGTAACGATGAAAGTAGCTTTACTTCTTTGTCATATATACTGAACTATTTAAAATAAGAAACACATTAAAGAAACTTACGTACGATAAGTTTTATACTTAATTGAAACTATGCACGATAATTTTATATGAAACTTCTAGTGATGTTCCACTCCACAAATTATCTTTCGTAACAGTAAGATCATCCATATAGTTCACAGCTAAATTTTACAAAATGACGTACAAAAAGTCACTGCAAAGCCGTTTCTAAGCAATACGCGCCAAGGGAAATCATAAGGATCGACCTCCTGATATAAGGATCTACTTAGAGCGCGACATGGTTGCCTGCTCTCATAAAAAGGTACTTGGTAATAACCAACATCAAAGTCCTAGCAAATTTATAGCATTCTCCATTGTATCCGATATAATTATCTTCTATCTATGTTATGATACTTATGATGTAACACAATATTTAGATTGTAGACGGGTTTCAGTTAATTAAAATCTGATAAAATAGCTATAGCTTCACTGAGAAACATTGTGAAATGTTATGTAAGTCTTTTTTTAAAACCACCTCCTGCTGTTTTGTTTTTAAAGTATGTAAATGCGTACAATAATAACAGGGTATCATATTTACTGGCCTGTTTGTCTATAGCTTTACTGGCCTGTTTGTCTAGGGCTTAGTGACCCTGACTGCTAAGCCCAGAAGTTGTGTGATCCACTAATAGTTGTCCAGAGTCTGGGTAGTGAAGTCCCCCGCAACACATGAACCATTCTAAAGTATGGTAGTTCTTTTAAATACTATTTTATTTTTTTATTATATCACATAGTGATATCATACGATCGGTGTATTGAAAGGTATTGATGTAGTTCAATCCAGTAGTTTGGAACTAAATCTAACCAACCTCTGCCCAACCTTGTGGGCAAACTTTCTCGGAGATTGACTTTGATAGATAAAAATGTATCAACATTTTAAAATATAATTAAAGAAAGTAGATTCAAATGTTTTTAATAAACCTTATTTTACATCAAATTCAAATTCAATTTCAAAATTGTTTTATAAATGAATCACAGGTACAGAGGACATTTCACAATTCCATTATCGATCAGCTGTATTCTGCCATTATTGCATACAATATTTTTAACCGACTAAAACCACACGCTGTTTCGTATATGGGAGTGTCTATTGCTAGGGAACCGGGATACCCTCAAACGGCAACATCCGGAAACTCTAGCAGACCTTGGCCACCTGACAAGCACTTTGGAATATGGGGGCCTTACGCCCCCCACATCAAATAGGCTCTCGTGAAACACGTACGTTACGCCACCGTCTCAAGCCTGTTTATGCTGGGGTAACTGTTAGCCCAGTCCGATATCCCCAGGCCACTCAAAATTGATTGAGATCAAAATTGAAAATGGTCGGAGATCAGTGTTTATACATAGATATGTTACGATATATACAAAATTTATTACATAATCTGCCTACATTTTTACCCACCTTTATCCTTTTCTTGTAAATATTCTCCAAACAAATAGTGACATTGGCAACTAACATTTGTGAAGCTTATTTTTAAAAAATAGATATTTCATTTAGATTTCTTATCTCTAATGCCATATTTTTATATATCATTAGAAATAATTTACGGTCACTTTGTAAATGCTAATGATATGAGTGTTAAAAGCAGAACAGGTCTGAGTAGATATGATTAGTATACTCACACAATTTGGCCAATGTTTTAAAACACGGGAACAAAAGTAACTAAATCACAAAATAATAGTATTTCACGTATGATATTAGAAGACAACCTTTAATACAACGGTGGTGGCAGAGGAAAAATTTACTGTGGACATTGACCAAACAAAAGCCTATACAAACACATTTTTAGCAACAGGTTTTTCAGATAAATTTACTGTGAATAATAGGTTTACTTTTGACCATTAGGGTTTTAAGCAACAGCATTAAATAAACTAATAGCATTTGAAATAATATTTGTACTTGTAACTTAATAACGTATCCTGCGATTTCATAATAAAAGGGCTCCTAATTCCGGATGTTTCTAAAACTTTTACCTTTTTCCGAGGTATTTGTTGTATACCAATATATTTTTTATTAATTATTGTTATTTTATACTATAGGGGGGGACAGACGAAGAGACGGGTCAACTGACGTATGAACTTACACCTGCAACCCAATAGCCGTGCCCGTCTCTGAGGGTGATGAGGGATGGGGGATGCAAGGAGGGGAAAGAGAAGAGTGGGTGTTTGGCCACCGGAAACCTCACCCATTTCGGGGAAATGCAACACAAGCGTCACTTCACAACCGTTTTTGTAAGGTCATGGTGGTATCGCAGCGGTTGAGCCGGTCCATTCGTGCGTGCATGGCTCTACCACTGTCATACATATGATTTAGAATACAATTTTGTTATTACCTACTTACATAGAATTGACGCAATTGAAATACAGTGTTCATAATTTTAAAATTTATTGTCCATAAAACAACAAAACAAGTAGCTTTGCGCTTTAAAATCACTCCCATCATCAAATAGTGTTAGTATTTAGTTCTAACCGTTTTCAAATAAAAAAAAAATACCAATTATATCATGTTAATAAAATTGAATATTACGACTTAACAGAATTATAGGTTTTATTACTACATCCTTATACCTTAATGAAAAGCTAAATGCAGGGCCCACAGAAATATTCAGTTAGTTGTTATATGATATTGAATCCTAAAAAAAATGTATACGCTTGAGGATATCCAAAACCCTTTCGTTGAATATAATTATTTTGCATATATTTAATTTGGAACCAAATACGTCTGAATTAGGATTTGAACTCGGAGTAAGATGCCTTCAAATTATAAACAATTTTTTTATATATTATAGTTCGGCAGATGAACAGACGGGTCACCTGATGGTAAGTGACAACCGCCGTCTATGGACACCTGCAGCTGAAGAGTCGTAAGTGCGCTGCCCGCCTTGTAGGATGAAGAGGGATGAGGGTATGCGGGGAGGGGAAAGAGGCGGGGATGACGAGATTGGAAAAGGGGCGGGAGGTCAGGGGAGAGGAATGAGGAGAGGGGAATTGGGCCTCCGGAAACCTCTCTAATTTCGGGGAAATGCAACGCAAGTGTTGCTTCACAACCGGTTTTCTGTGAGGCCGTGGTATCGCATCGGTCGAGCCGGCCACTTCGTGCCTAAGCATGGCTCTACCACGTAAAAACATTTCACATTATTTAAAGTACCCTTTACATTATTTAAAGTATAAGACTAAGTCACTCTTCTTATATTAAATGTAACGTAGTATACAAATATTGTACGTTGTATAGTTAATATATAATGTTAATTTTTATGTTCTTTTTTGTTTTGGTCAAAAAACCGCATACGAATATTGTAACGAACTCAAGTATTTAACAATAAATATTATAACGGAAGCATATACATGAGTTTTGAACGTGATAAGTATGGATTGAAATCAAATTATAGTAAAAAATGACGATGAAGCTGAATGAATGCCACTCAGCAGTAATTTAACAAAAAGTCGAAACGGATATGTAAGTGGATAATAAAAAATCGATGCAATTCACTTCCCGTAATCGCTGATGGACTCCAGGGAAATCACGAAGTATAGCTCCAATGTATACGGTAAATTTGAAGTTTTAACTGATGTAAATTGGTCAAGGATCTGTCTTTCTCAGTAGCTTCTATTGTGTAATTAGGTAGAAAACTAATTTAACTAGGTCATCAGTGTGAAAATGTTCTTCATTTATCTGTAGAAAATCATTAGTTTATTTATTTGTGTTTTCTCTTTTACATACCCTCTATAAGAAGTGTATTAATATTTTATGAAGGTATACTTATTTTTGCTTCATTTTCCTTATGAGGTGAGTTAGGCGATGCGGAATCTTAGTAAACAAGTTTCTAGAAAAATAAATTTGTCCTAGTTTGCCAAGTGCGTAGACATATTCGGTTGCCTATCTCACTTCCGGAGGGCGTTTAAAATGGTGATCGAGATATTTTTATACAGGACTTTCGACATGTTATCCTTACATAATTCTTAAGCGTGAAAATCAAAACTTACGATAGTGACTAACAGCTTTCATTGTTATTCAATGCATTGAAAATCTTGTTTCCTAGAATTTTTTAAATTCTTTTTTGAAAACCTGTGGACAGTTATAGTTATGATGTTTAAAAATTACACTTTATATATTTTGGGGTTTTAGTTAATTTACATATTACAATGAATTTTTGTAGATGAACCTGTTATTTGTGGACACAACAAACATATCATTATGATCTAGCCTCTCCGTCAAAATTGAGGCACATCATCAGGGCTATATATAACAGACCAAACTAGAAGCGACACTATCTGAATCACCATCCCATCAAAACAAGGATCTTCGTTACGTCCCCAATTCGGCCTGATACGCGGAAATTTATCCTTTCACTAAAGAATATTTTGTGTAATGGTCAGTGACATTTATATGTATTATACAGTACCTATGTATATTACTTTGTTTGATTTAGACCATCGTTTGTTCTAAGATTGATGTTTGATCTATTAAAATGACAAAGTCATGCTTTGGCACGTATGGTTCGTCGTACATACCGTACGTACGTATAGGCGGACAGACGAGCAGACGGGTCACCTGATGGTAAGTGACTTCAGCCACCGTTGTCGCCGCCGCCGGTGTCCGCCGTTTAAGGATAAGGGAAACAGATTAGGGGAAAAAGGAGATAGGCAAATTGGGAGGAGAAAGAGGGAAGAGAAAGGGGAAAGAAGGTTAGGCCTCCGGGAACCTCACTCTTTCGGTCACACAATGCAAGCATTGTTTAACAGCCGGTTTTATGTGAGGCCATGGTAATACTCCGGTCGAGCAGACCCAAACGTGCCGAAACATGGCTCTCCCACGTAAAAAGTAATCCCCCGTAGTCAGTACATAAATTGGATTTTTATTAGCAAAACAGAATTACTCTTTGTTATCTATATTAATGTTTTCCTCACCTCGTCCCTGTACATCATCAAAAAACTTTCTGTAGGCTGATCCAAACACATAACTAGTGCTGCACCGATTAGGTAGAGATCATTAGTTAGCTGACAGTTTAAAATGAATGAGATCGGTCAGTTATATTTAAATATATATTTGTTATTTTTTTAGATAGGGTGCTAAAGAGCAAGTATTTTTTATATAAATTTGTTATATGTGACTTCCACTTAATGTGTATTTTCCACAAAAAGTAACACTTCATATGAATATTAAAGAACAATGCATTGAACAGAATTTGAACTAGACCGTAGAATATCCTGTATGAATATCCTGTACCCGTGAAAACTCGACGTGATCAAATTGGTTTAGATAGTTATTCATTTCTGAATAACTATCATTTCTGATTAATTCAGAAATGAATAACTATCTAAACCAATTTGATCACGTCGAGTTTTCACGGGTACAGGTTCGACTCACTTCTCCTCATTTTATATTGATGTATATGGTAGGCAGAGGTGCGTATCGTATTTATTTGCCAATTCAATATCTGCTCCCTAAGAATGTACTTTTCTTCATTAAATATTTATCCTTAAAGAGTGCTACTCAATTTCTCTTTTATTATTTCATCCCCTAAGGGTGTGTGGGTAAATTAAGACCTCTCTGCAACCCACCGATTATGTTCCTTTAACCTCTTAATATTGATGAGGATTAACGTTACTAGGTTAGAATAACTGAGTTAATTTATTACTGAGCTCATTTTCCTTTCCGGTTAACGGTGCTGACGTCATTGTATCAGCTAGTCATGGTTTACTAAAAACAATTCTGAAAATGTAATTAAAGTTAATGAACCTTTGAAATTTAGATTCCTGTTGACCAACATTTGACGTAGATTTCATGTTGTTGCAAGAAACGGCAGAAATGCTTAAAGAATATTGATGGATTAATTGTATATAAAAATAAAACTAATAGCTTTATTATGCAAGTTATCAAGATTAACTCTTTGTAATTAAAATGACTGTTTTAAAATGTGATAACCACATAAAAATATGGGCATATGCAAGTTGGGCAGTGCCTGTTTCGTGCTTGGCCATATGGTGAGATTAGTATCGAAGAGCGGAGTGCAGGTATGCTGTTTCGCCACAGTTCAGTGAGTCATCCAGTATGGTGCGGAGATGTGGAGAAGCGTTTTTGACTAGGAGCATGCTTTCTGGATGCAAAAACGCGCCATTCGTAATATACTACGAATACCACTAGATACCATAGGCCACATTTTGAAGAAATGGGCATAATTATTACCTTCCAGGACCATCTTCCATTGAATCCAGGACAATACTCTAGACGCGGAGACTAGTATTGTTACTAAACTCGAGCTAGGGAAAAATTGTCGGCAGTGCAGAGAACTCTCAATAAGACATCTAAGACGACTCATGTCACGGGGCCGGCAGCAGTATAATAAGCTGCCTACACAAATCATTAATGCAAGTAGTAATACTAGTATTTCCAAAGTACGTAAGTACTAATATTTCCAAAAGTTATTTTGGCTAAAACATTGGATTGTCGAGCTAACATTTTACTTTTTTGATGAATAATTGAATAATAATATTTTTAATTGTCTTCATTCTTGAAAATTATTAACTATTTTTGACATAACGCAAAACATTTTTATTTACATCCAATCAATGAGACTGTTACCCAATAAAATTGTTCTGTGGTTCTAATTTATCTATTATTAATTTATTTATTAACTTCAGTGGATCGAATATTTAATTGTAATTTTATATTTTTTGAACGAAGTTCCATTCTATACCTGTTCATTTGTAATGTAGTGCACTTGTATTCATATGTATTTTGACCTGAAACTGGTGAGAACCAGTAAGCTTAAGTCGTATGCGTTCTACCGTTAAAATATTAAATGGTCAATCGCCATAATCATTTCAAATCATTTTCAATCTACATAAGTAGAGTTTTTTCCAGGATGCTCCAAAAACTTACCTTTTTCCTGTACCTATCTTCGTGTCATTAAATTGCCTTACGTAAACCAACTCTATATATCCACTGTTCATAAATTGACTGGTCTCAAATAAACCAGCATGAGGCTAATATTCATAAGATCCTTTTCAAGAAACAGATAGATAAATCTTTTAAATGTGACCTCACTCCGAAATGAACTGGCCTCAGCATTAATATACAGATTACTGATGGCCCCATAGGTCACGAGGAAGATGGGGCCGCTAATAAAACGACTGCTGAACTGAACTCTACGGTTCAAGGCTTTCGATTTAGACATATTAAACAAAATACCGATTTCATATAATTTGTATATACATATATAATATTCAGAATGTTGGATTAGAAAGATACCTTTTATCACCCACAGTAAATGTGACATGACAGATGACAGAGACATTTTATATAACCTTTTTGTCTTAGGTTCTATTTTAGGTAATATTATTAATATAATTATACCTGTAAAATGTTAGCTTTATATTTAATCTAATGTAAAAGGAGCCGCGCTTATTTTTGTCAAGCAGGCAGTAAAGGAAAATCAATTCAGTCAGTAAATTTTGTTAAGACGGAAATCGAATTTTCGGATGATTATTATGGTTACAGTTTTCTATAAACGTAAGCAACATCAGCATTTCACTTGAGTTTCGCAAATCTCATCATATTGGGCATATAAAATTTTTAATGTTTATATTTATTTAATAGAATCGTTGAAAGATTTATTGACAACACATTTAACAACCATCAAAGCTCCTTCTTAGCGTCATAATAACGATGATTGATGAAGACATTGGTTTACACCAATGTCTTACTGAAGCTTTATGAAACTAGTCGAGCATCCGCAAAACTAGTTTATCGAAATCCATCAGCCATCGGTACTCTAGGGCGTGACAAGAAAGTGTCATACATACCCATATAATGTAGACATGCATTCAAAAACATTACCCTCCTTATTGCTATAAGGTCTGTAGATCTACTTTTATTTTTATACTTATTCTTTTAATACGATACCAACTCGTTTAAAAAGTTAAACTCTTCTGAACTCGAATAACTTATAATAATCTTAATAAGAGACGACTTAAGGATAATATTAGTCCCAACCCCAGAGATAATCGCCATGGGGGACAATTGTCTGATCTCGACAGTCAGTAGCCTATAGAAACTTTCTTAAATCTGAATATAAATTAACACGCCTAACGAAATCAGTTTTCATTATCAAATATGAACAAAAATATTTTGAGCCTATGCCAACTAAAAAAATATTTTCAAATTAAAAACCAACTTTCTACATTATTAACGCTTAATAATGTACATTATTAATAATGTAGAAAGCTATGCTTAGGTACGAATGGGCCGGCTCGACCGGTGCAATACCACGGCCTTACAGAAAAACGGTTGTGAAGCAACGCTTGAGTTGTATTTCCCTGAAATGAGTAAGGCTTCCGGAGGCTCAATTCCCCTTTCCTCTTTCTGATCTCCTTACCCCCCTCTCTTCTTCCTCCTCTCCGCATCCCCCATCCCCCATCCCTCATCACTCTCAAAGGCCGGCAGCGTACTAACGACTCTTGAGTTGCAGGTGTCCATTGACGGTGGTTTTTGTTTACCATCAGGTGACCCGTCTATTCGTCTGTCCCCTATAGAATACAAAATAAATAGGTTAAAGATTTTTTAACTGAAATTTTTGCTTAAATTATAGAATAGTTAGTTCAGAATTTGAAAAAAAAAATTGTTATCCAATTCCATAACTTGTTTGCTAATAAAACCAACTTAATTCAGAGCAAAATCTGGCTAAAGAGCCGCTACTAAAATTTATACTTCCCTGTAGCTTAAACATGTCTGAAACAGTTAGCTATTGAATAATAAACGTTGCGCCAGCCCTGAGTACGTGACGTGCCCGACACGAGACGTGAGGAGCCTTCGGAGACTACCTTACCCCTCAATGACTCTCACACGTCACAGTTTTCTCCAAACGAAAATGCACTCTAACACACAAGTAATTGAGCCCAGTTTCATTCCAAGCGAAATTCGGAATTACGGCTTTTGTTGATGTCTAAAAGTTTTTTGAAAGTCGTGGTTTTCCCAATTTTCTGGGTAATTTTCAGTGCGCCTCGTCCATTGTCATTTTGAAATGTGTGGTGGAAATAGTCAAATTGGAGCCGTAATGTTAATTTACGAGAATTTTTAAAGGTAATGCGTACTTAGAGTTTAATGTGGTTGGAAATGTAGGATAAAAGGATGTCATTTCCGAGTTGTAATTTGCCGTTGCTTTTTATACTCCCGATTAGAGCTAAAATATTTACATTCAAGTATGCAAAGATAAGGTTTGTTGACAGTAATGGAATATCTTAAATAAATTCATTTGAATAAACTGCCTACACAAGTATATTACTTGATAAATTATAAAACTTATTAACTTGTTAAATTGAATTATTACACGGTAATTTAAAAGCTTAACTTCAAGGTTGCTTTCTTTTTGGCGTATTTCTCCTTCTTCTGTTAATAGTTTACCATCATGTTTTTTCTATAGATAGATTTCAGGTAAACCATAATGCTTGGGCAGTTCTGATGTTGTTATCGTGAATAGGTTGCTATCAATGCGTATAATAAGGAAGTCGAGCACTTTATTGCCATGATCTATACTCGTATTAACATTGAAAACGCGAAAGTGTGTGTTTGTTTTTTATAATTTCGTGGTTTAAGTACTTAATCTATCATGAGGAAATATTGAAAAAAAAAAGAGAAAAATAAAAACACTGGTGGTGGTTCCAATAAAGAACTAGGGTTCTACATCATATGTATATGTGCATTATTATATTTGAATTTGGAATCTGTCATTCTTATATGAATATTCATTTTGTTAAACATTTAACAAAATAATATTTTTGTTGTATTAAAAGGGAGGGGGAGGGGGAAATGAAGATAACCGAATTGTTGTGATGTGATATTATACGAAGTAGGTATGGAGCCAGTTTTTGAAACTCTCCAGCCGCTTGATATAAGTTGAATGTTTACTATTGAGCAATATTTTGACAAGCAGATTGCTCAAGTTAATGCTCAAAGCTCTATAGTAGCTTTCTTTATAGTACAAGGGAAGAAACGAGCAGACGGGTCACCTGATGGGACGTGACCTTGAATTTCCGCTTCCGCCTATGAGCACAAGAGCAATAACTCGAGAGTCATAAGAGTGTTGTCCGCCTTTTAGGAGGTTTAAGGGAGCAGTGGAAAGAGGGGATAGGAAAGGAAGGAGGAGAAGGGAAAGAGGGGAAGGAAAAGGGGTTGGGCCTCCCGTAACCACACTCACTAGGTCACACAATGCAAGGATTCTGTAACAGCCGGTTTTCTGTGAGGCCAGGGTAATACTCCGGTCGAGCTGGCCCATACGTGCCGAAGCATGGCTTTTCCACGTTAGTCTTCCAATTAATTAGATAACAACTTGGGTATTATCCCACTTTAGCGACAGTATTGTGGATGTTGATGATGAAAGGATGAAAAAGGTGTCAAAACATCGCCATGACCGTATCATGGTACGATTCTTAAAAAGGTGGTTAAACCTCTCAACAACATCATGTCCCATAACCAAGAATGGTCCTTTCAGCTAGACTCAGCAACGAGTCATTAATCTCGATCCATCTAAGCGTGGGTGGAAACGAACGTTTCTGGCTTCATCAGAGCGTCGTTGGTTGGTCGTCAAAGTCCCGATCTTAATCTGCTGGGTTATGATTTATGGTTAGTTTTATGGCATGCCCTAAACGCTATGATAATTTTGGTGGCCCTAAAATAATCTATAAGGTTGGCGGTAAAGAATTTTGCAATGGAGAGAGTGCGTGTTTCTATTGATTACAGGCCTCAACGTTTAAAGGACTGTATTAAAGCTAATGGAGATCATTTTCAATGAGCTTCATATATTTAACTAACACAGTTATAAATGTTTTATCCGATATAAAATAAAGATTTTTCTTGTTACAATATTTATCGCAAGACTAGGTATATATATAAACATATACAGGATATATTTTATCTACAAAGAAGTAATGTTCCCAAGTTTTAAAAAGAAAGCTTTTAGTACGGCCATAAGTTTGTAGTTATATAAAAAAGAGATGAGCAATATTTTTTATACTGAGTGTATCGGAGGTACTAACGTTTATTTCATATTTGGTTGTCCAACGTACCTTCAGTACCTTCTGCATGAATTTTGGATTTCCTCTCATCAAATTCACTTTAGATGAATCTAGCAAAGCATCTGAGTCATAATAAAATAAAAAACACTTTAACGGTAAACAATGTCATCACAATATCTCATAATTGAAAATTAATTGTAGTACCTGACGTCTTTCAGACAGCTGTGATCCGAAAACTTATTTAATTTTAACCTCACCATATTCTGGAACAATCAACTTGTCAATATGTTAAAGTTTTAATTAAATTATTGGAGCAACTACTCATTTAAAGTTTTGAATAATTACAATATTGTACAATAATAATTTAAACTGTTTTGAAGGTAAACTGAATTTTCATTACTTGTGCTCTTGAGAAAGAGGATTTATAGAAAGTAATTACATTTTTTAACTATTCGGTTGTGGGATGCATTACCCTAATGCATTCCCCGTTCGCCTTGCGCATGTTATTATGAGGCGCAAATATTCGTTACCGGTAATTAAAAAAATATAAATATTAAAATATATGTAATTTCTTATTTTAAGCCACAGCGCTTAACCACTATGTAATGTGTACTGCAAATAATTTTACTGTTATTTTATTACTTATAAGTTATGGGTTTCTTCGTTTATTCTATTTTCTTGTAAAATATGCATGGAAGTTATAATTTATCTGTCGTAAAATAGTAAACGCTGGTTTTCATCATGGACACAATAATAATTCTTGCTTTAGTGTTTTTGTTTTATAGAATGAACTACGACTTCAAAAATTTGAAGTATTTAATTTGTGCGTGTGCGTGTGTGTGCAAAACTTTATATCTTCGCCATTTGTTACCCATTTTAAAAAAATATTTTATTTTAAATTGATGAGTTGGTGCTTCAGTCTAGCTTAATTTTGAGCAAAATATTCCAACTCTGAGATGGAAAATAAAGGCATAAAAAATACACCATATTACAATTTTCTGGTTTATTACAATTCAAATCAGTTATATACATTCTAAAAAAGTATTCTTAAAAATGTATCGTATAATGTGATATTTTTGTTAGTTTTTTTTTTATGGAATGGGGGCAAACGAGCAGAGTCGACTCACTTGATGGTTAGTTGACATGATTGAAGTGCGTTGCCGGACTTTTAGGTGGGAGAACGCTCTTTTTTAAAGGTTTGAAGTTCATATTAGTCCGGAAATACGGGAGACGACAATTTTTTTTACAACAGGCTGGTTGTGCAAGGCAAATAGCTTCTGAAGAAGCCAATTATCAAGGTGATGGTGATGGGGATGAAATTTTTGAAATATATTGAATTCAATAGAACAGCTTTTGTCAGTCACCGTTAAAACGTGAAATTTTAATATAATTTAGAACTGTTTACTCTATTTGATATATGTATTTCAGCATAAAGAAAGGATATTGATATTTAACATAGCACGTGGCTTGAGTTATTAAAAACACAATTCTGATCAAAATCTCTGTTGAACCCAAAGTTCAGTTGCTTTTGTAAATGTAAAAAGAAATAAGCAGGTACATAAAAATGTATGGGATGGTATAATCCAGTAAAATGATGTTGTAAAATTTGTTTACGATGGTTAAGAGTTTTCTTGGATGAAATTTAATATATTGATTATAATCATTATTTGTGAAAATACTTTATCCGTCAGCATGAATGTGGGTGAATCATTTGAAATGTTTCAATTGCTGTACTCGTATGTTATTGACACCACAAGGTTCATTTAAACTGAATAACTTCTTATCAGAATTTTCGTGTTCTTAAATAACAATTCCCGACCAATATATTGACTAGCCTGCTGCGTCCTGAAGCTGTAGGTCGTGGGTTCGATATATATATTACCATATATTATTTAAAAATAGTAATAATAATGATATACCCTGATGACGAGCAGGATCTTTTTAAGTATTCTATGCCATAGATAGCATGGCTAACTAAACTACTTGAAACTAAAAGATAACTATCAATAAGCACCAGTTTTTTGGAGACATTATAATATAAAAAAAAATGTTAGTGTTTAATACACCTCTGCTTTCCTCTTAGAGTATACAGGCGTGAGCGTATGTATATATATGTATGTAAAAACATGGAGTGAGGAAGTAGCAATCCAGAAATCTTTAGACCATTCATTTGAAACCTTCCTATATACAGAATCATAAAGAATGTCATAGCAATATATTCAAATATATAAACATAAACAGATAGGCTTCCATTTAAATAAATGTTTGTACAAGTAATGGCCGTAGCCCATGGAGAAAATAAAATATAAATGAAAGAAGACCCCAAATTAAATAAGGGTACCTTTATTGACACTTTATATAATTATTTGACAACACATTTAATTGGCTGTTTACTGATTTGGACACGTTTTAAAATATTTTCGTTGTTAATATACAATGTTTTGCGACCGAGCTTGAGTACCTTAGCTCAATACGCGGGTTGATCAATTATATTTATTAGTTTTTTTTTTAACATAATGCTAATGCAAATGGTACCATTTTAAATGTAAAGTGTGTGGAGATATACGGCATGTGTGACTATATATTTATGTAAGTATTTACAAAACACATACTGTGAGTATGTGTTCTTTAAATAATATCTTTATAATCCTCCATGCCTCGATAAAAATAATTTAAAAAAGTTATACATAATTATAGACTTTAAAATAGTATGTGATTGTAGAACACGTTGTCAACACTCTCTTTTTTATGGCGTAGGGGAGCAAAGGGCCTTTGAGAGAAGGGCAAATAACGGAGGGGAAAGAGGATCGGGGTCGTTAGGCGTCCGGTAACTTTTCTCGTTCGGTAAAGCTATGATGATGATGATTAAGCCTTGCTTAATAACCGGATTTCTATGAGGCCGTGACATAATACGATCGAGCCATCCCATACGTGCTTGAGCATGGTTCTCCCACGTCATTTATATAGTCAACATCCTGCTCCTGGTTTCTCCCGATTTTCCTTTCTAATGCTGAAAATCCTTAAATCCCCTCCAAAATTTCTTGTGGATGACAAGGTCAACGCATTTAAAGACTGTGTTAATTACCTTTGATGAGGCGAAGATCAGACTTTCCAACAATTCAGAGAGTATCGATGTGAGGACAAGTAGAACAGTTACAAAACTGCATGGAATCGGTGTTACCAGGTTGTACGTAACGCAAAACGCCGACACATTTTACAGAATATACAAGCTTCATGTCTTTCTAGTATCTGGAAGTTTCTTAACTTGCTTTGTATTGGCAGACAGCAACGCAACTAGTTTCAGAAGACTATTGGTTTGTACGATATTCACCGTTATTTCTCGTTTACAACTCAGTTTGATCAATAAACCAAGAGTCATTTTTTTTATGCGAAAGGGGGATAACGAGCTGACGGGTCACCTGATGGTAAGTTTAAATTGTCTCCGGTGTTTTCTGGGGATGTTAAAAAGATTATTGTTATATCAAACATAAATGACCGTCTTAGTTTAGAATCACTTTATTAGTGGACGCGTTGCGGGCTCGCTTCTCGCATGCCGTGCCAATAACTAAAGGTTGGTATATACATCCATCTCAAATATAATTTCTATCCGTTCGAATGCTGTGCTGGCATTTCAAGTAATTGATCATATTTAATTATCAGATTTAAACAAATGATAGAAAGATATGAATAATTCTTCTATTGCGGCGAACAGATACACACACGGACTCTTTACAACTACTCGTGGTTTTTCTTAATACTCGGCACTATCACTATAATGTATAATACTTATGTATTAGTTCTCAATCTATTTAAAAATAAATACATATATACGCTCACGCCCGTATCCCCGAAGGGGTTAAAAGAGGTGTATTAAAACCTACATTTTGCCAATTACTATTTGGTACAACTAACGTAATAGGGAGAAAAGAAATAACAAGAGAAGGAAAGAGATGTTGCTTATAGGGGTGAGTTAGGAAGTGTAGTTAATAGTTCCAGAACGTCGGGGTCGTCTATAGCTCAAACTGGCTGTAGAAGATACGAGTCCTCTACCCAAAACGAAACACACCAGCTATAAACATATCGCAAAATAAAATATTATTGCTCGCTGACAGTTAAAGTTTTCAACAAAGAGTTTAAGGGACTGCTCAGCGTAACTTTATTAAATGAATAAGAAATTGGTAAACTTTCAAACTACAAGGTCTGCAGAAATAATTACAAGAGAGCAAACTTGTGCTCTGGCAAACTAGATAAAAATGCTGGTCGAGATATCTTTGCCAGTCTTTTATGTTCTAAAAAAGATGTTCAACTTCGCTAGCGTGGTGTAGAAATGGAGAATAACTTACAATCGTAATGTTCGTATTAAGACGTTTGAATAATATAATATATATAATATACATATATACATATATATAACAATAATAATGAATGGGTTTTCATCTTATTATGTCGTTTACACTGACTGTTTTAGATTAGTTACTTTTTTCAATATATGTCGCGAGCTTGAGTAATTAAAAAGCTATTTGAAATATATTCTATTTCAAACTATATATGTTACCTATTAGTATAGGTAATAACTACAATACTCATTGTAAAAGATTACCATTTAAAATTATTTTAAATTAGTTTCTCATATTCTATATACATATGTATGTTAGGACAGAAAGTTCGGAATCTATTATTTGGCCTGACTAGAGTCTATTGCAAGGGACCCGGGAATACCCTAACAAGGAAGCCTCCGGGAACCAGGAAGCCTCCGGGAACCTCACTGCCACTCAACCTTGGGTTTGTAGCAAAGATAAGTAGTGGCAGGTGCGAAGGCGTGTCGAAGATAGTAGAGACCAATTGAAATGATGAAATTAAAACAAGTCATACAATAAAATATATTTTTGAATATTAATAAATAAAAGTGAGACGAGTGAGTGAGAGTTTATTTTTCTTAAGCATACATACATACATACATACACTTATGCCATAGATTTGCCCGAATAAGCACTTAGATGGTTTAGCCAGCATTAATTTAGTCTCACTTATATGAAAAAGGGCAAGCCTTTTGCAGTCATCTGGACACTGTATGACCGTATATATACTGTCTGATTGATAGCATGCCGAGCTGTTAGTCATCTTTTACGAAACCCGTGTGAAAATATTGGGTGGCCTGGCCTGACAACATGGCTTCTCCTTATTCCTAGAAAGAAACTAAATAATACAGATGACTCAATCTAGCTACAATTTCGCTGTTTATACTTAAACCATGAAGCGCTATAAAATTTAACAAGTCAGTTAAACAACGTTTCTCTGACTCAACAATGTTTTTAACAACCGCTCAAGGTGTATCGTAAAACGTAACGACGTATTATGGCGGCAAATTGAAATTTTGTCACTACAAATACGCCATGTCGAGTGTAAAATACATTGTTTGAGTTCTGTTGTATTACTTAATAGGTGTGACAGTGTTTCTCAAACTTAATATACTGCGCAGCCACCTGAGACCTCAGGAGTGGTACTGTTACTGAGTACATTTCATTTTTTTAGCTCTCTGTATTAAATCCATAAATAACTCTAGATACCTCTCAACTGAACAAATCCCTGCGCTATTCGTGTAATCATAGTCAAGTATGAAAGCATCATAAATTTATTAATACCATGCACTAAACGTAATTTGTCGGCATACATTCTTAAGTACTTGTTATTATTTTACTTAATTAGAGAACATGACCAAGATGCTAACAGTTTAAGCTTGTAACAGGTACTGAATTGTGATTTGCAAATGGTTCAGCGCTTATCTCTGCATAAATACGATGTATGTAAGAATCATTTAACTTTTCATGACCATAAGATTCGTACTACTAATTCAAGTCAGTGTACAATTTCTTCATGTCACGATGGATTTGTCCGAGGACCCCAAAAGACTAAGTTTGAGAAACAACGTTGGAGGAGGATAGCATTTAAAGCACCGTTGTTAAGTTACAATGTTGTATTAAGACAGATATTGACATCCAATTCAAAGTGTATATTATATAAAATTGCTTTTGTACCAGTGGCTTTTGTTGTGTCATCATTTGTTAATAGTCAGTTTATATCCGGAGATGTTTTAGATGCTTTGTAATCAGAGTAGGAGAGAGATAGTAAGACAACGATTAGAAAAAGAGTTCAAGGGTTAACGAGTAACCGGTGCAGTACCGTATCTTAGGTAAATTAATAAGAAGAGTAAAGAAAATTCAGAAGATATTTTAGTGTATGGATACAACAACGTCACACAGGACAAACCCTTCGAATACAACTATTTAAATCGCAGGCAAAGGACTGATATGCATACTTATGAAATGTATATTATACTTATAAGAAAATAATGACATGTTAATTGAAAAAAGAAAAAAAAATGAAAGGTTTACACGACAGATGCCAAATTTACTTGTTTTTTCGAATATCCTCGAAATATGTTTCTGAAATAGAGTGGTAACAAGAAACTATTTTAAGAAGAAAATATCTCAACAATAGGTTTAGTTATGAACTGATACATGGATTGGTTCACACATAACTGAGTTGAGACGTGACCAAACTGGCAACAGCGGCCACTACAGGAAGAAGCGATATATACTCGCTCGTTTATCTGTTGGGGTGTATAGAATTATGAACGATATGATACAGTATTATCTGATACGAAGTATCTTGCTATGTATTTAAAAGAGAAATCAGATTAAAGATTATAGAGCATTTACGGAAAGGTGTATATTTTAGGTGTTGAAAAAATTTGATTCTATATTTATTTTAATGTAACATTTAAATAAATAAATAACATTTTAATAAATATATTTATTAAAATGTTTATTTTTTATTTTATCTAAACTTTATAGGTTTAAAGGTGTAGTTAGATATATTATAAGGTTGTTTGTACCAGTAGTAACTTCAAACGTAGAAAATTTTGATAAAAATTGGTTTTTAAGACCAATTTTAATCAAAATTTTCTATATGTTTGTTATTACGATATCCAAAGCATGATTTTATGTATTATCAATCAATATTCTTAAAAAAAAATACAAAATTTGTAATGATATAACAGTAAAAAAAATACATAAATATTATCATTCAAGTTAGCATTAAAATAAAAATAAAATGTAATAATATTGACGAGAGAGGTAGGATAGAACGGGAAGTTAGGGTTGTATATTGTTATGTGCCTCCAACAAAAGGGTGGATCCTCCTACCAGGCGAGGTGATCATGGCGGAACGCGGCCCAATGGTTGATATTGGGTAGTCGTGTATATATACTAATCGGCGCGGGAACTTTATTATCGTGATTCAGGATCTACGTCATTAGTGAAGTTGGTACGTAGTTCGACTTGCTTTTGCTCGATGGTGTTGCTATGTTTCTGTATGTGGAGGTCGCCAAAGAATGGAGAGTATCAGCAATGGCTCAAACTAATCAGGATCAGATACCTTAATCAAAAATCAAAATCGAAACCATATATTTCAACTGAACCAAAGATAGTTATCTTTAAATTGGCAAGAGAAGTAGTCGGTTACACTAAGTCAGTCATGAAGCTAGTTCCCTGTTCCAATACGTAGATCCTATGGAGAAGAACAGGCAAGAAACTCCAAGGAAATACAACTGGTGCTGGGTAGTCTGAGGTCTCTAACGAATTTATAAACCATTAGTTACAGGATTAAAAAAAGATCATTGAGTAAAAACATTGAAAATATTGTGTATTACGAATGTTCAAGATTTATATGATCCATTTTTAATATTCACATGATTATTACTCGTAGTCTAGATAATCATTACACCATATCAATATATTTCGCAACTTCCTCGTATGACTACAAAACGGTGTCAATTAAATTGCCTCAAAAGCAAAACGACACAACACATTTGGAACATTTCGCACTATTAGCAACTCGGTCACGTTCGGACGACACTCACGGATACTTCGTAAGCAGTTATACCTTTATACCTAGTTGACACCGTATTTAGTTTTTGTTATAATTTATAGAAATCGTGATAAAACCGTTGGTTATTTTTTTACAGGCTTTTCATTGAATGTTGTGTTCGTTTACCTATTTTTAAACAACATTTATTAAAACTTTATGCACATACTGTACAAGGTCGTACTAAATATCTAAGTCATTGTTGTTTATAATTTTGATATAATCAGATAATAAAAAGAGTAAAAGAAATACGCTCACGCCAGTATGCCTAAATGGGTTAGCAGAGGCAGATTAATCACTAAAATTTTGGCAGTTAGAATTGGTTATGTGCAGGAAATTGATTGATGAATTAATTATATCTTAAATCACCAATTGCTGTTAGCAGGACACCTAAATAATAAAAGATGAAAAAATATTAAAATTTCACAATGAATAAAAAAAACTAAAAACATTCCCTTTGATGCTTCTTTTAATAATACAAGATCCTTTGCCATAAAAGGTAGCACAATAGATTTTCAATTTTGGAATAATCAGATAATACAAGGAGTATTTATGCACATATACAAATACTATGAAATTACACAATGCATGCAACAAATAAATGAGAGATGTGATCTAGGACACCTTATATTTTGTTTCCTTATGTCACCTTGTCATGCAAAAAAATTGATATTGGTTAAGTAGATTTGTAAAAATTAAAGGATCATTCCATTAATGCATAAATTAAAAAATCAAATATCTTTATAAATTGGGCTAGGTGTTCCAAATATGATATAAAAACGCTTCTAATATTTTTACAGCAAATGAAATCATTAATAACCAACACAGAGCATGGTAATAAGAAAAACGTCCCAGAAAAATTGAGGATAAAATTTCACGTCTTGAAACGTCTGCAAGCCTATCTTGAACTTTTTCAAGCCCGAAGCGGTCCGGCGGAGGCAATTTGAGCGAGATTAAATCCCGAGTGTACCCGAGCGTGTCCGAATGAGCCGAGTCCGACAGAGCGAATCGCCTCTGTCTTTAAATTCCACCACTTACCTTTATTCATAACGTGATATTGGTTCGGCCGGAATTCGGTATTTGTTCGGTAATAATTTGAATTTGGAATAAGAATTTTTGAAATTGGAATATATAAAATGGTTTTTCGGGTAGATTGTTTGCAACTGATGGCGAGTGCCTGGGTTTTTTGATAAGGGTAGTGTAGGTAGTAAAATAAATAGGTAAACGCATACACTGTGTTGATTTCTTTTCAAGAAAACGAGGGAAATCGTTTCTCGTCTTCATTTCTCGGTAATCTTTCAAAAAATGATTTTTCTGCGTATCATTGTTAGTCCCATGTAAGCTTACATTTATACTACAGCCGTTTCTTATATGAACTTCTCTATTATCTTCAAGCTAAAATATACTCCTAATATAAAACGCTTTAGCTCAGAGGATAATAAAACACCGAACGTTTCACTCGTATATTAACAAAATGTTGCCAGAAATTTTATTTAACCACAATCCTTTAGAACACTTCACAAGACTACTTCTTGCTCTAACATTTTCTAAGTTCCAAACTCTAAAAATCCAAGTTACATTTGTAGTGGTCTTTTATCGGTTGCTCTTTCAAGAATGAACACTTCATTTTCCTCGTCCTCTCAATTTTGAAGAACTTGTGGTTTGTTTAGTAGGTTTCACGGAAAAAAATCTGTTCATATTCAGGCTAAATTATTTTTTTATAATATCGGATGACAACCGCCGTCCCTGGACACCTACAACTCAGGAGTCGTAAGTGCGCCGCCCTCCTTTGAGGGTGATGAGGGATGAAGGGATACGTGGAGGGGAAAGAAGAGACCGGAGATGAGTAGATTTGAAAGAGGAGAGGGGGTGAGGGGAAGTTGGGCCCACAGAAACCACCCTCATTGAAGTTCGAATTTCATTGAAATTTCTGCTCATTATGATATAGGTATATCCTCACATTTGTATCCCGGAAGAGTTAGCAGAGGCGTATTGAATAACCACATATTTTTAACTATAATTTATTATCAGTCCGTAATAGTGGGCACAACATTCGAAATACTGAGAGTTGGAAAGTCAAGAATAGAATCAATAAAGAAAAGAATGGGATGTTGCTTACACAAATGGATTGGGGAGTATAAGCAAAACTTCCTGTATCCTGAAGGTACCTGTAACTCGAACTGGTGGTAATAGCAAAGTTACTGAACTTAAATACTGTAATATTCTTTATTATTTGTTGATATGTTGTGTATGTTACATATGTGTATTATAAAAAAAACTGCTATTATTACATATCTAGTAAATGTTCTCAAGCTAAATGTGCTGTATACTTGATAGTGTTCATCACAACATTAAGAATGTAACAATTTGAGCAGAAATCTGTTATGCTTTCTCTTCACTATACTTTTACTAATTAACCGACTTCCAAAATTTGTAAGATCTCAATTCGACTGTTCTTTCTTTTGAATGCCCGTAATAAGTTACGTTGCATTCGCCGTTTCTGTACCAAAGTTCGTTCAATATTAATTTATTAATTAATTAGAGGATGAAAAATACCGTTCACTACAAATTATTATAATACCATGATGATGGCGCAGTAAATTCGGTTACTTAATTTTTACAACAGCTAAATTTTGAAATTAATTAAGTTAAATCATCTTATTTTAAACTATCCCATTAAAGCATCTTGTTCTAAGTACTGTGTCATTCCTTAACATACTGTATTTATAACCTACCACAGACAATTTGGGCCACCCTTTATTAAGACTCTCGTGGTATGTAGTTTGAGTACAAAGGGACCTTTGAGTGGCAACTCTACAACGATGTAGAGACGCTCTACGTGTAGGGTCCAACTAGATGCGAATGCTCCCATTTTTTTAGCAGGTTTTAACTCAACTAAGATTTTAACACTATAACAGTAATTTTAAATACCACTGACTGCTTCTGTTTTTACATACGTCACGAGCTTCCTGTCCTGTCATTAAACCTTTCATACAAGCCCGTTGATTTTGGATACTTTTGACCTGTCCTTTCTTCAGAACATTACCAATAAGATCGGTGTATGTTCTGTATGGTCGATACCTGCCTGTTTGTCAGGCTCACATAAATATAACTTGAAATGTCTGTAGCCAGGTCTGAATCCTTTAAACAAAAAAAAAAGCGGGCAGTCTTTTGGAACTGCCGATAGAAGTGAAAACTAAATAACTTGTGAATTGTGTCGTCAAGCTATTTATTATACACAATATACATATAGCTCATAGCAAGCGTTCGGTGACGATAACGCGAGTTCTATGATTTTTGTTCACCTAAAAAGTGCTCAACGCGCCTAAAGAAGTTTTCACTTCAATTATATACATACTCGTATACTTGTTCCCATATTTAAAAATAAGTCCCAAGAAATAAGATATTAAAAACTTACCTGATATACAAATTGGTCGAGGCTTTCGCGGCGCTAAATATTTTTCCAACTTATATGACTACTATATGTTTACTTTATAAACTTATATGTTTCGGGTATAAAACTCACGCCTATACCGAAAGGGAAGACAGATGTGTTTTAAACACCCAGTTTTTGCCAATCATAATCGAGATCGGCACCTGATTATATTGCATCTTAAATAAAAATATCTAGAAAATCTACAGTCAGTGGCCATAACTAAAAAGGCTTGCAGTCAAATACTACATTTAATATAGGCCTTAATTGCAGCTAACACTAGAATACATGTTCTCAGAGAACACATTTTATATTTTATTTTACAGTCAAGCACAAACTTCTGAAAAAATATTTCGCAACACCTTACTCGTTACAAAAAAAAAAGAAAGAAAATTATCACCTGCGCGAAATTTACGTTTATGGAGCTCGTTACTCAAGCCGTCCCGATCTTATCAGATCTTCCTAATAAATACCTTTTTGTATAAAATTATAATTTCATTTAAACGCAGCGGTTTGTAATTGGCGAGCTCCGTAAAAGCTCCCCTTTTTATCTGTGGCACTGAATATTATCTGCGCACTTAAAAAGGTTAAAGCAAATGGCGCCATTGTGTAAATATTTATTAACCAAAAATATTGTCTAAAGTAGTAAATAAATTATGTGTATTTTTCGCCATATTTTTCTTATTTTATTTGTAAACTTACTTTTTATTAACTGTAACGCACGTAACAACACTACATTCAGTGTCTAACCCGATGACCTAAATAAGCGCGCGGGTGCTATGGCCCACATTGGGGGAGGCCATAGGCTAGCATTAGCCTTGCCTAGCCGTGGGGAAATCCTCATGGACTATCCTCCGCCGGGGGCATCAGCGGAGGGGTGTGCCGGACTTGACCGGCTAAAACCACCACGGTGTTCCTTCCTCCCACCTGCTGCCGAGGGCCGAGGGAACACGACATTCTTTCGCGGCAGGCAAGCATTAGCCTGCCCTAGTAGGATAATTTAATGATTTACTTATAGGGTACTAATAGAAAGCTAAAACAAAATCAACAAGTTACTAATTTATATTTTTTTTTATGCGATAGGGGGCAAACGAGCAGACGGGTCACCTGATGGTAAGTGACTACCGCCACAAGAGTCACAAGTGTGTTGCCGGCCTTTTAGGTAGGAGTATGCTCTTTTCTTGAAGGTCGTATCGGTTCGGAAATACGGCAGGCGACAATTTGTTCCATAAGCTGGTTGTGCGAGGCAAAAAGCTTCTTGAGAACTGAAATTAAAACACAACTCCAATGCTTAAAACTAATGAAGTAAAATATAGGCCCATTTTTTAATTACAGCCACATACATACATCCAAACCTTCTTAGGCATTTAGTAGTTATGGTGAAATGAAGAAACTCACGTACATAGTATGTAAAGTATTATGATTCGGGGTTAGGCATTTAAACTTTTTTTTTATTGTATTCCTATTATCATGTTGCCGAGTTAATGAATAAGAATAGGAATTGAGTTTCTACGCAACAGTAAACTTTTGTATAGACTTAAACTATAATAACACTACATTGTTCATAGAATATCCGTAACTATACGGACATATCATGCGGGTATAATAACATAAAGAAAAAACTGTTTTTTTAATAATTCAAAATAAAATTAACCTTGTTTCAAAATATACTATAATCGAAGTAGGTATTAAATTCCTTTATATTTTTCAGAAAAAAAAAACTTAATTCGTCTACGTCTATAAAATTAGAATTGTAAAAATTTAAAAGTAATTTTAAATTTCATATTTTTATTCAAAAAATATGTGAAAAATGTTGTGTATTTGTGACAACCAAGGTAACAGCCTTAGTACGTGAGCTCCATTATTCAGCGGCTTAGCCATAAAATTGTACCACGTAAAAGATCACAACGAAAATAAACCGTACTGTATATTATTGCACCAAGATCCTGTAGATTTTCTTAAACGTTTCTGTATTATTACTACACATGTATGTTTGTATGCAAAATCTTGCAAGCTATAAGAACTAGTTAGTTATATACATATATATATAGGTTTATTTTGGATATGGTATACGGTATGGGTATGGTATGTAGGATATGGTATGGTATGCACTATCTT
Organism: Tyria jacobaeae; assembly: GCA_947561695.1. Classification (NCBI taxonomy): domain Eukaryota; kingdom Metazoa; phylum Arthropoda; class Insecta; order Lepidoptera; family Erebidae; genus Tyria; species Tyria jacobaeae. The sequence goes on along the minus strand of OX387217.1, from coordinate 21,452,078 downwards.
CATCTTTACCTGGTGGGTTGGAGGACAAATGCAGATTCCAATAAATAATATATATATTTTTTAGAATTTTACTTCTTTGCACTCCTGGTATAATAATACTAACTTTTTAATCTGCATCATATTTTTTGGTATTGCAATTCCTTGTCATTTATATATTTATGAACATACTTTTTTTTTCTTTTTTAACGTGTGGAAACCCCCACGGGTACAACTTCATCGTGTGAGCGATGCCGCGGTTATGTCGGACTCGAACCGACAAAAACCACACAGCTTACGTCATATAGCCTATAATCGTAGGTCAAGGTATGCCCTAGATGGATTACCACTCAACTCCCGACAGGCTTTGCCTCCTGGCAGGATGTCAAGAGGCTTTACTTCAGGCCAGCCTGTGCTCCTGAACCCGCTTTTGTGATTTACGAACATACCTTATCGTACCATATAAAAGCTTACTCCTGTAGATTGCACAGATAATCAAATGTTAGAACAACCTGGACAGTATAAGATTTTTTTAAACTTAACGAACTTAGTAACTTAGTTTAAATTCAATCAAAAATTCTTGCTGTAAAATATACAGTAAGGATAGTCGTAGGTCGCTTAATAGTGGCAAAGCCATACGTAGGCACGAATGAGCCGGTGCGGTACCATGGCCTCACAGAAAACCGGTTATGAAACATTTCCCAGTAATCAGTGAGGTTTCCGGAAACCCGACTCCCCTCTCCTCTTACCCTTTCCCCATCTCTCATCACCCTCAAAAGTGGGCAGCTCACTTACAACTCTAGTCGACGGCGACCCGTCAGCTTGTCTGTCCCCCTATATAATTAATATGTTGGTATAGTTTGGTACAAAATGTCGTCTTATTAAGATCTCGTTAACTAAGTTTTTCTTTTTTTTTTTCTTTCCAGGTATGTACCAGTTACAGTCACCATACAAATACTCACAAACATGAATTACATTCTGCGTCTTTGCAAAATATAAACCATGAGGATTTTCCTGAAAATTACTCTGTCAAATAAACACGCAGCCGTAAGACACTTCAAGAAAGAAAAGACGCTACGAAATCCTGTCTTTTCGTTTTAGAATTCCTACGCTTTACCGTTGCCAAGCTGTTGGGCAAAGCGTTTGGATTCTAAAACGGAATAGCTGGTTCTCTACGGATGTTGCTACGTAAGTGCTACGGTGCTATGAATTGCTACGGTACTGCAAGAGGTAACGGGTGAGTCTTATAATACATATATTAATGATTTCTACACATTTCTGAGGTTATTTTAGAATTAAACAGAAAATATTAATGACATTGTTTTGAACTACCCAGGTGTATTACTCCAGCATTAACGTTAAATTTATTACGAGAAACGGCAACGAAAAAAGTGAACGTAAATTAATTGAAAATAATGACGCTAGTCAGTAATTATTAATACTAACAGGAGTTTTAGTTTATTTAGTGGGAGAGCCATGCTTTGGCACACAGAAAATCGGCTGTTAAACAATGTTTGCATTGTGTGACCAAGTGAGTGAGGTTACCGGAGGCCCAACCCCCTTTCTCCTCCTCTCTTCCCCTCCTTCCTTTCCCTTCCCTTTTCTCTTCACCTCCTTTGCCCCTACCCTAAAAGGCAGACAGCACTCTTTTGACTCATGTGTTACAAGTGTTCTTGGAAGGCGAAAGTCACTTACCATAAGGTGACCCATCTTCTCGTTTGTCCCCCTATGCTATTAAAAAAATGATGATTTTCTAAAATCACGCTGCTTTTTAAGAGTCAATCACAGCAATCACAAACGCAGATAAAACTACAGTGGCCACGAATGAGCCGATACCAAGACCTTACAGGAAACCGCTTTGTGAAGCAACGCTTGCTAATCGCTAATCCCTAGTCTTCTTTTTTCCATCTCCTTATACCCCCACTCCATATCACCCTCAAATGTGGGTATCGCAATTATGACTCTTGAGTTTCAGGTGTTCATGGACGGCAGATGTCACTTACTATCAGGTGACCCGTCTGTTCGTCTGTCCCCTAATATCATACAAAAAACCCACTGTAAATGTTATATAAACGTTTCATATGTTAATATCTTTCTCTATATTCTAAAGAGTCGTTTTAATCTTAAACTTTCAATGTCAAATATCACTATCCAAATGAAACCACAAACAAAACCAATTCATTTTCCAGTTAAGAGCTTTAAAATGTACATTTGATTCAAGCTATCGAGCACAACACTAAATCTTACACCGCGCCATAAAACTGTGGATGGCGGTCTAACTAGACCAAACCGACCATTGACGACAGAGCCACCAATAATCGACTAGGTGGGAATTCTATGCATTTAAATTTCTCTTAGAATTCTAGTGAGCGATTAAGATATAGAGTAGGGACACACTATTATTAGCTTCAGGTATCGATACAAAATGTTCATAATCGAATAATTTCATCATGATCAAAACCTTCTGCTTTGGGGGTAACAAGGTCCCTGTACAAAATATAGGTTAATAATGTGTACTGAGTTATTTCTATGAAATGTGTTTAATGTCTTTCTTTACCTTTTGGAGTAAGCTGATATTATAATAATTAACGTGTGATATATATAACCTTATTATTTCAATACTTCTTTAAAAAGCTTCTTGTACAAAAATTCCATATGTGGAATAACGATACATGATCATGTGATCAGTGATTCATGATCTTATTACGTAGTTAGTCGTTGTTTCGTAGTTCAGTTCCTCCTCACTAGATGGTGTTGATGTATGTTTGCATTGTATAAAGTGGTCGCCACAAACTTTTTCTAAATCTGAATTTACTATACATTTATGTTATGGTGTGTTATTTAGCACGAGAAGAAAAGGGAACGGTATCGTCTCAAAGGTATCGATAACACTAAAAATGTAATACCCTATGAGCTGATCGAAGGTGTTTTTTCTTAGTGAAGTTTTGCAGTTATTTTAAATGCATTATTTCAATGTGTACTGGTAGTAATGGTGCTATAGGGTTTTATGTTGTGAATACGTTCAGTATTAAGGGTTTTTGTGAGGTATATGATATGGGTATTATGTAGATATAATGTTTTGAATGTAGGGTTTAGGTAGAACAGTTAAAAAAAATAAGTATGAAAGATAGAAGATATGATAACTATAAAGTTAAACTTAAATCTTTATAAAATGTTATATGTTGCTCAATATTTTTTACCCAACAGCGTAAAGAGGAGGGAGTGTTTTTCGAATGTATATACATATTTTTATAGGTATGTATATGTGTGTATGTGATGTTTTTGTTTAAAACCTAAATGGCTTAATGCATTACGAAGTGTGAGGTGTTATTTCACTTGTACTTTTATTCGTTCGTATATACGTACAATATTTTATTAATTATACTAGTTAACGTTTAACGATAATTCCTGTAAGTTTTCACTTTACTTATTAATATACATATATAAATAAACTATCTCATCTTAAAACAAAATAAGAAAAACATCATATTTTTCTTCAACTTTATAATTTTCCGTAAGACTGCTTTATGTTAGGAGCAAGCCTCGGAGGAAGCAATCATAAGTTCATATATTATAAGACAACGAATTCCTGCAGCTTATTTAAAACCCTAAACATAAGGCATTAGGCCTATACTTAAGGCTCTACACTGGAGCGTATATATTTGTCTTTTAAACACAATTAATTTCATCAAGCTACCATCATTAGCTCTGACATTTATTTGTGATTCAGGTTAATTGACACACAGCGTCACCGCAACTATATGTTGCCTTTTCAAATGTGAAATTAATATTAAAAAGATAAAATGATTAAATACCTCCCTGTGTTGATCTATAACCACCCGTTTCCATATAGTTGAGCCTTACAAGACATCTCATGTTATTTTTCAATTAACAGATAGATATTAGAATATTTCGTTTACAACATAAACTATTTAATAAAATACTATTTTATCATGTGCAATTAGGTTATTAAAAGTAAATAAACTAAAATTAGGCTTTTTAAGTAATGTAGTTAGTCAGGGAAATAAGAAGTTAAAAAGAAAATACTAAGATATATAATAAAAGAAGACAGAAAATGAGATTACATTGTACTGATTATTTGAAAGTTTGTAAAATAATTTATCTGCGTGGTTTCGGAAAGCTTAACATTAGAGTTGTGCGTCTAAATTACTACTCATATAATACACACATACACTCACGCCTATATGCCCGAAGGGGTAAGTAGAAGCGTCTCAAACGCTCACTTTTGCACATCATAATTTTAAATTTAGCCCCGTTTAAGTAATCCGGGCCGTTCCCGTGATTCGGACACTATCCAGGGATTCAGTGTAGAGATATATGTACATATATATGTATATTAACTGATTGATAACGATTCGATCCCTTAGTCGCTTTTACAGTATAGACAGAGAAAATGGGGTGGCCCTAGTCTATTCCACCCAAAACCGCATGGCTAGCTGAAGTACTGTATCTGAATAATTTGAATTACTCAAATTATAAGATAAATAATAATCAAAATTATTTTTAACGTAGGTAATTACCTAATAATATAACTGCAACTGTTTCTATGAATAGATTTCCTCAATGCAATTTCAGTGGTTCTTCTGTGGTTCAACTTTATCAAAGAATTTTCTGAAAAGCCTTTGACTCGCCAACTCCCTTACAAGTAGTGCAGTTAATTCCTTCCACAAAAGAGTTGACGAGTTCTGTCTCAAGGTTTTCGTGAAGCCATTACAACTCAAAATGGTTTCTGCTGGTTAATTCATTTAAGACTTAAAACTCTTTATCTTTCCGTTTGCGAATACTTTAATGTTAATTTCTTTTCTTTGCCGCTTTAGTTCTCAATTTTTAAAAGGAGTTCTTAAATAAAAAAGATGTGTTATATTTAAAATTAGAATTACTTTAATTAAAAATATGCGTGTTATGCTGCACGGACACTTTGATAAAATAATTTTAGATATTTCACATTCAAAACTGAGCAGCGCCTGTACTATGGTGACCAGGCTGCACATAAATCTATACATATGTATTGCTACATACTTACCTATTATAGGTACATTTCAGATTTACTTTTACTAATTACCCGGCGCAGAACAAATGATAAATACATTTTTTTGTAAGTGCATTCAAATTATATAGAGAAATACAGTAATGAACCTGTTAACCCTAGAATCGTAGGTACTGATTTAGTATTGAATAGTAAGTTCTAAAGGTGTCTTATTCAGATTTGTTTCATATTGAAATGAATTTATACTATTTACAAACACCAAAAATGTAATTATAATTAAACGCGTTACGGTATCTTAGAATTAAACAATTTCATTATCATTCGTGTCACGCATTGTGTCGTTTTCATCTTGATCATACAGATCACGGTTGTGAATATCGCTAACCGTCAGACAAGCAGTATACTTGCCTAGAAACGTCTTGAAATATCATTAAGAAATGAGTATGAAATTGATAGTTTTGTACGAAACAATTGAGTTGCATTGTTCGGTGGTTCAAGCCGAACGTATAATCCTCCATGATTGAGGGATCACGGTGCTTAGTGCGGATCAAATCGGATCGCGACGGATCACGAATGTCATTTCAAAATGTTGCCATTGTTTGTTTTCTTTACCATTGTCTGAGCATAAGATGCATTTATTTGTATTATATACTATGAAGATCGAAAATCAATCATTTCAATAAACCTGATGTTATGTAGTTATTAAAACATGAATGACATGAATCGTATTTTTTTTACAAGTTTAGTCTTCTCTGCCTACTGAGTTTCCATCAGACAGATGGCAGCTCATAAAAGAGACTAGATAAAAGTATCCTTCAATGTCCACTTATCACGGTTACCACCATCCATCACCATCCATCTATCAGCAAATAAATTTGCGACTAAGGTAAGAAGATGAATAAGAAAAAGAACAAGGAAAAGTTAATAATAATTCAAAATTTTTAAGTCTTCAGAATTGCGGTTTTAATTTTATCGTGTCATTTTAGCTCGATTAAGTTATTCAATCGGATACAAGTCGCTGTCAATAAACAGTCACTGTTTATAGCAGCTACAACAATGTTTGGATGTTAAGGAAAATACCACTTATCATCTGAAATGACAGCAGCGCAGATCACAACGGAAATTGCATTATAATCTTAATTACTTATCAATTTATGTGTTGAGATGATGTTATTGCTAATAAAATGTTCGCAAGTACACTCGATCTACCGCGGACATAAAATTTCAAAGAGGCCCACTTTATCGATGGTGGTTTTTAGGTAGATTTTTTTATGTAGACAGCTTTGAAAATTATCATAATTTTTGATAATATTTCTGCAGATCGAATATATAACACAAGCAGTAGGTATAGCACTATGCCGAGTAGGTTCTCGGTGGATAAGACTAGGGTCACCCCATCTCTTATCGTGAATATCGTAAAAGGCGACGGAGGAATCGGACTTTTATCTATAAGATATATACAGTATATATACAGCCCTACAATACCTAGATGACGGCAATTTATTTGGCACTTGGTTATTGTTGTTAAAAATTGGGCTTCTGAAAGACCTCTGCCTACCCCTTCGGGGACATGGGTGTGAGTGGATATATGAAATTCTTAAGCATGTTAATACTATTATAGTTTTGTTCTCTTCTACTGGTGACAAGGACACCGGCAATTTATGTTATAGATAAGTTCAAAATGTTATGTAAACTATTTATGGGCTTCGTTACACACTTGTTATTAGGCAAGCAGTTGTTTGAACGTTTAAGTATTTTTTTTTCATCATACTGTTATTATCACAATAGCATGCATTATTATTCATTTTATTAGTATTTAGAGTACATTACTTACAAAAAAATAATTTGTATTACAGTTCAAAAAAATTTTTCTAAAAAATATCCTTTTGAAACATGGTCGTACATTAGACCGAAACATGAACTGGTCTCATTAGTGCCGAGGGACTATCATTGACCTTTTTTCGGTGTATAATTGAAAAATGTTGAGTATAGCGGCGAGTGTTGGACGCTCGAGGCGGAAAAAAGCTTCATTTTTGGGCAGTTTCTCCACAAACGGGATGATTTTTCGGAACAATTAGCGCTTGATATAAGCGTTTTGTTAGAAAATTTAATTAAGTAAACAAATTTAAGCGAGTGTTCCCCTTTTAAGTCGCTACAGAAAATTTAAGATTTTTAATTTTGTATTATAATATTTTGCAAATTGAATATGTAGATGTGTCTAGTATTTCTGACTTTACGTACTACATTTATTCTTAATTACTTTGCACGGGAAGATTGTTTGCCACTTATTTATAAAGATTTAAATAAATGCATTTTTATTCAATCTATAACTTGTTATATTTTTTAAAAGTAACCTATTTTTTGTCAAAACATAAAATTGAAGCTATTAAAAAACGATTTTATCCTCTTCCATAAAAAATTGCCGGCTAATAACATACTGAATCCATTTCCCATTACCCTCCTTTGGTTATCTAATGTACAAAAATGGGTTCAGGGGTTAATCCAAATATTTGAATTTACAAAAAGCAACTCTGGTCTATATTTAATTGAGAGTATTTTTGCATAGTGCACTTTTATAAAATTGACTGAAGTTTTGTGTATTTTACAATTTAATTTACTTCTATCATTTCATTTGACACAATATGCATATGACTGCACGGATGGCTTAGCGGTTTAAGTGGTCACCTCGCCACTACGCTGCCGCGCCGAGTGTTGTGGATTCGATGCCCACACGGGACAACACTTTGTGTAATCCTCAAATTGGTGTTCTGAGTCTGGGTGCTCTTTTTGTCCGTTCTTTGAATGTTTTTGAAGTCCCCTTGACACAGGAATTAAGTAGTCTAGTCTTGTCTTTTTAAAGCAAGAAACTAAACAAGAAAAAAGGAAATAATATTTATAGAATACTTTGATAGCGACGGCCAAAAGGTATTGACTTAAAAATTGTTAATTGCCTCAATGTTCTAATATTGCCATATTTAGGCACGTTCGCACCGGCTTAGCCGGAAAAATATAGATAAAAAAAAATAGAGACAGAAAACCGGTCGTGAAGCAATGTTTGTTTGCCGATAGAGGGTAGTTACCCGAAGTACCTTCTAAGAGTTGCAGATGCCCATGGGCGGTATATATACTCTATCCACCAGCGCTATCAGTTGTTGGAAGCTCTGTGTTGTGTGGGGGATACAGGGAGCGGAAAGAAGAGAGGAGGGATGAGGAGATGGAAAAGGAGATGAGGGGAGAGAAAAGGGGGAGTGGGAATTGGGCCTCCGGAAACCTCACTTAATTCGGGGAAATGCAACGCAAGCGTTACTTCACAACCGGTTTTCTGTGAGGCCGTGGTATCGCACCGGTCGAGCCGGCCCATTCGTGCCTAAGCATGGCTCTACCACTGAAACCTAAGCATGGCTCTACCACTGAAACCTAAGCATGGCTCTACCACTGAATAAATGGCATAATTATCAATCTATATATTGCTCTTGCTGCTATATAAGGCAGAAAAGAAAGGGTTATTGTTAGTTATATCATAAAATTAACGTTAGGAGGGCAAGATTTGACAATACGCAACCGTGACGTCACGATTTTGTATTGCATACAAAAATGTACCAAACCTACTGTTAAGATGTTTACCAAAAATATGTTGATTTGACTTTACTGTCATCAAGCAGGTCCTGGTCAAGTATAATGTAACTCGAACTGGCTGATGCCGGGACGTTCGAGCCCTCAAACTGCACAGATTCCTTTACTCCATAAACATACTTACATATACAGTAAGTTTTGAGACAGACCCTGATTTTAACGAGAAGGAAGGTTCTGAACAGTATGACTGCAAACATATATGTATGTATGTGTGATGATTCCTGCAAACATATATGTATGTATGTGTGATGATTCCTGCAACCCTAAATACTAATTAGAATCAGAACACTGTTTGAAGTTTGTCAGAAATATAGTTTGCTCGCTCCCTCTTATCGTTTTACAATAGAATATTATACATACATAATGATATGTAGGAAAATTACTTAACTGATTTCTGTCTACCACGAAGGGAAAATGCATTAGTTTCTATATGTTTAATAAATATGTAAAGAAAGAGAAATTAGAGAGAGATATTTTTTTTTGTTTCTCATCATCTCTTCTCGTCCTTTGTTAATTATATAAAATTACTAGTTGACCCGGAAAACGTTGTTCTGTCATAAAAATATGTATAAGGTCACCCTTATCATTTAAAGGTATGAAACATAGATATTGGCCGGCTACTGAATATGCATATAAAATTTCATAAAAATCGGTCAAGCCGTTTCGAAGGAGTATGGTAACTAACATTGTGACACGAGAATTTTATATATAAGAAGATATTAGATTAAACTGTTATCGATTGCACAGATTATATGTTTTATTTGTAATGGCATTTTTCTAAAGAAATTATAACTTAATTTTGTTAACGTTTTTAGAGACTGTCAACGACTGTTAAACAAAGAGCCCTTACTTTCATTTTCATTATATAAGTTTTGGTTGGTTTTGAGCAATGTAAATATATTAAGTATGTTGTTATAACTTTTGTTGTAATCATTATATGATTCAAACTATTCATTAATAACGAAATATAATAATAATTGCGTTCGATATAAAAAAACTATGAAAAAGTAGGAAATTCTCAATAACAGCCCAGAGTTTAATATTTGGCAGTGTTACATCCCCCTGCTCCGAGAGCACGTTAAGCCGTCCGTCCCGGTTGTCGTGTCATCTATGACAGTTGATATTGGGAAATCAGTGCTCTCAAATATACTGACAGTTAGTAGTCCAACTATCGAATTCGGTTAGCACTCAGCATGCCAGTCGCTCCGTGGAAAAACAAATATACAGAATATAACTAATAATAATAAGGCTGAAAAGAAGAAGATTTATTAATAAATTAAATAAAGAATACAATATAAATAATAAAAATTGAAATTATATACAGACGTGTATCATAAAATTACCTACCAGCGCACCCTACCAGCGCACGTGTTTCCTTCCCACTTTGATCCCGGGTCTTTTAAGCGGGGCGTGAAAAAGCATCTCACCAGGCCGCCATAGTGTGGGTCACCATGCTGCATTGACTAGACATGCAATGAGGATGGTGACCACCACTCTTGGACTCAATTTATTGCTTACCATCGGGCAAAGTGGAGTCATTATGGTAGGCTTACAAATAAAAAAAAAAATTAGTTTAAGTTATTCGTTTTAGGCTTTAACTCGCACACACAACCAGCACTAAATTTCAACGATTTAGAACGGAGACCATAATCTTACTTAGTCTTACAGTCAATTAACTATCGACTTATTTATGTCTTGCTTAGAAAGTGGTGCTATGTTAGAAGCTTAGTAACAGTTGTTTCCAATTATTTGGATAACTTTTAATAATAGTTGTTTCATAAATTATACGCATGTGGTATTTACCTACATAAGTATTTTACTTAGATAAAACACATTACTATGATCTGTTTTGTAGCGAATGTTTTAGTATAATAACTGCTGATAAACCAATCACCTCCTGGTAGCGTTCCCAGAAGCATTGCCACGTTGAATGGCTTATTCACTGTGCAAAGAAAAGGCGAGTCTTCTGGCCACGAGAAATGTCGATCCGATGTGTAGTTAGTTATTTCTCGTTCGTTTAGAAGTTAAAAAAGAAAAAAAGAAATAAATCACTGTAGGTATTTAAATATATATAAATGAAAAATTAAGTGTTTTAAATTAAATTAGATTTACAATGATCAGCAAGGCAAGGCAAGGATTTTTTTTATATGTGGGACAGACGAAAGAGGGCCGCCTGATTTTATGTGACAACCGCGACAAGAAAGAGTGAGGGGGGAGTATGAGAGGGGAGATGAGGGGAGGGGGAAACCTCACTAATTTAGGTGAAATAAAACACAAGCTTTGCTTCACAACAGATTTTCTGCCTTAGCCAGCCAGCCTCCCACTATAAAATCCGGCGCAGTACATTATAATTTATATCAAACTATAACTCTCTCATCTTTTTGACAGCTATGCACGGCTATGAGCAGTATTTGCTTGACACTCTCAATCAGTTACAGTGGCACCCAGTCCGCATTATCGACTGTCCTAAGGTCACCCAGTCTCTTAAGCCTCTGCAGTTGCGAAGAGATGTCGCCTCTATGGCAGACCTCTATCGCCTTCATCACGGAGAATGTTCTGAAGAGCTCTTCCAATTGGTCCCACCTTCTCTCTTCCTAAACACGACTACGCGTGCTATAGTGCTACGTGTGTGCGCCGTTTGAGAGTCGAAAATTTACGATCCCAAACTAAACGGCTTGGCTCTTCTTTCCTATGTCGATCGGTGAAAGCCTACAATTCACTACCAGCGCACGTGTTTCCTTCCTACTTAGATGCCGGGTCTTTTAAGCGGGCGTGAAAAAGCATCTCACCAGGCCGCCATAGTGTGGGTGACCATGCTGCATTGACTAGACATACTATGAGGATGGTAACCACTACTCTTGGACTCCTCTTATTGTTTTCCATTAGGCAAAGTGAAGTCACTATGGTAGGCCTATATGTATTAAAAAAAAATAGTTCTAAAAATAACTCAAATAGTAGAATATGCGCTTTTGTAATCACACGATTGTATGGATCTTTGCCAAGCCGGTAGGGTAGATTGAAAATTATTTACTCCGCTACCCAGTGCCACTGATCTTATCTGTGTTTGCTCTCTTTGACGAGGGTGCAGTGTTGTAAATACTTTAAGAGTGCTCTAAATTGCTATTACTTTTTGGTTCAAATATTTATATAATATTAATATTATAACAGCTCTAGTATATTGCTTTCATTTTTCTTTTCAATATATTTTATCCAAGTTTTTTGAAGAGAGGTGAAGTAATACTTTTTTTTTTACAAATCTCAACAAACAAAGGCAGGACACGAAACCTATAGAGTAAGTACGAGGGCCTCGCAGATAACCGGTTGTGAAGCAATGCTTTCGATTTATTTCGACGAGTGAGTAAGGTTACCAGAGTCCTTACACACTTCTGACTCTTGAGTTGCTTTTGTCCTAGGACGAAAGTAGTCACTTACCATTGGTTTACTCATTTTCTATCTAAAGAAAATGATTTATACAATAAAAAAAGTGATTTATACTAAAAAAAATGTGTTTAATTCATCAATACATTCATGACTCTATCTGTGTGTAAGCTGAAGTTTTTTTAGGGTCACTCGTAGGTACCATTATAATATACCCCTAAGCTATAATAATATATCGGTTGCATGAATTTCCATTTTAATTAGTCAGTTGTTGTATCAAACAAACCGTGAAAATCATGCCATGAATATTTGGTAAGACATTATGTTAATATCGCCGCCTACTATATGAAAGTTAAAAAACACACAAGTTCTGATCTCCATCTACAAGAATCATTATCATATGAACAAGGTTGGCAGAGTGCCAGCTATCAAGATTGATGGCTATGTATGCATATCCCGTGCGTAGGCTTTGGACGACAAAGAAAAGAAAGCTCTGATTATACTCGTGAGTTATTTTTATTACTATGCCTTATACCTTATGCCGAACAAATTTCTTCTTCATGCAAAGCGAAGCGAATCACACAATTGCACTATTTGATTTGCTAAGGTTCGCTTCGCTTCGTATTTAAATTGCCGATATTTAATCTACACAATGTGTAAGACAGGTTTCTTTTCGTAATGATATAAAATACTTCATTTTGGCCGTCCATTGCTGCTAACTGAACTGCCCCTTACACCATGACAACAACCTCTTCTTTTTGTGACTTATGTATCTAACCTGCCTTGGTTTTCTTTTTTATTGCTTCCCTTCGACTTTTTCTTTTATGATATAACTATATATTTAAGATATAACTTGCCGAAAGCAAGACATTTCTTTTTACTATAAAACGTTTTTTCCCTGAAATTTGACTTGTTATACTTCAGTGTCTATGAGCATCTCTTTTCAGATGGTGCTCTAAAATTTCCTCTACGTCTGCTTTTCAATATTTTAATAATTTATGCTGTTTCTGAATTGTGAATTATAACTGTCCTATAATATCCAAAAAAGAAAAAAATCCTTTATATTTCATATTATACAATAGTGCATCAGCACGGTCAGCTCCATAAAGGCGCAACTATTAAAGACTGCTTACCCGCCTTTCAGTTCTTGAGCAGCAAGCACGTTGCGGCCACAAAAGCCTCTCAAAACGAAACGGGGACTGGCAGGCAGCCAGCCAGCCTTTTCTTGTATCAATTTGAAAATTTCTCATGTAGAATTTGTTTGTTTTGTAGAAAACTGCCGACTGGTGTATGTTGAGTGTTGGATGCTGAATTTTGAACCGTGTAAGTGATTTTGTGCTTACGAGTGTTTGTGGAGTAAACGAGACAATCATTTTCTTAGTTTTTTACCGGTGTTTATTATTTTTTTCTTATTTATCGCTGTCTGGCCTATGTGTGGTGTGCCGTGTGGCAAGCCAAGTGGCTTTTAGATACGATACGTTCATATTTGTCTGTAGGCTTTCTGAATGAGCTCATGAGTAAAGGAGTACTCCACAAATATATTGTAAATAATAATAAAATTTAGTCATTTTTACTATAATTATTCAAGCAAAACTTTACTTCATGCATGTATGCATGAAGCACCCTACACGAAAAAAACAAAACCACGTATTGACAATCTTAAATACAGCGTTGAATACGAGTATAAACAGAATAAACGGCCGTTTCCCCCGTCGTCCAGGGTCGAGTTGGACGCAAAGAGTTTGCCCAGAAGATCGGCTTTTTCTTTAGCGTCGTGGGCCAACGAATTATCTCCTATGCGCAGAGGTGGAAGGGATGGCTTACAAAAGTTCCCCTGGACAGCTTTGGCAAGAGACCAGAATGCACGAGTTCCGGAGGGGAGACTAACTAGTCTCTCGCTAATTCTGCCGATGTGAGCCGACTTCGCCCCAGCAATTACTCTTTTGAGGGACCTGGAGGCAAAGTTAAATTGCTTCTTTAATGTGCTGGTCTTTACATCCCGTGCTGTCGTTGCATTAGCCCATGCTCGGTAACATTCCTGCTTTCGGCGGGACGCCGCTTTGCAGGTTCGACTAAACCAGGGCTGGGACTTGCCACCTGTGGGAATCAGGGAGAATGGAATGAAAAGTTCCATACCCTGAAGCACAACATCCGCGACAGAGTCAGCAACGACATTGGGATCATCCAGCGAGAAGCAAACCTGCCTCAATGGGTAGGATGCAAAGAATGTTCACATTCCATCCCAGTCTGCTGACCTATAGTGCCATACGCGGCGAATGCCTGTAACTCGCGGCCGCAGCGAGTGAACGAGTGGCACCATACTCCTAATCAGGCAATAGTCCGAAGAGCCAAGAGGGGCCTCAACGGATACTTTGTAGCCGTCAGGATGTGAGGTCAGCAGAAGATCCAACAGTGAAGGCACGTGGTTTTCTGCATCTGGGATTCGCGTAGGCGTTGCTACCAGCTGCGTCAAGCCATATGCCAAGGCGAAATCGTGAACAGATCTTCCCGCATGATCGGTTTTGAGCGAACCAAGCCATTCGGCGTGATGGGCGTTAAAGTCGCCAAGAATCACGATCTCTGCGATCTCTGAGTCTGTAGCCATTTGGACGTGGTCGATGAGTCGGTCCGTTTAGGCATCACCGCTATGGGACCTGTCGAGGCATAGGTAGATGCGGGGATGGTCGTCGCAGTCTACACGTAGCCATAAGATGGAGAGGTCCCTACCTTCAAGATTGCCGAGGCGGCGAGAAGTGATATCATCTCTAACGTACACGCATACACCAGCCTTAGGAACAAAGGAGTGTTCCAGTCCGTACCCAGGGTAGCAGAGGTAGGATGTGTCCGCTGGAGATGATATCTGCGTCTCGGTTAATAAGAGCAAGGCCGGCTTTGCTGTCTCAAGGTGGTGGACAGTGACGAGGTTTGAATGTAAGCCCCTGATGTTACAAAATTCCACGGTAAACGTGACAGGGGGTGCCATGATATGCCTTCTCTTGCCCCGAGCAGATTTTGAGAGCGCAGTTGAGCCCCCCCAGAGTACGAGGGGCAGCCTGGGCGTCCACGCTCAGGCATAATCCGTACTGAGGGTGGACGTCCAGGGGGGGATTCTCCAACGCTAGCGCTGGTACCCCCCTGGGGTATCCTTTTCGTTAACAGCGCTATCATTAGGGGGGATGGGGATTTTGGGCCTCCGGAGACCACACTCATTTCGGGGAAATGCAACGCAAGCGTTACTTCACAACCGGTTTTCTGTGAGGCCGTGGTATCGCACCGGTCGAGCCGGCCCATTCGTGCTTAAGCATGGCTCTACCTCTATTAATACCCAGTACCACCTTCTGCCTCTTGACCGCATTCAACGGAGAGCGACTCGCATCATCGACTGCCAAGATATTTCTGATCGACTTGACACCTTGGCGTTGCGTAGAGATGTAGCTTCACTCTGCATCCTCTATCGCTTGTATCATGGGGAGTGTTCAGAGGAATTGTTCGGACAATTTGTTCCAGCTTATGAAACAAATTGTCGCCTGCCGTATTTCCGAACCGATACGACCTTCAAACCTTCAAGAAGAGAGCGTACCTCTACCTAAAAGGCCGGCAACTCACTTGTGACTCTTGAGTTGCTGGTGTCCATGGGCGGCGGTAGTCACTTACCATCAGGTGACCCGTCTGCTATTTGCCCCCTATCGCATAATAATAAAAAAAAAAAACCAAGTGGCTTTTAGATACGATACGTTCATATTTGTCTGTGGGCTTTCTGAATAAGCTCAAAGATCATTGTAAAGGAGTACTCCATAAATATATTATAAATAATAATAAAATTTAGTCATTTTTACTATAATCATTCAAGCCAAACTTTACTTCATGCATGTATGCATGAAGCACCCTACACGAAAAAAAAACAAAACCACGTATTGACAATCTTAAATACAGCGCTGAATACGAGTATAAACAGAATAAACGGCCACGCTGAGAGAACTTGTTTACATCAACGATATAAATTTTACAAGAATTGGCCCAATAAATGGGGAATAGTGAAGGGAAAAGGCGAAATCTGGCTATTGAGAGCTTGATATTTTTATTTTTAATTTATGATTTTATTTTTTTTAAGAAGAAGAAGTTTAAAGTACCTGTATAAATGTGGTCTTATTATAACTCTTAAACCGGCTGTGAAACAACGCTTGTGTTGCTTTCGCCAAAATTAGTGAGGATTCCGGAGGCCCAAATTCCCCTCTCCTCATCCACCTCTCCTATTTCCTCTCCTCGCTTTCCCCGATCCCTAATCACTCTCAAAGGCAGGCAGCGCACTTGCGAATCTTGAGTTGCAGATATGGAAGGCGGTCGTCACTTACTATCAGGTGAGAATAATTGAAAAAGGATGTGAATATTTAAACAACGTATGATATTTTATTTCCGTTATATCTTATGTGCTGCGGCACACTTGGTTTTAAACAGAGGTATTATGGCTTATACTCGCCCGAACAAAATCATAAAAAAGAATGATAGGAGGTGACTACCCTGTCACCTCCCATCACTGTAAAGCACCCACACATATATTTTACACAACTTATTTAAGATTCCTGTGGGACCTCTCTCGAACATAAAATATCATTATTTTATTTCCATTATATCTTATGTGCTGCGGCACACTTGTTTTTAAACAGAGGTATTATGGCTTATACTCGCCCGAACAAAATCATAAAAAAGAATGATAGGAGGTGACTACCCTGTCACCTCCCATCACTATAAAGCACCCACACATATATTTTACACAACTTATTTAAGATTCCTGTGGGACCTCTCTCGAACACTCGCGGGTTTTATTCCACGAGCGATACACAGTTACAAATTGTTGTAATATATTGTATCCTTTTAGGGTTAAAGTGAAAACCGATCGGCTTAATGCGGTAATCAGACTTTTGATCAAGTTTTATTATCTTATGTGCTATTTAGTTTATGTGTTTTATTAGGACCGATTGTATCTTTGTTAAAAAGCGAATATGACATCAAAATTGACATTCCTAACACAATGTACAATGTCGAACACCATAGTAATCCAAAAAAAACTTATTTTTAGTGTACCAGCTAACCAGTTTTGGTATTGCTTTTACAGATTAGGTGACTAGTACTAGACTAGACTGTATAGCATTTAATGATCTATTACTACATGAATGTAATCTGAATAGTTTTTTCTTAGATGACTACTTAATATTAATAATGTACCTATTTTTTTTTTATAATATAGATGAACAGACGAACAGACGGGTCACGTGATGGTAAATCACAAACATCGTCAATGGACACTTCCAAGAGTCGTACTTGCGCTGCCCGACTTGAGGGTGATGATCGATGGGAGGATGCGGGGAGGGGAAAGAGGAGAGGGCGAGTTTGGCTCAACGAAACCTCACTAATTTCGAGGCTATGCAACTCAAGCGTTGCTTCGCAACTGGTTTTCTGTGAGGCCGTGGTATCGCACCGGTCTAGCACGATAATATCATAGGCGAAATTAGTTATTGCTGCATATAATGTTTGCATTCATTTAATACTACATGTCTTTATTCTCTTCTAAGTTATAAATTTATCACCAGTCAAATCATTGATGACGACTACTACCTTCTTCTGAAGAAAACTATTTTTTCATGATCACAATGTTATAAAAAAATTAAATATTGCGATATTACAATCAGTGTGTAATTTTAAACATATATAACATATTGTATTTATTTAGTAAGTCATAACTTGTGATCTACACTTTGAATATTAGGAACAAAGAAGTCAAAAATACTATAATAGTATAAAGTTACCTTAATATCTCGGAACCTAATAATAGTAGCTTAGTGGAATAAATATGATTTAATGGACTATTAAATACTCGTCAAATGTAAAAACACCTGAGAAACGATCCAAGTAAGCTTGAATCGAAGAGAACGTGGCTGTGGCCTCACGTAAAAATGGCTCTTAAAGTAGCAAACATTCGTGGAGGAAATCAATCAAGTAAATCAAGTCAGGATCCTGTCTACATGTTAATGCCCGCCCTCATGTGACCATCCATTCCTCTCGAGTGAAGTTATAACATATACAGAAAAATACATGCAAAAAACCATTATGAACTGTTGTGTTCATTATAATGTTATCAATATTTAATATTATCATCATTGCCGTAATTCGGCATGAATACTTAGTGTTACACCTTTACTAATAGATAAATTAGCTTTTGAAAAATGTTAGAGTAAGATTTACTGATAATTTCGTTAATTTGTGGAAATAGCTTTGCTTTGTTTACTTAACTTATTAACGATCCGAAATAGAAAAAAAAATCATTTTTAAAATCAAGTAATATTTCCAAACATGTAGCTGCCAAGGGGTTCTCGTGGGAAATGGAATAGGGTCACCCCATATCTTCCTGTGGCTATTGTAAAAAGCGGCTAAGGGATTGGATTGTTATATATCATATAGAACATATACATATGTATATACAGTCATATTTAAGGAAGGCGAAGTAAAAATATACAAACCAATAATATTAATAAAAAGCTGCAGGGAAATGGGATTCAAAACTGGAATCCAATGAAAATAAATTATTGGTATGAGAATAATCTTTTCGTTTTATTTCAAAGGCGGTGCTGTTTTAAAACGTGTGTACTTCGGGATGCCCAACTAGTTTCGGTCCCGACGGGAGACCTTTCTCAAGGATTAAGTCGTCCAGTCGCGACCGTCCCGGACGTCACACCATATATTTAACCGCATATTTAAATAAATATGAATGTAACTCCCAAAAGTTAATGTCCTAAGACAGGGTTTATAATAATGTCATGAATTTTATTCCTATTGTCATTATTAACATGATGGTAGGGACCATCAACATCTTCGTCATCACCACAATCTTCACCGTATTTCTTACTATTCTTTTTTTAGTTCGTTTTTTAATGTAACTACTTAAGTGAATTATGAAGTATCAGAATCACAGGAGTTTTCTGATTGAATTTGAGCCACCTCAAAAGGAAAGTATAAGTAATAAATAGCGGCTTGTATAATAAGTTGCTTGTTGAATTTTTGGCTTCATTCCAGGATGCCTTTAAGTGGTCTTGTTAACACGAATATACAATGTTTACTTACTACGTCGCTGTAAGAATTACCCGTTCTTTTCTCTTTCTTTTAATTTCTAGGAAGTGTTTTTCTAGCATTAACTTTTGTCTTCATTTGGATTAAACCGGACAAACATCAAACAAGATTATTTTTCTATTAAAATCTTAGTAGAAGAAATAAAACTGTTCGGTTTTTAAAGTGGACGGTTTCGAATAATTGTAGAGCAATATAATAAAATAGTATAAATGGTTTTAATTGAATTTGAATTGCAAATATTTTAATGTCAATGTCAATTAGACAGATGTACGAGTATATGTACATTCTGGGTGGGATTGACGGCTTTCCCTCTAGAGATATTGCCTCTCTATACTACTCTACTAAGAACCATATAGCAAGGCAACCGATTGACGGCAACAGTGGTAGAGCATTGCTTAGGCACAAATGGGCCGGCTCGACCGGTGCGATACCACGGCCTCACAGAAAACCGGTTGTGAAGTAACGCTTGCGTTGCATTTCGACGAAATGAGTGAGGTTTCCGGAGGCCCTACTCCCCCCACCCCTTTCCTCTCCCCTCATCTCCTTTCTCCTCATCCCCCCTCTCTTCTTTCCGCTCCCTGCATCCCTCATCCCTCATCACCCTCAAAGGCGGGCAGCGCACTTGCGACTCTTGAGATGCGGGTGTCTATGGACGGCGGTTGTCACTTACCATCAGGTGACCCGTCTGTTCGTCTGTCCCCCCATAGTATAAAAAAAAAAATGTTGGCCTTTGATGCTCATCTACTGTTTCGGGGATATGGGCGTGAGATTATGCTATATACATACATATATGTATGTAAGTGTTGTAGTAAAATACTATATTACATATACATATATGTTCACGTATCCCCTAAAGAGTATGCAGAGGTGTATTTACCACTCACATTTTGCCAATTAGAATTTGGTCCCACTAAAGTAATAGATTGCAAGGATGTTGCCTTGAACTGGGTACTGTATGACTATACATACTGTCTCATAGATAATAGTCTGAACCCTTAGTCGCCTTTGCCAAGAGATGCGGTGGCCCTATTCCACTCTACCGTGAACTAAGTGGCTTATTAAATAAGTAAATATTAGTAAATAAAATACAAATAGTATATAATAATATAATACTATATTAAAAATAATAAGTATAATGTTGTGTTGTCTTCCTGTTAACACTCAAAGCTAGATTAAATGACGGATAACTATTCCAATTGCAGCCTTTTAAAACTACAAGTAAAGTCATATACTAACGTCTCACTATAAAATATTAACCAATGGGTCGTAATGAAGAAACCGATAAAATATACCACTACCATAACTTGACCTCTCGTGGAGTTCCCGTAGCCGCTTTATATACCCAAAATAGCACAGCTCGAGGGACGTGCGGGAGACTTATGTAACTGGTCATCAAATACAATACATTCAAAATGGAAGTACGATGTAATAAATCTATGGCAGTTGGGCTCCGGTTCATTTTTCTCTTTTCCCTTGGAAAAAATGTCTTCTATTAATACGAATGAGATATGATCCGACAAAATATATATATTTTACCTCAGCAGTTTATTATTGTACTTTTTATTTCATAATACGTTTCTATTGTACATTAATAGATAACTAAAAGCTAAGTCTTTAACGATTTTTTTAAGACTAAGTGATAGCACTTTTCTATTACATTTTAAACAAAGAAGTAGCTTTTAATTATTTTACAAATTTTGACTCAATATAATGATAATCGTCGTTTTTTAAATTATGCCGGTATACTCGTAGATATAGGATTCAACTTATTATATTTCAAGAAATATATTTATAATGACATGACAGACAAATTTTAATCAAAAAGACATCTAGTAAGTATATTAAAATATTTTTTACTACACATACACACATACCACATATTGTAATATATACACATACACACATACCACATATTGTAATATATACACATACACACATACCACATATTGTAATATATACACATACACTCATACCACATATTGTAATATATACACATACATACATATCACATATTGTAATATATACACTCATGCCTGTATGTAGTCTAATTAACGCCTACATTTTGCCAAATTTAACATAGTTAGTTAGTAATTAGTTAATATAGTCAGGGTGGCATACCTATAACTCGCACTCCTCTAAGTAATAATACAACGTATAAAAATGAAAGTGGTAGTTGATCCATTTTTACGTACAAATAATCGATGTATACTTATCTATCTACTTTTATCTTATAAATTAATAAATAAACATGAATTTTATTTTCACTATTGAAAGGTCTGATAAGTTTTTTTATATTTTTTCTTGATTCTATTAACAATTGAGATGGTAACCTTTTGCTCTTCTTAACGCCTTCCTGTAAAGATATTAAAAGTACAATTGACTCAGTACACTTAGGAGCTATTGTTATTATAATGGTACAACTTCTTTTAAATATATAATATACATTTAATCAAGAGTACACTGAAGTATATATGTATATGTAAAGTCAAAGATAAACTAGATACAAAAAGGATTTACATTGAAATTTCGATCAAGATTTACGGTGGCTACTCGAGATAGCACTAGTCGCTCGTAAAACACAATGCTTTATATTCTCATGTAGAACATATAAATCTTTACCTTCTGTCTGTACGTAAATACATCTTATTTATCAAGGCCCATTTAAATGCAACAAACGAATGAGAAACGACTGAGCTTCAAAAATATTTAAGATGGCATCTCAATTGTTTAAACAACATGCTAACTAGAAGCATGGCAAAGAAAAGCAAGCCATTATTTTCTTACAGTTGCTATATTTTAAAATTTTTAGTTTCCTGGTTTACAGTCTCTCTAAAAAGCTTTCAGTATAACTGGTAAGGAGTTAGCGCCGTCCGGCGGACGTCATCCAAAAGCATTGCTTGTATTCTTATGCGTTGATAACCACCATCCACCTTGGGTTTTAAAACAGTAACTGGATAAATCAAAAGAAACATATTTTTTCATATTTTAGTCCATTTATTGAAAAGGTTAGGTATTGGAATAGACTACGCAATGGGCTGATTTCACCGGACTTATATCTTAGCCTTATGAAAAACTGGCTGTCCAATAATGCCTGCTTTGTATTTCACCGAGTGAATGACGGTAACAAAGGCCCTCCTTTTCCTATTTTCCTTCACCTCATCACCTTAGCGCAGACAATTGTTAGAATTTTGTGGATGTCAGGTGAAACGTCTGCTCATTTGTCTCCTAAAAAAACACTACACTACGCTACAATTAAAAGTACGTCTTTTATATAAGTGCACTGGTTACATGTCCTTATATGGTATGGGGTAAGCGCAAGTGTTGCGAAATGTTAAAATGTTGTATATTTTATAACACATTTTCGTAACGTTCGAGCATAGTTGTATGTAATCTAGCACTATGTTAATTTGTTTTAATCTGTAAAGCAAACTAACGCGCGATGGTGCTTTCATGGTACCCTCGTCACTGTTAATATGGGTAAAATTTTGTGTCCAATTCGAAAGGGTTTAATTTAAGCATATAACGGAAAATTATTAGCAAACTTGTGTACCGTATAAGATTTCTAAGCTATGGGGCAAAAACTGAATATTTTATGCTCAAAATCCAGATAGACTTCAGTACTGAGTCTCAGTGTTTTAGTGTGTAACCTTAGCCAAGAAATACTCAATTACAGTTTTGTAGTTTGGACTTGTTTGGACGTGCCTGAACGCGAGTTATATACCACCCAATACATAAGACCTAATGGAGAACACTGAGAAGTTTGACTTACTTTACTTGCTGTGTAATAAGAGATGCTGTATAATGGGATGATGATTAAGTATAACAATCTTATTAAAAAATATTAAAAATAGTGAAGATATAACAAAGATACAAAAAAAGAATATTCGAAATTTACAAACAGTCAAGCTAAGTAACAAGCATAGTAAATCCTCCTTCACGAAGGTGATTAAATGTATCAGAAACTGGTCTAACTACATATTATATGTGTAGCAAGTTCCACCATGTACCAACAATCAACAGTATTAATAGCCTGTTTAACTAGCTTTAATGTCTCCTGATGAACGCTAGATTATTCTTAAATATAAACAACGAGTATGCAAAGTTTTATTGCTATCGGTTGAGTAGTTAAAGCAAGAAAGCAATGTAACCAAACAAATTAACACACGTTCGCTTTTATAATGTATAATAGCAAATTTTTCAGTGGTAGAGCCATGCTTAGGCACGAATGGGCCGGCTCGACCGGTGCGATACCACGGCCTTACAGAAAACCGGTTGTGAAGTAACGCTTGCGTTGCATTTCCCCGAATTGAGTGAGGTTTCCGGAGGCCCAATTCCCCCTCCCCCCTTTTCTCTCCCCTCATCTCCTTTCTCCTTTTTTCCATCTCTTCATCCCTCCTCTCTACTTTCCGCTACCTCCATCCCCCATCCCTCATCACCCTCAAAGGCGGGCAGCACACTTGCGACTCTTGAGTTCCAAATGTTCATGGACGGCGGTGTCACTTACCATCAGGTGACCCGTCTGTTCGTCTGTCCCCCTAAAGTATAAAAAAAAAACAGCTATTATACATTATAAATTGAATAAAGTCGACTTTGTACAAGTGGAAATTTGTGCTATTCTACACTATAATCAATATCTGTGCCATATTCCATTTAAATTCGTTAAGCTGCCGTTTCTGGCATTTAAACTTTGACATTATTACATATGTTAGGTTTTAAACCTTAGCTTCTTGAGGTAATTCCACCAGTTATATCGCTACAACAAACGTAAAGCAGCTTATATAAAAAGAAAACTCACAAATTCACAATTGTAAAGAAGAATAATTCTACTTATATACTGTAATTGACTTTGTTGAACGAATTTAATAGAAAATTTGTCAGAATATGAGAAAGGTTTCGGGGTTCGAAAACCTTTTTCCGCGTATGGCTAAAAGTAGACGAAAAAAATGTTTTATCTCTATAAAGAAGATTCCATTGTTTCGCTATATAAGTTACCGTTTAATATATCCTATCCTTATATATATATTTGTGTCTTTTACCTTACTGATGTTAGTATATTTTTCTAGCTGATGACTAATGATTACTGATGCTGATGTAGGAAAATAATTATCTGTTAAACTGATCAATTATAAGTGTAATTATTTGATTATTTGTGTCACGACACTTTAAAACTGTGGCAACGTTGATAACTAGTCCTTTTTTTTCTGTTTCAAAAATTCATATACGCTGAACATCAAAACCAAATTTTGTGAACACAACTACCCCCATGGTGACATGCACCAAACATATTTAAATATTCATTATACTTATTCTCTCCTGTAAATCCAAGCTTTTGAGGCGATTCGCATTCGATTATTTCATATTCCATAATCGATGCGTTATTCAATATAACTAACAATGTTCTTTATACCGTGAACGTAGTAATTGAATTTAGTATAATTGGTACGTTTTTGCGATTTTGCTATTATTTGTTTGCCTTTATTTGAATTTCGAACAGTTTATTGACTGACTCTATGAAGATTTCGTTAGTTTTGTTATATATCCGAAATTGGATAACAAATATTTAGACAATCAGGCTGTTAATTTTATCTATGGCATATCGTATATAGGAAAGAAATAAGCTATGATACAAATAGGATACAGAAAAATCCTGAAAACTCCTGCAGCTACCGGATTCACCGTTACATCTGACACTCCTTGAAAATCTGGTGGTCTGCAGTTTCTGTCTCCCATTTATGAACAAACTTCTAAAATAATTATATTGATTTAAAATCCAAAAAAATCCAGTGCCAAACTAAGACGAAGCTAGGAATAAACAGAACGAGGACAATACGGCGAGTCTAAATGAAATCTGGCCGAGGAACGTCCATTGTTTGAAGCAGGACATTGCAACTTTATTGTGAACGTAATGAGAAGTCTGTTGAATTGTGTACTGTTCTCAACACTGTCAGTTCTAGCTGGTGGTTGGGGAAGGAATTTCATTTCTCTACATGCGTGTTTATATCTTACCGGGAAACCTGTTCATTTAGTGTAACTTGTTTCAAGAATAAATATTACTATAAAATGTTTTTAAAGTCATTACTTATAATATTAAATCAAATAATTAAAATATTATGTATGACATATGTGTACCAGTATTGTATTAGCTTTTGGTCGCAATCAGAATTTTCATGAAATATTTATTTGTACTGTATACGAAATAAGATTTGGTTAATTTAGAATTAAATAGTAACAGCTAGTGAGCAATGTAAGGATAGAAGCAAGTGACGGGCTGCTGTCTGAGACCAGCACCAAGGGTTAAAAAGCATGAGGTCATGTATGCGTGTATCACAGATGTAGATAGTATCTATCTATAGCTATGTAAAAAAAGTATTTGTGTTTGGTTTTTACACTCTATTCAGCCCTATTACTAACAGGCACTTCGAATACTATACAAGAATGAATCAATTATTTGGTTTACACATATAGACCATCGTGTTAATTCTTTTTTATAACTTCAACTGAAGTGCCGACACTCAACCTGTTGAAAATGACAATTGGAATATTCCATAGTAGATGGCTGCATAACTTGATTTCATTATTCTTACATACCTACTCTCACTTTTACAGCCCTTTAAAAGCGTCGGCAGAAACGTCTTACACTTTTTTTTTTTGCCATTATAATACCACTTATGTAATAGTTGGCATGTCTCTCGTCGTCAACCGAGTACTCTATAATATACTGTATAATAATAATGTCTGATAAAGTGCAGTTCAATCCCTTAGTCACATTTTACGACACAAGCGGGAAGAGATATGGAGCCGTATCCTACTCCATCCAGAATCACGCTTAACAACATCATACATTTTGCATTACCTATGCTTATTTGTGTCCTTCTTTAAATTATCTTATGGAACATATTGTCACCTGCCGTAATTCCGAACCGATACGACCTTCAAACCTTCAAGAAAAGAGCGTACTCCTACCTAAAAGGCCGGCAACGCACTTGTGGCTCTTGAGTTGCGGGTGTCCATGGGCGGCGGTAGTCATTTACCATCAGGTGACTCGTTGACTCGTTTGCCCCCTATCGCATAAAAAAAAACTATTATCAAAACTGCCTTAAAATCTCTATCTTTTAGAAATATTTTGGGTACAGGTTATCATTTTGAAACAGAAGCCTTATAAATGAAAAAAAAAAAAAACCTTCATGTTATTACCATGTGCCGCAGAATCGCTGAGTAAACACTTTTAAGAAAATAACATCCGTGGAGTCTCCCTCTGTCGTCTCTAGATATATTTTTATATTGTCACGAAACCGGTCGAGTGCATACGGGCCGGATAGTGGGTTCGGTATACATTTTTTTTTTAGTTTAGTATCATGAACTTTTATAAAGCAATATGTATAAATACGTAATAGTCGTACGTAGATTGAAGTAGCTGTCACCTAAATTTGATCTAAGGTTTACTATCAAAAAATACATAGGGTATAAAGTCCGGCTTGTGCTACATTCCTACGAAAAGTGTACTCATATAAATTATTGTTTTTGCGTTATACACACATATATTCATGACGTATCTATCTCAAAAATCAATAATACTTTAAAGAAAATGTTGGGCCAAACCATCTCTCTCCGCCTCTTTCAAAATCCGCCTCGTTTTCAAAATCAATTAAGCCGTTTGCTTAATTGATTTTGAAAAAGAGCCATGTACCTATGGATCTGATCGACCACGGCCTTACAGAAAACCACTACTTAAATAATGATTGGATTGTACATATTTCACGGAAGGAGTGAAATATGTACAATCCAATCCAACCCCTTTCTCTTCACCTCTTTCCCCCCCACTTGCTCTTCCTCTCTTTTTCCGTCCAAATTTCACCAAACCTTCAAAGGCCGTCAGCGACTCTTGAGTTGCAAGTGTTCATGGGCGGAGTTAGTCACTTAACAAGAAAATAAGGAAAACGTTTAATAATTTAATAGTGGTTACTTTAGTTGTTTATAATGATATTTTCATATTGTATATTTGTAGTCTGTACTTACGCACAATTAGGCCGGCTCGAGTGCTCGACCGGAGAACAAAAAATGTTTGAATTATATTGCCGAGTGAGGGTACCGGGGGTCCAACTCGCACTCTCCTCCATGGGGGCGGTTGTCACTCATCATCACTGTTAAAAGATCTTGGGATAAAATATTTTTATTCAGTCTTATTCATGTACAGGTTGTTTCAGAAAAGTGTATTAATATATCATACACAGTAAGTAATTAATCCTAGTGCAGAAGCTGTCTTAAAAAAAAAATACTTAAAGTTTTAGGAAAAATGTTGATTTTCAATACACAAATCTAACTTTGAAACAATTCTTTGATTGATTTTTATCATTTTTCTATAAACCTAACTATTAGTTTAATAATAAATATCTATATATTTAGTAAAAGAGTTGTTGTGTTGTGATGTTTGTGGCATATACGAAGCCTTGAAAAAAAAATCCCTTAGTACTAGGAACCAAAAAAATATATTTAATTCTCTTATATTTCATTCATTTCAAGCTATTGATCGGCGACACATAACACTCCCATATTATATCACACTTTTCTGAAACAGTCTGAACAATTAATTACAAATAAGATGATTGTCATTCAATGTCTCTACGTTCTAAATACGACTCTTACCTGCCAATAAACAAGTAAATTAAAAATAAATTTATTCCTGAGGATCTCTAAAAGTCCAAAGTGCTATACAATGACAGAATACAATCGGTAACAAACAAAGGAACGTTCTCCGGCATATCGGAGCTATCTTCACTTCACTGTTCAGCCTTCAAATCACGACCTTAAAACAATAAGATAAAGTTGAATTTTATTTGTTTCAAGAATCTGATATTATTTATATATTATTACTTCATAAATATGTAGTTTGATGATGGAATGCTGTTTAGATTTTCTTTGTAACGATGATGGAAATTCTGTTGCATAATCTTAACTCGAGTGCAAAGTATCCTGTAGATCTTTAGGTATAGTTTTGGGGTCGTAAGAAAAATATTTTTCCAGTTGCAAGCTCAGGTTAAAAGTTCTTGAACATAAAACTGATTTGGACAATTCAATAATTAAATTGGCACTGTTATGGTACCTGATCTAGATCTGTATATATTAGGGAAATGTTATATGACCATGGAAATACAAAAGTAAGTGATAACCGCCACCACCGATAAAGCATGAACATTCGCTACTCAAGAGCGCTCAGCCAGCATTCAGAAACTGACAAATTTCATGGAAATGCAACGCAAGTTGCTTTACAGCTGATTTTCTGTGAGGCCATGATATCCCACCGGTCGAGCCGGCCCATTCGTGCCTAAGTATGGCTCTACTGCTATTAATATTGACGACTAACTTGTATTGTAAATAAAATATTGTAATGAAAACCGGTAGATAAACGAGAGAATTGAGGCAACCGTATTCGGCAGCAAGCAAACAAAACAACATTCTTTATTATACAGCCTCAACAGTTTAAAATGTTAAACATGAAAACAAACACAATAAATTTCCGATTTCTGCTTCTATTAATTGTTAACAGCTACAAAAACCTTCTAAACCACTTAGAAAGGACCACTGAAAATAACCCACCACTCTATACATTAAAACCATTCAATTTACATCAACAAAGAGGGAAAATACATATCCTTGAATTCTTCGAATCTTTGCAAAAGCGGGGAACAGTATCATCTCGGGGAAGCACGTTTTATTATATATTTCATATATTTCACTTGTATATTTTCCTTACAGCGTCAATTTGAATAGAACCTCTGAATGGCTGCCACAGCAACGGAAGCTTTCTCCATACTTATTAAATACAGTTATACTTAATATGAAATTTGTAGGCGAATATTATAATTCATTTGTAACCAGACAGATCATACAAAAGTCTGTATTGTATGCCACGCTAATGTTTGTAGTTATAGTGTAGGCTTCTTAAAATTATGTTTTTGTTTAAATCAATTGTAACAGTGGTAGAGCAGTCTCAAGCCGTCAAGAATTACACTTGAAGTTGTTTTCTAAGGTTTGGTCAATTCCCGTAATTACAGAGTTATCTAATCTTTTGGGTGTCGTGACTGGTCATCTCAAAACTGAAAAGGTTTGTTTGTATAAAGGCGGCCATGGACGCACGCTAAATGGAACCTGAACGGCTTGTTTTTATGTAGATTTGGATCCTTAAGTTTGTTTCCTAGTTTATTTTTAAGACTAGTCATGGAAACTACTGGCATCACCTAGCTTTTAAGTAGTAATATGCTTCTAAGTGTCTGATCAAATTAAATTCCAAATCAAGTATTCATTACTATGATAGAAAACTATATGCCGTGTGTAGTGTACCGCATATGTATGACTTATATAAACCAAAATGTCACCAATTAAGGGCCTCTATCAAACTGCACCAAGTTAAAACAATCCATTTAAATCTGCCTTCGATAATTATCGGACTTTTGAACACCAATCGAGCATGAATAAATATCTCACAAATGCCACACCGAGACGCCCGAACTTTCCCGAAGTTTTACGAACGAAACGACTGCACTCGAACGATAAAAGTTTTTGTCGAACAGGCGTCATGGCAAGGAATGTCACAAATGTGATTTAAATTTGTCATAGCGATATTTTTATGGCAGACACGTTTTGATTCGAGCGTGTGTTGAATAGCCGTCACCTTCTGATCATTTAAATTCTCTTGTATTTCTTTAATCTTTGCAGATTTAAAGATATTTTTTTAAAGCATATATTTAAATGTTTTTTTAGGTTCCTCAGAATAATTTAGGTATTACAGAATACTTTTCAGTATAAATAAATAATACGCAACATAAAAACATAGAATTGACGGTGTTTTGGTTGTTTTGGTCGGTCTGTTGGTCTTGAGGTTAGTGAACCTCTCTCAAATAGACCGTCAATGTTTTTATATCAAAGTACCTCGCCTATTGCCAGTTCTAATTGTTTTTCACTGTAATCTGTAATCTGATTCATTGATTGAGTGCCCAAAGCCGGTTCATGTGCTAATTTACTAACTTGGTTAAAAAAAAAAATGGAATATCGTAGTTTCCCAATTAAATTGAAGGTTTAATCTTTTTCCTAATTTAAAGAATCCTGATTTAGTTTATTAGGTTTTTAGAAACGTGATCTCATTCTTAAAATAGGAACAGTTTGTTGACCCTTTGGGCAAAAACAGTTTTATCATAAAATTGATTCAGCCTAATTAATACACCTTTTAACGTTGTAAAAGGGACAGTGAAATGCGGTTAAAGGCTCGATGGAGATTTAAACAGTATAACCTGCTACAGTCGGTAATCCGGGCAGCGCGGTCGATTAAAAAGTTCGAAAAATGACCGGATATAGCACACAACTCGGTGACGGCTTAATGAAAGAATCGAATTGGGATCCCCATGAGAGGTAATCGGTATTACCCTAATTTTGTTTCGCCAAAACTAAATATATTCAATATTTAGGCATGACGCTAAAAGAGAAGTTATTGTTGTAGGTTTGACGTGTACGTCACTGTATTTGTTTGTGGCATCATAGCTCCTAAACGAATGCATTGATTTTGACTGACTGACTTTTGTTTGTAAGTTAAGAGTGATCGAGAATGCTTCTTAGCTCTGTTTTAAGAAAATCTGCTCAGATGTCTGAAAAGCCTTTTTTCAAATCGTTGGTGTGGTACCTAAAATTTAATGTTTATAGTTATTAATGAGGTTAAGCGAGTTTAGTGGAATATGTTTATAAAATGTAAAAAATATTTATTAAAAATATATATTTTTGATCAATAAATAAAAATGTATATATGCTCTAGCAATATCTTGGTTTTAACACATTTATCAGCAACTGTAAAATACACCGTCATCTATGAAACTAAGTTGAAAATTTTTAGATTGAAAATAGTTACGTACAAGAATATTTTGTTCAATAAATCAAATATGTCTTTGCTTATTGAAACATTTCAGCATTTTCCAGTGGGTGTTATAAAAGGTGACTAAAGCACTGTTCTCTATCTAACAATATTATGATGCCCACATGGCAGCAATAAGCTTGTTGCACCTTAAGTACCAGCTACAACAGTGGTAGAGCTATGCTTACACACGAACCGGTGCGACACTGCGGCCGAAAACCGGTTGTGAAGCAACGCTTGCATTGTAATTCCCCGAAATCAGTGTTTCCCATCTCCCGATCCTCCCTCTCTTCTTCCCCTCCCCGGATTCCCGCATCCCCCCCGCCTCATCACCCTCAAAGGCGGGCAGCGCACTAACAACTCTTGAGTTGCATGTGTCCATGGACGGAGGTTATCAATTACCATCAAGTGACCCGTCTGTTGATATGTCTACCTATAAAATAAAACCTGTTTACCCATTTAGGGATACAGGCGTAGTATATAAATGTATGTAACATATTTAAAAAAAACTCAGGGCGTCTTAATAGGTTTATCGTATACTACCCTGTTTTTCAATAACTTCAGTTAAGAACGAGGGCTACTAGTAATACCCGCAATGCTTTCACAAATCTGTCAACAATAACAAAAACCGACATTTACGCAATAATACACCCTGGGGGGTGATTGCGTGAACAATACGATTCAGTCTTTCTTTCATTTGTCCAAGCTGTATGTTTCGTGAATTTCTTTTTTTTTTTTGTTGAGATCATGTGGCTCTTGAAACAGCGATTGATTAACTTCTTTGATATGTTTTCCTTTATTTTTGCTAACCTGTTTGAATGCAGTTATACTCGTATAACAGAATAAAGAACGAGTTTCATATGTATTATGTATATAAATGTATTTAAGTTTTTGCAAGCTTTTAATTTTTTTTTTATTTAGATTGCAAGTTATGTTCGTTCGGGACAAACCACGCCGATGACAATGCAGCTTTCTGATAAGCACAACCTCAGTTAAAAATATTTTTAAATTATTTTTCAGAACTTAAATTACAAACAAGACTGTAGTTTGAAAACAGAATCAGTATGCCACCTCTTTGTTCACTGATAAGTTTGATGTTTTATAATTAACAATTTGTGCTAATTTGTCACGAAACAGAAAGCCATGATTCAAGGTATATTAGAAATTGTATGTTCTATATTTATCTGTATTTTTTTTAAAGACAACTTCCACATTAGGAAAAAAATCTGTTTCGTGGGGGCCTTTACAAATATTCGGGCATTACAATAACGGGCACAAATAATACCCAGATTCAGGACAACTATTTCAGGGGTCACACAAATGTTCGTCCCGTGTGGGAATCGAACGCAGGACCTCCGGTTCAGCAGTCAGGGTCATTAACCACTAGACCAACAGCAAATGTTAAATCAATCATGCCAGCTAATCCTCATTCTGCTCTACGTCATTCTTATCTTTTGCTCGATCACTGTTTCGTGGCCCTGTTTTATAGAAGCAGGTCGTGAACAAATCTTGTTAGAC
The DNA here is from genome assembly GCA_947561695.1 of Tyria jacobaeae. NCBI lineage: Eukaryota > Metazoa > Arthropoda > Insecta > Lepidoptera > Erebidae > Tyria > Tyria jacobaeae. The sequence goes on along the minus strand of OX387217.1, from coordinate 21,419,547 downwards.
GCACCTCTTTGTTATAGTTTACATCACGCCATCGCGTGACCATAATCTGTTTTAATAGCATACCGTAATTGCATCTTAGTACTGTTCTTTCTTATTGATTGTAATGAAGTGTTTCTACTTCCTTTTATTTTATGATAACAGATAAACAGACGGGTCAGCTAATAGTCAGCGACAACTGCAAATGGACATCTGCAACTCAAGATTCGTAAGTGCGCCTGGGTGAAGGAAGGGGAATGAGGAGAGAGGAAGTTAAGCCACCACTCACTCATCAGTACAATGCAAGCATTGTCTACTGGTTTAAATAGTATGACTCTCCCAAGGTAAAACTTATTAAATTTCGTACTGCCGACCGAGGTGCCATACACTATATACTTAAAATTTGAGTCTATTTTTTGTCATCATTATTAGTAGAAATACTACTACTACTTATAGCCTCTTAAGATCTGTTGGTCTCATGGGCCTAGACAGTGGTTAGTCATCCTGACTACTAAACTGGACAAGGAGAAATTTTTGTGCCTTGTAGGAACCGAACGTGGGTTCGATTCCCACATGGGACAAAAATTTTTGTTATCCACAAATAGCTGTCGCGAGTCTGGATGTTCTTTGTGTCCGTTGATTGAAGGTCTGTAAAGCCTAAAGTTGTTTTAAAAAAAGACATGAAACATTACCTAGTAGTGTCCACAGAATTTTGTAATATGGATTTTGTTGTGTTACAGAGTTACATATAAAAATGAAGTTATTTAAAAAATATATTTTATTTACTATGATACGTCTAAATCGTGATAAATTGTTATAACGTATTCATTATCCCGTAACTTTTCACCAACAGAAGTAGAATTATTTTCTTCCAATTTAAATGGGATCTATTATCCTTCAATATACATATTAACGTAAAATAAACTTGCTTTTAAAGCGCCCATCATGAAAAGTTATAAAAATCTTTTAATCCTTAAATTTCCATCTATACATTCTGAACCAACTTCGTGTAGAGCCGATTCAATTAAAGAAACATTGTTATAATCGATTTTCAGGTGACCCGTTTACTTCTTTGCTACCTATCCCATAAAAGAAATGTCTAGATAATCGATAAAAGAAATGAGAAGATATCAAATAACACGATATATTTTTCATCCCTTATTTTTTCAGTTTAGAAGTAGAATATTTTATTCTAAGTTGAATGAGACTTAACTGTAAGAGTTTACTACATATGAATTTTTCAAATTGGTTATAAATTACGGAGTTATTCGGTATATGATATAAATCGAATTGAGAATCTGCTCGTTTTAAGGATTGTCGGAATTGTTTTTCAATTGACGGTATCATCGCTTATGGTGAAAAAACAATCAATCGAATTAAAAACTTCCTCTTTTTAAGGTTGGTTAAAAGTCAGAACCCTGGTTATTACAGTAATTTAATATAATGTTATTTTATGTTCATGAAACAATTACGTCAGAAGGTCAACTCAGTAATATTCTGAAGATGTTTGAATATTTCCTCTTCGGTATCACTTCGTTTATATCTAAACAGAACATTAACTCGACTGCTCGAGTTCCTTGTCATTCATTGCTTAATGCGAGACTCTACTTACGCTAATGAGAAAAGCTAATTAGGTACCTACAATTTCCAATCAAATTACAGACATAAAAAATCCACTCCTCGCATTACATGCCGTCATTGTAAAAGATAAGTCCATTTAATAATTTGTTTCGTCTGTTTCTTAATTTTTTTACTTTTAATATTTTTTTTTAATGTCAAGCTTTTTTTGTTTTTTTTTTTTTTTTTTTTTTTTATGTGATAGGGGGCAAACGAGCTTTGATCGGGACAGCATTTTATAAGTTACGAGCCTTGACAATGGCGAATATTTGATTAGTTTTGTTTCGGAATGTTTATACCGACACATTTGTTACCACTCAGTTGTGACTGTGACTGACCTGTCGGTCTCTGTCTGAGTCGAGTGGATTCGATTCCCAAAAGGCACAAAAAATTGTGTGGTCCACAATTAGTTGACCCGAGTCAGGGTGTTCTTTGTGTCCGTTGCCTGTATATTTCTAAAGTCCCCCGCGATACAGGAATCTTCCTAGATTAAAAGTTATCTTTTTACAATAAAAAAAGTGTCTGCTTTAGCTAAATCTGGATTACTGAGCATGGTACTGGATTTAGTTTTTTAGCACCGCTGGTTACGACTACTATATACATAAGGAAGATAAGTAAATAAGATGAATAACACTTACGATTTTTTTAGGCTAATATACCACTAGACCGTACGATTGAATAACAGTATTAAATTGGTTTAATTTTGTTGGGCTCAAGGATGTCAACACGCGGGCATTCTACACTGATTTCGTAGTATAATGCCTTTTCTTTCAAAGACAATCACAATCAAAAGATTATAAAGGTACTTAACTAAAACTCTTAACAGATTCCAAACTTAATATTTAACTTACGAAACTATTATTTTATCTATAATATCTTATTAATAATTGCGAGCCATGACCACATGTTTTGTTACACGATAGACTCACAAGTTTTAATGAAACTGAGGCCCGCCTAAGAACAGCTACCCCTAACAAAATCCAATTTAGAAATTGCTTACGACCGGCCAAATCATCCCTCTTATACATATATAAACCTTTAAACGTCCAACCAAAAGCAAACTTAATATTTATAGCACTATGATTCAGTTTTATTTGGCAGTGTTTGAAGGCATTTACCTGATTTAGAGGCCGTATTCTGAAAGGTAATGACGATAATGGTAATATTTCGAGACGGCGTTTTGGAACAAATCGATTTTTGTGAAGGACTCAAGTTAATTATTAAGAAATCGATTCTTAATAAAATTTAATCGATAAAATTCTTATTGGAATATCCAGTAATATCCGTTTGATCCGACCACTAAGAGACTGTTACTTTTTATGACATAAGATTTCATTGTTTTTTTTTATCATAATTTTATTTTGATGATTTTATTTGATGAGATATACCTACTAGAGTCCTCAATATCTAGTAATGTGGTTCTTTTATAGTATAGGGGGACGAACGAGCAGACGGGTCATCTGATAGTAAGCAATATCCGCCACCCATGAACACTTCTAACTCAAATATCACAAGAGGACTATACACCTCTTAGGGTAGGGAAAGGGAGTAGGAAAATGTGAAGGGAGGAGGGGAGGGGAAAGGGGTTAGACCTCCAGTAACCTCACTCACTCGGTCACACAATGCAAGCATTGTTTAATAGCCAGTTTTTAGTTAGTCCGTGGTAATAATACTCCGCACTATGGCTCTCCCACGTTAACAAGAAAACGCTTTTAGTTGTTTGTAGGTGACAAATCATTTTATTTCAGAAGTTTGTACATACAGCCCTTATCTGTCTAAAATAAAAATTACTTTCTATATAACTTTATTTGCACGATTTTTTTAATAGCTGCTTATTGCTGTTAAGTAACAAATCTTCTGAGTTAGAGTTATGCAAGTCTCCATTTTGTACTTGTTCTAGCCATTATAAATAAAAGAGCCCCTTTATACTAGATCAACACATACAAATAGCAAGCTCTTGTCTGCACTTCCTGAAACTTGCCTAACACCCTGGTTTAAAGCCGTTCAGGCTTTGAAGTAGTTTTAGAGCATTAACTCGATAAAGCTTAACAGGGATCTCTCAAGTACCGTACTAATTACGATTATATTAACATAAATAATGTTGAGGTTTCTTCTTTTGCTTTAAGGGGCAAAATAGTAGACAGTCATTTGCAGTACTCCTTTAGATTTGGCTTTGATTCAAGCAAAGAGTTATTAGTAGACTAGAGACTATTTAGTTACTTAGGGCCTACTTTATAGACATCTCATCTCATTTCTTCCTAATTTTTGTCAATTTACTACCAGCTTTGGGTATCAGGTAGGTATCAGTCATTATTCAGTTTAAGTCATCATTTGGTTCATCCAATAATTTTGCGAATGTAAAGCTGTATGATAAGATATATCGTGTAACCGTACTTGCATACCCCGAAGCGTCAGAGATTTCCAACTTCTAGTACATCTACTTTAGAAGTGTACATTAAGCTAATTATGTAAAAGCATTGTGGTAAATCTCTTTCGAAACTAGGCAAGTACTAATTTAAAGACATATTGCTTAATAATTTTAGAGTTTACATCTTGTGTAATAGGTGATTTTACTAATCATAATTTTAATACACTTTTCGATAAGAAAAGAGTTAGAATTAATAAAAATTAAAAGATTAAAGATTACAATTAAAAACATCACTAATATTTACTAGAACAAAGTCTGCAAGCTGGCTGTAAATGGGTTAATACAAGTAAGTAGGCAATCGCGGATAGGCCGGCTTCGGCGGCGCAGCGTCTTGTCCCCACTGCAGTAATTGGAGAGGATCTGTCGCTACCGGCCGTCATACGCTCCATGGCCGGTAGTGACAGGAATTTTGCCGCGGTCGCAACCTTCTGCGAGAAGGTCATCTCCCAAATCGAGGCGGCGGAGTGGGCCCGGGAGGACGACCTCCAATTGGACTCGGCGAGGCGCGCTTACCAGCGCCTCATGCCGCCCTGATTGTGGCCGCGGGTGGTCGGAACGGGTTTTCCCCTCCACCCGCTATAGTGGCCAACCGCGAGGAGGCGACGTCTGGGTGTGCCTGGACGTTGCCTAATTGAGAGTTACCCGAAGGTGGTGCCCGCGCTTTTGCGGGCAACAAGCGCTAGGAGGGGTCCGTATGTCTTTCTAAAGCTGTTCCCGGATTTCTCCTATTTTAAGCGCAGCATGGCACACCGTGTGGTTTTATTCGGTCCAATTCCGACACACCGTTCCATCGAGAACCCCGGTGCGATAACGGCCTGAGGGGGTTTCCACACGGGAAAAAAAAAATAAAAGTATGTAGGCAAACGAATAGACTTTGTTAATCTTATTTGGTCAATACGTTTGAAACATTATAATTTTTTACGTTCAACACGAATTTTTCACAATATAGTTGTGTATTTTAGGATAAAATGTGCTTATACATCAAGATTAAAGACACCCAACATACAAAACAAACGCAGTCACGGCTTAGAAAAGCACAAGGTCCGTTACAGTTCAGGTCCTCAAAAAATGTTATTACAACGTCAAGGTGCCTGAAACGAGCAGCAAAAACACGATTTATTGTACGAGCAAAAACCTGACGCAATATTGACACATCGTGGGTACCAAACTGGTAACGAAAAAACCGGTAATGCCGGCATTCTATCAACGTGATATCCAATACGTCTTTTGTCATTTCATATCCGACCGACCGACTGACATAATTACGAAGTTCGGCTTCCCTTGAGGCAGACTTGCAACTTTTGTTGTGAGTCGACCTGTAATCGATAATGTTCTGTTGAATATGTTTTCACGATTTTTAAGTTCCTGCATTTAAGCTATATGTAGAGTGACCGCTAAAGATGAAATCATTATCTATATTATAATTTGGTTTTATAAGCAAAGTAAACTATAAGACATATTATAATAAAACTTTGTTTTAATCGATTATGACACTAATTATAAAGTTTATTCATATCATAGCAACTTTTTCATTCAATTTTAATACAATACTGGGTAATTTAACAAAAACAATAACAGTTATTTTAGCTAGCTAAAGTTATTTAGATGTAATGTAGAATTATTATAACTACAAACTTCATTAAAATAAAAGATAATATTTATAAAAAAAAAAACACAAATTATAAGTGTATAAATAATTGATGGCTATCTGGCAACCAAAAGCATCCCATCTGTAAAGTATCCTGCAAAATTCTTATCAACCGTTTTTGAGTTAATTTCAAGTAAACAACACAGTTATTTTAATAGGACGAGCTGTCGAGGCTTTCTCTATGGTTTGATAGAGTGATTCAGTGGTACCCTGTTAAAATTCGAGGAAATTTGAGAGGGAAATTTATTTTCACGAAGAAAGTGTTTTAATTCGAGGTAGGCAAACATTTGCAGATAAATTGTTGCCTTAGAGTGGATGATAGATAGAGGCAGATATCTTTGAAATAATATAGACGGAATACGAATAAATTATAGTCTATTTTAGTCAATTGAGTACGTTCAACTAAATCTTGCCTTGTGGATCTCGGTGGAGTAGAGTAGTGCCACACCCCATCTCTTCCCGTGAGTGTCGTAAAAGGTGACTAAAGGATTAGGATTTTTTTATATTATAGCGAGACAGACGAACAGGCGGGTCACCTGATGATAAGTGACAACCTCCGTCCATGAACACCTGTAAGTCATGAGTCGTAAGTGCGTTGCCCGCCTTTGATGGGGATGCGGGGAGGAGAAAGAAGAGAGGGGGGTTGGGAAAGAGGGAGGAAATGAGGGGAGAGGAAAGAGGAGAGGGGGAGTAAGGCCTCCGGAAACACCACTAATATCCGGAAAATGCAATGCAAGAATTGCTTTACAACCGGTTTTCTGTGAGGCAGTGGTTTTGCACCGGTCGAGCCGGCCCATTCGTGCCGTGATCATGACTCTACTACTGTTAATTTTTTTGTAATCTATCAGACTATGTATATATAGTCAATCAGTGTCCGGATGACGGCAATGGACTCCTATTACGTAAGATAGACTAAATGATGGCAGCCAAAATTTTGGGCTTCTAATACGCTGCCTACTCCTTTGAGGATATAGATTGAAGTATATATATGTATGTTCATCTTCAGCGCCTGTTTTCATACAAGATAAGCAAACATTAAAAATAATATAGTACTTCAGAAGCTGTCAAGTAAGTGGTACTTAATAGAAGCCTCAAAATAGAAAGGACTTTGAAGTTTCCTCATAAATTTTATAACACTCACATTTGTTTTACTCTTTTCAAACAAAGTGCCACTAAACAAAACAATCATAACTTAGGTCACATATGGATGGAGTGAGTAATACCAGTTTTTGTAATTATACAGCTAGCTACTAGGACGTGACATTATTATGCGGCAAATGAGTGGGCCGTGGAGGGTTAAAACGAAGAGTAGGGGAATGCTTCCGTCCAGTGATTTGTTACCTTATCCGCGTTGAGGCGTTCTGAATTGGGCGGATTTCGTAAAATGTATTGTTCGGTCTTTTTGACACCTAAGCTATCGATAGGATTAAGGTTTAGAGGATTTGAGTGCTTGTTCTTGTATAAATTGAATGGTGAGATGTTAGGGTTAATAGTTAGGCATTCGTATTGAATCGAATATTTTAAAGGTAAAAGTCTTTTTAGTTGAATTATTGAAAAACTTGGAATTATTACGTTTTATCGTTGGTTAATTATTATATTATATACGTTGTCCCATGTCACGGGACAACACTAAGTGTAATCCCCAAATTGTTCTTTTGCAAACAATTTTTAGTATCTCATCCCGGCAGTTTTACCTGTGTTTATGTTGACTACTCCACTCCTAACGAACGTAGCGTGATGTTTTATAGCCTATATTATTTTGTAATAAATATTCTGTTCAATACAAGAAGAATCACTCAAATCCAACCGATAGTTACATATGTAGATTGGAGCGTTTAAGAGACAAACAAAAAACCTTTTCTGCTTTATAATAAAGATAGATAGATAGAGCTATAGACGATCACTGGCTACAAGAGCAATATCATGTTGCATTTTTCATGTTGTTTTTTTCTGTCGTGACTTTAGCAAATACGACAAGCGGTCATTCTGATATTAAGTTTAAGTGAGATTTACGAACTTTTAAGTTATTTTATACATAAGATTAAATTTGCATTTTTTTTTATTTCAGTTCTCAAAGAAGTTTTATGATTGTTTTTATTGATTAGAAACTCAGAATAGCAAATGTGTTTAAAATATGGCACAATTTTTTCTTAAATTAATTTGCAGTTCAGGGTAACATGTACACACAACGTGGTGTGCCAACATTCGACCTTCAAATTTAACAGCGTAAGTTCTCACTTATGAAACTGAATTCGATTAGTACGTAAGCATCCAAACCTTTCTGTAGCCGCACCTTAATGTCCGCCATTTTAGTGACGTCACCCGTCACTTGACAGCGCTCTCCGTTCGGAAATCGAGTTACGATGTCCAATATTGATACAATTGTGCCAACAAAACGAACTCGACATAACTACAAGAAGGTTGATAATTTGATTTGTAGGATATACTCCTTGGTTTAAACGATTAGTTTAAAAGGTCAGTATTATTTCAGAAAGACATGCTCTAATGTGTTGATGACTCTTTTTTTTTTTTGTGTGGAAACCCCCACGGGTCATCACCTCACCAGAGCTGAGGGTGAGATGGTATGTCGGACTCGAACCGACTAAAACCACACGGTGTTCCGTCACAGTGGCTATATCGCAGGGGACCCGGGATACCCTAACAAGGAAGCCTTCGGGAACCCCTGCAAGCCTTGGCCACCTGATTAGCAGGTGACCACTCTATGGAATGTGGGGGGCTTTACCCCCCTCCGAATCGAAAAGGCGCGCTCGGAACACGGCGCGCCAACGTCTCGGGCCTGCTTCTTTCGGGGGTAACGGGTCGGTCAGCCCGACCCGTTACCCCCAGGCCAGCGCTTATGGAGGCCGGAGATCATTTCGCACTCTCCGGCACCTGGTGCGTCTTCTGCGGGACGAGAGAGTACTTGTCCTCTCCCGTTCTCGTTCCGCCGCTTCTTTTGCAAGCATTACTGTCTCGCAGTTTCCAGCGAGAGGCAATATGGTGATGACCCTGGGGTTCCACACGCAAATGAAGGTGTGAAATGTATTTAAACAATATTTTTTCATATAAGAGGAATATTTCGGATAGTCATTATTTAAAAAAAGTATCACGTGACATTTGTTATTGTTAGAATTATTAATTTCTTAATACGAAAATTTTATTTTATGCCCTACCTAGAACGAAGGCTATTTAATAATTCAACGAAAAACAACAATACAAAACAATAATTTCTCTGTAAGGAGGTTAACACAATACTTTAACTTAAATGACACACTATAATATCAATAAATAATTATAATAAGTAAATTAATTAAATAAAGTATCAAAATTTTTACCACATTAAACAGAACACTTGTATATAAACTCTTCGATATCTATAAAAAAAAAAACACAAAACAAAAAATAATAAACAATACGTAGGTATCTTAAACAAAAAATTATCATAAAACATCAAATTACTTTCACAATAAACGGTGACATTTAAAACACAGTATTTCGAACAATATTTCATCAAGAAATGAAGAACATTTTCGACATTATTTGAAATTACATTTTGAGCTCTCGACACCGCAGTTGGGTTTTTTCATTTCAAATATTTTAAGAATCGGTGTTTTTTAAGCACATTAAATGTAAGTATAGTATTGCTGGTAAATCAGAAACGTAGAGTAAAAATCTGATGTGACCTATAAATGGATTTTATTTATCATATTACGATTAACTGCTGTAATAGGATCTCAGTATTGACAGTTTATATCATTGAAATTGGAAAATATATATATATATATATGTACTCGTATATCGATGACTAAAAGATATATTGTGGATAATACGACATATTGGATTTTTTTTGACTTTGATAATTGAGAATTTAAAATACTTGGGATAATTGACAGGATCTCCATGGTTGAGTGACGTATCTGCGAAGGGGTGGTTAAAGCTGAAATTAACGCTAACCGTACCATAATACAGTCCTATTTCGTCCTGGTCCAAATGTTCAGTTTATTAAGAGGTAAAGAGAGGAGAAGAGGATTGAGGAGTACCATCCATAGCTCAAACCAGTCAGGGTCGTATACCTGTAACTCGAACTGGCAGGTGCCGGGAAGGCCGTTACCAACCACTACCTCTTACTTTCCTGGACTTTTGTTTGTGGTTTCACTATCTATAAGTCATGTGTTGCTTCTGCTATCAATTAATTTATTATCATTATGTGTAAAACAAATGATGACGTATTTCTTACTGATGGCAATAATTATATAGCATTTTACTACTAGCACCTCAAGGGCAATATTTACCCATCAATTTTCATTCACACTTAAAAGTTCGGTGCAGAAAAATTTTTTTTTTTTTTTTTTCACTTACATTAGAAATACAAAATTGACGTCTTAACTTATCATGGTGAAATATTATTCTACGTACTTTACAAGAGAAGCAGAAAATTTGTTATGTTACTATATTATACCTATATTACACAGAAAAAAAAGTGAGAAAATAAAACGATGGCAGACGCCAAATAGCATTGTATTACTTTACATGTGGTGGCCGAAAATTTACCTATAAAACAACAAACATTAGTAGTCACACCCCTCAGGGGAATATCAACGCGACAGTTGCAAAGTGTTGTCAACGCTTGTGATTTGCTGGAGGCTAGGCCGTGTTTTGGAAACTGGGCTCATGTAGCCATAAAACGGTCAAGTTTGATTATCAAAGAGAATTTAATGAGCCTTTGATAAATGTTTACTAATGAGGACAATTGAGGATAACCTCGGGCAGCTCGTAAGGTATCTAATGATAAAAGCAAGTTGCGAGCTGTTGTCTCAATGTATCCCAAAGGAAAAAGATGTCAGGTTACATATATGTATATGTATATAGAATATGATAACGTTTTGCATTAATTTTAACTACTTTCTAATTATTCTTATATATATACATATATATATATATATATATATATATATACTAGCTGACCCGGCAAACGTTGTTCTACCATAAAAAATCTGTATAGGGTCATCCTTATCATTAGTTATTCTCAGACCTACTGAATATGCATATAAAATTTCATAAAAATCGGTCAAGCCGTTTCGAAGGAGTATGGTAACTAACATTGTGACACGAAAATTTTATATATAAGATATAGGAGAGGAGCAGTGAAGTTAGTCACTGATATTAATCAGTCAAATTCAATTCTTATATTAAATGTGTTAAAGAAAGAATTTCAATACTGTAGTATTATTTTTAAATATATTTTGTTTTTTTTTTTCCATATTTGAAAAGTAATTGATATATTTGTTAGTTAAATAAAGATAATGTTGAATGTGTGAGGAGGTTCCTGTCTCTGGAGCCCTAACCACCGGTAGCTTGGTTCCTGTACCCGATACTAGTGGGATACTATTTTTATATATTTAAAAATATAAGTTAAATGTTTCTTTACGTAAATAAAGAGAATAATAATACCTTGAAACATTTCACACACGGCCGTCTGAACTCAAACTAATGGTAACCAGACTGCTCATGTACGTATTTATATAATTTTATGCATACGTATTACAGATAAATTACACCCAGACACACGATAAATGACCGTGCTTACTACACAATTATTTGGCCTGGGTGGGAATCGAACCCAAAATCTCTGGTTTATCAGTTAGCATCACTAACCATTAGACCAACAGTTCAGTCCAGTAACTCAAACGGGGTTGACACTTTAAACAAAAGCCTAAAGTGCAATACCTCCAACAAAATTGGCCAGAGAGATGTTCTAATTTTAAATTTCAACACAACATTTAAAAGCAAAATTTATAACAATTGAATAATCACAAAACATACATACACGTACATACACTAACGCCTGTGTCCTTTAAAGGTTAGGTAGAGGTGTATTAAACACCCACATTATGCCAGTTAGAATTCAGTCTCATATATGTACATACTATCTGATAGATAACAGCCCGACCTCTTTTAGCACAGGATCAACAGAAATTATATATGAGTTGCCATTTATCGCACGAAACGAATGGATGATCTTTTCTCTTGCCCCCATACTTACCTGTAGCGAGAACCGTTTATTGAAAGCATGACAACCTCTGCTTGCGGCCATTTTACTGACTTCCATGGATTATCGTAAACAGGAAATACAAAACTTTAATTGTGTATTAAAATTTAAAAAAGAAACAGATGACTGTAAATACCTGGCAACCTTAATTTGCGGCTGACTTAAAGCTGGCAACCATTTTTTTTTATATTCTTTACATAATTTCCTTTAAAATGACGCCAAATTTATAAAAAAAACATAGTTGCAATTTATATCAGCAAATTTATTGTACAAAAATTAATTACAGGTAATTGCGGCAATTTTTTTATAGGTAACCTATCGATAATCCATTGCATACTTCCTCAACATTCATTTAAAATTAATTTCATAAGAAAACAGATACCTACAGAATCGAGCAGTGGGATCTTAGACTATTAGTAGCTTTTTACGATACCGACGGGAAGAGATGCACTCCGGCAACCCACCGAGAACCACTCATCACAAAACAAGCATCAAATTTCAATATAATCTGACTTCGTTGCGTAAAAACAAATAAATTGTTTAATTTTTGAACAAATGCAACAGATTAGCATTTCATGCGCTAAAATTCTGCATATTCCACGCACGTAGCCATGCACAAGCACCATGACACCAAATTATGTACGTATCAGATTAGTAATTGCTGCGTAAACGCAAAACCTCATCTGTATTCAGAGCTGACGGCTCAAAATGTAGTATTTTGCAGCTACCCTCACGTTTTAAATTCTAGTGTGTTACGCTGAACCTAATGCAATTTTAGTTTGATGTGGACAGCAGTTTTTAATTAATAAAAAATTGTGTGTTTTTCCTTTTATAAAGTAAAGCGTTTAATATTAAAATTACATAAACTCATATAAATTTTACCATAGTACATATGTATATGTCTCTAATAATATAATTATCGGGTCACAAGTAAAACATTTCATTATGCGTATATATTCTAATATTATAAAGGTAGATTTTTGTTTTTTGGGCGGTAACCTCAGGAACTAGTTTTGGATTACATACAGTAACAGTACAGTAATGATAAATGTAAACAAATGGCCCAGACTTCTATACGGAAATTGGGATAAAACAATGGGGCACAGCTTGTTAGTTATGAAATATTTTATTTCTGTTTTATTACTCGTTTATTCTTTCATATACTTTTTAAATGACAACTCCTGCATTAGAAATAATGATGTGTCGCGGGGGACTTTACAAACATGCAATCAACGGACACAAAGAACACCCAGACTCGGCGGACAACCATTTGTGGATCACACTAATTTTTGTCCCGTGTGGCAATATAGAATGTATAGAAATATATATTTGCAGTAAAAGCCTTCTTGTTGTATAGCAAATCTATGCTACAAGCATATACTAGATCTTTTTACACCCAAAATACTTTTAAAGTATCGATTAAACGATGCCTGTTACCATTTCGATGTCTGCCCACTGAAAACTCAATAAACAAAAGACCACCTACTCTCTTGAGTTTTTTAAATACAAGTTTTCTAAGTCTTTGACCAACCTACATATTTATCAGTTCGGATCTACCCCCAATTCAAATTTATTATCACAACGGTAACATAACAAATTATAGGGTGAACTAACAAATAACGGTCCACTGCGTCTCCATTTGTTACTCAATTTATGTTCAAGCGTTCATTCCCCGCTACAATTAACTTCTACAAACGCAATTAATTTTAATCAGAAACACTTCGGGGTAGAAAAATAAAGTTAAAAAAAAACAACACAATGAAAACAGCTTCGCATAACGTCTTGCTCTGTATAAAACAATGTACGGGAAATTAGTTCTGAGATACATTTTTGCCAAATTCAATTATGTTTTAACCATTTAAATCTGACTGACTATAAAAATATGTGGGCGATATTCGTACATACCTTAGAAACACAGACCCATTTTATCGACTTGCTATTTTAGTGCTGTGTTTGATGAAACCTGGGATGATCGCATACACTACTGTCTTATTGTACTATAATAATAATCATTGATTTTATAAAGTTAGATTGGTGGTTTACATAATATTGTTACACGTTCTATAATATGTAATCAAATTACTACTTTTATGTATTATAGATATATTGATTATATACATACATAGCTACGCTCACGCCTTTATTCCCTAATGGGTAGGCACAAGTGTATTAAACACCTACAATTATATTTCTGATCGACTTGACGATGTAGCTTCACTCTGCTTCCTCTATCGCTTGTATCATGGGGAGTGTTCAGAGGAATTGTTTGGACTTATATCGACCTTCAAACCTGCAAGAAAAGAGCGTACTCCTACCTAAAAGGCCGGCAACGCACTTGTGACTCTTGAGTTGGGGGTGTCCATGGGCGGCGGTAGTCACTTACTCTACTATCAGGGGACCCGTCTGTTCGTTTGCCCCCTATCGCATAAAAAAGAAAAAACATTTTGCCAATCAGAATTAGGTCCCTACTGTACTCTAAGGGGGGCAAACCACTGTATGACTGTATACATACTCTCTGATGATAACAGTCCGCCCAGTTAGGTACCTATAACGCTACCACCAAATGGATTAGATTTCGAAAATGATAATTTTAAAATATATATGTATATACATATATATGTATATATATATATATATATATTTAATTTAGGAACAATGATTGAACCTGATAGGATCAATCGCTGTCCATAGACACCTCCGACTCGAGAGTCTTAAGTGTGCTGCCTGCCTTTGAGGGTAATGAGGGAGGTAGGGAGGGAGTGGAAAGTAGAGGCATTCCCCCGATGAGAAGAGGCGAAAGTAGACCGTGTAACGAGGAGAGGGAAGATGAGGGGATTAAAAGAGAAAAGGGGGAGTAGTTTCTTCGGTACCCTCACTCACTCGACAATACAATACAAGCCTGCTCATTCATGCCAAAGCATGGCTCTCCCATAGTACATTTTTCAAATTGAACTTACTAAGTTACTTTACACCGCTATACCGTGGCAAAGAATAAATTGAACATATTTTGCAATATATCGTCAACAGTAATTTTGCAACGTAGTCCCACCTTGGGCGCCACTACTCCCCAGAGCTCTAAATCACTTCCGCCACCTGTAATAATAGCCTCCGCACTTCCGACCTGGCCCACTCTCTGACCTGAACATTATATACACGATCAATTAATTTAGTTTCCAGGTTACTGCATTATTACTTTACCACTAATAGTAGTGTTAAATTGTGGCTGGGAAACCATATCGAAAGAAGGCTTGAGTCACATTTATAAGTTTTATTACAAAGTAATTTTAGAAAGTGCATTTTATTTTAAAAACATAACTTATATATACATGGTGTTCAAATGTGATATTTTTTTCTCTAATGTAATGGTTAGCTGTGTGGTTACAGTGAGTATCGTAAAAGGTGATCAAGAGATCGGACTGTTATATATCTGACATAGTACATATACGCTCATACAGTATCATACAGCCCGGACGATGGTAATAAGCTTGTTCCTATGACATAAGTGGCACTAACTGCGGCTCTGACTACCCATCAGGGATATAGGCGTAGTGTATTTATGTAAGTAATTATCTTATTACATCTTGATCAAGTATCTGTTAATAGTATCCATGAATACAACAAAATAATTTGATGAAATGAAATACATAGAATGACTACACGCAGGTTTTAGAAACTAAGTTGGGTGTATCTGTCTAAATTGGTTTAAAGAATTTATACGAGATTTCATTATCCTGGGATTATCATACAGACAGAAATGACATATAATAAATTTTGGGATTTCAACGCTTAATGGTTTTGTTGTAGGCCATGCTAGAGTTCGCTACTACGAAATATAAATGTTTATAGAGTCTCAGGTGACACAAGAATTATTCCTAATGCGGCAGCTGTCTTACAAAAAACATGTTAGATATTTTACTTAATTATTATAAGCGTTAAAATTTACAAAGAATGACTTATTTTAATGTAAAAGTAAATCTAAAGTAAATAAAAAGAAGGTAAAAACTTCTCAGAACTAATTCAAGTTAATAGTCAAAGCACTGTTATAAAAAGTATTGGCAGAATTCAGTGACCCGTACTTTGTCATTTATCTCAGTTACATATTTAATATGTGTTCTTATATGTATTTATATTATAGATGTGTATAAATATGTGTAATAATGTTTATATTTAAGTAAATATGTGTGTTCCATTTAAAACTTTATTTTGTGTCAAGATAATTCTCAGAGCACCTATTTATCTTCCATAAGTCTGCATCACCGACTGGCAGAGAATGCCTTAAACATGAAGTCCACTAAGGTAACAAATGTGCAAGAAGTTTATTAATAAAACAAAAGATAGCACAAACTGAAAGTTCTTAATAGAAACCTTGCAAAAACTTTTAGTTCGACGAAAGAGGTGTTAGTACAAATTATCCAACATTTATTTAACTAGAGCTAAGGCTGACTGACTATCCTAGTTTTTTTTATGCGATAGGGGGCAAACGAGCAGACGGGTCACCTTTTTTTTTTTTTTTTTTTTTTTTTTATGCGATAGGCGGCAAACGAGCAGACGGGTCACCTGATGATAAGTGACTACCGCCGCCCATGGACACCCGCAACTCAAGAGTCACAAGTGCGTTGCCGGCCTTTTAGGTAGAGGTACGCTCTCTTCTTGAAAGTTTGAAGGTCGTATCGGTTCGGAAATACGGCAGGCGACAATTTGTTCCATAAGCTGGTTGTGCGAGGCAAAAAGCTTCTGGAGAAGCGCACAGTGGTGGAGTGCCAATCGTCCAGGTGATGGGGATGGATATTTTGTCGCGTAGGACGATGGCGGAAACCAGCAGCCGGTATAAGTCCGAACAATTCCTCTGAACACTCCCCATGATACAAGCGATAGAGGATGCAGAGTGAAGCTACATCTCTACGCAACGCCAAGGTGTCAAGTCGATCAGAAATATCTTGGCAGTCGATGATGCGAGTCGCTCTCCGTTGATTGCGGTCAAGAGGCAGAAGTTGGTACTGGGGTGCACCTGCATAGAGATGAGAACAGTATTCCATGTGCGGCCGAACCTGCGCCTTATAAAGTTGCAGGCGGTGGGCCGGAGTAAAATACTGTCTCGATCTGTTTAGCACACCAAGCTTCTTCGAGGCTAATATGGCCTTACTCTCTAAGTGACCGCGAAACTGGACTTCGCTTGATATATCGACGCCAAGGATTCCGATACTGGCTGATGCATTTAGGGAAGTGCTCTCAAATTGAGGTGATACGACCAATGGCATCTTTTTAGCGGTGAACGCGCAAACCTGTGTCTTCGTAGGGTTAAATTGGACTAAGTTAAGTCGACCCCAATCTGAAACTTTTGATAAAGAAGTTTCGATTTCAGACACAAGTTTGGATCGGCTTTCGATGACGTTTACCCGAGAAATGTTAGCGCGGCCGGTGTAAAGGGCATCACTCGTGCTATCGTCTGCATAGCAATGGATGCTGCTAATCTGCAGCATGTCGTTGATATGCAGAAGAAACAGCGTGGGTGATAGCACACAGCCTTGTGGGACACCAGAATTAACAGACTTCGAGTCGGAGCATGCACCGTCAACAACGACCTTGATGCTTCTGTCTGTAAGAAAACTGGTGAGCCAATTGCACAGTTTCTCGGGAAGCCCATAGGAAGGAAGCTTCGCAAGGAGCGCTTTATGCCAGACCCGATCGAAGGCCTTCGCCACGTCCAAACTAACGGCCAACGCTTCCCCCTTGGTCTCGATCGCCTGTGCCCACCGGTGAGTCAAGTATACGAGAAGATCACCAGCTGAACGACCCCGACGGAAGCCGTATTGTCGATCATTGAGGAGCTGGTGGTCTTCTAAGTACCGGAGGAGCTGGCAGTTAACAATGGATTCCATTATCTGGGAGAACAAGGAGGTGATGGCTATGGGTCTGTAGTTGGACGGATCCGAGCGATCTCCTTTTTTAGGGATTGGGTGCACTAGAGCTGTCTTCCATGAGTTCGGGACTACGCCAAGAGAGTAGGAAAGCCGATAAAGGCGCGTTAAAACCGGTGCTAACTCTGGAGCACACGTCTTCAGCACGATAGGAGAGATTCTATCGGGCCCACTCGACTTATGAACGTCGAGGGAAAGAAGCGCTTTACGCACTGCCCTTTGTGTAAACCGGACTTCCGGCATGCGGGTCTCGCACTGCGGTATGGTCGGCGGTGCGTTTCCCCCGTCGTCCAGGGTCGAGTTGGACGCAAAGAGTTTGCCCAGAAGATCAGCTTTTTCTTTAGCGTCGTGGGCCAACGAATTATCTCCTATGCGCAGAGGTGGAAGGGATGGCTTACAAAAGTTCCACCTGATGGTAAGTGACAACCGCCACCCATGGACACCCGCAACTCAAGAGTCACAAGTGCGTTGCTGGCTTTCAGGTAGGAGTACGCTCTTTTCTTACAGGTTTGAAGGTCGTATCGGTCCTCCACAATTCCTCTGAACCTATTTATACAAAAGAGTAAAAAATAAATGATAGTTAAACTCTATACAACAAACAAATAAGTGTGAACTGGAAAGGTTAGTTCAAAATTTGACACGGTTTTCTACTTGAATTTCACATTTATGCATGAAACTTTTTCGTCATATTCGTTCTGACACTTATTACATAATTAAATTTACCTGATATTATTTCACCTTTTAAAATGAAATGTCTTGAGAGAGAGGGGGAGTTGGGCCTTCGATACCCTCAATAAGTCGGTAATACTCGCTTTGTCTATCGTTTTTCTTTGAGGCCGTGGTATTAATCCGGTCTCTGCCCACTCGTGCCTAAGCACGCGTTTAAAGTATGAGATGCAGTTATAACGACTGTTAATTATTATTGCTGATATTTACAGTAATGTTTATAGTTAAAATGCTTTTTTCACACAAGTACATTTACACGCGTACACACTAAAGGAACGAGCTCGTTAATGCCCGGGAAGGATCTTCTTTTTATTGTTTATCCAAGTAAGGCAGGATCAAAGTTTGATTAATTTCTCATCATTCATGTCTAAATAAACTATTCTATGTTATTATCCTGTTCATTCGTGTTTGATTTAGTGTCGATAAATTCGTTTATACCGATAAAATAGTTGAGAATTTGAAATTCTGTGCCGTTTTTATTCATAAAACAATGCTAGGACTTGCAACCTACGACTTGTTTGAAAGCCTGACTTATGCTCGCACAGTTTAATACCACTGCCTCAGAGAAAACTAGTTGTGTTTCACCAAGTGAGTGAGGTTTTCAGAGCTCCATCTTCTCTTTTTTCGCCTAACCCGCACCCTTCTTTATAAGCCTCAGCGGTTGTCACTTACCATCCGGTGATTTAACCGCTCGTTTGGCACCCATACCATAAAATATATACATATATCAATAATCAATTTCAAAATGTTGGTCACAGAAAATATTTCTTCTTAGATTTTTCTATAATCCAAAGTATTCGCATTATCCTTTAAAACAGACTGTTAACTTCGAAACGGCATAAAATTTGAAAAATGTTTTCATAACACAATTCCAAATTTTATAAGTAATCTACTTACTTGCAGCGGCCATATTTGCGAAACAAACTCGCTTCCCTTATTGTATCATAAAAGCTAATGGTAGCACACTCTGTATCATTGTTTAAGTCCTTTTATGTGGGTATTGCCTGTTATATATGATAGCTTATTTTCGCTCTTCTTGTCTTAAGAAGTCGTGAATTTTGAAACGTAGCTTGTTTTTATTGTCTTACTGTAAGATTTCCTTTACGTACACAGCCGACATTTTTGATAGTATGAGTGAGTATAATATATAGCTAGAAGAATAGATGAGCTAGACGAAGATACAGTCTCAGTATAGATTGTTAGATAGAT
Source organism: Tyria jacobaeae (assembly GCA_947561695.1). NCBI lineage: Eukaryota > Metazoa > Arthropoda > Insecta > Lepidoptera > Erebidae > Tyria > Tyria jacobaeae. The sequence goes on along the minus strand of OX387217.1, from coordinate 21,399,976 downwards.
GTTTTATTCCCCTTTTTATTCCTGGGTGGTGGCAAGCTTAGGTACAATCTTGTGCCATTGCGCATTTCATCTCTCATCTCTCTTTCTTCTCGAGCATTCGCAGATAGAAAGATGATTGATTTAATAAATGTTTTGACAATTATATACACAATTCTGTGATATTTAGCAGTCACTAGAGCTTGTAATCACGACATCAGAATGTTCAGTTACATTGTATCATTGCTCATTTATCATCATCCTTACTTTCACGTCATAAATGTTAAAGTAAGTTGCTCCATTTGTTAAACTTTGACGCCTTAGCTATTGGATTAATATGAATTTTAGCATACAAGCTGATGGATATACAAAATAAGATATACAGAATAGTACGTATCTCGATTGATTCAGAAAAAAATTACCTTCAAAGGGATACCCGAAATGCTTGTCAAAATCATGGCCAAAAACTAATTTATCCAGAAAGTACAACAAATAATATACGTAGTCTTATATATTATAGATGAGGTAATATAGTATAGTTATATAACAACAATTTCAGAACAATATTCGTAGTGATGACAGACCCAAAATTGGAATACGAATTTAAAAATATTTAATAACTAAATTTGACGCACGCCATGTGATGCTATAATTTTAACGTTTGCCAATGCTGCCAGCCTTCTGGGAACGTGATTAATATGCAATGATGCGGAAGAATTTTATGATGCAAATGTGTAAAATATTCCAAGTGTTGCGGTCAATATTTATAATTTTTCTTGTTTTCCTAATATTTAGATTTTTTTATTACAGTATTTATTCATAATTGACGTTTAAATATGATTACCTGCGTGATACTTTTAATCGAGAAAACTGTTGGTGAACAATGGCGTAAGGAATGTATTACCGACACAATATAAAAAAATATATTGTTGATTAATTTAAACACACTCACGCCTTAGTCCCTGAAGGGAGGTTATAATCATTAATCCAAAGTAAGCCAAGTGAGGGGGCAAGCCTATTGCATCAATAGGGAACTTTAAGAATAAAGATTTGTAAATAGGGATCACATTAAAAGGGGAAAGGTAAATTAGGGAAGACAATGGGAGGAATGGGAAGGAAGATATTGCTTATACGATGGATTTAAAAGTGTGTAATAGAATAGTTCGATTACGTCAGAATCGTATGCCTGTAACTCAAACTGGCTGTAGCGGGAGCTTCCTAGACAATATTAACATTTTGTAAACTCTCCAAAACAACAATCCGATAATTCAAAAACAAATTTGTACTAATTACAAAACACTCATCCTATCAACACACATGAATTCGCAAACACATACATATATTATATTGCTTGATACCCCTTTTGTTACGACTTCAGCGGCGAATAACGGGTTAATTACAATAACAATGGCTGTATCCGCAATGGATGGGGTAAAAAATGTACCCCTTGAAACAACCCCATTGTATAAATTATTTTTGTGGCAATGTCACTGTCCCTACTGGTATTTTTTTATTATTTTTGCATATTTTAATGCAATGCGATAATTAATGACGAACGTTTTAGTTGTCTAATACAAGAAAACAACGTATCCTTCAGTTCTAACATGTTATATGGCAACACAGACACTAAATATAGATCAACACTAAAATATACGTAGTGACATGACAATTGTAAGAGAAATCTATTTATAGAATATAAATATCGACTGTTGTCGGAAAAATGTGTACAGGTCATAGAAAGCCTTTTTAAGTTTTAGGCTCCCGAGATGCACTAGTTTATAGATAGGCTATGGTATCGAGACTGAAATGTATAGAGAGACATGGAACCTAATGGTGCAAAAATAGTGTTACACCTTACATGAACCGATTAAAAAAAAAAAAAACTGCTAGACACGAATTTATTTGATTTCAAAGTCATTGAATAAACCAAGTGAGAGAGCTATGCTTCTGTACGTATGGGCGTTCGCCGGAGTATTACCACCGCCATACAGAAAACCCGCTGTTGTTGTTTGACCGAGTGAGTGAGGTAACCGAAAGCCCAACCTCCCTTTGCCTTCCCTTCTTTCCCCTACCTTAAAAGGCTGGCAGCACCCTTGTAACACTTGATTTGAAAGTGTTCATGGGCGGCCGAAGTCGCTTACCAACAGGTGACCTGTCTAAGTCAAGACGATGATAATTTATCAATAAAACCTTCTATGAATATACCCATCATGTAAACTAAAAATGATTTCTAGAATTCTAACAGACTTAATTCTGAACTAATGTTTAATAATAGCATAAATAATTAATTAAGAGCACACTTGGCTGCCTACCTTTCTCCCCTGATCAAACTGTGTGTTAAGTTAAACTTACAAATGAAACAATACTGATTACTAATATAACACATGTGTGCCTTTCATCTAATGAATAAATCATTTTGGAGCAAACGCTTTGAGGCTTAGGCTTTGATCTCTAGTGATGACTTATAAATCAAAACTGACTTATTGAGGTGCTGAATTGTGTTATATAGATTATACAAAACTATATTTTTGCTATAGGTATTTGCATTTTTAATTTGAGTAATAAAAGGTAAAAGATTAATGAAAATGCTATAAACAATAAATTTTTGGTTCTGATAATATTTCTATAATTAATATTACCCCAAAACTTTTACACAAAACAACAAAGAAAAAAACAACACTATTTTGATATATCTTAATTATTTAAAGACTTTGAACACAACAGAACATCAAATACTGAATTTCAGTCTTAAAAGTACCCTTTGAGTCTAATAAACTATACAATTATGATCATAATATACTTTATGATTAGACAAATTTCAACAATTTAAGTTGAATTTAGAATATTCCAGTACTGAAACGATGTCACATTGTTTCAGAAGCCGATTACACACTGGACGATTCATTCTGGAATGAAGAAAGCCCAGTTGGTAAGTAATAATATAGTTCCCAAATACCAACTGAGACAATTTTTCACCAGTGATTTTATCATTACTATATTTTCACCAGTGATTTTATCATTACTATATTTTCACCAGTGATTTTATCATGACTATTTTTTCACCAGTGATTTTATCATTACTATAATATAGTCTTTCACTATTTTCGACTACCCACTATATTCATCATCACCATCATGTGCTCTGAAAGCATTTCCAGGGTTCATTTCTCATCCCATTATACTTTCAGCTCCACCAATATACAAAATAATAACGCCAATTATCTAATCAAATATTAAACTCATATTTGAAGCTTAAAGCCGAAAAATAATGATCCTCCTACACAGCACACATTACAATACTATGATAACCTTATATAAATATCTGTTGTATGAAGCCTACTTTTTGGTCACCTAGGTTCTAAGATTTATCTATTATCACTTATATTTAATTTATCCCACATTATATTTATACAACACTCCATAACGCGAAGTTTAATCAACTAACAAATAAAATAAGTAAGCTGAGAGTAAGCTTGCCTGTAGGGTCTTTTAATTATATTTGTTTAAGTAATACAAAAATATTAACAGATTTTTGGGGAGTGATAGGTTTCAGTATAAATCGAGTTCTTTAAATTTGTTTGACAGGCGTTACTTAATACTAAGTACGAAGTAGAAGGCGTTGCTAATGCCTCTGGCTAGTATTAAAGGGAGCCGTGCATACAATAAATATTACTTCATTATAGAATAAATATATATTTCCATGATTCGTGGACCAATAAACTTTAGCTACGTCTTCGTCATCAAAAGAAATGTAAAATGAAACGTGCAGCACCCGGATATCCAGTCCGTGTATTACGGGAGCTGTAACCATCGCCGCCAACGGTTTGGCACTGTTGATGATATTTTCACTGCACCTTTTTATGGTCCGTTAATTTGTATATTGATTTAATTGAGTTTTTTTGAGAAGTTACTTTGGTGTATCGTGGTCCATTACCAAGTGTAGTATTTTAACATTTAATTTGTCCATTTCGTCACTACTGTTTAAGATATCGTAACTTAGTACACTACCATTCTTAGCAGTGTATAGTATGCAATGCAAAGTGGTTGCGATTATTATGTAACTAAAATTAGTATAACAAAGATCAATTATTCGCACCAGTCCGCTGCTGCACATAGGCCCCCAATGCGCGCCATAGCACATTACAGTTCATTAATGAAGGATACATTTTTGGTGGCAAAAGACTGCTAGTAGTTTATCTCAGATTTTGATTTGTCCTTGCACTTGTACAATGATCCGCAGGTTTGAAGAAGTTTCCATAAACAACAATGTACAAATTTAAATAGTGGCTAATTAGTAGTGGGCTAGTAGTTTTATTTTTACTATCGCCATGTTGAGTACACTGCTTAAAATAGGCCTTAAGATTTCTTAAATGTCCATAACACGCTGACAACGCTAATACATATTCATGATTTGCATTTTCTCCATCTATATTTATATCCAAAAAGAATGAGAACAATGCGAGAAATACATTATGTAAGCCCTCTGAAATTAAGGGTTACTAGTAACACGACTTTGTGTTAAGTTAATTTAGAAACCCAAAATCCAGGGATCTAGTTTAAAGTCACAAAATACAATTTGTTATTTATTTGCAAGGGACAAGGACAAGCTTGGACATTGAATAATACAAATATGTAATAAGCTTGCAAAACAAAATCGCCATTGAAATAGATCTCTAAATCGTTAATTAATTTCAAACTTAATTTTCTGTCACCACATCAAACAGTTTTGGTTCGAGAACTAGTTTGAAGTGATCCAAACTGGTTATAACTTGTTTGAGTCAGTTCTAACCGGTTACAAACGTGTGGTTAAGTGTTGAACGTTTTATTTTGTGTTTGCGAATTGTTTTGCTTTGAATTTCACTTCGGTGTTATGTAAAAACTTGGAGAATGTTTACAAGTGTACAGTTAAATATAGCCCTAAATTCTTCTGACGTTGTATAAGGAAACCGCAAAAGATATTAGTTTCTAAGAGAATTGTTTTGTTGAAGTTTTGCGGATTGAATGTTGAAATAGACATATATACATTTAATTAATACTTACGTACATTGCGCATTTTGATTTCAATTCATATCACATCATTGTTCCCTTTAGTTCTTAAGAAAACTTATCTATTATTATTAGAAATATTTGTTTTTCAATGTAAGTATTTAAATAATAATTAGATAGCTAATGGTTAATTTTCATAGTTAATTGAATATGCGAACTCCACGAGACAGGCTTGACCTAGTGTGGGATTCACAAGTCAAATCTATTATCATGCTGTAAGTAGATGTAAGTAATCATACATATATATATATATGTATATACACTACCGTCCAAAAGTTTGGAAGCAACAAGATAAAATCAAGTGTATATACATATATATATAAATTGTATTCTTTATTTGGCAAATAAATAAACTATAAACTATAAAAAAAAAAAACTATATGAATGGCATGACCTGTTTTAGTTGAAGAAATTATTAGTAATGTTACTAATATTTATAAACAGTTATTATTACTAGTATTAAAATAACTGTAAAATTGTTTTATTATTTTCCTTCAAAGTAAAACAAACTCTTTCCAATCCAAGCTCTAGCAGGAACAAATGAATATTAGTTTGTTTTTCTTAGATCCTTATCTCATAAACAAAGAGGCAAACGAGGAGACGGGTCATCTGATGGTAAGTGACAACCGCCGCCCATAGGCACCCGGAACTGAAGAGTGCGTTACCAGCCTTGAAAGTGGAAGTACGTACTCTTTTCTTTACGGTCGTATCGATTCGAAAATAGGACACACACATGCCGGTTCTGCGAGGCAAAAAAGGCACACTAAAGTTATTACAGGAAAAGAGGACAGAAAACAAAAAATAAAATAGTAACATAAAATAATAATAATAACTCAAAGTAGAATACCATATACACATACTCTTAAAAAATATAACCTTTCGTCTTGCATACGATGGTAGAAAGCGACGCAAAATAGTTTAGAAGAAAATTTTAAAAGTTTCAAGCTTCAAAATTAAGTAGAAATTATAAGTAACCCGCACCGTCGTACAATGATAATATTTCACTTTTCTCTTTTATGTATTCTTTACAATATCAGACATATATCTAGAAGATTTAAGTACCTGTTAAATCGTTTTGTATCTATATACCTAAAATAATGTTGCAGAAAGCTTTTTTAAAGTTAAAAATACAAAGAAACGTTAGCATTTATTGTGTGCTTTTGAGAGACAGACTAGGGCCGTCAATGTTTCTCTTCTTTTTCTCAATGTACTTCTTCGACTAGTGAAGATTGGCAGTCACTCAATCAGTCAACATATCGCGTTCTGTCTCTTGTGAGGCAAAACAGCTTTGCAACCAGAACGGAATCTTAATCACAAAATAACATATCTCAATCAAAGGAGGCTACAAATATTTTATACCTTAGTACGTGCGTGATTTACCTCACATAGATTACATAATCTTCATTATCATCAGCCTATCGCTCTCCACTGCTTAACGAATGTTTACCCTAGAAGCGTGGGATTTCCACATAAAATAAATGAAAAGATGGTCAACAATAACTTTCATATATTCTCTAGAACATTCCTACTACTAAAATACATTCACAAGGATAATAACACCCCTACTATTCTAACTAGCACTGTTATAATCAAGGTAAATAAAGAGCAAAAACAAATTTCTACTCATAGGAGTTAAAGAATTGAAACATCGGAGTAACAAGTTCATGGAACCTTGGTTCAATTTGTAGCGTGTGTAGGTGAATAAGTCGTTTGCATGTTCCCGACAGTTTCTAGGCGGGACATTCTAATACACGGCGTACAGAAATACTCGTACATATAAGAAGCGTGTGGTGCAAGTCTTAGGAGGTTGACGTGATGTTATTTTTATTTATTTTATAGTTTTGTTAACATAATAATCATTTTTAGTATTGCGAAAACATTTTTAATGTAGTGTTGTAAAGCAACACTCCAACCTTATCATCCTCTTGTAAGCCGAACCTTTTTTTTTTTTTTAACGTGTGGAAACCCCCTCGGGCCGTCATCCCACCGGGGTTTTCAGTGGAACGGTGTGTCGGAATCGGACCGACTAAAACCACACGGTGTGCCATGCTGCGCTTAAAATAGGAGGAATCCGGGAACAGCTTTAGTAAGACATCCGGACCCCTCCTAGCGCTTTTGCCCGCAAAAGCGCGGGCACCACCTTCTGGTAACTCTCAATTAGGCAACGAACAGCCGTACCTAGGTCAAGTGACAATAGGAATGCGGCGAGCGATAACAACAGGAATGCGGCGAGTGATAACATCAGGAATGCAGCCAGCGATAACAACACTAGACTCTAGTATAAAAGAACGTTGCCAATATTTTAAGTTCAATTGAGATCACCTCCATCTTCGGTCGCTTACATTAGTAACAATAAAATTACGATCCACATTTGTTATTACCATCACAATGACAAACTTTTGTAAGATGGTTGGGACCAACCCACTTCAATAGGTATTCAACCTGACTTGCCAGAGCTATTTTTTACTTTCATCCATTCCATCTATATAAGCAATATACCTTTCCACCCCTTCTATTTTCTCTTTCCTTTCAACATACTCCAAATTGTGCCATCTGATTCCCAAAATTGCCAGCATAACGAAAATTATCTTAACACCAATTCAATCAATTATAATCGACAAAATGAGGGCGTTAATGGCAACTCTGTCTACCCCTTCAGGGATACAGGTGTGAGTGAATGTATGTATGTATGCTTTAATGGTTTATGATACGATTGCTAGGTTAACTTTAACAAATATCTATAGATATTTTTCTTAACATTATTTCTTGATACCACCACGGAAAATATTTAACATGTTTGATACTCGAAGCAGACTTTTCCAGAGTAGTTAACTAGGACCAGTATTAAGTTAATTACAAAATGTATATCTAGTTAAAGGGAGTAATTTTTATACGGATTAAAACAAAACCCTATTTTATTTCTATTAATTTATAAATATTGTCAGTGTTATAAGTATAGTTGTTGATTAATGTTTTCATATACATTTCCAATCACTAACAGAATCAATACTTCGATCAGATTCTATTTGTTGGGCTTTTCGCTGATCTATTACCAATTGTTTTACGTTGTGCGCAATATAAGAATTCAAAACAGGTCAATTTTATCGTATTTACGTATAGTTTTATATAAGAGATGGTTTTGGAATCAATTTCACCATAAGAACACATAATCATGAAAAGTTCTACAAGTTTTCTATTTGACACAGTTTAGTGAATTTACGTTTTGATGTATTCTGTTTGTAATTTCTTACTGTGGCGACCCCCACCCTCAACAGAAATATTGAACGACACCATAATAATATAGCAAAGACAACCTCAACTACATAGCAACTACTCAAATGACGTAGTACGATCCTGAATCACGATAGTAAGGTAGTACATACACGGTTACGCCTATATACGGTTACCCTAACTGGTAGGCAGAGATGCTTTTATTTTTGTGTTTTATAAAGACAACTTCCGCATTAGAAAAAATCCTTTGTAAACAATCAATCAACGGATACATAGAAGACGCAAACTCGGAATAACTATTTCCAGATCACACAAATTGTGTTCCTTGTGTGAGTCGAACCCATCACCTCCGGTACAGTAGTCAGGGGCACTAACCACTAGACCAACACGCCCTTTGAACTGCATTAAACACCCACATTAATAATATTACTGTTTGTCAATCAATGGAGCTGACGAAAATTTCACAACATTTTTTATTACAGTCTCAAAAGTCTCATTCAAATGATAACGAACTGCATTGGTGAATCTAATGTTCCAAAAGCTCGACAGATATACAACGGTACTTTGCCTCTTAGCTACCCCTTCTAAACTTTTGCCTTTTTGTTTTTCGTTATCATCCCTTTTCAGGGCTTTTATAAAACATTTACTAGGGACCAGTAAAAAACAGTTCAAATGAAAATGTTCATAAGAGAAAGGGCAATAATTTGCATGTTAATGACATACAATATTATAATCTGAACAAAACCAGCAAAAAACTGAAATTAAATCATCAAGTAAATATGGTATCATTTGCCGTTTGTTACAACAATTCGTTGTCAAAATAAAAGAAAATTTTTAAACGAGCAAATAAAAATAATAAAAATTATTTTAATTTACTCCATTCCAAGCAACTGGTGTTCAAGTCCCTTTATAATATGTGCATTATATGATACGTAGCATTCAAAATGGTTGGACATTTTTGTTTCTAAACTGATATCGAATGTCATTTTGACATCTGTCAGAACTATTGAAATAAAAACAATTATTTTATAAGTTTCGGCGAGTGACGACAGTTAAGTATTTTATTCTTAATACGATTTCTTTAAGGCTACTACTACTAAAATCTGAGATATTATAATAATGAAATTGCAAATATGACTGTCTAGCTCTTTTGCGCCGATACGGAATCGATTACACGACGAGTCACGTCACCAGCGCGTGGCTGAGCGCGCGAATGTTTGAATTTCCATGTCGAATGCATTGACATGTAAATTCTCAAGATGGCTGTCTGGTCGTTACAGTGTAGGAAAAAGGATCCGTCTAGATGATTTTACAACTTATTTTTACTTACTATGTATATTAATACATAAGAAAAATGACACTCCACTCACTCTCAAAGGCGGCAGCGCACTTTGGCTCTTTGAGTTGGAGGTGTCTATGGGCGGCGATTGTCACTATCAGATGACCCTTCTGTTCGTTTGTCCCCGAATGTCATAACTTTATATATAACTACAGCTCATAAAAGAGTTCAAGATTATCTAAATACTACTATATATTTTACAGGTTACATGACCACACACCTGGCATCACTAATTATTGGGCAATGGCGTCCAGACATGTGTTTATTCAAAATTTAGATTGGTACAAAGTAAATCCACATCCGTGCTAACATAATAAAGGCGTAGAGTTTTTTTGGGTATTTGCTTAAACGGGAATGTTTAATCTCTGGACTCTCTGGTTTAAAAATACCTTTCTGTATTTGAAAGAGTATTTATTTAGGAATATTATAAGCTAAAACGTCACGTTACAATACTTTAGTTAAAGGACTCTGACTTCCCGGCACCAGCCAGATCGAGTTATAGGTATGCCAGACTGACTTACTTGAGCTATTGCTTACATTCCCCAATCCATCTGTACAGTCTGCAGTTTTTCTTTCCTATCATCCTTTTGCTGTTAATATCCTCCAAAATTTTCCATCCAATTCGCAAGGGTCCGTATGACGGCAATAGGCTTGTGAATATTACTGAATTATAATCTGCAAAATTTCGGCTTTAATAACGTCTCTGCCTAGCTGTGGCGTAATTATATGTATATATAGATATATACATAAGCTCACGCTTGTATCTCCGAAGGGGTAGGCGAAGGTGTATAAAACACTTATTTTTAACAGGCTTTTATTAGTTTCACCTGTATGTATGTATATATGTAACCGACTCCTTTGAGCTCGATTTTACCCTACTTTGAAAGATCAGATTTAATTTAAACTTTGCACACCTGTCAGAGACCGATGACAATGCAATAATTCGATTAAAATATCCGATCATCGTAATAAGATTCGCCAGGATTAATTAATTTCTTTCCGCATCCTTTGCATGCGAGTAAGAGAGATAGAGCTAGTGTGTGAACTACTCATGCGTGCAGTCCCATACTTACTCTTTGATCGGGCACTCGGCTTATTACAACCTCGGAGAGACTTTCTTATGATAATTGCGTAAGCGTGTTTTTTTTAGTTTTTTAAACTATTATTTATTATTATAATAGGATTTTGGTACCACTAACTTAATAGGGAGCAAGTCTGTGGCCGCCAATAAGACTTGTATTGTATAGGCTGCAACAGCCCGATCCCTTAGCCGTCTTTTATGACAGCTACGGGAAGAAATGGGGGGGGGGATAAATGCATGTGAAACTCGGAAAATTACTATGTTATTAAACAAATGAAAATTTGTTAGTGTGTGCATTCTAGTAGGTGTCAGTAAATGCTTTCTCTTAAGTTAAAAAGAAATATTTTTGAGTCTAGATAACGAACGTTCCAAACGAAAGTTTCAGAATATCATTAAATCGCAACATGCACAAAAGTCTACTTACATTCTATATTTGTAAAAAATGTGTTCTTTTTTGTCATTCGATTAAATTTACAAACCGTGTAGGTCACTAACCAAAATAACATACTTTTTTATTTTTAAATCTAGTCCAATGACAAAAAAACCATAGAGTTTTTACAAATCGTTATCTACACTCAAAAATATGCATCGTTTGGTATTGACTTGTGTTATATAACACAAATAAACGTTTTTTTTTTTTGTAAATACAATAAAGAGCTCACGCTCTAACATATTTCATCAAATGCACTACCGCTGCTATTTGCATGTATGTATGTATTACATGTATCACAATGACAACTGATTTATTGAATATACACTTTTAAGTATTTCGTAAAGACAAAAAGATAAGTGGTTATACTGCCTTCGTATGGAACCAAGGGGTGGAAAATCTCGTTAAGCGATCCTCTTGCGCGTGGTTGCGTGTCACGCATTTGGGCTCAGGCTGTCTTCACGCCCGTTTTACTTGCGATAAACATACAAACATGTATATGTGACAAAGAAATACGCTTTTGTATAACATTCCTAAAGTTTTCAGTTAGTTTCTTTTTATGTGACTGTGTAAAAGAGAGGGTTATGTTTTCTAGTCTATGTATATGTGATTTTTTTTTACATGCTCTATAACCTAAATGGTTAAATCGATTTCGAATCGATATCACTTCTTACAATTTAAAATACTTGTGACTGGTTTTATGAAATAAATTAAATTAAATTTTATATGTGATGTTGTTAAATTGTCTTAAGAGTGGCAAAGGGTTTGTTAATATAAAGAAGTCCGTTATATAATTATGCTCAGTTCTAAGCCATTAAGATAATTTTTAATGATGAATATATTGTTAATACTGTATTATTCTCCTCGCTCTCCTTCCGACAAAAGTCGGGTGACTCTACATTACATTTATATAAACGTATTTTTTTTATTTGACTAAGTTTAAACTTTTACTCAGTAACTTATTGCCCTGCCATCCTTCGATAAACGTACAAAAAAAAAACACGTTACATTTATAAATTTCATTTCATTTCGATGAGCATGGGTGCTCATCCTAGCAGCAACAAGTCAATAAAGTATAGTTTTTGATTGAGAAATATGACCTTTCGACTGTTAAGTTATAAAGACCCCTTAAAGACACCAGTTCGATACGACGGTTCAATAAACTCGAATATCGGGCACGGCCGCCCTTGTCCCCATTACACTCTTTTCCCTTTCAACGCTTTGAATGTTGAATTTTGTACATATTTCCTTACATGAATAAGATCGAAATTAGCTTGAACTGCAACAAACTTTGTTCTATTTTTGAGTTAAGTCAACATTTAAACAATCAATGAATTTGAATATCGCATTTTTTTAACAAAAGTGATAAAATACACCTGTATATAAATATACACATACAGACAGACGAAGGTAAACTAAATTAAATAAAAAAATAAATATGTATACCACGTCCATTGAATATATTTTCTATCGTTGTCCACTGCTGGACATTGACCATTCTCAACGTGCCCTATCCCAGCTACCTTATTCAGGTCGTAAATCTATATGGCGAGAGGAGACCTACTTTTTTTTTTCTGATAAAAAACGAGCTGACGGATCAACTGATGGTAAGTAACATCTGCCACCCATGGACACCTGCAATTCAAGAGCCACAAGTGCAGGTTGCCGGCCTTTTAGATGGGAGTACGGTCTTTTCGAAAGGAATAATAAAAATGACTTTTACATTGACTAATAGTTCAAAACGAATTTTTCATATTTCCATCTATATATTATCATGATATAAACGGCTTAAAGGTAATTTCATGTAACAAACAGAATGCATATTAGATCATTCGCTAACTTAAAAAAATTGTAAAAATATATTGAATAGAAGAAATCAAGATTTCAATCCATTGTGATACAACCCAATGATAATTCGCCTACAATCTCGCCATTTGACCATGAATTTAAATTCCGATAAACAGCGAAAATTTAAAAAGTTACCCTATCTAGATGTTTTATGGTTCAAAATGCCGTTTCAGGGATTTGTTCAGTAAAACTTATTTGGCAAGATAGTACCACAAACACATAATCCATTACAGACCACACTGCGCTATTGTTTGCGACTATCTATTTCGGTAGAGGCTCGTAGAGGCTCTACGCCGTAGCACATAAGTAAGAATATTAACTAGTGATTTAATACTTGTATATGTATTATCGTATTAATAAAAAAAAATACTAACAGAATTTTTGCCTTAGTTAAATTCTAAAACTAATGTAAAATTATGAAGCGGGAAAAAATAGAAGAAACTCAACTTTTGAAAATCAAGTAAATATACATTTAGTTAATTCTTCATAGCTGACCTTTCCTAAATAATATTATTAGCTAAATAATATATCCAACCCAGTTTTTCTTCTATCAAAATACCACTAGCAATTAGCCCTCACGTCGAGACCGTCTAAATCACGCAGCGTTAGAATTTATTGATTTCGTGAGCGTTTTATAGAGATGTTAACACCACGTCATAGTACCACATGGTATTAACAACCTTAACAGCATCGATATAAAGTTTAAATTGATTGATTGGAATTGGTTTGAAATTTGGCAACGCTATGCTGAAACATGACAGGATGTTGGAGGAAATGCATAGAAATTGGGACATGAATATGTCTAGTATATTTGTATATCAGTTGTAGAGTACTAATACGTAATACTTACCAACATAGGATATTGTTCTATATTACATACACTCACCATAGGCAGTAGGCAGATATATTATTAACACCTACATTTTGGCAACTATAACTTAGTCCTAATTACGAAATAAGAGACAAACCTCTTGCTGTCAACCGTTTACTTCAATAAATTAGATGAGAAAATTTGAGGTATATTTACAGGAATTAAGGATAGGAAGGGAAGGGGGGGGAGTTTATTGTAAAGGATAGTGAGGACAGAAAGGAAATTCAATAAATAGATAATACTACCATTATAGAGTATAAGCAATACCTTTAGCAGGTCAGGGTCGCATACTGTTAAATTCCATCAATCCAGCTCCCCATTAAAGGTATTATTAACTCTTTTAATGCCTTGAACTACACTATCTCCCATTATATTTATAACCTATCACTCAACTGTATATGATAATACCAACCTTCATACACTACCCAACGGCCTAAGTCGTTAAAAATTATTCGCAACATAACGGATTCAGACATCGTTACTCACGGCTCAAAGCTCCATACCCTGCATATAAATCGTCACTTAACGCGGACACGCGCGTTCAGACGTATTCGTTCTGCAGGGTAATGTACGCTAGCAAAATATATGCTAACTAAATTTTGCCTGCGTGTAATATGATTTTCTATTTTTGGGTTCTATGCTTTATTTGGGAGACTCTATCCTTTTCTGTATCCCTAACATCCTGTAAGCCAAGTTGCATGACAATAATCAGTCGAGCCAGTCGATTGAAGTGGGAATGCAACAAACAAAGTACATATTATAACTCACATTAGCATTTAAATATGTGCCTATATTTAATTTTAATATAATATTAAAACCTTTATTACTGACGGTAGAAAGTAACAAGCCTGTAGAAGACTTTTTAGTAATTGGTTGAGGCGTTTGTGTTCCAATTCAGCTGATGGGAACTGATGAAGACGAAGGTGGTAATGCTGGCTGGCTGCTCATTTTACAACTGTAAAAATGCAAAGTTAAATGATTAAAAATATTAATAATGATATAGTAGTGGTTGAGCCATGCTTAGGCACGAATGGGCCGGCTCGACCGGTGCGATACCACAGCCTCACAGAAAACCGGTTGAGAAGTAACGCTTGTGTTGCATTTCCCCGAATTGAGTGAGGTTTCCGGAGGCCCACTTCCCTCTCCCCCCTTTTCTCTCCCCTCACCTACTTTTTCCTCTTTCCCATCTCCTCATCCCTCCTCTGTTCTTTCCGCTCCCTGCATCCCCCATCCCTCATCAACCTCAAAGGCGGGCAGCGCACTTGCGATTCTTGAGTTGCAAATGTCCATGGACGGCGGTATCACTTACCATCAGGTGACCCATCTGTTCGTCTGTACCCCTATAGTATAAAAAAAAATAGTGATTTCGTAAAGTTATAGTTTTTGATTCGTTAAATTAACGAACAAACAAGCGGCTGTATCCTATGTTCTCAAATACATGGGTTATTAAGTCTGTCATTGAAAACTGTAGATTAAAAATGCATCAGCTAACAATATACTTAGCACTACCTACACTGCTAAACTGCTATAGTTAGCCACAAACTCTTTGCCAACTATGAAATATACATTAACACGACGTATTGCGTTACGTAAATACTTTATTTGTTAAAGCCTAATTGGTTTATTTCTATTGTTTTCGTAAGTAAATACGTTTCACGCGATTTATTTTAATGGATAAATAAATGTTTGTGGATGTGTATTGTGTTTTTATTTTTATGAAAATATTGCGATATCCAGATTAGTAAAAAAATCATTTTATACATGGGTTTGTCTGTAATTTTTTTTGAAACCAATGTAAAAAAGACCTTTTTTTTTTAATTATACATATTTTTAAATTTGACTTTTTGTTTAGACATAAAACAGTGTCGTATTATAATGGAAGAAATGAACTTTACACTATGAGAAAATAATTTGGAACAAAGAACAAAAAGCCGTTTTAGAGCCGTTTTAGAGCCGTTTTAGCCATATGCTTGCACAGACGGGAAAAATGTGTAATTAATTATGTGCATAAATAATATACGTTAGCTTTAAATTCCCCCATGCTTCAAAAGACAATTAACAAGAGTACCATAAAACATATGACGTCCATATTGAAATAAAAAAGTAAGTCAAATACGGTTGGTGAAACTTTTTTGTTTACCGAAATTCCTCTTTATGCCGAAACAGCCATTAAAACTTTGACGATATGGTCCAAAACTCAAACTTGACTGACCTCCCATATTATATATAATATGTGTTTGACTATTCTTTTTGATGACCATATGATGCTTAATAGAAAAAAATGTGTATTTGTAGAGCTACTGTTATTATGATAATACAAGTACATTTTGTCTTTTTTTTTTATGCGATAGGGGGGGGGGGGAAACGAGCAGACGGGTCACCTGATGGTAAGTGCCTACCGCCGCCCACGGACACCCGCAACTCAAGGGTCACAAGTGCAAGAAAAGAGCGTACTCCTACCTAAAAGGCCGGCAGCCTTTTAGGTAGGAGTACGCTCTTTTCTACAAGGTTTGAAGGTCGTAAATCGTCTATTACACCGAGTGTTTCAAAAACGTGTTTAGAAATATACGAGAGTAAGGTGTAGCATTCAATTGTTGATTTATCTTGTAACAAACAGTGGTTTAAAAAATATATTAAAATATTGGAAAATGCTTTTCTGTTGTGAGTACACGGTTCTAAATAATTCGTTATGTTATTTTCTGTAATTTATATTTAGGCATACCGTTTCTAAAATAATCTGCATATGTCAAGAATGCAATTTTTTTTTTGAACAAAGCTATAGATAGGTTGAATTGTCGGTTTCAAAGTACGATTTCGATATTAAAAACTACGAATTTTTCCGAGCCTAAAATCACCACCGTATCACCTTTCTGAAACGCCCTGTATAATTGCATCCTCAATGTGAAAGTGAGTTAGGTGTTTGTTTTATCTTAAGCTTTTGTTCAGTTAAATACTGGTCGTCATGCTGTTGATTTACCTATCATTGTTAATTTCGAGACGGTTGTTGTATTGTTAACATTGGTTTAAGGTGGTTTGCTCACTTTTAAACTGTATCCTTAGGAAGTATTGTCTGGTTGTGAAATTGCTGTGATAATTCTAATTAATTTTGGTTAAATGTCTGTCCGTGAGCAATTATAATAGCAGTTGCTGTAATATTTTGCAAGTAACTACTCTGGTTTCCAAGCATAAACAGACTAGTCTTTCTGTTAAGTGGAGAAACATAAGAAAAAATCCTACATGTTCAGGCATCTACTGTCTTTAAAAGTATATTTATTTTAATATGTATATAAGCTTACCATAATGACTCCACTCTACCTGATGGAAAGCAAAGTTGAGTCCAAGAGTGGTGGTCACCATCCTCATTGTAAGTGTAGTCAATTCAGCATGGTGACCCACACTGTAGCGGTCTGGTGAGATGCTTAAATACGCCCCGCTAAAAGACCCGGGATCAAAGTGGAAGGGAAGGAAACTGTCAATTCCAGGCTTTAGCCGATTAGCACAGGTAGGAAGAGCGGAACCGTTTAGTTCGGAATCGTATGCTTTCCACTCTCAAACGATTATTCTTAGTTTATATTGCAATTAAAATAAATAAGGGAATAAAATAGATACCATTACGTCAACATCATGATTAAAATGCCTTGTATATGCTATGGAGTACTTCATTCTTAAGCAAAACTTGAACTTTAAGGATTGTGTAAGGGTATAGGGCACCTCACAAAGGGATGAAAGCAAAGAGAGGGTTCTTAGCCGCTCACTTTATTGTGCTCAAAAGCTAAACTCATGCGGTGTTAGCATAGTCAGCATTTGTTTCATATCTTTGAAGTATGGTATTTATAGTTCACGTTGTCTTATTTTTATACTTTTATAAATAAACTGTACCTGTGCATATATGCTTGATTATTTTGACCAACGATTGAATACAATTCAATTTATTTATTTTGTTAACAAAGGTTAATAGTATGGTATGATATAATTTTCAGAAAAATAACAGATACATACTGTTCCGCCGTTAGGATTACAAAATGGCAGTGCACAGACGAACAGACGGGTCACCTGATGGTAAGTGACAACCACCGTCCATGGACACCTGCAACTCGAGAGTCGTAAGTGCGCTGCCCCCCTTTGAGGGTGATAAGGGATGAGGGTATGCGGGGAGGGAAAGAGAGGGAGATGAGGAGATGGAAAAAAGGGCGGGGGTCAGGGGAGAGGAAGAGTCGAGTCGAGTCGAAAATATGTATTTTGGGATACGCAAAATATCAGAAGTATTTAGTAAATAGAAACATGTTTACTTAATGAGGACTGTAGTTAGAGCTCTAGGAATCCTCAGTATTAGCCATTTCCAGTTATATGACCCTGACCCGCAAACCTCAAATAAATTGAGGGAATGGGCAAGTAGATTATGACAGTGTACCATTACCCCATACTATTACATACATTATTATTAAAAACCATAAATATAGTTAATATAGAATGACACACGATGTAATTTAGTAGAATGTAAACCCCGAATAGCTCATAAGTTAAAGTCACTCATACAAAATTCCAGAACCTTACAATGACGCTTCGAACGCAAAGCACGCTCCATGAATAACAATATACACATACATATGTATGTAGTAACCACAGACCCTATCGCTAAATGCAGCCCCATGCATAATGCACGCGTCATCTGCGCGATGCTTCGGGCGTTAGAATGGTGGGCCCCCAGTTGCAGCGGGGGAAAACCAATTGATGTAACACGAAAAATGCTTGTTTTCAAATGTAAAACTAATTTTAGTCAAGCATTGCACCTAACTTGCAAAAAACAAAAGAGCTTTATTTTTAATTGTTGTATTTTATTTTGTTCCGAAAACCAACAGCACAAAATACTTACATTAAACACTAAATTAGATAATAACGAGGAAATAAACCTGTATTTGCAAATATTAATTATTGAAGAGCCGTGTTTGGTAAAGCGATTTAAGAGAAGTTATTTAAAAAGGCCGGCAACGTACTTGTGAATCTTGAGTTGCGGGTGTCCATGAGCGGTGTTAGTCACTTACCATCAGATGACCCGTCTGCTCGTTTACCCCCTACCGCATAAAAAAAAGAAAAAATAAATAAAATAAAGTTAAGCATACAGTTTTAAAATGGAAAGTCATATACATATACTATTCTTTAACTACTGATAAACAGATTCACTGATATTTTGGCACGATTGGGCCGGCTCAACAAATGCGTTACCAAAGCCTTACAGATTAATACAGACAAACCGTTTGTGTGCTAGCCTTGCATTTCCCCGAAATTGTTGATGTTTCTCTTTTTCCATATCTCCTTTTCCTCCCTCTCCTCTTTCCCATCCCCACATCCCCCCATCCCTCATCAGCATTTGTGGGCAGTGCATTTGTTGGTCTTGAGTTGCCCGTCGGCTCGTCTGTTCTCTTATATTATACTATAAAAAAACAGTTTTAGTGACTACTGAATAAAAAGAAAGCTCTTTTCTAAAACAGTAGGACTGAGCAAAAAGATAGGTATTAGGTACCTGAAATAATTACAAATGCCCACGCTCGTAAAACTTTTATACTTGCATTCATTGCTCCACTCTAGTATAAGTGGGACCACACCTCACCGTTTCATATGCCTAGCTTTTGTGAGGCGAGCGTTTGGTCCAATCTAACGGTTTTACGAGCGCTTACCCATTAACCATTTAATGAAACTTACCCATTTAATGCCCCACTAGATGTCCTAAATTGTCCTGTAACTCGTTCCCATTAGGTCGATATCTTGTGAATGCGTTGCATTTTACTACATGCTCGGGACTTTGAACAATCTTTGAGGCCAAACCAATAGACATAAATCGCTTTGAGAATTATTTTGGCTCTAACGTAAATGTAGGGATGGGACATACTTAGTGCTCAATTATGTAAGTAGACTGATTGATGCCTATTAAATAAAATATCGACTATTAATTAGGTGAACATGCCATATTTTCTACGAAAAAAAAAACACAAATGAACGTATCATTATAACGAAGGACAACTCCCTAATTTCAAATCGTTCCTGTGTCACGAGGACTTTATAAACATAGAAACAACAGACACAAAGAACTCTCAGAGTCGAGAGTGCTGATAACACAATTTTTTACCGTGTGGAAATCGAATCCACGGTCTCCAACGACGCAGTCAGAGTCGGTATGCCACTACATTTTTCGTAACTTTATTTTTTTATATACTTTTAAGTATATAAGTTGTTGAATTGAACATTCATATAGCTATAGGTACTTATAAAATCACTTATTATGTAGTTTTGTATCATCAAAACGTATGTGATAAACATATGTGATATGTGATTACATTATTTCACTAAGTCGGGCAATAACATTAGTAAAAAAATATTTAAAATTGTCTTTCTGTTTTACTGCAACGTAAATTAATATTTGAGATTTGACAATATATTTCACTATATATAGACTATTTATTTCAAACAAAAATGTATGACACGTTTATTAAATGTAATGCTTATTGTACATGGCAGTCATCTAGCATAATGTGTACTCGTAAAGTTTAGGGCAAGCTTTAACCTAATTAAGGGTGTTTGTATTACTATCACATAAAAAAATATATCAATTGAATTCCTAAAAATTGCTGGGAACACATTGGTTCCAATAATTTGCCACCTCACTAAGCTAAGTTTTAAATTAGGGACTTTTCCAAGTAAACTCAAACAAACAAAAAAAAAACACCTGTCTACAAGAATAGAGATAGAGATGACTTCAATAACTATAGATCAATTTCGGTCCTGCCCTATATCTCTAAAATAATAAAGAAACTTCTAAATAATAGACTAATTATATGGTGGGGACCGATGCCTCCTGTAGGAGACTGTATGTGGGAATCTTGCGGTCCATGGCCCTATATGGGGCCCCTATTTGGGCGGAGACCCAGACAAGCCGTAATGTCGCAATTTTGCGACGCCCACAACGGGTTATGGCTGTCAGTGACGTGGAGAGGCGCGAGAGGAGGGCCCGGGGCCTGCTCTTCGTGAAATCGAGGAGCAGTGGTCCCAGCTCCGCCAGGTGCTCATGTCTCAATGGAAGGAACGACTTGAACGACTGAGCGCAAGGCACGTCACAAATGTGGCGTTAGGACCCGTTATGAAGGATCACTGGAGAGGAGACATGGCTTCCTTTCCTACCAGATGACCCAGGTGCTACATGGCTGCTTCGGGCAATACCTGTGTCTAGGACGGGAGCCAACGCCTGTGTGTCACCACTGCGGGGGCTGTCGAGGATACCGCATTCCACACGTTGGTGGAATGTTCTGCGTGGGCACAACAACGTGCCGACCTCGTGGGGGTTATTGGTGTGGCTAGCCTCTTGCTGGATACGATGATAGATGATTATATCTATGGTCTAAAGCGGCGGAAAGGGAACGGGAGAGAGCTCGTACTCTTCCGTCCCGCAGAAGACGCACCAGGCGCCGGAGAGAGCAAAACGCCTGTGGGCGATGGACGGGGCTATCCTTCGCCCTAGCAGAAGCAGGCCTGAGATGGTTGCGCGATGTGTGCCGCGCGTGCCTCTTTAAATCAGAGGTAGGATCACACCATAGCGGCGTCACAGGGTTTTCCTTTCTAGGGTATACTTGAGGTCCCGGCTACAAGACGTGATCATGGAACACTGTGTGGTTTTAGGCGGTTCAAGTCCGACATATCATCCTACCGCCCCCGGTAAGATGACGACCCGTGGGGGTTTCCCCAAAAAGAAAGAAAAGGCTATAATATTTGCTGTAATAATACCATACAGTGTTACCACATCTTAAAACATATTTGGCGTTTACTTGATATAATGTGCTTTTAATATTATATTATAATTTATCACATCAGTATGCGACATATTACAAATTAATTACCGCCTTAAGTTACCGTGTGGCAAATTGCCGAACAATGAGCGGATTTTGCGACAAAATAGAAAATTTTCATAAAACTCATTATATAAGTGATTGAGCGTTTCAGGACTACGATGATGTAATTTAAAAAGTTTTTATTATAATTACTGTGTTTGTTTGATTAATGATTGTATGTGGTGACGTAAGCATTTTCTGTGGCGTTATAAACTGTAGTTTAAGATTACTTGATTTAACGATGGATTGATAGTTTAATAATATTTTTTATTAGGTAATAAATTCACATAAAAAGGTACTAAATAAAATAGTACTTTAAATAGGGAAACCCTTTTTTTTACGTGGGGAAATCCTCATGGACTATCCTCCGCCGGGGTTATCGGCGGAGGGTTGTGCCGGACTTGACCGGCTAAGACCGCCACGGTGTTCTTTCCTCGCACCTGCTGTTGTGGGCCGCGGGAATACGACATTCTTCCGCGAGCAGCAGGTGACCGTCCGCCGGAGCGGACCCCATCTCGATTTGAAGGAAACCCAACCACTTTCCGTGTTTTGTAAAATGAGACCAAGGAATTGAAACATATGAGTAACATATATGTGTGTATATATACAAGTACATATTTAAACAAGTGAAAGTGTCAGAAAATAAACTCCGTACAAACGAACACTTTGAAAACACTTTTCTGTCAATCGTAAGTACACAAAATATTTTGGTAATCATTTCATGCAGAATATTTGCCATATAAATATTTCATCATACATGTATGTACGTACACTCACGCCTCCAGCCCTGAAGAGGTAGGCAGAGGTGTTTATACACCTATTCAGGTACTAGCCGTCACTAGCTCACAAATATAGTATAGTCATTTCACCTATACCTGCTTCCTAAGGAATTGAATTTGAATAGTTAACGAAAATATATATTCAAGGTGCTAATTAATCTTATTAAAAGTATTCTATCCTCTAACAACCCTTAACAGCAAATCCGAGGTGATACAGCTTCCCGTAATACCCCATTTATTTTACCACTTATCTTTAATTAAGCAATATATCATAACTTAGCAACACCATATTTTGGAATATACCTATAAATCCGCCAATTTAACAAGACCTTTCATACCGACTTAGCATGGAGCATTTAGTTAAGGTCATTAAGGTTTGCATAGATCAGGTTATTTTGGTTTGTATATCGCAAGATATAGGGGGAGTGTACACGTTTTCGGCTCCATCTGTTTAAAGTTAATTAAGTTACGTAAGGGGTTTTTGCTGTTAGCTGACTTGTTAGTTTTTGGACATTTCATTTTCAGCATTTTCGGGAACAATTCCTAAACGAAAATTAATTAGGATGAATGTGTGTGTTGCTTTAGGTTTAATACTGATTAATGTCATTTATGTTCAGGAAAAAAGCAATAAATGTGGAAAGTTAATTTCATTCAATATAATCCATTCAATATAAGTTAAATCACCACATCTATACTAACTCTATTAACTGATTTGACTTATTGCCTAAACAATAAATTTAGTATGCAGATACTTCGATGAATACGAAAATATAGACTACATTTTATCATTTTAGCCAAAGCCGCGGGCGGAAGCTAGTACTGCAAGTTGTGAATTTCTTAGTAAGTAAATCGATCTAAACGGTTCGGCTCTTTCTTCCTATCCCGCTCGGTAAAACTCGGCTCGGTAATTCACTACCAGCGCACGTATCTCCCTCCAATTTTGATACCTGGTCTTTTAAGAGGGGCGTGAAAAAGTATCTTACTAGACTGCCATAGTTTGGGTCCCCATGCTGCATTGACGGCACTTGCAATGAGGATGGTAACCGTTACTCTTGGACTCCACTTATTGCTTTCCAACAAGCAGATGGGCGTCATCTTTGTAGACATTAAAAAAAAATCGGATATCACATTTTCAAAAACTAAGGTAGCTGTTACAATTAGTAATATTTAATGCAAGAATTACGTAAATTAAGATGGTGATGTATGATGTTTGTTACACAGTCATGGCACGGAGATGGATTGTAGTATACGCTCACGCCTGTATTCCCTAAGTCGTGGGCAGAGGTGTATAAAACAGTCACATTTTGCTAATATATATTTTTTTTAACTTTTATATAATATAGGGAGACGGGTCACCTGATGGTAATTCACTACCGCCGGTCATGGGCACCGGCAACTAGAGAGTCACAAGTTCTCTGCCCACCTTTAAAGTGAGGGGAAAGAGATGTGAGGCTTTCAGTAACCTATAAAGTCACGAGTTCTTATTTCACTCTAATAATAATAATAATAAATATCATAAATCTGGTAAAAATATTCAATAAGAGTTTTCATCGTGTCCAATGACAGCAGCCATACCCCGATATTAAACCAATTACAATATTTAAACAAAAAACAATTTTCTATAAGTTTTAACAACACAACCAAAATCACGCACCACAACGATTTCGAAAATCAGCTACCCCTGGAATCAAGGGTTCTACAGTAAACAAAATTGGTAAACACAACACCCTTTTACATTAGTTCGTAACTAAAAGTGAAGTCGGGTAATCTATAACTTAATTGTGGAACTACGGTCAGCATGAAAACGTGACGTAATGATTTTGTACAGCCTGTTAGTTAACGGTTAAATTAAAAAAAGTAATTTTTTAACTAGCTGGGTAAACTTGACTAATGCAGATATTTAATTACGCAAGTCACCATGAAACTCAATTTACGAAGTAGCTGAATGCCCAGTAGTTGAAGACATATTTTGTTGAGTGAAAGCAGCGTGTGGTTCGTGGTGGAGTCGAATAGGGCCAATCCATCTTTCCTCGATGATGACGTAGAAGGCGACTAAGGGATCGGCTCGATCGACTCTTATCTATCAGATTTGCCTATTTGCCCTGGGTGGGAATCCAACCCACGACCTCCAGCTCAGCAGTCAGGATCACTAAATACTAGACCAGTCGGGAAACTATAGACACCTCTTATTAAACTTGTAAATAAACAAATATTCATGATATAAACAATACATATGTACATTCAAGAAAATTGTATAAATAAAAACCCAACGTTACAATTATTCTCTCGTACCTCTTAAGTAAATTGTTATCTATTTATCTATATCTGGATCTCGCAATCAACTTTTCCAACTACTCTCAGCCCATGATCTGTTACCAGAAATACTTTTGTAAACATAACAAACGATGAGCATTTCAAACTAATTGATTCTCTTAAACACTTCACACTACACTACTACACTTTAGCTTTATACATACGCAAAACTGCATCACACATCCATTTAATTACACATCACAACACAAGATGGCGTACCGCGTACCGCATTTGCGTATGCCCCAATTCGCGTGTCACAATGTCGGAATATCACAGCACGAGTTTGTACGAGGGCGAGTAGGAACGAGTCTCACGCCCTGATTGTTGTTGGCGTATCGCAGCTTTTTGTTCCATAATTCCGAATTTTTCTGTGAGCAGTTGATACGCTTTTTACTTCGTAATGAGAGGAATGTTTAAATTTCTGTTTTTGGAGGTAATATTTGTATTTAAAAATAAAAATCATATAGCTTATTAAAGCAAGTGATGTTTTTGTTACTGAATGGAGAATGTGAGACCACATAACATAATAAATAGTACATACGTACTAAGTAATAAAGCATATATCGTTAGTAACCCTATTGTTATAAACTTTTCTGGGTTAGCCCGCAGCTTCCCTTATATAAATCTAGTCTACTATGCCTAAATCGAGTTTAAGTGAGACTAACGAACGGCATTTTATGTTTATATATAAGAAGAAAATTATAGGCCTTTGTTACCGAAAGCCGAGAAGTTTCTTTGTTGATGAGTCTATTAATAACCTTAAAGGAGTGCCTTGCTACTGATCCTTGTTAGCGATTTGTCTGACAATCTGGAAATAATTTTGTTCCATCAATGAAAATTTTCAGTTCTAACTTTTTTTTTAAAATACCCGCAGCCTCATCAACGTGGTATTTTGTTAAAAAGTTGTCTATGTGCTACCCTAGGGTTTAAACTATCCACAAAATAAATTTAATCTAAATGGGCTCAATCGGTCAGCCTTGAAAATATAACAGACAAATAGACAGGTGGTGTCAGTATCGGATTTACAATATTAGTTTAGAGTCGTTCATCATTGTCCTTCAATTATTTCACTACTATTGCACGATCTGTTCAACAAAACTCTGATGGTCAAAATAAAATGTCAGTCAAGATCTAAGCCTGATTGTAATAGACGGACAAATTGATTGCTTACAGTGCATAATGAGAGTAGACATCACATACTAGACATTGTATCTTTCTCATAGGTTACGTAGTATTCAGGCCAACCTTTCAATCAAAGCCTCGTAAATTAATCCGCTATTTCAAGCTCAAGCCTTGAAATAACGTAGACAACCTAACAACTAATCAAGATACCATATCGTGGCACCACCATTATTAATTATTATTAGATGATTGGCGTTTCTAGGACAAGTCCTTTCAATCTCTCGTATTGGGTGGAGTGGCTGCCACTTGTTTATATTTAGACGATATTCGAGGCCATCGTACTGTGTATTATGATTTACAAAAGCCTGTGATTGTTATAAGACCAATTGTAATTCTGAACGGTGTTTCCATTATTTTCTGGAAATAGTCAAATAGTAAAATTTGTCGAACAAGAATATTTTCTGTAAAAAATTGTGACGTGCCTATGTTTTGGCAACGATTTGTGCTTAGGAGAGAATCAGAACACTAGTTATTATCTTATCGTTCCGTTATCAGGAATTTTTAGAGGTCGGTGCAATATGTACAATACAAGATTTTTAGGTATTAAGAAAGGGCTAAATCTACTATTAGGTATCAGGACTGAGACTACACGTATGTACTGTACAATCTGTGACTGAAGACACTACTAGAAATAGGAATATCTGCTGTTTTCCTAAAAATCATACTACCCAATTTCTCTCAAACTTCCGTGGGACAGCCATGCTTCGGCACGAATAGGCCGTCTCAACCGGGTTTATACCACGGCCTGTCCACCGGAGACAAACAATGCTTGCATTGTGTTGCTGAATGAGTGGGTGGGTGATAAGAGGCCCAACCCCTCCCCCTTTCCACTGTTTTTAGCATATCTAGTTAAAATTTTATATAAATCTTACCATCATTAATTTTTCGGGTCGTTTACCCCTTGCACGTTTTTATTTACTGAAGGGCAAACGAGCATATGGACACTCAAGAGTCAAAAGCCCACTGCCCACCTTACAGGTTGCTCCCCCAAACGAGGGAATTGTAAAGAGAAGACACGGCAAACTCACTCTCTCAGAGAAACCCAACACAAGCTTTGCTTCACTGCTGGTTTTACGCAGAGACTGTAGTATTACACCGGCTCTCCCACTTGCATAACACAAAATAAAAGTGATCGTTTTCTACCCATGTCAAACTAAGCCAAATCGTATTATTGTGAAAAAAATCCCACAGAACTTACCCGTATCGATATCAATTTATTAATACGTACATACATATATAGGTTACATCCGAAAAAATGCTGACGACTAACCATTAATTATTTTCCTTCCTTGGATTATATGGAGCAAGGCACGCACGTATACATTATTATACGCTTTTATATAATGAGTCGACGATTTTTCTTATACTTTCGCTTAGGTATTTTGTTCCAACTAGGTATAAATGGAGAATACATTAGTATTTCTAAAAGTCCCTATCAGTCAGTCAGGTCTGCAGATTACCTAACAGAAATTTAAATTTTCTTTAATAGTTTCTAATTAAGACAAAGCTTAGATATCATAAAGAAAAGAAAATAATTACCTACGAAAAATGCTGTCACCATATTGCAATTAATCCAATAATTTACAGCCAGTGTCAAGAAGGACGATATAAGAATTCTAACGACACAACATTCCCCTAAATCTGATCAAGCAATAAGAAGTTAAGTGTGAATAAAAGTACACATACCTATGAACCCCAAAAATGTTGACTCGTGTTTTGGGCAGTCGTTAAAAAACTTTGAAACTTTATGTAATCTAGAAGGTTTTGATTTAAAGAAAAGATTTCCAATTAATTGTATATTCGAATGGGTTTTAATTGTTTCTCTAGAAAAAAACGTAATCCAAATCATGGAATTCTCATAATGCGGTATAAATATTTCACGGTTAGAAAAGTTGTAGAGGTAAAATTAATTGCGTCGTGCCAACAACTCACAGCCCTGGAGAACAGAATTGAAATGTTCGTGTATATTTTATAGAAATTTAGTCTTTAAATTGTATTCGTAAATTCCAATTAAATAATCTGTATTTGTATTGCACTGGGTAAACTTTTGTCTATAAGGACATATGAATACATTATACGTAAAATTTCGGTTTGTGTTTTTTATACTTCGTATTTACCAAAGCGGTTTCATATATTTTTGTTAATTTTATCAGTTTTAAGTTATATGGTTGAGTTAGAGGAGTCGGACTTCCCGGCGTCAGCCAGTTCGAGTTGTGAGTATGCGGCCCTGACTTGCTTGAGCTATTTTTATTCCAATCCCTCCCCAATCCATTTGTTGGCAATAGGCTTGAGATGGATGTACCATTTAAAATGGGACTTAATTATATTCGGCAAAAGGAACTCCTTCGGGTATAGACGTGAGTGTTTGTATGTACATATGTATGTAAAGCAAATATCGAGATTACTTGAAGAAAGCACAATGTCCTCCAAGTCTGAAGTGAACATATATGTATACTAACCGCTCTAGAAGTTTCACTCACGTTTATGCTCACTGCTTGTCGTAGTAGTAGTAGTAGCGTGATGTAATATAGCTTATATCATTCCCCAGTAAATATCGTATATAATACAAATTGTTTTTCTTTTTAATTCGACAAGAAGTTTTAGAGATTACCCCGTTAAACAAACAAAAAAACAATAGAGAACTTTACATTCAAAAAGATAACTGGGATGGCTGCATACTGAATTCTCTGTTATAAGATCTACAAGTAAAAGCTAGTGAATCTAGTAACTTTTGTAACTAAATTACTATTTTATTTACTACGTAACGTATAGTGCTTCTCGCTAAATTGGAGTTAAGTGCAATTAAATTACGTTTCTGACAAGGGCCCTTGCTCGTACGTCTCTTAGTAGCATATAATATGAATAAACTTTCACGGAAGTATACTTATATAATTGTTTTGCAGTTATGTAAATATAGTAAGAAGGCATTAGCTCAATCATTTCTGCTATCTTAGAGCGGCACGCTGTAATATGTTTTTTTTTTTCTGTTTTAGTTGAACATCTCATTAACTATACTACATATCTTTGTACTGAGGCGTATTACTTCTATTTGCCTTTAATAGTCAGTTCTCTTTTAGAGTTTGAGTAAATGATAGTTATTAGCAATATGGATATCTATTTCTTATGATTTAATATTGCCATTTGTCTCTAAGTCTTTCTAAAATCAATAAATGATAACTATTGATGCTATTAATAATATAAAATAAAGTAAACAAATGCATTTATTTATCGTATAAAAAAAATCTATAGAAACAAATTACGGGCATCGTGAGGTATCTAATATAACACCGTTCATTATTCTAACTCCTCGAACCAAAAACCTTTCACAAAAGTGGCTTTGCGACTATTCAGTGCTTCTGACAGCAAGTATGAGTGATGGATAGCCTCTCGGAAGCGTGTAGGTAAAATTTTGTGTGTCCTTGCTATTATTTGGAGGACGCTATTGGATTATAACGAATATAGACTTAATTCGCTATTCAGTCACAAATCAGTCTATTTAAATTGTGTGAAGTTTGTGTTGTGGTTTTCTCCAAACATTTTAATCCCGAAATTGGAAAAGTTTTAATTATATTTGTACATTATATTTGTACATCTTTACATGCATGGATGGTTGAGTTTATTTCAGTTCGAATATAATTACGTTTTAAATATTGTAAAAGCTTCGTAATCCACATTTGAGGACCTATCCGAATAATTTTAAGCATCAGATATAGAACGTATATGTTGCTTGCTATTTCTTATTACTGTATCTAACTGTTAAAATTGAGTGTGTTTAGTTTATGAGATAAGTCATGTAAATGAATCGTTTTAAATATTTTTATATTGAAACTAACTCAGATAAAGTTTATTGTCACAATCCTTTCATTACTATTTCAATAATTGAATTGTTTATTTTCATAGAGTATGATATTTTGATTTAAATGCGGTAAACATAATTGTTTTTTTTTTTATACGATAAGGGGACAGACGAACAGACGTTTTACCTGATGGTAAGTGACAACCTCTGTTCATGGGCACTTGCAACTCGTAAGTGCGCTGCCCGCTTTTGAGGGTGATGAGGTATAGGGGGACCCGGGGAGGGGAAATAAGAGAGGTATTAGAAGATGGGAAAGAGGAAGGGGGAGATGAGGGTAGAGGAGAGGCGGAGTTGGGCCTCCGGAAACCACACTCATTTCGGGGAAATGCAACGTAAGCGTCACTTAACAACCAGTTTTTTTCGTGTGTAAGCCCGTGTGTGCTTGACCTTTATAAAGACAATTTTTTTTTATTATTATTTTAAAGGCAATCACTAGATTTGTTATCACTTATTTTTTATTTTTGAAATTACAAATGAGTGACATTCAGTATTAAATATTTAGATATAGTTTTATCAATCATCTCCTAAGCATTTCGAGATAAACAATGTGCTCTAGCAATAATGCAATAGAACTACATATTGGAGCGGACAAATAGCTTCAAGACTGACTTACTCAAACTGACTCTTACTCCTGACAATTCAAAAACACCTGTAATTGGATCACCTAAATAAATGTTTTTGAATTTGAATTCATTAAAAGAATATACGGAATGTGAAAATAAAGAATACTCCTGAATTGCAGCTGAAACGGAGACTACCTGCAACCATTGTTTGCAAATAGTTTTAGAGCTTATTCATCTTAAACGTATAACGTTATTATCTTTTGTCCACTTGCCAGCCTATAGTTTAAGTTCTTCAGTGGTAGAGCCATGCTTAGGCACGAATGGGCCGGCTCGACCGGTGCGATACCACGGCCTCACAGAAAACCGGTTGTGAAGTAACGCTTGCGTTACATTTCCCCGAAAGCCCCCCGGAGGCCCAATTCCCCCGCCCCCCCCTTTTCTCTCCCCTCATCTCCTTTCTCCTTTTTCCATCTCCTCATCCCTCCTCTCTTCTTTCCGCTCCCTGCATCCCCTATTCCTCATCACTCTCAAAGGCGGGCAGCGCACTTGCGACTCTTGAGTTGCAAGTGGCCATGGACGGCGGTGTCACTTACCAACAGGTGACCCGTCTGTCCATCTGTCCCCTATGGTAAAAAAAAAAAAAAAAGAGTTCTGCAACGCTTTTACGTAGTGTATATACAATCGTGGGGCAGGCAGACAGCAACACAAGTCTATCGCCGTCTATTGCTAAACGAAGGCAGCTAATTGGGCTCCCCCGAGCTATTACTGACAGACACACAGACAAACATTTCTAAAAACGGTTATTTTGTCGTCTATTCCACTAATAAAAAATAATATTAGTTCTCAAATAGCAGTTTCAATATTAGTCCTTCTGCAATATCTATATATAATGTACAATCTGTTGTTTAGTTATATGTGTTATATATATAAATAAAACATTTTGTGCCCAATCTTATCTAAAGTCATAAGTATAAAATGTCAAGCTTGAAGTCCGTAAGATGTGGCACTCATAAGGTAAATGAGTTCCAATCTAGCCGGCCGCCTTGGGTTTAAGGCTTCATAAAACGGAGACTTTGCTTCTCGTTTATATACGACAATATTAAACTGGAAAATGCACTTGATTTTTTTTTTGTCTCAAAATGAGTTTTGTTAAAGGTTTGAAGAGCGTTTTTG
This sequence comes from Tyria jacobaeae, assembly GCA_947561695.1. Lineage (NCBI taxonomy): Eukaryota > Metazoa > Arthropoda > Insecta > Lepidoptera > Erebidae > Tyria > Tyria jacobaeae. The sequence goes on along the minus strand of OX387217.1, from coordinate 21,368,411 downwards.
ATTACATCGGTTCTATATAAAGCCGTAAATATTTTATAAAGAATTTATAAAAAGGATATATTGAATTTCATGTTTTGCCAAGTAATTTTAAATTATACGAGATGAGAGAGAAGCCATACTCTATCCCTCACCAAGAACAATAATAAAATGAATATCAGATAACGAAATGATAAATAAATATAAGCTTTACTTAATGCCTTTGAAGTATTATTGTCGTAAAAACTTCTTTAGGAAGCTTTCTTTTGGGCACTTTTTGGGTGAACAAAAAGCGTGAAACTCGCGTCATCGTCGTCGTCAAGTAACTTAGTTTCCATTTCTATCGGTAGTCCCCAAAGACTGCTCGTCAATTTTTTTATTTTGTTGTATGTACTAAATGTACATAGGCTGACTTAATGACCAGGCATTTTCTCTCTCCAGTCGACCTATGGGTGATGCATAGAAAGGAGGTAGGTGCCCTGAGAATAATCGTGATAAATAACGAGAGACAAACAACAAAGAGACAAATACTAAAAGAGAGACAGATATCCACACATATATATATATACCTATAAATTCAGTATTACTATTACCTCTGCAGAGGCACTATTTCAAATTCATCAAATTTCATACTGTTCTAAATAGTTTTTTTCACGGTATAGGGGGACAGACGAACAGACGGGCATCATCTGATGGTAAGTGACAACCTCCGTCCTTGGACACCTGCAACTCAAGAGTCGTAAGTGCACAGCATGCCTTTGAGTGTGATGAGGGATTGCGGAGGGGAAGAGTAGAAAGGGATTGGACCTCCGGAAACCTCCCTATCTTCGATTAAATGCAACGCAAGCGCTTGCTTCACAACCGGTTTTCTCTGAGGCCGTGATATCACACTGGTCGAGCCGACCCATTAGTGCCTGAGCATGGCTCAAGCACCAAAAAAAAATGCTGTATTGACTAGCTAAAACTCAAGTCCAATGAATTGGAGTCACATAAAAATTCCAAGTTCCTCCCAAGCATGCTTGATCAAGTTGCTCAGTCCAGGTTACGTATGCTTCGTACAAATAATGACCTCTTGAAGCTTCACAAAAGTACGTATCATCTGGATGCAATTTAGATCAATGAGCTGGAATTTATTATTAGTTCTAATGATTTTAGATATATTTATGTGATCTTAAGTTCTAAGATATTGTCATGGAGGTTTGCAGATTTCAATATGTATTTAATTTAAAGTACGTGCTATCTGGTTTTCTTATATTATATTATCAAAGACTTTTAATTAAAATATCCCCTGTCGTGCTAGAGTACTGCTTATTTAGCCTTCTTTTTCTTTGTGCAGGTGAAGTTGAGCGGCTTCTTCGTGAGTATAGACAGAACCAAGAGTTGGTACGAAACATCGGCGCACACTACTATCAAATCATTTACCCTGTACAGCTGCGACATCACGAAAAGATGGGCATATCCACGCGGGAGGTGAACACTCCTAAGGTGAGTACAATGACATTTTAGAGTTATGCGAATTCTCAACTCTATTTACTGATATCTACATGTCTTTTACGTGCTAGGATAGCTATGTACATATTCCTCTTTCAGAATCTTTTGATTTTGCTCGTGTGTATGACTTCTTAAGACTATAAATTACATTTCGATATCTTGCTCTAAACTTATCTATTCGCAATCAAATCTACATACCACATTTCATTTCATTTGCTATGTTCAACTCTTTCCAGGTTTTGGATCTTTAAGTCTTGATGGTCTAAAATATCTTGGGTTCAATTACTCGCTTTTACGAGGGTATAAAGATCATCCAAGGAACATTCCACCCACACGCTTGAGCACACAAAATATCCGTTCAGAAGCCAATTTAACTTAGCTTGCAACTTGTTTGAAGTTCTGAAAGATTGTTCGATCGGTTCCCCTGCCTTTAAAAGGCTCCAAGTATTTATATCAACATTCTCTTTAGTATATTGAGAGAACTGGTTAGATTAATAAGGAAATTTTGTCTTATGTAGTAGTAACAGAGTTTATTTGAGACAGTTGTTTACTGTTACTACAACAACTGATATGAAGCTAGCATTGTGGTTCTCGGTGAAGTAGAATAGAGCCAGCCCAACTCTTCCCGTGGGTGTCCTAAAAGGCTTTTAAGGAATTGAACTAATATCTATTAGACAGCCATTGTGTGACCGAGTGAGTGAGGTTACCGGAGGCCCAACCTCCCTTTGCCTTCCCCTCTTTCTCCTACTCCCTTTCCCCTACCTTAAAAGATGGATAGCACTTTTGTGACTCTTGAGTTGCAAGTGTTCATGGGCGGCGGAAGTGATTTACTATCAGGTGAGCCGTCTGTTTGTTTTGTACTATAAAAAAAAGTTTGTCCGGCTGACGGCAATAGATTTGCCCACTGTTACGTATGTGGGACTAAATTAGGGTTGGCAAAATGTGGGCATTTTGTATATTTGTGTGTGTGATAAGCTGAAATTCACTTACCGAGTTTGTGTTGGTGTTCACAATATTGATGAATCGTCGAAACCAGGACCAAGACGAATAACTACACTTCAAACAATAGCTACCTGTTCAATGACATTTGATAGTTATATAGAAAATTAAAGATCACCCAATAAATTTTCAAGAATCAACCTCTGACATTTAAAATTATTTGATGATTTGAAGTGTTATTTATTACAATACATATTAATTTTTCTTACATTTTAAGTTTAAATTTTCTTCACTAATTGATTTTGCTTCCCTAACATACTTGGCATTAAAAACAATTTGTTTGCGTTAAGTAAACTGTAAATGATTGTATGAAATGAAAGATTAAGCGTAAAATATATTTTACGAAGTACGATATTACGATATATTTTTAGTATGATAAATCATAAAAAGGTGCAACTGAAAGACGTTAGTAATGTAACATAATATAAAAAAATATTCATATTATATTAGCCTCAAAGAAGCTTTGTGCGCTGCGTGTAGCCTCAAAGAAGCTTGAAGCGAGTAGACGCTGGGGGCTCCTAGTGGGTCAACGTCCTTCGGTGAGCGTAGTAGTCCTCTTCGCTGTCCAGGTATTCTTAAAAAAGCCCCCTGTCGAGACTGAAACTAGTCGGACATCCCCGAAATACGCACGTGAGTAAAACCGTATATTTAAATGAATATAAATATATATAGTAAATAATTAGGTTAATATGTAGAAAAAAACTAAAACACAAAATTAGAGATTATAACATACACTGCTCATGATAAAATCTGGATCTTCTTTCAGTGGTAGAGCCATGCTTAGGTACGAATGGGCCGGCTCGACCGGTGCGATACCACTGCCTCACAGACAACCGGTTGTGAAGTAACGCTTGCGTTGCATTTCCCCGAATTGAGTGAGGTTTCCGGAGGCCCAATTCCTCCTTTTTTCCATCTTCTTTCTCCTTTTTTCCATCTCCTCATCCCTCCTATCTTCTTTCCGCTCCCTGCATCCTCCATCCCTCATCACCCTCAAAGGCGGGCAGCGCACTTGCGACTCTTGAGATGCAAGTGTCCATGGACGGCGGTGTCACTTACCATCAGGTGACCCGTCTGTTCGTCTGTCCCCCTATAGTATAAAAAAAAAAAAAAAAAAAAAAGCAATTGTAAGTGCAGTATTCTTACAATATTTAGTAAGACACGTCCATACTAACTTTAACAACTAAGAAATAATCTCAAATGTACCATGTTGTTCGTAGTGGAGGAAAATACGGCCTATTTCTTCCCGTAAGTTTTATAAAGGCGACTAAGGGATACACACATACAGTCATACAGTGCCCGGATCACGTCATACGATTGCCACCTCCGAGTAATACCTAAGTGGTGTTTAATACGTTTTTGCCTACCCCTTCGTTGATATAAGCGTGGGTCTATGTAAGTTACTTAAAAAACATACACAAACGAGTACTTTAAAATGTATCATGATGCTTCTTAACTAACTAACAAAGATCATACCATAAGACATATTTTACGGATTATGTTCCATTAAAACTTTAATGAATACGAGATGGACGCCTATATTATGGCCGGGTAATATGTCTTTTTGTGAAACAGCCGCAGGCAGGGTTTTCATGTGACCAAAACTTTTCTCAGCCTTATCGTTATAAGACCTAGCAATTAATGGCCTCATTGTTTTAGAGATTATGTAGAAGGGATTGAACTGTAGCGTTAAGCTTTGCCAGAACATCAGCAAAGCTAGTAATAACTTAATTATATATAGAAATCTTTTTTTTATTTCATAGGCGTTGCCGGTGTTTATACGAGCAGACTGGTCATCTGATGGTAAGCGACTACTGGACCGCTTAAAAGTCACAAGGGCGTTGCCGGTGTTTTACGTAGGAATACACTCTTTTCTTGAAAGTTTGAAGGTCCTATCGGTGCTGGAAATACGGCAGAAGACAACTTTTTCCACAGGCTGAAAGTGAAAGACTAGAAACTTCTGGAAAATTAAATTAAAATCTACTTCTTTTAATAAAATTCTAGATATTTCTTTCTTTTTTCTTGCCACACAATTAATTTACAGGTATATTCTTTTATCTGGTCACAACATTAGGCTGAGTACAACCTTTTTGTTTTTTTTTTGAAACTGGGGCAATCCATCATGGACTGACCTCCGCCTAAGGTACGCGGAGGGGTGTGCCGGACTTCTACCGGCTAAAACCACCAGTAAGCTCCATCTCGCACCTTCTGCCGAGGATACGGGAGTCATATTCGTCCGCGTCCCAAGCAGTGCTGGCCCGCATGTGCAGGTCCCCGTCTCTGAGGGGGTTGAGGAGCCTTTTGACAAGTGTTAAAACAAACCTTGCCAAAATGTATTAGCACATAATATTAGGTAAAAAATATGTGGTACTTTGTAGACCAAGGGTTCCAAAATCTAAATAAAAAATATAGTTCGAGAGACAGGGAACACATATAAGCCGGCTCGACCAGAGTCAATAGAACAGCCTCACAGAAAACCGGTTGTCAAGCTTGTGTTTCGTTGCACAGAGTGAGTGAGTTCCTGAAGGCCAAACTTGTCTTTGCTCTACCTTCTCTCCAATCCTTGCACTTACCCTAAAGGCTGGTAGCAGTGGTCGTCAGTTATCATCGGGTGACCCGCCAACTCGTTTGACCTTTATAAAATAAAAAATAACAATTGATGTAATTGTCTAGTACAGTGAAGAAAAAGCAGTCGATGCAATCATAAATAAACCTTTTATCTCTGAAACAAGGTTCACTATCAATAATTCATACTTCAATCACTTCTTATCCTAAAATTTGCCAGAAACATAATATCTATCTCGATATTATTATGTTAAGACACGTATATGTTACGAATGTAACGATCATATGACCAAGAAAATGTATAACAATAGAAGGACAGACTGCCTAGAAAAATATCAATAAAACTACGACAAGTTATGGGTTTATTTGGACAGAGTTCTGGTCAATATGTTTAGATGCTCCTTTGAATGTAATATCTGAGATATGTGTAAATAGAAATTTCATCGTTATTCATAATTTGTCTTTTCGATTTTTATTCCTACAAGATTTATTCATTATTTTTTTATTTTTCCCTTTATCAATATTACATATATTTTGAAGAGATGTATTATCTTTAATATGTATATATATATATTATTTTATCCAACAAAGTTTGTGTAGGACAAATAAAAATTAAATAGCCACAAACTAAATAAATATAGCCAGAAATCGATTGACCTATTTACGAAACAGGTAAACACCACTGATGGAAATGAATATCCATTAACCCCCCCGCAATTCTGGGTCACTATTTTAGGAACATGGGCTAAAATCAGTTCATAACACTTCTGTTAAATGATCGCTATTACACACTAGTGAACTCAGAGGCATTATCTGTTTCTTGTTACATACGTATATAAACCTCAATTGTCTAAGGGTAGAAATTTGCTAATTGATAATCAATACTTGTAAATCACAAAATATTACGAATACATAAGTACATATATGATTTCTTTGAACAAAAATCGTTTGTAAGTAAAAGTATATTTAAAACAAATAGCTTTTGGGGCAGTTTGTTTGATGCAAAAGGAACTGAATTCTGAACAAAGGAATAGTCTCCTTTTGATGTGGAAAATCTAACATAGCCGAGTAAATAACATCGAGGTTTTTTGTGAACATAATAAACTTGTGTTACTTACATAAAGTGAGCTACAAGCGGAACAAGACACTGAATAAATTTACATGTTGTTCGAATAATATTGTTGAAGATTTTACTGATTGTTTTTAAAAACTAAATGATGTCACAAGATTAAGATAAGATAAGATAAGGTAAGATAAAACAAAATAAGATTTCCATTTTTTTTTAAATTTTTTGAATAACAAACGTTAGGTGTTATCGTTTAATCGACTTAATACATTGCAAGGGTAAAAAATTAAATTAAATGTTAATAATGTATGCTTGATGTTGGCTTTGATGAATTATAAAAATACAAATTAAATATGGAACTTCAATTCAAAACTTCAACAAACTGCTACAGTAAATAAACATTCAACAAATATTTTAGTTCACAGTGCTAAAGTTATGAATCGTATGAAACTTTGAGAGTCGGCTATTGAAGATTTATGTCGATGTGGCACCAAATCGGTGGCATTAAAATATTTACTGGAAAAGCTTTGAACTCTTTGCTCACCTATGTACACTTTGAAACTGAATGAGTCCTTTACTATATATACGAGCCCCGATGCAAAATAGTTCGTCTAGTTTTTTTTTTTTTTTTTTTTTTTTTTTTATATTAGCCTACCATAGTGACTCCACTTTGCCTGATGGAAAGCAATAGGTAGAGTCAAAGAGTGGTGGTCACCATCCTCATTGCATGTCTAGTCAATGCAGCATGGTGACCCACACTATGGCGGCCTGGTGAGATGCTTTTTCACGCCCCGCTTAAAAGACCCGGGATCATAGTGGGAAGGAAACACGTGCGCTGGTAGAGAATTCCAGGATTTAACCGATCGGCACAAGAAAGAAGAGCCAAACCGTTTAGTTCGGGTACGTATATTTTCGACGCACAAACGGTGACTCCTCAGGCCAGCACGTGTAGTCCTGTAGAGGAAGGGAGAAGGTGGGACCAATTGGAAGAGCTCATCAGAACACTCCCCGTGATGTAGGCGATAGAGGACTGCCATAGAGGCGACATCTCTTCGCAACTGCAGAGGCTCAAGAGACTGGGTGATCTCAGGACAGTCGATAATGCGGACTGCGCGCCGCTGCAACCGATCAAGAGCGTCAAGCAAATACTGCGCATAGCCGTCCCAGAGATGAGAGCAGTACTCCACGCAGGAGCGAACCTGGGTCTTGTACAAAAGACACAGTTGCTCGGGCGAGAAGAACCGTCTCACCTTGTTCAAAACGCCGAGCTTACGCGAGGCCGCCTTAGTGACACTCTCGATGTAATCGCGCGGATTGAGATCCCGGCAAATATCCATACCCAGAATACTAAGCCTATCCTGCAGTGGCAGTTGAGTGCTCTGAAGAGTAAGAAGGGGAAGGAATGGAGACTTTTTGGTAGAGAACACACACGCTTGTGTTTTCTTGGCGCTGAACTCGACCAGATTCTCACAGCCCCATTGGGAAATGCGGCTCAAGACCCGGTCGAGCTCAGCGACAAGCTCCTGTCGTTTTTCCTCAACGTCTGCCAGCTTGGCAGTAGGATGCCCGAAATATCGCACTGAAAAGGCACACTCCAGCCCTTGAGAGGAAGCACTCCTCGAGCACGTAGCCGGGATAGTGGAGATATGCCGTGTCGGCAGGGCGGCGTATTTGTGTCTCCGTAAGAAAGAGCATGGCCGGCCGAGCCGTCTCGAGGTGTTGGTGTACGGCGCTGAGGTTTGCATGGAGTCCACGTATGTTAGTGAACTCCACCTCAAAAAGCGGGTTGGTGGGAGAGGAGGATGCCGCTGTAGGACCACTTTTCTTTTTTTGTGCTGCCATGATAGAAGAGGAAGGGGGCGTAAAAGGCATGACAGTCATCGTGGCAATGTAAACTGAGACTAAAAATGCTGTGTCATCATGTATCGGTGAAGCATGACGGTGACCGAACCGCCGGACGGAAGGGCCCCCGTACCCTCCCGGAAGTGGTCGCCGGGTCCCACCATCCGGTCACCAACCGGCACGACGAGCCACTCCGTGGATTATGCGCGACCTGACGGGGCAGCCTCCCAGGGTGGTTAGCCGTGGTTGGGCCCCTCTCTATGCCGCGGGCGGCCAGCGGCACCACCGTTTCTACGGGTCTCCCTGGCCGACGGTTCGATTCACGCCACCCTCACATTGACTCTACAGCACTCCACTGCTCACACACATACCACGATAACTGTCACCCCTGCATCGATGGGCCTCCGGTCTCTCACTCACCAGCGAAAGGCGACACCACGAATGTTGTCACTTTAGGCTGGGTTTCTGTGAGAGGGTAGTACTGCCCCGGTCGAGCCGGCCAATTCCTGCTGAATAAATCAGCGTGGCTCTACTACCTGTGTTTTTCCTCAACGTCTGCCAGCTTGGCAGTAGGATGCCCGAAATATCGCCCGTGCACTGTACTGTCGTCTGCATAACAATGTATATTGCCAAGGGTTAACATGTCATTGATATGCAGAAGAAACAGCGTAGGCGATAGGACGGAGCCCTGAGGTACACCAGCGCTTACCTCGTGGAAGTCTGAGGCCGCGCCGTCGCAGAGAACCCTAATGCGGCGCTTTTCGAGGAAGGCAGCAACCCAGTTGCAGAGTTTAGGTGGCAGACCAAATGCAGGAAGTTTGGAGAGAAGCGAGCGGTGCCACACCCTATCGAAGGCCTTGGCAATGTCGAGGCTGATGGCCAAGGACTCCCCATGCCTATCCATAGCCTCACCCCAAAGGTGTGTGACGTACGCTAGAAGATCACCCGTGGATCGGTTCGGCCGAAAACCATATTGCCGATCATTTAACAAGGAGTGATCCTCTAGGTGGCGGATTAGTTGGGTGTTGATGATCCGCTCAAACACCTTACAGAGTATGGAAGTGACGGCTATAGGTCGGTAATTGGCTGGATCGGAGCGGTCGCCTTTTTTGGGAATGGGTTGAACATTCGCTTCTCTCCAGGCCTCCGGAACAATTCCTGAGGAATAGGACAGGCGATACAAGCGCGTTAGTACGGGAGACAACTCAGGTGCACAGTTCTTAAGAACCACCGCCGGAATACCATCGGGTCCACTGGCTTTCCGGACATCGAGTGACCGAAGCTCCGCACGGACATCCCTCTGCCGGATGCGAATATACCGCATTGCGGAGTCGCAGGACGCAATGGTGGGCGTGTGCGCGCAACGGTCATCGATTTGGGAGTTAGCCGCAAAGAGGTAAAGAGCATAAACGCAAAGAGGAGGTAGTATGGAAAGTAGTGCAAAGCGTAACATATAGAAAGTAAATATTGGTAAAATAATTTAGAACGTTTAATAAAAAGTAAACCACAATTTGAGGAACATTTTAAAGTTTATTTTAACATAACTGAAATTCTTTCTTCTTCATAACATAAAAAATTAAAAAAATATTCTAAAAAATAAAACGCAAAAGTATTCATCTACCCTTGTCACTCACGCAAAATAGTTCATCTACCACTTAGTTGTGTCGCCTTTGCTCTCAATTATAGCTTTAATGCGAAGAGGCACGGTTGCAACCAACGCTGCACAATCCTCAGGCGTAATTGACTCCCAGACAGCCAAAAGTTTATCCTTTAAGTCGCTCTTCGATCTTGATGGATTTTTACGGAGAACTTTTTTCATTTTCCACCATAGGGTTTCGATCGGCGACAAGTCCGGGCTGTTAGATGGCCATTCGATTATAGGGATGCTTTTTGCCAGTAACCACGTCTTTGTTGTCCTTGCAGTATGGCAGGAAGCACCATCCTGTTGAAAAATGAAGGAATCTTGATGCTTAAGTGACGGAATAGAGGACAGTAAATTCTCTTCCAAAAGGTTTTGATACCTTGCAGCATTGATAAAACCATCCACAAACTGCATACCACCAACACCTTGTGCAGACATGCAGCCCCATATCATAAGAGACGCCGGAAACTTCACTTTGCGTTTGAGACAATCAGTATGAAATGCCTCAATTTTTTTCCTTTACCTTTACGCCACTAATCGGAAGTCCAATTTAAATGATTACGAGCAAACTTCAACCTCTTTTTCTTTTGTACAGCAGTAAACAGAGGTTTCTCCATAGCGGTGTAAAATCCGTAACCCATTCTTTTTAGGACTCTTTTGCAAGTATCAACTGAGACGTCTTTGTGAATCATGTCCTTCCACTGCACCGTGATTTCTCCAGCTCGAGTACGACGATTATTTTTGATAATTTTCTTCAGGATTCTGTTTTCTACGGCACTTGTGATGCGTGTTCGACCAGTTTACTTCACACAGGAAGTCGTTCTATTCTTTTTATAGTGCTGAATGATAGATTGGACCGTAGACCTGGGAAGTATCAAGTCTTTAGATATTTGGTAACTTTATTTGCTCGCATCGAACCCACAAACTATTCGCTTTCGAAGCTCTTCACACACGGGTTTCCCACGACCCATTGTTATTTGAAAACTAATGGAAAAAACTGAAATTTTCAGAATTTATACTGCCTCACTTGACAAATTTAAATTATGCAACATAATTGTACAAAGAAGAAATAATCTTATTTAACTCACCGATAGACGAACTCTTTTGCATCGATTAACAATTAGACGAACTATTTTGCTTATAACTTCTTCGAATTTAAAACAGGATATGTATAAATTTAAAAAGCTAAAATAGTTTATTGGTTCATAATTAAAAAATGGCATAATGGCGACATGTGATAGTAGAACAGCTTAATATTTTATATAGATATACAAAAATAATGATGTTAGAAAAAATCTCACAAAGAAAATTTCACACACAGCATAAACCGGGCCACCCGCTACCTTGGAACTCTTTTTTGGTTTTATCAAAAAGTATAAAACTTACAACTATCAGAGTTATATCCACAAAAAGTTAGTTTCATGTTGCTAAAATACTATTTCTTTATATATACAATAGTATAGATAAATTATACAAAGCAAGGAACGAAAAATCGTGATCGTAACAAAAATATTTGTCCTGGGCGAGAATCCCACCCACGATCTTTGGCTTTGCAGTCGGGATAACTAACCATTAGACAAACAAGCCAGTCAGACATAGAGAGACATACATATTTTATAAATTGTTTAATTTACTTTCAAATGCCATTCGGTGATTGTACGCGCGAGACAAACAGTTTACCGACGACTAATTCTGTTTACTTAACGTCTGGATCTTTAATGCTTTTGTTTCAAGTTTTAGGAAATAGCGGAAAACGTGTTTATACTTTGCGTAATAAATTACTGGAGTGTTTGTGATCTTTGTGTTCGTTATTTCGATTTTCGTAAAGACGCGTGCCAAAAAAAGTACAAAAAATATATATAAATACAAAAAAAATAAATTATTATTGTCATTTTCAATATTGGACTAATATACGTTTGTGTGTAAATTGGGAAGACTAATAAAAGGTAGTTAGACTCATGAATATTGCTTGTAACATTTGCATAGGTTTAAAATTCGTTGTCAAGTTGTTGGTCAGTTAGTGATAATTGAATTTACTATCTTTATAGTTTTTCTTTAAAACCAGCATTACATTGATTTTGATTTTGCTTGGGTTGCTCAAGACATGATTTGTGCAGCTTGGTTCATATGAACTAGTTTTTTTCTACTTCTTTTACAGATTATAGTAGAAATCAGAGGATTAAATTAAATTGGAAAAATGATTTTGATTTTCATCAACAGCGTTATTGATGTATAAGTATAGGAGGTCTTGATTACGGATGGTAATTTCAGGTAGCAAAATTGTAGGTGTATTCAATATTCTGAATAAAAAGTAAAAGAAAATATTGTATGAATATAAGACAACATAGTAAAGTAAATAGATACTGTACAGATATGTAAACTCTCGGGTGTCTTACTCCCATTGAGAGAATTTCTGATGGATGTTTATTTCATTTTTATAACACAAACATTCCCAGTATAGTTAGAGGGCTCAGACTTACCGGTACCAACTAGTTAGAGTTATTGGTATGCTACCCTGACTTGTTTGAGTTATAACTTACTCCACAATCTATCTGTATAAGTAATATTCCTTTCGTTCCCTTTCTATCCTCCCTTTGCCGTCAATACACTCCATATTATCATATCCAGTCCCCAAAAGTGCCCGGATTCTTTTTGTCACTATAAATTTGATATTGTCGTTATATAAATATTTAGTGTACATCTTTTCTATTTGATATGTTTAAATACAACAAAACAAATAGGAGAGATGCATATTTTATAAAACTATATTTATATATACATTTTATAAAACCACCCTGATCCCTAGCTCTCCACTTTCCCATCTCTTCATCTCAGGTAGCTTTTTTCCCCTCTCCGCATCTCCCCATCTCTCATCAGTGGTAGAGCCATGCTTAGGCATGAATGGGCCGGCTCGACCGGTGTCTCGTATCACGGCCTCGCAGAAAACAGGTTTTAAAACAATGCTTAATGAGTGAGGTTCCGGAGGCCCGAATCCTCCTCTCCCCTCACCCCCCTCTCCTCTTTCCCATCTCCTCATCCCTCCTCTCTTTTTCCCCTCCCCGCAACCCTTATCCCTCATCGAATTCAAAGGCGGGCAGCGCACTTGCGACTCTTGAGTTGCAGGTGGCAATGGACGGCGGCTGTAACTTACCATCAGGTGACCCGTCTGTTCATTTGTCCCCATATATCATAACTGGTTGACTACGCTGGTTTCCATTACAATCTATCTCTAGACTACACATAACATTTTGGGACCTTAAATCATTATCCGAAATCAATGTTGCCTAGCGCACTTATTACTAACATAATACCTTCTTGTTTCGATACTTTTATGAATTGTACCACAGCTTACCCAAGGGATGAACAAATTGAGATTCCAAGAGCAATTTCCACGGATTTACAATAATTTCTTGTCCAACACAAAGGACGTCTTATTTGCTAATTTATATACAAAAACTGTTCAAGTATATTTGTTCAAAATATATTTGATAGATTTCTTTAAATGTTTTAATACGTGAATACATTTTACTTTTAAAATCGTTTGTTACATTCATTTTTAGTATACCTACTGGAAAATATTGCTTAATTGGATATTCTCATACCTCTATCCATATTTGTTTATAGTAACGGTAATGGTCCGCTACAGTTATATATCTGTAACACTGCTCTGTTCGTCTATTACTTATACTCTTCAATTCATCCGTTTGAGCGTATTTCCGTTCCTTCTTACCTGTTATGTTGTGTTATTAAGTAAGTGCCTCTTAATAATATGTTAATATGCCTCTGCTTATTCCTAGCAGACATAGGCGTGAGTATATGATTGTTATTGTTTTTATTTGTAATCTGTAGGACACAAAGGGTCTGGTTGAAACAGCACCAGGCACATTTATGATAAATGCCGAATTATAAATGCCCCAATGTTGATTTAAATCAAAGTTTTCGTTGCTATTGTGACTATATTCTTTACTTTCTTTCCTAATTTTTAAATTTGGCTAATAATACGAAATATTAAAAGGAGAAAAGGCAAAAACAGAATTTATAAACGATATTATACAATAAAACTAGAGTAACTTCTCTCAGTCAGAGTCTGTATTTGGAATATTAAAAGTTTTAGTTATTACAGTTTCACTTTCACAGAGAAAGGGGTTATCTTATAGCCAAACCTTTCTTTAGATTCCATTTTATAAATAAAGAAATAAGTTAACTCTTGTAATTAATAAAAACTGACTGGAAAATCATTTTATGAAATTTTATTCATACCTCTCTCAAAGTTTATTGATTCGCTTAAAACGTTTCAAGTTGCTGCTCTCAAGATTTTCAAACAAAAAGGTAACAGTAAAATACAGAATCAATTTAAAGTTTTTAAAAGACGTTAAGTGTTGTGGTGGGAACCCTTGTTTACTGCTAAAAGTTGGCGACTTCATGCAAATTGCATTAGGCCACCGTCTCAGAAGGACAGTAACTGGTATCCACCTCAATCTGAACTTGTTTATACCTTCAATTTCACTGGAGTTTTATGTAGTAAAGTGATTGAGGCTGGGATTTGGATTGATGTTATATTACACAATATTAAGTATGGGTGGGTACCATTTAGGCAGTTCCAATATTACGACTTGTGAGGTTGTGGTTTGGAATGGAGGATAACTTTCTATATATATATACATATATATATATATATATATTTAGCTCCTTATTGATTTATAGTCAGCTCCGATGAGGTAAAGAAATGAGAGGGTTTAGCTGCACTGCTTTGTTCTTAATTTTATTGTGTCTAAGCCATACTTAGGTACGAAAGGGTCGAACCAGAATACCACGGCCTCACAGAGAACAGGCAGGCAAACAATGCTTGCATTGTACTGTAGTGTGAGTGAGGTTCCTGGAGGCCCAATTCCTTAAGCCTCATCAATCATTTTTTCCTCTTTAGTTCCAGTATCCACTATTAAGTTAACAACAATCGGCTTGCTTCTTGAGTTAGAGTGACTAAATTATATCTGGCAAAATGTAAGTGTTTAATACACCTCTCGTATGTACGTCTGTTTATATGCCATAACGCTTGTATCATGAGAATGTTTAGTTTACATGAATTACGCGGATTAAGCACTTGAAGTTTATATAGTATTACCTTCTCACAGTACGTTTAAGTTACCCTGTTTGTGTTCTTGTAGTTATTTACGGTAGCGTTAGGGATGTTTGGATAATATTAGGAAGTTGTTACGCCAAGCTATTGTTGGGATGAAGTTATTATATCCTTAAATATACGCTTTAAGTTGTATAACTACCCACGCTTAAATAAAACCGCAAGGTTCAGCATGTGTATAACATGTACACTCTGTGTATGCATATAATACATATGAGCTGTGTTTGTTTGTGTATATTTTTATCACACGTTGCCATTGATTAGGCTGCTGGTGCTTAGGAGATTTTAATATAAAATTCAATAACTATTTTCCTTATCCGAGAGTCGATAAGAAAATCTCAAGAACGCACTCAGGCCTGAGCGTTATAATCGAGATAGATAACACAGGATTTAGACGTTACTAGTACACGGGAGAGTTGTTTAGAAACACGTATATACAAAATAAATAAAATAGAAGTGTGTCTGCAATGTCAAAATAAGAAATTTCTACTAAGTACATATAATTTATAAATGGTATGTTTATTACATACAGCTAATGCACAAAACACTGATTGACAAACAATGCTTGCATTGTATTTCCAAATGAGTGAGGGTACCGGCAACTCGACTCCACTCCGACTCCTTTTTCCACTCCCTATTCACCCTCAAAGGCGGTTAGCGCACGTACGACTATTGAGTTCCGTGTGTCCATGGCGGGGGTTGCCATTTACCATCAGGTGACCCGTCTGTTCGTCTGTCCCTCTATATAATTAACAAAACCAAGACATATTGTACAACTACTTGAAATAAATAGGCCTTTTATTGATTTATTTATAGGGAGTGACGTTTTTTGGTGGTAGGAAAGAATGAAGGTTCCGCCAAAATTATAAAAATGTTCAAGTACGCAGCCGCTTGGGCCAGAGCTATTAATATACATATGTATTTACGTGATGTTAACTTATTTTTCGTCATATTTTCTACTTTAAAAAAATACAAGTCGCGAATAAGGAATGACTTCTATGTAATGAAAGACTTGACCAACAGACGAACTACGGACTCAAAAAACATTTTTTTATCTCGTATGGAAATCGAACCAACAACCTTTGGCTTTGTAGTATGGTTCCCTAATTACTCGACCAACAGTGTATGTATTTGTTTTTTAAGTATGCTAAACCTTTATATTGCTTACTTATGTTAGTGACCCTGACTGCTAAGCTAAGGAGGTCGTGGGTTCGATTTCCACTCGGTATAAAAAATTATGTGTTCCATAAACAGTTGTAGCGAATCTGGGTGTTCTTTGCATCCGTTGCTTGTATGTTTGTAAGTCCCCCGCCAATAGTTCCTAGTATTCCTATTATCCTAGTGGAGGAGATGTCTTTTAAAGATAAAATAATAAGCGATTTATCCGCCAATTGTAAATTGATTTAAAAAAAAAAAGTTTTGTTCCAAAGAGTATACACATTGTAAGTAAAATCAGGATTTGTAGGATCAGGACTTGTGGTAGCATACCAAGGAAATTACCAATGAGTTTATAAATTACTCGGTACGCAAACTTATTGGAAAGGCGATTTGAAGGCGGTTAACTTTATAAGAGTCAATTATAAAGAATACATAAACAATAAGAAACTTTTTCATGATGAAAATTTAGTTAGAGAGAGTACACGGAGAAAACATCTTAAACATATGAACTTTAAGCCCCAGATTAGCTCGGCATTGATTCAGTATCAAACTATTAATCTTTTTATTTATTTATGAGACTACATTATTTAAGCAAAACGTAAAGGCTTCCTATTATTGGAGAACAACTGTTATTCCATCAATGAATTTATAAATTTGAGTTTAGGCAATTAATTGTTTGAATAAAAATTAGTTTTAATATATGGTAGTCATAATATATAGTCGTTATAATATATAGTAGGTAGTTTAAATAGTGAGTAAAATGTATTGTTTCTTAATTTTTTAATGACAATCAAACACAATTCAATTTTATAATAAATACTGAAGGTTTTGTTTATTTGTTCCAGGGTCGAGGATACGATTACCAGCAAGGCACAAGGTCACGCGCTAGGGTAAGTCTATGTCTTATTCTAGTACTTCATATCGAAATACCTAACTTAAATCTTAGATATCTTAAAGAGCGAATTAACAAAATACTGTCCTGTGACTTTTTTATTTTTTTATTTAGTATATGTGTTATTGCAGGGTATCTCTGTGTCAAATTTAGTCTATATCCGTTTAGCCGAACTGGCGTGATGAACTATCAAACATTCCTTTGTACTAAAACAAATAAGCTGGTTAACGCTTAAATTTATTCACATATATACTTTCACGCCTATATCCCCGAAGGGGTAGGCAGACTCATATTAAATGCAAACATTTATCAACTATAATTTACTCCAATCTTCCGTAGTAGGGGACAAACCTTTTGTCGCCTATGGGGCACTGTATGATGTATGACTGTATACACATATTATACTGTCTGATAGATTTTTTTTTACGTGTGGAACCCTCTCATCCCATCGGGGTTTTCGGTGAGACGGTGTGTGATTCATAGGTCAACCATTTTTACCATATGACCTATGTATTTGGTAACAAACGAGAAAATAGTGTTCAATTAATTTCATTGAATATTAATTCTATCTATTTCCTTAACACTAATCGCACTTCTTGTCATTTAGTGGTTTTTTACAAGCACTCGTAATTGACTTCTTCGAATATTTTATATATAACATGGACTAGAGCATTGGTCTGCAACAAGTTATATCGTTTTCATTACCTTTTTTTAAATAGTGCTTTAATGATTGTTATATTTAGCTTAATCGGAAATACACCATGAAAACATTATGGCAAACTGATTCATATTTTTTACTAATGTATTACTAAACCTCATAGTGTTTGTTGGTCTGAGGTTCATAATTACTTTTGTGCATATCGTTAGGTAATGTTGGGGACATAAACAAGGAATTGAAATTATTATTCGTTTGGTAAAGAGCAATCAGTTAATGTAGTTACTTAATTAATATAATAATTGTTAAATGAATTAGCTGTGTGTAGGATTACTAATAACTTTGTGGTCTGTGTTTATGGTCTTTGGAACATTTAATTTACACTAGTTTACGATAGCCGATGACATTTATTACTTCAGCTATTAATAAAACTTTAATTTGAGCTTTCTGTATAAGTTATATTATCAGATTACGTCTCGATTTAAGATTAGTGTAACTTATTTTGTTGTGCAAAGTACAGTTCTTTCGACATTGTCGTATACGCTTTCTTTTTCTTTTACAACAAAGTTTTATTCCTATAGTAATCCTTTTGGGCTTTAGTTTAGCCAAAACTTTTACCTTTACCACTGGTAAGCAAAGGTCATAAAAGAGCCTGAATAATTCATTAAATTTAGTAAAAGAAAATTAAGGATTATCACTTTCAACTTTTTCATCAAAATTGTGTGCATTGATACATTCAATAAACTTGATAATATTGCTTTTTTATGATACCTGTAGGTGAACGGACAGGTAGCCTGATGATAAGTAAACACGTTTATCAAGAAACAAAACTTTAATATTATAATTTATAATTATGATATTACCGGGATTTGAAGTAACTAAGCAGGATGGTCAGACAGGGCAAGCTCGAGGATCTCACAAGCACCACTATCCACTTTCTAGTAGTGTATATATATATACTTATAATATAAAATTTGCTGCTAAAATTTGATTCATAATTTTGTTGAAGAATATTATCATTTAATTCACTAAATATAAATTAATTTTGTTATATGATAAGTGAAGCAGGTCAGCAAAGGATTAAACTTTACACAGAATGTATCAAAATCTGCTGAATTGCAGTTTGGTGGCCTATTTCTCTATTTTCATGTTCCATATAAAGATTATTATAATTCTCTTTATTCTATGTACGTAAGTGTACGTATGTTAATAGAATAAAGAGAATTATAATAATCTTATATAATCTTAATTATAATATAAATACACATTTTAAAATATAAAAGAAAAAACAAAATAAATTTAGAAATATAAAAAATAGTTTATCACCGGTATCGGGTACAGGGACCACGCTACCGGTGGTTAAGTATCGAGAAGGACTGCCTTTTGCATCAGGCCAGCTACCTAACGTGAGCCTCTAAAGGTGTTTGTCGAGGCTCTTAGCAATCAACCCATATGCTGATATGACACAATGATTGCTGAATCCACATCCCACGTATGGACAACCTCATGGGCCAGACCCAAATCTTTTATTTGTTTTTCTTTTTCAGCCTTTATGAGATTGTCGTCATGGGGAACGGTAATATCAACAATCATTGCTCGGCGCTCTATACGATCTATCACCACTATGTCAGGTTTATTGTCAACAATAGTCCTGTAAGTGATGAAAGATCGATCCCAGTATAATGTTGCATGACTATTTTAAAGAACTGGATCGGGTACATACCTGTAGTACGGTAACTCGACAGCCACAAGGTTATATCTAAGAGCAATTTCCTGATGGACTATCCATGCCACTAGGCCACTATACTAGCAATGTGGGTCACACATTACTAGTTTTTTTTGAAAACCCCCCTAGCTAAGCTAAAATGCTTATGTTAGGGGCGGGTTTACGACGTTAGTGTACTGGGCGGGGGTTTGAACTGGCAACCACTTGATCGCAAGTCCGACGTCTCAGCCATCACGCTACCGCCGCTTGATGTTTCAAACATTAATTACTATTAGTATCCGTATTCATACCCAACTCTTTACATTGTAGGAATGCAAGACTACAGAATGTTAGCATTACTTTTTTTTTATATACTATAGGGGGACAGACGAACAGACGGGTCACCTGATGGTAAGTGACACCGCCGTCCATGGAAACTTGTAACTCAAGAGTCGCAAGTGCGCCGCCTTTGAGGGTGATGAGGGATAGGGGATGCAGGGAGCGGAAAGAAGAGAGGAGGGATGAGGAGATGGAAAAAAGGAGAAAGGAGATGAGGGGAGAGAAAAGGGGGGCGGGGGAATTGGGCCTCCGGAAACCTCACTCAATTCTGTTTTCTGTGAGGTTTTCTGTGAGGCCGTGGTATCGCACCGGTCGAGCCGGCTTATTCGTGCCTAAGCATGGCTCTACCACTGAATAAATTACGCCGGAATGTAACCCTCGTTACATACTTTTTCCGTCTACTTCGCGGTTATACGAGTACATATAACCTGAGTCTATTAGCACAAGTGAATTGGCGCATGCCAGATACATCAACGAAATTATAAATTTTGATCAGACACTAGACATATTCATATACTCTGAATATCTGTTTACGAACACAGTAGGGCGTTACCTCGAGACTCTTGACTATAGTACTATTGCCTATTTGTAACCCAGCTGCTTATATATTTTTATATTTGACTATGTTCCACATTGATTATTTCAAATGTTTTTATATTTACTTATATCTTAGGTTGGCAACTACTGCCAACACAAACACAAATTTATATATTTTTTTAACCCATTCCTCCCCACTATCCTATTTTTAGGACACCATATTCAACATTTTTTTTTACATATTAGGTCTTTTATTTTTATTGATTCTGACTAACTTCGTATTCTTGCACTGTTTTTCTGATAAAATATTTTTATTCTTCTGCAAACAGTGTATCCGTAGTTTTAATATAATTTTGTTGCCTCAACAAGAAGCATCATATTCTGATTTTATATACCATAAGGCATAGGCAAGGCAAGCAAACCTACACCAGGTACATCAGAACGCCTTTTTTTTATATACATATATATAAATTTTTTATCTCCGTAAGTAGTGAGTGATTTTTTGTCTGATAGAGAATGAAATAGATGATAATCTGAGGGCATAATGTCTGGAGAGTACGTGGTGAGTGGAGGAAGGACAGCCCAGCAAAGCGAAAGTAATTTTTCAAGAGTCACTTTTGCTACATGTGGTCGAGCATTATTGTGCAAAAAGTATACTTTATTTTGATTTTTCGGTAATCTCGCTGCTACTTTATCCAGTTGGTCACAATAAATATTGGCCGTGATTGTAGTATTAGATTTTAACAGCTCCCAGTATATAAATCCGTTTATTCACCACACACTTAAAATAACTTTATTACTCGTGTCAGATTTTGGCGTCGGTACTCCTGCTTCTCCAGGTCCAAGCCACTGGCGCTTACGCGAAATTTTTTTGTACAAAACCAACTTTTCCTCCACCGTAATTACATCCCTTAGCCACTAATTGGTACGGTGATAACTAAGTAGTTCCACGCACACATTAGCTCTCTAGAAGTTGAAACGGCGTCAACTCATGTGGCAACGAAACTGAATACTTCCAGGTGGAATCGTTGTTTTTGTACTACAGCATGAGAACACTGAAACTGCTCTGCCAGATAACGTGAAGTAAACCTGGCATCCATTTCTATGAGTCTTTTTAACTCATATACATCTATTGTAGGAGGTCGTCCTGGATGAGGTTCATCAGATAGGTCATAATTTCCATCCTTAAATCTTCTCAACCAATGTTTGGTGGTATCATAAGAGAGCATACCTTCGCCCATCGTTGCATATACATATATTGCGCACTGCTTCAATCGCTTTTCGACCTAAGCGAAATTAGTAAAGTAAAAGCAGCCGAGTTCTCTACGAGAAATATCCATAACTTACTGTAGTTTTACTATTCGAGATCCAGTTGTCGACTGATCTGACATACAACTCTTGCTTTATATATACTACTCCAAGAAATTTGAGATAGTTCTATAACGTTTTAGAAACTGATCGAAAAAGTGGCAGGTTTATTAGTTGCCACCCTAATACTATTGTGTAAGGTTTAACTGTAAACAATATGTGTTTTCTGAATAAAAAAAAAACAACTACGAGTTTCTCTACAAATACTAGAGCAAAGCTTATAGTTAGCAATCTTTAATAACCCTTTATCCTTCTGTGAGAAGTTATCTCAGTGATACACAGTACGCCAACTTCTTTTTATTACTATTAAACTTTATGCACATATTGTACAAGGCGGACTTAATGTCTTAGGCATTCTCTGGCACTCAACCTTCGCGTTTTGCAGAAATAAAAGTGGTCGGTGCAAAGACACATTAAGGGATAAAAGATGTTACTAAATCATTTGAAAGTAGTAAATATACAAGAAAAAATACTGTTATACACGTTATTATATTTACATTATTATATATACATTATTACTTACGTAAAAAAAGAGAAAAAAAGTATTATTTAGATATGATTTAGATTTAAAAGTTTTATTTAACAGAAAGTAGTATTTCGCGGGCCTGGTCAAGAAAGCCAAAGTAAATTTTCAATAATCAGTAATCGCATACTTGAAACCCATATAAAAATAGGACATATTTACAAATTTATTTTACAGTATTCTCAGCTCATTGATTAATTATGTTTCGTTATATGTGGTACTTCACAATATAGTTTGTATTTCTCGTGAACCATAAAAAAATGCTTACAAAAATTTTGAATCTATCATGTATTCCACCCAACACTTCTTATTCTCCTAATACATAATCTCAAAACGTCATTTATGGGTGCACATTCCAGAAGCATTCCACTTGGAACCTTTCTCCTACTAGTTGTTGCAGTGTGCGTTGTACATGTCGCCCTTGATCATCAGCAATCATTATTAAGTATAGTATAGTTATTTTATGTTTTGATGTTGTGTGGATGATCTGTGCAGTTAAGAGTAGACATCTTTCACTTCAAGTTTTGAATGGGTTCATTGGAGAGTTTGCTGTTGTTTAAGTGGTATGGGTTGATGTTTGTATTTATATGTATATGTATTATGTTTGTAAGTCACGTTCTAGTGCCTAAATTGTTTCGTGGATTTCAACGTATTAATAATAGTAGTGACAAAAGGTATATATAAGATTTTAAAATGTTGAGAAAAAAACTAAGTGCAACTTACTGAGTAAGCTATTTATAAATTACAATCGAGTTTTATGTATTGTTTGATAATTTTACTTGTTTAATATCTTCAATCACCTTACCATATAATACAGGTATCTAAAGCAGTTATGAAACTTATACATTGTTTAAAAATCCTTCATCTAATGGATGCTTCTTCATCAGGAGGGCTTGCACGACCAAGCAAGTGTTCATTCATAGGCATACGACTCTGACGTTTTTAAGCTATTGCTTCCCAATCATCAATACGGATACAAAAGCAGAACTTCTATTTGTGAGTGTGGATGTGAGGGCAACGACTGGGAAACCATGTTACTATCAAATTTCTGTATTTATTATTTATTTTTTATGGAGTTCTCAATACGCAAGGAATAGCAGGTAATTCCAACCGCTTGTAAGACAAGCTGTGTAAACATACACCAACTAAATCTAAAAGTATATGAATTTTCATTTAACACTTGACAGGAACACTACATTTGTACTCCATACTATAAACTACGTCTGCCTTTGGCAATGCAGTGCAACCACTATGGTTCACAAATTAACACAGAGTACTCCTCTGAGCTAGGGAAGGCTTAATTAAACAACTCATCAAGATTAAAGCTGTATGGTCTAGGAATATGGGGTCAGGAGTGTAGTGTCTGTGTAGTACTGTACAGGTGACGTTGAGTATGATGGTGTATACGTGTGAGGCGTTTGATTGAATTATTCAAATACTATAATTCAATCTCAACTTTGTCTAGAAGACTTTTCGGAGTCATAAGTTGTGTCCAACCTAAACTCTAATACTACTACTATGTATAAAAATATATATAATATAAATTAAACATAAAAACTTATATTTAAAATTAAATTATAATAATGCGTCCCCTCGACCAAACGTACCCATGACGCTGGCGGCGTTTCCCCGTTGTACGCATGTATATATACATATATATTTAAGAAACAGAGATAAAAACACTTTCAATCGAGTCACATCTCAAATGCAAAAACTGTGTCACAGTTAATTACCATAATCGATTCGTCCGTTTGGATCTGTAATATTACAGATCGAGAAGGACGAACCGATAAAGGTAAATTAACAGTGACACAGTTTGACAAGTACACAGACAAGTACACACTTTAACCTTTACCCGGCGAGACTATTATGTTTCGCAGATTAAAAATCAATAATCAAATAAAAAAAAAAAACAGAATAAGAAACAGATAGCAATTAAGTTTAATGTTATTTATTAATGCAATATCGGATAAGAATCTACCGAAATACCGTTTTTAATATTGATGTATGTGTAATATGATACGATGAACCACAAAAACTCGTTAATCTGCTCACGTAGCCACTCAACATGGAATTATGATGGGGATTGTACATAATACCCGGCTAAAGCAATATATTACACCTGCCACCAAACCTGTACATTTAGTTTAATCTCGCTTGTGTTTACATCTAAATTGAACTTTCATTGCGTAATTTTAGAGTTGCAAATTAATAAGTAAAGATTAGCTGATAGATTCTAATACTTAATAGCTCGGGGCCTTTGCGGTTTGATGTTAAATTGACTAAAATTACGTGTACTTGTATTTGAAATGTAAGGTCGTTAATATTCAGAAGATAATTAATCTTTAGGGTTAATAAACTTTAAATAATAATGAGGTTTATATATATAACACACTAGGGTTAGCGATAACGCGAGTTCTTTAAAACATATGACACTGCCTTTAATATGATTTTTTTAAACGTATTTTCTTATTACCCGACTGCGCGAGTAGGAAGTTGGGTTATATATTTTTAGGGTTCCGTACCCAAAGGGTAACCTATTACTAAGACTCCGCTCTCCGTCTGTCTGTCTGTCTGTCTGTCTTTCACCAAATCTGTCTGTCTCATGTTAGTTTTTGCTCGATATTGATAACGGCAACAGGTTGATGCTTAAAATATTCAAAGAATATTAAAAATCTTTAAAAATCAGTAATGAAATTAAAATAAAACAAATATTTAACGAGGGCTCCTATACAACAAATTTTGCCGTTTTTATAGATAATGGTACAGTATTTTAAGTGTATGTGTGTATGTTTGGTGATCCCTTGTCACGCCCTTTAGCCTATACGCCTTGTTGGATTTCGCCATCCGAGGTGCCATTACAATGGTTTTAGTAGTAGAATTGTCAAAGGGATATTTGCAGATAACGTCAGTAAAAATATATATTAATAACTATGATTTAATAATTCCATACATCTCACACACGGCCGTCTGATCTCAAACTAAAAAGAATTTGTACTATGGTAACAGGCTGATACAAATACTTTTTTTTTTTTTTTTTCGTGTGGAAACCCCCACGGGTCTTCACTCACCGGAGCTGACGGTGAAGTGGTATGTCGGACTCGAGCCGACTAAAACCACACGGTGTTCCGTCATAAGTGGGTCTATTGCAAGGGACCTGGGTATACCCAAGAAGGGATGCTTCCAGGAACCCCTGCAGACCTTGGCCGCCTCTTTTCACACACCATAGTAATATGTGGGGCCTAACCCCCCCCTCCAGTTTGAGAGGCGTGCGTGGAACACGTCACGCCATCGTCTCAAGCCTGTTTCTGCTAGGGTACGGGCAGCCCTACCCGTTACCCCCAAGCCAGCGCTCATGGAGGCCGGAGATCGATATGTATGTATTTAGAAGTATACACATACTTTTATACTTCTAAATACATACATATTATAGATAAACTACACTCAGTCACAGAATAAATGATCGTGCTCATCACACAAATATTTGTCCTGGGTGGGAATCGAATTCAAAACCTCGCGACAGAAGCCAACCACTATACCAACAGGTCAGACCAATATTGAAGTCGGGTTTTATATTATTTTAACAATTTCCCTTGTTGATAACAAATATACCGAAACGAGATACCTAAAACATGTAATAAAGCTAAAGAATATGAAGTTATGCCACGCCATCTTGCTGTTTCTCTTAAGTAAACGTAAAAGTTACTAATTATTCTAATTAAACTAATTAAACTAATTATCTCTAATAAAAACCGTTCCACAACATTCGTAAAATACTAAAAAAAAAAAAAATGATTTACAAAGCAAAATAAAGCAAATGTTGTCGCGATATCGATATTTAAATTTAAAAGGCTCAAAACTAATTGTTATTATATATTATATTATATATTTTTTATATTATATAGTTTATATATATATATATATATACATATTTTTATATATATTAGCCTACCATTGTGACTCCACTTTGCCTGATGGAACGCAATAGGTGGAGTCAAAGAGTGGTGGTCACCATCCTCATTGCATGTCTAGTCAATGCAGCATGGTGACCCACACTATGGCGGCCTGGTGAGATGCTTTTTCACGCCCCGCTTAAAAGACCCGGGATCAAAGTGAGAAGAAAACACTGCGCGCAAATAAATAAAACTTATATTTCTAACACATGGTTAAGAACTACAAGGAAAGTTATCACTTACACTATAATCATTGTATCGTTCAAATTTGTGTTCAGTATTCAAGTCACCAATACCTCCAGCAAACCACACTCGGTACGAACTCCCTTCGTACATTAGATTAATCACGACTGCGTCTTAACACCCAGTTCATTGCGTTCGCTCTGCATACTACAGACATATACAAACGTTATATTATTAAAAATAATAATTCATATTGATTTCCAATCCAGAAATCAATCTTTTTTTTTCTAATATACAAGAAAGAAATAAAGATTATTTTTTTTACGAGTACAGGCATAAATCGAACTACTTTAAAAGATAACAAAACAACGATAGACTAGATTGTACTCTGCACTTTACTCTGCATTTTCCATTTACTAACACAGTTTAATAATAGCTAAATTATATAAGTAGTTGTTCCTACCTGAGGACAGAGGCTACAGGGTTGTTAGTTTCACGTGTTGTCCAAGAAACTTTAGCAATGTTCTGGGTCTTAGTTTGCAAGGATTTGCATATTAAGTAAACATTTACGTGACCCACTTGACACTTCAATCGGACGATATATAGCGGTAGCGATGACTAGTATAATCATAAATCTGTAGTGTTTCATATTGCATGTTTTCGGGTAAACATATTTCTATAGATTCCAAAAGTCCCAAATTAATCCTCTTTCTCATATAATATCCCTTCCCATTTGAGGTAAAAGGTGACAAAGGGATTGGGTTATTCCATCATAAAGCATAAATAGTGTCGCCCCCTGCTATTACGTAAATGAGACTAAGTCATTTTTGGCAAAATATCGGCGTTTAATATTCATACGCCCTTCGGGGATAGGTAACACTAAATCCCTTAGTCGATTTCTACGACACCTACGGAAAGAGATTGGGTTCTGTGTCAACGTAAACCACACGACTGGGAAGACTATTAGTTAGAACAATTCGTGCTATGAAATGTATTAAAACATCAAAAAGTATATAGAACTATATAGAAACATTTTACTGTAATTTCATAAGTAACAAATGATATTTCGGTAAAATATTCGAACAGAAGATGCGTATTTTCACTTAAAATGTATCTTACTCATAACATTATACGAACATTGTATTTCCAAGGGAATAATTCATTAATACGAGTAAACAGAAATATGATAAAATCTACTTAATTATATCTTGGTAGTGAATACGAAGCCACGCGGTTCTGAAATTATTACACACAAAAAAATTCCCTCGAGACTTTCTCAACATATATGAAAGATAAATGAAGAAGAGTTTATTATTATTTTATTTCATTATTCTAGCAAGTAAAAGTCTATTTCTTACAGGTAAAAGTTCCCTTGTTTGCCAGTTACTGTTACAGTACAGCTGCGTTAGAGGCCCCAGACTTACAGGCACCAGATAATTGGTTTTAAGTTAGTATATATTGTATGTGTAAGTATTCCTAGTATACTGTATGTAGAACTACCTATGCAACATTCTTTTTTCTATTTAATCATTTAAAACACCTGCCACAAACATCTCTGCATCACCCAAAGGTTGGCTGGTAGAAAATGCCTACGGCATCAAGTCCGCCTTGAGCAATATTGAAATTGCAGGAAGTGTAATAAAGAAAAAAAAAACGACTTATAGGTATGCGGCTCTGGCTTGCTTGAGCTATTGCTAATACAATCCAATCGATCCGTATAAGAAATATCCTTTCCCTTCTCTATCCACCCACTTTTTCCCTTTCAGTTTTTCCCTTCGGGGATACAGAAGTGAGTTACCGGAGTAGGAACCGAATCGAACCTATTATACTTTTTTTCAAGATAAATCGTAATAAGCTGTATTCCTGAACTTGTAATTTTTTAACTTCAAGATGTAATATTTTCTTTTAAACTAAACCTTGTACAAACATTTCAATAAAAAAATCATAAAAATCGTTCACCATGTATTTTTCTTATCCCCTATATTTTGCACTAATATAGTACACAATAATACTTAAAACAAAAACAAAGCAAATCGTGTCTCTTAGACCCCAAAACCACGTGTTAACACATTCAGGCCTTGTAAATGGATAACCGTCAAACGTAATCGGTACAAAAAAAAATAGCACTATCCCCAAGAGTTAACTCTCTGTCAGCTCTTATAAAATGTCTTGGTTTTGTTTAGGACCTATTTTAAAAAGACATTTAAAATCAAACATCACTGTTTTGCAGCTGTTACCTACATTCGATTTTAGTACAATCAGGTCTAAAAACTTTAGCAAGTTGTTTTATTAAATCCTATAATCTATTAATCAATACTTTACAACTTTCAATGTAGTGATAAATGTATTCCCAAGAAATTGTGGATTTTATACCGATTTTATTTTTTGCTCCAATTTTCAAACCTCTCTAGGAGTTATTAATGTCTATGGCAAAACTTTGTTTTGTTGTTACCAACTCTGTAGCATTATAAAATAATATATTGTTCTAGCTACGACATAAGATTTTGCTGAACATTTTTTTCTTGGTACGACATAATGGATTATAAATTGTAGCTAATACAAAGGAGAAAAAAACGGGAGAGAGATAGACCCAATAATATTTTCACCGACTTTGCAAGAAGAAGGGTTATGTTTTCGAGTATATTTATGTATGTATGTATGATGTATATTTTTCGCGTCATAAATCCTAGACAGCTTGAGAGGGACAGAGTTCTTTTTTACGATTTTGATATAATTTTCTAACAACTTTACTTCTTGTTATTACATGATTATATTTGTTACCAAGTTATTAATTGACCAAATACACGTCAACAAAGAAACTACATCTTTTCAATATTAATCAGTCATGTTAAGTAGTTACAGCAAGATCGGTAGCAGATTGTTGAAGACTTGTTATGCGAATAATGGGTTTATTTGGTGCATTCACAAAGGGTAAGCCCCTTTATACTGGTGACGTTTTGGAATCCCATTAACTGTATAAATGAATTTACGGCTAAATTCTTACTGCATTTGAGGGATATTTTTGCTGAGATTAGCGCTAGTAGATGAATGATTGACGTAAACCGTACATGTTCAGTGTTGGACTGCAGCATTTACTCAATATGTGTCAGCCTGAATGGACTTTTAAGCATCATGTTATAATGTTGTATGCGTCTGTGCTTGCTGTGCTACTCTGTATTGTATATCAGTCTGGTTTCTGCTTAAATTCTAAAAGCACTACACAACTTATTTTACATATAATGTGATTTAAGTGTCATAAAACATAACAATTTATAAAAGCTGATAAGAAAATAATATTATTATTTAATCCTTGCAAAATATTTTTATTGAACTAAATGAAATAAAAGACAGCAAAAAAATCCAAAGCAAAATACAACCCTTTATCATAAATCTGCATACTTGCCATCACACAAAATCATCAATGATTCAACTCGTAAAGTCATCTATGATTGAAAATCTTTTTCTCCCCTCCTCTTGAGGGGAAGGAATAATTACAACAAAGGGGCTTTGACCTCAGAGGGTATAATTACGGTTACGGGTTAGGGGTATGCGGAGGGAGGAATCATTTTCTTTCAGGTGTGCTTCTGTGCCGCATGTGAAACGCAAGACCGAAATTTGATTGTGCTTTCAAAGATTTTTTTAATTATTTTTTTGGTAGTTGAAGTTGAGATTACAAAACTTATCTAGAATAAACTGAGCTATTTTATGCTAAATAAATGCACACAAAATAAAGTGAAACTTTTCTTTAAAAGAATTTTCAAAGGTTTATCGAAAATTGAGCCATTATTCAACATAATCATAATAACAATCATAATGCATCATTCCACGGAATAGACTCATGAATTACATCAATTCGTCTTTTTTTGGTCATATATTGTTCTGCGATATGTCTGGCGGTAATGGTCAGATGTTATATACGTATACTGAATATATTATAATTCAAAACATCATAACTAGTTTACTTTTTTCCATTGCATTTTTTTTTACAAATTTCATTGTTCTTTTTGTTTTGTAGTAATTAAATACAAACTTTTCTATTACTGTTACTAAGGCTTTAGTGCAACTTACGATTAAATCTATGCCAAGAAAACATACTGAACTGTGATTTTTTTTTTTTATTATTCAAGTCAATGTCTTAGTTATATTTTCACTAATTACATAATAGGTCAATAAACAGTAACAAATCTTGATATAGACGACCATAATAACGCACCTCATAGCCTCGGTCGTCTTTAGTACACATTAATCATGACTTCTAAAGGGCCTATGGGGCAACTGGTTATTGAACCTAACTGCTGAGCTGTCGTGGTTGTCACTTAACATTAGCAGACCCCTCTGTTTGTCCAACCCCCTATTCATTTAAAAAGAACTATCAGAGAAGCTATCAGACGCTTATTTAAATAAAACAGCTATACCCAAAAACCTTTAATCTGACTTACCATCAATACATTTCCATCGTCCAATTATTTCCCAATAGTCCACATTGGCATTGATACACCGTCGGTACCTTATATTCGCAATAATACAGATTATGAAGACTGAAATAAAGATAATCACATTAGACAGATTGCTCCGGGGATTCGTCGACTCATTCGAATAATATTGCAAGATCGTAATCCAGGACAAAACGGGATATATCACTTTGTGATATAAATAATCCTTTGTTTGTTTACTATAAAACAGAGGAGGTAGCTAGATGATTCCTTTCTATCGTTCGTTACAGACGGAGCTCGTTGAATTAATTTCTATCTTTGAGACGGTTTTAATAAACCCTCACTGAAAGAAGAAATCAACGCTACAAAAAGCATTCTGTTTTGTGCAAATTGATATTTTGCGGATACGTTTTCTGCTGAGATAAGATTTATGGAGCAATTTTTTGTTTTATTAAGCCCCAATTTTGTAATAGTGAGCAACCGTCTTGATGCCGTCCGGGCACTGTATGACTGTCTATATACTGTCTGAAAAATAACAATCCGATCTCTTTTACGATACCCATGAGGTAAGACAGGATGGCTCTATTCTCTCTACTAAAGAAGGTACGTTTTATTGTTTCACCTCTCGCTACAACTTTACTTGCAATTTAATAAAAGCAAATTAATGAATTCGCTAACAATTAATAGGAGATAGTAATAAGAAACACCCATTAATTCTGCATCCAATTACACGTTGTCAACAGCCAATCATTGAATGACGCAACAATAGCATTATAGATATTTATACACATACATTTATACGCATGTATATAATATCGTGACATCAAACATTACAATAATATATAGATATTGCAACCTGTATTAAGTAATGCTAAAATGTAGGTGTTTAATACACCTCGTATTAAACACCTACATTTTGCGAATTAGAAATTGGTCTCGCTACGTAATACGGTGCAAGCCTGATTCCATGTAACTTTGGGAATTAAAGATGCACAATTGAAAGTAGATCGAAATCAAATAATAAAACAATAGACGGAGACTGATATTGTTTATACGTATGGTTTGGGCAGTGCAACCAATAGATTGAGGATGTCTTGTTACTAGAAGAAGCCGTAGCTCCTGGTTAGAGCTCTCTATTCAAATATGTTATAAAATTGTAAAAATGTTAATTGGTATCGCACGCATTCTTTGTTTATTCATTTTTTTTTCTCAAGAAGTTCAACGCTAAGTGCTAAGTAAATAGTATTATCATTCCTTAATGTGTTTATTATTTAAATTTATATAAAAACATCTTGTAAGGGATGTTAGTCGATGATTCCCTGCTTGCTAAGGATCACGATACTCAGTAACGTGGATACGTTTCAGCATACTTTACTGCAGCTGCACGCTTCTGTATAACCGCAAGTTTGTTTAGTATGAATATAAGGTTTAATTGTAGACGGGCAGCTCTGGTCGAAGCTCATATAACGGGTGTAAGGGAAACTGAAACAGTTGATTAAGATCATTCTGAAGATGGTCCTGACATTCTTCAATACTTTTTTGTTTTTGGTGAAATTATATTAGATTAGATTTTAGTGTCTTTTGACTTGACGGATTTTTTACTGTATGGATAGAATAGTGGTCGTCCTACCCCTATGCTGCCGCGTCGAGTGTTGTGTGTTCGATCCTCAGACAGGACAACACTCTGTAAAATCACAAAATTAAAAAGGAAAAAAAAAAAGAAAGAAAAGATACCACATACGGCAAAAAACGTGATGTGATTCTACGAAAATAGCTTCTACTGAATTTTTTGGTACGATATCGCTTACACGCTCTATAGCCCCTAGCTTAGTTGC
This sequence comes from Tyria jacobaeae, assembly GCA_947561695.1. Taxonomy (NCBI): domain Eukaryota; kingdom Metazoa; phylum Arthropoda; class Insecta; order Lepidoptera; family Erebidae; genus Tyria; species Tyria jacobaeae. The sequence goes on along the minus strand of OX387217.1, from coordinate 21,336,115 downwards.
TTATTATTTAATTTCTTTAGGTATGCAATTAACATATGGTAATTCTATACCTAAAGAAATACCAACTTAGAGGACTTGGACTGCCCAGCACCAGCCAGTTATAGGTTTAGGTACGGGATCTTGACTTGCTGAAGGTAATTTTTATACTCCCCAAGCCATCTAATGACGGCATCAGCAGACGGCTCATTCCATTCCCAAAAGTGCCCGGATGACGGCAGTTTTAATTCGAAAAATGTGGGCGTTAATTACGACTCTACCCACCCCATCAGGGATAAAGGTGTGAATGTACGTGTACGAAATACCATTATTCCCTTGCATTAAATTCAATCGGACTAAAATTACAAACTCCATAAAAATATTTAAAATTTGCGAATTATCAGAACTATAACTGAGGCAATTTCAGTAACGAGTTTATCGTGTCTCCGACCCAAAACATAATTGAAACACAACATTCAGAAATTAACGAAAATGTTCTTCACTCTGGGTCCCTATTCTCTAAGGCCTTATAGTGTTTCTCGAGAATATTTAAAAGGCAAACAATGAGTCTGTATCAGTTTGCAACATCTATTGTGCCAGCGGAATGACGTTGCGACCTTATCTCAAATCGTCATCGGTGATTGAAATCGACTTGGTCGATGTTCATTCGTGTAATTTTTTTTTCTTTGAATATTTTTCTGGATTGAAAATTTGTTTGAGCTGTATTGAAATGCAAATATTTTGAATGAACATTGTAATTTCAGAGATTGCGATCTGGATATGTGTAGTTTTCTTTTTATTTTTTTGCGGCCAAATCTTGTAAAACTAGGTCGCTGTTTTATGTTGAATATAGTTATGATATATTATGTCTGGGATTTCAAAATATTTTAATATCAATAAGGTTTACTGGAATTAATAGATGCGGAGACTATTAATAAACTTATCACTTACTAACCTCTTTTGGCATGGTAAAATGTGATTATTCTAATACTTGACTTTCACCAGGAAAATTTTGAAAATAGAAACAACCGGGAAGCATACTCTTCCAAATAAAAAGGTTTATTCTTAATCAGTTAATAAATGACGGAGTCATGTTGTAACAAACATAACAGGCCTCACAGTTTTTTTCCCCTTACCGTTTGTCCACTTGAGAACTTTCTCCTTTTGTAAAATTAGTTAAAACCGTTACAAGTTATAAATAAATTATTATAAACTAGATGCCGCTAACTGCTAATTCAATCTATAAAGTACTATTTTTTTTTTTTTATAATAGCCTACCATAGTGCCTGATGGAAAGCAATAGGTGGAGTCAAAGAGTGGTGGTCACCATCCTCATTGCATGTCTAGTCAATGCCGCATGGTGACCCACACTATAGCGGCCTTGTACGATGCTTTTTCACGCCCCGCTTAAAAGACCCGGGATCAAAGTGGGAAGGAAACACGTGCGCTGGTAGACAATTCCAAGCTTTTACCGATCGGCACAGGAAAGAAGAGCCAAACCGTTTAGTTCGGGTACGTATATTTTCGACGCTCAAACGGTGACTCCTCAGGCCAGCACGTGTAGTCCTGTAGAGGAAGGGAGAAGGTGGGACCAATTGGAAGAGTTCATCAGAACACTCCCCGTGATGTAGGCGATAGAGGACTGCCATAGAGGCGACATCTCTTACTGACTATATTATTTGTTCGCTCTAAACAGTTATTGTTTCGTTAACAATGACTTCTCAACTATAATATGCTAAATGGTTCTACTAATGTGTAGACGGGCAGTCACACAGTACCATATCGACGCAGCGTTGTTTAGCCACGTATGGGTCAGCTTACCGGAGTAATACCATGGTCTCATAAAAAACCTGCTGAAACATTATGTTTCTTGAGTAAGTGAAGTTACCAGGGAACAAACACCACCCCTCGCACATATGTGTGTGTTTGTGTGTTTGTCACAAGGATCTGAAGCGTCACCGTCCCGTCATGTCAAAGATGTTCACGTCAGATCACTGCAACGTCATTTTCTGCAAGATTGTATACTGGGACAGTGAGCGGTTTGTTTAATGAAGTTCGAACGTTTGATTTCGCTCCGTCAGTCCATGTAATTGGATGTATTAACTCTTGTGTGCACATATCTTCAGAAATCCATAAACGTCTCCAAGTATTCATGTAATAATCTGTTTTACCCTTGAAAAGGAGTGTATATTTTATTTTTTGCACAATTTAAAGTAATAGATTTTAATATGAGTGATGAGTATTAGAAAATGATAATAAGAACATACGTAAGTTAACTCACGCCTATATACTGGATGGAGTGACAGTGGCGTATCAAACGCCCACTTCATCTTTTACAACACCGATGGGAGAAAATGGGTTGGCCGTATTCTTTTCCACCGATACACCAATAACACGGCTAATAATAGCAATCAGTTATGGCGATAACAGCCATTTTTTTTTCCCTTTTTTATACTATTTGGGGGACAGACGAACAGACGAGTCATCTGATAGTAAGTGACAACCGCCTACCTGCAACTCAAGAGTCGCAAGTGTGCTTTCCGCCTTTGAATACCTTGTCTTTGATAAGGGATGTGGGTTGCGGGGAGGGGAAAAAAGAGAGGGGAGGGGACGAGGAGAGAGGAAAGAGGAGAGGAAGAGTTGGGCTCCGGAAACCTCACTCATTTTAGGGAAATGCACCGGTTTCTGTGAGGCCGTGGTATCGCACCGGTCGAGCCGGCCCATTCGTGCCTAAGCATGGCTCTACCCCTGTATAAGTAGACATAACAATGTTTATGTTATATTTGTATGTTACATACAAATAATAATTATGAGAGCAGATTATAGACTTCTACTTATCACTAATACGAACGATGGAGACGTGTTAGGTTGACCTCGCTTCAGCTATTCGGATGATGAATGAGTAGGAAATAATATTATTATTTTATGTTGTGATAATATGTGTGTAGCTAATATATTATATTATATGTATGTATGAGGTTTCTCTTACAGAAATTAAACGAATAATCAAGTTTTATGTCGTCAAAAATAATGTTGTAATGGCAAAAGCGTTTTGAAAAACATGTAAAACAAAATAAATTAGTTAAAGTAGGTAAAAACTATAGGAAATCTATCGCTTTGCTTGTACCTTTAAAAAAAGAGAAGGTCCTAAGTTCAAACTCCATGTATTTTTTCGTCTTTTTGTGGACCGATTTTCTAATTTTATATTTTTCTTGTTTCAAAGAGTATATGTCGTCCTCTCCCTGCATTGGACCCATTGTATCCAAGTCAGAATAAGATGATGCTATCTCAGATAAATCGAAGGAAACCCTCGAATTTTATAGACAACGATGACGGGACGTTTGACGTACTAGCACTAACCACTAGTTCAGTGACCCTGACTGCTGTGCCGGAGGTCGTGTGTGCCTATCCTATACGGGACGAAAATTTGTGTAACCTACATTTAGTTGTCCCGGGTTTTTGAGATATTTATGTCCGTTGTATGAATGTTCCTAAAGTCCGCGACACAGTAATTATTCCTAATGCAACGACGGCATCTCATTATAGGTATTTAATGTTTGTGTACAAATATATATACATATGTATACTTACGCCCTTGTGCCTCAAGGGGTAAGAATGGACACATCTAGCGCCCACATTTTTCCAACGATTTAGTTCTACTTATATTAAAGTTCGTTTCTTAAATAAACTATTAATTATGTTTGTCAACAACAAATGTCTATAAAGTGTCTACGGATCAAGTACATATTTAATTGAAAAAAATATCCAATTAATATTTACCAAATCTAGTGTTCCAGACTGGCTTTTTACTTTCATTTCTATGTTTAAGTTATGACGTTATCCCTATATTTTCAAAAAAATAGGAAAAATTGCATTTTTTGCATACTGTGGAAATTAAACCTAAGTTAATCTCATCAATTAAATGGCAAAGAAGGCAAAAATTTGGATTTTTTTAAGGTTACAAAGTTTTTACTGTAAACGTTTTTATTAATAAGCCTAAAAGTTGATATGCGATGCACGGCATCCATACTCGGCAGTGCTCTTCTTTGGAGCATATCCCATGCGTGCTCAATTTTAAGGTCAACAAGGTTAAGGTCTGGCGATTGAGCAGGCCACGACGGAATGCTGTTGCGAGTACCGGCAAGACTGCGTGTTACGACTCTAGCCGAGTGTGGATTTGCATTGTCGTGCATTAGCCAAAACGAGTCGCCCGACCATGGCAAAGGGATGATCGCGTTTGAAACAATCCTCTCTGCAAAAATCTGAGCGTTGAGGTTTCCCCTAATTTAAATGAGATCAGTTCTACCACCCTCGATTTGAATGAACTTCCTCGATTCTGTCGAGCAGTGTTTTCGATGTACTGTCTGCGAGTGTTGATGTGAGATCGTCCTCCATGTCGCTCGGCCACGCTGCCCGTGATACGATAGTGTGTCTAGGAGCTACTTATGACGCTTTGTATAGTGCCAAAAGTGAGAGCCTCAGTACGTTGACGTACGTTGACGAAGCTTGCAACATTCCGACAGCTCTCATCATCTCTACTCATGCGAAATGATGTCTTCACTCTATATCAATTTTTTAAACATTTCTGATGCAGAAACTGTAATGGTTTTGTTGAATCGCCATTACACCCTTTTATAGGAATCTTGATTGATAATTGCTTTCCTATTTTTAATCAAAACTTAAAGAAAAGCACTTATAAGAATCAATAACGATCCTTAAAAGTATAGTAATAATCCTCAATTGCGACGATACGCTAAAACGTACTTGATCTCTAGACACTTAAGATTTGTGTATTTATGTGTAAAAATATTATCTTCTTTTTACTCAAACATAAAAGTTTCGTTAACGTGGCATATTTAAGCAAAAACTCAATAAAACAAATCTTCGTCTACATACTTAGTTTCCTATTGAATGAACACGTTTTACCTTATATATTTTATATAAAAAGGCCATTGGAGCAAATCAGCTAGCAAGGGTACGGCCTGAATGCTTGCAAACACGTACCTTTTTCTGTTTCAAGCAATTTAATAGACGAATATTGTCAAGATCGCGTAACCTTTTGAAGGGAAATGAGATTTTGAGATAAAAGTTTTGGGTTATTGATGTCAATTTACATTTGAAATTGCCGTTGCTTTGTAGTATTTGAGTACAGAAAACAGTATTTATTTGTTAATCAGTCTTTTCATACGAAAAAAAAATTTACAAGAAAATTGATTTATATAAATTTGATTCTGTGCGCAATAAACGACCGCTACCGTGTGGTTTTCTGTGGATAAGAATACGGCCCTTACATCTCTTTCCGTGGGTGCCGCAAAAGGCTAAAGAACGAGATATATCATTTTGAATAGATGAAATATGCATCATTCATTTATTTATTTATTTATTCATCCATCTACATACATATACTAACGCCTAAATCCTTGAAAGGCTAAACAGGCGTCTGCAAAATCCACTTTTTGCCAACTATAATTTACTCCCATAGACGTAACGGAGGCAAGCTTGGTGCCGTCATCAGGGCACAGTATGACTGTAAATACACTGTCTGATAGATAACAGTCGGACCTCATAGGTTTTTATATTGTACGGCACCCATGGGAAGAGTTATTGTTGCCCTGCTCTTATCTATCGAAAACGACACGACGCGGTCGTTTAATGCGCACAGAATCACCTTTATATATCAATTTTCTTGTAAGGGAAGGGAATTGTACCTAAAGTCTGATTTTAGTCTATGGTAAATTCATTCGCACTTTTAAAACATTACAGTGCATGTATCATTATATTTTCAATGTTAAGGTTGAACGGAAACCTGAACAATTAGACAGTTTCACAATAATATCTTGTTACCTACGAACGATGAGGGAAGACCACAACAAGTAAAGGGAGCAGACAACGGGAATGAAAACGAAGAAGTAACAACAATGAAAGAACCAAGGACGCTCGTTTAAGTTACACTAGTACTTAACTACGGTACTCGCGTAGTAAAACATTTTATCTACTCATCTCCCTGCCTAGACCATAAAAAATAAACTGCGGGTTAGTATTACTGGCATACATTGCCAACGGACTTTTAATATTGCTTCTTTATAGTTACCAGTTTGCGAACTAAGTACGGTTGAAACAATTCTACTCACCGAAGTGGCATTCTGTAAAAGCATTTAAGTGAATAGCGACTCTCGAATCCTAGCAATAAAGAACAAATTAACTTACATGTGCACGTGCACCTTTGACTGTCTTCTTCTGATATTGTGTTTAATCTCTGAATCTTAAGAAAAGATTTTATTTTGAAATGATTCTTTTATCGCTCCAATGACCATGTTCTGATAAAATGTTCTAGAGTCATGTTTAAAATATTTTATAATGTTGTGGTAACTCCGGATTATTATAGTAGGAAAATAAAATACAAAGTAAACGATTCAAATACAAATCATACATTGGTTGGCAAAAAGTGAATGTTTGAGTTACCTCTGCTTACGGGTTCGGGAATAGAGTGTAGATATTTTTTATAGTGTAGGGGGACAAACGACAAGACGGGTCACCTGATGGTAAGTTACTTCCGACACCCATGAACACTTGCAACTTAAGAGTAACAAGAATACTGTCCACCTTTTAGGGTAGGGGAAAGAGGGGAAATGAAAGGGTTTGGGCCTCCGGTAGCCTAACCGACTTGCAATGCAAGCATTGTTTCACAGCCGGTTGTTTATGAGGCCCTGTTAATACTCCGGTCGAGCCGGCCCATACGTGCCGTGTATGTATGAATATAAATTCAGATAACTTTACTTTTGCAGGCAAACACAAAATGAGTTTGTGTAATATCCGTAAAACTCTATACTACTTGAAGTTATTGCCCTTAAATATTTAAGTAGCTAAACGTAAAGTGTATGGTACACTTTTGTTATTTGGTTCATACTTTTCATCGCAAACAGTAATATTCTGCTTAATCTTTTTAGGCCATCCAAACCTTTCTATATTTATGTAGATAATGGCTATGAGGAACATAAAACCAAACACCAAAATTCTCTTTACATCTACTGAAAGCAGCCAACATATATGTATATATAAAATATAATTTACGCTTTAATGAAAAATATTTTAATAAGACGTAAGATGAAGATAAGTTGAACAAATCATGTTAACAAGACAAAGAGTAACCTGTAATAATTTACACCATTTTTTATTACGTCCGTAAACAAACAATAAATATTGGGAAAACACCAACCTTAAGTGATGTCAAGCAAATTTGAACTTACTTTGTTACATTGTAAGGTAAATAATTTATTAGGGTTAGCGTGTTGACTAAAGGCCAGTGGTAGTGCCGGTCGAAGTTGTCAGCGTGATTTAGTGGCGGTAGGGTAGATGAAAAATTGACAATTGAGCGCACAAATCATCCCCGCGCCTATACCGACGGACGGAGGAACATTAATTTAATATTTACCGATATTTATAAGCTGTCAGACGATGATGATAATTGGTTCCGATACAGTACTTGTTTCAGTACTTGTTCTAGAAATCTTGATTCATTGTTACATTTGTAATCATAATAATTTGTGTTAATCTATTACTTAAGGAAATCTTTTTTCTTCAATCATTATGACGTTTAATTACCATAGCATTTCAAACGGAGGTGGCTTGACTCCCTTATCCTAAAAATGATATGGATCAGAATTTTTCTCAAACATTGCTATAAAAATTGTGTAGTATTATAATTAATGAAAATGAACCTTGCTTACGAAGGTAGCCGAAACCTTACTATTAGGGTTATATCTTTCCATGTTTTTGGCTTGATTTGTATTAGGTTCTGTTACTTGGCTCCATCAAAATGTTATTATGATGGTAGAACTGTAGATATTCATTATATTTCGTCATCCGGACTACTATTAGCAACATTAAACCGGAATATTTTATCATGGGAGAGACATACTTAGGCGCGATTGCACCGACCGGTGCAATACCACGGCCTCACAGAAAACCAGTGGTGAAGTAACGCTATTGTTGTATTTCACCAAAATTTGTGAGTGGTTTCCGGAGACCCAATTCCCCCCTCCCATCTTTCCCATCTCCTCATGCCCCTCTCCTTTTTTCCCTTCCCAGGGAGGGAATTTGCGGGTTTTCATGTACGGCTGTTGTCACTTGCAATCTTGAAATTCGTCTGTTCGTCTTTCCGCCAAAACTATAAAAAGTCACACATTTCCATTCATTACACATTTCAATATACATACATCCGATTGTTTTCTCGTTAGAAAAGGAAATAGAAGAAACAGTAATTTAATTACTCGGATGGATTAGGGAGTGTAAGAAATAGCCCTTAAAATCTGGGCTTATTTTAATCTCAAAAATACTGGCCAATGGTATAGTGATTAGAGAACGTAACGTAACGTCGTATGTGAATCGATTGATTCAAAAGTTTGTGTGATACACAAATGGTTATCTCGAGCCTGAGTATTCAGTGTGTCTGTTGTTTCTGTTTGTATAATCCCCGTGACACATGAATCAATCCTTTAGCGAGAGTTGTCGAAAAAAAATCACGTTCTTGAAGATTCGTGTCCGGTTTTCTCTATCACATGTATTCCTAACGTCTATGACCAGTTTAATAACTGATTGAATCATCGTAATATTATATACTATTTAAGATATTTGATTTCTAATTTAGTTTTTGCAGAGTTCTCGTACTATTTATTTTTTTTTTTACAATATTTTGTAGACATTCAGGAACTGGATCGGGTTACCTAAACTAAATTTGAGCAAATTTAGTGCATTATTGTTACTGTAAGGGCACAACGACAGCAATTATTAATTGTTTTATATATGGTATTCCTCAAATACTATTACGTATATAATACAAGCCAAGTGGTATATTTTTCCAAATCAATTTCCTTTCTCAAAACAATGTTGCTGTTTGTTTGTACTCCTTACATGTTCTGTCTATTGCTTTCCTATAACAAAAATTACTGAAACGTAATATTTGTAAAAGAATAATATTAACGAAAAAGCTATAACCCATGTCAATTATAACATTACCTTCGGATGAACAGTAATATCTAATAATACGTATGATATTTTTAATATCCATGTTACAACACTTTACACAATGATTTTTTCATATGTCTATGTTTCATACATCTTTGCTTTGACCAATTCCAGTTCAAATGGGATATCGTGTTAACATTGCTATCATAATATACCATATCATAAATATAACAGAAAATATTCCCTACTTTTAGTATATAATTTACTAGTTATGTATGTGCCGCGGTTTCACCCGCTTAAAATTAGATTATACATATTTTAAATAAATAAAATAAAATAAATAATTTATCTTCAATTTGCGTACAGTGCTGTAAGTTCGATCTCCAAACGGTACAACGCTTTATAACCCGCTAGTTATTGTTCTAAGTCTGGGTGTACTTTGTGTCCGTTTTTTAAATGTTCCTCTGCGATAAAGGAATTAATCCTACTGCGAGAGTAGAGAGAAGAGTACAATAGTACAAGCTCTGCCTAGATTGGGGTCTGACGGCCATGTGTTAAATGTCTCAGGTACTTTACAATTTGTTAGTTAAAATCTGCAGTTTTAACAAAGAAAACTTTATTGCTTATGCCTTTTGATTGAAGTAGGAAGTGGGTTATTATTTACTGGAGACTTCATTAAGAATTTATCGCTGTCTATTAAAGATCCGCTGTTATCGAACTTCGACCTGCTAAGGTCGCTTACAGTTAAAGACATTGAAACAAAAATATTTTTAGACGTTTTAACAGAAAATTACTCGAACTGCTCTTTGTGTAGGCTTTTCTTTTTCTTTTAGGTATATGAAATCTACCGTTTAATATGTAATGTGTGATAATGTGTTTTAGAATAATAATGTATGCCCATTTGTGGAAAATTATGATAACTGATTCGCGCCTGTCCTAACTGAACGGGCTAATTAACTCGAAACCATTAATAATTTCTAAATTTATTGTTAAAATTAATGAATTATATAATTTGTTTTAAAGTAAGTCGTAAGTGGGCTCCTAATATAATTGCTAATAGCCCCTTTCGCTGTTGAAAATATCTGCATTAGCTTAAAAAAGAAAGTTAGAAGTCTTGCAGCCGTTCCTTAACTAACCTTTGAAGTTTCAGCATACTTAACATGGAGTTCTGCATAAGACGAACTCAGAAAGTTGTCCTAGTTGTATGTACTTGTACTTCAATGTGCGCACTTATTAAAACTTGATACTGGCAAATGAAAGTCTTCCAAGCAGGTTGGAGAAAGATTTTTTTTAACTCTGTTGGCAAAAAGGAGCTTTACGTTTTTGAATATTTGTATTTAGGTGTGTATGTATGTTTGATATTTCTTGTGCTTGCCCTTAAACCTAGTCAGCCTGATAGATTTTGACATATACGTTTATGACATGTTATTGCAATATTTTAATGATGGGAGTGACATAGAAAAATATAAAGTGTTCGGGTGTAATTTATTCACAATACATTTAAAAGTATGTTTATCAGCAGTCTAGTTACCATAGTAAAAGCTCTGCTTAGCTTGGAATCTTGGAGGCATGTGCAGAGATAATAAATACATTTCTAAAAAATATAATAAGACTAATATTAAAACTAAAACAAAAACAAATTAATTTATATCATGATTTCAAATCATTAATTTAAATCCACCAAAGCAGTGCAGTGAGCAGGCGTCCACAATTTAATGTGTATTTAATTTTATTTCATTAACTAGCGGTAGATGTGGTTTCTGTGAGTCCGAGCGGAATAATGTCGCCATTTTTGTGACGTCATTAATGCCTTTTTTATTCAGTTTGTAGCGTTGTGTACTTTTAATTGAACTATTCAGTTGTTCTAATTACGGTTAAGTTTTTTGGTTTAATATTGCAAAATGCAGTGTTGCCTAGGAAAGTATAGTTTATTTAAAGGGGGGCTGCAAATCATGTGGATTCTCCATTTAAAACAAAGAACCTCTGAAAATTTATAACATTTGTATATAATATAGATTACATTCACATACATATACGTACATTTTTAGCAACCTTAATAATAAAAATAGAAAAAGAAAAGCCTACACAAAGATCAGTTCGAATAATTTACGGTTAAAACGTCTGAAAATAATTTTGTATTTATGTCTAACTGTAAGCGACCTTAGCAGGTCGAAGTTCAATAACAGCCATAGCAGCAGCGATAAATTCTTAATGAAGTCTCCAATAAATAATGACCTACTTCCTACTTCAATCAAAAGTTATAAGCAATAAAGTTTTTTTTTTACTAAAACTGCGGATTATAACTAACAACTTAACAATCTAATAACCTGCGACATTTAACACATGGCCGTCAGACCCCAATCTAAGCAAAGCTTGTACTATTCTAATTAGACTGCTTTATATTTGTCTTAATAAATAGACTACTCTCGCAGGAGTATTAATTCCTTTATCGCAGAGGAACATTTAAAAAACAGACACAAAGTACACCCAGACTTAGAACAATAATTTGCGGATTATAAAGCGTTGTACCATTTGGCGATTGAACTCACAGCACTGTATGCAAATTGTAGATAATTTACACCCACGTAGGACAAATAACCGTACTCATCACACAAATATTTGTCTTGGGTGGGAATAGAACCCACAACCTCTGGCTTAGCAGTCAGGGTCACTAATTTCCATTACTAATCACTAGACTAACAAGCCGATCATGTATTACACATACATAATATTATACATAAATTAAAATCAGAACAGACAATCTGCTTATCCAAATATTATAAGATTGTGGGTTGGAATACAATTTTCGACAGAGGTAGTGAGAACCACTAACCACAGGACCACAAGACGATGATAGAATCTACGAGAAATTACTACGGCAAATAATACTAATTTTATTGAATTTTTAACAATGTTGGAATGGAACGGAGACGGTATATGCGTTTGGGGTGAGAGGATGTTTGTTTGTGCAAATCCATGTTGCCTTTTTTCTCCAAAACTACTAGTCCGTTTTCAGTTATGGGTTCAGGTTTATTTGGTGCATATTCTTAGATAGGTGTTACGGTGAAAACTCACCAGGGGGCGCTGCAGTAAACTTTTGTTTGTGCAAAACCAAAACTACTAGTCCAGCTTTGATCAATTTTGTGGTTGATTAATGAAGGTTTTTAAATAGAGTTTATCCTTTTTCAATTACTTGTTAACCGTCGTGGGCCTTTTAAATTTTTTTAATTTTGCTTTTCTTGTTATTATTACAATCGAGATCCGATTAATACAACTAATTTAGTTTTATTTTAAAATTATACAGTTAGTAATTTACCGCGTATATTATTAATATATTCTTTTTATTAATTAGAATGATCTAAAATCAAGAATGTGAACAAACTGTACGTTATCATTTACCAATTTTAACATACTAGAGATCGCCAGGACGTCTAGTTTCAACTATGATTAATTATTGTAATGTTATACCGGCCACTATAACTTGAACAGGTAACGTACTATTTTTCTTCCTATTATAAAATAATCTTGAAGCGTCCCGATGAATATGTAATAATTCATCTTGACGCTTCAACATTAATTTATTCGTATTCACGTAATTTTTAAATATATACCAATATTGAAATAGAAATAGTATTCTACAGTTCTATATATAAACTATACCTAAATATACCAAATTTTAACTTCCCTTGTTGCCGATATTTTCTTTAAAATACGTGGATAAAAATCGATTTGAGTATTAATATAATAATAATAATAATTCCTAGCCCATTTCGCCTACGGTGACTAGGCTACATTGGGATCTTACGAGCATGGATGTTTTGCTCTTCGATGGCTAATGTACCCAATTTTTTGCGGTAAATACACTTGAATACTGAGGACACGTGAGGGCCATTTGCATAATTTAACACCATTGACATAATTAAACGCAATGTTTGAAGGTGGTCGTGTTTTCAATCGGTCACGTTATAGCATTTAGTTCTCACCTCCTTTCTTCTCTAAACACATGTACGTTATATACGTTATTTCCAGTTCAGAACATGGTAAGTGAAAAAAACACATGCTTTGCTTTCCTCTCTTCTGGCATTCTGGAGGGATGTCCAACAACACAACTGACGGCGCATCAAGTAAGCCTCTATGCCATCGACTTTGGCTCGTCGAAGTACCTCGGTGTTCCGTACACGATCTGACCACTTTATGTTCATAATGTCTCGTAGGCATTTTAGATGGAGCATGTCAAGAACACGTATGTGTCTTCGATATAAACACCATGTCTCGCTGAAATATAAAATGTTAGGCAAGATAATGGTCATATACACCCTTATCTTAGTTCCCAATCAGATATCATGGCATAGCAGCACCGATCCTGCTTTTGTAACTATTAACTAAATAACCTTCAAGAAGAGCGCGTACTCCTACCTCAAAGGCCGGCAACGCACTTGTGACTCTTGAGTTGCGGGTGTCCATGGGTGGCGGTAGTCACTATCAGGTGACCCGTCTGCTCGTTTGCCCTATCGCACAACCAAAAAAAATCTTGATTACGTAACTTTGACTAACTACTAATTACCACATGTAGAATGAGTGCTGCGATTCCCCATATAGGCTTAATCTTACAAAACAATCCAATAGCGACTATTCGAGAATTGCATCTCTATTCAACAATTCGATAACAATATTCAATCTGAAATATCGAATGAATGAGGGGAGTGAACCAATAAAACAACTCTGAACACGCTCGCCGAGACAATTGAAAAACCTGATTGGTATCGAGTGTAGAATATAGCAGTTTATGTGCTATTGTTTTTAGGTGGAAGAAAGCTTCTGAAGGTCGTACACACTTTAGAGAAACCATTTTAAAGAAATTGAATGTGATATTACACATGAATGCATTCAACAGCCCATCGGCGAGGGTATGAAAGGACTGGTGAATGTACAAGAGGTTCGATATCATACATAAATCCTGTATGTCGCAATCAAAGTTACAAAATCTTTTAAATTCGATTCTATAAACAAAATTAATCTTTTTACTAACGTGCCAGATATCAAAATGTAATTTAACCGTATTATTCATACCCTTTAATTCTTACATGCCTTTATCAGGCTCTATTCAAAATACCTCCGGTTTTATTACGGTTGCAGTCAGGGGTTATTTTGATAGACATAAAACAATGATAACGTCGTTTGTTGGGTTTTGGTGATTTCGTGGGTTCATATCGATATCTTTTAAACCGTTTTTTTTTGCCTATACTTGATATTTAATCTGTTTAACGGTATTATACCTACTATCACCTTCCTTCTTGATCGATAGGAAAATGTATACATAATTAGTGTTCGTTATCCAACTGGTTTGAAGCTCACCCATTACACTACCCATAGCGATTATATATAACCATATGCGACCGATTTGAATATAGAGCGTAGTGTGTTACAGTAGAAAAGAGTTTTTTGTTTTCAATAGTGTCGTTGCCTGCCTCCTATTGGCTTAAGCATTTCGATACCGTAGAATAAAATCCAACCGATCGAGTTGAAAACGTCCTCTTTAGCATTAATTAAACAAAATACCCGACCATTATCACCATTAAGTTAACGTACTAAACTTATCCCGGCTATATAAAACGGACTCGAGCATAATCCTTCGTTTATTTATGATTGCGACCGCATTGAAAATAGTTAAAATAATTTGCAGTCAACCGCTGGTAATTATAATATACATACATAGTACATTTGTATACCATTTCATGGTATTTCTTTTTAATACAGCTGCGGTTTTGAGCTGATTATTTTTAAAGCCATTTTTTTACCTGCCTAAATGCCAGGTCTTATCATTTTAACGTCAGTGTTTTTAGGTATAGGTTTTATTTAATATTTATCATGGTTACATTTAAAAATCTAAATGTAACAATGACCTTTTTGGAGGTGTATTAAAAAAGACTTTAAATTAGGTAGAGGTAGCAACAGTTATTTAAACTTTCTTTGATTTAGCCATAGTATTAAGATATAATTGCAATACCATAAATACAAAATATACATACATAAACTCAGAATTTTCTCCCATGATTGTAGGCAGATACAACGAACAGATTACCCGCATTTAATTTCTTCTCGATATCTCCTTTGCATCTTACATCCTCAACTTAATGCATTACCTCAAACATTACTGCTTCTCTTTTACACAGAACTACATTACTACCTTCAGTTACTGTTATCGATGTCTATCCATAGGTTGCCTATAAGGAATTACTTTTAGCGATAACGTCGCCAATTGTACATATTGGTTTTGTTATTTCCATATAAAGAAATTATAATTGGTGTGCAATAAAGTTTATTTCTGTTCCTTCAGTAAAAAAAAATCCCATACCATAAATATCCCTCAATCACTAACTAATTGGAATACCCAGAAATCCGCTTTGAATCAAGTGAATAAAGGTTTTTTTATGTAAATATGCTAAACATAACTTGAAAATGTAACTCATCCCATAGTTACGTATATTAAAGAAAGAAGAGAAGGAAGTAAATTTATAACCCTATCGCACAGAAAACACCAAAACACTCAAATTTGCAACCACGAAATTGCGGGAAAAAAATAAAAACACATAGTTCCCCCGAGGTACATTACGTTGGACGGTCGGGTCCAAATCTCACCCAAGATGGACATTCTGAATGTTTTGCGTAAAAACACGCAAACTGTTTTGGGTCACACTTGAAGCTCGGCAAACGTACCCATTTGGTTGAAGGGACCTCGAGCGGTTTACTGTGGCATTCAAATCTTCTTTTTATAATTTAATAAAGTGACTGTGACGTTGTACTACTCGCTATTGTTTGATGTTGCGTGTGATCCTATAAATCAATCTCCCGCTTTACCATTTTATCTTTCACACGATTTCTCATAAGATTTAGTAAGTAAGTAAGTGAGTACTCTTTATTGTACACCGAATATACATATATAATATATCTGATATTTTCACATAAAATGTACAATGGGCGACCTTATCACAATAAGCAATATCTTACAGGCTACCTGTATTTACCTTAACTTTTCCAATCGTAGACATAATAAAACACTTCAGTACTTCATATACGTATACATACACACTTCTGTACCCTAAAAGTGATAGGCCATAAGTTTAAATGGGCAAATTTTATATATATATACATATATATATATAAGCCTACCATAATGACTCCACTCTGCCTGATGAAAAGCAACTCATTGCAAGTGTAGTTAATGCAGCATGGTGACCCACACTATACAGGCCTTAAAAGACCCGGGATCAAAGTGGAAGAGAAACACGTGCGCTGGTAGTGAATTCCAGGCTTACCGATCGGCACAGGAACGAAGAGCCGACCCGTTTAGTTTGGGATCGTATATTTTCCACTCTCAAATTGTGACTCATCAGGAGGTAAACCTATTGTCATCGCAAGGTCACAAAGATAGGAAAGTGATATTGCTTATTCAAATGAACTGAGGAGTGTATTTAATAGCTTAATCAGATTAAAGTTGTACATCATACAACTCGATCTGCCGGAAAGTCCGAGCCCTCTACCTGAAGACATATCGACTTCATCATAAAGGAGGGATAGATTGGAATTGATGGTAGGAAATTCAAATAATTTCTCGAAAGATTTTTTTAGTTATTAACGACAACTTAAACAAATAAAAACTACTTGATTACTGTCTAAACTCTGACAGTAATTACAATTAACGATGATGCGAAGCTATAGAGTTTTCTATACGAAAAAGAAAGAATGAGACTAGACTAGTCTCCAGGTATATAAAAAAAAGATTTTTGGAATGAGACTAGACTAGTTACTATTTTTTTTATATACCTGGATTTTCCATAAATCTTTGACCTACTTTACCAAAATAATGTAACGTTAAAAAATCAGTTAAGAGTTATGGAAAGTCTACAAGAAATGAACAGAAATATTTCTGTTAATGTAACGTTAAAAAATCAGTTAAGAGTTATGGAAAGTCCACAAGAAATGAACAGAAATATTTCTGTTAATGTAACGTTAAAAATTCAGTTAAGAGTTATGGAAAGTCTACAAGAAATCAACAGAAATATTTCTGTGTACAGCATGAGTTAATACTGCAGTATTACAATTTGTACGTCCACGCATCCGTCGGGCACGCAGGATGGTGCGTTTATTGTTTCTGCGGGTAGCGCAAAATCTCAATGATTTATAACGAGAAGATATTGCAATTCAGTTGCAATATTGAATTATTACAGAAGGATAACACCATGTCTTAGTTTATTTATTACTTTGTTAGAGCATGCTTAAAACAGGATTTATATTGTAAACATTACTTGTTATTTAAAAATATTAAATATTGTAATGCTTGGAAATCAGCATAACGAAAACTAAATACATGTTCTACAATTTTGGTGATCTCTACAGCCCTGAAATCACTTCACTGAATGAAACAGTGATAACCATCTGATCCGACTTCAAGTACTTCGGCTTCCTTCTGCAAAGTGATGGCGAAATATACCAAACTGTCCATCGAATCAATACAGGGTACACAATATATGATCCCAGGCATCCTGTTATATTAAATCTATAAAATCATCATCATACCTGTCGTCTTATACGGATCTGAAAGTTGGTATGTGAAATCTGAACATGTGATGCGAAGGGATGAACAAAATGTGGTAAAGAAAATTTTATGTATGGTAAGTGACGAATACACGAGTAGGGGGAGATGAAAGAAAAGATGTATGGACGGCATCTTTCTAGTTTCCCTTTCTAGCCAAAGAGAATTTGTCTAGAAAGGGAAACTAAGTAACCAGTGAAATGACGAATGATAAAGGGGAATGGAAGAATAGAACACTTGCACCGACCTTAAATAAAATTTGGGATCTGGTTAACAAGAAGATGAAATTTATGGACATCTGTTTTTTACCAAGTGTTACATGTGGATGCCGAACGTGAATATATACAAATAGAGTAAAAAATAATTCAAACATTCCAACGAAAGAAAATATTGAAAGAAATGAATATAATGTTAAAAATCATGAATATTTGAAGAATAAATTTCAGTAACCAATGATGCACACTGTTCCACTTTTCGAACCCTAATGCCACGCCATCTTGCTGTTTCTCTTAAGTAAACAAAAAAGTTACTAATTATTCTAAGTTCCAAAACATTCGTAAAATACTTTATAAAAAATAATTAGATTTAGAAAACAAAATAAAGCAAATTGTGTCGCAATATCGATATTTAAATTTAAAAGGCTTAAAACTAACTTCTACTATCATTGTTAACATTTTACTATATTTATTACACTATAAAGCGTATTTAAACATACTTATTACACTATAAAGCGTATTTAAAGTTTATATAAATAAATAAAACTTATATTTCTAACAATATACAATATAACCTTTTTTCTTTTTTCTTGTTGAAATTGTCATATTTAATTAAACATCAATACTTACTTTTAAATCTTCAGCACAATAATGTTAAAATAACTTTATTGTGCTGAAGATCTAAAATATAATAAGGCTGTAACAATAAAAAATAATGGACAATTATTTGATGCGATCATATCTTTACAAACGTTACCTTTTTATGCACCCTACCCCTGAGCCGCACATAATACATACATAGGTACACATACATATACGTTCCTTTATACAGGAAAAAACATCGTTCTCAATATTTTCATGCAATGTTATTTCGTAATGTATCTATCAAAGGAACCACACTTCACTAAATTCATTACCGTAAACATAATTGAAAAAAATGATTGTCGTCCCAATAAATGGAATTGTTCACGAGTTTTGCTGTAGATACATAAATGTTTTGGTAGTTTATATTACTAATAGGGTTTGGTCTCTTCTGAAAGCGAAATATAGATCAGAAGTAATAACTAATACGTGTTAGTTATACGACTTTATATATGAGAACTAATAATGAATCAGTAACGTATATTAATTTGTTTTTATGATATAGATGGTAAGCGAGAATACGGGTATCTTCCTGGTAAATAACTGCCGTCACTCAATAGTACTTGCCACTCAAGAAAAGCAAGTATAATATTTATTTATCATAGAAATTCAGTCTTATTTAATAAAAAAAATATTAATGTTTTTGTTTAATCTGAAAAAGCGAGAATTAATATCGAATACGATGCGGAAGGAAGAGGACCGGGTGCTATAGCGCTAATTGGGAGAGACTTATGTCCAACAGCGGACTACAGTGGGCTATTGATTGGATGTTTACTTAGTTGAACCAACGAATAAATATTTGTTTGCCCAAGTATAACTTACTTTACTTGACGTGACTTAGTGTTGTATTTGATGTATAATTATTATATATATTATAATATGTAATATATTATATATATTATTGTTATTGTATAATTAAAATATTTAGTGACATATTGTGATCTTAGATAAGTTTGTTGCAGTTAAAAACAATTTTATCTTACAAATTAGAGTACGATTGCCTTTCATATCGCGAAAAGCGATTTTTACAAGGCAACTGAATGTGGAGATATAATAACAAAATTATTCAATAAAATCAGTAGCTGATGGCGTACTATTCCAGATAAAGTCAAATATTTGTAAATAGACAGATATACATAAATTTATGTACCAAGTGTGTATATTCAGTAGAGATAATATAGTTTTACGAAGGAATAAAATAAATGACATTACAGTGACAGATACAGTTGCTTAAAAATATTTTTAAAAGCTTTAATGGTTTTAGCTTGTCGTATTTCTACCTAATTTATTCCACAAACGAACGGACAATAACTTAAACGATTTGTGAAAGAAAGTTGTTGAATGCGCATCTTTAGTATCAGATTTCCTGATTATCAAAAAACTAGTGTGAGTATCGTGAAGAAACTCAAATCATCCTTTTAAATAAGAAGGTATATGAAAAGTAAACTGTATCTCAAGGAGATAAAAAAAAATCTAAACTAGGCCTAAAGATATTTCCAAAACAGGAATCACTTACATATCTTCTACAAGTGTAAAACCCAGAAAATATAAATCCTATTCTTCAACAAAGAGAGGGCATTATCTCCACACATGCATTAGAGCGTCCCCATATTTTATCTCTAAGTGTTTTGTACATTGCTGCTTGTACTTAGAGCAGGGTTTAACTATTTACTGCCAGCTACGCAATGTACTATGTATTCTCGTTCGGAAATTGTTCTCGCGTGCTTGAGAGATTTATTTACGGGTACTTTTAGTTTATTTGCGTCGTTGAAAATTCTGATGAATATTGTTTGGATACGCTTTGTTTATCTACGTTACATTTCATGAAAAGTTTAATGTACACAGCGATAATGGTTCTTGCCTAAAACATTGTGGTGTAAGAAGGTCTGAGCTTTTTTCAAAAGAGTTTGAATACATAAATAAAAAGAAACTCTGTTCATTGGTTAACGCACAACTTTAGAACTTAGTTCAGTGAAATTGGAGTCCCTCGTCTTTCTTCCGATACAAATATTTTACAATCTGCTTATTTAACCTGCAATGTATGTTTGTTTGTGTTAATTTGTAACGTTATTACGATTAAGCTAAAATTTTGCACACATCTTCAGATCCGTTGACAATACATTTTTATGATAACGATGACCTGTCAGGTTCTAAAAGTACATATATACACTCACGCATGTGTCCCAGAAGGGGTAGGCGGAAGCGTTATTAATACCCACATTTTCCCTATAATAATTTTATTCCATTTTTTTATTGGAAAATTTGGGGTACATTGACATGAAAAGGGAGGATAGAAAAGGAAGGAAAGGATATATATTAATAGGTTGGGAAGTTTAAGCAGTA
Organism: Tyria jacobaeae; assembly: GCA_947561695.1. Lineage (NCBI taxonomy): Eukaryota > Metazoa > Arthropoda > Insecta > Lepidoptera > Erebidae > Tyria > Tyria jacobaeae. The sequence goes on along the minus strand of OX387217.1, from coordinate 21,315,382 downwards.
ACTCGAAAAGTCAGAGTCGCATACCTATAACTCAAACTGGTTGGTGCCGGGGAAGTGCTCAGACTGAAACTGAAAGCTTGTTTTAAAAATATGTTTTAATTAATTACTTTCTTATATAAAATTTTATATTGTGTTCAGAGATACAGGCTACAGTATATACAATATATTGTAATATTCTGTAACTACGAACATTCAAATTATTTATGCATCGGAAAACGAAAAATAAAATTCAAATTATTTTCCTTTGACCTTTAGAAGCCCATCGATCTTCTACTTGAAAATACATTTAAGCATTGAACCTACATAAGAACCCAACATATTTCTTTAGAACAATAGAAAGGGCTTGATACATAGCCGTTTTGCTAATTAAAAAGATTATGCGCATAGAACCCTACTTAAATCAGGAGGTTCCGGATTGTTTGGACCCAAAGTGGGGCTGTTTTTGAATAAAGGTCTTGTTCCATTATGCTTTCGTTTAAAAGTAGTTGCAGATTCTCGGTTAGACGAACTCGCAGCCTGTGGGTGCAATCAGCAAGTTGGGTGTAATTGGGTTGAGAGCTTGTTTTATTCTGTATTAATGCGAATAGTTAAATGTACCCAATCTTTTATATTAAACAGAAACCTCTTTGGAAGCATATTTTTATATAGAAAAGTATATTTTGTGCATGTATCGAGATGTCCATCTTTTTGTTGAAGAATGGGTTTTATATTTTTATGCTATCACACTTGTAGAAGACATGGTAAGTGATTCCTGTTTTGGAAATATCTATGATTCAGATTTTTACTTTAGGTCGAGATATTAGATTTAGCAACATTCATGTTTTTATGAACTTCAGTATTCATTCTTACTGTTTTAGTTGTTTATATTATATATATATATATATATATATATTTATATATAATTATTCTGTCTCATGTATAACTTTATATTTTTGTTAATATTTTAAACAAATGTACACATAAAATGGTTCAAGTTCTGTCTGTGTTGGATATGGCTGCTTATAACTAAATGAGCCAAGGCATGTTATTGAAACTTTTTTTATTTCGATGGATAAGTATATCATTTGTTGGCGAAAGTATAAAATATTTCATAATTTGAAGTATGTACCTCATAATCTTAAAATTTGTCAAGGACACAATAGAAATATGTGTGCATTTCTTTCGATACTAGTACTGCGTTGCAGATGGATGACTGTTTTTATTTATTTATTTATTTTCGACTTATAGCACATTTTGTACAAAGGCGGACTTAATGCCTCAGGCATTCTCTCCCAGTCAACCTTGGGGTGTGGCAAAAATTAATGGTAGTAGGTGCAAATAGATGAGAGAGGTACCAGTTTCATTATTGTAAAATATGATCAAATTATATAAATATATTACTTTCATACATCATATACTAATATATACCTATATACATATATATAAATAAATACAAACTTATATACATATACCTACATACAACGCATATAATAAACACTATAAAAATCTGGAAAATATGTACAAACGGTGTGAAATTTCTGCCAACTGATTACACAGGAGGTCACGTACCCTCCTCTTAAAAGTGAAGCGGTTAGTGGACATCCTGATGTCGAGTGGTAGTGCATTCCAGAGTAGGACTGATTGGACATAGAAGGAAGAGTTAACAAAGTCAGAGTTATGAGGGGGACATAAGAGAAGATTGTTGTGAGTGGAACGAAGATTTCTGTCGTGATTTGACGATAGAAACCGAATGTAGGGAGCCAAATAATGTGGCGGAGACGGAGAGTTAAGAAAAGAGAAGAGGGAAGTTAATGCACGTAGATTTCGGCGTTGGCGAATAGGGAGCCATTTTAGCTGGGAGCGTAAAGCAGACACGTGGTCATACTTGCGAAGATTGAAAATAAATCGAATGCAGTTATTGAGAAGACGGTCTAGTTTGTTGAGAAGGTCTGCATTCAGGTCGAAACAGCACATATCACCATAGTCGATTATAGAAATAATAAGGGATTGCACTAGGATAGTTTTGGTCTTAGTGGGAAGGAAATTTTTGAGACGGTATAAATTTCGGACTTCTAACTAACTTCTAGTAACTTTCTGACTTACATGAGTTACTTGGGCTCGCCAATCAAGCGTTGTGTCAATATGCAACCCCAGATCTTTAACTACCGAGTTCAAGGGTATGACTGAGCCATTGAGTACAATAGGCAAGATGGAGGTGGTATCAATCCTACACATAATGCGTTTGCTGCCTATAACTATCGCCTGGCATTTGGTAGGGTTTACGGATAAACCGAACCTCTTTGACCAACATTTTATGAATTCTAAGTCATTGTTGATTTTATCAATGGCTTGCGGTATATCATCAACGCTGGCATGTGTGTAAAGCTGCAAGTCGTCAGCGTACAGGTGATACGCACACTGAAGGTCTAGAGTAATGAGATTAATATACATTGAAAACAATAGTGGAGATAGAATACCACCTTGAAGGTATTCTAGTTTTGGAAATCATTTCAATTATCATATGCGTAAGATAGTTACTTACACTGTGTTGTATGATTGATTACAATGATTAAATTAGGTTAGCAAGTTATCTATTTCCTAATATACCCTTGAATATAGACTTCAGAGAGTAAATTTAATTCAAATTAAGTTTTAGCGTAGACCTGATCACGTAACCAAATTGTTTTGGAGTTTCTTTTTTTTTATATACTGTAGGGGGACAGACGAACAGACAGATCACCTGATGGTAAGTGATAACCGCCGTCATTGTACACCTGCAACTTAAGAGTCGTAAGTGCGCTGCATTTCATCCAAATGCCGTGGCTGCGGTATCGCACCGGTCGAGCCGGCCGATTCTCGCCTAAGCCATGGCTCTACCACTGTGGAGTTAAGTTACAAAAATAACTTGACCTAAAAAAAAAATAAGTGTAATAAATAACAAAAAGGTTTCATAATAAATAATAATTGTTATTTTTCGCTTTGTTAATCTTTTCTATTTTTGAAAGATAAAAAAATAAACACATATAAACATAAAAACCGATCATAATTAAAAATGATCCGTCATGAGCAGTAAATGATAATTTCATTAAAAAAATGACCAAATCCGCTTACTCTTTAGCGTAGCAAAATTTACGCCGATACAAGCAAAAATTCCTATAAATTTACAACTTTGCTTATTCATTTCAAAGGAGTTATTTACTGGCTTTATAGTCGGCAAGCTAAGCCCTGTCTAAGCCCCAGAAAAGGTCCCAAATCCGTAATCTGTAACTTTATTTCTACTTGTTTAACATTTTTTCTAAGACCCCGATATTTGATTTGACCTTCTGTTATATGTTTGTGCATTAAACCTTTGTAGCACTGTAAGTGATTAGCGATTGTAACTAAGCGTTGAATCAAATTATACACGTGTATATTTTTTATAATAATTTTATTAATATTTGTGTAAACATTGACTATACAATGCCGTGTGGTTCTCAGTGGAGGAGTATAGCAGGGGCTATGATAATGAAAAAAAGAGAGGGCATTTTTTTCCGTTGGTGTACATATCTACATACGTACTCAGGGAATGGCCTGCTATCATTCAGACAGTAAGCACATACTTTACCCGGTTGACGCCGATGGCGAGCCCTCTTATTTAAATTTATAGGTAAGACTAAATTATTATTGGCAATGTGGGCGTTTCATTCACCTTTGCCTACCCCTTCAGAGCTAATCTTAGAAATACTTTTTCTTCCATTACCTTAACATTATCTTAACTACACATTAACTTAACTTACGGATGAATTCCATTATAATTGAAAGGCAAAATGTGCCTCTGCCTACCCATTGGGCGTTACACTTAATACAACGAATACTTCATACAAAAACGTGTAAATTTCAATGTTACGTCGAAGTTTTGAATGTATTACTAGACTTTTTTATCTTCTTTGCCATTCGCTAACTAATGAGTAGGAGAATCATGACCACATATGATTTGTCTCCATTTGCCTTTGTCCTGTGCCAGTTCAATAAATTGTTGTAGAGTTTCCTAAACTATTAAAAGTAAAATATAAACCAACAGATTTTATCACACCACCGTCCACCTAAAATCAACTCATGCACTTAATGCCCGCCTTCAGTCGGTCCAAGTCCTAACAGATGTGAAGGATACCACTAAAGTAGCTACCTACATGAACAATGGACAATATTTTACACATTGACTTCGGCAAACTTCGGGTGCCACGTGATTTTCTTATTCAAATTATTCAAAACCAAAATAAAATACTCAAATTAAAATCTTGTTTGTATCTTTTCAGTTCTTTAATTAATTTAAAAAAGATGGCGGATATTGACGCAGTCGGGATTTTGTTTTTTTTTTTTTTTTTTTTTTTTTTTGATAATGCAATTTAAAAATTATTTTTGACTCTTGTCTAAACAGCAAAGCCGCCAGACAGACCTTCTCACCTGTTTTTAAGTTTGTGTCTATTTAATTTTGTGGTGTACAAGGATAGAGAAAAGAGAGCGGAGAGGAAAGAGGAGAAAGCAGTAGGGCCCTTTGAAAACATCCCTAATTTCAGGGAATTGTGATGTTGCTTCACAACCGGTTTTCGGTGAGGCTGTGGTATCGCACCAGTTGAGCTGGCCCATTCGTGCCTAAGCATGGCTCTATCACTGTTTGTAAAGTCCCCTGAGCAAAGGATTAATGCGGGTCTTAGATTAAACTGAGTCTTAGTGCGGAAAGGATTTTCTTTTAAATCTATATTATTTATTATTTTATTGTAAAAGTCACATAATCATAAAAGTTGCTATTGCTATAGTTATAGCATCTCAGTCATTAACGCTAAGTCACGCGTTTTGTGGAACGTGTGACAAAGAAGTTTTAAAGCGCAATTTGTAACGAGTTTAATTCCCAAAGTTTTGAACAGTTCGCACACCACTAACTATTTAATATGCTGAATATGTTGTCTTTGTTTAAATTTTAGCATAGATATAGTTTACATAAATACACTCGCGCCTCTTGGCTACCTTTTCTTTAGATCTCTTCTTATTCTAGGCCAAACGATCTACGGTTTTCATGATCGCTTGCCTGAGGGCGATGGAATTATCTATCGTCCTATCAGAAAAAAGGCTGAGACGATGGCGCGACGAAATGTTTGTGTCGGTCGACATACCATGGTGGGGTCGCCTTGCTCAATAAGCAACCAAGTCTGCCGGGGTCTCTTCTTCTTCAAATAAATCTTCCCGAATTGACATTACAAAATCTATTTTCTTTCATAATGGCTACCACTTACGGATAAAAAATTAAAATCTTAGTAAGTTTTTAAATTATATTTACCCGACTGCATATGCGGGAGGGTTTCTATTTTTCAAATGTTTGTATATACATATGTGGACGTGGCAAAGAAATAACAGACATACATACCGTATGTCTGATATTTCTTTGCCACGTCCTGGAGTTAAGACGACATAATGAATCTTTGACATGTTGCATGTGCATTTGAATCATCTTTACAGTGGACTAAGATGTAATATTTCAAAATAACGTCAAGCGGGTCTCATATTTATTATACAATTTTTTACATCAATAAGTTGATTCACTGCAGTACTCACTTCTTTTCACTCCTCAAATATTACTTCACTATTACATATTGTATAACATATAAAATATATGTTATACATAAGCTGTCTAGTCTATTGAGTTGTGTGTATTAGTACACTTATCCATTGATGCGATGACAGCACATACTAATTAACCAATACTGATTGTGTAATAACGAGAGACCCTTATCACACCCGACTGTGACACACAAATTGACAGTTTTGTCCAGCCCGTATTAGTGGTTTGGAGACTATATTGTTAAGTGCTAATGTTTTGTTGGGCTACGCTATAAATATAGTCTAATGAGTCTTTTAAATTATGTCCCTTTTTTTCTATCCCCTAATAAAAAGGCCAACGTGTATTAAACACCCATATTTTGACCCCACCTACGTAATAGGGGCAAACCTTTTACCGTCAATCTGGACTTTATAAATACGATTGTATGAGTCGGAGAAAGGATTCCCACAGTATAAACACCGGTTGGCAAGCACTAAATAAAGTTTAATTTTTCTAATTATCTGTTATGATGACAGCGTCATAGGTTGGAAAAGTGACAGCATTTTAACATATTCATATATTCGAGATTTGACAATTTTGAACCTATTTTAATGTTAATACCGGTGCCGCTGCACGAAAGCTGCAGCACTAGAATAAAATTTTTGGGTTAAAATCTGATTACTGAAGTCAGGAACAGAACTGGTAAGGTAAGTTTTAACAGTGGTGTAGCCTGCTTAGGCACGAATGGGCTGGCCCGACCGGTGCCTTACAGAAAACCGATGCAACTGTGATGCAACGCTTGTGTTGCATTTCCCCGAAATGAGTGAAGCTTGAGTGAAGAGAACTCCAGCTCTCCTCTTTCCTCTCCCTTCATCCCCCCTCTCATGCTCCCCTCCCCGTATCCCCCGTTCCCTCATCACCCTCAGAGGCGGGCAGCACACTTACGACTCCTGTCACGTACCATCGGGTGACCTGTCTGTTCGTCTATTTTCCTAAATTATAAAGAAAATTGGCTTACTGTAATTTAGTCCCACTTATGTGAAAGAAGAAGAGAAGAAAGAGAAAAATGTTGATATAACTCGCGCTAAGATAGCGCGTGCAGACCAGGGTCCATACCGTGTAACTCAAAGCCGAAGTAGTAGTATATAGTATGCCGGGAGCTCAAAGCCGAAGTTTAGTAGGAGTTAAAATTCGTTTCATAGATTTTGCTTTTACCTAGCAGTTTTTGTTTGTGGTTGATTTATATAGTTGAGATAACTACAAAGTTATACCGTTCATTGTTTTGACGTACTATATCGACTACTTGAAAAACATGCTTATCTTAGCAACTCACGAACGCTAACAAAGTGGAATAACTTGTACTTTGAGTAATTTGTTCGACCTCTAAAGCATTGCCGTAACTTTAGTTTATATAACATTCTTATTAAAATTACTTAAACCAGTATAACAATATCGTTTTCAAATCAATGTTCTTAACCTAATAAAGATTTAAACTATACAGTCGAGTTATGAAATTCTTGACGATTCAGGGATTTGCTAAGTATACTTGCTAAATTATTGCTCTGTCTTTGCCGTAACTTTGAGTAATTTAGTATATTGAGTTAGAAAAGCAAGCCCTTAACTTTTCTTATTATTGACCAAACCATGTTTAGTGTTTGAAAACGTTGTTTAATAATACAAGCATATTTTTTTATTTTTCCATATTTGGGCTCTTATTTTCAGTACCTCCTTTATTTACTGTTCAATTTACAAGTGAGTGACGGTTTCTTTTACTATCTTAATACTGTCAGTGATCAAAAGAAACTATATAAAATTATTGAAACTACATAAAAAATAATCGGTCATAAGATTATACCCGGTCTAAACTACTACAATTAACAAACGATGTTTTGATAAAATAATTCGAACATTTATAGGAATAGGCGTTTGGTTTACAACTCAACTCCACCTACAATCACATATCCAAAAAAAACCTATTCTCCTAAACTCTACTCTTAAACGTTTCAACATTATAGCTCCCTGGAAAAGCTGCTGCATCTAGCAGGCAGTTCATCCCAAACCTTGCTGACTCGAACCAAAAAGGTGCTATAAAAGCATTTAGTTTTATTTAGGTGTTTCGACGAATAGAAACTCCATCTCTGAAGAGAGTCTCTCAGAAGTGAATATTGTTATTATATATATCACTGTATACCATTATTATTACGTTTTTCATATTTTTGGTGAAGGCCATAAGAAATACCTACCACGAGACCGTTTACGAGATCACTGACTGACGAGAAACTGCACGAGAGTGTCAATATGGTATATTAACCATATTAAAGTCTCGATAACAAAACATGGCATAAACCGATTATAATGTGAACTTGCACTATGCATTACTTTTCAGGAGACACTACTGATGCGTGCATATAGAGATAGAGTGCAGATAGCCTGAAGCGTCGGGTTATTAAATTTCGTGCTTCTAGTAATTTCATATACCTGATATGCACTTAGATATTAGACCTATACTTAGTTGTTGAAAATATTTATAAAGTTATATTACGGTGCACTGTTTGTGTAATATTTTAAGGTTTTTAGTGGTTTTATCTCTTCGATAGTTTTAAGTAAAAGGTTTCTAATGTGGCAAATAAGCACATAATTTGCTGTCTGTTTTTATAATCACTTAAACCTCTAAAACCGTTTGTGATGCATCCCTTTCAATAAATACAAAAGTATAAAGTTGTCAGTTTCTTCAAATTAAATATTTTTCTTTAATTTTGTGGTTCCTTCTTTGGAAGTAGGTAACTTTTAAAATTTCTTTAAATCCTTTTTTGTACCTTATTAATTAAATAATTAATTTTAATTTGATGAAACCTATTTTTAATAATGCAATTGGAATATTGGCTTTAATATATTTTTGCAGCTCACCTCTTCCATAAACAGATACCATAAAATAAAAATCTCTCAAACTCTATCTACCTTCTTTGATTGGTTTACAACCGTGCGAATAAGTAACGAAATATTTGTACGCTGGCCTAACGCTTATAAAACCTTTTCGAAATGTCTATATCAATTCACTCGACTACCAATCATATTTAGTCAACACAATGCGAGAAGCATTTAACAATCTAATATCACATTAAGCGTAATATTATTTCCAAAAGCTATTATATCCAATATCCTGCTTTTGATTATTAATAAGGTCCCAGTAGAAATTCTTTGGGCAAGAACCCGTAGGCAAACAATAAAACTCAATTTTAATTATATTCTAAATGGGAAACAAGAAATTCCATAAAACGCGTTCCTTATTAAATACACGAGGGCGAAATATAAAGGGAAATATCCCAATACAATCGATATATTTTCAAAGCATCTTAAGAGAGGGAAGCGATTAGTCCAGTAATATTTTACTCACACAAAATATAAGTAAATACTTTGATCTATTGACCAACCAAATGTTTAATATACGATTTGCAAAAAACTCAGATTAAGCACTAATAAGCGTGTTGCGACTTTCTGATGACAACACTGGTTTCGAAGCGAGCAACACTAATTTAGCTTGACAAGTAGTTTATCTATCGTTGTTGTTCTGTACCGACCTATTGTACTTTCGTAATAAATAATATACTCTGTAATCACTAATTATTCAGTTTATTACTGGGGCGACAATAATCTGCCAGAAGTAGTAATCCCGACGTGATCTCAAAAGACCTGTTAGCACTGTTGTGGCAAGCGACCAATAGCCGGCGAAAAACACCGTCCAAGCCACCGCCATTGTTGTATCTAAATAACAATCTCTCAAAAGTGTTTGGTAAATTTTATTATGATCGTACCTTAGCTCTCTTGTTAATAGCATACAAATATTTATTCTTATTTAAGATTTGTTATCCTTTCTTTCCCATTTATTATTATTTATTATTCTTCACAAAGGCGTACTAAACGTATAAAATTTCCTCATTATATGTGTGCTTTCAAGAATTCTGTTTGTCTCTCTATTCCCGCGTAAACATTGTTTGATTATACGATATTTTAATAAATAAGTCTTCAAAAGAAATAGTATATAATATTTATTTTTTAGGATCAATTTTCTTTTTTCAAAGTAATTATCGCTTGTGTTTAATTATTAATATTATTTTTACTGTATTTTTATCGCTCACCAATAACAATGTATAGTTTTTCATAAAGATATATCTATAACAAATAGCCAAGAAAAATTCTAATTTTGATTGGACTTTGATCGATAAAGCGTTGACGTGTTTCAACATTAGATGACAAATATTAATTAGCAGTTAAAGGGCTTGGACCTCCCGGTGCTCGTAGTTTCTACGAGTATAAGTTATGCTCGTAGAATAAGTTATACTCATAGTATAAGTTATACTCGTAGGAATGTGACCCTGACTTGTTTGAGCTATTGCTTATACTCCCCAATCCATCAGCATTAGCAATATCCCTTTACTTTCAAATATACTCCCAATTTAAATAGGCTTGTCCCCTATTATGGGAATAGGACTAAAATATAGTCGGCAAACCTGCCTATTCCTTCAGGACTACAGACGTGAGTGTATGTATGTGTAAATTATTTTGCTTAAAGTTGAGTTTTAGTATAAAACTTTGAACTGTTTTTAATGTTGTGATCAGTACTCAGCGCTATTGTCCTGGCCTGTGATCTACCACCGGTTTTTAAATAAGTCAGTTCTCCTTCAGTGATTGCTCAATATGCATAATCTAGAACAACACTTCCTTCATACTTACTCATATCAGAATGCACCGTTTGAAATACACCCAATGATACAGGTCATAGGACTATAACAAAGATCAACCAAGAATCTTTTCGAAAGTAAATTCAACTTCCTTCTAATATCGAACAGTCGAAGTGTAAGAAATGGGTCACTCCTCAGGAAAAAATAAGTTGTGACGATTCAGTGAACCGCGCGTCCGTACATACATACATATGTACATATGTATACCGGTAGGCAACATCGTCTCGCAAGGATGCAAACATAATTATGTATGGTTGACTTGGTGATTGAATTTGCCAGCCCAATTGATGTGATTTCCATTTTTTGTTTCTTTATTCTACCTATAATGTGGGTGTTTTTGATTAATGTTTTTATTCCATTTTTATGCATTTTTACTTGTTGAAAAACGAATTACAAACAATCCGTACCTATGATGATTAGCGTACCTTAGCTTATAAAAACTTGCAACCCTAAACTTATTTCTGACCTATAAACAGACCTATTATCCAACAAAATACATAAATAAAAAAATATATATATTAGTTATCAAAAGTAGTATTCAAATGTTTTAAAAACTCTAAAAATACAAAGAAACTCTCGAATCTCGTGTGGAATTCCATTAAATTAGTGGCCAGTGGACACAAATATACAGGGGAATCTGTCGCAACAAGGTTCGCAGACAGGCCACTAATGATCATCTCTGATAAGGGTTCAACCTTCACTACAGAGGCCTTTTATTATTTATGTTTTCCCTACAGATGTATACATATGTATGTCGAGAATGACTTAGTTACTACACATTCGCACAGTCGCTTGTCTGGTATAGTATAGTGCATTTCTGTTATGTTATTAAATAACTTTATTCTCATATCTTTAGAGAAGAAATAACAGTCTGTATTTACATATAGCTTTTATGTTGCCAAAGCAAGAAGCCGAGTATTAGGTGTACCATAATTGAGATGAATATAACCGCACGGTTTGTCTAAAGAGTAAAGGCATAATGAGATGTGAACTGTATTAGAATAGTTATATTCATTAGTACACTAGCTTTCTTAATACCGTTACCTAATTAAATATTATATAGATTAGTAGCCACAAATATGTGGTCTTAACATATTGACTTACCATTTTTTAAATTGAAGTGATGGTTTAAATTGTTTTATATTAAAAATGTACAAGAGAGATTAGTAAATATTAAGAATGAAATCTATTATAGAAGTACTTGGTAGTAAAAAGAATCAATCAAAGAGTCCACCTATTGAAACGATAGTCGTAAGAGATATAACAAATTATAATACCTTACACATTTACTCGTATATTAAATTCTAAATATTTCCCAGAAAATATGAAATCATTTCTGATATTAGAATTCAACAATAATATGGCGAGCGCGGAGAAATTGTTATATAACTTTTGCGTTTTGTTAAAATGCGACGTAATCAAAATTATTTTGAATATCTGACAGATCTGACGATAAAATGAACAAAAATTTAGGTTGTCTGTGTCTTGGTTCATTGCTATTCAAAAAACGTAGTTGAGCAGACACATTCATCATTTAATTTTAAAAGTATTAAGTTTTTTTGTACAGCAAATCATTTGCAAGAGGAGCAGGATAAGCGTGAATTTGTTATATATACTATCTGAATTCAACTTGTATTAACCAGTAAACAATTTAGAGTTACAAACTTAAGAGTTGGTTAAATAAAACATTCACACTGATCATAGAACATATTAATATACTTTATTAAGTACGTTACATACATTCTGTGACCGGTGCGAAGGTATACAAGACAATATAATGGTACAACGAAGTCGAAAGATAATTTATATAGTTTATAATATGAAGAGTCTCAAAATATTCTACGGTAGTGATAAATATTCTAAAGTTGTTTTTCTTCGTTTCAGACCGGGAAGCATTTTCACAGAACATCACTTCTCATCAAAGCTTTTAACCACAAGTTCAGACTGGATCTAGAGCTTAATACGTAAGTACTAGAAAATAAGTATCATACGTAACAATACTTTTGCAATGACACAAAGTGTACATATTTTAACATTCAATATAAAAAATTAACTCCTTCTAAGGTCACTGTTCTATTTACTATTGTTCGTGATTCCTAGAATCAAAATCATTTAAATTTCGCTTTGAAATTCAATCAAGCTTAAGGTTGCAACATGGTGTAATACATTCACACATTAATGATATCCAAAGCATAATACCTCAAGGAAAAATTTGCTATGCTTTTATTTGATTACACAAACTCTGGTTCATAAAGTTTCTTGTAAGATCTAAGTTTATTCTACTATTTAAAAAAAGGGTATCCCATGTTTCAAATAACTTTTGTTTCTTTCTGCTTACGCACAGTATGTGCGTGCTGAGGACGTAAACATGGGCAAAAGTTAATGATTAGTATTTTTGTACTGATTCTATATATGTTATTATTATTTCCACCTGAAAAAAAATCGTTATATGATAAGTTAGGTTTTCTATATCAAATTATTAAGGATTCCTTCACAGAACACTTTTGTCTAGCAATAAAAATGTGCGCTCTCTTTATATTACTATAAGTATGTCAATAAATAGTTTCTTGCTAAATAAAATTATCACCTCTACGCGTTGGCCTGTGGGTCTAGGTTGTGGGTTCGATTCCACACGGGACAACAATTTGTGTGATCCACAAAAAGTTGTTTCGATTCTGGGTATTCTTTGTCCTCATTATTTTACAAAGTCCTCTACGACACAAGAATAGTTCCTAGTGCGGGAGTTATATTAAAAAAAAAGATCTACAAATAGAAACGTCTGAATTTGAAAGACCCTTTCAATTGTAAAACATCGAATACTAAAACCAAGCTCAAAGAGAAACCAGACACTAAGAGCCAAACAATCAAATAAAATCAACTGAAAAAAAAAACATTGTCAATTGTTGAAAATAAATACACAATCGTGCCTAAAAGAAATTCGGCTCAGTACAAAATGCTAACAAATCGTATCAGCTCAGGGGAGGACTTCAAAAACAGTTTCAAAATACACCATAAATGAAATATAAAGGGACGGGCCATGATGAGAACTTATGGAAGTGTCTCGAACGAAAAGGACAGCATTAGAATCTTCAGCCGAGAGTAACAAGCACAAAAGAACTTTGTAGTCATTCAAAGTCTCGGTATTATATCGTTCGTATCGTTAAATTTCTTTCGTTTATGGATAAGCGGTTTGAATTCTGGAGTTGACTTCGAATTGCAAAATTCATAATATGAATTTTGATGTACTTCGTTATAAAATGAGGAAAGTTGGGGTACAGGAAAGAGAGGATAGAGAGAGAAGGAAAGGGAAGTTGCTAATACAGATGTATTGGAGAGTATAAGAAATTGCTTTTTTTCAGTGGTAGAACCATGCTTAGGCACGAATGGACCGGCTCGACCGGTGCGATACCACGGCCTCACAGAAAACCGGTTGTGAAGTAACGCTTGCGTTGCATTTCCCCGAATTGAGTGAGGTTTCCGGAGGCCCAATTCCCCCTCCCCCCTTTTCTCTCCGCTCATCTCCTTTCTCCTTTTTTCCATCACCTCATCCCTCCTCTCTTCTTTCCGCTCCCTGCATCCCCCATCCCTCATCACCCTCAAAGGCGGGCAGCGCACATGCGACTCTTGAGTTGCAAGTGTCCATGGACGGTGGTGTCACTTACCATCAGGTGACCCGTCTGTTCGTCTGTCCACCTATAGTATAAAAAAATAAAAAATAGCTCAAACAAGTCGCGGTCGCATACCTGTAACTCGAACTGACTGGACGGAAGTCCGAGTACTTTATCTAACTGCATGCAGATATACAGGAGGATGAAGTTTCGTTATACACGAAATATTGTAACATATATCTGGTGATTTAAAAGAGTGGCCATGAGTTTTTTTGCCAATTTTTACTTATAAAGCTCAACTAATGCTCATGCTAAACGATTTCAAATAATTGTTGAGTTAATTTATAAAATTAAGAAATTTAATTCTTAATTTCTACATAATTAATATAAGGAACTAACTTAGAAAGGCTTTTAAAAAGCTATAAGACAGCTAAACTTTCTTTGAAAGCAAATGAAATTCTTAGAGAGCCTGGCAGAACTGTGTGTGTGTGTGAATTTCATTTTATTAAAACAATAGTGTTACGTACCTGAGAATATGAAATTTCTTGATAGTTGCAAGGCATTTTTTTAACAATATTGTAACTGTTACGTTAAATAACGTATTTTAAAATGAAGTAGCTTATTTTTTAACATCATTTTATAGTTATGTCATATATAGCTGTTTTAAAAGCCCCTTTAGCCTTCGTCTTTAATCAGATTTGTGTCGTAGACTTTTGCAGATTTTGCCTGAATTATGCATAAAAAAATAACAAGCACTAGTCTAAATTAATAAAACTCAAAAGTTTCATGGCGAAGGAAATGTGATTGACAATAAAGGAATAATTTTTACATGTTTCGGAATATGATAGAAAGGAAATATAATTAGAAATGCATTGGTAATACCATCAGCTTTAAAGAAAGATTTTAAATATTGATACCAGAAGTGCAACAAAACGCAATACTCAACGCCAACTTCACAAACATTTTAATTTCGATATATAAATTAAAAAATGAGAACGAACATGGTTAAACGTGCCGCATTAATCAGTGGCGGGACATGTTGCATATTTAACAGGACAGAATAGGACAACTCAGAACACAACAGGACAACAAGGGACACATAACAAAGCGGGACATTGGCAACAGTAAACAATTGTGGAAAAATACTGCCGTATGGACATTAAAACGCGTTTTTAAACTTATGTTTGTTGAAGTAAAATGCAGTGTTTTATTTTATATGATGTGTTATTGGAAGCAGAAGTTGAGTAGGTGTGAATTACTGGTTTTACTTTAAGGAATATTGTACTGTACTTCAAGACTTTTATTTTTATAAAATAGTGATTTTGGTGGTCGATAAATGTATACATTACAACTCAAAATCTTCTTAACAAGGAAGATATCACTTTTTGGTTTATTTAGATACTAATAATAACAACAACACCAAGACCTTCAGAGGCTCACGTTAGGTAGCTGAGTTAATGGCCTGATGCTAAAGGTAGTCCTTCTTGATACGGCACGTATTGTGAGGAGGTTCCTGTCTCTGGAGCCCTAACTACCGGTAGCTTGGTCCCTGTACCCGATACCGGTGGGACAGTATTTTTATATTTAGTTCTCGAAAATGGTCGAGCTACATTATATTGGTCGATCGATCTATCATCGCTGAGAGGACTATTGTTGCCAGGAAGCCTTATATACTAGTGATAGACCGATTAGATCCCCGCGCAATGATTGTCAATATTGCTGTTCCTAATAACGGTAATCTCGTGAAAGTTGAAAATGATAAACAAATAAAATATTAGTATTTATCTCACGAGATTGTAGATACATATGTGGAATATCGATTCAGCGCTCAATTTTCACGGATTATGAGCTAAGAGGCTCAACCAACACCAAAAAAGGCTTTCGTTAGATTGTTGGAGGAAGGGACTGATGCAGAAGGCAGTTCTTCTCGACATGACTCTTGAGTTGCGGGTATCCATGGGCGGCGGTAGTCACTTACCGTCAGGTGACCCGTCTGCTCGTTTGCAACCCCTATCGCATTAAAAAAAATATAAAGAAATACAAACTCTGTTTCGTTCACAGATAATCATATAAAAAATTGCAACTTCCTTGCTTAACACGCTGATCATGCCAGTATTTTCTAGGTGTTACAAGCAAGATTTGATTGGCACACAAAACCTGTCGCGAGCGTTCAGGCACTGCGTTTTGTTTGTACGACGCTTTTAATGAAGTTGTCACTGAAGCTACGAGTGGACGTACTTTGGTGTGGTCCAAGACGTAAGAGATAACATAAAAAATCAAACATATACAATCCTCCGTAAATGTGGCGGTGAAGGTACATACATATTTTAGCCTTATATGAGGAATTTTTAAGAAACCATTTGGCATCTAATAAGTAGAAGGGATGTCTGTGATGGGATGGATTTAACTTCACGGTTAGCTTAGCAAAGATATAGCTTTTATTTTATCTCGTGAAAATCCCTACAGGTCATACCTCACTGGAGCTGACAGTGAAGGGGTATGTCGAACTCGAACCGACTATAACCACACGGTGTTTCGTCACGAGTGGGTCTATTGCAGGGGACCAGGGTAAACCCAAGAAAGAAGCTTCCGAGAACTAAACATATAGCTAATCATTAAGCCCTTCCAATCTGGCTTTCGTCCTGGTTACACACCTCAGACGAGGACAGGTTCACATCTCAGACGATAATAGACTAGGCGAAATCAAGTAATATAAGTGTAATATTTCCAGCACCCATTGCTGGAAATATTACACTTATATTACTTGATTTCAGTAACACTTTCATTTCTGTCGATTTTCAGATTCTGATTAGTATATTGCGGGGTCTTGGCATATCTCCAAGGACAGTTGATTGGTTTCATAGTTACCTGTCTGGTCGCCGACAGCGTATACGCACTGAAGACTCGGTCTCTTCTTGGTGTGGTATTTCTGCTAGTGTAGCGCAAGGTGGCGTGCTGTGTGTGTGGCGTGCCCTTACCCTTTTTCTATTTTTATAAACTCCATTTCCAATAAAATTCATTCTACCATCTTAACGCAGATGATTTACAGATATATACACAAGCTCCACTTGACATATTATCGGAATCCATTAACATAATCAATGCATTGCATCCTATCACACATTGTCAGTGGAGTCGAAATTATGGACTCCAAGTTAATACCTTAAAAACTCAGGTATGTGTTATTTGCAGTCCTATGTTAGTTTCAAGGATTGACTGGTCACGACTGCCCCAAATTAAGTTTAATAGCATGACTTTAAAAATCACCAACACTGTCAAGTCACTGTCAAGTCGTAGACAATGTTTACTATTTTATTGTGTAGTGGTAGAGCCATACTTAGACACGAATGGGCCGGCTCGACCGGTGCTATACCACGGCCTCACAGAAAACTGGTTGTGAAGCAACGTTGCATTTCCTGGAAATGAGAAAAGTTTCCTAAGGCCCAACTCCTCTTTCTTCTCCTCTCATCTCTTTCCCATCTCCTCTCACTTTTTCCCTCCCCGCAACCCTCATAACTCATAACCTTTAGATATAACCATAACCATGGACACCTGCAACCTTTTCAGTTGCAGGTGTCCATGGACGGCGGTTGTCACTTACCATCAGGTGACCGGTCTGTTCGTCTGTCCCCCTATAGCAAAAAAATAAAGAAAAGAAAGATTTTTTTTCTGTATACAAGTACAGCTCTTGTTCGCTCGCTCTCGGCTCTCTTTCTGTAAGGCTATGTGTTATATTTTATGTTGTATAAGACAAAGTACCTTGTACTTGTATGGTTAGTACCTGCATGTATTTCATTTAAATTTTAATATCAAACCTAAGTCAGTTTGATATTCAACTTGTTTCTCGGTTTTACATAACATGCCAAAAACAAGTTACATTCTTTTAAGTTCGTTATTACCCTCACAATTTGTCAATGTAATAAACTTGGTGGAATTTAACGTTGATGTGCAACGCAGTTTCCAACATAGCAAAATTTAGTCGAAAAGTCACAGTTCACAAAATTGTGAAAAACATTTTTATTAAACTAGTTTCTTTAGCGTTTGAAAAACAAATATGAAGATTAACGAGAAACCTCTTTTAAGTGATGAATTTGTAACATGACACTCGAGAACGTTCTTTGCCTAACAATATACAAACAAACAGTGGGACAGAGCTTGAAAGTAGTTATGATGTAATATGTATTTAAGCTGCTAATGGTTCTGCATGTAAAATGTTGCAGGCGGTTCAATTTATTGTGAAACACTTTTAATGAAGTTGTCAGTAGCGCGCATAGTTTAGTACACGCCGCGTGTTATCGGTGATGAGCGGGATGGTATGGTATATTTATATTTAACAAAGTGATATCAAAGAGTGATGAGTCTCAAGAGTGAGTGATTGATGAGTTGAGACTTAAGGCAATAATGAGGTACTTAATGAATTAAATAAAACTCAACAATCTAAACAATATAAAGCCAGATTTATATTTGCTGCTCATTTGTTTTCATGTTTTTTTATTTAGGTTAATCTTTTTTTCTTGATGATCATGTATAAACATATAATATATACATACACTCACGCTCGCTTCCTCGAAAGGGGAAACTAGGGGCGTATGAAACTACCATGTTTGTCCAATTATAGTTTTCCTTTGTGGTTTACACTTATAGTGGCAAGCATATTGCCGTTATTCGAAGCCCGTCATACCTACAACTCAGACTTGAAGAAGAGTCAGCTCTTCCGAGTTCGAACACGTCCGGTACAGAAGAATAATGCCAATAAACAAGCTGACTTCTTATTTATAATATCAGAGTAATCACCAACTTGAAACTATAAGCGCTAACAATTTTTATCAGTCTTGTCCTTATAAATAAATGTGACCAAGGGATCGGACTGTTATCTGTGTAGTATGTGCCCCTTATTATGTGAATAGGAACAAATTGTACTTGACAAAATGTGGATGTTTAATACACCTCTGCCTGCCCCGTAAGGGGTGTAGGGTCTATGTATATATATGTATGTAGTATTAAATGTCTAGTGTTTATTGTATGTTTAATTGTTCTACATATACACATATATAAATTTACCTACACACATAAAGATAAACAATATACATATTATGTATGTACATAAATAATGAACATCAGAGTACCAAGAATATCACAATTCATAGAGAAAAATAGTGTACCTCTACTTGTTATTTTTTTTTATTTGTTTACGTTTGCGCAAGTCTGATAAAAGTGGAAATTCTTTTCAGAGACGGACATACTTTAATCGTTGCTTGTATTGATAAAAACAATTTTATATCCTATCTCTTTACTCTTATTACTTGCACCATGCCCAACCTAGACGAGTTCGCAACGAGGCTGCGACAGAAAAGCAAGGGGCTTAGAATTTTGGTCTAAAATTGGAACAGGGTATTCACCGAGCTCCAGCTACAACAAGAATTAAGTTTTATTGGTCACTGTTTTTTGATATCATTAAACACTCACTACATGTAAAAAAATCTTTATGTGGCAAATAGCATGGAAATAAAATTATTTGAAGAGCAATTTGAATTACACTGAATTACACAGAAGATGTAAAAGATAAGAATAAGAAAGGTGAATGACCAGGTGCTAGGGAGCACTTTTTTTTACTATATTGGGGGACAGACAAACAAACGGTTCACCTGATGATAAGTGACAACCTGCAACTCAAGTGCCCTGCTCGCCTTTGAGTGTGATATGATGAGGGATGGATGGAGGGCAAAGAGAAGAGAGGAGGAGATACGGACGAGGAAAGGGGGAAGAGAATAGAGGTAGTTGCCGGCCTATTCGTGCCTAAACATGTATTTATACATATTGGTATGTTTATATATGTGTATTTAAATACTCTATGTATCTCCATATTTGTTGTATAATCTCTCACGCCACCATCTATCGCTTCCTTCTTTCTATTATTTGTCTGGAAGACATCGCTTTTAGCGATAAGACCGCCTATTGTACATACCTGCCGCCTTGTATCAACTGTTTTTAACTTTGTGTCTGTTTAATTTCGTGGTGTACAGTAAATATTTTTTA
This sequence comes from Tyria jacobaeae, assembly GCA_947561695.1. Classification (NCBI taxonomy): domain Eukaryota; kingdom Metazoa; phylum Arthropoda; class Insecta; order Lepidoptera; family Erebidae; genus Tyria; species Tyria jacobaeae. The sequence goes on along the minus strand of OX387217.1, from coordinate 21,295,445 downwards.
TCTATCAATTTATCTATCTGTCAAGGCTCTACCACGATATAAAAGTCGGGAGAGAGCATTGTTCAGAAATAACTATTTCAACTAACGTTGCAAGGTATCAGCAACTAAATTCATTTCTACGCTACGTTAGTTGAAATTACTATATTATCATGGGCTACAGAAATGTAGCATCTATTGGTGATACTATAAATGAAAATACTACCGTGTATTACTTTTCTAAAGTTTCTGATAACTAGTAAATTGAATAGCTATAATTAGTTAAAATTCGATCGCAATCATTATTATTAATACGATGAAAATCCCTTTTTCCGAACATATCCCACAAGTTTAATTAAATTAAACTTGTGGGATATGTTCGTTTTGACAAACGTTTTTAAATGACTTTTCCTATTTTTTTTTTTTTTTTTTTTTTTTTTTTTTTTTTATACTATAGGGGGACAGACGAACAGACGGGTCACCTGATGGTAAGTGACACCGCCGTCCATGGAGACTTGCAACTCAAGAGTCGCAAGTGCGCTGCCCGCCTTTGAGGGTGATGAGGGATAGGGGATGCAGGGAGCGGAAAGAAGAGAGGAGGGATGAGGAGATGGAAAAAGGAGAAAGGAGATGAGGGGAGAGAAAAGGGGGGCGGGGGAATTGGGCCTCCGGAAACCTCACTCAATTCGGGGAAATGCAACGCAAGCGTTACTTCACAACCGGTTTTCTGTGAGGTCGTGGTATCGCACCGGTCGAGCCGGCCCATTCGTGCCTAAGCATGGCTCTACCACTGGTCCTATAGGTGTAGGTTTATACTTTGCTTTTATTTCAGGTTTATATGTAGTAATGACAGTAATGACGACACACCTACGTCTTACTTGATACCAAACATTTATAAAGGGGCATCGCTCACTCGTTGAACACAAGATCCCTTTCGTTGGATATCTGATCATCCAACAGCTCAGTTTTGTTTTAAAAAGAAAATCCACAATGTCACTATAATAAACCAACCATGAAACATAAGAAAAATATTAAAGCACTCACCCACAATAAATACTCTTGCGGCTGCTGTTTCACAAAATCCAACAAAAAAACCAGGCCAAAAAAACAAAAGAAAAATCTTATGTCATCCTTCATTCTAGGCTTCGGGTTAATCTCTACAATGTTGCGGAGTAAGCGAAATTGCAAAAACATTCCCGCCGCGGGGCCGTCATATTATTTACGATGACGTCATGCGCGGGACACGGGGGTCGATTGAAAAACAATACACAGCCTTTCCCATGCAAATAGATACTCGTAGATGGGTTACTACACAATTTTATTGCGTTTACTGAAAGTGACGGCTTTGCTTTTTATGGGCCGTAGATTTGAAAGGATGGAGTTTAAATGACGTTGAAAGATATACGTAATGGAATCAAGTCTTTGATCAATGTGTTAACTTAAAACCAAGTTGCTACGTTTGTATAACGAAGATATGTTAAAGAAACTAAAAAATATACTAAAATTGTTAAATTAGTAAATGTTACAATTTTGTTTATGTTATATTACTAAGTTGCACACAGCATCAAACACATTTGATTTTGTATTGCTACGTTGCACTTTGTTACATGAGTTTCCTTGAATGACCGCGGTTTTCCGTAAGAAGGTTGCTAATAAAAAAATGTATGGCATTGAAATTCGCAAGGGTAACATACTATTGTGAATTCTACATGCATATATATATACATATATCTTAACGTATTACATTAACGACATCTATTACCACTAATACTGCATCGCGCAATTAAAGTTTTCGCGCCGATTGGTATAATATGTTTATCCAAAAACAGCTTAAATTAAATTGCGAGTAACTGGTTATAGTGGCTATTGGAGATACTCATGGCATAATTACTAATTTAGTCACAAAAGATCAATTTACGGTTAGCTTTGGCTAGCTGTATTCAATCACCAATAATATCAAACATCAAAGATGTAAAGGTGGTATCTTGGTCATATTATTTTTAAAAAACAAATCTCCTGTTTACCTATTGCCAAAATGTTAGTTATAATTTGATCTACCAAAATGAATATTACAGCATAATTTTATTTCATTTTAACTTTGAATCCCTTTTAACTAAAACCTACACACAAATTACTTACATCGACCCAAAGGAAATTAAATTTGTCAACCTCACCGACTGTAGATAGACCTGTTTGACATGATGGTCGTTGAGTAGTTAGGTCCTAAAGAACTCTTCCGAACTACTACTACTTCTAACTTGATACTCTATTAATTGGGTTGGTTATTTATGGGAGCACGACTAATTAAGTTTGAACTATTAGGATGTTTCAATTTAAGGAAAGGGTTTTGTGAAGTTACCAGTGAAAAGTTCTATAGTTATGCCACTAGGATTGAAGATAGAATACTGAATTATCTTTTTTTTTATTTTTTTCTTATTTTGCTGCATCTTTTTTCACCTGTAAACATGTTTTTTTTTTATAATATATTGGGACATACGAACGGACGGGTCACCTGATGGTAAATGACAACTGCCGTCCGTGGACACCTGCAACTGAAGAGTCGAAAGCGCGCTGCTTGCCTTTGCGGGTGATTAGGGATGGAGGATGCGGGGACGGAAAAGAAGAGAGGGGGGATGAGGGGAGAGGGAAAGTTGGGCCTCCGGAAACCTCACTCATTTCTGGGAAATGCAACGCAAGCGTTACTTCACAACCGATTTTCTGTGAGTCCGTGGTATCGCACCGGTCGAGCCGGCCCATTCGTTGCTATTTATTGTATTTATTTAAAATACAACTCCCACATTAGGAACAATTACTGCGCCGCGGGGGACTTTAAAAACATTCATACAACAGACACAAAGAACACACAGACTCGAGACAGCTATTTGTAGGTGACACAAATGTTTGTCTCATATGGCAATCGAACCCACGGCCTCCGGTTCAGCAGGCAGGTTCACTAACCATTAAACCAACAGGCCCGTCAAATAATTGATAGTTGTCCTATAAACTATAATATATCATATATATATAGATTTACATATTTTCTACTTATTTTTGAATGCCAGAACAGGACTTGGAAGTTAAAAGAACGAAGAATCATCCAGTAACCAATAAAATATAACTAACCAAAACTTGTCATAAAACTCTCTCCCGACGGTAGGTCATCTTTTGAATTATCTGTCTGTAGGAATTCGAAAGATTTTAATATGGTATAACAACATATTAACGACTTTTGGATTATCTCTTTGTATGTGCCAGACCGAAGACCTATGGCATATGCTTGGCTGTGTATTGCTGGCATATGTGGGTTAATTGATTGAGTGATTTGATTGTGCTGTAAGACCTTGCTTTTTGTCATAAATTTGTTATGATTCTAGCTCAATTGGAAGTAGAGAAGGGAACTTAGTTATTTACCTGTCATGTGCTTACAATTCTTCGAAGACTTTTTTGTATTTGTTTAAAAGCTCGATTTTTACAGCTTCAAGAGACCGCTTACAAAAATATTGGATGTTTATTTCAAATTAATCCCTATACTAGTTGCTGAAGAAAAGAGTCTTGACTGACATATAGATAGGTAGACGACAGAGTTACCACAGTGGTTATTTTTCTTTATTTTCGAGAACGGAACCCTAAAAATAGAATATAAAATTATTTAAATTTCAAAGAGCCCGAGATATTGGGTTGCATGCTTAAATGACAGTAAACTTATTCATATTCAGGAAGACTATTAAAAAAAAACAAGCTGAAAAGAAAAAGCCCTTCCAAAGTTACAAGGTCGTCAGATGACACAAATACAGTCCGTCTTGCTCTCAAAAAAATTTGGACATAACATTTCAACTTTTTTTTTTCGTTTATCGTACCCAGCAACCGTAACTAACAAATATACAAAATGACGCAGAAAATTTCTCTTTGAATAAATTTCATTTCTAAGCAAAGCATAATCCTCGTCTTGTTAAAGATAAGGAGGGCATTAATTTGAATTCATCTCATTACGTTGTGCCCGCCAACCACTTGTTCCGAATAAATTATGAAATACACGCGAAAATGCTTTATACTAGAAGTTCTAGGGTACTAGAACCCTGTCCCTTTCCTTTTTAGACTTTTTTGATTAGTGTAAATGTGGCAAATACTAACCCAAATGCATGTGATCGTGAAGTCATTTTAGTTATTCTTTTTGAAGGTAAATTCACATGCCGAACAGGTGGATAATACGCTTGACAGTGTTTCATTGTAGGAATAAATTCTAGGTACTCTTCGAAGCAAGAAGTAGTTGTGCAAATGAAAAATCTACTGTTTTTTGTTGTTATTTTCACTACAGTAATCCATTTGTGATTATCTCTTTTGTTTCATTTAACACCAATACTTTTAGACCAAAAGATTCTTTACAGACAGTGTTAACAAAAAAAGTACTAGAAATAGTAGTATTTTTAGCTTTAAATTGAGTTTGATTTCAATTGAAAATCAAATCAAAATATATTACTAAACGCATTACTTTAAAACTTCTTAAACATTAAATACAAAAATATTTTTGAATACAATTATCGCGAGTATATAACAGCTTAAGAAATATACAAATTGGCATTATTAGAAGTTCGCTCCCCTAAAGATATTAAATTACATCCAAAATAACTCTACTAAGTCTCTTGTTCAGTTTCTCAGAAATAACAACACAAAGGACATTCAGAATTAAATGACCAAGTTCCAAAAAATACACAATAAGCAGTTTCACGGTACTTTTATTTATTATTTCCGGAACTTGACTGATTGCCCTCCTCTTCCCCCCGTCCCTTGCTAAGTACCCTTTGTGGGGAGGTAGGACTGCTATATAAATAGCCTCCCCAGGTGCTCTTCTCCAGGGATACAGATGAATTACGCCGTATCCTTTTCTGACGGCGTGAAGGCAAAAGTGTTTATTATTTTTATTGCGAGAGGCTTATTAATGTACTTATCTTCTTTTTCTTTTAATATTAGGTAAAAGATAAATTGTCGGTTAAACATTTACTTAAAACCTTAGATAAAAACGAGCAAGTCAATTATGGTTTTCTGGGGCTAGATTGTTTATAGTAATATATTCAAACCACTTACATGACTAACTAGCATATGCACGGTGGTGGGCAGAAACGTAATATTTTGCCAAATATAAGTTAGCCCTGTCTATTACTGTAATCCGGGTGCTTTTGGGAACTAGATTTTAGAGATTTTTTTAGTATATTGACAAGAAAGAGACAGGGTCGTATACCTATAACTTCAACTGGCTGGTGTTGGAGAGTAACTGTCTAATTAGTGCCTAGACAATTATCATTAGTTACTGAACAAACGCTTCCAGGTTCCATGTGTCTTAGTTTATGTCATCCTACCAAGGCACACTGTACATATACAATGAAATGAAAATGGATTGCATTGAGAAACGTATAAGGAACATATAAGACTAACTAAGAAGTAAATATTCCTTAAAGTAAAGTCATGAAATAAATTGAAATATTTTTTCTCTAATCAGACACCAAGACTAGAAATACAGCAAAGCTTTCTAACGAGAAAAACGCAGAACCTGCTTTTAACGTTTTGATAACAAGATATTTCATCATCATCTTCATAATCAGCCTATCGCAGTCCACTGCTGGACATAGGCCTCTCCCATTGCACGCCACTTCGATCTATTTTCGGCTTCTCGCATCCAGCTCCTGCCAGCCATCTTGCGCAAATCGTCACTCCACCTGGCCTGTGGGCGTCCTACGCTACGTTTGCCGAGACGCGGTCTCCACTCAAGATATTTCCTTAAAGGTTTTTTTCGTACTTATTTGTAAGAGTAATTAAATTGTCTTTGATACAAACAAAAGTAAAATGAGAGTACATACTATTTAATTTATTTAATATCCTTGTTGTTGAAATGTTTATTTAAATACGATACGTTATATTTGTTTATGGGGATTACTTGTTGCATCATTGTCAATTGTTTAATTCATTGTGATTATCGCAATAACAAATCTATGTATTCATTCGTGTGAGACACAGTTACGATTGTTTTAAAAACCTCACTCTTATTTACTTTCTTTTCTCTCTTTTTTGTTTGGAAGTACCCACACGTCTCTTCACTCGGTCCAATCTAAACCAACCAACCAACTAAAACTCCACTGTATTTCGTCACCTTGTATTGTGGCCAAGTCCTCAAGTGTAATCTAGGAACGAAGTTCTTAAAAACCCAGGTAGACACTTTAGACGTCGGCTATCTTTGTTCTGTTCCTTGTTTTTCTAAAATTCATTTACGTTCCAATACATACTACGTCCATAAACAATTATATCATTATAATCAGTATTGAAATCTATTGCAAACTGATGAAATCCCAGATCATCGATTTTGATTCTATATGGCTGATTTAAATATCTAATGTAATCTTGGAACACAATTTCATTAAATTAATAATGTATCTTCAATAATTATTAATTGAAAACATATGTATGTATATGAATATGTAAAAGTATACACGTAGGTAAATCAAATGAAGTGAATATCAAAAGCGGTGTGGTTTTAGGTGTAGTGGAATTAGGCCACCCATTTTTCGTTGGTATCGTAGAAAGTGGCTCATTGATTAGATTTTTACCTATTAGACGGTATATATAATATAGTCGTGAGTTTTGTATGTATGAAAGGTCAACTCGATCTTCAATCTTCTAAATACATACTTATTTAGTAGTTGTACAGGCTCAGAAAAATTAGGAATATATTGTAAAAATACTGTCTGAGAGAAAAATTCTACCATGATAAATACAAACTCACAGATTAATACATGAATTTTCCACTACCGGGGATTCAGTTATGTCCCCTTTGTGTTGTATGATACGTGCCGTTAGCTCGCATCGCTCTTTTGTTCCTGTTTGAGCCGCAAATGGAGTTGCAATGTAAATATATTATTACTATGGAATGGGACACCAGCAACGGTCATTCGTAATTTTGAAATTTTGAACTAGTCATTGTCAAGACCCAATATTATTAAAATACTCAATATCTTTTACTGATATAATTATGAATATGAGGTACAGTGATAACCGGATGGTAGTTCAATACGTGGATTCCATGACTATCTTCAGAGGCTAAGAGAAGAAAAAACAATTGGATTATCAGAACATAAAACTACACTCAAACTAAATCATTTTTAAACCTACAAAATTAACTTACAAAAAGGGTAAATAATTTTAATTTAATTTTTTTTTTTATTTTTTATTTTTTTTTTTATACTATAGGTGGACAGACGAACAGACGGGTCACCTGATGGGAAGTGACACCGCCGTCCATGGACACTTGCAACTCAAGAGTAGAGGAGAGGGAATTGGGCCTCCGGAAACCTCACTCAATTCGGGAAAATGTAACGCAAGCGTTACTTCACAACCGGTTTTCTGTGAGGCCGTGGTATCGCACCGGTCGAGCCGGCCCATTCGTGCCTAAGCATGGCTCTACCACTAAAATATTTTTAATAATTTTAATAATAATTTATTGATACAGAAAAGTGATACAGTGCTTACATACATATTATACAAAAAGAAAAACATTATTTTATTACAAACTGAAGCATTCGGGCTCTGGCACCCATAGTAAGATTTAACTTGAGTCATGGGTGCCAGGTCCTCTCATGGGTACAGCTTATGACTTAAGATAAGACGTGTGTGTACATGCATGCTTAGGCGTGTGTGCGCGGGCGTGTGTTTGAGTGTGTGTGTGCGTGTGTTGAGTGTAATTGTGCATGTGTGTGTGTAATTTTATAGAGTAGTGAGCCTCATCAATGCCTCGGTTGTGTCGTAGTTCTGCTCAAGTAGCCAGTTCATTACCTTAGTTTTACATTCTCTTTCTGGCATTTTTTTATTTAAGGTGTTATACAGATGACCTGCAATAATTAAAAAGTGTCTCTTGGCAAGGGCACTTCTGAAAGTAACTGTAGGGCAGATTTTATAAGATCTGCGTGTTAGATGAATTTTTGGATAGTATTTTAGGAAGCTGTGTTTGCGCAACACTGTATGGAGCACATAGATTTTACGGACGGTGAGAACTTTGCATTCAGAGTATAACAGGGTGGTAGGGTATCTAAAAGGCTTGCAAATCATGACCTTTAAGACGGCTCTTTGAGCCCGTTCGAGCTGTAGTAATACCGTCTTGGCAGCACCTCCCCAGACAGATATACAATATCCCACTATGGAGTGGCAGAGTGAGTAATAGACCATTTTAAGAGTGTCCTGTGTCGCCGAGTATCGTAGTTTATTAAAGACGCATATAAGCTTGCGAACACGGGAGGTCAGGGTACTTATATGCACACGCCAGTTTAAATGATTGTCAATGAGAACGCCGAGGTATCTAATATTATCGGTTCTCTTTACAATAGGACAATTACAGGGAATTTCCGTATTGGGTTGACAATTGTGAGCGACAATTGTGTGGTGTAAATATTTCTGGATTAGGGAGTGTGCTAGAGGTTGGTGTAAAAGTGATGTACATTGTCTTATTGACGTTGAGAGTCAGTAGAATCTTCGAGAGCCAAGCCATCACCCTTTCTAGAGCGGACTCAGCTGAAGAGAATGACTCAGACCAATTAGAGCCGTGAATAAGAAGAGCTGTGTCGTCTGCGTAGGTGTAGATGGATCAATAAGGTGATCAAGGTAATCAATATGGAGAGGTTACAGAGTGAATTAATGTATATTAAGAACAGTGTGGGGCCGAGAATTGAACCTTGAGGAACGCCATAACTAATGGTGAGATACGTACTAAGCGATGAACCTATCTTAACACACTGCATTCTGTTATTAAGATAACTTTTAAAAATGTTTAAGGAATGTCCTCGAATGCCCAATTTCTCCATTTTAGTAATTAGATTTTATCTACATACGTATTGAACGTAAATGCAATGCTATGTCATTATTTGTAATGTAGGTGCTTTCATTATAATGTAGTCACTGTAACTTTTGCATTGCACTGAATGCGAACTCGAGTAGCTTCTGTTTTTACTAATCAATTGTTTGTTGTCTTTATGTGGGTAAATGGCCAAAAAAACTTACAAGTGATTTTAGCGAATGTACTTGCGGCAGATACTTAATTTCTTGATTAAGCCAAAAACAGGCATTCCCAAATAACAAATTTGAGTAAAGCTATGTACATATGATTATGACTTTGATGGGAATGTTATAGAAAAGTTATTTTATATATATAGTAATAACAACACAATTATTAAGACACCGGTAATTTCACAATTACTATTTAAATGTCAATAAAATTGTCGTAGTCATGTAAATTAATAATATATTGATTGGTGGTTGAGAGAAGAAAATAAAAATAAAGATTTATTAAACCATCCTTTCGAACAGATAAATTTGAGAGTAAAACTTATCCAAAAACTTCATTGTCACATTAATAATGTGTGTAATTTAATAAATGTCTGGTGTTGCAGTAGTGGCAGTATGAGTGTAATATATTCTCGATGTACTTTGTAATTGTCATTCGATAATTGAACGAGAGAGCTACTGGATCCAATGTGTGAATTATCTAGAGAGATTTAAACCTTAAATGACAAGTGCGTTTTTATGTATGTTTCATTTTGTGCTGTGGCGCTGATTGGGTATGACCGTTGTTTATGTTGAAAAAGGACCACAGATTGATGCATGTAATCTTCGAAAGTATTTTGTTAATGCTTTCACTCCCTTATTACTTAGTCTATAAGATAAGATAAGGTAATTTTATTAGCTTAATTTCATTTGATGAAGTTTTAAATACACATTATCAGGAGTACAAAGCATGACTTATGGTACTGTTCCCTAAATAAAGATACTGTCGTCCTGACGTAGGAGAGCCGTGCTTAGGCGTGAATGAGCCCGCACGACCAGTGCGATACCACGGCCTCACAGAAAACCAGTTGTGAAAAACTCTAATATTTCAGATCATGCCTTTATCCAGATAATAATTCTTTTATAAAAGGCAACTAAGGGATCAGACTGTTATCTATTATTTACTGATACAAACTGCACTATGTACTATGTACTTGTCCGTTACAAAGGTTGAAGGAATCGGAGCTAACGATAAGACCGTCGATTGTACCAGTAATCTGTATATTACTATTAATTTTTATATTGTATCTTTTCTGTGGTGTACAGCAATGAATATTATACTGTATTATATAGGCAATAGGCTGATCTCTATTACATAACTGATGCTGTATTATGGTTGGCTAAAACTTATCATTTGGACGCCTAAGCCTTTACAGCAATAACCCTTCCGATATGAAATATGATTATGTGATTGCATTTTAAATCGACTGTCTACCCTTTGTCGTTTGTTTGTTTTGTTTTACAAACACAACTCCCCTTGACGCATCCACCTCCAGATAAGGGCCATGAGATAATAATGGTACTTTGACATTTAATATTATATTAAAGATTTGTCTGTCTACGTTATTTACACATACATCTATGTATTCTACTTATTATGATCAGGCCCTGCCCCGGTCGTCACCATTTCAGTGCAATAAATCATTTCATTTACTAGACATTTCTTTTCGCAATTTTCGATCAAAACATTATTTTGCATTCTCTTCGTTGTGTGTCGACATTATTCACTATGAGTAATTACCTTCGAATTTATTATGTCATTAATTATAATTTTGATATTAATAATTTTTATTTTTTCATTTGATAACACTGATTGTTTTATCAACACACTGATTAATTACTAAAATTAGGCGTATGAGAGTATGCATGGTGTTTAATATTAAATTAATAATTATTAAAATTGAAAACAAATTAGGAGAGGAGAAGCCAATGTTACTACCGACAATGCTAATTCAATGATTGAATAATGAGTTAAAAGTTTCTAGTAAAAACTCTTAGAATTATATTTTTTTTTTGTATCGGAACCTTTGCTATTTTCACAAAACCCTTCAGAATAATGTGTGTTAATAGTAATTATAGCTATTAAATTTATACTAACTAGGCACCATCAGGATGTTAATCTCCTTAAGAGATTCGCGATTACGTAGATTATTAATGGCTCTAATAGCTTTTTTTCCAAAATTAACATTTAGTTTTTTTTTTTTTTTTTTTTTCTTTTTTTTTCATATATTAGCCTACCATAGTGACTCCACTTTGCCTGATGGAAAGCAATAGGTGGAGTCAAAGAGTGGTGGTCACCATCCTCATTGCATGTCTAGTCAATGCAGCATGGTGACCCACACTATGGCGGCCTGGTGAGATGCTTTTTCACGCCCCGCTTAAAAGACCCGGGATCATAGTGGGAAGGAAACACGTGCGCTGGTAGAGAATTCCAGGCTTTTACCGATCGGCACAAGAAAGAAGAGCCAAACCGTTTAGTTCGGGTACGTATATTTTCGACGCACAAACGGTGACTCCTCAGGCCAGCACGTGTAGTCCTGTAGAGGAAGGGAGAAGGTGGGACCAATTGGAAGAGCTCATCAGAACACTCCCCGTGATGTAGGCGATAGAGTATTAGTAGAGGATTAGTTTATCTCTACAGCACGCCCCCACAATAAAATACCATAGGACATGATACTGTGGGAATGACTAAAGTAAACTAGTCGTGCAGTATTTATGTCTGTTAATGTCCCATTGTAATCCAGAATCCGGCATTATTCTTAAGAAAATAGTTTCATTTACAAATTATAACTTTACACTACTCATTAAAATTGCTATATCTGACGTTAAGCAATGAGAATCTTACAATTTTGTTTTTTCTCACTAAGTACTAAATTATTGTCAATACACCAACTCTAAACTCGTTTAATAATATTATTTACATCGTCAAAGTTAATTGGCGTGTCTATCTTGAAAAAAACAATGATTGATGAGTGTCTTTAAATAATACTTTTTTTGGCTATCCACTAAACGGAGTAGGCAAAAGTACATTATACTAGAAAGACAAACGGGCCATATATCGATCCCTGCGGAACGCTCATTTTAAGTGATAATTGACCAGAAGTTTCAATGATAGCTCGATAAGTTTTAACTGACATTCAACACAAATCTTTAGACACTTTTATCTTAATATGCTCAAAAACTTTCAATACTCTGGTAAGGTTAATGTGTTTAAAGCTAAAAGCTACGGGATAGATACCTTCATTTATTTCTAAGCAAATTAACAGCTTTAGCAGAACAGGAATCCAGACTAGAGTTCAGTTCAAGAAAGCCACACATTTCTGGGCTAAGTTCGTGTCTTTAATTCACCATTTTTTTATGATACTTTTTTTTCTAACAGTTTCGATATTAATTACTTTCCAGTTAGCTTTTATCTTATCTTCAGACAATTTTATTTGACAACTAATATAGTTAGATATAGCCACCCTGCACACTTTTCTAAAATATTTTCAATAATTGGCGACATAATGATTGAAATACTCTCTTACTCTCTTTTTACGTTAGGCCTCAGGCCATAAAGTTCGTAGAGTTTATCTCTACTTCTCCTAATTTCAATGGTTGCCCCATAACCCGTAACAAATCCTGGACATACCTTCTTAGTTTGCTTTTGAAAGAGGTTATCAAATTTTTTTTGCACTAACGCAAAAAAATCAGTGTCGAATTCATTGAAATGGTTTACGTTAACATTACGTGAAGTCAACTTACAGCTTACAACAGAATCAAACTTATAAAGATTTTTAGATGTTACAGGTTTCTCATTTATTTAAACCTTCTACAAAGGTATGTTGGAACTGTAGGTAACAGTTAGACCACTGTGATCTGACAGCAGATCATTTACTATAGATTTTTCTAAAAATTCACAATCACAGTTGACATTTCGTTGCGATATGGGACCTATAAAAATATTTGTCAGGTAAATAGATTTAAAAAGGCTTAGCAACTGATTAAAAGTAGAAGTTTCGTCCAAATTATTTATTTTAAAATCACCACAGATTGTCACCGATTTATCACCCGCAGAGAGTTTTAGCATAACGCCATTTATTGTTGTGTCAAAGATAGAGTATTTTTATTATTTCATGGCCCGTAAACGTACACTACAACATGCCTATCAGAATAACTCCACACTGTGTTCTACCGAAAGTCTAACTATATGTTAGTTGTGTAATGTAATAAAACTATCATCCCCATCATCTGTATGATTAACCCTCCACCACTACGCGCTTCTCCAGAAGTTTTTTGCCTACCTCAACCAGCCTATGCAACTAATTTTTGCTTGCCGTATAATCTGACCGATAAGACCTTTAAACCTTCAAGAAAAGAGCGTACTTCCCCTACTTATACATGTACATAATTCAATTTCATTCATTCATAAACAATTTACACTTGTATTTAAATGTTAATATAATAAAACGGCAGTGCAATCAAAATGGAACATATTAACAATGACAAGTTTAGATCCATGCAATAATTGAGCAATATTTAACAATTATTGAAAAATCTTGAGTTGTAAGTGTCCATGAGGACCACCTTTAGGGGGGTATAATTAGTATATATATAATATATATATTATATATATATATATATATATATATATATATATATATATATATATATATATGTATATATAATTGTAATGTAATGTATAATGTATAATTGTAATGTATATATAATATGTACTAATTACATTTTTTTTAAATCTATTGTAATTATGCAATCCCATTCTACATACATTCATATAACTATATTTACACACCATAAAATTTCTCCATCTATTTTCGATTTTCATTAATGCAACGCCGCAACACATATCAAACTTGTTTACTACTGTAACTCTCTCCCAATTTTATTTGTTTCCTTATTAATAAGAAACACTAATAAAAACATTTTACAAAATAATAATACTTTACAAGTATAATAATTGACGTAAATATTTCGATCATGCGTTTAATTTAACATGGCATTAATTGTATGGCTATCAAAATTCAAGAGTACCCACGAACGCTAATATCGAACATACCACGCCCCAAATTGAATAAAAATCCAATAAAGCCTGCGAAATATTACCATTCGATACACTCTATACAACGATGGTTATCGTAATAAGGACCCATTATCATAAATTTTGTACCCGATACATACATATTTGAGTTAAACGTATTTCATTTCGTGGCAAATAATTAACTTATAAAACATGATATTAATTGAAATCATATGTGATCAGTCATTACGCAGATTGCTTATCGACAAATACGTTCTTTTGAAATAAAATGTAACCCATTTAATTAAAAAGATTCAATTGGCGCTTTATAAATGTGCACACTAACAGTTGTTTACAACAAAAACATATCGTTTCAGATGTGCAATAGATTTCTACTTAATTTAATGGCAAAAGTACATGCACTACAGAAGACTCCAAATAAACATTTTAGGTTTTTAGAAACTCTTAAAAGGTCTATGAAGATGTGGTTACCCATCTTATATGGGTAATGCACGTGATTCTGCACCTTTAATGAAATCGGAACATATATTTATTTAGTAGGTATGCGTGACCATAAAAGAAAAAGTATTGACTCTTTGGAAATATTCGATTTGAAAAAGCGAGCTATTCCATAGCTTAAGTGCAATTTTATTCAAATAATAATGTAAATGCTTACTAACGCATAGAAATATGTATAATAGTGGTAGAGCCATAAAACAAATGGGCCGGCTCGCCCAGTGCGATACCATACAAGTGCGTGATGGCCTCACAGAAAAACGGTTGTGAAGCAACGGTTGCGTTGCATTTCTCCTCAACTAGTGAGGTTTCCGGAGGCCCAACTCCCCTTCTCTTTCCTTTCCTTTCCTCTTATCCCCTCCTCTTTCACATCTCTTCGTACCCCCTCTTTCCCATCCTTTATCACCCTCAAAGGCAGATGACCCGTCTATACCCTATATAATAAAAAAAAATGCAATAGAACTACTACTTGAAGTAAAGACTGTAAGTATTTACACATAGAACGTAAGACGGGATTACAGACATGCACTACGATAAAGCCTTGTAAGGTGCCTACACCAATGTACTAAAAATACAACATAAAACTGTGTTCTAGTGAAATAAATGACTTGAGAAGTACAACCTCTTTAATACAAACATATGCATATTAAAGTGCTTTGCCCTACTTGTTTTATTAAAACAATTGGTTTATTCACCATACATTTATGTTATACAAGATACTTATCCTAAAATAGGACTAAAATTGGGCAAAGAAACACTTCGGTTTAATTCTCAAGCATTGTTATACAACAAAATAACTGCGTGTTACTAGAGATTACGGTTCTTTATTTTAGAATATTATAAAATCAACCTCGTCATTGCTTGCCGCGAAACAAAGCAAAGTAATCTACTCGTCCCAAACTCACCACACATTTAACACGTAAAAACAACTTAGAGTACTGCCAAAAATATCACAATTGCCATTCATCTAAAAAAGGTGGTCTCATAAAACGTCCAGAAATACACCAAAAGTACCACAAACTGCTCTTATATGTAAATATGTCCATTAATTTCCTTTTGCACTTTTGTGAGAGAATAATCTCAAGAGTCAATATCATGACAACGATACTATTTATTTTATAGCCATATTTACATAAAGACTATATCGCTTATATTTATTTTTGCTTGACAGAGTCAAATGGCTTAACTGAATTAATAAAATAGTGCAATGATTATATTTTCATTTCAGAATCTATATTTATGTAAGTAAATAGGAAAATGCTCTTGTATAAGAGAAAGATAACAATTGCATAAACGGAGAATATGAGCCGTTAAATTTTACAACAGCACTCTTTTACTTATCTTGGAAAGTAGTACTAGAATTCAAATAGACTTTGTGTTATTTCTGAGACTAGGTTTGCTTCTTATTCTAACATCATATCATGTTTATATTCATTTGTTGAATGTTACATTGCTTTGTTAAAATTAAGAAGTTTTAATGGAATTCATTTCGAGTTATGAAATGGGATATAATCTAAAAAGTTTCTGTTTATATAAATTCTATTCCACACAAATCGGTAAGCCACATGTGCAATTTTAAACAAATCTGTCCTAAAATTTACATAAAGATATGACATTAATATTACGAAACAACTTTGGCTTACAGCAGTCAACATAACAATGTTGGTAAGCAGCGTTTCATATAAAATCAGAATAGGCAATTAAAAGTTTCTATAAACTTTCATCCATTCAACGAAAAGAGACGATTGTTTGAATGTGTGCAATAAAGAAACAAACATACGGTGTGCAATACTGACAGTCAATTCATTAAAATGCTTATAGAAATTTGGTAGAAAATTAATTTAATAAGTTTTATTATTTATTTAAATATACGGTTTTACTGACATGTGTCCACACAGTCCCGACGGGGATAGTAGTAGTGGACCGTATGCTATGGCGCAAGTTGGGAGTTGGTCAAGTAGTGGACAGCGATAGGTGATGATACGGGGTGTTTAGAGACCATCACAGAGCTTGTACTATATATATTCTAGAAGTCTAATAAATCTGCTTAGACTAGAGATAGTTTTTTATACAAATATATACATATGTACATATCTTATATGTCTACATGGGAACACTCCTACCAACGAAAATTATCATATCCATGTATACAAACAAACATGTATACACAAAGTGGATTTAAATAGAAGATCGATGCAACTTATAGATCAGTTAGTTAAATAATAAACATAATAAGACTTCAGAATTTTACACATGGCCATCTGATTCAAAACGAAGCAGCAATTGTATCTATTATTGTGCTCATCACACAATTGTTTATCCTGGGTGAGAATGGAACCCACGACCTTTTACTTAGAAGTGAGGATCATTAACCATTAGATCAACAAGGCAATCGCAAAATGTTTTGTGAGTCGGTAAATATATGTACATGCTCTAATAAGTTTTTGTCCCTTAAATATGCTGCAACCGTATTGCAAGTTTGCATTGTTTAATTTAACAACACGACTTTAGACCTGAACTGCTGCAATTTTAACCCAGTCGAAATTTGCAGCGAGTGCGACCCGTTGTCGTTCACAACTTGATTGTACGAAATTTAATTCTGAGGTTGTGACCGATTTTACGTCGAGGTTTGCGGTTGGCTTTGGCCGCTTGAATCTACTACTATGTAAGTAGAAATGTGCTGCAAAGTTTTAAAGGTTCAAATGGTTGTTTATATTAACCACCAATTACTTACTTACTTTATTATACAAGAACATGTACTTTATACATATATATATATATATATAATTTTTTCATGTCTCTTCGCTACAGTAATTATAGTTAACTAGCTTTAGGCCTCAAATTTGCTTGAGTAATAGTATTTTTAGAGCTCTAGGAACAGTACCTACTTTTTTTTTTAATTCCTGGCAACGTGATTATCAAATTTAAGTATGATTAGAAGATAGGTACGGCAGCAAATAAAATATAAGCAAACAAATATTATACGCTCTCAGTCCCATCCCTCAAGGGGGTAGGCAGAGGTATATAAAATACCAACATTAAGCCAATAAAAACTTGGTCCCATATACATAATAGGGGCAACCCTATAGCCGTCAATCGGACACTGTGTGAATGTAAACATATACTGTCTGATAGATAACAGTCGCCTTTTACGTTATCTACGAGAATTAATGGGGTGGCCCTATCTCTACTCCACCTAGAACTGCACGACATATTATTTTTTATACATAACATTTTAAATATTTATTTTCATATTGCACTTTAATACCCTTTTTAATTTATTCCCATTTGACATATTATATCTATAAAAATGTGTTAAATTTAGACATCTTAGACGGCAGAATTTAATCCAAAGATTACGATATGCTATTATTATGTATGAGGATATAAGGACTGCTTTATTGGGTGGTACTTTTTTTACGTTAGAGTTACCCCGCGAACAAAATGGTTAAATTAAATTAAATATCTTAATAATAATTATTTCACAAAATTGCCCAACAATTATTTGAAATCGTCTTATTTAAAAAATATTTAAAGTTATATATGTATAATATATAGTTATATACAACTATATGTTGCTTGTCAAATGTGATATTAATATTAAAAAGATAGAATATTTTTAAACAGTGGTTTAAGTGGTCACCTCACTACTACGCTGCCGAGCCTAATGTTGTAGATTCGATCCCCTTATGGGACAACTCTTTGTGTAAACCTGCAACTGTTGTTCTGGTTGTTTCTGGAGTGATGTCTTTTAAAAAATAAATAAGACCATTCATTCACTCACACCTGTATGCCCGAAAGGGTCGATGTGATAACGGCTGTGATGGTTGAATAAACAATCCTTACCACTTCGCACATCTCAATAAAGTCATTCAAAATGTAATATTACTACCCAGAAAATCCCCACCAAAGAGTCTAAATATAGAATTTCATTAAGCCCCTATGTATTGGCGTTCACGTCGCAGATGGATTAGCAACACAAATTAGATTCGACCGTGGTTCGAACAAACGCTTATGCAAACTCCATATATCATCGTTATTACGTACTACATACGCCAATGCAATCTCTTTGTACTTCGATGGTCAATAGTAGATATGAAATCGAAACATAACATAATGTCAGGTTTCGATGATTCTACAAGTTACGCGTCTCATGTTGCTTGTTCTTTGGTACACTTAGTTAATTGTGTGTTATTTACAATTAGTTTTTGTTATTAAATACCAGATTTGCATCCCTACAGTTATTGTTTGTAATTTTGATTTTTTTTTCTGGTTATCCACTCCCTTTATAGATAATAAAATAACAATGTGTCTATTGAAATGTCGATTTGTTAAGTTTAATTTCGTTATAAGTAATAATGGATTTAGTTACGTTATAAGTAATAACATTACAAATCGGCTTATACTCATCATATACGTACGTGATAACAGGTTAATTGAAGGAATTTACATTTCTTGGTAAAAAGTTAATTTTGCAAAATTGATGAATGCACATCAATTTCAGTAAGTATAATTATATCGTCAGTACAATGATACATATAATACATAATGCCCTTGGTTAGTCTTACCCTACCGTACCATAATTATTCTCAATTTACTTTTTAAGTTTCAGGCACGTGCCATCTGGCTGACTCGTTAGGTTTTTTTTGTTATGCTTCGTTAACTCTGTGTTACGTTGTTCGAGATACTCGACTGAGACTTTACTTCATTATTTGAATAAGGCCACCTTATTATTTAGAAGTTACGACTAAAACTGCTTTGTTTATAAAAAAAATAACAAGATTTAGTTGAATTAATACCACAGAAATCGTTATCTTTTGAAAGCTTTTTACTACTTATCGTTTATTTAATAACTAAAGGTTCATTGTCCTTGAATTAATAACTTTTTTTAGAATATAAAAAGTCGATTATGTTTTTGATTAGGTACACTTTCATAGAATTTCGTTGATTTTTTATAGTGATATTACATTTCAATTTTCACATTAATTTTTTATCGTTTTGTAAACCAATCAATTTTTGGTTTAATTTAAGAATATACTGATCTGATGTTTGAGGTTTGATTTATGACAAATTTGAAACATTTTTGCTACTAGAAATAAAGTTAACTTAGAAATAAAGTCTTTTTAGCCTATATGCGTAGGTCGATGCGAAAATATAAGAAATAATTTAAAGAAGGAAAGGAATCAAACTTTTGCTATTTCCAACTCTACTATATCTTACAGTTTTGTGATTGTAGTTTTTTATTATCATTCATAAATGAAGAAAATAAAGGAATTCTACGCAGACGTATGATGTCTATTATCTGCTCTATATCTCTCTATCTTGACTTAAATATTCTCTATATCTTATGCCTAGAATATAAGCATGAAATGTTACTCTAAAATTCAAACCAATTCTTACAAAAATATCACAAGGCTTTAACCACAATTCACACGTCAGGTACTATACTGAAACCCCTAGAGTATCAGAGAACAAGCTTGCATTGAATAATGTAAGCGATCGATCCACACCGTTCATAATTTACATTTGGGGAGGTGTACCCCGAGGCGGCATTCTTAGACCGGCGGTGTAGGCCGTAAAAGATAAATTGATAAAATTACATTTTGCTATATACCTACCTATATTACCTTTCACCTTTTGCAATGCTGCTTATTTAATGCAGGCATTTTGAATCTGCTGTTGTTATTCATTATGTGGTTGATTTGTTTTATCTGTAAATATATTATATAAAACACAAAAGGTACGTTAAATATGATTAGGCTTGCCACAACGCCGTGCTGTATGCTTTAGGCTTTAAATCCTACACGGGACAAAATCTTGTTTAATCCACAAATGCTCGTCGCAACTCTTAGTGTTATTTGTGTTCCCTGTAATGTTGTTCAAGACTCAACTTCAAGACTCTTAGCTGACCTGAGAATGATATTACAAAACGATATGAGACGATTACAATGTATTATAAGTGCAAGAGTTCTTGTATGTTTGTTTGATTAGTAAACACGATAACCTCTAGAACAATCAGACGGATTTCAATAATTCTTTTTGTATTACAGTATATAAATTGATTTAAAAAGTCCTCTTTGCATAAGATATCCCATTTATTGAGGAAAGTTACAAGCTCCGCTTCTAAGGGTCCCATCTTAAACATAACGCTGCTACCCATAGGAGCGCAACAGTGAGCACAGGCGCAAGTGAAACTGCCAGGAATGGCTACCACCCGATGTTTATATTACTCTTTTAATACTTAATTTTGCATATTGGAACACGGTTTCCGAACACTGATCGTAAATGATCACGAATACCTATAGACACTCCATACACCAGATTAGCCATTTGTAGGCTTGTTTTCTTGTTTTCTTTCTGCATAATATATACAAACATATGTATTGAAGTTGCAAAAATTTAAAATCAATTAGTCTACCAGTAACTTTTCATTTAACGTTACCTTTTTGCGGAACTAAATTTATCATGAATCCGTACGTTGAGTACAGAATATCTGTTGGATAAGTCGATTCAATTTGTCTCTGAAGGATTTGGCAGTGTGCCGTGCGCTGTCGAATTGTATTTAAACAGTGTTGCGTATCATTGAAATAAAAGTTCTGCACGGCAAATTCTCGTTAACAGGTTTAGAGAGAGAGAGTCAGAGTTGAGTCATATTTTTTCGCTGCAGGCACTTGGAAAGGGATTATAATTAATACGTACATATATGTATCTTTGAAATCGATGATATGATGAAGTTACTCTTACACCCTACTGGTTTCCCAAGAATTATTTATTTCCAACACAATATTTTAAAATATTTTTGATTTAATAACATTTATTTATAAAATATTACACTTATTAATATGATAAATTATAACCACAACGCCGTGTACTTCTCAGTGGAGTTAAATAGAGATACCCCAATTCTAACCGAATGTGTCGTAAAAGGTGATCGGACTGTTGTCTATCAAAATCTAAAATCTATCAAATCTATCAAATTTGAAGTCTATCAAACTGTAATATACACAGTCAAAAAGTAATATAAATTCAAAATATCCATCCCCATCACCAGGACGATTGGCACTCCACCACTGTGCGCTTCTCCAGAAGCTTTTTGCCTCGCATAACCAGCCTATGGAACAAATTGTCGCCTGCCGTATTTCCGGACCGATACGACCTTCAAACCTTCAAGAAAAGAGCGTACTCCTACCTAAAAGGCCGGCAACGCACTTGTGACCCTTGATTGCGGGTGTCCATGGGCGGCGGTAGTCACTTACCATCAGGTGACCCGTCTGCTCGTTTGCCCCTATCGCATAAAGCAAAAAACTTATGCGGTATTAGTCAAAGTCAACGTGTGTCTACGATTGGTACACAATCCTAAAGCTGTACATATGAGATTTAATATTTTTAAGTATGGCAAAGTAAACAAAAAAAAGAATGAGAAAATTTATTACAACTGAACAAATTCAAGAACATCTATGAACTGATAGTAAAAATAAATGGAAATATAACGTTATCACTAAATCAAAATCACCAATTTAAAGCTGTTTACTCGCTCTTTCTCTCTCCCAGCTAAAGCCGTGTCTAGTCAAACACTGTTACAATAATCCACATAATTCCAGATCAGTGCAGATTGTCGAGGATCAAACTTCGTACGGTTATTTCAGCCTGCAAAAATGATTCCATCCAACTTTTCCAACAGGCTAGCTCTAACCTACTAACTCCAACTCCTTGTTCCTATTTTTACACCATTTTTCTCGCACCAAAAAACATTGTGAGAAATTTTTGAAAGTTTTTGATGTTAAATATTCTGAATATAAGATATTTTAAGGTGGGCCAAAACTAGATTTTTTCCACTTTTACATTTAAGTCTTTTTTAATTAATTTTAATTATACAGAACAATTTAGTAAAATTTTGTACATTATACGTTAAATATATAATACATTATAGATATGGCCTTGTTTGATTGCGGATTCTATGGCGCAAAATAGTTAGCTTGATATACAAAAATAAACATTTTTAATGTTAGAAGTAAACTGTATTATTTTACCGTATCCCTGAATTGGTAGGCAGAAGCGAAGTTAACGCCCATATTTTGCTGATTGTAAGTTAGTCGTAGTTAGTATTTTGATGGAAATTTTTTGGAGTATATTGACAGGAAAGAGAGAACTGAAGGAAAGGAAATGGTTATTTCTTATACAGATACATTGGGGAGTAAAAAAACAATAGTTCAAGTAAGTCAGCAACTCGAACTGGCTGGTGTCGGGAATTAATATATAGTATTATAACTAATTTTATTTTATGTTTAATATTATTTAATAATATTATTTTATTTCATTATGTATACATACATAATTATATTTATATGTGTAAAGTGCAGTATGTACAATTTTGATAGACGGGACCAGTCAACAAATTTGTGCACTGTAAGCAAACTTTGAGACTAGGCTAGGCTTAGTTAGTTTATTATTTAATGAATCAATTGTTATGTATATCTACTAAAAGAATAAAAAGCTTACATCTTTCGGGGCTCATTCCGATCCTGTGAGTCACTCATTATAACAACTGTAAATAAAGTGGATAATTATTGCAAATTATAATCAAAAGTTCTATTATAATTAGAAAATGCTAGCATAAATAAATTAAATTTTATCATATTTTTTAGAATTTCCTGAATTCCGTGTGGCTTTTTGCATAAAGAGTATCTCAGGTCACTTATAAATATCATAAGTAAAGAGGGAGTACTTCTTTTCTGACATCAGTTAACAATAAAATCACAATGCTAGTAAACTGTTTACCGCTCATGTAATAATAAACACTAAATCAAAATCAAATTTGATGCACTACCAACTACCCCAGTCTCTCAGTGTAACAATTTTATGTACAATACTTTTTCTTCCACTAGTTATTTACTAATAAAGTTGTTATCTATCATACTTATATATATCTAACAATCACCTTTATGTTACAACATTTAAACTGTACGAAACCTTACATCTTCAGTTTAGCCATATTTGATCACGTCTTAGTTCATGTATCTTTAAAATAATTAAACGATATTATATTACTACGTTACTATAATATTATGTAAATTATATTTTATAGACGTCTACTTCCAATTACGCTGCCGTTGAGAAATCTTCATGGTTCAAGCGGAATATTAGATTTTCATTGAAGTCACAAAAGCTATTTAGATCTCACTATATAAGGTAAACATAAGAAAGGAATTTGGTACTGGAATAGTATTATAATGGTCAATTGCCAGTTATAGTAAGTCGTTCTACAAGATTTAATTATTGCAAGTCTTGTACTAGTAATACAATAGTTCGAATTAAGTCAAAATTTTAGCTTTATTTAGCCCTATTAAGGTGATTATGCTGATGACGTTTGGCTAGCAGATGATAAAAAAACTAACATCATTTTAACATTATTGTTGTTAATATATATCTGCAACATCCTTTACTGATCACTGCAGAAGTTTTGTTCCGCCTTTTCTTTCAATAATCTTTTTTATCGATAATCGTTAGCTTTCATAAATTATTTACAATAGGTTATTCGTATTGTGAGAATGCCTCATTTTTTATTTTTTTAAGCAATTTATAACATGTATAATTTGACTGTTTTCTTATACTTATTTATATTATAAAACCGGTCTTTTTTGCATGTTCTATGCGGTCATCTGTTAGTGTTTCCTCTTCACATTTTTATATTGCCTTTTTATCTGTCTATTCTTATGTTTGTTGTGGAGTACAATCATCAATATTTTTAATATATCTTATAAACTCGTACACCTTGGTACAACCCTAAACAGAATTAATTAATCTTTAGTTTATTACCTTATAACAACGCATATACATCCTTATCCATTGAACAATTTGAAAGCCAATCACGAAGCTTACGTTTCTGGTGTCTATAATTACAAGAAACAGTTGGCAAATCAAGGCGAGTGCAGACAAGCTTAGTTAATTGAGATACTAAAATTATTAAATTAATTAGAAAGTCAGCTCTTATATTAAACCTAACGTTAATTTATTAAATCATAATATATTTTAAAGTTTTTGGATGGTTTCATTAGTGCATCAATTTAATAGCGAAAAAATTAACATAAAACAGAAAACTTCATAGAACTGATTACAAACAAAAACATACATGTAACACTTCTAGCATTTAGTTTTTCTCTAATTATTGTTTCTGACAGCTTGGTTAGACCGTGGTCAAACTTAATTATGTATTAGAAGTACACAACACTTCAAATTTATGACTTTTAAATATCCAAATCATGACGGTCTTTTAAGGAGAGCATGTAGATTATCATCTTCACCATTTTGTATAAAAGGAGCAACGCTTGTTATACATATATCTCGTACATAGTACAAAGCTGTCAATTAAAGAATGAAGCTGAATAAGAAATAGGATTACATTGCCTTTAATTATGAGATTTGAATACTGAGTTATTCTTTTTTACATATTTCCTTCATATTTGAAGTAATTTATGAAAAAACTCAGTGTTTTTGTAAATTAAATTTAGACGATATTAAAAACACGCTTAATATCATTTTAGTGTACCACAAAAAATACTTATCACAAAATCGAAAATCTTCAATAATTTTGCGTTATATATATATAGTTGAATAAATAAATGACAGTATTGCTAAGAATACTTTCAAGAACAAGTTCAAACAGGACAGATGAGGACGTTGAAGTGTTGTTTCAGAACTTTATTTTTACATATAATCAATATATTATAAGGAAAAACGATAATGTCTTGGGAGTCTCTATAGATTTCTGGAAAAACAGTAATTTATGTAGTAATAGTAAGTACTTTGTGTAGGTGCCGGTTCAGCTCTGACTGGTTTAGTAAGGAGTTTTCTTGTATAGAACATCAACCATCGAAGTATAACCAAAACACGAGTGGAAATATAATATTTAGGTTCCATTTCCAGTCTCCTAGGACATTTCTTTTATAAGCTGTTATATGATAAGGATCAGTCAAGGAAGCTTGTGAGATATGTGGGGAAGAACTAAAATAAGTAGGGAAGGTAGGTAGTAGGTAGGTAGGTAAGGTAGGTGAGGAAAAAATGCATACCTATGTGTGTTCCATTTTCAAATAAGAAAAAAAAATAAAGTAAAATTCTGTACCGCCTACCTTTACACATTCTCTGAACAAACATCTTATATCATTTGATTTGAATATAAACGGTGTATTATAAACTCTATTACCCTAGTTCTGAAATTTTGGTAACCTTATCAAGAAGCAACGGCAAAATTTATACTTGTAAGTTGTTCTGTTTCCACAGTCTGCTGTTAAGAAGCTAGCTTTCCCGTTCAAAAGTCACAAAAGAAGATATCTGTAATTACGTACTGTTACTGTATACAATATCGATCTCTTAAGACGAAAAATTATGGCTCAACAGATTTGAACACTTACGGTTACTAATTCAAGCTGAAATCATTTTGCCAACAACTTTGATAAGAAAAACAGTTGCCAATATTACCTGTACACGCCTTAACCTCGAACTAAAATAATTAGCTAAGATGTCAAGCGATAGGGGAGGGTATCAGAATTGAGAAGGGATGTAGAACAGGTTAATTTATGTTGAGACTGTACAAACGTTCGAAGCCTTGTTTGTCAAGCCCCTATTTATTATGGAAGCTGTATTTACCGTTGGTACATGGCGCGAATATTTTAATAAACATATATTGATTAGTTCTTGGATTTGAACAGAAACATACTCTTAGTTTGTGACGTAATATATTGAGGTGTAAATATTGGCGAATGTACACTTGGAAAATATATATCTTATCAACCAAATAAAAATCCAATAAAGATAGATACATCTAAATAGCTTTTAACACCCGTTAGAGCCACAATATTAACCACCAACGTGCAGAAATGAAAGATTTTTGGAGTTGGGAGTTTGTGTCTACTGTACGTTTCTGTCTTGTGTCGCTTGTTGTAAGTTTCTCCAAGTAAACAGGGCCTTTAGCAGTAGTGGATTTTATAAAAAGACTACTTCCGCATAAGGAATAATTCTGTCTCGATACACAAACCTAGAAATTGTCCCGTGTGAGCATTGAACCCACTAACTGGATTCAGAACAAAACAACAAATTGATTGAACTGGCCAGTTCGGTAGCTAAGTCTTTTTTGTCACCCTAAATCTAAACAGCTTTAATAAGCTTTGTCATACCTTCGGGGTTTCAACAGATATAAAGAATGTGTGATGATAGTTTAAAGAAATAACCGGCTAAGTGCGTGTCAGAATCACTCATTCGTTTCTGTAAAAATCTTTTGTGTATCTATAGTTAGTCTATCTTGGGAATTTATTTCTAAAGTTTTTTAAAGGTGACCACTTCAATTACTACACCATCCGTGCAGTTATTTTTGCCCATCATTTCCAAAATCATACTTAATTTTGCACTTCACTCCCATACATCGATGTACTCGTACATTATTACAATCAATTTTCTAAACTCATTATTTAAATTTGTAACCGCTATAAGATGCTTTATGTGCTTAGACCCGTCTAAGCACATAAAGCATCTTATAGCGGTTACAGCCCATAATTTAAAAGCCCGCTTTTAAATTATGGGCTTTCGGATTTTTTTGTTTACTTGAGGTAAAAGGCTAGAGAAGGTTTTATTGTATCAACGAAATGTTCATACTTATCAAAATATTTATAAAGTACTTATAAATCTTTAGATTGCGTCAATTTAAAAGCTTTATCTTTACAGAGCTTTCTTTGACGCAGACATATTTTTTTGTATATTACGAGTATATTATTTTCAACTCTTTCTACTCTTACTGTAAATTTAGGAAGATAAACACACAGACGCACAACAGAGTGATCCTCTATGTGTTTTTTATTTTGTTCTGAGAAGCAGAACCTTCAAACCTGTCATATCAATTAGATTTTTGAAAATAAATACAAAGTTTTCAGCTTTATAATTGTCTTTACTGTATGAAGTAAATTACACAGTATTTGTTAAATTTAATCAACAATTTATTCTCAATTGTAGATATCAGAATCTACATACATATTTTGTCATTAGATTGTCTTTTCTCGGAGTCAATTTCCCAATTTTATAGCACAGCTTTATTGCATTTCTTTCCTAGTTTATTAATCCATGACACCACAGCAATAACATCACCATAATTGACACTACAATACACCTTTCCATTCACCCCGTATTATATTAAATTAGAGTGCCAGCCTCTTGCTCATATATTTATTTTGCAATTTTAATGTAATTTTTTATTTAATAAAATGGTTTTTCTATAAGGAATTAACAGCTGATACATTTACTTGTAAAACATAGCATAAAACTAAACAAAAGCCATTAACATAAACTAATGAACAGAAATACAGCTAAATAATAACCGTTGAAAAATACATTCCTTGCTAAGCGTTTTCTTATAGCAAGACTTCGCTAACATCTATCGTAAAAAGGCAAACAAATTCAATCTTAACATTGAAATTACTTTAAACCCGCCACAAACCGTCAGAAGCATATGACGCGTGAACTTTTGGATGAATAATGCGACCTGCATATTTCTTGCGTCGTTTCCTTGCCTCATATTCCTAGCTTGATATTTCTTGCTACCTCGCATCCGGGACGTATAAAACCCGGTTTATGATAGTCATTGTGTCTTCAAAATAGGGATTATGATTTTCTTTTTGTTAAGTTTCCGCCTTGTTATAGAGAACGGTAAAGCTTGACTAGCGGTAAGGGTTTCGTAATTGGTTGAGTGGCCTGTTTATTAAGTAGATGTACATTGTAGGGAAAATATATTAAAAGAAAAGAAATGAAAGGTAAAGGAGAAAAATACAATGCTTTACCTTTAAATAAATTGATTGTATGTAGCTGTAATCAGGCAGTGAGTTTGGTTGCCAAGTCATTGGTATAAAAAAATTAACTTTACGTCTTCTGTAATATTGTTAATTGAATACCAATTGTAGAAGTATATTTTTCTAAAGGAGGTTTAGTATAGATTTCTGCTCGTGTTTAGGTTTTGGTCTGTGAGTTACTGAGTATTATATAATATAAAAAAAACTGTTTTTTTTTGTGTCTGTCTGTTTGGTTGGCAAACGAGCAGACAGATCATCTGATGGTAAATGACTACCGCCGCTCATGGTCACCTACAACTCTTAAGTGGAGGAAGCTAAGGGGCAAGAGTGGAACGCAAGATTGACTGCCCTGACGTTGTTGAGCAATAATAATGAAAATCGTTTAGCATTTTGATCACAATACTTCAGTAGGTGCATCAATCCGTGTGAGGTTTACTAATTTCTTTAAATACCTAATTCTAATTGTTAATATTAAAAAAAAAATACAACTATATAAAGAAGAATTATAGATATAATAGAAATATTAATTCTCAAAACTGGTATCACCCCTTTTCTTCCTGATAACTTACTTCTTAGTCTATTATAGTATTCAAAGGATAAATATTTGCCGTGAAAACTTATATTAAGTTTAACATCGTTTGAACAGTTATTTAATAAAAATAAAGCGGTCTTTAATAACACCGGGTATTGTAACACGCATTCTTCTATCGGTTATTATCAACTTTTAATACTCATTACGTAGTTTACGATAGCTAAACCAAGTGCCAAGCTTGTGCAATGAGCTTGAGAATGTCGATGCTTTATGACAAGAAATGGTCAGTGAATTTAAATTGTATTCGATAACATACTAGTATATACATCAAAACATGAACATGGAAGTGAAAATCAACATTTAACCGATGTCGTTTCATCTACACGTCTGACCACCAACTTGAGGGTGATGATAATGGAAGTCAGAAGCACAGTTACATTATAGACAAACAGGGTCAGACAGGAACACATAATGATATACTTAGGCTAAGTGTGTGAACACAACGTTTGGACAAAATTTATACTTTTATATAACGTATAACACAAAGTTATATTTTTTTTTTGAAAATTCATTTAACCTCGAAAAAAGAATTAATTTACAAACAAAATTTTTCAATTTTCATGAATGACGTAACAAAATTGAACCCTTCCTAATAACACAACAACAATGAATTGTGCCACCCCAACAACATTGGTGACGAATGACGTCAGAGGTCTCGTTAATGCAACACGCAAGCATGACGTTAAAGCACAACCGCCAAATGACGTGGCAGCCGCAGTCCACTCTCCAAGCTATAAGCGGTAGCGTTCACTACCCGTTAGCTTCAAATTGAAACGATATCTGATTGAAGACTATAATGTCTATAGTACTTTGCATAATGTAGTTGGTTTCAACGTGTATTTAAGAGTGTTTAATTTTAATAATAAAAATAATTATAATATTTAATATATATTTGATTGACCTTAAGATCTTATTGAATATACTAAAACGAAATTGGCTTTCAAGTAACCAGTCTGTTCGAGTAATAGGTATGCGACCTTGACTTGCTTCAACTCATTACTTATACTCCCCAATCCAACTATATAAGAAGTATCCCTATCCTTCCCTTTCTGTCCTCCCTTTCCTGCCAATATACTCCAATTTTTTTCACATAAGCATCCCATAAGCGCCTGGATGACGACAATAGGCTTGTACCTATTACGTAAATGGCACTAAACTAAAATTGGCAAACTGTGGGCGCTAATTACGCATTTGCCTACCCCTTCGGGGATTTTGTGTTTGTAAGTTTCATGATTTGTAAATTTGAAAAGAAAATATACTATACCAAAAAATGTCCTAACAATCTCCTGTAAAGTTGTTGCATATAATTTGATTTCAAAAGTACATAACTCCATTTTTTTTTTGTATTTTTTTTTTCTCGTCAATGACAAATAATTTCAGATATACTTTTACTTTTTATTTGTGATGGCTCTGTGACGTTATTAGTATATAAATGTTATCAGTGATGTCTTGATTTGCTAAAGTAACTAAACTTGACAAGAATTATAGTATGTTTAATTAAGCACAATATACGTAAGTAACTGGATGACGCGGCAACCAGACAGCGATTGCTTAAGTTATAAGCGGAAGCGATTTACTTAATAACATGTGCAAATAAACAGGGTATTACGGAAGGGTGTTTTCAAATTTGGGAATCGTTATGTGTAGCCGATGAATAGTAGGTATAGCTTAGAAAGGGGTGCGGATGGCTGTCAGGGACACTATCAAATACCTCGGTTTAGTCCTTGATAGTCGATGGGACTTTCGCCTACATTTCAACCAACTGTCGACGAAACTGATGAGTACTGATGAGTTTAGGG
Source organism: Tyria jacobaeae (assembly GCA_947561695.1). Taxonomy (NCBI): domain Eukaryota; kingdom Metazoa; phylum Arthropoda; class Insecta; order Lepidoptera; family Erebidae; genus Tyria; species Tyria jacobaeae. The sequence goes on along the minus strand of OX387217.1, from coordinate 21,264,857 downwards.
GTCGTGCGGTCCATAGCCCTATACGGGGCCTCAGTATGGGCCGACCATCTGACGGCAGCCACCGTCACCATACTGCGCAGGCCGCAGCAGGCGATGACATAAAAAAAAACGGATATTTCACCATCATTATTCTTAAAATTTGTCCATAGTTACAGCTTTCTTTATCTTGAAACATTAGCTCGATCAATTATAAAATTAAATTGTTAATTTCAAAATAAAATTTCCATTTTAATTTTAATAAGATTAATATTTTTTAATCTAGACACAGATACAGATATTCTTTGATGATTTTATTAGCCCCTGCTACATTTAATTTAACTCACGATCTTAACCTTTCAAGTAATAATAATATATTTAACTCCATTTTATGTAGTGCATAAGAACATTGATTTCTGAACGTTTACATACATATATACACACGATCACGGCTGTATCCTTGAAAGACAGAGGTGTATAAAACATGATTACCTATTAGAATTTGAACCATTAACGTAATACGCATGCCTTTTGACGTCAACGGGCACTTTAAGAATTTTACGGCGGATCTATTTATTATCACATATATTTATGCATTATATATATTTTTTTAAACTGCATGGAAAAAACGAAAAAAAAACGGTTCGGAACGGGGTAAGTTACTTACCATCCGGTGGAAGGTGAAATGGAGGAGGGGAAAAATGGGAAGGGAAAGGGAGTTGGACCTCCGGTAACCTCATTCAATCGGTCACACAATGCAAGCATTGTTCAACAGTCAGTTTTCTGTGAGGTTGTCGTCGAACTGCAAGTACGTCAAATTCCGTTTCCACAAAAATATTGTGCTACAGAATTTAAAATGCTTCTTCTGTTAATATCGACCTCTTATTCATCGGTATTACTCTCGCTTCTGTGCTTTTAAAATAGATTGTTGCTATTTTATCAGGTCAATACGTGACAATATGAAATTAAGAACACTGTTGAATAATTTGTAAAACTATATTGAATGCGGTAGACAGAGGGCTATTTTTAAGTTTCTTCAATTGATATGTCCGATATGTATCGAGTTCGATTTGGTTAATTTTTAATTTACGTTTAGACACTTATAGTTGCTATTCGATTCAGTTTGTAAACCAAGAGTCTCCTACATGATACATATTTTTAAACAGAAATTTGATTACACTTTAAGGATTGGTTTAAAGACAAATAAAAGATGTTGCTACTATGATCAGACTTATTCTGCATCTGAATACAAAATAGTTTCTGTTAATGCAAAGTTAATATGTATATATTCTATATACTCGTAGAATGTCTTATAGGTATCGTTAATATATACACTGCACAAAACACTGTCATGTTTCTTGTAAAGTCAGATAGAGCTCTTCTTATTAGGCATCAAATGATACTGTTGGAAACATTTACAAGAATTGAAATTCAAGCTGAATTAAATTTAATATTCAGTTTGCATCCCAAACTTATTTCGAAGTTAAGTTATAAATATTTGTATATATAATATACAAAGGTAAGAATAATAACTCATATTGTTAAAACTGCTGGAATATGATTCATATACATACGTTGTTGAATTGGATATTCTTAGAACATATTACTTCCTTACATCCATGTAAAATAATGTTTAATTTGAAATTTGAGACACCTAAACAAATGCAGTGGTTCCAGAAGTAACTTGTTCCATATGCACGTAAATGTTTATTTTTAAATATTGGTTTAGATCTTTATACTATCAGTTAGTAACAGTAACAGCTGTACTAAATGTATGCAATTAAATTGAGTCCAACGACACGAAAGGGGAAATTGTAAAATAAGTAAGTCTAAGTAGTCTAAATAGCCGTACTAACAAAATGATAGAATAAAATCTCACAGCTTACGAAATATATAAAAATTTCTAATGTATGTTATTATATTGTCATTAATCTCATAATTTCTTACAACTTTTTACCCCTCTGTTAGTCTGGTCACTCTGCCATAAAAAAAAAACGTGCTCGAACGTGCTAGTATTGATAAGGCAAGTGTGCACCACAAATTACTTGTTACTGTACAGTATAGTACACCCAAAGTTTGTATGTATAAGATCGCAGACTGCGACAGGGACGCCCATTGTATTTAAATATCTTGCTCCCAATATGATTTTATCTTATTAATGGTGTGTAATAAAGAATACCTATATATCTATCTACATCCTAAAACCAGGATTTTACAAACAGTAATAAATGTGTACATGTATGACTACTCCAAAAATATGAAGTCAACTCACCTCAAGACTATTTGCTCCATTCTGAATAGCAGCTATTCTACTTCGAAAGTTACTGTCTTGAGAAAATATCACTAGTCATCGCCCATAAACTTCACTTTAAAGCATCCCTTTGATACCTCTGTATCGCATCCCATCAAGTAGATAACCGCCTCAACAATTTGGGCATCGCCTTCGCTCCAGTAAACTGTTTATGTTCACTTTATATCTTCGCCATTATAGGCCCAAGGATTTTTGAGCTAAGTAAGCAGTTTGTCAATGAACGTGCATTTACGTGCAAAAGGGTTTTCCGTGTAATGTTTTTAAGATGTTGTTGTTCCGTGTGATGCTTTGGTTGGACTGGCCTAATAGAAAGATGTTTGGGATATGTTATATCCGTAAATTGGCTATCAGATTTCTATACAACAGTTTCGGCCGTTAATAATATATAAATGCTATGAAACATTAAACTAGCTTTTTCAATAGCTCAAACAAGGTTTTAACGTTATGAAACAGTAATTATATAAAATAAACTTACCACAGTAGCAAGAGTGAGCAAAATTTTCTTAAAGTAACTAACAAACAAGGAAAACATTATAATTGAATGAATTCTCAAAATAGGGTAAACAAAACAAGCCACCTGCAAGTTACTAAAAAAAAAAGTTTCCAACTGAGAAATTTCCAACAATTGTCACCTAACTAAGTGTTTACTTAACTGATTACCTCGCGAACCCCGGCCAAGTCTCACCAAGTCGTGCCAAGTGCGGGCCAAGTCTTGCCAACTTTCACCCATACACGTTTGAAGATTTTACAAACTTTCTTTTTTTTTTTTTTAAAGATATATTTTATCCTACCGTTTCCGCAATAGGCATCGAAAAGTTTCCAGTTGATCTGATTGGGTTTACACTTGGGAATTCGTCGTGATTTCTCCCACAGTCATCTTAAAAAAACTTCGTTACGCAGTATTTTCATTTTATTTTTTGTCGTCTTTTGATTTGTTACTTTCCTTTGAGTCTTTGTGCTTTGTGCGAGACATAAGATTCTACCTGTAATAATCTTTTGTTTTCACTTACAAAGAATAGAAAAAATAACTCAGAAACGTAGGCATAATATATAATATAATAAAAACAATTTAAGAAAACAGGCTTAGATTGTGTTCACCTACAAAGTCCACCTGATTTTTTCGTTTTAGAATTAATAGAAATTACTTTACACAATCTGTTACTGAAGTTACAACTCTTAACTATTATTGCAACACTTTATCAATACTTCGCATCATTACGAGTGTCAACGCATAATTTAAAATCAAAATGGTATGGTATACTTCATAGAACTATCAGGAAGCCATATATACATACTAGATCATACTCAGCTATTACAAAAGATTCTTTATATATAAGAATAGTCAATCTTAGTAGCGGGTAAACTCAGTGTATGTTAACATTATTCAGAAGACCGCACACGCTTGCGAGGCAAAAAAACATTTCATCCTTTTTCCACACACGACGTACAGTATGCTCATCTCATCAATGATATACTCTCATTGAATTTGATTCACTGACATACAGTTTGAACAGTGAATACAAGTCAAACTCGTTATATTCACTTTACCGTTCGTGAATTAATTTCAGTACTTACTATTATTTTACAAGAACAAGATAGAAGACCTAGAGTACAATTAACTCGAAGTCATTGATTTGTATTTCTATATATGTATATTACTATATATTTTTCTAGATTCATGTTATTTAAATAAGGTTGTCTATGGAAAAACTTATGTATATTCATTTTAGACTTTTAGCATCTCACCAGGCCGCCATAGTGTGGGTCACCATACTACATTGACTAGACACGGTGACCACCACTTGGACTCCATTTATTGTTTACCATCAGGCAAAGTGGAGTCACTATGGTAGGCTTACAAATAAAAAAAAAGATGACTTTGATGCTTCTATCATTATAAATCGAGAAACGTGCAACTAAAAAACTCTTTCGTAACGTAATCTTAGTCCCCTAGCCGTATAGAAGTGGTAGCTTACACTATCAGCTCATCAAAGTCCGACGATTCAAATATTTTAATAGCCTTAAAAAGTATATATAAATTAAAATATTATTATTTCCTACAACATATGTAGGGTTACCTCGATATCCTTGGGATTCTTTCTCAAACCCTGACTCGGTTACTACTATAGATTAAAATCGGTTGACAGTTGGAGAAGAAATCATTTTGCACACGTAAAAAAACCTAAACACACTCTTTTTTTACGAAGTCGTTTAAAAATATTCACGTCATATATAAATAATATATGTCGAGTCACTCTTTTCTCAACATTTTAACATCTAGCAGATTCCGGTCAAATCTTATCTAATTTTAGAAAAACCTACTAAAGCTTCCTTAGTTTTATTTTTAAATCAGTCTAAAAATAATAAATGACGACTTATACATACATACATACATACATAATATCACGCCTCTTTCCCATAGGGGTAGGCAGAGACCACTTCCTTCCATTTGCTATAATTCTGATATACTTTTCTCGCTTCTTCAACTTTCATTCCGTTCTGCATACAGGCTCGTCGGTTAAAGGTACTTTTGACCTGGCCTTTGCTTAGATTTTCTTGGACTTGGTCCAAGAACAATCGCCTAGGTCTTCCTCTTCCGACAACTCCATCTACCTCAGCCATATAAATACCTTTTGTCAACCTTCTTTCATTCATCCTTTCGATATGACCGAACCAGTACAGCATACGACTTACACAATACATTAATTCGATATTAATTCTCCTTATGAATGAAGAAGAAACTGACAGGAAAACAAACTTCATAACTAAGTCTAAATCAATCTCCATATCCTTCCCGGGCTTCCAGTAATGCTGTTTTTAATCTCGCGTTTCTCGATTATTTAAAAGACCACTATCGCTTAGAGTTGCAAAAATCCTTCCTTGCAAGCTCGCCGCAGACGTAGCTCATCAAGGATGTATGTGGGTTTGCACTCTCATTTACTGTGACATACGGATGCCATCGCTATCTGACGGCATGCTTGATATTTTGTTTTGTTCATGTTACCTGCAGTCTTTGTTGTGTATGCAAATATATGTTTTTTTTTTAATTTTTCCAACTAATCATATCATTCGTTTATATAAATCAATTGTATTGATTGAAAACTAAATAAATTTTTTTACATTAATTTAACTTTTTCACTTTTTTTTTCTTATTTTTTTATACTATAGGGGGACAGACGAACAGACGGGTCACCTGATGGTAAGTGACACCGCCGTCCATGGACACTTGCAACTCAAGAGTCGCAAGTGCGCTGCCTGCCTTTGAGGGTGATGAGGGATGGGGGACGTAGGAAGCGAAAAGAAGAGAGGAGGGATGAGGAGATCGAAAAAAGGAGAAAGGAGATGAGGGGAGAGAAAAGGGGGGAGGGGGAATTGGGCCTCCGGAAACCTCACTCAATTCGGGGAAATGCAACGCAAGCGTTACTTCATAACCGGTTTTCTGTAAGGCCGTGGTATCGCACCGGTCGAGCCGGCCCATTCGTGCCAAAGCATGGCTCTACCACTGAAAAAAAAAAAACACAAAATTAATGCGTATAACGCGTTAATTTTGTGTGTGTAAAAAGTGATTATAGCAAAATTATAACACGAGGTAGTTTATTTTATAACAGGGTATTTCGCTATTCCATTGCATATTTGCTAAACGCAAGTATATGACCATTTATACTGTTGATTGTAATCACTTGGTGAAACTTGCTACACATCTTGAATAAAACAACTTGTAAATAAGTACTGAGGTACAGTACAAATGATTTTACTCTAAATGTATTTGTATGTGTATAAATTAGGATTAAATTATAATGGATTTCGTTGCAGTCGGTTTATTGTTTAAAACTGTTTGTTTCTATCCTAAACATTTGCTATTTAAGGACTAACAAGTTTCAGGATCAGAAGATACGTTGCAATACATTGCCACGACGACACTATATTTTAATTTCTTGTTTGTAATTACATGAAATGTAATCTTAACTTTTTTTTATATCCACATTATTTCTCGATATACATATGTAACTGTGGAGGTTCATTGGTGTAATATGTCTACGGTCTCATTATATTCCAGAAGTAATTAATCGTTTCTCCGATCTTCGCACAATTCGCCGGTAAGTCAAGCGACAATTCCACCATTTTCTTATTAAAAGCTGTGTATTTGAACTGGCAATGTCTTAATTATCATATTAACTGGTGACCTGAGCTTTAAATTAACATAATTTTAGGCCTGGTAACATTTGGCATCCTTCCTCTCAGAATTATAGCTATGAGCTGTTGAATTAATTCGTCATGACACGTAACAACTTTCGCATTAAAATAAAATAACTCACCTACATACTTGAAGAGGAATTGTTTAAACGAAATATCACCAATTTTTAGTTATTACTGTATAAATACGCTCACGTCTATATGACTTAAGGGGTAGGCAGAGGTGTATAATTATCTATGAGCTGTGGAAAAAATACTATATTGCATATATACAAAGTACATGTAGTACATTTAGAGGCCGGGGCGTCTCAAACGACGCACATTCTGACAACTCACGGGCAAGGGCTATTGCCGTCAACCGGGCGCTGTACATATATACATAAATTATCATTGAGGTGTCCCTCAGATGTTGTAATTCATCCAGCCGTAGCTGGCTGTAGGGTATGACAAAGAAATGTCAGACATACAGACTGCACATATGGCGTAGTGGTTTCAATAGTCATTTCGCCACTACACTGCTGCACCGAGTGTTGATGGTTCGATTCCCGCACGGGACGACACTTTGTGTAATCCTCAAATTGTTATTCTGAGTCTGGGTGTTTTTTGTGTCTGTTGTTTGAATGTTTGTAAATTTTGAATGTTATAACGTACATATCTACATACATAAATACATATATATTAAAATACACTATAAAAAAATTGCATCCAGTCGGGTAAAAATATGAGCATTTGAACATAAGTAAATAACATTGCAACCAATTATTCGTCACATAAGAAACAAAACATTAAAACCAGTCTTGAGGTACATATAAACTAACGACATTAATAAACTAGCAAAGAGAGTTTTCTTTGTAAACATTTTTATGAGTTTTCACCTCGACGTTTTGCAGCCTCACAATTTTATAAACACACAATTGTATAAATTGCGAGTCTGCAAAACTGTTAGGTGAAAATGTATCAAACCGTAGTTTAAGGGCTGACTAAGCAACGTCACTTGGTAAGCGCTCCGTGACCAATTAAGGTTAAACTTTACATTCACTATATGTATTACTAAAGTTTGAAGAGTTGGATGCATTAGAACAGGGTATAATATAATAAAATAGTTTAACCTGTTTATTGTGACAGATTTTGTAAAATAGCTATAACAACCATAGAGTCGCCTATAAGCCTAAATAAAACGGTATGGCTTGGTTAGTAAAAATATGCGACGTATATACATATATGTATATACAAAACCCGGTTGCAGCAGATATCCCCTTAACCCGGTATTTCTATACACAAGACAAGTAGTGATAAAAGTAAAGTTTGCGAACAGTTTACAAATTTTTATTTTGGAGTTATCAGTAATAGCCTTATTTTATTAAATATATTATCTGTTTGATATCAATGGGGTACAGAGGGTCTGGTTAAAAACTTTTAATTAGGTATATAAAATATCTAAATATATACGATATAGAAATTATACTCAGACACAGAAAAATAATTGTGATCGTCACACAATTATTTGTTCTAGGTAGGAATCGAACCCTGGTTTAGCAGTCAGGATCACTAACCACTAGACCAACAGGCCTTTTAACCGTAAGATCGAGACTGAATTCAACTAAAATTATTACTTAGGTAGTTGTAAGTTATCGTGTTCTCTCAAAAGCTCGAGATCAGGCAAACATGAATAAAAACCCAACTGAAGCAAACTTTATTCAAAGTTACAAAGCTCAGTAAATCGTATCTAATATTTACTCCTTGAATCGAATACTAACACGGGGAAGTTAAAATCGCCAGTAACGATTTACATCAAGCATAAATTTACAGATCCAAACCTTATGCAACCTCCAGCGATGGGAGAACATGTAAAATATGTATGACAAGTATGTTGAACTAAAACATAAGCTGCAGCGGTTTCACAAACAAATTTGGGACAACTTGAACTGTCAGTTATTATTTATTTAATTTCGAGAAAAATAACTATTCCATAAAGTAATTACAGTGTAACAGTAATGTGCTGTCGGCAGGTTGTATGGTAAATTATCGTTTGTTGATTTTGGCGTACACAAAGGAAGAAATACATGTTTTGCAACAGTGTTATAGTACTGTTTACGATTCAAAAAGTGTAATTCAGAAGATATCTGTGCAAGTCATTGCATCAACAGTTATAATAGCTTATCATAAAAACTCAGCAAATTGTGATTTCTGGGTGCACTTCAGAGCAGGCAGAAACGTATTAAGCAACATTTTGGCAGCCATCATATTTTAGTCTCACTTACGTAATAGCACGCAGGTCTATTGCCATCAACCGAGCACAGATTGTATACATACTTGTACGGGATTGTATATTTTCTGATAACAGTCTAATCCATTAGTCATCTTTTACGACATCCACGAGAAGAAATGGGGTGGCCCTATTCTACTCTGTCGATAACTACAAAAAGCTATTTTTAATTTGAAAAATCGTGTCGCATATAACTTGTACCACAATACTGAAGCACCAACGTTTAACCGTACAAGAAAAAGAGGTTGTCGAAAAATTGTTTACCGCGATGCGTGCACGACAGCTCGTAAAGTGTACGCTTTATTGCTTTCTTGCTTTTACTCAGATTTATGCTGAGTTTTGTGTGGATTGGATTGATGCTAGATAGGGAAAATTTTAAGCAAGATTAATGGGGTCAAGTTTTAAATTCTGATGATTTTAAGTAGTTGCTAAAAAAATATTTATGTACTTTTGTTTATTCTCTTTTTTTAACCATTATACATAGGTCTGTTTTACTTACACTTTTTTTTTTTTAATTATCAAAAATACGCGTAATTGAATAACGCCAGTATTTTATCATTCTTTTTTTTCTCTATGTTAAGTATTTTCTCCATGCGTTATAGACATTTTTTTTATTTTTTTATTTAGAAGAGTATAATCCTACGATGGTGTGATTGTAACCCCTATATTATGTAGTTCCTTTTTCTCTATGTTAAGCATTTTCTCCGTGCGTTATAGACATTTTTTATTTTTTTTATTTGGAAGAGTATAAATCCTGCGGTGGTGCGATTGTAGCTAAATCAGGATTCGATTATGGAATACTAGGTCTACAAAAAGTGGACGTGTAAACGCCTCTGCCTTCCTATTACAAAATATAAGCGTGAGTGTATATATGTATACGTATGAAATTTACATACAGTCCTTGACAAAGCCAAGTAAATTTGCACAGAACGTTGGCTCTTAACAAGGCTGTAGTGTTTTGACCGCTACATGACGAGCTCTATTACAAGGTTTGCTCTTGATGCGTTAACTGAACCATATTAATGCACACTGTCCTCTTGCAATACTGTACGCCTAGGATTGAGCCATTTTGAATAAATACATTTTGTTATCAAATAGATTTCAAATAACTTTTTGCAAGAAAACTGGTTTTATTTTACGAGAGTATATATGTATCTGTTTGAAAAGGAAATAGATCAGAAGTTAGTAATATAGTCCTGTTTTTCGTTTTCTACTAATTTTATTTGTTTATCTTGTAATATTATGCGTGATTTTTGTATATTTTTAACAGTGGTAGAGCCATGCTTAGCCATCAGTGCGGTACCATGGCTTCGCAGACAACCGGTTATGGAGGATCACTTGCATTGCATTTACCCGGAATTAGTGAGGTTTCCGGAGGCCCAACTTCCTCTCTCGTGCCCCTCTCCTCTTTCCCATCTCCCCACTCCCCTCTTTTCTCTCCCCTCATCGCGTCCCCATCGCGCATGTCACTTACCATCAGGTGACCCGTCTGTTAACTTTAACCACTATCACTTTAACTTTAACTGAAATTTAAACCACTAACAGTATTCATTTGGAACGCGCTAGTCTTTTAACATTCAAAAATCCATACAAAAATTTCCTGCCGGAAATTTACTCTTGCATTTATTCCTTTAGTTAGTTTCGAGTAATGATTAACATAGCACCCACTCTTGTCATGAAAGTGATCACAACTTTACCCAGATAGTATTAAATCAAACAGAAATTACCACTTGCGTTACTGTCATTTAAAAATATGTCAAATATGCTATTTTCTTTCCATTAGAGCATCCATAAATATTTTTAAACACTTTAAACACATTAATATCTTTTTACATTTACAAATAAAAATATTCATGTATATTTGAACTAAACGGCCATCAAACCCTCAACCTCTATGTTTACGAATGCTTTCCAACTCGCCACACAGGTCTCTAAATGTGTGGTTTTGTATTTTGGATAGATTTAAATCTCTGTTTGTTTTTTTCGTCCAAGACTACCTGGCAGACAGAGGTACTTTATACTGAATACTATCCGTATCAAAGCTATATAGGTAAACGAGGCCTTTCTGACAAACACGCACGATCACGGGACAGCGAATTTGTTTGCGTTCGGGATGTGCTCAACGGAGCGTGATGCGCACAGCCTCACCAAGTGTACTTCGTGCAATATTAGTGTCTGTTATCTGTCTGTTTGTGAAGATAATAAACAACAATGGTCGTTTATACTGTTATTTTTTTTTATTATACATAGTTGGTTTTAAAAAAAAGGCGACATACAGTTTAAAAACTTGCGTTGTGAAGTCGTTCGATAACGAAGTCTTTTGAAACAAAACAAACTGGTATAAATTAAAAAAAAGAAAACAGAGTGGAAGAGGATAAATACAAAAAGTTATATCTTCAATCTACAATAATTAATAGAAGGAATATATAAAGAAGCTTTGACTGTATTTCGTATATATACCTGTACCCAGTTCTACAGTTTTATTTTTTTTGGTACTTATACAATAGTTTACTATTGAATGTTTTTACAACGTGAAATTGCAGGAACAGTTTAATATGTATAAGGATTGGCCACTGTTTTTAAGTATCGTTAATTTAAAAAAGAATCACAAACGGAATTAGGCTTGAGGTCTCATACACAAATATACGAAACTAGTTCTGATACATAACATTATAGCTTCTGCATTTTTCCAAGCTCTACCTGCCGTTTGCGATTGAACATTCACTGAAGCGCGTTTCACGGCTCACAGCGGCACATCGCTTCCACGAACCTCACATTAGTCGGTTTGATAGATATTATAACACACATAGAACTAAAAGAAATGATAAAAGCTTATTTTTCCTTGATGAGGTAATCACTGAAACTATTAGTTAATGTAGGGTTATATTAAACCTTTTTATTAGCGTTTTGTATATTTGAACGTTAATTGTCGTTATTAATTTCTGTTTTATTTTGGAAGTGATTTGATTGATCCTTGATGTTGATTAAAATAAAACAATAAGTTATTTCGAACTCTTCCTTGTATATACTTGCATACAATTTTGAGGTTTTATATACCTTTAAAAACCCTATTTTTTTTTTGTTTCTTCTACATGTTCGTGTTACCTTACAAACTGCTCAATTGTTTGTTATGGTTTTTGTCATTTCGATGAGCATTTCTACATCCATGGTTTTTAAAATAACCATTAAAATACATAATTTATAATACACACCATTTATTTGCTCATCTTCAATTGTTTAAGTGTATGAAAACATGAGATATAAAAACAGTTTGTATACATAGACTCACGACTATCACCCTTCGGGGTAGCCAGAGAAAACAGCATCTACTTGATTCTAATTACTTCATAAACTCCCTACACTGTCATCAAATCTTTAAATAAGCCCTGTTTCAGGTTAATTATTAAATCGATTGTTAAATATATACATGGTAGTACACCTCTGTCTACCCGTCTCGGGATACAGGCGTGAGCGTATGTATGGATGCATTTAATATAAACCACAATTATTTTAATTGAAACAAGCTGCTTTAAATGTTTACTTAAGATCTAAAGCGGTACGAGTCGTTAAGAGAACACGTTTTAACCAAGGATAATCGTTTTACATAAAACAATACAAGTAAATCAACATGTCGTAACAGTAAATCTCTCCTTTTTGTTTGTTAATTATTATATAAAATCACTTCGCATGGATGTTGGAACAGCTCATGTTTTTGATGGATATGTTAAAGTATACAATGACTTCGTGAAGTTTGAAACTCATTAACAAATGAGAACCCTTGCCAATGTTGTTTACCATTATGCTTTGTTTCTTTTTGTGTATTACTATGTACTGTTTTTTTTTTCTTAATTAAATTGAAGCATCCAGAGATTAAAAAACTGTGCCACATAGAAGATTTATTGTACTGTACTTGTATGAGTCATGCATACATATAATTTTTATAGGATTAGCATGACCGTATGCGATAGAAAAGGCTTGTACATAATACAAACACTCACGCCTGTATGCCAGAAGGGGTAGGTGGAAGCCCGTTTAACGTCCACATTTTGCTAAATATAATTTAGTCCCAAACTAGACTAGTGTAACCAGGCTGCTGATAGACATGTTTATACATATATTACTTAATAAATAAAATATTTTTCATATAAAATACAGTCAGATACAGACAGAATATCCGGTCGTGCTCATCACATTTAAGGCAGGAATAGTATGGCTCGACCGGAGTAATACTACGACCTCACAGAAAGCCGGTAGAAAGACAATGCTTACATTGTATTTCCGAGTGAGTGAAGGCACTGGAGGCCCAACTCTCTGTTCCATCCCCCTACCTCACCACCCTCAAAGACGAGCAGTGTACTTACGACTCTTGAGTTGTAGGTGTCTATCAGCGGAGGTCATCACTTACCATTAGGTTACTCGTCTGTTCGTTAGTCCTCCTGTATTTAAAAAAAAAAACTATAACCTCTGGCTCGGCAGTCAAGATCCCGATCATTCTGACGACCAACATGCCTGTTAATAAGACGAGTTCATGACTTCAATAGTCTCAAGAAGGAATCTATGATATACAAGCAAGAAAAGAAGCTAGACCTGCAAATTTATAAGTCACAGATCCACATATGAAATACTGTTCTCACTTCTATGCAGGGGCATCCCAGTACCAGCTTCTCCCTCTTGACCGCATTCAAGGAAGAGCGACTCGCATCATCGATTGCCAGGATCGGCGTTACGTAGAGATGTAGCTTCATTCTGCACTCTCTATTGCTTGTATCATGGGGAGTATTTAGAGGAATTGTTCAGAGTTATACCGGCCACAGGTTTCCGCTATCGTCCATTTTAAATATCTATTCCAATAACCTGGGTAATTGGCACTTGACCACTGTGCTTTTTGCCTCATACAACTAGCCTGTGGATCAAATTAACTCCTGCCTGAATTCCGGACCTATACGAACTTCAAATAATTAGTTAGTTAGTAGTTTGTATTCTAGCTATCACCTACATGCCTTTTTAAGTTTACCACTAACGACAGTAAAGTATTGTCAAGCAGGCAAATGTGAACACATTCTTTGGGCATGATCATATAAACGGTCGCTACAATATCGATTAAGGCATTTGGATTATATCAAACATCCTGAAAATGGCTTGAAACACGGAAAAAATGAATGAAGATGGTGACCACCACTTACACTCTTAGACTCCAGTTGTTGCTTTCTATCAGGCAGAGTGGAGGAAATATGGTAGGCTAATATAAAAAAAAAAATTGCCAATTTGAGTAACGAATAAAATGAATTAATGAATCTTTATACTGAAATTATAAACGTGAAATTAAAACCTGTATGTCTAATATCTGATATTGTGTGTTTCACTACTAAACGGCTGAATCGATTTTGATTTAATTTAGTGTGGTGATACTTCGAACCCTGGTAATGGATATAAGCACAGGAGTTTATATCGACATACCCGGCAAGCCATACCGCCACGAGAACCTAGTAATAATATGAAAATATCTATGACCATTTTCAGTTTTTCAAACTTAAAAAAACAATCTTCACGATGCCACCTAACAGCTATTTAGATGAGCAAAGACGTAATATTTTAATACATTAATTTACGGTAATTAGTTTACAAAACAATCAAAGTTTGAAGCATCACGTCACTCTGTTGCCAGATGCAGAACCCTTTCTTCATCAAAGAATCAGTATTCGTGTATTGTTGTGACTACTTTTCTCTTTAATCTCGTACCATAACAATGCTTAAACACTGACATAGTGTTAAAGACGGAATCTAAAAACAAGTCAAGTATATGATGAAGGTTTGATGAAGGTGAAGGTGATGAAGGTTAGGTTAAAGAAAGCAACTTGTCCTAAGTTGAATTCGATATTGACAACGCTGAGAATCTTTCAAGGTTTTTTATTTTATCTTTAAAAGTAAAAGCAATAATAGTTTATTATTTATTAATAATTAATGATTAATTTATTACTCACGTCAGAGGCACCTCAAAACGTCCAACTACACGTAACGTACAACTGTCATACAGTGGCTCGATAACGGCAATGCTGTATACATATAGAGATAGTGTAGAGTAGAGTAGAGATAGTGTACCCCTATTCTATGCCACCCATAACTATACATCCAAACAACTTTCTTCCTTTATTTTTAAAGTAAATATTCTAAAAACTAAATATACATACTTTTTTTAAAACCAAATGGAATAGTCCTTTAGTTATATTATTAAATTTACAAGCATTTTTAAACCAGTGCTTAGCTGTGTATTGACGCTTTTAAAATGACTAATCATATATTTTTAAAACGCAAAATTCGTTAATGTTTTTGCTCATTCCTTTTTCTAAACGATCTTGAATATACGCAATGGGGGAAGGAAAGGGGGAGAGGGGGAATTAGGAGATGGGAAAAATAACCTCTTATTTTGGGAGTTGTGCCTCCGGAAACCTCACTAATTTTTGTGCAAGGCAAGCGTTGCTTCACAACCGGTTTTCTGTGCGGCCGTGGTATCACACCGGTCGAACCGACCCATTCATGCCTAAGCATGGTCATCCCACGGTAAAAATATTGTTTTAATGCAATTTGATTATATAATCTTGAAAAGTATCAAAGAACACTCTCGTTTAAATCACCATCCACAGACAAACAACAGACATACTTATTTACACACTACAAATATCTTACACACACTATGAAATAATATCAGATGAAAAATTTCGTTTGAGATTGTACGGCATATTTAGGCACCTACTTTGTACTACAAATAAAAAGGTAAACTCGTTTGAAACATCTTTTAAGCAGGGCCCGTTCGTTTGCTAACTAGAATCCCAAATCAATGTCAGAACGTTACATTCGCCTTCAAGTATTCCTGTGTCTAATGTTAGGGCCCTTTACCCATGGGGTTGCAAAAACACGCTTACCCTTTACACCACATCTAAACTTTCCACCGCTAACAAATTATAACAAAAAACTGTGTATTAACTAATTAAAACGCGGATTGCTTTGAGAAAGTAATTTTCGTACCTTGATTTAAAGCAGAATTTTCGGTATTGTTTGTGTGTTCTTTGTTAATTTATATTTAGTTTCAGCGATTGGTTTCGAATTAATTAAACAGGCAAAAATGTGAAGGATGGGCGAACAAAGATGATTCTAAATATAAAATAAAGATATTAGAAATTTTCCATTTATCCACGCAATTTAGTCCCATTTACGTAAAAGGGAGCAAACGTTGTCGTCATGCGGACACTGTATGACTATATATAAATACTCTACCCAATACAAGCAGCGTCCCCTCCCCCCTGCACTTATCCCTCCCATGCGTACCAAGCGTCGGAGTTTCCGTTTCAGTATTTGTGTCTTAGGCGGAACTTGTAGTCTCTCCATTCACCTTCCCAAGTCATCTCCCTGACACTGTAGTCAACAATCAATTGAAATAATATTACTGTAATATATATATATGTGATCTATTTCTTAACAATTGTAATATGTTTTGTTTTGTCCACAGGCAACTGCTAGCGCCGAATTTAAAACAAACACAGTACCTGGCGAATGGTGCTGAAAGTGATATTAGAACTGTAAGTATGCCATTCTCACTCCTTATCACATAAATATATTAAGTACAGTGTGCTTTTAGGTGACACTGGATAATTAAAATTAAATTAAATTAAATTAACAAATTAAAAAATAACAAGGAACGCGAAAGAAAACGATTCGATTTCTTGAAATAAAAAGCAAGGAAAGAAAAAATGTGTACATAAATGTGAAGAATTACAGTGATTTATCTATAACTCATACCTATATAATGAAGCGTTGCCATAAAAGTAAATTATACATACATATAAAATATAACTCCCATCTAAAAGGTCGGCAACGTACTTGCAACTCTTGAATGTAATTCAAAAGTAGTAACAAGGTGTCTATGGGCGGACATTCGCACTAAAAGCTATTTAATATAATTGTATTGTTATAATACTGATAGTGGAAATGAAGTTTTATTTCTTTAATTCTCCAACTCCATCTTTATTTCTTTTTCTTTTTTATATTATTGACGAACAGACGGGTCACCTGATGGTAAGTGACAATCTCCGTCCATGGACACTTGCAACTCAATAGTCGTAAGTGCGCTGCTCGCCTTTGAGGGTGACGAGGGATAGGGAGGAGGGAGGGGAGAGGAGATGGGAAAGAGAAGAAGAGTGATGAGGGGAGAGAAAAAAGGAGGGGGGAGTTGGGCCTCCGGAAACCTCAGTAATTCCGGGGAAATTCAACGCAAGCGATGCTCCACAACGGATTTTCATTGAGGCAGTGGTATCTCACCGGTCGTGCCGGCCCATTTGTGCCTAAACATGACTCAATCACTGTAATAATTGTATTCACTTCGCATTCGCTTTATCATAAATGTTTCAAAACGTTGGATGGATGTTGTAAACTAACTTATGAATAAAAAACATTATAAAAAGCTTTATTGAATATAATATAATCGAATTTATATAAAAAGTTTCAGGATTGTAGACGATTACAAAAGCTTTTACCTGCTAGTATGGTATTTGGTGACTAGTAAATTTGTATACATAGGCATACATACATACATACACACACGCATGTAACCACAAAGGGGTAAGGAGTTTTTTTTGGAAAGAATAATATTACAATTTTAATTAAATACCATTTACGTAATGGACTTATTGCCGTCGTCTGGACACTTTTAGGAAATTCCCAGCATATTTATGTAAGGGAAACTTATTTTATAGATGGATTGGGAATTATAAGAATTACCTGAAACAAGTCAGGGTCGCATACTTATAACTCGAACTTGCTGGTGCCAGAAAGTCCCTTTAACAAAATTGAGTAAACTTTGGTTTCCAAATAAATTTTATTTTATAGCATGTAAAATTATTGTTGTTAATCCTTTGCGTTACTATCAGTCAGTGTCTGTTGATTAGGCGAATATTAAATAATAAAACGTTAAATTAAATATATCACATTGACTGACTGACAAACATAATTAAATTTTGAAAGCATTAATCTACTTAAATAAACAGTCGTTATCTACTCAGTAACATGCTTCAAGAGTTATCTTAAAAATATTAATAAAAAAAAGAAGAGTTGTAAATGATTATAATATCTAGAATGAAAGAAAAAAAAAACAAAAATGAAGAGATGACTCTTCTTGTTTTTTTTACAAAAGAAGTATAATATAATTAATAATCTGCATCTGTTTGTTTTTATGTGTTTAAAATTAATCATGACGTAGGCAGTAAAGCGAAAAAAAACGTTTAAAAAACGGAAACCCTAAAGACTATAATTTGATCTACTTAAACAAGGCACCCGAAAAAGCAATCTGCTAGTAAAAAATCAAAAAGTTGCAATTCCCAGTCGTAAAAATCACGGTAGGTTGCCGTGGTAACTAGAAACATAATACACAAAAAGTAGAACAATTTCAATGGTAGGGTGTGGATGCTACTAATCCTTCCCTGTCGAACGATACAAAGGCGTGTCTATTTTGCCAGTACAACCGTGCCTTGTTACTAGGGATGGGCGGATTTTCTATGACGTTTTAGGATGTCGTTTAGTGAACAAAATTCATTTTAAATATCGATTTTTTTGTTCAATCTACTTAGGCTAGGGTTTCCATTACTATCATAAATATTTTTTAGATTGCAAGCAATTGTTATTTAAGTTTTAAAATCTTTTGTTAAATAGTTCTTCTCGTTCTGATTAAGAACTGATATTCCTTATTCATTCACGATTTGCTATGACCCCGTCAAAAGATGAACTTCAAGAAATGGAAGACAAATGAAACCCTTTCAAAAAGGAGCTGTTAACTGTCCGGTCGGTCCGGCCTACAAAAGAGTTTCGTCTTTTTTTACGAAGATGTGAAGCACTTTGAGCATGTCCCCTGGTGAAGACCCGTCTTTTAGAACCTCTTTGCCCCCTATGCTACAAGATATGTAGCCTCCAAATGCTTCGTTCTCAATGCAAAAGTTGATATTTTTTATTTTTTATTTTATTACTTTAAAATATTCTTATATGACATATTACAGTTTACAATTTTGAATGTGGTAATGTACCCTTACCATGTAAGTCAGTTTTAAGACTTCTATTTTTTTTTCCAGACTTCTTATTGCTTACAGTGTTGTCCTTAAGCAAAAAGACATTCTAGACTTGTTTGTTATTGAGAATAAAGGTATTTTGCACCCTGTGGGTACTACACTACATTAAAATGACATACGCGGCCAAGCTGTGGCGCCATCTTGAGGATTTATTACAAAAGTTTTTTAAATAATGCCCGCGATTCGCAGACAGTTTCAACTCCAAGATTAAGCGAGCAGAGAAAGAATTGTTTCCTGCAGTAAACTTGCAAGAAAACTACACTTAGGATAAAATAGTGAAGTTGATTGTAATTGCAAGTTCTGATACAAAGTTGGAGGACGATGCTCAATCAAATGTAATGAAGCTGGGATCTTCAAGAAGAAAATTACAGTTTGTGAATGATATAAATAGGTTCATCCATTTAGCACTGAGTCAAAAGTAATTATTATTAACTTTACGTTAGTCAGTGGGGTTCGAACCCGCGCCGCTAGTCCGAATCGTAGAATGAATGTATAAAACAAGTAGCTAAATATTTAGGGCCACCGCCATTTCATATGAAGATCTATGAGAGTATCACTGATTGTCCGGCCGATCAAAGTATAGGAAATGAGTTCCCGGCGATGTTGTCAAAACTATCAGCCGGTTCGTTGGTTCCTTTTTGTGCCTCCAATTTTCATTTCCTTTTTAAAGTCCATATCTATTGTAAATTTTAAGATTTTTGGGATATTTCTACTATCGCAGTTGGGCAAATTGGGAGTAAGTTGAAAGTGAAATGTCGTTGCTTATACGTAAGGACTAGGAAGTGTAAGAAAAAGCTTGAGAACGTTGGGGTTGCCTGTAACTAAAACCTGTGGGTGGTCAAAAGAAATTACATTTTAAATAAGTTCTATCAAAATTCTTAGCCGAGGATCACATATAAACAAATGTTTAAAATTAAAATTAAGGTTGAAGTATCTCTACTTACTAAGTCAGATATTAAATTGTGGCGTCTTTTAAAAGGTATAAATATACTATTAAGTGGGGTTAAAAACGTTTTAAGCTCACTCGTTTAAAATTTCGAATTTTAAACCCCTATCCAATCTTTGTTTGCATTACTTATATTGCATATAGTTATATGAATATTCATCAGATGTGTAGATTTAAAGCAAACAGGTGTATTGGTTTGAATGAAATGCAAACTCAATGTACATTCTTACTTCCAAAATTTTGGGAATAAAAATTGAAGGTTTCTTTTAGAAACTGTACACTATAACATGAACAGATGAATATTGAATAATTATTATTATTATGTTACTACTTTATTTTTACACTTAACATCCTGACTACAACAAAACTACTTCTGAAACAAACAACTCTTATTGTAGCAGTGTTGTTTCCTTTAAAAAAAAATACAAACGTAATTAAATCAAAAAAATACAAATCTAAGAAAAAAGAATCTTTTCTCTTTATTTCTTATAAAGACTGCATCAATAGAACTCAAAAAAATGTCCCACATAAGAAAAATATCGTCCGATATTCAAGAGAAGAGTTTTTCCTTAAATCAAAACGAATCAGAAACTTTCACAAAGCGATAACTAAATCAAGTCAGATCTTTTTGTACACGACTCGCTCAATTCATGTATATAAGGTAAGTCACAACCCAACAAGGCACATTGCCTCAGGATTTCAAAATGTTAAAACTTAATTAGGAGCTTGAAAGCCAAATGTAGTAGAATAAAGATCAATAAAATGAACAGTATTAATTATTGTGAGGAAAAACAATCAAACCTCGGTGAAATCGCGTCTAAAAAAATCTTCGTAGTCATATAACGCAACACAAAATAAGTCTGTTAAAAATAATAAATAAAATTGAATCCTCTGACTAACTAAACACCTTTTTCTCAACTTCCAATTAAAAGATTAAAAACACAAAACACTCGAAATGAAGAAGTAACGTTTTTTTATATCTGTTGTCAACGAAATAGAAAGCAGAAAGCATTTTGTTATGATATCAAATGCAAAGCCGTCTTTTGAGGTGGATCCTTGCATCCTATTCATGGGGCACACAAAAATATTACAGAAGCGTTCCCTTCTTTATACAACCTTCTTATTGTAGGTCGACCCCCGCCCCTAAGGAAATACGTGAAATTAGAATTTGCGATATATTTGCCTTGGAGCAAATATTCTGGCGATGAAATCTCCGTTTTATATCTATGAAAGGACTAATGTGAAAATATAACTTCAGTTAAAACTTGTTGTGTGATTTATTTTTTCGAAAGAAACTTTTGCAGTGCTTAAGTTTACTCTGGTGGAAATTTCACAAGTTTCTTGTTCAATGGCTTAGACATGTTAGGTGGCTCTAACAAGAAATTGTATGGTGACGGTTTATAACTTACTGTGTTTTGAAAATAGATTCTCAGGTGATTTAATGTTTATAAATAACATTTATTTAATCGTTGGAATTTTTAATGATTTTGCATATTTAGTCCACTCTGTAAGTCAAATATTATATGCACTATATACAAAAGTTACAATAACTTACAAATAACGTACTGCTAGTTTCACTTCTCTTTAATTAATTTATATCTTGCAATCTGATTAAGTATTTTGTCAAAGTTTATACCATTCTTTTACTGTTTTTACTTACAGATTTTAAACAGTAGCATTTTCTTTTTATTGTGTAGACATGCCTCCTATTTGATATCTGCCAAAGGACTAGGAACTATCAGATTAAACCCCGCATTTCCATCAGTAATTTAACATAACATAGGCACTTTGTTGGACAATCCACTTTCCTTGTTACTAATCTCCTCCGTCTAGGAGCTCCTTATGTTTTTCCTCATCGTAGCCACTGTGGAGAAGCTGTTTAAGTTATCGGACATCAGGGCCTTTTTTTGTAGCAGAAGCGCTGGGCGTATATCTCGACATGCCAACATCAATGACATAATCCGTCGTGCTCTTGTCACCTACGGAGCGTCCTCCGGCCGTAAGTGAGCCCAATGGTCTGGCACGAGACGATAGAAACGACGACCATGTGGAATATCATTAGTACCATTAAAAAGATTGGTATACCTTCGTTGTGGGACGCAACTTGATTCATCATCGATAAGTCTAAAATTCAACTTTGTTAATAGAATCTTAACAAAACCCGGCTCTTATCTCAAGAGCTCGTCGAAAGTCTCATCAAATCGTAACGGATTTTTAAGTGGAGTATCACCAAGTATTACTAAAACATTATTGGTATAAAACTTAACAAAATTGTTGGAGATAAAAAAAGTAAATTAAACGGTATTGATTTATCTCATTCCAATTATAAAAATCATTTCATTTAAAGACGTTAGAATAACATCGAAAAATAAAAGCCCCTTAACAATTGAAACAAAACCCTTAAATAATTTGAATGCCTGAACAATTAAAATATACTGAGGTCGTCAATTATGACATGGACATAATATGTTCTTTAACTCCCCAACAATGCAAGACCTATAAACTAAATAACGATTCTCTAATAAAACTTAGTTTGAAATGTATAAATCAAACTTGGCAATTGCAACAATGTTATTGGAAATTGTCATAAAGCATTAGGTGCTCATAAATCCCAACTTTCGAGTAGTTCTAAAGTTTATATATAGACTTTGACGGAACGAAATGAACGAAAGTAGAAATATCGATGGGGACCATACAATTAGCAGAATTAGATTGGTAACCATTTCTTTAAATAATTGTGTTAAATGATAGAGATCAAAGACTATTTTATTTAGCAATGAATCTTTCGTTAGATGATAAACAGTCCTATAATATTTTTCTACTAACTACTGGACTCACTGGTATTGTATTGAAGTAGTATTTTGACTAGACCCACTCAAAATGCTATCCATGTGTAGTCTAGACCAAAATGTAAATTTTGAATAGAAAACTATAATACTATTGTACAATTATTATAACTGGTTTTAGTAATTATTTACTATTATTTAAGGTTATATTATTTTTTTTAATGGTTTTGGTTTTCGCAGCCTTAATTATTTTTTATTTAGTTAAACTGTCCGCTGATTTTGTTTCAGAATTGCCTTTCAAAATTTTAATTACATTAAATTTACGTCAGCTATCTTTTGTATCTAATCTATCGTAGCTTCTCTCTTTGGCTATCTTTGCGACGTGGTCCCTAGCAACGGTGACTATTCGATTTAAGTGCGAAGTTATATCCAACTTGTAACAAGCTCTTTGTTTAACGATTTCAACTTGAAACAGTGACTGTTTAATTTCAATTGTGCCACGCCTTTTAGAAGCTCAAGTATGGATGTGAATTTTTTTTAATTACTATGTTTACTCCGTCTTTCTGTTTACTCGTTCCAATTATTTATTGAGATAACTTATTGTGTGCTCAATTGCTATTACGAGTTGCGTAGCGTAGGGATATTTACTACATTCATAGGTAGCACATCTGTAAATATGATATTAATCAATACTAATCACATTTAGGTAAGGAATAAAAAGTTTTTGTTTCAACTAAATTTAAAATTTACTTTTTGGATTAAATTCTGCCTCTGTTCAAAAATCGAATTTGGTTGACTTAAACATACTCAGGTTATGCTCTTTAATATTGCTTGAACTCACTTGATTACATACTATTTCTTCTAATATACATATATTGTAATCTTGTACCATGTTATTACAAAGTCGGCTTAGACAACACTACAAATGAATGATATAACATTAAATGAAATAATCAAAGTCGAATCCGTTTCACGAAAACGTGAGCATTCCAGATTTATCGAAAAACAATTGGAGGACCCTCGATCTTAATCCAACAGTGTGTCTTAAAACTTCAAAACTCAATTAAAAGGCATTGAAATATTTTAGTTGTCTACCTGATGAATGGACTAAGTTTGGAAACAGATAGGTTAGGTGGACGAACGACAGCGTTCGTTGAATTTATTTGATGATGTTCAATTTTGTTTTGAAAATAAAACGTATTTAATTTCTAAAACGTCTTCTGTCGCAAAATTTCCATTACTTAATTTAATCAATTTAAATTATTAACTTTGAGTAATATCAGTTTCCTCCTCGGCAAAATTTATTTAAATGTTATTAGTGTGACTTCAAATGGAATTTCGGTCATAATTATTTTTTATAGAAACTCGTAGAAAATGTTAAGGTTTTATTCTTAAATTTAATTGGAATGTTAATGAAATAAGGATAGTCAGCAATATTAGTGGTCAAAGTTAATGGAGAAAGCATACTTGGATTGTTATAACCATAGTTCCAGCCGCTCCTGGCTAAAATAAAACCAAAATAATATAACAATGCTTTGAAGAACTGCAAGTAATCGCATTTAGCAATTAAACATAGGAACTGCTATCGTTGCGACTTAGTAGTGAGTTTAATTAAAGCTGAGCTTGTCCCGGACAAGGTAAAGTAAATAGCCGGGGTTGGACAAATCGATTGCATAACACCGGGGAATGCTCGCTTAGCAGTTTTTCATAATGTACCGGTTTAATCAGAGCAGCAAAGAGATAATCTTTGACTCGTGAAAGAAACGGAGTTGATTGGTTTCGATTTACCTTGTTTTTGTATTCTAGCCTTTAAAAGTAAGAACTTTTTTTTTTAAATTTGAAATAAAGCTTTTTTTGCAGACTTATAGAATTTTAGTATTTTATTTTATTTAGTATAGAGCAATCCGGTATGCGAATATACTGAGTTTTTTTTTTCATCGGTACCGGTAAGTACAACGTTTTCTCTTGCGCATCAATGAAACATATAATACAATAATGTTAAAAGATTTTTCTTGTTACCTCTTACTACTTTAGGGAGATAAGAACGATGTTATATTTCTCTATGGGAACTATAAAATACTGCACTCAACTGATTGGTATTCTTTCTCATCTCGTTAGTACTGACATCAATACTTGCCATTCTTATAACGAAGTTATACCCAGTATGCGATACACTAGGGTATGATAGAAAACTCCTCTCTAGCGTAGAATTGTTACATGGTCACGAAACTTTTTTTATAAGCTCATCACTTGAAGGTCCGAGACTCCAAACCATTAAAAGTATTCACCAAATTGAAATTTTTGAGTTCTGAAGTTGACTATTATTAAAATGTGTTAAACAAAACATCGCTGTAAATTTCAAATAAATTCTTCCACTCACGTTATATTCTTTAGATGCACGATATATTCCTGCAAATCACTAAAGTTACTGATATGGCTCGCAGAATGAGCATACTGAAGTGGCAGTGGGCTGGTTATATCCACCGTAGGACTGACGGCCGTTGGAAATAAAAATCCAATTCAGGTAGGACCGTCCGTCAGCCAGATGGACTGATGACGAATAAAGTAGCGTGATGTTGAAAGGTGTACCGGGTGCTATGGTGCATGTTGGGAGAGGCTTATGTCCAGCAGTGGAGAACTATAGGCTGACCACGGAAAAAAATGATATGGCCCTATCATTCTTCACCGAGGACTACACAGCAATTCATTTTGCATTGCAAATATAGTTTATATACATATGTATATACATTTTTGAACCTGTCTATCCTACGGTATGTTAAATCCAACAATGGAAACTACCCAGTTCAATGATATTGATCAAAATATCTTGGTATTAACCTCGGAGCAGGAAACGACTGAGATGCCCCGCAGTTTCTATATAACCTATGCATACGTTGCTAGATAAGAATGTCGTAAAATTGTATCGTTGGATAATATATGTGGGCTATCGTGTGGAAATGATAAAATGTGTTGCTTTCTTTCATGTTAATACCGTCTGTCTGTTTAATATTCTAATAAATCCTTTGATTTTGGAGGATAGTTATGTTATCACTCGACTGCGCAAGTAAAAGGGTTATGTTTTTTTATATATATACTATAGGGGGAATGACGAACAGACGAGTCACCTGATGGTAAGTGACAACTACCGTCCATGGACACCTGCACCTCAAGAGTTGTAAGTGCGCCAGATGCGGGGAGGGGAAAGAAGATCGGGGGGATTGGGGTAGAGGAAAGGAGAGAGGGGGAGTTGGGTCTCCGGAAACCTCACTCATTTTGGGAAAATGTCACACAAGCGTTACTTCACAACCGGTTTTCTGTGAGGCCGTGGTATCGCACCGGCCGAGCTGGCCCATTCGTGCCTAAGCATGGCTCTACCACTGTTGTACATGTTTTTCAAGTGTGTGAAAGTATTAATCATGATTCATTTTTATTACCTAGAGTCTAAGTGAGAGTTAGAGAGAAATCAAAAAAATATAGTCATAGTCACAAAAAAAAAAAAGTTTTTCTCAAAAAAAAAAAGGTTCTGATTGTAATTTGTGTATAACATGTATATGTATATTTAAAAATACAAAAATACATTATTTAGCATGTTACTTACCATAGTTCCAGTTCTGCTTTATTTGGGATATTATCTGAGATGTCTGAAATTATTAATATTACTTTCCTATGAAAGTGTTGAAGATGAAAATAAATTGTAACGGTCATAAATAAAATTTTATAAAAATTATGTAGCCAAGACTTTAAACTAAAGATTTAACAACAAAACCTTATTTATTTAAAAAAATATATTTCTGTGTCTTTGTTCTGTTTCCAAATACAATATATTTTTGCCTCTTTCTCCCTACAATAATGTAGAATACAACGGATTCAGGAAGCTGTAACTGAGATAACACAATCTGGTAAACGATTGTATTTTCTTATATAAGAAACGTAGCTTAGCGATCAAGCCTCACGCTTCTATTTTTCTTCATAGCTCTGATATACTAAAAAAAAATCATGACAACGTTTATACTCGTATATGGAAGCTGATAAGTAATGTCAGCCAACGTAAATCGAAGTTGGAGGTATTGATATATGCTGATTATGTGTAAGGAAGTTAACATTTATTATGGTTAGAGGATTCGGACTTTCTGACACCAGCCTGTTCGAGGTATAGGTATGCGACCCTGACTTGCTTCACCTATTGCTCATACACCCCAATCCATCTGTATAAGCAATTTAATTCCCTTTTCATCATCCTTTTCCTGTCAATAAACCTCAACTTTTCCCATCTTATTCCCAAAAATGGTTTGGTGTGGTTGGTTTGGACGTTGGAGAGCCATGCTTAGGCCTGAATGGCCGGCTCTACCGGTGCGATAACACTGCCTCTTTTGCGTTGACATTGACTCTTAAGCTGCAGGTGTTCTTGAAAGTCACTTACCATTAGATGACCTGTCTGTTCGCATGTCCCACTTAATTAAAAAAAAAGCGAATAGGGCTAAATTATTATCGGCAGATTGTGGACCTTAACTGTACCTCTGCCTATCCCCTATACAGGATCAGACTGAATATGTCTTTGTAAATATGTATTAAACATTAACTAATAACTAACTAATTCATTAACTAAACTAATCAATCATCAATTTAAAACTAATCAATTAATTGAAATAAATTAAAAAATGCTCAGAAAAGAGTCTAACAATAATATTATTGATGTGCAACACTCTGCTGTATTCTTTTAAAAAAATCCAAACTTATTTAACATCAAAAATATGTATATTTAATTTGATATTAAATTCTTATGTCGCGGTGTTTGTTGCCCAACTTCCCCGGAAAGGCCTTAACCGATTTTTATGAAATTTCGTGTGCATATCGGGTAGGTTTGAGAATCGGCCAACATCTGTTTTTTATACTCCTTAATGATAAGGGTGACCCTATACAGATTTTTATTGCAGAAAAACGTTTGCTGGGTCAGCTAGTTTAATATAAAGTGCATCGTCACCTTAGCAAAACCTTTGGTTTAATTTGGTATGTGGAAACTTCAAACCCTGGGGAACAACGAAGGCTATTTATACCAACACATATAACACGTAGGAAGCAACGGGAAGAAGCTAGTAGTTGTTTTATAATAAAACAAATGAGAAATCAGATATACAATATTATCAATACTACGTCAAGATTCTTTACACGCTTGACATTTAAAAAGTCTGATGATGAATATGAATATGAACCTAATTAAAAAAAAAAATTTAGACGCCATATTCTGAAAAGTCGAAAGACCTTATGTGTTGCCATATTATTGAGTATCATATAATATAAGATGGATATATTATATTATAGTCACCATCATCAATCTGTCGCTGGACGAAAGCCTCCCCTAAGTATAAAAATAATGATAATAACCGCCTCGACCAACACCTTGAGAGGCTCTCGTTAGATGGTTGGATCAAGGGACTGATGCAGAAGGCAGTTCTCCTTGACATGTCAGGTGGTTGCTGTCCTTGAAGCCCAAACCACCGGTGTCTTGGTACCGTATCCGATGTCCCTGTACCCGATGTCGGTGGTCTTCTATTTTTTTATATTTTAAATGTATTTTTTACTTATATGGTATATTTAAAATTTTATTTATTTGTATAAATTAACTTGAATAAACAGAATAATAATAATAATCCTTCCGCCTCCATTATATATAAAGGTTTTTAATTAGTTTTTTGTTTGTTTGTTTTATTTTTAATTGTTTACTTTTGACGTTGCCTGTTGTTACAGTAACATTGTTAGTGTCTTAATCTACAATATTTAATAATTCAAAAAAAAGAGGACGAGAGTTATGAATACCAACTTTAAACTTAAGTTTGATGGTGTTTTGGCTTTTGGAGGACTTACAATTTAACTTAAAACCTAAAACAGCAACCCATTCCCATACCCGCACTGAGTTACCGTATAGATAATTAAATCTACTGGGTTTAGATTTAGCATATTAATAATTGAAACAAAATGTTTTCACAAAGTTTTAATCTGAAATGGAAATTCGAAACCAAAAGGACTTTTATAATAACTTTTAATTAAAAAAGCAATACGCTGCCAAATAAAATCTCCATCAACAGTAAGAAAAACGCAACTTAAATTAAATTTCAATTTGTAACAAACAGTTCTAAAAATCTTTTTTTTTTTTTTAAGTCGGTTAGAATGCTCAGATCTTCCGGCAACGGCCACTTTGAATTTTCTTCCCTTCCTGTCCTTGGGCTTTAAAATCCACCTGTATAAGCAATTTTTTTATGTTTTTACGTTATGGGGTAGTAGGTATTTTCCTTTCATTGCATTTACTGGTTTCCTATCTTTTCCACATAGGTATATGCAGATTATTTTGTAACTCTTCACTGTATAAAAAACACATTGGTATTTATTAACTAAAGGTGGCAGTTAAAACAAGCGGCCTGAACCTGATTTGCGATATCTGCCAGGAACATTATTAAGACAAAGGAAGTGTTTGTGTTTGTCTGTTGACCAGAGACCATGCTTTTCACAAGCGTATTTCTTGCACTGTAAATGAATTGTCCATAAACATCACAGAATGCTTCGGAATTTTACCGAAGTTAAATTCTCTACCAATTTTAGGCACCTTGAATGCGAGTCGTAGAAAATTTTGAAGAGTTCTTTTAAAAAACAGGTGTATTAGGATTTTAAAATATATAATATAATATGAATATTAGCGAAGTCGCATGGGCAACCAGATGAGCTTATTGTGGTATTCAGAAACACCAAATTCAAGGTAAAATTTGGGCAATGCAAAAATAAACCTTATGCTAAAGTTTTAAAGTCGAGACAAGTTTGAGTGTTTGAAATACAAAATTAAGGATATTGCCAATGCAGAATATTTTAGACTGACGTGGGCAATCGACTTTAAATAAAGTCCTGGAGCTACCGATAACGCTCTATAAATAAATCTTTTCTACATATCTGTTAATCATTGAGATAGCTATTGTTGTTCTAAAGGTGTCTTACCACCTGAACTCATCTTACAGTTAAGGTGGTTAGGTTATTAAAACTACAAAGAACAAGGTAAATAAAACGCCACTTTGTGATGCGTCTGCAGTGAAGCACCAACCAGCAAATCTTACATCGATTCGAATACAATGTCGACGCAATTTTCCGCTCTTGCCGTTGGACGAAATTCTGATCAGCAAACTGTGAGTGTTTAATACACCTGTGCCTACCTCTTTAGGGATCTAGACGTGAACCTATGTATATATGGTTTTTAAATAAATTATTCAAAATAAAACGATACTGTTTTAAACTGTACAGAGAGGCCCTGCTCCGTTTTGAGCGTAGGCGATAAATTGAGATTGGACCAAAGATTGAAGCCATCCCATTTCCCATAGGTTCCTATCATTGTCAATGTCAGCTTGGAACTCGTTACAAAACTTCATATGTGTATCACTTTTCCCCTGCCTCGGCTTAACTTTGAGCAATATCCACAAAAGAGAATGTGAGACCGTTGATTTGATGCCACACATAGTTTTAATTAGAATTGGTAATTTGACCCTTCTTGAATGTTGTTTTTTCTGTCATACAACCCTGTTAAACTGAAGGAGGTCGTTAGATAAAAGATAGATACTAATGTTAGTATATGGTTTTTTTTTTCCTTGGCAATACCCCTTAAATACATAGTCAGGGTCAGATAAATTCCATAAATACTGATAAAGATCGCAACGTTCGAGAACGTAACACTACTTGAAGGTTCAACCCTACTAGAAAATAAAATAGTTTTGACAATACTCAAGTAAATAGATATTGTAAACAAACACCGGCTATTGCTAACAACTTTTCTGTGGGGTGTAGTGGTTAGCAGCTCTGACTGCTGAGCTAGAGCTTGTTGGTACAATTCCTACATGAGATAAAAATGTGTGTGATCCACAAATAGTTGTCTTGATTGCGATATGTTCTTTGTGTCCTTCGTATAACATACTTATATAAAGTCTAAAAATGAACTAAAAATTACTAAACTTTACTTAACTTCATCAAGATTAGAGTGATCTTGGATAGGCGTTCAGCATCTTCGACATGATCGTCACTTTCCATCGGGTGAGTTGAAAGACAAACGGCTATTCCAAAAAAAAAAAAAAAAAACAAATTATAACTTATTCTAACTTTATATTAGTGCAGAACTTATAAAAGTGAGTTCAAATTTATGAATTTATTATCGGTATAAAGAAAAATTTTGATAGTTTTTTTGTTTTTTACCTACGACTTCTTGGACTAAATTATCGTTGGCAAAATGTAGGCACTTGAGAATCCTCTGGCTAGTCATTCGGGAATACAGGTGTGAGTATATGTATGAACCACAACAAAAGCACCTTTATACAATATCAAGCCGAATGCGTTTAACAGCCCATATAATTTATGTTCGCGTAAAAACCTTCCTGATAAATCACACCATTTCTTACAAGAATTCAAATGCCGCCCGTTTCAACCCAGGGGCCAAAACTATTGTGCCCTTTATTTTTATAGCTCTTTTATGGAGTTGAACCACACAGCTAAGTTCAGTCACTGCGGTGTCTGTAAATTATTAAATGGTTATTTTTTTTTAATTGACACGTGTTTTTTTACTTAATTTCCAATATTTTCTATCAGCATTTTATATACACATTATAAGACTATAGGTGTTACTAAATGTGTTTTAAATATTTAAAGTAATTGTAAACAGGAAAGTCTAGAAATCTAATTTTTATTTCTATGTGAAAGCTAATCCGGATGTCTATACTAGTACAATTTAATTTTACTAATTGTTAGAGCTCTGAGCAGCTACCGTTTCGATGTCAATGTCAGATTTCATTATTAGAAATCCACACAGAATCTAATTTAGTCAAAGTTTCGCCATTTCAACTGTGCATTCATGCGAACCTTCCACTAGCATCTGTTTACTTCAAGTATGGAATACGCCTTAAAGTCAAACTGCACGAATTGACAGCGGGGACTGGGATAAATTGCACTGAGGACCATCGCAGGGTCATAGAGGGACGAGGGAAGAAGGGCGCAAGGTGAGGAAATTCAAATTGGATTGAAGGAAGTTTAGATTAGATTGAATTTTCCCTCCCACCTTGTTTAATCTAGTATGAAGTGTGCGATACTGTCTGTTTTGAAGCTTGGATTTTTTTTTTCATTAATTCTCAGGTTGGGTCTAACTAAGATGTATTAAATTACTTAAAATTCCACTGGGTTTTTATACAAACTTCTCTAAATTATACAATCGTTTTTTGCCAAGGATATTATTCATATTGGTTGTATGAGAGATCCTAAACTAGTAGTATTGAATACCTAAGACTTCTTAGAACGAAAACGGTATCCCTGACTTATTGTCATTCGATTTTTTTTTAATGTTATTTAACATATTTGGTTAGGTTGTTGTTTTTGTTGGTATAATTAAGTTAAGTATGAGAGTTTGTTTAAACGCGTAAATCTCCCTAATCAGTCATATTTTTTATTTTATTTTTGTATTTGGAGGAATATTAACTAACTTATAATATATGTTATATAATAATACACCACCAGTGACCTCATCTGCGTTCAAAACTGCGGGGAATGGGTAGGTTTGATAAAAGACCGCTAGATATGATATGATACTTACGACATGAATCCAGCAATTTCGTTAAACTTATTTCATTCATAGAATTCATTGTATAAATATAATATAAAATAGAAACGAAAATGACAAAATCTCGTTATTTTTTTTTTATTTACCAATTTTTATCTAAAAAAGCAAATGGTTACCCGCCATTCATCATTTTATCTGACTCTGTTTCATTCAATTCAAATTCCTGAAAATACAATATTGATTGTATTTTCAGGAATTTTATTTATTTTATTAGTTGCTCCCCCTGAACAAAGAGCAATAGTTTCGCATAAAATTTTATACCAGTTTCAATTCATAATTTCTTCTAGAAAACAATACTGTATTTTCTATACCAGAAATGTTCCAAACCACATTAAAGGACTGTATCTCAGCGTTGCATTTCTTTGAAAAATGAAACAGTTTCCCAATGAAATTTATCATGTCTTACAAAGGAGGGTTGGGTTGGGGGTGATAATTACCCACAGTATTTACACGATGAAATATGGAACTACCGAATCTACAAAATGTTTTCTAACTGAAGTGGTGACAGTATGAAATTCTTTCTGACAAGTAGATGGTGCAGGAATTAAATATAAGACGTTGAGCAAAACTAATGATAGCCACATCTTTTGACTAAAATATTAAACAGGCACATCATGAGGATTGAGTAAAATGTATAGTAATGTTATAAATACGAAAGTAGCTCTGCCTGTTAATTTGTTACGCCACTAAACAGAGGTAATCAGGACATTTTGTGTAAATATAGGCTAGTTTTTAAAGTAGAAGAAGAAGAAAAGAATCCTTGACGATAGCAAAATAAGGGATCATATTTTAAATGGGTGAACAATATTTTTTACAAGTTTGAAGTATTTCCGGACCGATACGACCTTCTAACCTTCAAGAAAAGAGCGTACCAATACCTAAACGGAAAGCAAATCACTTGTGACTCTTGAGTTGCGGGTGTCCAGAGGCGGCAGTAGTCACTTATCATCAGGTGAACCGTCTCCTCGTACACCACTATCCCATAAAAAAAAAACAAAGCGAGAAGTTCTGATTCTTTGCATACGAAGCTAGTTATTCTTTATATGGCTTATGGAACAAACTGTCGCCTGCCGTATTTCCGAACCGATACGACCTTCAAACCTTCAAAAAAAGAGCGTACTCCTACCTATAAGGCCGGCAACGGACTTGTGACTCTTGAGTTGCTGGTGTCCATGTGCGGCGGTAGTCATTTACCATCAGGTGACCCGCCTGCTCGTTTGCCCCCTATCGCATAAAAAAAACACATTCGAAGCTAGTTACTCTATATATAAAAATAAATTAAAAAAAACGTAAAGAAAAGTTTTAAATGTTTTTCAATTATTTTTTTTTTGTGATATATTGAAGAGTTTTAATTATCAGTAACAATAATAGGATCAGAAGTTATTCTTATGTCGATAAGGTACATGCAAAAAACTGTGTAAAGGTATATTGATTTGTCATATACAGAACATACATTGACAATACAACTAATATTATTTAATGAAATAAAACAAAATATTTAAAACTTAAGCATCGTGATGTGTGATCGAATATCGACCAACAAGTCTCTAGAAAAACATTTTCAGACATCAATGAACATTAAATTACCAATGTGAGTACAAAACGCGAGCGATTCTTAATGTAATTGCTACTGAATTATATATCAAAGGGAGTTATTTAGCAAAGAAGGTGGTCTACCGTCTAACCAGGCATCCGTCACCGTACGTAGGTATACAGTAGGTACAAAGAGGCATACTGTTTTCGTCGAGACGAACTCGGCGGAAGTGCCATCCTCTATATAAATATACCTATTAATGTTCATTATACATTACCAACATTTTAAAAGTTTGTTTAACTCACCTGAAACTATCAGAGTTAAAGAAATGTTATCTCGATCGAAACACATTGACTTGAGTCAATGATTTGTGCAATAGAAGGCTGAGTCTTTGTTATCCACTAGCTAACGTAATGCCATTAAAAATCGAACAAGTGTAGGCGTTTAATTGATAATGTATTAATAGGTAGGTATACAAATTTTACTTATACCTAAGTATTGTAAATATTCTAATAGCAATAAAATATTTTGCAAAGTTGACGTTAAGAAGTAATTTCGCATTACATAAAAAACGTCCGTACAACTCAAGAGTCGCAAATGTGCTGTCCGCCTTTGAGAGTCATGAGACTCATGAGGGATGGTGGGATGCGAGAGTGGAAAGAAGAGATGAGGAGATGGGAAATATGAGGGGGGGGGGGGTGAGAGAGCCTAGTTAAAAAAACGGGCCAGCAGTATGCAGTATAAGGAGCTTTTGGAAAATTAAGTATATGCAAATATTAGCTGTTTCGCAAATAGATATATGTATAAATAAAGCTACATATACAGATGTCCCGAAACATAATGTAAAACGGGTATGGGGCCATTGGCAAGGTTATACCAATTCTGGCAATAAAATAAAACTTCCTTGTCCGCCTCCTCCTTCCTCCCTCCTCTTTCCCCTCTCCTCATCCCTCCTCTCCTCTTTTCCATCTCTAAGGCGGACATTGCACTTACGACTCTTAAGTTGCAGGGTGTCCATGCACGTTTGTCACTTAACATCAGGTGACCTGTCTGTTAGTATGTCTCCCAATACAATTGAAAAAAGACTTACTTGTTTAAGTGATAGATAACAGAAATATTTTTAAAATATTTGAATATCAACACCCTAGATCAAATACTTAGGTACTGTGATCACACATTTTTTGTAATGTTTTTTTGTTTAATCAAGACTATCAACCATTTAGAGCATTAATAACTCGAACAAAAAAGATCAAAATATGATATGCCCAAATGTCGTATTACATACATACATACATACATACATACATACATAATATCACGCCTCTTTCCCGTAGGGGTAGGCAGAGACCACTTCCTTCCATTTGCTACGATTCTGACATATCTTTCTCGCTTCTTCAACTTTCATTCCGTTCCGCATACACTGGTCACACATGGTCTATAAGTGTATAAGTGTGTACATAACACTCTGTACACACTTATACACTTATAGACCATGCATAATGAATATCGCAGTACTTAATAATTGCATAACAGTACTCTTTCGTTTTTTTTTTTTTTTTTTTAAAGTAGTCCACGTCTAATATGAATCCTAAAAAGACGAAACAGAAGATAAATTGAACTGGAATTCACTTTCTAATAGAAATATTTATTAAATTATTTTCACCTAATATATTTCCGTAAGAAGAAAAACAAGAATGCCTACTTAGCAATGATTGATGATATGATACAGGGCAAAATAATTTTATATAGGTAACTGACAGTCCCTTGGGCTTTACTGTTAATATAACATCTAACTAAAATGATATTTGAAGCCTCTTGATAAGGGTATGCCTGCCACGTGTAAAGTTCGGGTCGGCCGGAGTAATACGCATTGCCGAGCGAGTGAGGGTACCGGTAGAAAAAACCCTCAAACCTCTTCCCTTTTCCGTCTCCTCATCCCTCCCCCCTCTTCACCCTCAAAGGCGGGCAGCGGACTCACGACTTTTAAGTTGCAGGGTTCCATGGGCGGCAGTTGTTACTTTCCGGTACGTAACAACTACCGGCGGTGTTCATCTGTCCCCTTATATCATTACAAAAAACAGCCATTTCATACCATAATCTATCGCAGTGCCAAATTTCATCTAGATCCCTTAAACTGTTCTGACGGGATTGAGTAACAAAATTCATCCAAAGTTTTACTTTTCTAAATAATAGTAATTAAGAAAATGAATTTTGGAAAGTAATTCTACACAGCTTGACTGGCCCGGTTTTCTGGTAAATAGTCTTGACTGCTGAGCCAGAAGTGAATTCGATTCCCACACCAGACAAAAATTCTTGCGATCCACAAATAGTGGTCCCGATTCTGGGTTTTCTGTGTGTCTATTGTTTGAACGTTTGTAACACAGGACTCATTCGTCGTATAAAAAAAAAATAAAAAAATTAATCCGCGTAGGGGGTTGAGCGATACAACGTTGATATCCACTTTTTGTTTGTTTATATAAACGGGCTAATCTTTGAGACCACTAGATGGACTTTTATTTATTTAATTAAGTGTTTATTTAGGAATAGTATGGGTTACAAAATATGATATGACTCTAAGGAGTAGAGCAGTGACACGAAATGCAAATAAAACTTCTTTAATTGATATATCCCTTGCAACTAAAGCTCGTCCATAGTTTAACGCTGACTGTCTTACAGCTGAAAACCGTAACCATTCTTGCTAAAAAGAAAGCGTATAATGGTGCTGCCAAGACTTGCTAATGACCGATCAGAAGAACTCGTTTGGAAAACATCGGCCGTGTGGGGCTCATGTGGTCCAAAAGAGTTCACAACCAGGTCCTTGCAAGTTGGCTTCCTATCCATCGGGGAGCTTTCTGGTCTCTTGGCAAATCGAACTATACTTCTGTCGCCCATCACAACCACTATTTCATAAGCCTAAAGAGCTCGCTTGCCCACAGCGCTAAAGAAAAAGCAGTCCTATTTGCTAATCTGCTTACATTCTTGTGTCGATAGCAAAGTAAAATCCCGCCCTAGCACTGCAACCTCCGTTTGGCCCTAAAATAATGAATGCTTGGGTACCTCAATAATCTCTTGTCACTACAAGCTTGTTCCTGCTCTACATTCATGACCTTTTGAGACCTGACATTCTTGACTACGCCACAACGCAAACGCACGGGTAAGCTCACGAGAGATCAACTGGTCTCTTTTGGATAGTGGTTTATAATTTTCGTCCTCATCGTCGCTTAGAGTCGAGTTAATAGGCAAACACCTTCGTCAATTATCAATAAAAACTACGAGCAACACTAGTCATTTAAAATTCAGTACCTTTAGTGAAGGTCAACTACCTTTGTGAATTTGACATTCGTAAACAAAACTTATTGAAAAACTATTTTTTTTATAAAATAATTAATTATTTGAGTTCTTTTTTTTATTCAGTGAACACTTTCTAATCATAGAAAACTCAAACAGTATAAGAGTGGCGCGGTATCTGAGGAAACTATGGATATTAAGAGATTTTAGACATTAACATTCTAAGCTATTAACATCTTGGATTGCTAATGATGCTATTGTGCTATGATTATTTTGAGTTGTATTATATTATAGTAATCACGATATTTTTTTTTCAATTTCCTTTGAAACGATTGATTTCAATATATACAATATATACTATATATAGAAATAATGTTCGAGTCAACAGTCAGTTATATCTAAAAATCACAGTATTCCTTTACAGCCTTCAAAATAAAAAAATAATAATAATATAGTGGTGTAAAATAATAGAATATATTTTCTAAGCATTTGTAAGTTCACCTAAAAAATAAAAAAGAACCTCTCTTCCGATGTACAATTAAAAATGTGAACAAAATAAAAGTACGTATAATATCATTGAGTGTACCATTCACTTTGAATGAATGGAAACCTTTTCGATTTCTTGTGAACGTGCGGTTCGGTCTTTCATTCGTTTCGTTCTTCGTTGAGAGAAAAAAAACGCGGCCTAATTGCGAGCGAGGCTTTTACGTTGTGGTCATGAGATAAGCGGGTTGCAGGTTAGCAGAGCAATTTTGTAGTGACTATGTGGTTATTATTTTTTGGCCAAAATAATATTTTTTTAGATATATTGCAGTGTTACTTAAACAGCAGAACAATAATATTTCAGTAGACGCTTTAAGTGGTATTCGCTTTTATATATGAAATGAAGTTCTGTAAGAAATCTGTTTATACTGTAAATAGTAACCTGACTGATTTATCAACGCATAGCTCAAACCTCTAAATAGATTTATTTGAAAATAAAAAAAAATAGAAC
Organism: Tyria jacobaeae; assembly: GCA_947561695.1. Classification (NCBI taxonomy): domain Eukaryota; kingdom Metazoa; phylum Arthropoda; class Insecta; order Lepidoptera; family Erebidae; genus Tyria; species Tyria jacobaeae. The sequence goes on along the minus strand of OX387217.1, from coordinate 21,226,822 downwards.
ACAAATAGTCATTATGAATTAGACATCCAAAAACAAATGTTTTTTATAATTCCAAATTTAAAAAAGAGTATTAGTATTTAATTATTATTAAGTAGTATGTAGTATATAAAAAATCATATTAAAAGGGGAACACATTACACAACATAACATAAACGAGTTATCTTAAAGGGTATGCAGTATCATATCAAATGTAATAGGTGGCAAGCCTATTATCGACATTCGGGTATACTCAAAGGGAGGGACAGAGTCAACGGAGAAAGTCAAGGAAAAAGTGATTGCTTATACGAACGTTTTGGTGAGTGTAAGCAAAAGGTTAATCTTAGTAGAATTGATAAAATAAAAGAATTGTACGTACTAGGAAGTATTTCTGTGTAGAGGGTAACTTCACAAACATACGTATGACTTAAATAGACCCTGGACACCTATTTGTAGATCAAACAAATTTTCGTCCCATAGGGGAACCAATTCCACGACTTCCATGAAGACCAACAAGCCTGTCAATTGTAAAGATTTTTTGATTTGAGAATTACTTCATTTGGCAGATTTTTTTTCGTGATTTACAAATAAATACCTTTTGAGGAATTAAGGAAGTTTAGAGTAAAAAATTAACAAGGGTACTTTTTGAAGGTATTTCGGGACGGTTCTAAATTTATTGAAGTCGAAAATCGATGAAGGGGACCTTTCATACATAAAAACATACCATATTTCAAATCAGCCAAACAGTTTGCATTGAAAAAAAATTGTCATCATCAACGACTGAAAATGTTATAATACCAAAGTACACGAATACATTCCCGATGCCTATTAACATAACAAAAAAAAAACAACAAAACAGGTATATAAAATAATAAACGAACAAAAAGGTTTTAAATAATACACTAAGTTCACATATTATGTTAAAGTTTGTAATTTATTGAAGCCACGATGAAATATGATATACAACTTATTTTATCGAAGCCCGTCAATAACTTTCGACAAGCTCTTAAATATACATATATACTCTTAAATATATATTTAACCAATTTTACTACTCTTTTGTTTTTCCATTATTGACCGACTTCAAAAAGGAGAAAGTTCTCAATTAGTTTTTATTTTTTATTGAAAGTTACCGCATCCGTTATATGTTAACTGCTTCTGGAAATTCTGTTTTTATTGAGCAGGGTATAAATTTGGTCTAACTATACGAGTACATTATTTTATTCTTTAACTTTACTATTCCTCAGAGGCGGAAAATTAAGGTAATATAATCTTGCTTGACCAACTTACCCTTTTATGTACGCCAAATTTTCAGTCTGATTCCCAAAGTGCCCTGATGACGGCAGAAAATGTAAAACTTCTAGTAAAATCAATGTTTATTTAATATATACTCAATTTTTTTTTTGTTTTACTGTATAATATAAGTAGTTTGAATAGTTTGTCAATCTCATAGAGCGTAACGTTTATTTACTTAACAAAAAATATAACATTATTATACGCACGCTTCATTGCCCTGATTCAATTAAATACCGCCTCCTGTTGCCTATATACGTGTAAGGTTTTACATCTAATTGCTGTAGGTGACATTCCTCACACTATGGCAATTTATTACGTCGTAATTGATAGGTATTATACATGTTACAAAGGCATTTGCTTGAAATATGTTAACAGGTTTCGTGTAAAACTTTAACAATTAAAAAACATAAGTGTTTCTGTGTCCACGTCAGCGGAATGATCGGAGGGTTTCGACTGCGTAACATTTTAATAGTAAATTCAACTCACATTTTCATCCTAATCGCGGTCTCTAGGGCCCATACACTTACATAGCATCTTTTTTCATTCTGTTAAAGGACGATACTCGTGAATGACAAATTAGGAGATCTCCCGGCGCACGAAATTGGTCCCGAGAATATTTTATTGAATTTTCCACCACTTTTTTATCGCTAAAACGAATATAACCTTAAATTTAGAAAACCTTTTGTGTTATATTATCTGTAAGTATTTTGATTTCTTTGGCAAAGATACCACCACTTTTAAAGTCTATTAATAAATTAGATGTTTTTGTAGATACAGCTTATACATACATACATACATACCTACCTACACGCTTTTAGAAGGCTTCACAATATTTTTACACACATGTCATATACACATAGAGAAGTTGTCCTTTTTGAAGGTCTCAAAGGTCAAGGATGCTCCAAAGGCAAATTTACATAAGTTTTAAATAGGTGATATTCCTATAAATTACCGGCATTCAGTTATAACGGTGATACTTTGGTTTTGACCAAAAAATTCATACATCTACATACGTCAACATTTTGTTTATATGTTTATATAGTTCATGCTCCATAACGTTAAGTTTTAATTCTAATTAAGTACAGATTTAGTCTGAATTTAAAGGATTATTTAAAGGAACCGTGAGTCTCAATCTCGCTCTGGAAAACCATTAAATATAGGTAACATGTAATGGTTTTCAGGAGCGAGATTGAGACCTTATACTTCAAACTGGAACATTGTAATTATAAGTTTTGCTTTATTAAGCGGCGGTAGCGTAATGGCCAAGGCGTCGGACTTGCGACCTAGTGTGTGTTTGTAGGTTCGAATCCCACTCAGTGCACTGCATTTTAGTATAGCTGGAGGGGTAACGTGAATACTAGTAATATGTGACCCACGTTGATAGTGTGAGAATTGTGAAAAGTGCCAAAACGGCTTATGCTAGTTTTTTGTTCCCAGGAAATCGAACATTGCTACTACCACGGCACAGTAAAGGACTATCCGGGGGCGTCAGCGGCATTCCACACGTGCAACGGTGTATCAGGAGTCATCCACATTGGCAACGAAACCTTCGTCATACACCCTTTCTACGGCGGGGATCTTTCGGTCAGTGCAACATACTTTTATATTTCTAAACTTAACAGTTTTTTACCCACGGATAAGAAAAGGTGAAAGAGAAAAAAAAATTGGAATATAAATTTGGAGTGAAAATTACTAATTATTATTACAGTTCTCATAAATCTAACAACAGTTTGTTAGATTGAAGGTACGGGTACCTTTGAAATCAAAATATAAACATTAGTTCACATATACAGTGACAAGCATTTCAGCTAATTACTAAAAGGAGATGCGTTTGGTTGAAATAATTCAATATATTGGACTGATCGAAGTAAAAAAATCCATCAATATGTAACTGCCTTTACACCGTCAAGTGTCTTATTTTTTATTACGTTAGATTATTTTATAATTATACTTCAGTATAGCTGTATTGTTAAGGTTCGAATGAATTACTTAAATAACCAATACACTGAGTGTGCCATGTTCCAACATCTCTAATATGTTTCGGCACAAACTAATCACGTTGCATGGGGTTTATCATACACTTAAATAAATATACATGTATGTAGATATTATAGATATTAGAATAGTCAGGGAGATCTAAAATGCCCACTTTTTGCCACCCATTAAGTAGTCTCAAAAAAAAACCTTCAAGAAAAGAGCGTACTCCTACCTTAAAGGCCGGCAACGCACTTGTGATTCTTGAGTTCCGGGTGTCCATGGGCGGCGGTAGTCACTTACCATCAAGTGACCCGTCTGCTCGTTTGCTCCCTATCTCATAAAGAAAAAAAATGCCTTCCCTTCTTACCTACATTCCCATTTCATTATATTCCCAATGTTCCTGGACATGATTAGGGTTGGCAAAATGTAGTTGTTTAATACACCTCTGCCCACCTCATCAGGATATAGGCTATAAACCTCCGTGAAAGCTAAAATAGCATACATATTATTCAATTTCTCATACAACGTATACATGACGTAAATCAACAAGGTTTCTCTATATATATTTTCTTCATTCTCAGTACTTTAACGCCACTTTACAAATGTTGGTTAATTAAATATAATCAGTACTTGTGAACTTGTTTTCTCGACTTGATTTAAATAGTAATCCCATTGAACATGCTTTGTATAATTAATAAGAAGCTTTTAAGCTCTCAGAGTCTTAATACTGAAGTATTTTTAGGCCTTTCAAGTAACAGAAAATCACTAAACTCAAAACAAAACAATTAAGCAACGCGCAACGTCTCAGTTATTCTATTATTCTAATAATTTTTAATTTATCGATTTAAGTCCTTACTTAAACTTTAGCTTGACTTGAGCCAGGAGCATTAAAAATTTTACGATAAAAGATGTTAAAAACTTATTTTAGACGCTGTAAATTTTTATGTTCATTTAATCCCTAAAGTTACTAGATGGAATTGGCAAAAAAGGAATCCTCATAAAATGTGTATAATAGTTATTATATTATAACGTATTCGTGGCCAATCGCAGAATATCACAGATGATTTTATTTATAGTACAGTTCGCTGGTGGGTAAGTTTATAAATTTCTTTTATTTAAATATTACACACTTGTGTACAATTAAACTCAATGTTTTTGTACCGCGTGCCATCTGTATTTTAACATACCACCTATAATGTTTCCAGTAAAATACCCCGATAAACAAACATGCGCTATTTATGTATATATATTCTCAAATAAAGAGTTATTGATTAATACATTGTAACCCACAACATTATTATAATAATCAATTACAATCTTAATTATAAATTAAGTTCACTACTTGTAAATATAAAAAAAGAATATAGTGTATACATCATAACCGCAGAGTCGTATTTATTAATTGACAACATTTGTCGATCCCAACGATTAAAACAGTCTAGGATAAAACTCTACCACTTGCCATAGATAGCGAGAGTGAATTGAAGGACCCAAACAAAAGTCTGCACTCCAGACAGATATGTTAAGATACCTTGCATGGAAGAGTTTTAGTAGTCACAATATAAAATGTAGTAACATGAATTTAGTTCATTATAGTAACATGAACACTTGCAACTCAAGAGTCACATGAATGCTTGCGTTCACCATTTAGTGTAGGGGAAATAAAAAAAAAGTTTGACAGTCGATTTTTTGAGAGGCCGTGGAAATACTCCGATTGAGCCAACCCATACGTGCTGAAATATGTTAAAAAACGTATCTTTTGCTCAAATTTCTATTTTATTTTATTATATAATAATTCTCGTATTAGGAATAATTCCTATTTCACTGCAGGCTTCACAAAGATTCAAACAAGATACACAAATAATAAACACATAATAAGCTTCGCGACAAATATTTGTGGAGCAGCAGCGACCTCTGGCGTACCATTTTATTTCATGCGTTAGTATATAATAATCAAGTCATCACGGATCGCTTACTAGAATAATTAAAATCTTCGAGACCTACTCTCCTTCAAATAACCATAATTGCCCTACTTACTCAACGGCTCCATTTAAGTGAAGCAAAATTAAAAAATACATTTACTACTAGCGGCTCTAATCGACCACTTAAACTGAGCCTGATTAGTTTTTTTTATTAACGCTTTATTAATTCACTAGTTGAATAAAAAACCTCTCCGATTTACGATAGCTCGAGTTCGATTAAAGTCTCTGCTCGGTTCCTCTGAGTCTTGGGAAACATGGGAAATATTGAAATAACACTCCGATCAATTAATAATATTATTTTGGGAACTGGTAATTCTAACAATAATTTGCTGAACAAAGTAAAAACGTAAAAACATAACGTAAAAATTAGATAATAGAATTTAAGATAGGTAAGTTACTTTCTTGCCTGTAATTTGTGATGCTTGCAGAAATGCAGACTGTAAAAGTACACTGACAATATTTTATAATAAACTTTTCATCATTCAAAATTAATAGGGGGCTGGCCTATTCCCTTCATCTATACACTTTTAGGAATTCGATGAGAAAATTTTAAGTATTTTGACAAAAAAGGGGGGATAGAAAGAGAGATTTTTTTTAGTATTTTGACAAGAAAGGGGGGATAGAAAGAAAAGGAAAGAAATATAGCTTATACAGATGGATTGAGAAGAATAAGCAATAGCTCAAGAAAGTCAGGGTCGCATATCTATAACTGGAACTGGGTGGTGCCGGGAAGTCCACGGTAGTGTGCATTAATTACGCTATATAGATTAATGGGTACGGGTGTATGTATGTACATATGTACTTATAACCAATGTTTTTCTATTTATAAAAACAGTTTAGTAACTCACACAAAATAAACTATATAATAATAGACAGTCTATAATTCTCCCACTTTGCATCAATCAAAGTGAATTGGGCCGAGTTCAGTGGATCTGTATAGCCTCCGTTATAATCTGATGATCAATCTTATCCCGTATTTTTTTACGGCCTTAAAAAAGAAACTTCATCCGAAAGGTATTTGTGCGAAAAACATAATGTGTACTTTGACACTTCAACGTGTTTTTTATTTCGTTCCGTTTAAAAAAAAAAGTGCAATAGCAACGTGGGTCACATACTTCTGTATCTTTTCATTTTCTTCCCATTCTAAGCTAAAATGCATGTGTGCGAAGTGGGTTATTTTTTAAATTAATTTCTTTTTTTTTAACAACATTACTGAACAAATATTTAAAATCATCTTACTTAGAAAAAAACTAAAAGTTATACATCGATATACAAAAGGTTGCCTTGATACATGTGAAATAAATATTAAAAAGATTCAATAATGAAATAACTGCTTTGTTGATTTATAACAGCCCAGTTCGTAATGGTTGTGCCTTATGAGAAGAAAACGTGCAAACAAAATCGTGGCACTCTTTTAAATCAACGCTTTTAACGCCCACATTTGGCCGCCTACAATTTATTCCCAAATACTAATATACTAATAATAATCCTTTTGCCGTCATCCAGGCACGTGGAAAATTTTGATTATATAAACAGAGAGAGAGAAAGGAAGCGAATAAGGGGAAAAAGGGTATTGTTTATACAGATGTGTTGGGTAGTATTAGCCATAACCCAAGCAAGTCAGGGTCGCATGACACCTGCAACTCGAACTAGCTGGTGCGAAGAAGTCCAAGCCCTCTAACGAATCATCCTTATCTTCTTTTTCATACTACTGAAATGTTAAAAAACAAGCAGATAAGGGACTCCTTAATGACAAAGTATGAATATTATTCCTGCGACTTAAGGCTGCTCTGAGCCTCACCCATACAAACTCAATTAGCTTCTAATTTTTGTCAGTTCTTTATGATGACCTATGAACATGTCTTAATAAAATATTATTACTCTTATACGGAGGCTGTGAGAATGTTCATATTTCTATGTAGCAAAATACCAATAAGTACGTGTGTACCAGTAACTTTCCTTTCACAAAGTTTGTAACATGAAATATGTTTATTTTCAAAAGAATATAGCTTTAATACTGTACCCCAAATTCACGTGTAGCCCTGCAATCACAGACGCGAAGTATGAATGTGTTGTGCCTGTCAACGACAAATTTGTTTGTGGCCTTAATAAACCGTACTGTGGTACAAGGCATATAATGAGCGGAATAGGACAAGGGTACTATGTTAGCGGAAAGAACAGACTTGTTGGTATATTATATGTACTAACAACACAATCATAAGTGAAAGTCATTTTTTTTTAAATAGCAATTGACAACGAACTAATTCGAAAAGCAGTAACACTAACTAGTTTAAAGTGCTTATTTTCATAATTCGTCTATAAAAATATCATAAATGACAAGAATTATTTTGGCTTTAGTACATTTACACAATATAGTAATTTACGCAATTATTTTGGTTACATTTCTCTTACAATCATGATAACCACGCGAAATGCTATTTTCTCATAGTACCAGTAGAATACATACGGTTTACTCGCATGTGTATTTCGGGGATTTCCAACTAGTCTCGGACCTCCTGGAGGACTTTCATCAAGCACAAAAGAAGGCTCTTGCATCACCCCGTTCCATGTTTAGACACCAATGATCCACCTCGACTTTAGTAAAAACTCATAGAAAACCGATAGCCAAAGAATGTATGTATGCTTGCAATGTTTGCCTTGCAGTGTTCCCGGGTGATTGAAATTGATAATAAATCGTTTTATCTACATATTTTAACACAAACCATACATAGTTACATAGCAGCTGTCGCTTAATCTCATGCCTTACTCCTAAACAGCTGCAGAAGCTTAATACTTACAAATGTAAAACATTTTTTATCGAAAGTAGGCACATGAAAGGAATTCACATCGTTAACGAAATGGTCGTGAATATATAATGGGGGCTTTTGACATGTGTCGCATTTGGTACACCAATCTTTAGACCACACGGGTATTTTAGGGTAACAGGTAACTCTACAAATTGAGGTCATTAACCACTAAATTGGGACTATTTTCCGGATTAAAAGCAGGACAGAATTTAAGGACTCATTAAATAAACCTGCCTTCTATTGCAGATTTGCTATTTTCCGTGGACGTTCTTCCCACATTCTGTCAATCATAGTAACAGCTGCAAGCGTATTCTCGTTAAGAGGGCACTGTATAAACTTTAGATATACCATCGTATAGATAACAGTCCAATCCCTTACGACACCCACGGGAAGTGATAGGTTGGCTTCTAGTCCCCTGAGACTGCATACGACCACAGTTACAATCATTTTCTTCCGTCTAGGCCAAGAAATCTAACCCGAGATCTAACCAAAAGTTATACTCGTAATTACAGAACTTTTATACTCATAAGGTTGTATTTCGAAGACGGAACTTAGAAAAAAAAATTAAAATTAAATATTTGTTCTTATTCTTTGAGGGACTTCGTTTTCAAACTTATAATAATAATAAAATTAAATGTTATTTACGAATTTCTTCCATATTTAGTTACTAACAATATAAACATACAACTAGTGTTAGTACTCGTAAAACTTCTTAATGTTAGCTTTAGTTTTTTTTTATTCTGTACTTCATCACAAACATTTCTTCTCAATCTTTATTTTTCTTTTATAAACAGTTGGTGAGTAGATATGACAATATGGCATTATAGCATTGAATTCCAGACGTATGCAATTGGAAGCAGTAATATTGTATAAAATAATCTATAGCCAATTTGATTGCATTGACTTAAATACTGTTTTCTCTTACGCGGTGCCAAGAACTGTAGGTACACAGGCGATAGATGCTCATATTTTATCTTTTTGTATTCGATGCGTGACGAACTAACTCTTGTCGAATCAGACGAATGACTATGGCAATGTAAACAAAACAAAAAAGGTTTGAAACCTGTCTCTATAGATGAACTTGGAAGAATCCAGGGACTAAAGTTCTCGTAATAATGTTTATTATCCAGTTGTCTTGGAATTATCATTTACGAAAATATTTATAATGATAAGTCCGCAATGTTTGGTCTTCGCGTAGGAGCTATAACCAACAAGTATAGTTTTTTTTTATATAAGCCTGCCATTATGACTCCACTCTGCCTGATGGAAAGCAACAAGTGGAGTCCAAGACTGGTCTATCCTCATTGCAAGTGTAGTCAATGCAGCATGGTGACCCACACTATAGTGGCCTGGTGAGATGCTTTTTCCCCGAAACTATGAGAAACAAAGCTTAAGTTTGAGGGCTCAGAGTTCCTGGTACCAGCCAATTCAAGTTACACATATGCGACCCTGACTTACTATTGCTTATACTCCCCAATCCATTTTTATAATCAATATCTTATTATTTTCGTTCTATCCTTTGTTTCGTTTTTTCCTCCAAATTTTGACATACGATTCCCAACAGTGCTCGTTAACGGGACTTAATTATAATCGGCAAGATGAAAGTGTCAATTCGTCAATTACTCTGCTTATTCCTCAAGGATACAGGCGTGTATATATGTGTTTGTTATCGAGTATAAGGCACATAGTATGCTCCTCAGTAAGGAATATCAGTTTTATTAAGCCAATTCAGAGAACACAAACATAGTTACTCATGCACCTTTGTAAGGATTATCTTTCAAATAAAGCGAAACCATCAAATCTTTGTCACTCATTTCAAGAAATACATCTCGTATTTCCAGACCGTCTGAGCAACTATGAGAATATAAGCTCATTCTGAATATTTAAGCTGGCTTTGAAATTAAAATTAATACCTACGTACTTCCTTTCAGTAGTATAACTTGTGTTACAAGACAGGGCATAATGTTTAACTGCCACCTTATATAATTACAATAATAATAACTTGAGGCATCTCACACACACAATTTAATAAGAGTACTCTGACTTCTCGGCACCAGCCAGTTCGAGCTATAGGTATGCGACCTTGACTTGCTTGAGATATTAATTATACTCCCTAATCTATCTATATAAGCAATATTCCTCTCCTTTCCTTTCTATCCTTCCTTTCCTGTCAATATATCAACTTTAAGGGCACCCGTATGATAGCAATAGGCTTGCACCCTATTACACTTAAATGGTACAAAATTATTATCACTTATAATCATTTTCAATATTATCACTTATAATAATTTTCATTAATATCACTTATAATAATTTTCATATTTATCACTTATAATAATTTTCATTATTATCACTTATAATAATTTTCATTATTATCACTTATAATAATTTTCATATTTATCACTTATAATAATTTTCACATTCACAGGAAGTAAAGGACATACCGGGTACACGACCTTTGCGTCTCCGAACTACTACAGTCTCAGCCACGTTTCTCGTAATACGAGACTTGCAGTATTCCTTACCCAAGGAACATTCCCACCTTAAAACAACTACGTTATTCCCAAGGTTGGTCGGCGTCTGGCGGGCGGTAGACCAGAAAACAAACTAGCCAAAAGTTTCTTGCAATGTACCCATTGCACCCATCCCAAAACAAATTTGGAACAATGATAGGAAGATGACAACAACAATGACCTACAAAATCTTACAAATGCCGTTTGATTCTGACTCACTGTCCCACCGAAAAACCCCGGTAGGATGACGGCCCGTTGGGTTTCCATACCCAAAAAAAAAAAGGTTCAGTAAAACACAAGTCTTTTTTTCTGATGCTACTTTGTGTGTGTTTTATAGGAAAAACAAACCTGTAAGCTAAGCGACTGTTAATTTCAATTTAATTTTATAAAATATTCCCGTAATATAATTTTTACACACGTAATTAAATATAATTCTGACAGCAAATTGCGCCTGTTACCTGCCGCGCGTTTAATTTTAATTTAATTATAAAACGTTTTATAATTATAATTTTATAAAAAGACTGTCACTGAACATAATTAAAATCTCCATAAACTAGCTGCAAAAGACGAGGATATTGTCAATTTAAATACAAATTTCGAAATTAAAGGTACAAAAGTTGATAGACAGTTTTCGAGACAGTAATGAAACACCGCGATGTAACAAACAAGTAATAATTATAAACGTGATTGAACACAATTGGTTTAAAAAAAAAAGTGAATACATCGATAATACTAAGTTGCGCACATGTGCACATTTGCGACTCTTGAGTTGCAGGTGGCCAAGGTCAGCGGTAGTCACTTACCATCAGGTGACTGGTCTTGCTCATTGGCCCTACTATTCCATAAAAAAAAACATCTAAAGAAAAGATATCATGAATTCTGAAACTCAACTATAAGAAAGTTAAGTTTCAGATTAGTGTAAATATTAGGTTAGCAACTAATAAACCCGCCATCTTTGTACACAAATTTATATTTTTTTAAGTATACAAAATCAAATTATTTCTCAACCATGTAAGCAGCGTCGTTTTCTATCACCTGTCGCCTGGCAGATACATAATGCCTTCGCATAAGTTTTTAGGCTTTTGATCAATAAAGGTCGCTTTTAAGCTGACCAGCTTAAAAGCGACCTTACCACCTTTTTAATTTTTTTTTTATCTGCTAAGTAGGGTCTGGAGAAGTAAACAATGTCTGGAGGATACGGTGGGTGAGAAAGGACAGCCCAACCAAGCGAAAGTAATTTTTCACGAGTCGCTTTTGCTGCATGTGGTCGAGCATTATCGTGCAAAAAGTATACTTTATTTTGATTTTTGGTAATCTCGCTGCTACTTTATCCAGTTGATCACAATAAATATTGGCCATGATTGTAGTGTTAGATGGCAACAGCTCCCAGTATATAATTCCGTTTATTCCCCACCACACACTTTTTTACTCGTGTCAGATTTTGGCGTCGGTACTCCTGCTTCTCCAGGTCCAAGCCACTGGCGCTTACGCGAAAAACTTTTGTACAAAACCCACTTTTCATTCCCCGTAATTATATCCCTCAGCCACTCATTGGTACGATGATAACTAAGTAGTTCCATGCAACCGATATCTCTCTTCTGAATTTGAAACGGCGTCAACTTATGTGGCAACCAAACTGAATATTTCCAGCTCTGCCAGACAACGTTGAGTCCAACTGGGATCCATTTCCATGAATCTTTTTCACTCATCTACATCTGTTGTAGGAGGTCGTCCTGGATGAGGTTCATCAGATAGGTCATAATTTCCATCCTTAAATCTTCTGAACCAATGTTTGGTGGTATCGTAAGAGAGCACGCCTTCGCCCATCGTTGCACATATATTGCGCACTGCTTCAGTCGTTTTTCGACCTAAGCGAAATTCGTGAAGTAAAAGCAGTCGAAGAATATCCATAATTTACTGTAGTTTTACTATTCGAGATCCAGTTGTCAACTGATCTAACATACAACTCTTGCTTTATTTATATACTACTCTAAGAATTTTGAGATAGTTCTACAACGTTTTAGAAACTGATCGAAAAAAGTGGCGGGTTTATTAGTTGCCAACCTAATAGTAGTTGCCACAAGAACTTGACACTTGATCATCGACAATCCACCTTTAAGATTATAATTTAGCAGATTTAAAGATAATATAATAGCTAAAACATCCCCCAGAGCGTGTTGTACGTTGCGTGTTAAAATTTATAGCGCACTAACGATAAGGGTCCGGTTAATCCCGACCCACACATTGCATGACGTCGACCTGGCTATACACTGACAAATACTTATTACAACGCTAGACAATGAGTAAATTCTTACCCTGGTGTCGGGGTATAAATCAGCTGTCTCAGGTTTGACTGGGCGCCTTGAATCTTCAAAGCATCGTAAGGGTTTTCTTAATCTTGATGTATCATTGGTAATAATACCCACCGCTGACCGCTCACAGCTTCAGGGCCACATACCTATAACTTGAACTGGCTGGTCCCGGGAAGGCCGAGATTTCTAACGTTTTAATGTGAATGAATTTTAATTGGACCAAGCTTCTTTTTCTTTTTTTTTTAAGACAACTCTCGCACACTTCCCCGCGATACGGGAATAACATTCATTCCCGTATCGCGGTGGACTACCATTTAAGCTTCCATTGATTCTTTTAAGTAATATGTTTTTTCCAATATTCTTCGTTATAATATTGGAGAGTAAACAAATAACTTTGAAATCTATCAAACGCACCAATGAATCTATATGTATATTATTATATAGATGGCTTCACACAATACAACCCTTTTCTTACATGACCTATTAAACCAAAGCTAAATTTATAGATTGCTTATTGTCTGTAAGGGTTTATGATACCTGCTCGAAGGGTTTGGTTATTTGTTACATACAATAAGTTTTCTGACTTTGGGGGAATATGACGTATGGGGAATGAGGGGGGATTTGCTTTTTGGACGCAAAATAATGTTACAATTAGAACTGCTGACTGAAGACTGTGGCAACATTTAAAGAATAGTTTTTTGAATCCCTACTTGTTACATACTATTTTTATCGTAATTGTAACTTAAAGTAAGGTTGTTTATTTGTTGAGCCGATCGTCATACAATTTTCAGACACGTTATATATACATATGTAGGGTACAGAAAAGGTGGTAGGCTATCTTACATCCCTCAAAGAAAAAAGATCTGTTCCCGAGGAAAAGAGAAAATGACTTTTATATTATATAAAAGACAGAATTACATACACACATCAATGTATCTTTGAAAAATAATAAAACAACACGTTCTTAGTTGGGCCGTTTTGTTAGACTGAAAGCCGACCGAAAGTTATTAGAACGATACTGGTTTTAACACACTTTTATTAGCTGCATTTGTATATGACTGTAAATATAAACAATATTATAACGAAGAATGTTGGAAAAAACATATTATTTATTATCTTGATCTGGAAATTAAAATGGGACTTCTTTCAGTTGGAGTGACCATCGATGTGACCCTGTTCTGCTAGAACTGTGACTTACCCTTTTCATTCCTTCTGTATAGACAATATCCCATCCTACCGATAGCTTCTCTTCCTATCTACTTTACCTTTCAATATGAATACTCCCAATTTTACTCCAATTTCCAGAGAGCCCAGTAGACGGCAGTTGGTATATATAGAGTAAGCTATATGAACACTCACTCTCTTGAAAGCTACTGCCATTATTATTTGTTATCCATTAGGATTTACAAATAAGTAGGGGATATATCTCCATTAGATTGTCTCCATGGAATAGGTACTGGCAAAGTAAAAGCAAAGAAAATTAGTGGGAGTTTTACTGTCCTCTGCCAGCCTCTTGCTTAAAGGTGTGACAGGAATTTTGAGTCATAGCTATGGACTGTGTTATGTTATTTTATAATTTGTTAATTTTTATAGGCATATTTATTTATAGGGAATTTCTCAAGTTTGTATATAATATTCTTTAGGTAGCAAGCTTTATTCTGTGACAATTTCTTTTTTCATTTCCCATGACCTATTTAAAAAACAATATTTACTAAAGAGCGCTTAGTGGTCAAATTTTGACCAAAATTCATTATTTTAATACTTCACTATAACTTTAACGGTCACTGTAAGATTTTCCGTCCCATGACGAGTACATTATATTTACATTGGACGCATGTACTGTAATGTAGCTATTTATAAATTATTGTTAATTTTATAACACATATTGAATAAAGTACAGGGAATTTCACGTTGAACTATGGTCGACTTTTGTGGTAATTTTAATATATTGTTACTCTAAGAAGTATGTACATGCCTATATACTTTTGTCCTTATATGAATTCAATATCAAGCAATGTGCTCGTTGTGTTTCACCGAGATTACCGGAAGACCACCCACCCTCCCCTCTTGCTCTCCCACTATTTCTTCACCCCGCTTTTCATAGTCTCTAATTAAGATTAATTTTACGTGAATTGGCACTGAAAAACAAAAGAAAAATATATAACTTCTTTACACAGATGAACTGACTTTAGGTATATTGCTACTAATCTTTCAATTACTAATAAGACGAAATTGATATTTGAAGTACATTACTTCATATTAGCACAAATCCGTACAAAGTCATTAAAAGAAAATTACCAAAAAAAAGTATAAAAAATACGCAACAAGCCAAATAACAATCAACCATTTATTCACATTTCGTAATTAACAGTAATTGGTGTGGCGGCTTTCCCTTAATTTACGACTTTTAAACTGGAAAATAAATAGGCCTTAACGACTTCGTGGCTTGCGACATGGCGGCTTGCCACTTCGGAGTTACGACGCCAAAAGATTATGTTTTCATGGAGACGCTCTAATGTTACATTATAAGAGGGATTCGTGGCTTCCATGGTATGTGTATCAATCATAATTAAATAGGTATACAAGTCCCTGAGACGTTTGAAGCATAAGCATTTGAATGATAGACTTTAATTAAAGTCTTTGATGTTAAATATCAATTCGCTTAAGTCTTGTATCCGAGTATTAATAAGTTTCAAATTATTGTTAAGGTATGTCATATATTATTACTTTTGTCTTATGTAATATAATAATGTTTTGAGTAGGAACGTCAAAACAGACCTAGAACCAAGGTATGCTTGACGTCAATACGTTAAGATTTCTTAAGTAATCTCCTTATAGCTAAATTGTACCGCTGGTAGACACAGGTTTTCGAATAATATTGAAAATTTCAACTTTTTCTTAATCAGTTTACTATTTAAATTATCAGTGCAAGAAACAAATAATTTCCTGTCATTAAAAAAAAGTATCTCGTAACAAGACGAAAACTTTTACTATCGGAATAGTTCAATTACATTCACCGCTTTAGTGAGGGCATCTTCATCAGCAAGATAAAAAAGTACTATTATACTAAGTGATGCAGTATACTGGTAGCATTAGGGTAGAGCAAGTATAAACTCACAAACGATATCCCTCTGACCCTAAAAGACGCAGATTCTTACAAAAACAAGCCATCACAAAACATAATAAAATATGGCCGACAATCCCGTTTTGGTAGGCTGACAGCGTCATAAATAATAAACGGGTGATCCTTAGCAATTTGTTAGAATATTAGGGTGAAGAGCGCGGCGTCAATTAGGGCGCGGATTACACCGGTGACAAACGTCGCGATGGGTTAGGTCAAGAGCTGCCTGACATTGCCTGCTGACGAGGATCTTTGTTAATTTTGTATGAATATAGTGGTTAGCTCTAATCGACTCGATATGATCTGGAAAAGTGTCTGCGAAATGTAAATCAAACATGACGCAACGCCAACAAAGTCTGTCTATACGCAGCAGTAAACGAGCCATGATTGAGATAAACATACACATATAGGAGAATAAGGCACGTGTACGATATTTAACTGCGCATTTGACTTCTTAGTATATTTATCTAGTAGGTACGTTCTTGGCGAGAGATGTTGTTTGAGTGCGTTTATAGCAGATTTACGTTTTATTTATAGTTTTTTATGTAAACCATATGTTTTATTCAATTACAAATCGTTTCCTTTCGAACCTTACTGGTTAAATACCAGGGTGTAAAGTAGTCTATGTCGTATCCCAGACTATAAACTATCTCTGTGCCAAATTTCATCCAGATCATTTTAGCCATTTAGTTATTTTTGAATGAGAAACATCCATTCAGTCTTTTGAACTCACAACAGTAGTAACTAGTAATTAGTCGCTATAAGCGATAGGTCTCATAGAATACAACAATCTATTTTCTGTAATCTTCACGAAGTAGATTACTTACTTCTGCCATTATTATATTCTAAGGTGAAATGATTGCCGCAGTATTACAAAAAGATAAGGCTTACTTTAATGCCATGCGTGAATTGCACAAAGAAAATATCCATATTTTTTGGACATAATAAGTGTAATTTAATAAAAGTGTTTCACGTGAAGATCAAATCTAATTCTTCGCTTACAGTCTGACAGAACAATACCCTGTGCTCAAAAGTAATGAGGAGTAATACCACCAATTATCCCGCGCAGACGTTTTACGAGAAATAATGTGATGAGCCTGTTCGGTGTTTTAAGACAATGTTTCTGCTTCTTTTATGAGCCAGTTTTATA
This sequence comes from Tyria jacobaeae, assembly GCA_947561695.1. Lineage (NCBI taxonomy): Eukaryota > Metazoa > Arthropoda > Insecta > Lepidoptera > Erebidae > Tyria > Tyria jacobaeae. The sequence goes on along the minus strand of OX387217.1, from coordinate 21,209,688 downwards.
AATAAATCAGTTATATTTAACTCCCATGAAAATATTATTTGTAGGTATTGTCTAAATGAAAACAAATTGTATCCTTCATTATTTTTTGTTTTTATAATATAGGGGGGACAGACGAACAGACGGGTCACCTGATGGAAACTGACAACCGAAGTCCATGAACACCGGAAATGCGAGAAAGAAGAGAGGGGGATGATGAGGGGAGATTAAAGAGTAGAGTTGGGTCTCCGGAAACCTCACAATTTCGGGGAAATACAACGAAATCATTGCTTCACAACCAGTTTTCGGTCACTACCAATGCGGGTCACACGTTAGTAATATTCTTATAGTTACTCCTCCAGTGCTTGTAAATGCTTGCGTTTGAAGTAGGTTCATAACACATGCACTGTGTGGGGTTCTAACCCGCAATCACTTCATCGCAAGTCCAACGGCTTAGCCGTCAGGTACGCTATAGCTCCTTTTTATTTACAATGCTATTTCGAAGGTTAGAGACGAAATCATGAAAACATGTTTTTATTTTAATTATTAGACTAATGGTAATGGTAAAGGGCTCAGTTTCCGCATTTAGACTCATGTTCGGTCCATTATGCGTCCAGGAGGATGACTAGTTGAGCCAGCCTAGCTCCTTACTGAAGCGCAAAAGCCTCCTGGGGCGTTCACAGGCTTCTAGGAGCGTCCTCGCGCCTGCGGGAATTTCTGCCCGTTGTGCAGCCACGCCCTCGCATTCCAGGATAACGTGGGCGGCCGTTTCCTCCGCGCTCAGACAACCCCTGCATTGGGGGCTATCGGTCGCGTTAATGACGAATAGGTGTCGGTTCAGAGCCAGATGGCCTGTAATGCTTCCGACCACTATTCGGATGTCCGTTCTGTGAAGACTGACGAGCCTACGCGATAAACGTGGTGATATTTCTGTTAATACCAGTTTGGATTGCCTGCAGCCAGGTGTGTTAATCCATCGGCTATTGTGTGCTTCTCGAGTCTTTTGCCCTTACCCAGGAGTGATTTAAGTTGAAGTATAGTGGCAGGAGTGTGGTAGGGCCTGCTAGCTCGTCGGCGGCATCGTTACCGAGTGAGTTGCTGTGCCCCTGATCCATTGAAGAATTACCCCATTCGCCGAGGCTAAGCGTTCTAGCGACTGGTGGCATTCATAAATGAGACCGGAGTTCATGGTGTTGCCCATTAGGGCCCTTAGTACCGCCATACTATCTGACAGCATGCGGGTGTTATATTTCTTGATGCCTCCCCACATAGCCGCGAGGGGTGCTTATCTTAGCGCAAAACATTCGCATTAATAATTGGACTATAAGGAAAGACATTAGGCCGTATTATAGTATAATATATTATAAGCACTATTTATTGATTTAAATGCAGTGATTAGAGAAACCTTAGTAAAAATGTAATGTGTTAAAAAAGTTAATTAAAGCTTGACAAATACCCCAGTTTTGTAACTGTACTAATATACCCCAGTTTTGTATCTGAACTAATGTAGTATTTTTAAACATCTATTTTGTTTGAAGAAGCAAGCAAATATGCAGCTAATCGTTGTAAGTACTCATACCTACAGACTTATCTTGAAAACTTCTTTATTCGCAATTTGATCTGAAATAGTTTTAAAATTCAGTTACAGAAGCATTAAGTTTCAATTAAACCCTTAAAAGGATTAATTGTAACTTAATGTAATGCTTATGTTCAAAACAAACTATTAAGAATGTAAGTACATTTAGATAAATTATTCCTGAGCTAATACTGTTTTGACCATTAATCATTGGAAGAAACTGGGGGATACAATGAATCAGCAGTTACCAAGTTTTAGATGAGACTCCTGTACAGCCTACTGGAGTACTTCGTGACGACGCACTTTCTCAAGTGTATCAACTTCTGATTTTGCTAGAGAATTTTCTCTGAAAGAACATTTGTTAAATGTTTCTTTCACGTGATCTATGGGATGTCTGAATTTGTTTTGTTCTGTAGTATTATTTCGCATTTACTATAAAGAGTTGGTATTTTAACAAAACATCGCTTAACATCTGAGTCATATTGACATTTCCATATTGACCAAAATGTTAAGTGAGAAATAAAAAGTAAAGTTTCTCCCTACAACTATTATTTTTATTTACAAAATCACCCAATTTATTTGTTGATAAATTTGGCGAAAATGCTCAGTACCTGTCTTGCACACGCTTTCTTTGCATATGCTCTCTGCATACGCTTTCGAGGATATAGGCATGCATAAATTATTTATATATGTATTATTTGAATACCACCGTACTAAAAATCCTTAACCAAAATCCAACATGAAACTCAATTACAAAATCAGATTTCCGCTTGAACAAAGCACCCATATTGTCAAGTTATCGTTTAATATGCGGTGCTTAGATGGCACAAGTTGCGCTACTTGCCTCACCAACTTTGTCTTAGAAGTCTGAATGACGCTGAGCACGTGTGGCATTAGTCTGAGACTAGTTCAGTCCGAGTTAAATAGTTGATCGTGTTAATTATTCTAAGCAGTAACTGCGAAGACGTTGAGAAGTCAAACTACAGCTGGATGGAACATGAGATTACGATACTTCTTATTAAAGATATGTAGAATATAGTTTTGTATTTCGCATTTGAAATGATTTGCTTTTCAAGATTTTTTGTACCTTCGAGATGGGAACCTATATATTAGTTTGCACCGTCTGTGGAAGGTATTCGGTTTTCATTCCCCGTCTTTGTCAATTTGTGGAGGTACATCCTCGGCTGCTGTCATCATTGGCGTTTAGAAAGAGGACGAGTAGAGAGTCTTCCCTCCTAAACTATTTAACGATGGATTGCTACTACATAAAACATTATCCAATAAATTATAATTCTAGTTTACTGAGCTGGCCTGGTCTGAGAGAGAAGGACGATTTCGACACCTTTTACAAAGTTAGACTAGCAGTGTAGGAGTGAAAAACAATCAAATATGAATACATGAAGGTAACAGACAGACAATCTGGCTCAGTTACTGTACACGTGCCTATATAGACAGAAACAGCCGTACTTGATGCTTTCGTTACAAAAGTTTTTTTTTAAATAAATCCCCAATGTAACTAATTACTTATGTTGTTGTGTAAATGTTTCTCGAAACAAAAATGTTTTAAAACACCACCCAATGTAAAGTAGCTTAAGGCAATTTCTACTAATGAGCTTTAACGTAACAAGTGATGTCTCCCATAAACATGTAACACAATATTGGCTTTATAAGCATAAATATTGGCTCCATCGCCCGAGGCATAGCAGTCTGTCTCAACAACTAACAAACGTTGTTTACCTTACACAAATACAATCTGATCGAAACTCCGCCCTGTCTACGGATAAAACGGGTATCCTATTTCACTAAAATGGGGGCACACTAAGCTATGTTATACTACAAATTGTTGATGTTGCACCATCGTGAAAAACATGTGTAACAAATTTTTGTTACAATTTCAATTACCCTACTACGAGTCGTACCTATGCAATTTTCAAGAAAATTTTAATATTATAATAAGTTTTTAATAAGTTTTTTTAATAGTAGTCTAATGTTAGTGACCCTAACGGGTGAGCTAAAGGTCGTGGATAAAAAGCCAATTGTTGTCCCAAGTCTGGGTTTTCGGAAAAAAATACTAGTTGTACTTAAATATACAAACAAAATAGACATAAATAATTACAATAACAGTAATCGAACAGAACACTATCGAATGCCTTGTCACGTCGCGGTGCTACATATAATTTATCTGCGGCTTTGCTAGCCTGATACTATACAAAAAAAAAAACCGTCTCCGAATGAAGGATAAAAGCTATCTCCAAATTCTTTTACTTTTTAACCACTAAAATTCGATAATCGACTACATACTCGTACATAGCATCCTCCCGCATCCGAAGGGGTAGAAGCAGAGGTGTATTAAACACCTACATTTAGCCAATGAGTCTTTATGGTCCACTAGCGTAATAGTGGGCAGACCCAATGTCATCAACCGGGCACTGTATGACTGTATGTATATATATAGTCTGATATATTACAGTCATATCGTTTAGTCGCTTTTTACACCCGCGAGAACAGAAGGTGTTTTATACTCCGCCGAGAACCATACGACAGCAATAGACAAACTAAATGAAAACAAAACCCAAATTAAAATCAGAACCATTTATTTCATTTAAACCAAAAATACCTAGTCGTGTTAGACTAAGTCAGCTTTGAAGCTAGGCGCCTGTTCCAATACGTAGATCATATAAATAAGAACAGACAAGAAACTCCAAGGACACTCTCTTTCAAATATTTTATACAATTTTCTTGTTATAGTTTAAAAGTGTATAATAAAATGTGAGAACAATGCAATACACCATTCTGAAATATAAATTCTAAAAATTACTACCTATACTTTAAATAAACATTGATCAACCTTAGAAATAAGAAATACCTACTGATTTTTTTTTTTTTTTTTTTTTTTCACTTCTGAAGGGGCTTCTCTGATTGATAACAGTCACATCTCTATTTATATATGATGAATGAATCATAATTAAAATAACATACTTATATGAATTTCTTATAAATGTTTACATAGAATGTTTCTACCAAAACAATTACATACAACTTCAAGCGAAACAATCCACAACCTACTACGATGAACTAATTTCGCAAATAATGTTCTGTAAGACCCTTCTATGATCCGCTTACTATAATCGCTTTGTGGACAGGGTACCTTCCACGTATACAACTGTCGACGACGCTCTTAAACGAAATACGTGTGGAATTTTGTGGGATTCCCTGCATGTTTCGTTGGGTAGTTTTGTATTTCTGTTTCAGTAGTAATAGTAGAATTCGCAAATTAGGAATTTTAGGAAATCGTTGTCTTAAATAAGCATTTCATGGTCACATATGAAAGAATGTAATATATTTTTTTATTTCATGGTTCGTTGTCTTTTCCGAAAAATTTAAGCCCATTTTTTGGCATTTAATTCTTGGAATTCTCAAAACATTATGCCCGGTCGACGAAAATAGGCTTGCCTTATTAATATGTAATTATTGAATAATAACATTCAAACAAAACATAACTATAGTATAAGGTTAATACAGGTGAAGGCAGGAAAACATGATAATAGTTTTAAATCGACTTCGAAAAAGGAGGTTCTATGTTCGACGATTGTGGGATGGGATTGTCGTGGGTATACTTCTGCACTCCCTCAGGGAGTGATGGTGGGGGGAGTGGCTTTTTTCCCCTCTTCAAAACGAGATGGGGTCCGCTCCGGACGGTCACCTGCTGGCCGCGGAAGAATGTCGTGTTCCCGCGGCCCTCGGCAGCAGGTGCGAGGAAGGAACACCGAGGTGGTTTTAGCCGGTCAAGTCCGGCACACCCCTCCGCTGATGCCCCCGGCGGAGGATAGTCCATGAGGATTTCCCCACGTAAAAAAAAAAAAAAAGGGTATACTTCTGCAATGGTCTCATTGTAACCAAATCAAGACATTGATAATGTAATACTAAGAAGACTACGAATTAATTTTGAAATTGCACGGTTTTACAATTGTGCAAACTAACTGATAAGGCGCATTGAGAGCTGTTACTACTTCTTTAAAAGTCGTTATTATATATAAGTTAATATAAGTTATATATAAGTTAAGTATAAGTTATTATATTTTCACATAAAAAAATCAATATAAAATATAATTCATGTTGAATATATTTTTCTGGTTTTATCTGTTAATTACAGTTTTGTTCTTGCATGTGTTGTTATCGCTGGCTATTTAACATTTGACATTTGATATTCTTAATACGGTTTTAATTTTATTTTTTATTGTTCTGTTTATTTCATTATTTTTTTAGTATTTTGTAATACTAGATATTGTACCGTGTTACAGGCAATAAATGATTTATTATTATTATTATTATTATTATTCAAATCTACAAATTAATAATTTTTAGTGTTTTGATATGTACATATACTCAAGCTTATATCGTTTAAAACAATCACTGTACTTTAAATTAAATAAAAAAAAAAGATTATATTTTTTAAAACATTCTGTAAATGAAGAGCTGCCTGAAATAATTAATCTTTAAAATCGATATTTTTAACGCCTATCGAACGAAACATAACGAAAGTTCTTGAAGCGATTGTATACTGCTAATAGTTCCTGGGGTACTATATATTTGATACTCTACTATATTGCAGTTAATACATGTACTAGTTTGAATGTGCCGTGTGGTTCTACAGCGAGTAGAATTCCCCCTTCTCTTCTCTACACCCCTTCTCTTCAAATGGGTGTGGTAAGGCGACTAAGGTATTGGACTGTTCTATCAAACAGTATGTATACAATCAAAAAATGTCGTTGTTTAATATATTTTTGCCTTTTGATCTAGTGGTTAGTGACCCTGATTGCTGAACCGGAGGTCATGTGGGTTCGATTCCCACAGACAAAAGTTTGTGTGAACGACTAATATTCGTCCCGAGTCTGGGTGTTCGTTGTGTCCGATTGAATGTTTGTAAAGACTCAGGATTTGCGATATTATCCCTGATACTTGGGTTGTCTTAAGAAAAACACTTCAACCTGTCCCTTATTGGGTAAAGGCGTGAGCGTATGTATGTATTTATTTATTTCAAAATACCGTTATAGTTGAATAGATTGTGAAACGTTTTTCAAAAAGCATTTCTATTGTTGTCATAGTAGAGTGTATTTCTTTTTTGTTTTATTTTTTCAGTGCCTTTGTTTGGTTTGAAAATGGAAACTGACACAAAAGTCTCTCTCTCTCTCTCTCAAAGTATTTCCCGTGATAACAGTTGTTATCGTGAATCGAAAGTATTATTATTATTTATCTAAACTTATTATATATACCTACGCCTACCTATCCGACAAGGGGTAGGCAGGGGTGTTACTAATACCCACATTTTGTGACTAATAATATTTTGTCCTAGTATAGGCATTATCTTCAAACTTCGAACTATTTATTGTGGATCTCGAATTTTTTGATGGTAAGTGACAACCGCCGTCCATGGACACCTGCAACTCAAGTCTTTGAGGATGAATAGGGTTAGGGGGATGCGGGGAGGGTAAAGAAGAGAGGGGGATGAGGGGAGAGGGAAGAGAAGAGGGGGAGTTGGGACCTCCAAAAACCTCACTCTTTTCTAAGAAATGCAACGCAAGCGTTACTTCACAACCGGTTTCTGTGAGACCGTGGTATCGCACCGAACCGGCCCATTCGTGACTAAGCGTGGCTCTACCACTGTTGATTTAAATAAATATATATATAAATAAATAATGGACCGGGTGCTATGGTGCACATTGGGAGAGGCCTATCTTGATTGATTTAATGAAATAAGTAACGGCTTGCTGGACAACGAGTACCTTGTTTAACTTATTACTGTAAATCACAATAAGTTACATAATTATAAAGAGATAGTATGCTAATCTGATTTCATAAAGAGAATATTAATATTATTGCGAGCATTACATCGTGACTTTGTAATTTTGTAACGCAGGCAAAACAAGGGCTGTGCCGGGCAGATTATCGCCAGCGCGACAAATGTGTCCCGGGCGTGACAAGAACACGTGTATGATATGTCATGGCGATATTACATGACTGTTTTAGAGTTATTAATCTGTCTCAACTACGTGTTGTTTCTTTAGGTTCTCTAATGTTGATATCATTCTATATTTAAGATAAATAGTTAAAATATGTTGAAAGTATTATGACCTATTCAATATATAATTCAATATTCAGCACACTAATGCAGTTTAGTGAACAAACACCAGAATTTATCCCAGCTTCGAGTTGCTACATCGATTCTGAAACAGGCATTAGTTGAATTAAGCTGGATGTTTGCAGACACACAAGATTGTTCAAAGTTTTAGCTGTTAGTAAATGAAGCTCATAATGGAGGATATTTGGAGAACGGTGCATAAATATTGCATGTCTGAAAATAGTAAACTTATTTGTTAAGTTGTCTGTTGGAACGTTGTGCTTTGGCAAACGACAAACCGACAAACCAAACACACATGTTTGTATCCCCGATGGGGTAGGCAGAAGCGTATGAATCCTTATCATTTTGCCGACTGTAATTTAGTCTCACTAACGTAATACAATGGCCTTGTTCCAAGGCCCTTGCCAAAGGGTAGGGGGAGACCCATGTTTATGGCACGTGTGAGCCGCCTCGACCGCCGAAGTAATACTTGAAACAATACTTATATTGCACCGAATGACTGAGATTATTGGAGGATCAACCCCCTGCCATTATTTCCTTCAAAAAGGAGGTATATGATGACTACATGATGTGGGTGTGTGTAAAAAACAGTATATCTACTACTTGTTCATAACATAACTCTATAACCAAGCAAAGAGAAGAGGCAATGTATGTCACCGCCCTAAATATATATTTCTAACTGAATAGATATAAGATAAAACCACAAGTATATGTAAATAGCTAGATGAAATATAAAAATGTACTGCGATGGCTTGTTGCCTCGCATGGAACTGAGAACACTCATATTTTTCTCATTTCTAAAATAAAACTATTTTAGAAACATGTACATGTGTAACCTATTTTTGAAACTTTGGGGAATAGTGTTTTAGTTTGTGTTTTGATCACGTTTCTATTTAGTAAGGTACCTTTAGTATATCTTGATATTGATGCAGTGTATTCGCACACTCTTATTACAATACGAGGGTCTATCAGTATCTGACTAATACATCAGACAGATAATTTCCAAAGAATGGCCTTATTGTTAAAGCAAATGATTTCTAGACAATCGCCTGTAAAATTAGCTTACATGCATACATCCGCTTGCACTTGTATCTCTGAAGGGGTATCTCTATGATAATTTTGTCCCACTGGCATCGTAGGCGGCCTATTGCCGTTAACGATGCACTTTAGGAATTAAAAATGGGAACATCAGACATATTTTCAAAAGGGAAAGGTAAGAACAAGGAATAGTAATTTTAACTTATTTTGCTTAATTTTAGATAAGAAAATTCGTGCTCAAGTCACCTTTCAAACAAAAAAAAAAAAAAAAAAAAACAAAAAAAAACAGTCCATCCCTTGAGGAGGAGCTATGATGCTACACACAAACACACAGTCGCATAGACACGCACAGCACTCCATGCTTCGTGGGTTAAAAATAAGCTATGTGAGATGTTTTAACAGTGGGTCGTATCATAAGATCAATAATCAATCAAACCGACGGCTCTCTCCTTCGCCTTCTCCTCTTATATAAGGATAAATATACAGGCATAAAAGAGTAAATAGCAATCAATTAAAGCCACCTTTTACTTCAGTCTTATTTAGGGGCAAAACAGTTTGAGAAACGCTGTACTAGATAGAATCAATCTACCCGAGTCATATCATCTATATTCGTAGCACTTTCGTAGCACCGTAACCCCTCTACGTAATGAATGGTTCGTCCTCAGTCGAGACCAATCGACAGTCGCTCTTGAATCACAGACGCTGTAATTCAATTTCTTTGTTAAGAATTGGAATTCATCTGTGTATTGGCTTCAAGAACAGTGCATTTGTTTTACTAGGATACTAAGTATCTTGTGAAACTAGGTATATAAAGATGGCAAGTACTTTAACAAGATATATGTACGTATTGTTACGTACAAATTCTTGTGTTGTACTCGGCTACCGTTACACGTTATTTAAAGTTGATAATAATAATTAATTATATTTTCCTTAAATGCATACAAACATACGTACATAAACTCACGCTTGTATCTGTTAGGTAGCCAGAGGCGTGTTAAACGCTCAATTTTATCTGAAATATTATAGTCCCCCTTACGTAGTAGGGGGCAGGCCTATTGCCATCCTCTGGACAATTTGGAAACGTGAATATTTGAAGTAAATTCAATGGCAAGGTAAGGTAAATTGTTTATTCTGATGGATTGGGAGATTAAGTAGTAGACTGACTGGTGGTTTAGTAGTTAGAGAATTTGACTGCTAAGCCAGGTCGTCGGTTCAATTCCCAAATAAGTTAGGTAGGTGTTCTTTACGTCCGTTGTTTGTATGTTTGTCGAGTCTCCCATGACATAGAAATTATTTCAAGTGCGGGAGCTGTCTTAGTATACTAACTTACTAACATGACCTGTTAAAACTATTATTATTACTAAACAGTAACAGTTTTAACAGGTCATGTAATTTAAACAAACTTATGCTATGAATAGAACCGTTGTTTTAATTGCATATTGCGTATATTATGAAGTTTTTTTTACCTTTCTCTCTTTACATTTCGTTAATCATATTATTTGGACTAGTCAAGTATGAATGAACCTGTAGGTACAACTTTACCAGTATACTTATAAATATAAGTTCACTCCTTTCTCCAATTAGGGTAAGCAGAGACAACAGCCCGGTACTTGCTTCTAAACTTGCATACATCATAAGCTTCTTCTATTGTGACAATACTAGCTAGCTAGCTATTACTAAAAAAAACGTGTTTTTTAAATAAATAATAAGATTAAGATTTTTTTCACATCGTCATTATACTTTCAAAGTGTTACTTAATTTTAAAAACAAGTTTTAATTACTTGACATTGCTCATTCTGCTACGGTAAACCGTCTAATTTATCAAAACTCTTTAAAACTAACTCTTTAAAAAAAATACATTAATCAAATAAAAAAGGTATTATCTAGCAAACAATAAGTTACAGAAAGCCTACCCGTTCAGGCCAGCTCTAAATCTTTATCTATCAATTATCTAGACTCAACATATAAAAACCATTTAATAAAGAGCTCCCGCCCACTTTTGTGTTTCACAAAATAGGTGAGGCAGTAGTAAGTAATGAAGTTTGCCAGTTCGAGATACACTGGTCGTGCTATCCCTTTTCGAGCAATGAGCTTGAGTTTCTTTGTAGAGATAACCCATTGTCCTTGCTCATTGTCTTAGACTGGATTTGTGGATTTTGATAAGCTTTTAGTAACAGTGTGTTCATGATTGTTGAGATTGATTTTAATTACACCGATTCAAATTGAGTATCTTTGATGTCCTTAAGGTTAATGAAAAGTTAATGTAGTAGAGATTTGAACGTCTCTGATTATTACAAGGTGACTGGTTTCAAGTGTCGTTTGTTGCAGGCAATTTTAATTACACTGCAGGTGTAAAATTCAGAACTCTCGAGATCTGCCTCAATAGAATTACTTAATTTAATTAATTAGTTAATTAATTAATTTGCGGATTGAAATTAAACAGTATTTCAGATGATATTAGTTTGTGTTTCAGAAAGGTGTGGTCAAATGTTAGGATCGTTTAGTTGACCCCGTGAATTCTGTAAATCGCTAACAGTGTTAGGAATCATGATTTTTGATACAGAAATCCTACTTTGAAAGTGAAAATTGATCCTGAAAAAATATCTATTAAGGCTGACATCAATAAAACTTTGGTAAGTAGTACAGAGGATGTTAGTGGCATATTGTGATTGTTCTAAAATGTATGTATGAAAAAAATAACTGTAAAAATAACAAAAAAGTCATTGTAAATTGTTGTTTAGACACGTGTTACCCACTACAGACAAAGGATATTTTGTTTTTTTTTATTTTTAAGTTTAGCCAACTGGAGGGGGGAAAGACCAACGGCTTTCCACGGTGTGGTCACCTGATGCTCAGTCGACCAATGTCTGCGGGGGTTCTCGGAAGCTTCCTTCTTAGTGTATACCCGGGTCCTCTGCATTAGACACACTCGTGACGGAATACTGTGTGTTTTTAGTCGGTTCGAGTCCGATATACTACTTCACTGTTAGCTCCAGTGAGGTGATTACACGTGGGGGTTTCGACAGTCAACTATTTGTCGGCTACACATAACGTTCCTTTTAACGGTGCTCCGTTATAAGTAGGTGCTATTGCAAATAACCTGGGTATACCCCAGGGATGCTTCCAGCATTCCCTGCAAACCTTGGCATTTACACAATCCACATCGTGAAGTATGGGGGGTTAAAATTTTAGGAGCGTTATGAAACCCCTGACACGTTCTGTATAAAGATATGTTTAACATTAGACAAATGATTCTACTAGGTAATATTTTTAGGGGGATTACTAAACTGTTTTTAGTAACAGCATGATAGACATGTCACGCATGTCAATTTATCTATGAAAACTTAATTTACTTTCATAAAAATAATGATAAGTTTATTAAAATAAGTCATATACACTCTTTTAACACACGTAATAAGCATAAATTTGTTGTACCTGCCTCCAGGCCCCAAATGACTAACAAGTCGTTTCTAGGTCAAATGTGCGTTAATGTGTGCGATTTTAAAATAAAATCATGGATTATCCATGATTTTATTTAAGTCTGAAGAAATTTAAATCCACTGTAAACGAAAGTCACTGAATAAAATTGTGGATTACATGGAAGATAAAAGCGCTTGGGATTGTATTGTTAGAGATTCACACATGTATTAAAATTATTAGTGTTCTACATTATTCACTTGATCTACTACATATCGATGTCTATAAAATTTCCCTAGATCGTCAAGAACACTTCTACCAACGTACCGAAAAACCTTAGTAAACTATATAAAAAATCATAAATTATTTTCAGCCTACAAATTGGATATTATAAAAGGGACTAATAAATATGTAGGTCGTCGTCAGAGTCAGATAGCCGTCGATCTGAAATAAGTAACGTGATTGGTAATTATTTACAGGTAGATAGACAATAAAACGTGTTTTTGCTTATTTAATAATAACTTAGTACTCAGTTCGACTGCACGGATGGCGTTGCGGTTTAAGTAGTCACCTCGCCAATATGCTGCCGCGACGAGTGTTGTAGGTACGATCCCCGCAAGGGACAACACTTTGTGTTTTTTTTTTATGCAATAGGGGTAAACGAGCAGACGGGTCACCGGATGGTAAGTGACTACCGCCGCCCATGGACACCCGCAACTCAAGAGTCACAAGTGCGTTGCCGGCCTTTAAGGTAGGAGTACGCTCTTTTCTTGAAGGTTTGAAGGTCGTATCGGTTCGGAAATACGGCAGGCGATAATTTGTTCCATAAGCTGGTTGTGCGAGGCAAAAAGCTTCTGGAGAAGCGCACAGTGGTTTAGTGCCAATCGTCCAGGTGATGGGGATGGATATTTTGTCGCGTAGGACGATGGCAAATTGTTTTTCTGAGTCTGAGTTTGAATGTTTGTATAGTCCACGGCGACGTAGGAATTAATCCTAGTGCGGGAGTTATCTTTAAGAACAAAAATAAAAAAAAAAACAAGTTCCATATAAAGGATATTTGTATAAAAGGTATGATATCTATGTCAAAAAATTACAAGTAAAATTTATTTTAAAATTTCATCACTTCGGTCAGAAATTCGTTCTGGCACAAATTAAGGGGCGAAAATAAATTCCTGGTCGCGTAAATAAAAAATGTATCATGTCATTCATTAAGTTAAGCCCCACTGGAACGCACGTGCCAAGCGAATAAAAATATGGTGTACATAAAAAAGGATGAACTTCGAAAATGAAAAGTCAACTGAGAAAATTTGCGAAAATTGCTCCGGGGCAAATTGAGGTGATATGTACACTCGCGTAATTGCACTTTGAAATGAGTCATACATATACTCACGCCAGTATCCCTGAAAGTGTAGGAAAAGTTGTACTCAACATCCACTTTTTGTATAATAATATTCAATAAAAAGAAATAGGTTTAGAATGATTCATTTATTAAAAAAATATTCTAAAATATTTTTTACCACAACTAATACCTTTTTTAATAAGCCAGTCATCCAATCTATTCCTGAAATGTTGTCCAGACACATCCATTAAGCATCGACGCTTCGATAAATTGGAAATGTAATGCGATTTTCCTAAATAATTCAATTTCCCCCCCGAAAGTCACCGAACGCTCTTGTAACGAGGAATACGGCTGTCTTTAAAAAAAGGAGAGATTACCACCGGCCCACTGAGGACGTAATTGTTTCAAACGGATTATCTTTTTTCCGAATTGAAAATTTTATGTGGAGTTGCTGTAATGCATCAGACACAATTTTCGGAGCCATTTCTAAATAATACATTATTTATTCTGTATGTACGTTTGGTTTTCTATACAACGTTAGTTAAAAAGGGTTGAGCAGTAAAAGTAGCTAGCGTTAAATTTTGACTACAGCTAATCATTTAATTATCGAATTCAATAACTTAAATTTAATTAATTATAATAAGTAATTATAATATATTGTACAGAGCGTACATTTCGCCGCTTAACAGAGTATACACGCGTATCGTTTATATGCATTTCTGAACACACAGTTTTCGAATAGCCGAACACGAGTGAACTAAGTAACCACGATCGAAGAACGATTAAAATTTCTCAAACACCTTTATAACGTTCATACATATGTCCGTATATTCAATCCTATATCCTGGAAAGAGTAGGCAGAGGGGTCTCAACTTATTTTTTTAGTTTTTTAGTCCCACTTACGTATATTGTCTGACAGATAAGAGTCCGACTCCTGAGTCGCCTCTGCTAGCACCTTGTCAATGTTACAAGGATTTTAAAATAATATTTAAATTATTATATTACTTATTATTATTTTATTAAACCGAATATCACAGTTTATTTTTCTGAAAAATGAATCTGCCAACCGAAATGTAAAACCAAGACAAATTAATTTTTCGTGTGTGAATTTTGGGATTGCAGATATCCGAAAAGTGGCAGTATATTTTCCCCGTAGGACATTGATGTTAAATAGCGCTACATTGGTTAGTACGGGGTTATCGGAACTCCATACCATTATATCCATACTAAAACATTTTAGACCATGATATCAATTACAAACAGAGTTACGTGAACATATTACGTCATCGTTCAACAAAACTCCTTAAACCAGACTCCCAATATCGTGAATATTGCAGCTCAACGTTCCGTTAGACGCATTAAACTAATTGATTTGGAATCAAAAAATGGCGAACGTTCGTGAGCCAGCACTTCTTTTAATGAAACGTTGACAGATCGTTGGCACGCTACTGACAGAGTAAATTGCATTGTCTGTACCTTCTAAAATTTTATTGCATTTGTTACCTATTACAGTTGTCATGTAGAAGATTCTATAAACGGCATGTAACACGAGGTTTTATTTGAATGAATGAAAAAGGGATCGGAAAAAAATCTTTTATTCTGAACAGAAGACAAATGAGCAAACAGGTCATTGGATAGTAAGTTGTGTGTTGTATTGTGTTGATGTTTAACCGCTTATGTACCCCTAAAAGGGGGGTAAAGGGGTTTGTGCCTCCGATAACTCAACCACCCGTTTGGTAAACACAACACAAGCATTGCTTTTCTTTTTTACGTGTCAGCCATATACGTGCATGGCCGTCCCACGTGCTTGGTGAATAGACGAATATTATAAAAGACAGATCAGTTGTTTTTATACCTGTGTATGACAAAAACGAGGGAGCCTGTTATGAAAATATTGGATACTATTGTGCCTAAACAATAAGCAATAAAAGCTATACACGTTTTTATTGAGACCACGTCGAAGCGAGAAAAAGCAGCTGAACCGTTAATTTCTTTCACGCCAAGCCGACTACAAACTCGCCTACCCTATTTACATAGAGGCAGGGTAACCATACCAAATGTTTGCCATAACGTTAATCCAATCCAACGAATCGCGATGCTATTTAATTCGAGTGGGAAATTAGATTCGGATTCGTGTCGCATATTTGATTTGAATTACTTGTGCGATACGCAAACGGCATGGTTCCAATTTGTGGTGACGAGACTCTAGTTTGATGTTCGTTTGTGTTTTTGTTGCCGATTCCAAAATTAGATGCTTCACAATTTTGTCACCTTGTAAAAGGTTTTGAAACAGCGTAGCGTGCTGCTTGAGCGTGAGTTTTTGAAGTTATATATAAATACTTATATCTACCTCAAAATTATCATAAGGATGACAATAGTTTTTCATTTCATCCTAACTTGAACTCCAGAATTAAAAGAGCAGGGGACAAAAAAATTCTTAAAAAAGCAATCTCACAAATAAATACTCCCACTATAAAATAAATTACCCGTAATTGCAGTATGCCGTCGATTAACATAACTGGTTACATAAAGATTAAGAATTCAAATTTGATCAAAATGATTTTTTTTTTAAACTGACAACGTGGGTCACACACTAAGCTAAATATTTGTGTTAGCGACGGGTTCACGACGGTAGACTGGTAGCCTGGGTAGGGTTTGAAGCCGCAACTACGTGATTACAAGTCCAACGCCTTAGCCATTTCTCTGTCCCTTCTAATAATATCTAGAACACAATCAACACTGCTAACAATAGCGTGGTATGACAAAAATGTGTAGTAGTGTTCACAACAAACATGTATTTTCCTTTGATCTGTATATAAAAACATTAAAATTTACTTTTAAAGTACTCTCCGCAAACAATTAACTTTTATATTTAAATAAAAACGAAAAACAGTCTTGTCGTAGAGGTGGGACTAAAAATTTTAACGGCTCGTTAACTCACGTAGGGTTGGCTAACTTTAGGTGGTTTTCCCTAAACGATAATCACGAGTTTGTGAGGTGAACGCACCAACTTTCGGCCAGTGTTAAGACGTGATGCCGTGACAGGTGCGACGCGTGCTCGTAATTAACATTTTGATTTGAATTTGGAATTCAGTTGGTAATTATTTGCATTCGAATTTAGAATTATAAATCAAGATGGCGGATTAAGTAATTACAAGGTCATACTATTTATACTTGAGATTGTTGATTTTAACATACATATACATTACTACTACTACATTAATACATTGTTGATATAATACTAATACTACTACTATAATAAACACAAATACTAGTTTATTAAACAATGTAGACCAACACTAAAACTAGATTTTTAAACAGAGACCAAAAATGTGAAAAGTTCTATGATCGACTATATGTATGTTTTTTTTATAAATGTTAAGCGATTTCTCCGCCAATTGTCGAACAATTTTCAAAATATATTTTTTTATTCAAAAGGTTATACGACTCCTGTGGTCCAGTTCGCGTTACTTCTAAATCATTCTCACCTTTTCTTTACATCGTATATATGAACTCTTGTAATACGGACCTTATTGTGAAGATGATAGGGTTTACAACATAATAATGATTAATCTACCCTACAGCTATTACTTTTACAACAATGAATTACAGAAAACCATACCTTTACATCAGATATTCAGTGATAAAGCGTAAGATACGGTTCCATTAGGCCTCAATAAGGCTCCGATAAGGCCTCGCCTCACCTATTAAGGCCACTCGCGGTCGATATGAGGCCGTTTCTGATCATTCGGGCCCATTTTACCCAATAACATTCAGATAACGAGTGATTGGACAGAAATATCGGAAATTTTTGGCCCGGGGGATTTATAGAAGAAACGATAAGAATTTAGGTGAGACGAAGTTTTATTGCAGAATTAAGTGACCGTTTTATAGATGGCGATGAGAAAGAATTATTTAAATAGGCTCATTAGATCTGAACTCTTGGTCTTATTTTTGTTCGGCAGACATTTATTTTTACACTTCATATACCAACATATATTACGTCATACAGAGATCAAAAGCCGATTGATGCGAAACATACATTTGTTATATAATTCATGTTCAAGAGTTTCAAGAATATGAACGAAACCATATCTGCAATACAATGTATATAAGTGTAGTTTAGTATATTTTTGCAGTTTACAGTTTGCAGCAACCATGTTCAGAGATTAATATGTAATTTATGTAAAATATGTAAACTGGTTAGTACCCACGAAAAACAAGAACCATGTCCCAAGTTTTTTTTTTTTTGTTTTTGTTTTTGAGGATGATACAGTGTTGTCTCGTGTGGGGATCGAACCCACAACACAACGCGGCAGCATAGTGGTGAGGTGACCGCTTAAACCACTCAGGCATTGTGTTTAAAACAGATATATTTTTAGATTATATTATAACAAATTAACATTAATACCTAACAAAAAATAAAATGTTGAAGTGAGATAGGTTTAGTACGTAATTGTACGAACGAATCAATAAATCTAATTAACTTTTAACCTACTTATAAAAGTAGGCGAATTTAGTCTAATTAAAAAGAATAAAATTTATTAACCAATTTAAAAAATTCCAGCAATGTTTTCGTTTATTAGTCATTCTATTTTTTTAATTATATTTTTATTCTACTCGTAGGTGTTAGCCAGCCAGTATAAATTCGAAAAAAATATTCTATCAATGAGGTGACACTTGTGACGGAACAATGTGGTTTTACTCGGTTCGAGTCCGACATGCCACTTCACCGGCAGCTCCGTTGAGATGATGACTCATGAGGGTTTTCACACGAAAAAAAGAGGAAATAAAACAATTAATTCTTAGTAGTTCACAAAGAGCAACTCTTACAACTTATTTCTAGAAAATCGGCGAATATGGAAGTTGATATGGGGCGTGCCCATATCAACTTCCATATTCGCCGATTTTCTTCAAACATTTTCTCAGGGTCCGATCCGATATGTCGCGATACCAACTTCAGTCATTAACTACTCCTGCCTAACACTTTTTCTCAAAAACTTTTTCAATCAAACAACACCAGACGGCAATTTATTATCCTTTGACGCCATTTTTGTTCGTTCCTAGACATTTTGTATGTGTAGATCGAATAAAATAGGTCAAACGAATGTTTTGTTCTGAACTACAACAGATCTTATAGATTACATACACATATATTTACTCACACTTACTTCCGCGAGAGAGTAGGCAGAGGCGTCTCAAGGGTTCAGTATTTACTAAATGTAATTTAGTCCCACTTACGTAACAAGGGGCAAGCCTATTTTATTAAACCAAACGTTTTTACTCACCTGTGTACTTCCGTGTAACCCGACTAGTGTAGGTAGTGTTTAGGTTCGAGCGCAATATCTTCTCGTGGATTTCATATAAGGTGACTTAGGATCAGACTGTTTTTTTTTTTATATTAGCCTACCATAGTGACTCCGCTTTGCCTGATGGAAAGCAATAGGTGGAGTCAAAGAGTGGTGGTCACCATCCTCATTGCATGTCTAGTCAATGCAGCATGGTGACCCACACTATGGCGGCCTGGTGAGATGCTTTTTCACGCCCCGCTTAAAAGACCCGGGATCAAAGTGGGAAGGAAACACGTGCGCTGGTAGAGAATTCCAGGCTTTTACCGATCGGCACAGGAAAGAAGAGCCAAAACCGTTTAGTTCGGGTACGTATATTTTCGACGCACAAACGGTGACTCCTCAGGCCAGCACGTGTAGTCCTGTAGAGGAAGGGAGAAGGTGGGACCAATTGTAAGAGCTCATCAGAACACTGCCCGTGATGTAGGCGATAGAGGACTGCCATAGAGGCGACATCTCTTCGCAACTGCAGAGGCTCAAGAGACTGGGTGATTTCAGGACAGTCGATAATGCGGACTGCGCGCCGTTGCAACCGATCGAGAGCGTCAAGCAAATACTGCGCATAGCCGTCCCAGAGATGAGAGCAGTACTCCACGCAGGAGCGAACCTGGGTCTTGTATAAAAGACACAGTTGCTCGGGCGAGAAGAACCGTCTCACCTTGTTCAAAACGCCGAGCTTTCGCGAGGCCGCCTTAGTGGCACTCTCGATGTAATCGCGCGGATTGAGATCCCGGCAAATATCCATACCCAAGATACTAAGCCTATCCGTATGTTATCTGTCAGACGGTATATATACAATAATAGGCTTGTCTTCTATTACTATTAAAAGTAAAATATATATATTATATAATTGTGCAAAATGTGTGCTGAACCTCCCAAACTACCTATTCGGGCATTCCTGAAATACACACGGGAATAGAATCATGTTTTTAATTAACAATGTTCACTTCTTATATATAGAAGATGTAATAACAGGCAGGTACTAGAAAAACCAAAGAACTTGGCTAATAAATATCTATAAATAAAATACCAGTATAAAATAAGTACACTACTGAGGAAAGTGAAGAAATCTTTAATAATAATTATATATGTACATACATACAATCACATCTGTACCCTCGAAGAAGTAGGACTATTTTATAATCCTTCTGACGTAATAGGAGCAACGAGCATGCAAGGAGAGATGTTGAAAGAAGAAAGCAGAATAAAAGGAAAGGAAAGGGTTAGCGTCGCAAACCTGTAACTTGAACTGTCTGAAACCAGGAAGTACGAGCCATTTAACAAATAAAAAAAAACGTGTGAATATGATGACACAAGGTGGTAAATATATATTTTTTTTTTCGTGTGGCAACCCCCACGGGTCATCACCTCACCGGAGCTGGCAGTGAAGTGGTATGTCGGACTCGAACCGACTAAAACCACACGGTGTTCCGTCACAAGTGGGTCTATTGCAAAGGACCTAGGTATACCCTAGGAGGGATGCTTCCAGGAATGGTAAATATATCTGTGATTGACAACAAACTACTATAACTTTTTGTCAATGTTTATCTTACTTTAGAAGTCAGTACGTTACTCGACTGCGGGTTATATCAGTTCATTTAATTAAATAGTATATTGTTATTGTATTTGGTACTCAACATACGTTATAGAATTAGGTTATTATCGAATAATATGAAATGATTTTAAAACAAAGCAGACTATTTGTTAGATTGTTATAATTATATACTATACGGATAATCGCACTTACATAGAATCCGTTTATCCGGGCAAGGTATATTATCCGGACATTTTGTATACTATTATTCTGATGATAAGGATAAAGTGAAAAGTCACTTGTTTTATAATTTGATATTTTTATTTTTAATATGTAAGTCAGTAATTTTACATCGTATTGAGTAAAAAATAGTTAAAGGAACTCAAAATGATTTGACTTGTGATATTATGTATCTTATATCACAGATTAATTAGGAACATGCCGAATAATTTACGTACTCCGATGTACTAACATATTATATAAAATATGTTTTTGTATCGATTTTGGTACTCGCCGTAAATATTTAAGATATACCTAAATAATTAATTAAATATTTAGTAACTAAGCATATGTTAAATTACTGTAATCAAAAAGATGACTGAAGATAATCTATTCAAGAATATATGACATATGCAAATTAATTATTATAAAATTGACATATACCAATAAACATACATATTTTTACATAAACTATGTTCGGTATCGAATTCGGTACTCGCCGCGGTAGACCTTCCCTATTAGGCAAGCAACAATGTGTTATTTCAAATTCTGAACTTGGTATTTCAATCACCATCATCGTTAGTTATGTACAGACTGTCCTACTACTCATAAGCAAGTGTTTTGCACCGATTCATTACAATCATTATGTATTTGTAAATATATGTTTCAGTGCTTTGGGACTATCGTGTGAATCCCCAGTAGGGTCATCATCCTACTGGGACCAATAGGGTGGTATGTCGGACTCGAACCGACTTAAACCACAAGGTGTTCCGTCACATAGTCCTATTGCCGGGGTCTTAGGTGTACCTTTGAAAGGAAATCCCTGTGCACCCCGGCAGACTTGGTCGCCTATTGAACAACAGACGACCCCGCTGTGCTGTAGCATCACTATTGAAAGAGGCGCTCGTGGAACTCGGCGCCGCCGTCTTGGGCCTGCTTCTGCTAGAACAGTGGATAGCCCTATCTGTCGCCCTCAGGCCAGCTCTTATGGAGGCCGGAAATCAGTTTGCGCTGTCCGGCGTCTCGTGCGTCTTCTGCGGGATGGGAGAGCACTAGACCTCTCCCGTTCCCTTTCCGCCACCTCCTTGGCGAGCATCACCTCCTCGCAAAACGAGGCAGCAGAATCCCACGCACTCTCGCTAGAGACTGTGGACATAATCATGGTCTCCAACGAGAGGTTATGTATGCTTAATTGCCTAATGTAGAACACATTATTTTCTAGACATTTTTGACATTTTAGAAGAATTAACACAAAGGCGGAACCTTAAACAAATTAACTAATTAGTCAACATTAAAATTAATATTATATATTATTAACATAAATGTTGCGACTGAGTGACAAAAAGAACGGATATTTGAATTAATATATTACCAGTTTCATACATTTTTTATACATTATTAGAATGAACATGTTTTTGCATTTTCTTTTAACATCCTATTCTCGCAATTAGGGCACTTCATTAGTGAACGTGAATGAACGATGAATGAATGGAATTAATGTGATGGCATTTTTTGTTGCTTGTCGTTGTTCGCCCTTTACAGAGAAATTAAAAAACGGCTTATTTTTGCATTAAAACGTTTATAATTCTGGTTGACATATGATATTGTTGCTGTTGGTGTGAGTTCTATACGAAACATAGACTAAAAAGCACCTCACAATGTACAAAAAAAAAAGTAGGTGTGATACAGCCTCATCAACTATATCATATATATAACTATATATATGACGCCATACACAGCCACTGTACTAAGTATATAGTTAGATAAATAGTCCTTAAATTTCATTGCGATACTTATTAAAAAAATGACAAAAAACTTGGAGCTTATCATTAAATAGATTTTTTGCCCTCCTACAATAAACTAAGTAGAAAATTCAAACTCTTTGCTCAATTTTGATTGAGATATGTCTTAATAGAAGAACTTTTTTTTATTTAATATTAAAAAAAAATTTACTAACTGATGATAACATCGAATCGGTCTATCATTAATATTTATTCGTTCCTAAAAGAAAGTAGTTCATTATCGTCAGTCAGCCCTCTCCCAACGTTGGAAGTAGTACAATATATATTAAGCATAGATAGATAGACAGAATATTCTGTATTGGACACTATTCACAAAATTCAGTTGAAAAAGACATTGTCTTAAAAAATGGGTGGCCTTATCGCTAAAAGTAATATCTACCATCCAACTTTGGATAAAGATAATATTCAAATCGTTCATGATAACACGGTAGTTGATTATATTAACTATTCAAAATATAATACATATACATATATATAGATACGCGTATATAGGTCATATAAATACATACAAAGTCGTTTAAAATACATAACAAAATGTTACAGATAGCAGTTTAGCTCTTTGTTATGGAACACTATAAAATAAATAATATTACAGTGACAGATAATGCCACTTAACCAAAGTTTGAGCTAAGTATTAGTGTTACTTCATTTTCTTATCTTAATATATAATTAACTATTATTCTAAGAGTTTTATTGGTATCATAATTATGTTTAGAACCTAACTAATATATGTATATATATTAAGCATGTGTATGTGCAATTTCAAATTGGTAACCAAATTATCCGGATAGAGTTTTGGAAATATCTAATATATCCGAATTGTAAAACGTCTGGATATTTTCATACCCTAGTTATTTAACACCCTTCTGTTGTCCCATTCTTAAAAAATAGGTTATTTGGCTTTCTATATATTAAACTTTTTTACATACAAATTGTGTTACAATACAATACCTACAAAACATATGTAGGTTCGATTTTGTTTTTGTTAAGGTTTAAGACGCACTCTTGATTTCTTTGGAGATTAAGAGAGTGTGATCAAGAGTGTTCTTATACATATATACACTCACGCCTGCACCGCTAAGGGGATAGCCAGAGGTGTATTTAATGCCCATATGTTGCCAAATATAATGTAGTCATCATTCACGTAATAAGGGGTAAGGTTATTGCCGACATGTGGACAATTTCTAGTTTCTGCAAGCCAATCAACAGTCTTTAGAAATGTACTCCTTTTAAGACGGGAATGAAGGAATATAGCAAGATTTGTAGAAGGGAAGTACTCGTAATAATCGAGACTTTTGCGTCCTACACTAAAGGTCTACCCATCTCCCATAGCAGTAATAACATACCATCTGGTCTCGTACCAGACCATTAGATTCACGTACATCATCAAACGAAAAGTTTCCATAAATGAACATAAAAGGCTATGAAGGGTCAAGTTAATAGTCAAACTATAGTGACGGAGCGTGCCTGAGGTTCCCTTCATCCCTTTAAATGCAAAGCAAATCTAATGCACATCTCAAGAATTCACAAGACAGTAATAGTTTCATAATAAACAGAGTACTTGCCAAATTCAGTTCAGAACAAACTATAACCCGGGTATTGTTAACAAGTTGGGAACAAAAGTAATTTGCATTAACTGGGTGGCCAGTGTGAGAAGTTATGCATTAGGAGCTGGGACTTAATTGCTTGTGGACGGCATAACGGATATGGGGCATTAGAAATGTGGGACGTTTGGTCAGAATCTGAGTATATTGAAATCGGGTTGAGTTGGAAAAGTAATTATGGTTATAATTCTATTTAGTAGGGGAGGAAATGGCGAGATTGCCACTCAAATCAGGGTCATCAGCATTATTACCCATCTACCAAATAAATTGAAAATTACTTTCTTTTCAACCGACTTCAAAAAGGAGGAGGTTATCAATGCGACTGTATATTTTTTTTTATGTTTGTTACCTCAGAACTTTCGACTGCGTGAACCAATTTCGATGTTTTTTTTTTTTATTTGAAAGCTTATGCTTCGCGGGTGGTCCTATTTTAATTTGGTCCAGTTTTGACAAGCATCCATGAGAAAACCATGTAAGTCTTAATTTTTCATTAAGCATATGCGCGACAAATGGACGCATAACTCAATATCAACCGAACCAAACCGATTTCGATTATTCTTTTTTTATTGGAAAGGATTTATTTTAAGGGTAGTTAGATGAGAGTTTGGTCCAGTTGTGGCAATGACATCCAATGGAAAACCATATTAGTCTTAAATTTTGTGATAGACGCA
Organism: Tyria jacobaeae; assembly: GCA_947561695.1. Taxonomy (NCBI): domain Eukaryota; kingdom Metazoa; phylum Arthropoda; class Insecta; order Lepidoptera; family Erebidae; genus Tyria; species Tyria jacobaeae. The sequence goes on along the minus strand of OX387217.1, from coordinate 21,185,025 downwards.
TTGAAGTCGGTTGTCTACTTTTTTAATGTCCGATTATTTTCATACATACCTTAAGTCTGTATTTGTGTAAAGAGTTAACAGAAAGAAGTCTCCATCTTTTTTCTTAAAACGGTCTTTGTTCATTTTTTTTTTATTATTACTAATACTGAGTCCCACAAAACAGTACAGACTCTTTCACTGTTATTCTTTAGAAGAATATTTTGTTTGATAGCCATTATATACGATATATTCCCTTCATCTTAAAATTTGAATATCACTATTAAAACGTCTAATCGTATTCCCAATGAACCCTATTAAAGCACAGAGGCTATAAAAAAGAACAAAATCTAAGACAAACATCCAAAAGTTAACGGATTAGTCTTAAAAAGACAAAGTTTTGCAGTAAAATTTTATGTATATAACTCCGGGGCAATTTGCGAACCTGCCATAAATACTGGATAATAAATAGCCTTTAAGTTTTTCCCGTAAACATTTTTCGCGGTTCTTCTGAGACTTCTTTTAAAACATGCATATAAATTAGTTATAGTCGTGGTGTTAGGGGAAACGTCACTGTTGGGCTGTATACACTGGCGCAAACCACAGAACATTGTGCTAAGTAAAACTATCAATCAATAAATCTATCAGACACAAGGTTCACCAAAAATTATTACAAAGAACAAATTATCTGTAAATCATACAAATAATATTCTCCATGATGACAATGGCAACTACACTCGACTTCGTGTCAGTTAGCGAAGAGACCAGTTAAATACTATATATATACTCCTCTGAATAAATAATAAAGAGATATGACTAGGATTCAACGTACATACATACGAAAATTAGTCCGTGTAATTCAGTTGACCTTCAGTCAGTGTAATTCTTGTATTGCTCAGTCAGTAAATCTTAACACAAACTAACTAAACACTTCCCCTTTAGCTTTAACTATCTCACTGTACTGCTAATCCATCAGAGCGATTATGGCGATGTGGTACACTATCAGTTAATTATGTAGATTTATGGGTGACAAACGACAACCAACACTTCAACTGAAATCGACAGGCAATGTCCTATATGTCACAGTGCAAGTTCACTGTCCTTATCCTTCCCACTTACGGTGGGCTGCAAATTGTTGTACACAGAATTTCTTGCTCTGTATTGTGTAAAAAAATTCTGAAAGTAAGTTATTATTACTTATATTAGGGTAAGGTTTTTTGTCTACTACACATTTAAGAGCGTTTTTTACTTTAATTTGAATAAATGCTATTTAAGCTTCCAGAATAATCCTAGCAAACCTTTTATGTTACCATCTCAGAATGTGACTCTGATGAGCCATGGTTCTAAGACCGTTGTTCTACAACCACCTAACAATCCCCCATGGTACATGAGCTACTGTGGGCTAGCACCTACAGCAAATAAGTGTTTGTTTTGTTTGTGTGTCCGTGTGTCGACACAAGTTTCCGTACGTAACCAGTGCAGTAGTAACCTTCATAATCATCAAATTTTTCTGAAGGGGAAAGATACTATGAGGTCTGTGTGTTCTCCTCTCTCTCTCTGTCTCTCTCTCTCTCTCTCTCTCTCTCTATCTATCTCTTTCTATCTCATCTCTCAACTGCACCCCCGACGGAAAGTCCGATCACTTCACTTGTAACCAAGACCGGTGCGGTCGGACCGGATGCTGTTTACTAAAAAGGGTTGCTCAAATATCAGTTAGCAGCATATTTTTCTGTCGTTTAGCAAATTCAATATAAAATTAACTACTATTTTTAGGACACACGTCTTAAAAATCTGAGGTCAGTATTGAAGGACTTCCATAAGTCACCAACTAAAAGGGTGTCTGTGAGATCATTGTTCTGATAATCTAGCTTATCTTTATTAGCACATATAATTCTTATGTCTACATCATCACAACATATGTATTTCACATAATGTGTGTTCATAAATAAAGAAGTCAGGAGTAATTAAAACAGTCCGCCAGCCCCGCTATCAAAAGAGCCCATCGCATATTTTTTACTCAGACCCGATAGCAAAAAGTCCGTTACTTTTACGTTTATGTTCTACAATCTTTTTATTTTATCTCTTCTTGAATTAGATTATTTATTTTGACGGAGGTAAAGGTCGACCATTTTCTGATAAAAGTATTCTCAAAGTAACTTTTTAAGACTGTCTATGGATGTATGTATTATGTTACTTTTAATTTAATTTATTTAATTTGATTGTTGCGAATAAGGGTCTGCAGCATAACCTCAGATTGATACTTTACAAAGGTGTTTGATATTTTAGTCATCATGTTGTCCCAATTCATTAATAGAAAATTTGGAATTCAAATTCAAAGAGGTTAGCAATAAAAAAGTGTATCAAGACGGAGTTGACAGAATAACAAGTATACCATCTTTAAATCAGTAATAAGCATATGTTTTAAACTTACTGTGATCAAGAAGATGACTGAGGATAATCTATTCGAGAATATGTGACATGTGTAAATTAATTATTCAAAAAAACTAAACTATATGGGTATGCCTAAATAATTTACATACATCAATAAACAGCTTTATACGAGTAAACATAACGCAATATATCATTCTACTTAAAATGATCTCTAGCAAGGGTACTACATTAATTCAACCCGTACACGACTCCAGCTGGAATTTATTGAGGAAATGAGTTCGTGGACTTCCTCCACCAGATGTTATATAAACGAAATATGAACTTCTAAATAAATATTTGAACACTTTTTGCAGAAAAGTCGTTACCGTAAAGATTTATGATTCGACCAGCGGTTCTATCGTTGATTGGTATTGCTGAAGTATTGGCGGAAATGTTTTTGAATTTTAGATTCAGGCTTTTCAGGTGCTAAACGTTTTAGTTTTTCAACAGAAACATATCAATACGTATCTCACATGAAATCGTTTTATGTTTTATATTAAAACTAAAAAATACTTTATTGGTTTTGAAAAAGTGCATTTGCATTCCCAGAATCCATTTAGAATTTATTTGAGTACATATTTACTAGAAAAATATTTGTGTATTTCGATACGCTACAAAATAAAGTTTGGTGTACTTCAAAATGAATTTTGGTTATGAAAATTCCAAATACACTGCGTAGGTATGAGTTCTTTTTAAAATTATGAAAAGATTCGAATTTCGAAAAACAACAAGCCTACTTAATTTTAATTTCTTGTTCAAATTCAACACCAAATTAATATAAATCCTAAACTCAAACAGGAGGCAATGCCGCGAAAAAATAAACGTAACTCAATTTACAGCGCAACATTAACTTGGAACGTAACAAGGTTATAATAATACTCGAAACATAAAATAAATATAAAACATAGCATCACCATCCAATCATATTACGATGAATAACTGTGCTCGTTCAAGGTTTATATGATACTCACACCCTCAATCCTTCACAAGTTGCTAGGACTTCTCAACAAATTACTACTGATTTTGTATCCAAATATGAAACTTCGTACTCTAAATGTCATAACATATTTAAACTTTAGAATATGAACTATATAATGTCTTAATGGCTTCCTTGTTTTAGATAGCTTTCTGTTTTTAATAATATTCCCAAAAATTTCGGACTGGCCTTTCATAGCATCAAAAGTTACTTCGGTTTAACAGAAAATTATAATATCGTCTGAACCGAATTTAGAAGTTAACATAACACACAATAATAGTATTGAAATGACTCGAATTGAACCTCAAACTTTTAAATAGATATGTTTTTATTTTATTTTATTGTTATTAAGAAAAGAGTATACATAACTTTCCATAGAACGTCCAGTAAGAAACCCGTATCTTAAGTCTCACGTAAAATATGATACCATTTCGAAAAGGTCATAACAATTAGAATATTGAAACGAATAAACCCTTACTACACCTCGAACACTGAGCTACGTGATATGCGTATTAAGTTCCACTACTTAACACATTTACAAAATACTCTAGAGACTATTATCTCTCCCACAATAGTTACCGATAATGTGAAATCAATTATCTAGTATGAGTTCCTGAAAATTAACGATAGATAAACGGCTCCCGAAGCTATCAACTGAAAGAGTAATGTTAGGATGACACAAATGTGAGAAGAATAGCGTTATCTTTCAGGAACTGTCCTATTTTCTGAATAGTACTATGCAACATTTCTCAATTCTGTAGTTAAAGCTGAAAGTGTAGCAAACAAACAAACACACTTTTGCATTTATTTTCTTCCTCGGAGTCAACACTCACTCGAACTTGAACTATGACTTTCCAAATTCCATCAATATTGTATACCTACGTGAACTAGTAATGGACAAACAATTATTTAAGTAGTAGTAGTATAGATAAAGACTCGTAAGGATTGGGAATTTTCTGTGGGGAGGGAGTACCGCAATCCACAAAAGATAAATGTAAGCCAAACATCACGTTCACGTGCATAACTACGTTTGTCATCTGTGTGTAAATAACTGTTGACAGAAAACGATACCTTCTACGTATTAATATTTATTTTTATTATTTATTTATGATCTTTAAAACTAACCTTTATATATATAAGTAAATATAGGATATATAAAATGTCAGTTATGGCTTTACGTCTCGTATCGAGTGACACCACATGCCATTGTCGAAATCGGTTTTGAAAAAGTGTATTTTTTTTAAGATTAGGTATACAATACTACTAATAAATAGCCACTCGTCATGATATTAATAAGAAGTACGTACCTACAAATCTGTTTAGGCGCTAAGAAGTTATTGTAAAAAAAAAAAATCTAATACATAGATGAACACTAATAACATTCTCTTTTAGGCATGCAAACAAAACAAAATGATAGTGTTTTGTTTTCTATATTCTTATACTCCTTGTCCAACATCCTCCACAATAGTAAAATATATAACACATTATAAATAAAATAAACATTTCAAATTACCCCCGCTGGGGTCCTCAGTACCCCGGTAAGAGCCCCATTTAGGTGAAGTATACCCCAATAAATAGTGGATGTCTCAGCCCGGCGGATCGCATTTTTCAAGTTAGTGAGCCTGCTCCTTTATATTTTAGAAACTAAGACACGATGCTTGTGACTTGCAGCATGTGTTACATACATTATTTAAAGTCCATTGTGTTGTTGTTTCATTGCTGCTTCTGCGCTTTTGAACTAAGTTGAAAGTCTTATTCTAAATTGTATTTTATTTCTTGCTAAGTAATGGTCGCTAAATTAATGTTTTACCGTGGGAGAGCCATGTCAACATGTATGACATTCAGTACTGTCATACTGAATGTCATACATGTCATACCACGGCCTCACAAAAAAACTTAGTCAAACAATGTATTGTCGAGTGAGTGAGAGTACTGGAGGCCCAATTCCCCCTCTCCTCTCTCCCCTCTTACCCGCCCCCCCCCGTCCCTCATCTTACTCAAGACAGGCATTTACGACTCTCGAGTTGCAGGTATCCATGGACGGCGGTTGTCATCAGATGTCTTTTATGGTTTAAGGGACAAACGAGCTGACGAATCCCTTTTCTGATGTCAACGGTTGCTCAAGAATCTTCACAAGTAATCAGAATTCTGGTGTGTTACCAAGGTATTTTGAAAATCGCCTCACGTTATCATCCAATACACTTATCATTATCACCACTATTAATAAACTGTACACCAATGTTGCTATCGATAGGATTTAAATAAAAAAAGATAAAAAGATTTAAAAAACTTATACAATCACAGTGAGTGTAATTGTCCTCTATAACAATTAATACTGGGTGCGGTACTAATAAACTTACTTAAACTTAGAAATAATATTCATTTGGATTTCCTTTGAGTCATCACATTTTTATTATTTTTGCTCTCAGTACAAACTATCTCCTATCGAAGTATGGTTTTTTTTTTTATATAATAAAATATTGATATTTTTATATACCTATGAGTTTAAAAAGATTTTACTGAACTGATCACCATTAGCAACTTAATTATTTCTATTTCGATCTATAATCTATCTAATCAAGGTTAAAAAAAAGAACTACTAGCAATGAACACAAAATCAATGCGTATAATTTTGCTAACGCCTTGCTATCACTGCATGAATGTTCGCCACAGAAATTTGGTTCAACGTGATTATTATCCACACTACTCTACTCGATTATTTCGATTATTTTCGATGTGCGAATACCATCGATTAGGCAATAAGCTGAAGCTGTATCCAAACCGCGTTCGGCATTCGAACGTGACAGTACTGTAAGAATGTTTCAAACTGCCGCGTTGGCATTCTACAGTTGCTAGGGTTGTCAACATTCAGCTTTTTAACGCACATTTTAATTTTACAGTAAACAAGTCCCCTCTTAAAAAAAAAATACTAGCCTGCACAAAGCAAATGCAAATTTCCCGAAATACGACGACTACACTTATTTTTTTTTAACTTGTGTAAAATATGTTAATGTGTTATTGTAATCTTATCGTTAAAGAAACAATAAAAATATTGACAATTTACAAACACTACGATTATGTTGGCATATTCCAATTTACGATAAAGCGTTTTTAATACTTTTTATATATGCGATAATAATATATCCAATTAATGCACAAAAACATTTACGTGTTAGAAGGAGACATTTAATAATTAAAAAAAAAAACAAAAGCCGCAGATAATAAGACATTATATTCCACTGAACTTTATATTTCTTACATTATTTACTTAATATAGTGCAGATTTTAAAAATAAGTAATTATAAATAGCTTTGGTTTATTTTTTGTCATTGTACATACATGTGTATCTCCAAAATAAACATCTATAAAAAAAAAAAAAAAATCCTCCTAAATAAATAACTGACAAGTAAGTTCGTTTTTGTTTATATTATTACTACCTTATTTTTTTTTACCATTTTTGTAAAATTAACAATCAAACATCGGTGCCACGTTTATAATCTTCTTCTGTATTTTCTCATTAACATCCCTAGCATCCGTTTTCATAGTTGGTAACACTAGTCACCACTAGTGAGGCAACGAGCGGGATGAAATATCTTAACTGACGTTGTTTAATTTCAGAATGTGTTGGAAATCCGTCAGGCCACATGTGCAAATCCTTCCTTCATTTCTAGGTTTTGTGACGTATACGAGTATCTAGTGGCTGTATTTATTCAGCTGGAACACATACGTAGTTGTTTAAATGATTTTAACATTTTAATATTTTATACTCGTTTTATCTCTTAATGACACAGAAGGTTGATGAAAAAATAACTGGAATCACTCTTTTTATTACAAGTCGATGGCAAATAATATTATAATTACTTAGGCTAACATTAGTCTTGACTTGTGGATCTCCATATGCAGCAAAAACATATGTATATCAACACCATCTAGCGAAGATGAAGTGAACCAGCAACTACTCTTACTAAGTTAGAAAGATCCTGCATCGTGACATAAAAGTTCTCGTTTTAGTTTTTATACAAATTCCCAATATCAACCGTTGAGTCGCGGTCCGCCAGGTATGATTAGCTGGCCTAGTGGGAAGATCCTCCTTTTGTGTTGGTTTCATATTGAGTATTCATTCTAGCAGACTGGCGAAACGCATCAATATTTCTTGGTCATTATCATCAGTGATTTTCTCTGTCTTTTCGGAGATTACTTATAGTGTCATGTGGCGATGGTAACGCCTACTTCAAAAGTTCAAACAAGTCAAAAAGTTTTGTATATTTTATCACCAATACTTTCTATGTTACCATCTAATGATTTCTTTACTAAAAATGTTTAAAGTTCAAGAGACAAGCTCACATCACTCTAGACTCACTCTTACATACAAACACTTGTATGTTCCCCATCCGCTTGGTTCGACGGAATTTGACGGAAATCGTCTCACAGTAATGCATCTCAAACAAGGCAAGCGATTTGTCTGATTTGACGCACAAAGGAATTTAAAGTTCCGCTCCACTACGCCAATTTACCCTTCGTTCATGCTTAAAGAGAATTTCAAACGGATTTTAATATAATCTGATGTTATTGAGAGAGCTTTTAAAAAGGTTGCTCTTGATATAATGTGATTTGTGAGATTTTTTTTTATCGTTATGTCTTATACAAGTTACTTACTTTTATTGTTTCCGCAAAGTAGATAGTTCTTTAATGTAAATGAAATTATTTTTCAAGTGAATTTAGTAAGATGTACAGTTCTATACGTCAAATAGTTGATTAAGCTTAAAAAAATGGATTTTCCTTTCTTTGTGAAAATTTATTTTCTTTGCTAGTTGCTTTTCCTGGTTGTTCTTGCTTGGATGAGTACACATTTCTAAATGACTTATTGTGATTTTTCTAACAATATATAACAATATATAATAAACATACATCTTCAGAAAATTTCAAATATGGCACCGCTCTCATTGGTATTAAATACATAAATGTCAACCATCTTTCTTACGAAATATAGGTTTTATAGATCAATTTTAAGATCAAATTGTCACTTTCTAAATGGGGTTTCTCTATAAAAAGTCAAAACAATATCTCAAATATTTCGAATCGCTTCACTTTGTTCAGTATATGACCCTAAAATATATAAAACTATACAAAAATGAACCGGATTACTGTGATAAAGGTTAAATTAGTGCATATATTTTGCTATGTAAATTTGGATACACGGCAGTTTGTTTTTATATCATGGATGCACTCTCCAGAAGCTTTTTGCCTCGCACAACCAGCCTATGGAACACATTGTCGCCTGTAGTATTTCCGGACTGATACGACCTTCAAACCTGCAAGAATAGTGCGTACTCCTACCTAAAAGGCCGGCAACGCATTTGTGACTTGAGTTGCGGTTGTCCACGGGCGGCGGTAGTCACTTACTGTCAGGTGACCCGTCTGCTCGTTTGCCCCCTATCGCATAAACAAAACATTGTTTTTCTTTTATTTACATTGCCATGTAATTATATTAAAACTAGTTTAAAAGTTTAACGGATCAGAAATGGTGTCAAAGATATGATTGCTGTTTTACCAGTGAAATTTAAAGAAACTTCAAGTGTGAGTTGTACTAAAAGGAATTTAAAATCTTCAAAAAAGAAAGTAGGAACCTTGTTTTTAACAAGAGTGCACGGTGTTATACACTACTTTTTGTTTCTCTTAGCATAGAATGTCACAGTCATACTTTTATTGAACATTAATTTAACTACTTGTAATAAATATTTAAATTTAAACAACCATTTCTAATGACAAATGTTCATATTATACTTTATTTATTATGCTAAATTTGCTATTAAACACAACACATCATCTATATTAAACAGACCAATTTGCCTCTCATAAATCGCGTGTATTCCGTATAAAGTCTAAAGTACATCCGAGGCTAGGTCTCAAAGGAAGTTATGACAAACGATGTCGTTTCTAATCCCGATGAAAATTTACGCAAACATTGGCTTAGTTTCATCCTTCCTTAGGGTAAGTTAGAATTGTGCGCGGTGTTAAATTTGTCTTAGATGTAGCAGTTTTGTTTCTTTGCTTTGTATTTTCAAGTACGTAGTTGTTCAGTCCTTCATACAAAGTAAATGAGCAATGAATTTAATTTGAAATAGATCTTTTTAGATATTACCATCAAGGCCTCACCATTGATGGAAATTTCATCAAAACATAGACACATATATAATTTAATAAACTCGAAAAATAAATTACTAAAAAAGGTGAACAATCAAAAAATTATTAAATTTTAATAAAACTACACCCTATTTTAAAAATAACATACAATATTCAATAACTTTTCCAAACCCATTAGAAAGTGAGAAGTACATAAAGCCATTGAGGCCACGTTTATAAACATCAATCGGGTGGCGAAGGGTTAATCCCTTGGCACAAAAGACATATTAAGACGTATCTACACGTCAGAGGCAAATCTTTGGTAATCAATCAAGTGGGTACGTATTTGGGTTCAAACATTTGGGTTTTAGAAACAGTCCTATTGTCTCCGTTTATTTACATAGCTATTGTACTAAGGTTTGCTTTGTTATTATCTAATTGGCAGTCTTGGGGTTAAGCAATAATTTCCTTATCATTAACTGTAGTACATGAGGGTATTATTTTGTTATAGTTAATTTGTGTATTCCAACACCCTTGATGATATTTTGTGGAACAAACTAGTTGCTGTCCATGACAGCTATGTCCTTTTACTTTTTCTTATTTTCACATTTTTATTAGTAGAAGAAAACCGTAAACTAACTAACTGGAGCTGATCTAATAATGAAGCCAGGAAGGGAATAGTTAAACTTTTCAGCAGTTATTAGTATAACCTCGAGTTTTAGATCATTTGGTTTGTTTTAACGATTCAAACACATTACAGTTGAATAAGCGTGTTCTACTAAATCAAAAATATATATCCAATATTTTTTAATAAATAGAAAATTTACTAACCGTGGCATAAAGCATATATGCTAGAACTACTAAGAAAATAATACTATCACAACCAATATCAATTGCATTGTCAGCTCAGCGTGAATAGCGTGTGACGTCGCTGCCTCTCTCACATGTTTCTATACGATATCATACATCACTCTGTTTGCCATAACATATTGTATATGAAGCTGCAGTGCTGCAATACACAAATTTTAAATACCTTTTTTGAGACTTTCATTGAAACCCAACAAATTTAGAATTTGAAAACAATAGCGCGACTATATAACCTGTGATCACGAGCAATGTGCAACCTGGTAATATATTATGTGATCTAATATATAAAAAACGCTTGTCGATGAACGCGTAAGTTCAATAGCAACTGTTCCACATAGCGAAGAACCGAGAATTTACTTGTAGACGCATTATATTTTTTTTTATATTAAATAAGTATAAAGAATCTTTTAAAATTTTATACCTGTTCAGTTTTTATGTTTATAACTCAGTGGAAAAAAAATAGAAAGAAATACAGAACTATGAGTAAACTGCTGTGGTAGATATCTGTTAATTTGTGTTTGTAAGAAATACCTATACATCCTCTGCCATTTAAAGGAATGTACTGTCCAAACATGCATATAAGTTTATACAAAAAAAAAGGTCAAATAAAAATCAAAAGACTTGTTTATTTCGTGCAATATTATAAAAATAAATTTCCTGAAAAATAACATATTGAGCGCTATTACATCTAATGTTTTTGATTTAACAGAACTGGCTTAAACTGGGAACTTTGATGTCCCAACCGATATAATACATAAAACAGATAAACATAACGTTTGCTAATTTCACACTGATATACGTTTCACGGTCGTCGAATTGGATTGCAGTAGCTTTGATCAAACATACGTAGCAATCGAGAAAACCACTCGAGCGTTTCTGAGTTTTATTTCACTGATGTTGGTGTACTTCAAAGTTGTTACAACATTTTTATTTTTTTAGACAACTACCCGCATTAGGTATAATTTCTGTTAGTATTTTTTTTTGTGTAGGAAATAATTAGGTTCAAGTAAACGATTCACAAATATATTTCGTGTATTCCCGAAACTATACAAAAGTTAACAGATTACTTATTTCTTCTAACACGCGATCCACGGGATGGCATTTCTACATTATCTTTGTGATGATCCAGTTACGAGATGTACAGATGAAGATCTCGACCAAATTCAAAAACTCTGCTATTGTTTACGTTTTTTAATTTAAACTTATTTGGTTTCTATTGTGACCTGCCTAGTAAATGCAGATATTGTTTGACGAGGTTTGGTATTTATAACTTATTGTAGTAATGTGGCTAAGCAATATAGTCGACGCGAATTTAGCAATGTATACTAAAACCTTAATACGATGTCTGGTTAGTGTTCTGATCTGGATTGATCGGTTTAGAACTAAGCATTCTGTCTCAACTCTTTGTTAGCTAGAATAAAACAGAAAATATAAGTACAACTCAAAATAGCTTACAAACGTAAATATATGAAAGAAATATAAAACTCGACTGAATTTAACTCTAGTTAACTCTCTTTTTCTTTGTGACGGTAACTAGAAATATGATATCCTACGTCACTCTCACTATTAAGGCTATTCAAATGACACCGACTGACGAGACGAACGGACTGTTAAGAGCTAAGTTACGCCTCTGCGAAATTCGAGTTTCGTCAACAAGCTTAAAACAATAAATATATTTATATTTCTTCCCAGTACTGTTAAAGTACAATAAGCACAAACACACAACAATAATAACACTTGACTGCACGGATGGCGTAGCGGTTTAAGTGGTCATCTCGCCACAACGCTGCAGCGCTGAGTATCGAGGTTCGATCCCCGCGCGGGACAACACTTTGTGTAATCCTCAAATTGTTGTCCTGAGTCTGGATGTTACTTGTGTTCGTTGCTTGAATATTTGTAAAGTCCCCCACGACACATGAATTAATCCTTATGCGGAAGTTATCTTTCATAATAATAATAATACAACAACGACAAGATCGGCGAGAAATGAGACGTCGAGCTCCACCTCCAGCGACGAGTATTTCTCTCCGCCGACGTCGCCAACACCTGTACGTCGGCAGGGGAGAGGCCGGCCACCGTCTAGCTTAGAACCCCGAGGACCACTGTCCTCGAACAGGGTCCCCGCTGCCGGTGGTGATGTGCGCCGCATTAAAATGACTACTTACTACTTTTAAATTATGACGTTAACAATTAGTGTTGCCAGTATTATTTAAAAAAAAAAACTTGTATTTCCTGTTATTAAATTTTGATCAAACGCAATGCAGTTTAAAAGATATTTTAACCATTTAAAGTTTTTCTTGAAAGAGCCATGCTTAGGCACGAATGAGCTGGAGTACCAAAGAGACCAGAGTAAAAGCACATATTCCCCTCCACCCCTTCCCTATTTATACCCTCAAAGGCTGGCAGCGCACTTAAAATACTCGAGTTTAGTCTTTAGAGTTTAGTCTTAGTATACTCGAGTTTTCATTTACCAACAGCTACCATCATATGCCAAAAAGTCGATATGTTTACATTGCAATTAATTTAATTTTAAATAATTGAATTACATTTATACATATGAATACACGTTTGATTTTATATTTCAACAAAATACCACTGCATATCAAATTGCACGTAACAAATTGTTGGGATATAAAAAAAACTAATATGTAGTTTTGGTGTAGAAATAAAGTAATATTAATAGAGGTCATAGCGTTTCAGTTGAGAGGAACGAAAATATAAAGCTTTGACTAGGTACATCATACATTTTACTACATTACGCATACACACACATAAATTATTTACATTGATTACGCTTGAGCGACTTCAAAATTTTTTCATCAGGTTCATCTTTGGATACGCAAATATGACCACGTCTCTTAATATTAATGAAGCTCAGGTGGTTACCCATACCTTCGCCGGAATACTCATATCCTTTTACTTTTGTACAGTATTCTGTTTAATCCTAACAATCCTCTTTATCTCAAAAATCGTTTCAAATTTTAACACACCACGCATTCAAAGTTCCCTGAGTTATCTGAGAATATTTGATGGACGGAGAATATTTCCGCTGGCCAACAAACTTGCAAAACCTTATCCAATTTCATTAAACTAGAGTAAGAGCATTATATTTCCTCGTTAGATACTTGGTAGTATTATGTATATATTTATTATGTTTATGAATATATTTTGTTTGAATATAAATGCGTATCTATGTATTAACTTATGTTATGTGTCTACGTATATCTACGCATCTATTGATTATTGCAACCCCTCCTTGTAATCATATATCTCTCTCCATCCAATGGTTGCCTAGAGGAGTTCGCTAATTGCGATTAGGTCCCAAATGAGCATGTCATTAGTTATTAAATATTTCTAAGTGAAATATTGTAACTGACTGTGCAATGAAGTGTTCATCTATCTACTAATCTATACCTATACATATAACTAATTTGCAGTAAATAACCCAGTACCTATTTAACCGATCTTTAATAATCACAATCACATAATACTACATACTCTAAATTAACCTAATTGTAATTAAGTTACATAAAAAATGGCGTCTAATTAAACAGTTAACAAAAAGCAAGACATCGAACAACTATTCTGTTACTCAAATAGACTCACAACATGCATTTGAGATTAGCTGCCGACTGTCTCGCGTATTTAAATTAGTTAGGCAACTTGCAACTCTGTTGTTTTTTTTTAATTTGCAGTTGGGAGCTTTTAACTTTATACTTATTGCTGTGCATTTGCTGCGGGTTGGTTATTTGCATTAATAGTTTTCTTCTTACACTTGCTTAAGTTGTAGTGTAAGCCTGGTTACTATCTCATGAATTATGGTTATAGTAGTTCCTTTCTTCGTAAATAAGAAGAAAGAATCTAGGAGTGAAAACTTAGTAACCAATTTTTATAATTTAGACTCAAGTTTTGAATCTCCACTTGCTTGGTTCAATAATTTTATCATTCAAGTTTATTGTTTGGTCCCTCGCAGTGATTCATCAGGGGTTGATTGTACGATTCCCACTCCGTGAAAACATTTGTATTCATTAAAAGGTTATTGTCTGTGTAATATGTAGGTATGTGTTCACGATAAACAATTACAGAAGTACAATCTAATCTTAGTAATCTGTGTGGTTCTTGGGGGAGTAGAATAGAACCAATCCTTCTCTTCCCGTGGGTGTCATTAGAAGCGATTATGGGATTGAACTGTCATCTATCAAACACTATACTCGATGAAAATATTTTTTTTTTTTTTTTTTTTATATTATATTATAGGGGGGCAGACGAACAGACGGGTCACCTGATGGTAAGTGATAACCGCCTTCCATGGACACCTGCAACTGGAGAGTCGTAAGTGTGCTGCACGCCTTTGAGGGTAAAGAGGGATGAGAGTATGCAGGGAGGGGAAGGAGACGGGGATGAGGAGATGGGAAAAGGGGCGGGAAGTCATTGGAAAGGAATAAGGAGAGGAGAGTTAGGTCTCCGGAAACCTCACTAATCGGGGAAATGCAACACAAGTGTTGCTTCTTATTTTACTAATTAACAAAAACAAAGAACACCCAGACTCGGGACAACTTTTTCTGGATTACCCAAACTTTTCTCCCATATGGGAATCGAACCCACGACCTCCTGTTCAGAAGTCAGGGTTTGCAATATAAGGGCGTTTAAAACACCTCTGCATACTCCGTCTTGATATACCCATCTATGTAAATGCTATAGCTATTGCTCCCTTGTAATAAATAGAACTTAAAACTCAACAATGTCTTTAAATATTTTATAACTAAAAAACAGAATTGAATTGCAGTTGTGCAATTAACCGTTCCCTAAATTTGTATGCGTTGGGTGGCTTTGGCTTTAAAGCATTCTCTGTGACGCAGGGCGTTGATTACCGCTGCGGAGAACTTAACTAATTCAAGCTAAACGTGCCGGACGCTAGAGGAATAAGTTTCAAACTCTGCTTACCCAGACAATTGCGTGCTGCGGTTTACCACTTGGATAATGTGCACTGCTGTGTGATACCAGCCGTATTTGAATAGATTTAGTAGCTTGAAACAGAAGTGTTAATTATATGCATGAACTTGAAATAAAAATTTGGTCCTTCGAGCCGAGACATTTACAATAGTGTTGATTTGCAGACTTGCTAACATGAACTTTATTTAATTTAGGTACATCTAGAACACAATTAAGCATCTGTGGATTTGACATGTTTAAGTTAGGATACATGATTGTTTTTTTTTTGTATTTTTTGAAGACACCAAAGATTCAAAAATTTACCACATCTGTTTACTACTCAATAAACTTCTATACTTTTTTCAAATCAATATAGAACCATTTTACCTCCCAAAATATAAATAGGTCTACAAATCTCTCCAACGAACCCTAATGAAGTCTTGGTTCCGTCCGTCGCGGGACACTTTATCACCAAAACAGAGTCCTTCCAAAGATTTACGGCACTTTTATCACAAGTTTAAAGGCCTTCATAATTTACGCGTCTCTTACGCCACTGAGATTGTATCGCTCGACTGAAAAAGAATGGGTTCGATAATTAATATCTGTATTTAAATCTTTTGAAACCACTTACTTATCAGATTTTTTCAAGTTGTTTGATAAATTACGACGAGACAGTGTTTCGAGGTCAGAAAGAATTATCTTATACTGAGAGGTGTACTTAGTAATTTTAGGATTGTCTTCGTTTCTTTATCACTTGACCGGCTTTGTTTTGGTTGAAGTCATACCAAAGCTCACAAAGAACTTAACTCATCAAGCAATGCTGGCGTTGTGTTTCACCGAGTGAGTGACGTTATCGGAGGTGCAACCCCATCACCTCATTTTTCGTCCCCTCCTCTCCATCATTCCATCAGCCCACCCTCCTTTTCCCTCTCCCTCTCCTCACGGTGGCGACTCCTCAGTTGCAGGTGTACAGGCCGTGGTTATCACTAACCATATTACTAGTAGGTAGCCCTCATATGCCATTTATAAAAACAATATCTGTAATTTATTTGTTTTCACAAGATAGTTTTCGATCGAATTGCGTGCATTTTGTTCAAATGCCTTTAACCATCTAACGGCTGGGAACTTCTTTCCTACGATCGCACGTAAAGGGTTGTGTCTACTTAAATTAGTAAATGATAATAACTGGTAGTTACATATAATTCAAGAAAGGGTTATACGGCGAAACAAAAAATAAAAATACTGTGTCTAATGCACCCCTACTTACCCCTTGGGGTATACAGGCGTGAAAGTATATATGTATGTATGTATTCAAATATGAATAATATAAATTTAATTATACCAATCGGTATCTTAAAAGAACCATCTGTTAGCATCTACACTTAATATAATGTAACTTTAAATCCCTTTAAACAATCGGCATATTGTAATGTGTAACCACGAAACAAATTCGAACCTCCTCACAATGAGCTATACAAATAGTTTAGCTAAATATAATGTCACCCTTAATTAACTTAACACACTTTAATTGGCTTCAGCAGAAACAAATACTGGTATGTATGTGAATACATTTCGAATTTAAACAATGGTGTTATTAAGCGCTGTGCAGCTGGAACTTCTAAATTGAATTGAGTTTTGTTAGGGATCATATTGTGAATAGTCGTCCGGGCTCAATTTTATTATTATTGTAGGCTTAAATACTATTTTTAAACTCAACTCCGTCAGTGCAAGTCTGATCAATCGAATTTTGTGAAATTTTGTTTTGTAGTTCGAATATGCTAGCTAATAGTGAGTTTTTTTTTTACTTTAGGACACAGACGGACGGATATCTGTGTAGTAAGTGACATCCGCCGCCCGTGGATACCTACAACTAAAAAGTTGCAAGTGCGCTGCCCATCTTTGGGGGTTATGAGGAGGAATGACGGGAGAAGAAAGAGAATGGAAAAAGACCCTCATTCACTCGACAATACAATGCAAGCATTGATTGTCAACCGCTTTTCTATGACGCCGTGGTATTACTCCGGTTGAGCCGGTCCATTCGTGCCTAAATGATTCTCCCACGGTAAAAATGATTACGCAACCATCCAGTAAGAAAAATGTTCTAACATTATAGGGATAAAAATATCAGAAGCATCATCAAAGCTTCAGAAAATCTGGCTAACCAAAACGTTTGTGCCATTGAGCGTTTTGAAACCCAGTCGTGAGCTAGCATAGCCAATTTGATAATATTTTAACAAAATCATATTGCAAAATAACTATTAAGCCCATTTTAGTAACCACTAACTAAAAATACAGGTCAATATGCAGAGCAAAAAAAAAAATAAAAATACTTTGCAAACAGTGTCATAACTGAGAACCAATATCTATTCTAATCCGATTATCAGTCTAATAACTCATCTATTTGAACATAACATTCATAACATGTTTGAACGCTGTCTTTATACTTTGCAAACAGTGTCATAACTGAGAAACAATGTCCATTCTAATCCAATTATCAGTCTAATAACTCATCTATTTGAACATAACATGCATAACATGTTATGCATGTTGTCCTGAAGCGTTCAAACATGTTATGCATGCTGTCTTGAAGACAGCGTTCAAACATGTTATACGACTATAACTTACAATTACATTAGAATAAATGAAATCTGATATATACATATGTTGTTAAAACAAATTTGACGAATATTCGTTTTATTGACATCTAGCCTCACTTATACGTTCCCATAATTTTAATTCTTGATTTACATAACAAGCAATCTTTGGCTCGGGAGCCTTCGGGTATTTTAGTTAAAATTCGGGAAAGTAATGTAAATTTGCCAATGTAGAACACTTTATTGAACGATATATTTAATTTAAGATGATGAAAAAAAAAATAACAAGTAATATTTATGGTGCCCAGAGACAAATCTATTTTAATTTGACATAAAGCTGACGTAATAGTCTTCAATAGAAGGACCAATAACGTGGTATCTGTTTTTATACAACTACGTTTTATAAAGGTACAATTCACTTTATTTCGCCGATAAATAAACCTTTTTATATCAGTTTTATTAATGACCAAAAACTCTGATTTTGGCAGTCTTACCTTTAGCACAATTAATTCTCGTTCAAAATATCTATCATCTACTGACAAAGACAATTTAGAAGAACAAAAAATATCTCCGAATGGATTATCGAATTTGGGGACCCAGTATTTTATGCAAGGTACATTTAAATTTTAACTCTACACCTTTATACTTAAAGTTGACAGTCGTTTGTAGGTTTTATAGCCCAAGGTGACAATAACGTGTAAAATTCGTATCCTAAGACGATAAATCGAGTGGAATATCTCCAACTATTCAAAATCAGTTCGCACTCCCCTATAATGGGGTGGAATATCGCACCCCGTAATAGTATGCAATAAATCTCCTTTACAATCATATAGAATTTTGGTGATATATTGTTTAATCAAACTTAATAGTATAGATCTTTTATACCAACTAGGGTGGCAAATGAGCATACGTGTTGCTCATTGGGACGGTTATAACATAGGATTGTAATATCACGCGATTTCTACCCCACAATTTTATTATTGTTTAAAGGCTAATAGTTTACTAAAAAAGCTTAAATGTGTGTGTGTGAGAACTTTTTGGCTGAAAAACCGACACACAAATTTCCTAGATCAGGAATCAAAACCACTACTATTCACAAGTAGGGGGCTCGGACTTTTCGACACCAGCCGAGTTTCCGAGTTATATGTATGCGACCCAAACTTGCTTCATCTATTCCTTATATTCCCAACCCATCTAGGAATCTCTTTCCTTCCTTTTGTATCCTCATTTTCTTGTCAGTATACTGCAAATTTAACCATCTAATTCTAAAAATGTGTCCGCTGACAACAATAGGCCTGCCCCCTAATAATTTAAAGAATTAAAATGCAAAATGTGGCCGTAAATTACGCCAGCCTATTCCTTTGTATATGTACTATTTAGTAATGTGTGATACTGGCCTAAATGAAGCCAGATGTCAGTCAATGTGGAAAGCTATTTGAAATCTTTACTTACAATAAAGCAAAAGTTAAAAAAAGATCAAATAAAGCTTCTTTATTTTGTTTTTTAAAAGCGCTAAATCTCTGGAACTATCGAAAGATTTTAATGAATATTTTTTTATACTCCCAAAGTACACATTTCACCATTAGAATTTAATTCAACTAACGTAATAATTGGCAAGACTATACATCTTTACAGGGTAGAATATTTATTTAAGAAGGATAATGAATTTAAAATATTACGCTGTGAGCCTTAGGAGCATAGAAGTGACCATAAACTGCTGGTAACGACTAGTAAATTATATAAATTAAAACAGCAGCACTAAAATTATGTCTCACACATCACAGCTCATTGATGTTTAGAAGCTAATATAAACAACATTACATTATTTAAAGAAACAGACTGCCAACAAAATGTGGGTTTAAATAAAGCTGACCTTATAACCTAGGTAGAGAGGTTTTCCTTAACGAATGGGGCTTATTCATCATTCTGACAATGATAAAATCGAGGATGCGGATCGGAGGCCCCTCATTCGCACATACACACATACACAGTTATACACACACACATATAGACGTAATAATATATCCTCTTTGTAGTTATGAGCTCTTGAATATTCTATTTTTATTGTACTCTTGAGTTCGAAATTGAAAAAAAGCTTTTTAGTTGAGGTGAGATATATTTCAAACTAAGTCATAACGTAACTTCAGGTTAGACTAAACGACAGCTTTAAGCCAAAACTATCTTAACTATAGCTTATTTAGCAATCTATATGGCAAACATATATGTATATACATATATAAACATAAAAACAAAGACATTCTTTCATAATAATACATATATAAAATGCTGCTATATACTGTTTTCGTCACAAAATGTGAATGTGGGATTGTATATGCCAGTATTTAATACAAGGGCCGATTGATTACCCCGGTGTAAGTTCATGTGTGTATTTATACATGCAACAAGCAAGTCATGCAGTTTATGGAAACCTAACATATTAGATGTTATATTCTGATTGTGCAAGTACTGTAACAATCTTAGATAAAGAATTTGCTTCCATGAGCCAATGCAAGCGCATTGAAAGGGCACAAGGTGACTTCCTCTTTGACAGATATTCAGAGAAGCTTTAAATATAGTGCATACAATCATGGATTTGAACTGCGAGTTGTATGAATGCTTGATATAATATTAATACTTACCTTACAAACATTTTACTATAAAGCAAAAACACGAACAGAACTTTTAATGTATTCCACTCTTATTACATTGCTTTATAGTAAAATGTTTGTAAGGTAAGTATTAAAATTATGGGTCATGTTTAGGCACGAATGGGCCGGCTCGACCGGTGCGATACCACGGCCTCACAGAAAACCGGTTGTGAAGTAACGCTTACGTTGCATTTCCCCGAAATGAGTGAGGTTTCCGGAGGCCCAACTCCCCCTCTCCCCTCATCTCCTGTCTCCTCATCCCCCCTCTCTTCTTTCCGCTCCCTGCATCCCCCATCCCTCATCACCCTCAAAGGCGGGCAGCGCACTTGCGACTCTTGAGATTTCCTTGGACGGCGGTTGTCACTTACCATCAGGTGACCTGTCTGTTCGTTTGTACCCCTATAGTATAAAAAAAAACTATACTTTTTCCGTTTGGGTTAGGCAGAAACAACAGCCAGCCAGTTGATTATAGCCATATCTACATTTTATTCCTTTACTGTTATTAAAACGACGGTTTCGTGTATTTCTAACCTACCATTCTTCAGAACATCATTTTATTTGATTCTAATGTTTGAATTGTGCCAAAATCCATAAAATTTAATTAACAAATTTCCTTCTATTCATACATACATCAAATTCCTCTTATGAAAACAATTTTACTTTTATGAAAACTTTTATAAAAAAGATCGCCGATGTTGTCACTTCTGACCTCTTCTTTCTACAAAACACCATTGCGTTTGATACTGATGATTATGATGTGCCAAAATCAATCAAGTACTTTGACAAAGATTTTCCCCTATTTTATAGTATTCATTCATACCTTAACCCCAATGTTAGGCTACACAAAGAAACACAATAACTTAACCAACAATAAACTTCGGTTATAAATGTCCAATCAGGTACAAATAGAGTGCACCTTTTGTTAGAGGACTCTTATTTATGTGACACGATATATTTTCGATAAAAAATCTAGCTGAGACAATGTGGAAGCCGATCTGAGTCAGTTTAGATTGCAGGGCCGGACTGGAGTTGTGTGCACGGGTTCTTACAATATAATTTTATATTACGAGTGGAGATGATGCTCATGCTTTTATGGGTCGTAAGCAATCTAAAAGTTTAACAATTAAAATATTTTGTGCTTCTACCATTCACAAATTTTATTAAATCGAGTAACGAAGACTTATAAGAAAAATAAGTACTTGTTGAAGTTGCACAATAGCCTTTATCCAAATTTAATTAAATTGCATTGAGATTTTTTTTTTTTTTTTGCATTGCATTGAGATTGAAATAACAAGTACGGCGGTTTATAAAAAATATATAATTAACTATAAAACACATATCATATTGTTATAATTATGTCTTTACTTGCTGCCAACCTGTCTAAAACTCATGTAAAACTAATAATAAAGTCATAAATATTTGTTGTAGTTGCATGCACCCTTTTTAAGGTTGTAAAGACGTGCCTGGTTGCCCAGCACGTATAATTTAGAAGGGAGTCGTGGATTTAAGTGGTGCATTTGCTTCGATATCACCTGCGTCTTATTTATGGCCATAGACAGCAATATTTTCTTCAATAACGAAGTTTCTAGATAGTGTAGTAGACTTAGAATACTAGTAAACTTTACTTTCTTTGTAGTTTCTATAAAAAATATCTTGTGATAATGAAACATAGAAGCACCATATATTTTCTATAGGGTTTGATTCAAAATTGTTCTATTATTATACAGTATAACTGTATAACTGTGTAATAATAGTACAGTACAATGTTTTAGAGTTATGTGTACAATTATGGTCCAAATATCATCTGTCGTATTATGCTAATCAAATAATCACATATTTGAATTGAAATAAATCGTGACTGAAATGCGATAAAAAAAGGATTCTTTAATTTGAATCTTTTTCTCATTACTTTAAAACAATTTTAAATAATTATAATAATACATACATACTGACAGGACTATTGCTGCCAATAAGCCTGATATAGTGGGAAGCCTGGTATAATAGACCTATTAGATTGTTCACGACGATAATGTCGTGAAAGTTTAAAGTTCCTCTGGTTTAGCAGTTAGGGTCACTAACCACTTGACCAACAGGTCAGTTAATACTATTTTTAAAATAATTTTTATTTAAATATAAATTACGTTTGTTTCTGATTTGAACAATATCAACATTAATAAATCTTGTAACTACTTTGAAAACCCAATGTAACCATAGAATTACAATTACTAAGTAATTAACCGTACAACAACTTGTATGGCTTCAATTTCTAAGTAACATAAATACGTATTACGTTTCGCATCATTCTAGATTATAAGATCCTGTATACACGCGTTTTAATCAAATTATTCTTAAGACACTTTTATTCCCATTAGCGTAATAATAAAATTTACATAATAATAAAAAGTTTTTGAATAAACTTTTTGGAATTAAAACGATTGGATAGAATTTGTGTCGTTGACGTCTAACCAAAAATGTTTATAGCTGGGGAAAAAGTAATCTTTCAGGGTAAGATTCGAATCTATGACTTCTTAACAACAGGTACATGACTGTTTTACCTGAAATGTTATTTGTATAGTTTGTTTCTACTGCATATGGAAAAACGATCAATAACTCATTTGTTTTAAATTTGCGACAGCGACGATCGAAAACGATACCCTTTTTTCAACGACACAACTTCAAATAAAGTTTGGTTACCCTCTTCGTTTCTCTTCATTTCTCGATATGCTTTAGAAACAGACTGACTTATTCATTAGTGAATGGTTTTTGTTTTTAAATGTTTTTACTCTGATTTGTAAGCAATAAATTTGGATTTTACATTTAAATAATGCTCGCGGATAACTTTTTCAGTGTGGTTTATAATTCTTTGCTTCGTTGTATCTTGTGTTGCATAGCTACATACATAATTTATATCTTGAACCACTGTTATTCAATACTATTTTATTTAAAATATATGCAGAGCCTACGAAAGCATAACGCTTGTATTACTGACATCCTAAAGGGATTTTAAACTGTGATTTGATATAAAGTGTAACTATGTTTGAAATTCTGCTTCAGGGGCAACAGTAATTGCAGTTTTTTTTTTTTTTTTTCATGTAGAATATAGTCGTTTACAACTTGGGATTTATGTTTTTGGCATCACAGTTTAAACGTGAAAAGCTTTACAATAAATTGTATGTTGAAAACGTTATATTCTGAATAGTTTAGAACACATTTTTTTAAAAGAAGATTTAAAAATAAGAGAATTTTCAAATAGCATTTGAGCTATCAGACGTTAAAACATCTTTAGGGGTATATTTTTAATAAGTAATCAAAATTAGTATTCAATAATTTTATTTGCATTCATTTACTTGTTTTCATTGACACTTATGTAATCAGAATTTATAAAATACGGTTAACGGGCTCAAGCTTCCCGGCAACAGCCTATTCAAGCTACTTGGTGGAGGACTCTCACTTACTACTGCTAAGTAGCTATTGCTTATTCTCCTAAATCCTATAGTATAAAGAGTTTGACTGCACAGATGGCGTAGCGATTTAAGTGGTCACCTCGCAAACATGCTGCCGCGCAGAGTGTTGTGGGTTTGATCCCCACACGGGACAAAACTTTGTGTAATACTCAAATTGTTGTTCTGAGTCTGGGTGTTCTTTGTGTCCGTTGTATAAATATATAATGTATACACCTTGTATAAAGTACCCCATTTTTACCTCTTCTATTCCGCTTCTTTTTCTATATGTAGTATAATTCTAATTTCTCATCTGATTCCAAAGTAATGACGGCAACAGGCTTGCCCCTATAACAAAAGTGAGAATAAATTACAGTAACAAGCAATAAAGTATAAAGAATAAATACACAACAAGAAAAATGTCGTTAAATATCTGCGCTCTGGCTACCTCTGCAGGAGTGTATCTGCATCCTCTATCGCTTGTATCATGGGGAGTGTTCAGAGGAATTGTTCGGACTTATACCGGCTGCAGGTTTCCGCCGTCGTCCTACGCGACAAAATATCCATCCCCATCACCTGGACGATTGGCACTCCACCACTGTGCGCTTCTCCAGAAGCTTTTTGCCTCACACAACCAGCTTATGGAACAAATTGTCACCTGCCGTATTTTCGAACCGATACGACCTTCAAACCTTCAAGAAAAGAGCGTACTCCTACCTAAGAGGCCGGCAACGCACTTGTGACTCTTGAGTTGCGGGTGTCCATGGGCGGCGGTAGTCACTTACCATCAGGTGACCCGTCTGCTCGTTTGCCCCCTACCGCATCAAAAAAAAAAGTGTATTTGTGTTTTTGAACTTTATAAATTATATTAAAAGGACGACGGTCTAATTTTGCCATACTATTCAGTCTCTACTTACCAATACAAGAACACACTATTCAAATCAGTTGTATTGTTAGCTATAATATTGTTAAGCTCCAAGACTCCAGCACTCTCCGTACAAGGCAATGCTATTTTCCCATCCTATAGTACTAACAATGTATGCCAATCCAATATAAGCCCTAAATACGTTCCATTTTAATAAAAATCCAAACTTTTCTCTTGGTAATAATATTGAACCTTATATTCATACTTGAAATAAAAGGTGGGTTGGAATACAGGTACAAAGCGGTACTTCAGTTAAGGTCAAAATATATTGGGTTTCACAAGCTTGTACCAACGCTCTTTAAAAATGATTACACCGTTCCATTCTGAGGGCTATTATTCATATTCCAACGTTTTTCTCTGTTATTAACATGTAAAGGAGAATTAAAAAGTGGAAATAAAAAGTTATATGGCTGAGGGATTCCATTGAATTTTATATTTTGATGACTGATATTGTTCTTCTTAGCGATATTGCAGTTTATTCAATTCAATTTTTGAATTAATAATAATTTTTTTCTGTCTTCTTGTGTACGTTGTGTTACATAAAATATTAGATATTTTATAAATATAAAAAGAATATTTATAGATTACCATACACGTCAATTAATATTTTACAGGGCCATTATATGATACAACACAGGTTTCATATATTCAGCACACAACCTGCATTTTGCAATTTTTCTATGCAAAAACATGCAACGAAAAAATATTAAGCTCCATTATAAGATCTGTGAAGCTCGAACACAATCTCTTAAAACTACATCCAACATTTTAAATACAACACAAAATATTTCAAAGACACCGCAACCCTGACACGTAACAGCGATTTATGAAGAATATCATTCGCTTTAATATCGTATTCGCTATAAAATACCCTGGAAACCAAGCCTTATGTGCTTGGCTATGACTCTTGATACTTTGTTATAAAGACTATTTTTGCTTGAAAGAAACTGATATCCTATTGGCAATATTTAAAAAGTTTACCTGCAGTTGGTATGATGCATATTACGTGCTGTTAAGGTTGTTTTTAGCTTGTATTTTGCAATCTGTAGGGACATTTTTCGAGGCCGTTAAAATTTGTTAGGTGTTGAGCTACCTACCTTGATACCGTTCCTTGATTTATTCCAATCCATATTGCTAAGATTTGATTGAAACGCTATTTATCCTGTGTAGTTTAATATTAAATGGTTCTGTATATTTTCAATATCGAAAAACTCGTCTCATATCATCTTGCTCCGACGTATGAATGAAGGAAATACGTTACTTATATTGCCCACGGTAAAAGCACCTGCGGTAAGAGGTTAGCAACTAAAATTAAACCTTCTAAAATATGCTGAAAATACAAAAAGTGAAGAATGGCGACATGTCTAGTTTTAAACGAAGAGGTTAGTAATAAGCAAGGTTACTTTCATTCGGATTGTGAAACACTATGAGTACTTATAAAAATGTATTCTAGTTGAATACATAATAACGAATTTAAGAACTTTACAAAACATGAGAAACTTCTAAAAAAGTTCAAAACAATTTCACCACATCATTCAAACTTGAAGCCACGTCATTTAGTAGAAAAATTTAAATTCACCACACAGCCACCGCAAAAACTCATTAAAAAACCTTAAGCGGCCGAAGTGTGTAATAAAAAATATATATAGGTAGGTACATTGTACATGTTCCCTGGTCCCATTGGAAAAGTTTTCTCGTTATACAAGTTTGACATTCAGTAAGACGTCGATAATTGCATCGAACTCTTAGCGAAGGCAATCAAATACTGATAAATGAAATAAGGTGTTATTGACGAACCGATGGCCATACGTATTAAAGGTAGAATTTGTGCAATTTGAATATCTTCAGTGTCATACAACGTCCCTATGACATGTACTACAAACTTTGTTTCCTCTGACTTCGGATAGAGGACTTGGACTTCCCGGTATCAATCAGTTCGAGTTATATATTATACAGTGCGGTAGTTTATTCAGAAGACCGAAGAATACTTATAATAGGCCGCTGAGTCTAGCATTCGTGGACTATGAGAAGGCCTTTGACTCGATCGAGATCTGGGCTGTTATGGAGTCCCTGCAGCGTTGCCAAGTAGATTGGCGATACATCCAAGTGATGAGTTCAAGTACAGAACCAGCAAACAAGGCCTATATACTCTGTAAGGTGCTCGAGCGGATAATCAACACCCAATTAATCCGCCACCTAGAGAATCACTCCTTGTTAAATGATCGGCAATATGGTTTTAGGCCGAACCGATCCACGGGTGATCTTCTAGCGTACGTTACACACATTTGGGGTGAGGCTATGGATAGGCATGGGGAGTCCTTGGCCATCAGCCTCGACATTGCCAAGGCCTTCGATAGGGTCTGGCATCGCTCGCTTCTCTCCAAACTTCCTGCATTTGGTCTGCCATCTCAGCTATGCAACTGGGTTGCTGCCTTCCTCCACAAGCGCCGCATTAGGGTTCTCTGTGACGGCGCGGCCTCTGACTTCCAGGAGGTTAGCGCTGGTGTACCTCAGGGCTCCGTCCTATCGCCCACGCTGTTCCTTCTGCATATCAATGATATGTTGGCTCTTGGCAACATACATTGTTATGCAGACGACAGCACAGTACACGGGCGATACTTTGGACATCCTGCTGCCAAGCTAGCAGACGTTGAAGGAAAACGACAGGAGCTTGTTGCTGAGCTCGACCGGGTCCTGAGCCGCATCTCTCAATGGGGTTGTGAGAATCTGGTCGAGTTCAGCGCCAAGAAAACACAGGCGTGCGCGTTTTCAAACAAAAAGTCTCCATTCCTTCCTACTCTTCAGAACACTCAACTGCCACTACAGGATAGGCTTAGTATACTGGGTATGGACATCTGTCGGGATCTCAATCCGCGTGATTACATCGAGAGCGTCACTAAGGCGGCCTCGCGGAAGCTCGGTGTATTGAACAAGGTGAGACGGTTCTTCTCGCCCGAGCATCTGTGTCTTTTATATAAGACCCAGGTTCGCTCCTGCGTGGAGTACTGCTCTCATCTTTGGGATAGCTATGCGCAGTATCTGCTTGACGCTCTCGATCGGTTGCAGCGACGCGCAGTCCGTATTATAGACTGTCCTGAGGTCACCCAGTTTCTTGAGCCCCTGCAGTTGCGAAGAGATGTCGCCTCTATGGCAGTTCTCTATCGCCTACATCACGGGGAGTGTTCTGACGAGCTCTTCCAATTGGTCCCACCTTCTCCCTTCCTCTACAGGACTACACGTGCTGGCCTGAGGAGTCACCGTTTGCGAGTCGAAGATATGCGATCCCGAACGAAACGGTTTGGCTTTTCTTTCCTGTGCCGATCAGTGAAAGCCTGGAATTCCCTACCAGCGCACGTGTTTCCTTCCCAATTTGATCCCGGGTCTTTTAAGCGGGGCGTGAAAAAGCATCTCACCAGGCCGCCATAGTGTGGGTCACCATGCTGCATTGACTAGACATGCAATGAGGATGGTGACCACCACTCTTGGACTCCATTTATTGCTTACCATCAGGCAAAGTGGAGTCATTATGGTAGGCTTACGAATAAAAAAATAAAAAAAAAATACCTTTGCATCGAGGAGGGAGGCAAGGAGATGTTATCTCCCCGAAATTTTTGCTCATCGTGCTATGGAAAGGGCTATGCTCGGTGTTTCTTTAAGGTATCGCATCAGGAATGAGGTGATTCCGTAGAAAACCAGAGTAATTAAAAATAACAGGCTGAGTGGCAGTGGGCTGGCCATATTAGCCGCAGAACCGATGACCGTTGAGGAAAACCAGTTCTTGAAAGGAGACCGCGTCTCGGCAAACGTAGCGTAGGACGCCCACAGGCCACGTGGACTGACGATTTGCGCATGATGGCTGGCAGGAGCTGGATGCGAGAAGCCGAAAGTAGATCGAAGTAGCGTGCAATGGCATGATGATGATGATGATGATGATTATAATACCGTGACCGGCTTAAGCTATCCCTTTCCTATATCTTCTATTCTCTCTTTCCCTTTTAATATACTCAAAATTCTCCCATACTCTGACCTGTTGGTTTACTGGTTAGTGACCCTGACTGCTACGCCAGAGGTTGTGGGTTCGATTTTCACCCAGTACAAATGTTTGTGTGATGAGCACTAATACTTATTCTGTGTCTGGGTGTAATTTAAGTTCTGCTTAGTTTGGGATCAGACAGCCGAGTGTGGGATGTCTGATGATAATATTATTATTATCATTGTTTAATGACAAAAATAGCTATCGGCAATACCTATGTGTGAAAACTATGTATGAAGATATGGGGTGGCCTTATTCTATTCTACAAAGAATCACTCGGTATTTCACTACTACTATATTTTTTTTAACAGACACCTGATAGTAAGTGACAACCTCCGTCCATGGCCAACCTCACTAAATTCAGGGAAATGCTTCACAACCAATTTTCTGTGAGACCGTGGTATCGCACTGGTCAAGCCGGCCCTTAGCATGGCTCTACCACTGTTAAAAGTCAAAAAAGTAAATGTTACCAATCTACACCTTTAAGTTAAGTCAACAAAAACCATTTCTCAATCCCATCCCATCATCCGTGAGCATATTTAAGAAAAATTGCTGAGGCACGTGGCTAAATGCTTACAGAGAAGCTCAATGGATCTCAGGGCTTAAGCTTCGCCCGTTTTGTCTCTGGATAAGTGACCCATGTTTACACACTGAAATCCCGGAGCGCTTAGCAGAGCACGATAATCTGCCCCGGATATCATGCGGATATGTACAAATATTGGAATAATCGGAACGGATATGAACCTTTAAGTGCTGACAAGAATTGTTAAGATTGGTCAACTGTGAGTTTCATGATGAGATGAGGGTTCCGTGATTGTCTATTTAAATGCTAAAGGTTTGTAATAAAGTTTGTATTTATCGTCCTTTAATTCGTATAATAATAAAATTCGTATAATTTTACCATTACTTATGCATTTCCCATATTACTACGTATTAAATACCTCTTTGCATATACATATGTAACCTGCATGTGTTTCATGGGTATATGTAACAAAAAGGTTTTAAGAATTGTAAAGAATAATCACCTAGCCTACAGTCTAATAAATATCCAGAACAATAAATAAAAGGCTATAACACTACAAATTACAGGTGCCAGTAGCGGTTAGGTCTATCCCATACAAATTCAGACTTTCCCATTTAACAGAGTTGGCAGGTGTAAAACGAATTACAACCAATCACGCTCACCGTGTGATTGGTTCTGGAATTAGAAGCGTGTAAGATAAACATGTATTTGTACTAGGTTATCCTATTATATAACATTCAATTGCTTACCAAACTTAGTGAGTCACACACAGATATAATTAAATCTAGCTTTTGCCTGCGTTTTCACGGAGATTTCGACGATTCATTTTAGTATTCTTTGAAAACATGTTCTACTTTTATTTTTACTGATAAGAAACATACACAAATAGACACGCAGGCAAGTTAGACCAGTTAGATACAGTTTCGTAGCCTAGCAAAGCTATTGCGATCATCATGGCACAATATGACTGTATATACGAGTATACTGTCTGATAGATAACAATCTACTCCTTACTCGCCTTTTAAGAAATCCATGGTAGGTGAGGAGGGAGGGAGGGGACTGATAGGTACCCTTTATCCTTTTCTGTAACCATTGCAAGTAATAACAAATAATAAAAATATGTACTTCTAACTATATGCATATGTAAATACATACACTCGTACCAAACGTGGGGGCGTTTGGTACGAGGGTATGTTTTACCCCCCTCCCCCCTTACGTCAATTTAACTGAATTATTATAATCGGCAGCATTATGGCCATTGCACCAATTTTTATATTGAGTATATCATACAAACAAAATTCGAAGGATAATGCATTACCAATGTGTAATTTTAACTGACTACACAAAATAAAAACTCCTCAATTCGGCTGCTTTTCTGTGAGTATTTTCGTGAGTGTTTCTATGTTGCAAGTAAGCCTTGTCCATGTTAATTTTGCATTAGATAAACTTTTGTCTGTATAATAAGTTGTCTGTATGTGTAGTTTTTGGGACTCGGCCAATGGTATTAGCTAAATTAGTTTACCTGCAATTTTTCTGATTATCAAAACTTTTATATTTTCCTATAGAAATAAGAAAGACCTGAAAGTATTAGTAAAAAAAAATATAAACCTTATGTTTGTCAAATTTTAAATATACTTATTATTTGTACATCTAAGAAAAAAAAAACATTTTTTTTTAAGTTATGACTTATTTACTTATCTTGGTAAAGTTAGGCGTAACTTATCTCAGTAAAGTCCTACACTGTAGGCAATCCCATACATACATAGGCCTCTCCCATGACAGCGCCATAGAACCCGGTCCATCACCACCAAAAAAAAAAAAAAAATTGTTGTTCTGTCTGGGTGTTATTTGTGTCCGTTGCTTGAATGTTTGTAGAGTACCCCGCGACACAGGAATTAATCCTAATGTAGGTAGTGTGTATGTGTCTTTTAAAAAAAAAAAACAAAAAGAAAAAAAAAGAAAAAAAATAATGTCATAATATTTTACGGATAAATTACACATGTATGTATATGTAAACAAAACAAGAGTAGCATATGTTCTAACACATTGCTATGTATTATTGTTTAATATTTTAGTATGGCCGCCATTCCGAACACCACACAACATGGCCGCGGGTCTAAATGAAAAATGGCGTCAATTTACACGGCAAACGCGGCTAAATTGGATATTTCTCACGGCTCAGGCTTCTGCTTCAGAGTTTGCTGTTTTTACTCCATTTTGCTTTATTTGCAAACCAAGAAAAAACACCATAATGATCTTTCGCAATAATATGAACGTAGAAATATGGGCTTTCATTTATAACTTATGTTAAACGTATACACAGGACCGTGAATTACAAATATTGCATACCTACTTGGGTTTATTTGTTTACGATTTTATCCCTTTAACATTACTAGCGTTATCAAATACCAAATAATCGCCCGCGGTTATTATGTATTTGTGTATGTACTATTTTACTCATTTATATTGATTTATATTGCAAATGAACTGCACTACCTTATAATTTATGTACTCGATAGTAAATATTTTAATTGTTTATAATTATAATAATATTTTTGATAAATCCTGGGTTTGACGAAATATTTAGATAATTTAGTATGATTATTCAACACGACGTTATACTGGCAACAGTTCAGAAAGTATTTTGAAGGGAGCTAAATAATCTTTTACTTTGATTGTACGCAAGTGTGTAATATTCCAAATTCTGTATGCAATTCACTAACATATGATAACTTGAAACCTTCGCGGCAGATAAGAATATGTCTACTTCTATATTTATATAAGTGATTTATCGAAGACTACGAACACTATAAATAGCTATCGACTCTGTTTTGTATGTGCGTGTGTGTATCGACATACTGAATTCGCATCTACGCATACATAATAATAAGTGAAAAAAATGATGTATGACCTATGTATAAACCATTGTTTTATTCATATCCCATGCTACACTACTATAAATACGTACAATGGAAGTAATTTGACTTCCACCATCTGAGAGGTGAAATGTTCCCAGTTGGGCAACACCACTTATAAGGTACCTTCTATAAGTCACTACAAGAATAACATGATTGCACCAGTTCATGCTCAAGTGTTAACGGATAGGCATTAATGTAATTGAACAAGTTTTCATTATCATTAGCTTACGAATCGTATGCTCTTTATCTTGCGTTCCTGTGGCTTAAGCAGTCAATTTTATTGCCAAATATTCAGGAACATAGTGGACATGTGAGAACACCATTAATATAGTTGGAGAGGGCTGTGGCTGGGCCTTCAACTCATTCTGTATAACAACAAGTTCTGACATAATATTAACATAAATCTGTCTGAAATTGGTAATAATACATGGCAATTAACTTGAGTCACGTACCTAATTTACTAGCTGGAATTGAATATTGGAATGATCTGCTAGTTATTATATGAGTATTTATGTAATAATTATGGTCTGCAACCGGTTTTACGCATAGCATCACTTTTGCAAAATTAAAAATCAGCGTCCGGCTTTCTTCTGACACAATGCTGAATTGGTTCCGTTTTTAGCACTGACAGTAAGTCTTGCTGTAAATTGTTTATGTACCTATATTTTTTGATGTCTTGCCAAAATAACATTTTTTTTTATTTTTTCTCTTCATCATTTAATTAAAGCTTGCATTTAATAAGTGTTATTATGTAACTTCATCTTTGTTTTATATTTCTTATAGGCAAGAGGCATGAATGTATGTATAAAACTATTTTATTTGTTACTTATTAAGAATGGATACTGATGGTTATCTAGACCCAAACTTAACTACCTAGAACCATACAAAAAGACTTCTTATTTCTATGAAATAGGTGGACAGACGAACAGTCGGGTCACCTTATTATTAAGTGCAACCGCCAATCGCATGGACACCTGCAACTCAAGAGTCATAAGTTCGCGGTCCGCCTTTGAGAGTGGTGATGGGAGGTAAAAAGGACAGGGGAAATGAGAGTAAAGAGGAGAGGAGGAGTTGGGCTCCTTCGGTACCCTCACTCCATTGACAAAACAATGCAACTCTAAGCATGGCTCTCCCACGGTAAAAACTACTTATTTAAATATTTAAATTGACCAGGAATCGATTACTCGATCTTAAACGTTAAAATTAATTGTTTACAATAATCTACAGTATTATAAGAAATGACAAAATCTGAAAATTTGAATGCACCGTACTTGAACACCCAAATTACTAGTCTCATCAGCTTCGAGCTGTATTTCAATATTCGCCAATAGTTGGCCTTCTGCCCACTCTGCAAAGCTGCCGTGAATATAAATAAACATTAGCGTCGGACCGTCCGTAAACGATTTTCCACCTGTCGTCCATATTGGAGGGGTGGGTTCATCGATCAATTCTATTTCTTAAAGCCATCGCACCACTGGTGATTTCTAATCGCCTACTATCGCCGGACGCCGTCATTTATACAAGACTCTAATTAACTTGCAATGTCTGTTATATTTGTTGGGGTCAAATCTTGCACGTTAAATTGTGCAGACTTCCCGGTATCTAAAAGCTTATTTACATTTTTTTTTTTTTTCAAATTTACTTAAAAGATTTATTCGTGCGATATAAAATCTATAAATGCTCGTACTCATGTTCAGCTTCAAACTATCGGCCTATTAAAAATCACTGGAAAACTAAATAAGATTTATCTTCCAATTTTGTTACTAATCGTTACAATAATACTATAGAGGGATGGGTATTATGTCCCTCCAACTTACTTTTATGTATAATTATCATATTAACAATTTTTGTTCATAACTTGATTTAATGAATTGAATTATCCTCGTTTTGAATTTGAACTACATGCACATTGAACTACATCAGGTTAGCTATAGACGATGTCTTGTATTCTTTCTACTTAATTCAGAATACTTCATAACATACTTTATATAGAGAATAGCTACCTCGTCTGCCTGTCATGAAACTTAATAAATTATCGATCTCCCTTTCAAATTTTGACACATACACACACAGACACACCAAAAGACAAACACAGAGTTCACCAAAGGTGTGTCACCGCGTGGTGTCACTCAGTCATCAAAACCGTTTAGCTGTAGGAAGACAGCTAATATTATTTATATTATATATATTTTATTTTATTGTGTATATATATATACAATAAAATAAAACATTTTCTAGCAAGAAACATCTAGAAAAACGAAACCGCTTCCCGCAGGTACAGAGCAAAGCCTGTCAATTTTGTTCCCTTTATATCCTCAAAGTACTTGGTTCTCACATCACGTCCTATGGAGCAGTCGTATTTTA
Source organism: Tyria jacobaeae (assembly GCA_947561695.1). Lineage (NCBI taxonomy): Eukaryota > Metazoa > Arthropoda > Insecta > Lepidoptera > Erebidae > Tyria > Tyria jacobaeae. The sequence continues at coordinate 21,150,276 of OX387217.1, read as the reverse complement.
TTAGATCATTAAGCTTCCCAACGTGTCTTCGCCCGCTTGGCCAGTCCATCAACACGGCATTCAATAGTTGGTTCCAAGGTATTGCACGAGAAATTAGATTAAGGCCCAACGGTTTTACTAGTGTTTCGGTTGCTGCTTCGTGAATAGCCGTGGGTATTTCTTTGAGTTTCAGTTTTACTTCTTATTAGAAAAGAATTAATACAGTTTATTTATAAGTAAATGTTGATTATTTAAATAACAAGTTTAGTAAGAAAAAATATTTAATAGGTAGCAAAGTTTGAGAAGGGATTAGTTCAAGTAATTAGTTAGAGTTAGACTTTTTGGGCAATTATCTACCTTAACGTAGCCAAAAGAAATAGATACTAATAGATTAGTTACTATTTATTACACATAGAACATGTTAATTTAATTAGGTTGTTAATGAGTGTTATCAAATATTTACCAAACGGTTTTACGTATTCATTATCTTATTTAATATGATATTGATATTTTTTAGAAGTAGAATAGACGTTTTTTCGTGTGGAAACCCCCGCGGGTCACCTAACCGGAGAAGAGGGTGAGGTGGTATGTCGGACTCGAACCGTCTGAAACAACACGATTTTCCGTCCCAACTGGGTCTATTGCAGGGAACCCGGGTGAACCTACAATTTAAGTCTTCGGGAACCCTTGCAGACCTTGGCCACCTCATTAGTAAACGATTATGGCCTGGACTTTGGGAGAGGCCATACCATCCCCTCAGATCAGAAACCAACTGTTAGTTTTAAATCGTTTCATTTAAACAAACCTGCATAACTTTGAATAACACGTTAAATTTATGCAATTTTTAGGTAAACTTATAAAATATTTACTGATAATCACAAGCCTCACCAAAACATACAACCGAAATAAAGGGAACCGCAAATTGTCCAGAATTATAGCAGCGTTCATGTCCCAGGTGAGAAGATTGGTGAGTAGCATTTCATTAATTCACACGGTATAATCTCTGCCATTATACTCTTAGTTATCTGAAGGTTTCTTGCGTTACTTCAAAGTAATAGAATACATTAGTTACCGACATTTAGTTAGAGTGTTTATTATGACAAATTTTATATCGTTGAAAGATAAAGACTTTCTTGTAGTATTAGATAAAATATTTTTCTTCTAAATACTTAGTAACTGATGTTAGGAGAAAGAGAGGAATTATTTTTGTAATATTTTTTTAAAGACAACTCGCGCATTATTAATTATTTCTATCGCGAGAGACTGCGTATTATTTATATAATTTATTGCAATACGTAAATCCTGTATAGGGCGCTAACCAACTGAACCAACAAGCAAGTCAATTTGAAAAAGTTTAATCAAATATAGCTGATAAATTAACATACACATTGAGTTTCAAAGAATTCCCAATTTTATAAAACAAATAACATTGAATTAAATTCTACCAATTCACGGAAAAGTCCTTTTGAAAACTCTTTTTATACTTTGTTAGTTTTTCAAAGAATCATTGGAACAAAAAATAGTATTATTGTTAGCGAACTTTATAAAATCTTTTTACTGGAAACCATATGTTTACTGTAAGGGAATAAAATTTATTATTTACATTTTTTGGTAGCCCCAAAATTGGTGTCTAGTTTAGAACGCTGTGATTGCAACAAGAAAAGTGCTACCCTTTCATAAATCATTTCAAATAACTCCATACTGTAAGACTGGAAAATTCGTGTTTCGTGGGAGAGCCACGATGAGTCACGAGTGGCACCGAGTCGACCTGAGTAATAACACGTCCTCACGAAGTGTGATATAATATAAATCTATACTAATATTATAAAGAGGAAAGATTTGTATGTAAGTATGTTTGTAACGAATTGGCTCAAAAAGTACAGAAACGATTTTAAAAATTCTTTCACCATTTGAATGCTACACTATCACTGATTAATATATGCTATTTTAATTGCAAGAAAAAAAATAAAGATCTTACTAAAACAATACCAATGTTGCCCAAGGTGTAAAAAAATGCCTATAAAATATCTTTCATCGCATGCACTGCGAAAACCATTGATGGTAGAACAAAAAAATGGTTCACAATATTAAAGAACATATCAATATCTACAAAAAATGTCGTAATATCATGTGTCTAACTATTGTTGTTATGTCACTATAACTATTTTTAAAATTTTAAAATTTAATAGAAATTCCGACCAAAATCAGGCCAAGTTTTTTATACCTTTTTACTTATACCTTTGCCGTAATCCTTACCTAAATAAATGGTTTTTCAAGCAAGGCTGTTTAAATATCTGTAAATTACTTTTTAGTTTATTAAAATCAGACATTCCATTCGAAAGATATATTACGAGTTTAATAAAATTGAAATAAAATTAGTTAAGTTTTAGCACGTTTTTAATTTGCCTCAGTAAATGAAATAAACAAAATCATTATGGAAAAAGTACCCGGTGATTTTAAATGTTACAAATCTATTGACACCGTGTAAAACACCGAAGATACAGTGCACTACCCACAGGAATTTTTAAATTCTCTTCCTGCCGGCTTGCCACCTCACGAACTGAAATTAAAAAAGGTACTCCCATTATGCAATTGAGAAATTTAAGCCCTCCCAATATGTGTAATGGGACAAGGCTTACTTATAGGCATACATTCCCTTATATTATCAGACACAATTGCTTTCTTAATCAATACATATGAGTATTGACTGTAGACTGTACAGTAATAGTAGTAGGTATATAATCTATCTAATTATTATTAGTATATCTATACTGTAAACCTCAGTGAAATGTTTTCAAAAATTACCCGTTGATGTAATTTATTCTGTTATCATTTTGTTTTTAATCATCAAGTCCCGTACCCAAAGGGAACCAGCGATACACTTTTGCTAAATACGTTATTATTTAGGTATGTCCTGAATTTACTGTACGTTTCTGCCAAAACTTCAGTGGTAGAGCCATGCTTAGGCACGAATGGGCCGGCTCGACCGGTGCGATACCACGGCCTCACAGACAACCGGTTGTGTAGTAACGCTTGCGTTGCATTTCCCCGAATTGAGTGAGGTTTCCGGAAGCCCAATTCCTCCTTTTTTCCATCTTCTTTCTCCTTTTTTCCATCTCCTCATCCCTCCTATCTTCTTTCCGCTCCCTGCATCCCCCATCCCTCATCACCCTCAAAGGCGGGCAGCGCACTTGCGACTCTTGAGTTGCAAGTGTCCATGGACGGCGGTGTCACTTACCATCAGGTGACCCGTCTGTTCGTCTGTCCCCCTATAGTAAAAAAAAAAAAAAATTGTTTAAAAAATAATTGTCCATCCGTGCGAAGCCGGGACGGGCCGCTAGTATAAAAATATAATAATTCCTGTGTCGTAGGGGTCTTTACAAACATTCATAAGACGGACACAAATAATGCCCAGACAAGGGACAACTATTTGCAATTCACACAAACTTTGGTCCCGTGTGGGAATCGAACCTACGACCCTCTCGAACAGAATGACGCAGTGTCTACTCAGCAGTCAGGGTAACTAAACATTAGACCACCAGGCCAGTCACTATTACCGACAATATTGTAAATCAAATAAAATACTTTGTTTGTAAAATCATTGAAACATTAACCTTTTATCACTTATTGATATTCCTGTTTATAAGTAATAAATCTAAAAGATACATTTATTAATCAATTCGGTTACTATCAAATCTTAATTAAATTTTTACGTAATATTAAAAACCTCCTAAAGATATATTTATAAAAACTGAAGTCTCTAGTCAATAGCGTAGTGCTAGTGATACCAAGGTTGTCTAGAACTTAATAGGACGTTAGGGCGATAAACTTCAAAATTTCCAAGACAACAGCCATAAAAATATTTCGACTATTAAGTTATTTTGTTCTCTGTGATTGCAATTGTAAAGTTGATTATTCACTAAGGTAGCTTCCGAAAGTTTTCTAGTTTAATTTTATGCTTAGGTTTTGTGTTGTTGTAAAATTTGTTAGTAGCTCAATTTAAAGTAATGCTTACTGAGTCGTATTAAGGTCACATTCACAAGTACGCTTCTGATGGTTGGGGTGGATTTTAGAGTGGGTCGTAATAATTGTAAGTAACTATCAAATAATAGATGATTTGCTAATAAACAGTTTGTAAGGGCAAAGCAATCGTTTATTGCAATAATCGGATCTGAAATTTTACAGTTTATGCACTCTACTAGAAAAAAATGAGTTCCTCGAGTTCCAAAAGTGATTTCCTTATTATGTTTTGTATTTGATATATTTGTATACATTACGTATTTAAGATTTATTTCCTATTTATGTGAAAACCTCTTGGAAATAAACTAACACAGGACAAAGTTAATATTTCGGACGTGTTTACTAAAACCATAGAGCGTTGCTCACCTAAAACCTTCTTCCAAAAAAACTTCTATAAATCGATACAATTAATTATGTCGACATGAAAACCCATATTATAATGAAGAGGCCAGTATATATAACATCGATCGTCATGCTTCGAAATCGCCAAATATGATTATTAATGCCGCCAAATGCATTCTGCATTCAGACTACAATTACATTTTATGACACACGTTTGAAACACATACAATTTTATAGTGTTTACATTTATTTTCGTTGAAATCTCCATATTGCGGATACAGCGATTACGATACGAAAAGATTATGTACAAAGATACATGTAAATATGTCTAATAAGAGATATATAACAATACGTCAGGTATAATGGACAGGCTTTCCATAAGCAACTCCCGCTTGAATAATGATTACTAATAACCTGTTGATTCTGGACGTCAGTATTGATAAGGCCGATATTATATGCACTTAAGTAAATTGCAATGTCAATCATCAGTCATCCTAGATGCAATTGAGTTAAGATTCGATAAACAATCTTAAAAATACTAGAACCACAAAAAGACAACTTTTCATTGGGAACTATCTTTGTTTAACAAACAAACAAGGGTCATATAAAACACCCAGACTCGGGACAATCATTTGTGGATTACATTTTTTGTCTCGTAATGGAATCGAACCTACGATCTCCGGCTCAATACACAGGGTCACTAAGCACTATACCAACAGACCAGAAATTATAACTAGATATGGTTTATGGCCACTACTCATCGGCTCAATTATTTTACATTTAATTTTTTCTTTTGTGGGTCACACATTACTAGTATTCTTGTTCTCCCCCCAGCTAAACTAAATGCTTGTATTAGTTGTGGGTTTACGACGGTAGTGTACTGGTTGGGGCTTGAACCCGCAACCACTTAATCGCAAGTCCGACGCCTTAGCCATCACGCTACCGCCGCCTTAATTACTACTGAATATGGAATTTCATTGAATTTTTTGTGAACTAACCGTGTGCTTTTCGGTGGAGTATAATAGGTCCATCTCATCTGTCGTAAAAGATGACGAAGATATCGGACTGTAATCTATCGCACAGTATACAAATATACAGCCATGTTGGACTCGCCCTCTACAACGTAAATAGGACAAAATTATGATTGATATTCTATTTGTGTCTGATTTCTGAAATTTAGGCGTGAGCATAATATATATGTAAAATGGGTACACCTGTTCTATATTCAATCTAAATAGTATAAAAGAGGTTAAAATAAATTAAATTACTGAACATACATATTCTGTTCTCGTGAAAACAAAATCGTTGCTAAATCAAATAGAACAAAGACGAATAAGATGAGTAAAAGGTACCAAAATCGAGTGCCTCTTGACCCTCTGTTCGTTTGATTAGACTAGATTAAGTTTGCTATTTTTATCTCTAAGAACCTTTATCAAAAGAGACGACTGTCAGTCAAGTCATTTTTTTTCTTTTCTATTTACCATCACTCAAAATAAATGATATCAAATTGACATTAGTAACAAATTCTTCAATTTTATTGACCTCATTTACGGTGGATTGTGTCATACTTGACGTTTAATTTTTTATTTATAACTTAATAGTAAATTAAACTGCCCACCTTGTGGTACAGCGTTATAGCAGCCTCAAATACGATATTCGAGATTAAAGAAAACATTTTAGAGCCTGAAAATACGTTGTACTACTCAAACATCTGACGGGGTAGGACCAATGCTTAAGCACGAATGGGCCGGCTCGACCGGTGCGATACCAAGGCCTCACAGAAACCGATTGTGAAGCAACGCTTGCGTTGGGTTTCCCCGAAATTAGTGAGGTTTCTGGAGGTCAACCCCCCCCCCTCTAATCTATCCCTTCCCCGCATTCCCCCATCCCTCATTACCCTCAAAGGCGGACAGCGCGCTTACCACTCTTGACTTGAAGGTATCCATGAACGGCGGTTGTCACTTACCATCAGGTGACCCGTTTGTTCGTATGTCCCACTATTTCATTTAAAAAAAAAATTAAATAAAAAAAAGGGATTGTGTGTAGGGACGTTTTTTATCTCACCAACAACACAAAGATGGACGGACTATCATGAATGGTGGACCGTGGCTCAACAGTTGATGCTTAAAACTTGTAACTTGTATACAGTAATCGGCGCGAGTACTTTAATATCGCGATTCAGAATCTACTCCATAATTGGAGTAGTTGCTACATAGCTCAGCTTGTTTTTACTAGATGATGTGACAACTAGAATAGAAACGCAGCGGAAACTCACCGCAATTGAATAACAGTAATTACCGTTTAATATCCATGAAATTTATTACAAGTACATGATTTAGGTACATATATATAAATATTTAGGTATTTTTCACTTACTAATATATTTTGTTCTTCAATATTTTAGGCCCCTGATTCTTTGCCTTTAAAAGACTCCAAATATCCCCCTAATGCTTTCAATACCATACGCTTTAACCCTCAATAAAATTTTATGACCTAGAGCGCTTTCACATTAGCCGACAAGGCACTAACAGTCCTAGAAGCCCCAGGATCCCGTGCGTTTGTATAATGACTTCGTATTAGGCGATATTATCGGGTTCCACTGAGTTACAAAAAAGGCTAGACAAGAAAAAGTCATTTGCTTGGTAATAAAAAAAATACTGCAATATTGGATGTTATAAGTAAAAGCGTAATTGCTAATTGCCGTGCAATTCTCGGTGGATGAGAACAGGCTCACCCCATCTGTATAATATGTATTATATATTATATATTATATATTATATATTATATATTATATATTATATATTATATATTATATATTATATATTATATATTATATATTATATATTATATATTATATATTATATATTATATATTATATATTATATATTATATATTATATATTATATATTATATATTATATATTATATATTATATATTATATATTATATATTATATATTATATATTATATATTATATATTATATATTATATATTATATATTATATATTATATATTATATATTATATATTATATATTATATATTATATATTATATATTATATATTATATATTATATATTATATATTATATATTATATATTATATATTATATATTATATATTATATATTATATATTATATATTATATATTATATATTATATATTATATATTATATATTATATATATAATATATATTATATATTATATATATTTATCAGAAAGTGTATATAAAGTATACAGTGCTCGGGTGGGAGCAATAGGCTTACCCCTGGTTACTTAAGTAGGAGTATTGTGATTGGCAAAAAGTGGGCGTTCGATATATCTCTGCCTACCCATTCGAGGATACAGGATGAGAGTATATTTGTATGTATATATTTAGATTCATATATATTAGCTTGTATGTATATAAGCTTTACTAATTTAACTAGATAGTCGTCTACTGTTTTTGTTTAGGTATTCTTTGTAATATATTTTTTCTACTTCATAATCAACTACAAACAATGTTTGACATCATATTATAGAGACAGATTGACGCAGTATTACTTCTTGTCAGATTTTTTACCGGCACGAGAGGCTATCGTCCCAAAATTATATGAGGTAAACTGAAGCACTACTGAAAAGCGGCTACCTACCAAAACACTGAAGAAAAATACATGAAGTGACGTAATTCTAATTTAAAACCTGTCAGTTTTTTGCATGAATCAACTGTAATTCCGTTTAAATTAGTAAGCGTTGAACCAGGCGACATCTTAAATGTGATTAATGAAAGTAATTTTACAGCAAAAAAAGTGTCGAATATATTTTTGCTTAAGAGGCCCCTGGTACCGTAACGATGATAAAGGGAAAAGTAATGTTTATTAAATCATTATGCCTGATGCCTATACAGGAGCCATTACACTACTAAAACTATTTTAAAAACAAAGGTTTATTAAGCGGAATGTTTGTTTATTTGTTTGTAATTTTGTAATTGTTTGTTACATATAAAGATATATTTTATATAAATATATATTTCAATATATTCAGTTCAGTGGTAGAGCCATGCTTAGGCACGAATAGGCCGGCTCGACCGGTGCGATACCACGGCCTCACAGAAAACCGGTTGTGAAGTAACGCTTGCGTTGTATTTCCCCGAATTGAGTGAGGTTTCCGGAGGCCCAATTCCCCCGCCCCCCTTTTCTCTCCCCTCATCTCCTTTCTCATTTTTTCCATCTCCTCATCCCTCCTCTCTTCTTTCCGCTCCCTGCATCCCCCTATCCCTCATCACCCTCAAAGGCGGGCAGCGCACTTGCGACTCTTGAGTTGCAAGTGTCCATGGACGGCGGTGTCACTTACCATCAGGTGACCCGTCTGTTCGTCTCCCCTATAGTATAAAAAAATATATATATATAACAACATTATTACTCATTTTTTTATGTGTATGTGTGTGAAACGACAGAAAATTTAATTAGTTTTCTATCGTTTCTGAAAAAAAGCTTCATTTTGAGTTGATACACTCTTTTAATAGTAGTGCGATATGTATTTTGCAAGAACGTCCTTCTCTCTGCATTCCATATGATATACATATATATAACGTGAAATTAAATATTGACGCATATTGAATACACAACCCCTAATAAATTATTGTTTACTGTATACCGTATAGTAAACAATAGTTTAATTGGGGTCGTTCTCGAAAATGTTGGGGTCCCACACCCTAACGACTTCGAAACCGACCTCTTTTGTAACACACAAGGAAATCTCCAATGTCTTTATAAATAAAAAATATGTACCCCTTTTTAAAAGACTATCCGTCGTGCATATTAACGATTGTTTCGCTTAGATAATAGATAGACGATGATGCGTCTAATAATAACTACGAATGATGCAAATCAGTAGATACGTGGACTAGCCAAATAGTTATCATAGCTACATACATACACTCACGCCTATATGACCAAAATGGTAGGCAGTGGAGTCTCGAACGTCTTAATTGTGCCAACTACAATTTAGTCCTACTTACGCAATGGGAGATAACTCTAGCGCCGTCGATATTAGTCCAATCCTTTGGTTTCCTTTACGAAGGTTATGGGAATAGCTGAGGTGGCCCGGTTCTTCATGTAATCTGCTTATGTCTTTATTAAAAAATATAGTAGAAGCTTGCCATATAACTGGAGCCACACTAATGAGGAAACGTTTTACCGATTCGTTTCAGCAGAAGCACCCACATGTGATCTTCGAAGCACGGACAAAGGCCAACAAGGGATGTGCCAACAAACTAGAGTTCAGGCCGAAGAGCCGACGCACCAAGCACGTGTCCTATGTTGAAGAACCGCTCGCTGATGACCCTGGAACGCTGTGAGTACAAGTTTAATTTTTTTATAATTTTATATTTTAAATACTGACGGTATACGAGATTTTGATCTTTAATTGATATGTAAGGTTCGATAAGCTAGCTGTAATTGTTTTATATAGAAATAATCTGTTATATATATAGAAATAGGCTATGTCTATTCGTTCATAACAGTGAGTCAAGTGGCGGTATTTATCTAATACCTTTATGTGTATATGATGCGAAAAACTGATACATATGTATCAGTTTTTCGCTGCCTGAAAACACGGATAAAACGACGTTTTCTAAAAATGAAACCTAGCTAGATCGATTTATCGCCCCCGAAACCGCTGCTTACTAAATTTTATGAAAATCGTTGGAGCCGTTTCCGAGTTTCAGGTTATATATATACATCATATAAACAAGAATTGCTCGTTTAAAGGTATTAGATAAATACCGCCACTTGACTCACTGTCACGAAGAATACGAAGGTAAATTTCAACACCATCTACTAAGTTATAATAGATCAAGTGGGAAATGGGGCGGTCCCGAAACCAGAAGACCCCGGTTCAGTTATGATTAGTAATTCGTATCTATATATAATTTCGAAAACACGATTTACCAAAAAAAAGGAGTTTTGGACTAAATTTCCCATTTGAACTCTTTTGTCGATGTCTCCATCATGCCATTGATCTCATATAAACATACTCTTAAGTGAAAAATAAATTCACTTATTAAACTCTTTTATTCTCTAAATAAAATCATACATCTGGTCCTAAATAACATCCACATCGGGTCCCAAAAATGGTACTTACTTTATAACCTTAAGAAACATACGCCTGTATTCCTAAAGGAATAGACACTGGTGTGTTAAAACCTTTATTTAGCCAATCGGAATTCGGTCCCACTAACGCAACAGGGAGCACAGTTTTCTTATAATTTCCCTGAAAGAAAACTGCTTGATGTTGAGCAAGTCGATTTATTCAGTCAAATTTAGGTATTACAACAGGACAGACAGACAACAGAACTACAAAATCTGGTTAGGAAGTTAACAAGTAACAACTTTGTTTTATCTTATCTAATAGCCGCGTCTCAAAGAACGCCGCGGGACAAACTTGTTACAAGTAAAACACTTTCTGATCGATTTATTTCGTTAAAGCAGATGGAGCAATCTGAATTATGGGTACAAGAGCGTAAATAATTTAAATGGTTAATTTGCAGAGAAGTTGTCTAAATCTTTTGGCAGACAAGTTTGAAGCTAATTTGTTTTATGTGACGGGACTTACGCAGGCCTGCCTCTGTTAAGATTTAGCGAATTGATTTAGATGAGTTCTGAAGTTAGATGACAATCTGGTTTTTAACCGACTTCGAGATGTTATATGAGCCGACTCGACAGGTTCCATGCCAGGGTCTCACAGAAAACTCTCTCCTATTTTCCCTCCCTTCATTCCCCTTTTCTGTTTCCTCATCCCTCTCTCCTATTGCCCCTCCCAGCGTTATCCCACCCCTCATCACCATCAAAATCGGGTAGCGACTTACAACTCTTTAGTTGCAGGTGCCCATAGTTGGCGGTTATGTTTTATTCGAAAGAGACTCCTGCGATAGTTCCCTTGTAATTAAATCAAGATTTGTTTATGGGATACCAGAGAAATTATGAATAACATTGTAAGTTGCGCGTTTTTACGATAGAACGTATTATGGTAAGAAATTATAAATAACATTGGAAGTTGCAAATTTATTTTAAATTCAATTGTGGAGTAATATAGCATAACCTTCTAATTTAAAGAGAATATTAACACTATATTCACCCTCTACAAGTGGTAAAACATTATCCACTATATGTTTTTTTTTGTAATCTTTTTTTTAAATTGGCACCATACATACATACATATACATACGCTCTTGCCTGTACTCGAAGGGTTTAGCAAAGGGGAATTAAACACCTACATTTTGCCAATTAGAATTTGGTCCCATTAACGTAATAAGGAGCAACCCAATTGCCGTCAACCGGGAACTAAAGGGATTCAAAAAGGGAAAATTGGGAGTATATTAAAAGGAAAGTTACAATTAGGAAAATCAATGGTTGGAAAAAGACGTTGCTTATACGGATGGCCTGTGATATATAAGCATATAAGATATATAAGATATATGAGCACAAGCAAAAGCTCAAGGACATCAGGGTCGCATACCTTTTACTCGAACTGAATGTTGCCAAGACGTCCAAACCCAAAAATTGGTGATAAATTATTTATTGATATTTCACTACTAAATAAAAGGTGTTTCAGAAAGGTGGTCACATTTTAGGACAAGCTGATAATTTATTTTATTTATTAAAATAAATCGGAATTTCTTCAGAAAATGCTTTTCCTAGTGTGGTACAAATTTCTAAACAACATACTATAAATTTTCTTGCCATTTTCAGAGACTTTAATTTTTATTTATTTATGCATACATTGTCGGAAAAAGTCTATATATGCCACTAACATCCTTGGTACAAAATACTATAGTTTCATTCATGTCAACTCTATCTCTAACAAAATATGAGCTTTATAGATAAATTTTAATGATCAATTGTCAGTTACTTTTTTTCTAAAATTGCTAGTGGTTTACGTTATTACTATACGACCCTAAAATATGACCACACCTTTCTGAAACAGCCTGTATATCTCACTTCTGCAAATCTACTACTGAATAACATGCCCTGAATCTGATAATTGTTTACTTTGATTCGATGATTCGTTAAGATAATTAGAAAGGTTCAAAACATCTTGGATTCACTCATGCGCTGCACATCTTTTGAACAACATTTAATTTGCTTTTGGAGCGCTCAAGTGTAAGTAGCACAATGATCAAAGACTTGAGTGCATTTAGAAATTGGTTATCATTAATGTTCATTCTGACAGTTAATTTTATTGAAACTAGAAATTTAGTCAGTGTACAATAATCTGGTTTAATTTCAGAAGTTTAAGTGGTATTGGTTTATTTTCTTCTTTCTTGCTCGTTTACCCCTATCTCATAAAAAAGCAAAATAATTTGTGAAAAAGATAGGTTTTCTGTATTTACAGAGTGTAATGATAATCCATAACACGATAAAACCAGTAAACAAATTATGAAACTACTCTTCATATAAAATATTCAAGTCTAGTTTATATTGTTGGTTTACGAAGGTGATAAATATATATATAATATATATGTATATTTTTTTGTTGATTAAAATTATATTTAAAAAACATGTTGTCTTTTACAGTTAATAGTGGTCTACATTTTTACTAAATTTTTATTTGGATTTCAAAATGGTTTAACTTTAATTGCGACATATGAAGTATCGTAATTATGAATATTGTGAATTGTACAAAAATTTTATTATAGGTTTTTGTGTTAGTAATCTAACTTGGTAAACTAATAGAGATTCCTTCTTTTATTACTATCCCGTTAATAAAACATAGTTTGAGAATATAATTTCATAGAATCTCTAATCTCTAAGATAACTACAAGGGCAAGTGATTGGTTTCATAGTTACCTGTCTGGTCGCCGGCAGTGTATACACATGGAAGACTCTGTGTCTTCGTTGTGCAGTGTTTCTGCCGGCGTACCGCAGGGTGGTGTTATACCTCCAACTCCATTCCTAAACAATTACTTTCGTACTACTTTATGCAGATGGTTTACAGATTTACACAAGCACCGCTTAGCAAGTTATCAAAAGCAATGAACACAATGCAGACCTATCGAACATTTGTTATTGGAGTCTTAGTTATGGACCTAAAATGAATCCCTTAAATACGCAAGTAATTGGCAGTCCTGGACTAGTTTCAATAATTGATTGATCACAACTGCCCCAAATTTAATTCAGTGGCCCATGATTAAATATCAGAACAAGTGTGAAAAACTTGGGAATTTTAAGGAAGTTAGTCGCAGGGTTTTTGCCTCAGCGGGATCCCTGGGAAGATTGTTGCTGCGCACACGAGCACTTCTTCTTCCGATTCTCGACCATGCTGATGTCAGCTAACTGAATCTCACTGAAACACAACTTGATAAACTTTAGCGACTTCAAAATAAGATTACGAGTTTTAAGATTTACTAAATATGATCACGTTTCTAAATTTTGTCAAAAATTCAAGTGGCTTCCAATTCGTTCTCGACGGAATACTCATATTCTCTTTCTAATTTACAGCACCTAAAAATGTCTAAGGTTATCTGAAGATCTTACACTAGAGATGCCTTAGCATTCCACAAAAAAAAATAACATATCTGTCTGTCCAAGCTGCGTTTGTGGAGTGCGTTACACTTAATGTTATGAAAACGCAATTAATAAATATGCTCAAAAGAATAGTTCATAAATATTATCATTCGATTTAGTTTCATAATTACCGTATTAAGATATGCTGTAGGTAGTATTTATGTATTTGTTAGTTATATGTGTACTTGAAACGTAATATATATACTTGAGTAGTACATGTTATGTGTATGAACGTTAAGTAGTTTTGTAGAGCATAGGTATATGCTCTCTCCCTTGATATTTAGAATATATCAATTTACTAATTAATTATGGTTTACCGCTGTCTCTCCTAATCATTTTGATCCAGCCTAAGCTTGCCCTGAAGAGATGCATTAAGCAATAGGGCCGCCCTTTGCCAAATGAAATTGACAAATGTTTTGTATGAAACTTCTTCAGTAAAAGTGGTGTACAAATAAAGTTTTCTTTATCTAAATATAATAAGGTAGGGTTTAAAACCAAAACGCGATTAAAAAATAAATCTAATGCTCTGAAAATTAATCGTAGATTTCTCCGAACCGAGTGAAAAGCGAATAGAGCGGTGGTGCCACGACGGACCACCGCTTTTCACTTGGTTCTCTTGTTTTATAAGTCAACTACACACTGTGAACTTCTATTGTGAATTCTATTGGAATTAGTTTGAGAAAATAATTTTAACTTCAACAACAACGCGAAATACTTTGTTATGAAGTACTTTTCCACATTTCGATCTGAATTCATTTACATGTTCTCTGACTATTTTCTATTCAATTAAAAATATTTTTTTAGTTGCAGCAACATTAGACATCATATGAAAACTTTTCTTTTTTTTTAATCAGACTGTGTATCACGATATCTACAAACTTAAAGACCAATATAGACGAATGGTTGTTTCGTGGTTATTCGTAAACCGCATTGATAAAGATATTAGACTTAACGATTTCCTATAGAGAGAAATATCAATAAGAAGCTGTGAATACATCTACATTATTATTATTAATATTTCTCGCTATAACAATTAGTTATTTGTTGCAATATTACAGAACGCTTTTTGGACTCCAAACGAGTCGAGTTAAAAAATCGCTATAAAGCGTTCTTTAAGTGAGAGTGACCCGTCTGCTCGTTTACCCCCTTAACCATATAAAAATACAAAATATAAACATGTATATCATACGTAGAAACTTTCAGTCAAATATATGAATATGAAACAACTCTGTGTCAATAAAATGAACATGATCGACATCGGTAAGCCGAACATAATATGCGGGACTCATTTTGGAAATCATAGATTTCTATACGTTCTGTTATAAAGCCTTCATCACTACTGTAAGCCGCTTCGATTTCGATAATTAATGCGATTTAACAAACCATCCGATGCGGTCACAATTATCGTGTCATGATGTGCAATATATGTGTACATCGGGGCTGGTGTAATCCACACCATTGTTGTCAATATTTGTCTATGGTGAATTTTAAGCATCTGTTCGAATATTTGAATTGTTTCTATACCTATTTGATAACATGCCTGTCTGTATAGCAGGTAGCGATTCCGTCTGCTGGAGCAGAGGTTGTGAGTTATATAATGTCTCCAATTAATTGTAATGTAAATTACACGCAGACACAGAACAAATGGTTTCGTGTATGGGTGTTATGTATCCATTATATATATTTATAATAAATTATTACAAAATTGTATTAAAAAAGATTATACGTTTCGTCTCCGAGAATGAATGCAATATATAGGTATTATATACATAGATTTTAATGAACCTCGTCAAATATAATCAATCTCAAAACAAACAAACAACAAACAAAACACTTAAACACCCTTATATTTTATCTTTTTCAAAGATGTAAACTATCATACCTTTTCGTTTTTATTTTTAACCAATTTACAAAAGTTGAAGTTCTAATTTAGACTTTATGTATTTCTTTATGAACATATGTTAAGCGATTTCTCAGCCAAATGACAACCGATTTTAAATTTTTGTATCTCCTGCAAGAGTATCTCCTGCAATGGTTCTATTGAAGCAAATTAAGATTTGTCAATGAGATACCATATTAATTACGAATGAGTTTTTCAATTGCATGATTTTATGATTGAAAGTATTGCGGAAACTAATTGAAAAGTAAATATGTATATAACAATGGTAAAATCGTTTGTGTATATAATCATTGTATACCCGAAATTAGTGAGGTTTCCGGAGGCCTAACTCCCCGTCTCCTCTGTCCTATCTCTTTATCCCCTCCCCGCATCCCCCATCCCTTATCACCCTAAAAGGCTTGCAGCGCACTTACGACTCTTGAGTTTCAGGTGTCCATGGACGGTGGTTGTCATTTATCATCAGGTGAACTGACTGTTTCACCTGATGATAAATGACAACTCGTCTGTCCTCCTATACATTTTCTTTTATGTCTGGGGTAAGTCTGGGGTCCACCAAATTCCTCTGTATTAAATATTTCAAGTTTAATTCAAATAAGCTCTCTATCTTAAATCTCTCTATTTCAAATAAGCTCTCTATCTTCAAGGTGGAATCGTCAGTCTCAAAGTTAGATTTTTATATTCAAAATCATAAAATTTCCCAAAAAAAAATATAACTTAACGTTAATCACAGGGTCAACTACAATGGCCTAAAATATAACAACTTTCTTTAAAAAAAAAAAACAGTGTAATTTAACATCTTTATCTTTTTAACCACAGCTCGTCCACTGTTGGATATAGACCTTGCTCATTAACAAATAAATTAAATAATTAATTAAACTAATTAAACTTTGTTTCTTGTGTCCTGAACCGATTAAATTGAAATTTTATTTACAAACAGATGGTAAATATAAAAAGATCATGTTTATCTTTTATTTAGAAATAAATACAGTTTCCAAATGTTAACTGATTGGTTTATAGATACTTATTGGAAATATTGCGATTATATAATTTTATACGTACTTAAAAGCAAGCTCAAAAGCTTCGAAAATTTAGAGTACACAACAATACGTAACTGATATATTAAAAGGTTTCATTGTGAAGCTTTTACCTCATATAATCAGTCTTTCGAAGCCAATTTGTTGGCGCCACTGATAAAAGGCGTCCCCGGGCTTCCGCAGACAAGCTATTTTTTGTTACTCAGTCGCTGGAATAATGGTTATCATTACATACAATTGCTGTGTCAATCGATTTGTAGCGTAGTTTAGTTTGTGTAGTGTAGTTTTTTATAGTCATATACATATATACTCTAATGATCTTTATTTTTTACCAAATATCCTAGGAGTGTAATTATAACGTTGTAATTTATTTCAGTGGTAGCAATGATCAGATAGTTTTGTTTATTTTTTTATATATAGAAAAAGTGTACCAAAAAATACTTATTCTAGCCATAAATAATGATAGAATTAAAAAAAATACATTTGAATTTGGAATCTGTTATTCTTATATGAATATTTATTGTGTTTACTCAATCACGAGAGCTCACAGAAAATGTTTATTTACTGACGAGAATATTTTTACTATTTAACAATATTTATAACAAGCAAAATTACCGAATGTATGCTCAAAGCTCTATAGAGAGCTTTCCAATTAGTCAGCAGAGTACTTTACAGCAGAGTAGTTTGGTGGGTGTTAGCTATCATGGAGTGGCTAAGCAATTTTATGAAAAAGTTGTCAAAAGATCGGCACAAGTTTATCAAGATACGATTCTTGAAAAGGTGCCTCTTAACATAATCATGTTTAAGATTGTTTCTTTCAGCAAGACTCAGCACCAGGTCATAAGGCTTGATCTACCCAGGCGTGTTTAGAAATGAACGATTCTGACTTCATCAGAGCTGGTCATCATCTAGTATCTATCTCAATCCGCTAGATTATAATTTGTGGTCAGCTTTAGAGAGTATGAGAGCATGTTTAACACCATGATAATAAACTGAATTTAAGCCTATGGAGATCATTGTGAATATATTTTTAACTCTATTATGTTAATGTACATGCATACATGTTTTATGCAATACAATAAAAAAAGATTCTTCTTCGTAACAATATTAAAATTAATTACACAATTAGTAAAATTAATTACAAGAAGGATTTGATTCCTGAGATGTTATTATGGACCTTACTTTTTGAGGTACGATGTTATTTTCCTTAAATAGCTGCCCTTTTACCCTGTTGCTAAGAATTTACGAAAAAGGTTTCTCTTGTTATGAGCTATCTTGCAATCTTCACAATGCTTGTATGTATGTTTGTAGCACACAATATATAGTCATACAGAAAACAAATTTTCAACTTGTAAACTCATCTCCTTTCTTCTCCTTTGAAGTCATTCAGACGTCATAATAATAACATTTACATTCAAAAAGTGTCGCTAAGCGAATGATTCTAGAATGGTTTGAGTTCTAAAAGTAGATGAATTAACTGAATGAATGAATATAGCGAATGATTGAAAGCAATCCGTTTGAAGTTTTAATTAATTACCTGTCTCGCTTTTTGTTTCGCTTGGAAAGTTGGTAGCAATGGTAGAACTTGTTTTGATGAGAATAAAATAAGAATTATTGAAAAGTATCTCGTAATCTTTCGTGACGAGCTCTATATTTTGACACGTACACACACAACTTTAAGATTTAAATTCCGATTAATTATTTAGGTATTGTACCAGTTTCTTTTTTTTTAAAGTTGTTATGAAATTTAAAAGAATTTTAAAGAAAAACGCACCCGCTTCTCTTATTGTAGCTTATCTGCCGGCGTTCCCCAGGGGGGCGTTCTATCTCCTCTTCTTTTCGCCATTTTTATAAATTGTATCTCACATCAACTTCTCTCTCATTTCAACCTTTATTCAGATGACCTACAAATATACTCCCAAGCACATGCAACATTACTCGTATATAAAAAAATTAAAAGTGGACTTCATCATAAACTTCCACTCTTATTTGGTAACGTTATGTCAAAATGCTTAATCTTTATCCCTCCCGCTATTAAGGAAATTGAAATGACACCTCACATGTCGAAATCAAGACGTTAAGGCTTTGTCGGGTGTCAAAAGAATATCTTACATGCGTACGCTTGAAAAACATAACCCTCCACCTTGCGCATCTATTTGTATGTAAGTCAAAACATGACCTACACAAAAATATATCCTACGTAACTGAATACTTTTCAGGAAAAACGACCCAACATATAGTAAAGATCATTACATTTTCTATTTACAATAGCGGCAATCGTAGTTCCCGGAAGCAATCGACCTGCGCCGGCCCGGGATTTTTCCCTAGTTTCCAATAATAAGGGTCTTGAGAGAAGGCCTGATAAACTTGATTAAGCACTGTCCGCCCCTCTCCACTCCTTAATATCATTCAAACTTATTTTTGAACATACTTTTTTGTAATCTGTGCTTTTGCGATTATCTGTCAGTGAGAGGACAGATAACATATTTTATTCAATTTGGCGGGATATATGTTATCGATAAATTCAAAATGAGTAACGAGCACTATTTTTTATATTTTATCTGTAATTTTATACATCTGTTTTACGTTATTGCTATGTTCTAGTAGCACAGCAGTAAGAACAAATTATTTAAATTCAATTTAATTATAATGATCACAAATGAGTTTCTTTTAAAAACTTCCAAACATTCCTGTCGAATGTGTAGCCGTCTTTTTTTAATAAATAAGTTTTTTCACTTTATATTGAAAAACTGCATGACAACTTACATAGGTTATAAAAAATAAGCCCTATAATTAATAATTCTTTAAGCTCAAACACTAAAATATGAAAGCACTGTTTTGACTTGCGGTCATTTTACCTTATTTATTTTTCTTTACTGTCCACGTTTCGTACTTATTTTATATCTTCAACTAAACGAGCTTTTCATGAACATCCATGAAGAAAAACGCGTGACGATTACTAAACTAATTTTATTACATTGCATCGGAACTTAAAAGTAAATTAATAGTTTTAACAAAACGTTTTGTGATTTGTTGGTAGTTCGTAAGGTTCAGGCTAAACTCTTATAGAACAATCTAGAACTATTCAAGAAGATGAAATATGCTATTTCTATGTTATAGTGGCTCATCACCTCGCTCCAAAGAAGAACGTGCATGGCGATGGTGGCAAGATGCTGGCCTGCGATCCCTAAATCGACGCAGGCGTGACGTCAGAGAGACAACGAAATATATCGAAACAGCTCTGGTCATAGACAAGGCGATGTTTGATAGAAGAAACGGCAGCACCAGATCTGAGGTCGTGCATGACGCGATTCAAGTCGCTAATATTGCTGATTTGGTGAGTAAATACAGTGTACGCTAGATACAATACATGGTATTATTTTTTTAGTTTATTTCAAAAATTGTGTACAAGAATGCATGTGATCATATATGTTTACATTCAATCAACCACTCACACCTATAGCCCCTAAGGGGTAGACGTAGTGGCGTATTAAACATTTTGCAAACCATAATTTAGTTACACTTACTAGGATTACTACATATATGTATGTTGTGATTTGTAAATAAGATACTGTTTAAATTGTAAACTGTATACTGTCTTGATTTTTAATCGAACATAATACAAACAATCATCGCACGGCAATTAAATGATAAATATTTTATTCTGTTACAAAAGACTTTCTGACAAAGAAGCTTAATCACTATTCACTAGAGTTAGAAAACACATCCAGGACCTCGTAATCTTCCTTGTCGCATATACTCTCATCAAACTCGTACTTATGACACGGCACAATAGATATAATATTAATTATTTAACGAGCTATGCTTAGTATTTTAGTATATTGATGTACGATATAATATAGCTTCTTCGGCTTAAATTTCTTTCCAGTAACGAATATTACATAACAAACCACGAAATATGTATATCGTGGGAAATCCATGCTTAGGCCAGGCATGATACCACGGCCTCACAGACAACCGGTTGTGAAGCAACGCTTGTGTTGTATTTTGCCGAAATAAGTGAGGTTTCCGGAGGCCCAGTTACCACCCTCCTCTCTCCCCTTCCCTCATCCTCCCACCCCTCATCACCCTCAAAGGCGAGTAGCACACTTACGACTCTTGAGTTACAGGCGTCCATGGACGGAAGTTGTCACTTACCATCAGGTGACACGTCTACATTATAAAAAACAAAAAAAAAAGAGGACAGGCCGATGTCTGTATATTATAGACAGTAAAATCCTCTCTGCAGTAAACATTTAATCCAATCCAAACATTTTGTAATGTATTTATTTCACTAACAAATATCGGTTATTAATGAAAGATTTGCACGTGATTAGATACGACACAAGTTGTATGTAGAATAATGCGTAATGAAAATCACATATTATGATGTTACGAATATGTTATGTGCGGTAAAGTGTGTTCAACATATTCTACACAACACACATGATTAAAATTTGTTTACCTTCTAATTCAAAACCCAATAACCTGGATTTTGAATTAGAAGGTAGATTTTTCGAATAAAAGAGTAAATAGTTGTTTATTTATTTTTATTTATTTTTATTTTTGAATATTGGAATAAGTTTTCGTCTTCCAACTCACTCGATTTAAAGTGACTATGAAGACGAAATGTTGCATGCCTATCAAAAATAAACCTATTCACTCTACTCTGGAAGGTTCCAGGATTATAGTTTTCCGGATAAATAGACACAAGCAGCTTATTCTAAACTTTGGCGACGTGAACCGAAAGGGAACTGTCAAAGTGTTTAGTTCGATTTTTAGGTGCTTCAAAGACAAAAGGATCGCCCACGCCAATTATTACGATAAACTAATAGTGAAGATTCGCACACTCGCCAAAGTGGATACTGTAAGCAATCGACTTCAGGACTATGGCCGAGACTCAAGATTGTGTTCCTCGCAGTTTCACCTGCGTTGATGCTCACTGCTCCGCTCCAAAGAGTCGCAGCATTATGTTTTAGCCTATAGCCTTCCTCAATAAACGGGATATCTAAAGCAAAAGAGTATAGCGCGTCCAAACAAACAAACTATCGAGCTTTTTTATATTAGTAAAGATAAAAGAATTTGTTCCACAACTCTTACCTCAATAGTTCAGCATCTAATAGCTGCGGTGTCCGCTTACCGCTTGCGAACTTGAAAGTGTAATATTCATGAATTTAATTAACACCAAGAAAATCAGCAGTTCAGTGTCTCGTTAGAAATGCTCCCTCTTCCCCGTGAGTTGTTACTCTACCGGTTATTGTCGCCTTAGTCAAACAACGCAATTAAGCTCACCGGAAATTATAAAATTTGGCATCCGTTTTATAATTTATAAAAGCCGAGGAGTTACAAATTCTTTACGAATTGAGGCGAATCTACCCCTAATTTAACAACCAATGTTTATTGTGTTATTTCTTAAACGAAAAAGGAAGATTCATTTTCCTTTGAATGGGTCACGAAAGATGTCTGATAGAAAATACAAGGTGCGTTTTTTTTTTTTTTATACTATAGGGGGACAGACGAACAGACGGGTCACCTGATGGTAAGTGACAACCGCCGTCCATGGCCCGCTTCTCAAGAGTCGCAAGTGCACTGCCCGCCTTTGAGGGTAATGAGGGATGGGGGATGCAGGGAGCGGAGAGAAGAGAGGGGGATGAGGAGAATGAGATGAGGGGAGAGGAAAGGGGAGTTGGGCCTCCGGAAACCTCACTCATTTCGGGGAAATGCAACGCACGCGTTTCTTCACAACCGGCTTTCTGTAAGGCCATGGTATCGCACCGGTAGAGCCGGCCCATTCGTGCCTAAGCATGGCTCTACCACTGTTAAAAGCAGAAAGACTGGACTACTAGATTTTTTTTTGTTAGTGACCCTGCCAGCTGAGCCCGAAGATCGTGGCTTCGATTCTAACATTTGTGTCAACCACAAGTAGTTATCTCGAGTTTGGATATTCTTTGTGTTCATTGTTTGTATGTTTGTTAAGTCCCACGCTACATAGGAATTATTCCCAGTGTGGGACGTGTCCTTTTTAAAATAAAAAAAAAATGTTGAAGGTCTCAGTTATGTATTTTCTAAACCTCTTTATTATACAACACGATTGTACAAATATAGGTGAACAATTCCTTTGTTCAGGGATTCGAGCGTAAACAGTGTAAGGGTTTACTAGCAGTAAAACAACCAAATACCATTTACAGTGTAACCGAGTATATTCAAAGTAAATACAATAGTGGGTTATTAAATCTTTCGAACATTTCGATAGCCTGCATATAAATTGAACAGCGCCATCCAGTGGCGGTAATGAATACTACACAATACAGAACTTGCGTACAACCTGCTTGTACATTCCGCCCACCAAGGACAAGGTGCAACTTGTCCTTCTTTTACTCAGCTATTGGTAAAGGACATATTTTGGTAACTGGTCTTTTTAACGTTGTATTCCGTACCTTTAAAGTGACGACTCTGACAAAATTATCCAACCCAGGATGGGTATCAATCACTCTGCCATACATCCATCGACAAGGAGGTAAACCATCTTCCTTAACAATGACCACATCTCCTATTTTAGGTTGTGGACCCTGAGATGACCATTTGTACCGATGATAAAATTTGGTAAGGTACTGCTGCGACCAACAGCGCCAAAAGTCCTGCAACATGCGTTGCGTAAATTGCCATCTCCTCAAAGAGCTTACGTTTGCCGACTCGTAGTTTCTTTCAGGTGGAGCCACCAAAGATTCACCAACGAGAAAATGTCCTGGGGTAAGTACCGATACCTCCTCATTTTCATTGGAGGGTAGTGCGGTTAGAGGTCTGGAATTCAGACATGCCTCTATCTGTGCCAAAACTGTGGTCATTTCTTCGAAAGTAAGTGTGGACTGACCGATAATTCGTTTCAAGTGATATTTGACAGACTTCACTCCGGCTTCCCACAGTCCACCAAAATTGGGGGACCGAGAGGGAATGAAATGCCAATTGCAGCCATTTGTTGCAAGAGCCTCTGCTACTTCATGTAGCATTGATTTTTTTTCGGTGACGAACAGCTTTTTAAGTTCACTGGCTGCCCCAGTGAAATTTGTGGCGTTATCGCTCCAAACATCTGAGCAGTGCCCCCTCCTTGCAACAAATCGCTTGAATGCCTGTAAAAACCCTGCCGAAGTGAGGTCCGTTACCACCTCTAAATGGACTGCACGTGTCGCCATGCACACAAATAAACAAATGTATCCTTTTTCCGACTTATGACCTCGACCTTTGGATGTTCGTATTTGGATCGGCCCAGCATAATCCACACCACTATTTTTAAACGCCCTTATAGGTGTTACTCGTGCTGAAGGCAACTGCCCCATTAACTGGGTTTGAGTAATCCCTGCAGTCCTTGCACAAGTCACACACTTCCGAAAGTAAGTTTTTGCTAACTGTTTAGCGCCCAATATCCAATATCTAGACTGTATATGACATAGCATCAGTTGTGGACCTCCGTGGAGAGTTTGGCGATGTGCACTAGCTAAGATTAAATTAGTCAAGTGCGATTTCTTGGGTATCAATATTGGATGTTTTCGATCCTCGGTAAGCTGGGAATGCGTAAGTCTTCCACCCACCCGTAATATACCATCTTCATCCAAGAAGGGGTTCAATGACCGCAGACTGCTACTCTTTGGCAATGTAGAGTTTTTCTTTATTACTGCTATGTCATCCCCTAAATGTTCCTCTTGGCATTGTTTTATGACAATTGTTAAAGCTTCATCAAGTTCTTCCGTAGTAAGAAACGTGCATCTCTTGTAATCTTTTTTGCAATTGCTAACAAATCGTCTACAATACGCAATAACCCTCACCATCCGCATCAGTGATGAAAATCTGTTCCACATAGATACGTCTGCGGTCATGTGAAATGTTTTTGTTTCCTCTAAATCCGTTACTAAATCCTTTGGTTTCTGATAAACAACGTGTTCGGCGTGCAGAAAATCAGGCCCCTGAAACCATAGCTGGTTTCCAACAAGTGCAGATGGGTGTGATCCTCTGGATGCGCTATCTGCAGGATTTTCCTTCGACGGTACGTACGACCAGTTGTGCGAGTCTAAATTCGTCAAGATTTCTGACACCCTATTCGCAACAAACACCTTCCATCTATTGGGATGACTGTTCAGCCACGCAAGAACTACAGTTGAATCTGTCCACGCATGTACTTTATTTTTGTCCACTTTCAGCACCGCAGCAACTTCCATCAGCAATCTCGTCAGCAGGACGGCACCACATAATTCTAACCTGGGGATAGAGACTTGTTTTACAGGAGCAACCTTTGTTTTAGACGATATTAAAGCTACATGAACCTTCCCCTCTGAGTCGATTACACGCGAATAAACAACTCCAGCATACGCAACTTTCGATGCGTCACTGAAGCCGTGCAGCTCCACGACCATATCACCTACCCTCGTACCTATCCATCGAGGTATGGAGATCGATTCCAGTAGTTTCAAGTCCTCTCTGTAAGTAAGCCACTCATCGAGCAGAGATTTTGGTACTTCTTGATCCCAATCCAGGCCAGCTAACCAAAGTTTCTGAATAAGAATCTTCGGCACTATAACACTGGGACCCACCCAACCAAGGGGATCATAAAAGCGAGAAATGTCCGAAATGATTCTCCTTTTTGTGACAATTGATTCTTCCAGCTTAGGTAATTCAACTACATAACGGAATGAATCTTCACTTCGTTTCCAGGTAAGGCCAACAATCTTCATCACTTCATCTACCTTAATTTTTATCCCATCCTTTGCCGACCATGCCTCACCCTTAACCTTACCCTTTAATTCTTCTTCTTTCATAGCCTTTACTAAATTTTCATCATTACTTGTCCACTTTTGTAAGTCGAACCCTGCCTTTTCTAATAATGAATTCATTTCTTTATATAATTTAATACCTTCTTCTATCGTTTCACAGCCAGTCAACAAATCATCGATGTAGAAGTCCGTCATTGCCTTATCTGCTGCCGTTTTATACGAGCTTCCTTCATCTGAGACTACCTGCTGTAACGCCTTAACCGCAAGATACGGTGCTGACGCAACGCCAAAGGTTACCCTGAGCATACGATAGTGTTCGATTTTTGACTTCTGATCGTTCCTCCACAAGATCCTTTGGTAATCAGTGTCCTTCCTAGCCACCTTCACCTGCCGATACATTTTTACAACGTCAGCCGTCATACAAATCCGCGGACATCTCCATCGCATTATAGTGTGTCTCAGTTCAGGTTGCAGGTTTGGTCCAACAAAAAGATGATCGTTCAACGACTTTTGATTTTCGCCTTTGCAAGAGGCATCAAAAACTGGCCGGACCTTTGTTGTCTCCTTATCTTCACGTATGACGGCATGGTGGGGCAAATAGATGGCGTTTGAGTTTTTGATCTCATTATCCGCTATCACTTCCATATGGTTAAAGAGTAAATACTCGTTCATAGCCTCTTCGTACTTTTGTTTTAAATTTAAGTCCTTGGATAATCTTTTTTCCAAACAATGAAACCTTTTTTCCGCCACTTTCAGAGAATTAGTTACCTCAGGATTGTCATCCTTGAAAGGGAGACGCACAATGTAGCGTCCTTCAACATCCCTTTCCGTAGTTTCAGCAAAGAACCTTTCACAAAACTTGTCTTCGTCACTTAGCATAATGTCCTTATTTGATATTTCAGCATCAGCTTCAAGTTCCCAAAATCTCTTGAGCAATTCATTGCCTTCATCCACTCGACAGTGCATGATCCGTATGTCATTTGGCGGTTCGGTTGACTTATTAACCACACCAGACAAAATCCACCCTAGTTTTGTGGATTGTGCAACTGGTGAACCGAGTGGCCCTTTCTTAACACCGTCTTGAATAATCCGTCCATAAACCTCAGCTCCCAATAATATATTAATACGACTCGGTGTATGATATTCTGGGTCTGCCAAAACCATTTCGGTAAGTTCTTTCCACTCCATCAACTCAATCTTACTAGAAGGAATAAGAGTAGTGATGGACTTCAAGACAAATGCCTTCACATGTATGACCACGTTAGGGTCAAAACGCGACGTAATATCCAAATGTACCAAAGCTTTGGAAACAATTCTACTTTCACCACCGACTCCTGAAATCGTACTATTCACAGGTATCTTTCGTAATCCGAGAGCCTGAACCGTAGATTCGGTTATAAACGATGACTGTGAACCCTGATCTAAGAGAGCTCGAATCATAAAACCTTCACCGGTTTTCATCCTCGCTTTAACCAACGCCGTGGCTAGTAAAACCTGACTGAATACTCTTCCTGTAGAAACACACGCAACTACCGATTGAGAATTTGAGAAAGAACTAGCCTCTCCCGCACCATCTTTATCACTGCCAGTGCTACTAATCTCACCAGTACTCCTACCAAAATTGCCTGTAGGATGCAATAGGGTATTATGTTTGCCCTTACAAATACGACACCGCACGTTATGATGACAGAACTTTGCAGAGTGATTGCTTCCCAAACAACAAAAGCATATATTATTAGATTGAACAAACTTGCGGCGAGTGTCAACTGATTCCTTAGTAAATTTTTTACAGTTACCAATTTTATGTTCTTCTGTACAAAACGGACATTGTACAGTCAATGCGTGAAATGTTTTGGCCGGGTTAGAATGTTGATTGTTCGAATGAAAGTGAGGTTTATTTGTTTTAACCCTATTATCCGGTGGCAAAAACTCCATGGCACGATAACGATTAGTTAAAAAATCTTTGAATTGAGAATATGTGGGCAGTTCATCGGATGAAGTGTTGTCGGTAACACTGAACTCCCACTGTCTTCTAGTCTCCGGGTCTAGTTTTAAAGTAAGAACATGAATGACAATGACATCCCAACTATCAACATCAACACCAATATTTTTTAATGCCGACAAACAATCATTTGTTGTATCCATTAAATCCTTTAAGCCAGTTGAGGACTCATTCAGTAAATTTCTTTGACTAAACAATCGTTTTAAAATGTAGTTACAAATATATTTTTTATTATTATATCTCTGTTCCAACAATTGCCAACACCTTGTGTAATTATCTTCTGTTACTGGAATACGTCTTAATAACTGTTCAGCCTCACCTGTCAGATAGCCTTTTAAATAGTGCAATTTCTGGACTCCATCTAACTCATTGCTATTATGTATTAAGGAACTGAACAAGTCTCTAAACGTATTCCATTCAGAATACTTGCCCGAAAATACAGGTATATTAATCTTTGGCAACTTAACCTGGCTAGATTTTCTAATTCTACAACTACTTTCTTTAATTTCAACAGTATCAAATGAATTCAACATTTCTTTTATCATACTCTGACAAGTTAAATAATTTTCTTCAACCTCATCATAGAAATCATTCTTCGTGTAAGGAGTTTCAACTAATTGTTTACGCGGTACTTTATGTAATAATTGTTCGTGACCGATTATAAACTGAGACCATAACTGTTCAAGATTAGCTAAACGGCCTTCACCATAGTGTTTGGTGAGTCTTTCTTTAGACGATTTTTTATAATTTACCAATGCCTTTTTAATATGTTTACCTATATCCTCTTGAAACAGTAGCAGGGAGTCAATTTCATAAACCGGATCAGATACCGTAGACATAGTGAAATTGTATCAATGAGATTTTATGTTTGACCTAGGGACACGAAATTTTCTAAGTCTTTTTTACACAATTAAATTCTGGGTAAAATCCGGCATGGATTCCCCGTACTTTCGTTTTTCGTGTAATTATTCTAAGTCTTAACTAAAACATGCACAAATTAAAGATAAAAGTCACAAAGAAATAAAGTTCAAAATGGTTAACCAAACAAATAACACTTTAAAGTTCACACAAATATCAAAGTAATATTTTTCTTATAAATAAAGTTCAAATTGTCCAAATTTCTTGTTTAAACGCCAAAGGCAATATCACCTCACTATGTTAATATCTTCTTAGGAACAAGGTTTAAAATAGAATCCAATAAGTACTCACAGATTTTTCTCAAGAACACTTCATAGTATTATAGGTTACCGAAACGTCATTGCATGTCGCGCTCCTTCGTCCTCCGCGACCGGGTTGCGCAGCTTACTCCGCTATAACACCACGTGCCTTCAATCTATTTGCTGGTGCATCACCACGATACGGTTGCTTCTAGAACTGGATTTCTATCCTGGTTCCTCCTCAGACCCGACAGCCTGCAAGCTTCCTGGACCGGGGTATGCCACCCTATGTTCACCTCAGACCTCTTTGAAGATCTGCAACCTCCCACGTTTGCGACAGCAATCCACTGCCCGTGGGGAATCCCGAACAAAAATTGCGCCCCACCAAAGGCGCTCTTCGAACTGACTAAAAGTCAAATCCGACTCGCAGGACCATGAACAATTCCTTTGTTCAGGGATTCGAGCGTAAACAGTGTAAGGGTTTACTAGCAGTAAAACAACCAAATACCATTTACAGTGTAACCGAGTATATTCAAAGTAAATACAATAGTGGGTTATTAAATCTTTCGAACATTTCGATAGCCTGCATATAAATTGAACAGCGCCATCCAGTGGCGGTAATGAATACTACACAATACAGAACTTGCGTACAACCTGCTTGTACAATAGGGGTAAATTTAAACTGGCTAAGCAGCAGTTCAGTAATCTACTTCATTAATCAAATCAATTGAAGCCATTTAGTTGTCATCTACAATTCACTCCGTAGAAATTTATTTTATTTGAGAATTTCTATTGAAATGTATAAGCCTGATATTGTTCTATAAATGTATTCCAGTAACGGCTTAGTCGATGTTTAAGTTAATAATTTTTATTGTTTATTTTGAAACTCGTGTAGAACTCGATCCCCTAACAATTAATATATTTAATTTAACGTGATACTTTTGAAACCAGTGTCGTTTGCAAAAATATGAATTTGTAAGTTCGGTTACTACTTCAACTTATATTATTACTCTTTCGATATTACTATTGGAAGCGACGTTTAAATGGTTCGAATAAACGGTTCACCTGATGGTCAGTGATAACCGCCGGCCATGGACACCTACAACTCAAGAGTCGTAAATGCGCTGCCAATACACCTCTGCCCACCCTCCAGGGGACTGTATCCCCGTGAGCGTATGTATATAAAAAAATAATCGTGACTACATTACTACTACTAATACAGTCTAATTCTCACTGTGGTCATTTGGAACAAGTTTAACCAGAATTAGAACATTAAACTTTACTATCAAGAATTTATAAACTAAATTACTTCTTAATAGTTAATAGGGAGTAATACAGGCAGTACAAAAAAAAAATTACGTTGTCAATCATCTCGTTGGTAACATTAATGTAACCATCAAACTTTCAAGTAAAGATTAGAAAAACTTCTGAACAAATATTATTTTGGCCTACCTAGGAAACCACACATAAAATTCACGAAAACATCAAACTTCTAAATTGAACCTCATAACTTCATTAAAAGTTTGCATCCATTAAATAAGTAATGCTTGTCCGAAATTCAATTTTAGTCTTATCAAAATGTTTTGTGGGTATACAAGGGTGTGTATTCGGCACATTTTTTAATGAAAAGCCAATTTTCTTTTAAAAAAAGTACACCTCCTAAAAAACTAACCTCGCAAAATCGACGCGTGGAAAATTTATATATTTTTTCTTTATTAGCCGCGGATACACGATGGATTGTTACGATTTTTTTGTTAGACTTAATTAAAACTTACATTAATAAAGCATTGGCGCGAATTGTTATTTTAATAGCATTTATTGTGTGCGAATACGTCGCACTAAATCTCAATGCAATGCTTTTTATAGGTTGAATTCATAATAGTATAAAATTATTATCATTTAAAGCTACATTGGGTTTAAAATTGTATATTGCAACAATACAATTAATAGTACTGATGAAAAACAGAGACAACTAAAAAAAAAAGTATTTTCCAAAAAAAAAAAAAGTGTTAGCGGATTACAACATGCCAGCTACACAATGTATATTTTTACTGCAACGATAAATCTCTGTTGGTTGACACTATGGAAGGAATTACACAAACTTACCTCGCATTCGTTTTAAAACTTGGTCTAGAAACTTTAAGGCTTTGAAAAAGGAATACTAAACTGTATTTTGTTTTATATCAAACATGTAAGAAGTAAGAATATTAAAAAGATATACATAACCTCAACTGTATTACAATGAAAACTTTAACCCTTTTTTTTTTATTTATATTATAGGGGGACAGACGAACAGACGGGTCACCTGATGGTAAGTGACACCGCCGTCCACGGACACTTGCAACTCAAGAGTCGCAGAGAGAAGGAATGAGGAGATGGAAAAGATGAGGGGAGAGAAAAGGAAAGAGTTCGGGGAAATGCAAGGCAAGCGTTACTTTACAACCGGTTTTCTGTGAGGCCATGGTATCGCACCGGTCGAGCCGGCCCATTCGTGCCTAAGCATGGCTCTACCACTGAAAACCCTATGCCCACTATTAAAATGATTATTATAATATTAGGTATTGCGGTTAGTTTTGAGGGAACTTGTAAAGTAGCTGTCGCGACACGTCGGTACAAGTTACTTATATATTCGATGCGGCGTGTTGTAGCTTGCACTTTAATTATTCGAAGTAACTCACTTACAGTAAACGCATGCAAGTTTTTAGTGTGATTAAATATGGAACGCGATAAATATCATTTTCGTAATTTAATACTATACTTCGATTCAAGGAAAACAGCAGCAGAAGCTCACAGACTTATTGTAGATATGTATCATGAATCTGCGCCATCTGTTAAAATATGTGAATACTGGTTTCGGCGATTTAAAAGTGGCAATTTTGATTTAGAGGATAAAGAACGTAGTGGAATACCAAAAAGATTGAAGAGGGTGAAGTGCAGACGTTATTGGACGAAAACCCTGACCGCACACTACAAGAGTTGGCTGAAGAATTTAATGTAGGTAAATCAACACTTTCTGATCGTTTACACGCAATGGGTAAAATTTAAAAACAAGGAAAATGAGTTCATTAGCAATGCAAAATCGAGTAACCATTTATGCTTCTACTGTCTCGTCACAAAAAGAAATCTTTTTTGTATTAAATCATTACCGGTGATGAAAAATGGATCTACTATAATAATCCAAAACGTAGGAAATCATGGGTAGATCCTGGTCAACCGTCCACATCGACTCCGAAGCGTAACATTCACGTCAATAAGGTATTGTTATGCATTTGGTGGGATATGAAAAGTGTTATTTATTATGAATTGTTAACACCAAATGAAAATATCACAGCTGAGCGTTATCAACATCAATGCAAACATCATAAATACAAACACTCGAGAAACATAATCCTTTATTCTGACGCAGTCGGGTAAAATCAATCAAATGCATCATCACCAACCACTAATTCTAAATACTTCTATTCCAAACATTTTTTTTTTTTTTTGTGAAACACTAAATTATCTTTTTTGCCTTCTTTGATAACGTTATTAGGCCGTGTCAATCGAGCACCTCTCTCTCCTAGCGATTGTCAGTTCCTTGTCTACGGGCTACCAATTTCTATATATTCCCAATTTTCCAACTTAATTCCATATATGACCGGTTATCGGCCATGGGCTTGTCCTCTACAGTAGGACTAAGATGGGACTAAATTATAGTCTTCAAAATACAAGCTTTTGACAAGGTAGGTTGAAGGACAAGGCAGGGCGAAGTACCCTACTGTTTGAATATTAATATAAAACTTCTTGGACACATGGACAAATCAAATTGAGTCAACTGTATACAGTACAATCGTACAGCTACTACTGACTAACAAAATAATCAAATAACATGTTATCTAATATATCAGGTTATTAAATAGGATCAACAGATTCAATCACTCTTAATTATTGTTTCTATGTTAGACAACATTGATTGGTAACTGAAAGCTGAATTTCAATTTACTATGAAAAATCTTCCCCGAAGGTTGTATTAAATGTGATTCCACATTCCATTATTGAAATTAATGGAAATATATGCCAAGCATGAATAATCGTCGAGGCGAGACAAAAGCCTTAATTTTTGATCTTTATTAAAATATTTTTGATCTATAAAAATTTTCATGATTTAAAAAAAGTGAGTGAGTGGCTGTTTCTAGTAATTGTTGAATAATTAATAATTAAATAAAGATATTATATATGTATATATATAAGTATATGTAATATGTATTCTTCATTTAATTTAAGAGAATCCATTTACGTTAAGTGTACAGTAGTACTAGAATCAGTACAAATTTGTTTGGTTGCCACGAACTTTGAAATTATTTTGGCCTTCATACGCTTCTGTTTACCCCTTCAATGTATGTGTATGTATGAACTTTGAAAATTAAGCACATCTAAAGAATAAAGAAATATGAGTACAGCAACATTACGTATTTACGGCAGTACTCGTATACACTATTTTTAAATGAAAATATTGATGCGCAAATTAAGTATTGAGCAGAGGTTTTTTTTTTTATGCAATAGAGGGACAGATGAACAGACGGGTCACCTGATGGTAAGTGACAACCTCTGTCCATAGACACTCGCAACTCAAGAGTCGTAAGTGCGCTGCCCGCCTTCGAAGGTGATGGAGGTTGAGGAATAGGGGGATGCGCAGAGGAGATAGAAGAGAGGTGGATGAGGGGAGGGGAAAAGGGGGAGGGGGAGTTGGGCCTCCGACAACCTCACTCATTTCGGGGAAATGGAAGGATAGCGTTACTTCACAACTGGTTTTCTGTGAGGCCGTGGTGGTATCGCACCGGTCGAGCGGGCGCATTCGTGCCTAAGCATTGCTCCACTGCTGTTAAATGTATACTGTATGACACTTTAATATTACTTTCTCTTTTAGTACTTTCGAACGCTCAACACGCGGGTTTCACTCGTCTACATCGAGTCCTGGCAGTCAGCTGACCAAGCCGACATCGACCGCAAGCAGGATATCACCAGGGCCATTCACAAGTTCAGTGATTACACCGCCAGAAAGTTGTTCAAGATCGAAAAGGATACCACACAGTTACTAACGTGAGTTAAATTTACCTTAGTTTATATAACATAACTACAATTCATCCACTTCTGAGGCTCCTCATGTATAGTTTTGGTGAAGAGAATAATGTTGATGTGCAATATTTTATATTTTAAGGGATTCCTACTAAAACATGCCTTGAAAATTGCAATAACCTTAAGCAAGAGTAGCGAACAAGAATGATTTTAATAAATACTATTTTTGCAATTCAGCCGAAAGCCCAAAATCTGTTCATAAGCCAAAGAATAATGTAATTGTATTTACATGGACATAAACCTACTATTTGGTCATATCCCCTTGTCAAGAACGTGTTTTAGATATTGTCCGTCTTAAGAATAACAAAATAAACCTTAAACCAGATCCAAAAAATCAAATACCAGGAAAGTAATAAGGTTGTTTAATAAGGTTATTTGCATACATTAATTCTAACAGGTGAATTATATCAATTTGAGGAAAACTTATCCTTCAAGTATAAAAATAATATATAATACCTGCAATTTTTACCGTATTGGTTCACGTTCCACTGTCATTCAATTTTATGCTCTTACTGTACTGAAATATGTATATGCTGAGCTACAAAAGCGTTAAATTGAGTTCACAACAAATTCTATCACGAATATATTCTCTCTCTCTGAAGATACTGAAACACTCTTTGAGTAGTTTTAACACAGTAATACTCCTTATATTGCATTTTATTAAAACGTCTTTCCTTGCTTGCATTTCGTAAAGTAACAAAAATAATTCAGAAGAGACGTCGCTCGTTTTGCAAATCTGCTTACACAACCCTTTTCACTTTGAACCGACTAAATTGCTAGATAGACAGTTGCCAGTGTGCTAAACAGCTGGAAATTAATCTCGAAAACGAACCGAGGTCGAGAATTAATTCGAGCGATAAACGAATTCGTCGAAAAACGTCACACCAACGGTCTTAGCTGTAAATTCAACCATAAATCTCTCATTTTTAAGCCCATATTTCAACGTTGCTACCGTTTTACAAATATCGTCAGATATTATCGCTCTAATTTTACGAATTACTTGGATCTGCGATAATGCTTTTGACAGACTGTTATCATGTCATAACTCAGGCGTCAGCTGCAGGTCTACATGCCAATATCTTCGAGAAACATTACTGTGTCTATACCCTTCCGATTAGAGAAGGGCCTTGTCGCCTGAATGATTGATGTCTATCAAATATTTACGAGTCCCTGTAACCCAAAATAGCATGAATCCTTCGGAAAAAAATACTGGATTGGAGTGACAACCAAACAATGCGATCGTGGCATTTATTGGCAGCAGTTATTTTAGGATATCTGCCAAATTTAAATATTCGTCTCAAGTTAATCTCGTATGGGTAACGGTAAAGGAATACTAAAAAGGACAAAGGCTAAATTAAGAAATAAAGAAAAGTGAACATCTTTTTATTTAATGCCATATTTTAAAGATTCCTTTGTTTTAATACCATGTCGTTTCTACGCAACGCATTCATTGGTACAATATTCTAGAATCTGTAATTTGATCTTCTAGATCTAGAGTCTAGAACTTTGGTTAATGCCTCGATTGTGAGTGTTGATTTCTATATTTTGTTGGCTAGCTGCTGCGCAACCAAAACAAATAAATTTATACTTTTTTGAGTGTACATATTATCTGTGATTTGCGTTCAAGCCATATGTGAACAAGTATTTGTATTCATGCTTACGAGTAATTTCTCAAAGCTTATGTTCGTAATAAGTGTAATAATCAAAACTTTGACTAGTTTGCATAGATAATATAGTAATTATGATTACTGCAAAACCCCATTGGCAAAGACTCCTGGATAGTAGTGGCTTACAGTGGGCAGAGAAATATGTGTGTAATTATTTTGCTTAGTAAGAACAGGTTGAAGAAATCCTGCATCTTCTTAACCACAATTTCGATACGCGAAAGCAGTGAATTTAATGTAGTATAAAGACATACAAAAACGTATGACGTTTATTTGTTTAAGAATTGTGCGACGTCACATCATGGCTGATGGCGTTTTCAACGTTTCAAGTTAAGAACAAAAAACGGAAATTTTAAATAGCATTTACAAATAAATCTTGATCTTTCATTGAGTTAAATTGATATATATTTCGGTTTCCTAGAACAAATACCGTTGGATTTCATCATTGGTTGCATACTATTTGATATAAGTCAAGTAGCCCGTTGGAGTAATTTCTCTATCTCTCTCTTTTTTTTTATATTATAGGGGGACAGACGAACAGACGGGTCACCTGATGGTAAATGACACCGCCGTCCATTGTTCTCTTGAGTTGCAAGTGTCCGTGGACATAAACCTACTATTTGGTCATATCCACTTGTCAAGAACGTGTTTTAGATATTGTCCGTCTTAAGAATAACAAAATAAACCTTAAACCAGATCTAAAAAATCAAATACCAGGAAAGTAATTAATAAACTACTTGTTTTTTTTTTTATACTATAGGGGGACAGACGAACAGACGGGTCACCTGATGGTAAGTGACACCCCGTCCATGGACACTTGCAACTCAAGAGTCGCAAGTGCGCTGCCCGCCTTTGAGGGTGATGAGGGATGGGGGATGCAAGGAGTGGAAAGAAGAGAGGAGGGATGAGGAGAAAGGAGATGAGGGGAGAGAAAAGGGGGGAGGGGGAATTGGGCCTCCGGAAACCTCACTCAATTCGGGGAAATATGAGTTCTCATATTATTTAACATGATTATAATATGTATTTATGTTCTCTATCAAAAAATACATTATATTATCCATGGCTTCAATATTTTTCTATCCCTCCATAAAAGAAACCCCTAAAACGGATGATAAAGCAATAGAAAATGAAATTAAGATTACTAATGTATATATTTGACCGAGGCCAGTGGGGTCTAACACAAACATGGGTAACGCTATAATAGTTGGTAGTTAAACAAAATAAACTGACCGATATAAGAATTTGCCCGGGGCATCGACAAATATAGGAAATTTATCTAATTTCTTTTCTATATGTTGAGATCGGCCTCCTTACTAATTCAATCGGAAACTTTGGACATAAACAAAAACAGTTCACTGGAATCGAGGATCAGTTTTTCTCCCAATAATATCATTCTCTGATGATAATATCCATTGGGAATTATTACCCACACCTAATGACCAAATGCCTATAAATATTAAATAGAGGACGAACCTGCTCTTTTTAAACGAGTCATTGTCAACAACTGTGAGGAAGTTACATACACTCGAGCCCATGACCGTAAAGGGGTAGGTAGTCAGGGGTAGGATCCTATTAACGCAATGGGGCCAAACCTATAATTCGCAACCAGGGTTGCATATCTACACAAATTCACAACAAATTTTAGTTCCGTGCATGAATCGAACCCTCCTGTTCAGCAGTCAGGGACGCTAACCACTAAATCAACAAGCCCATCAAATTATGATATGGTTCTCATCAGACTAGCCAGACCACTGATTAATGACTTCCTACCATGAGACGAGGCCATAACAATAATATATTATTATATAACAAAAGCGTTTTGCAAAAATTTTGTAATACCTTTACGACGACCTTACTTATATCGCTGATTCAACTCAAGATTACAAATTATAATCTGCATATAAATATCAATAGACTTAAAATCCATAGAATTAGTATTAATTAAAAGCTGCACATTGATCTCCCCTCCCAGTATTTTATTTTCGTTTAGCTTTGATAGAAGTTTGATCTCGAATTACCGTTCTAATAAACGTTTTGAATTGAACTAATGAAGCTTAAAGCTGCAGCAAAGTGCACGGATTAAAGTTTCACGAGAATTGAAAACTGCTTGGTTATCTAAATAAACTTGAACTCATACTAATTATTAGTCAATTCATCCATAAACGCAGAAAGCGTTTATGGATGAATTGATTTAGACCATTTCGAGTCTGAAGTAAGTGAGAACTAGAATTTAAGCTGTATGGAGATATATATATATCTACATATAGGAATATATGTAAATATACATACATATATTTCCATACATATTTATATATTTACTGTATATATAATAAAGAAAAAATATATTAGACTACCCTGTTAACCTAATAGTAAATGACTGATTACTCAGCAAAAGGGTTAGATTCCCACACGGGACGAAATATTGTGTGATCCACAAACAGTTGTTAATGTGTATAAACGTTATACAGCTTCAATATATATTTATTTTAATAGTAATTGATATCCAAGGTCCCTAGAATTTGTAGTATAATTGCGAAGTTATTGATAGTTATAAAACATTTGCTATAGCGTAAGTCCAACCAGACACTTTTGAAAGCTTTTAGATCAAAATACTATACGCACCACGCCGTAATATTAAACGATGCTGATAAGATTCCCTTCATGTTAGAGATTTAGGAACCAGTGGACCAAACCAAGAAATTTAGTTACGTGTGTTTCTAATTTAACTGTCTTACTAACGAAGTGTCAGACCGTGGGAGAGCCATGCTTTGGCACGAATGGGACTGTTCGACCGGAGTTATACGAGAACCATGCTTGCATTGTATTGCCGAGTGAGTGATGCCGAACTACGCCTCAGCTCTCCCCCTCCCCCCTCCTCACAACCCTCAAAGGCGGACAGCGCACTTACTTACTTTATATAATAGTAAGTATGACCTCGTCTCTATTTTAGCTTCCATATTGAAGTGGCTCCCTATTCGCAAAGTCGCAGTTTGCGACATCTAACTTTTCTATACTCCTGCTTGAATTCCCTGACTCTCCCTTCTTCCAATGTTTGTGCTCTACTCATGATAGGGACCTTCGTTCTTCAAACAATTTGTTTATATCCTCTTCATAGCTCTGATTTCGTTAACTCATTTTTCTATTTGCAAGCAGTTCTTCTACGGAATGCACTTCCTCGCGATCTTAGAATGTCTACAAGCTATTTACAATTAAAAACGAAGTACTTAAACTTCTCTTCACCGCGTTAGCATATAAACATAATGCACACGAATGTCTACTTAAGAACTTACTTGCTAAATATAGTTCACTTTCAGATCTTTCTTTGCCCAACCTACCTTATTGCTTTCCTACACCACCCCAAGGTGGACTGGCAGAGAATCCCCTTGGCAATAATTCGGCCTATGTACATTTTTGCATAAAGTTTTTAAATAAATACATAAATAAATTGTAAATTAAAAAAGGAAATACATTTTGAGACGTTTACGATGTAATTTAAAAAACATCTATAGTAGTACAGGTCTTTGATAAGTTACGGCGATGTAGTTATACAGCCGTTCACTATTGGTTGTTGCGTACGAACCATAGCCAAATTAACATAAAAGAGCAAGATAGCGCGCGTCTAAGTTGTTCTTGTATTTAAAATCTTAATACTAAGCAATAAGGTCTGTATTTACTTCGTGTTTACATTCGGTTTCAGTCGACGACGAATATAGCCGATGCTACTTATAAAAATGGCAGACCTGTAATAAAATTATAAAAGTGAAAGTAACTCTATCTATGAACATATATATCTCTGACCATTTAAAAATTTGAAACAAGGATACTTCCAACGCTAGGGAAGAACATAGGCCACATGTTATTGATAGGTGAAGCTGCGGGCGACAGCTAATAGTTGATATAAGTAAGTTTTACTAAACATTAGAATAAAAACGCACAATTTTAGTTCTATTTTAATAGTCAACTTAATTGCATATTTAATAAAATCGTAAATATAACTTAATGCTTCTGTGTATAAAACATTATTCTATGTACATATATATAGCTTAATTGAGACTTAATAGAATTGTGCATACTGTACTAATTACCATTGTACGGGCAATGCACCCGCACATTGTCAAGTCAGCATATTACATATACTAACGCAAATAGTACATATCAAGCTTCGTATTCGATCGGTTGACCTAACAAGAGAGTCATTAACCCGAATCTATATCATTTTATACAATCATTATTCATTTCATTTTAACATGAACTTTGGTTTAGATACATACAATAAATAGTTATAGAAAAACCAATCAAATACCGATATTAAAGCCATTGGATTTGGCTAAATTTGGTTATAACTCTACATGACTTTTATTTCTTATCAATTTTGCATAGATCTGTAAGCACATTTTCTGTAGCTGTTAATCCTTTTGCAAGGTAATCCTTTTGCAAGTTAATAGCGGTGTAATTGCGGATTTAAGCACAACATACATATATCATGTTTTCTCCTGATTGCTTGGGTATTGGCATAAGCTAAAAAATAAGTCACGACTGATAAGTGGTAACATGATTTCGAAAATGCAATATTCTTTTGTTGTTCTTGATTTAACAGTAAACAATTTGTAAATTCTCTGTCTGTATACCAACAGGAAGAGCTAGATCTGTTTATAACTGGCTTGCTATTATGCTGAGTTCTTCCTCTAATAGTTCTGGATCTAGTAAACGAATGTTGAATCTACCATGGTAAATATCAGTTACGGCATCGATAATCTATTACCCCTAGACTGATACCTATAGAGTGAAACTGTAACTTGATTTCAGAGTTTATTTTAGTTGCAGCATTTTCTAATGTCATAATGTGCTGCTTTATAATTTTGTGTTGTTTGTCAATTGACTGCTCAGCTTGTTTCAGTAAATTGTATTCGGACTCAATTATGGAATACAGAAGTCAATTTAGATCGCGAGATCCGCGGAAAGGGTTAGGGTGGCCCCAGTCTACTACCTCCTAGAATCACAGTGCAAATAAATTTCTTTACTAAAATGAAAATATTAACTGACATACCAAAATCAATAAAAACATCTTACACTTTATCTGCAATCATTATCTGTCGTCACTGTCAGTTACAAAAGGGTGGTGGTGGCTCCAAGATGGTGGCCCTGACGTCAGCGCTATCGCTTGTTGCCGAAGTAATTCAACTATAATTTCCGATATCCGAGTCGAATCGGTTCGACGAAGTATACTCTCTTTGAGTGTCGAGTGTACCTTTGAAAGTTGCTCGGCTTACTCCGTACGTCACAGAAAACATACTGATCGATATTTAAGACAGGCACGCAGCTTTTGGAAAAATTTAAACAAAGGTATAATTCATAAACATAATGGAAATTTATGTACTATTATAATACTTTATGGGAAATTAAATGGGAAAGTAATTCCGTTTGTTTGTCAGTTATGTTACAAAAAAATTGAAAGGTTGAAAACCGTTGTGAAATTTTTGTAAGGGACATTCGTATTAGATGATGTCACGGGTATAAGCTAGTTGTTTATAAGTGGTCATGATACTCTCTTTTATGCAAAGCATGTTGTGCAAAGCATCTTTGTGACGATTTGTGAAGCAAGCTTAAAGGAACAAGGTAACATTAAAAAAAAAGCCTACCTGTCGTCTTAGCAGTTTTTTAAATGTAATAAATGCTTGCTTTGTCCGAAATATACCTAAGATCTATTAAAAGAATAAAAGGTTTTCCATACTTATATAGGACCACCCGCTTCAAAATAAAATACTATCGTACTTGGATTTCGGTCCCGGTCATACTCTACATCCGTATGTTTCTAACAAGTAATATTTCTATAAGTTGTGACTTTATCTAATCTTATTACCAAGTTTGTCAAAT
Source organism: Tyria jacobaeae (assembly GCA_947561695.1). NCBI lineage: Eukaryota > Metazoa > Arthropoda > Insecta > Lepidoptera > Erebidae > Tyria > Tyria jacobaeae. The sequence continues at coordinate 21,108,885 of OX387217.1, read as the reverse complement.
TCGCCTTCGATTTGGAACTCGATTTGTAATCAAGATGACGTTCATGTCATAATTTCTGTTCATTTTTAACCGACTTCATAAAATAAGGAGTTTCTATGTTTGACTGTGTGTATTATTTTTAGCGATTTCTCTGATAATTGTCGACTGATTAACAAAATGTTTGTTTTATTCGACATAGTATAGTCTTTATTATAGTTCCCCATTGTAACTAAGCCATGATTTGATCGTGGGTTAGTTATAATGGGTATTGGTATGGGTTAGATCATACGTTTTTATGACGCAAAGTATTTCGGAAAGGAATTTGAAAGGCTTATTGAAGCCAATTACAAACTTCTTTTTAAAAGTCAAGTTCTGGAATATTTCTTGTTAACGTACGTATGACAAAGAAGTGCAACGGGGATGCAAAATATTTTAACTTAAGCTAAAGCGAATGAGGCTTTATAAACACGGAGGGTTGTATCTCAAAGAACTAATGAGCAACATTCTTTTAACTACTAGAGAAATAACAAAAATACTCTTATATTTACCCGAGTGTCCAAGAAGGAGGGTTATGTATTTTTTTGGCGTGTATACATATATGTATGCAGGTTTTTATGTGTGTAAGATGTTTCTTTTTTAAATCTAGGTAGTGACGAAACGACTTCATAGATTTCGATATGTAAGGTGTCATCTGAATCATTGCAATAGTAGGGGTGACACACCTATAATATAATATGAAGGTGTAAGGTCGGCAAAAAAAAAATCAAGAAAGTTAATGATGCTATATTTATATTTTTAAACAATTTTATTTGTTTCAAGATTTTCTATAATAAAGTGAACCATTGTATGTATATGGCAAACATGGCTCGTTTCTACAACTGTATATCTTGCATGTAATTCTTTATAATATTTGGTTGGCAACTAATAAACCCGCCATCTTGGTACACAAATTTATTAAATTTTGGAAGTACACAAAATCAAATTATTTCTCAACTATATAAGCACCGTCATTTTCTATCACCTGTCAACGCGCTAGCAAAGACATAATGCCTTCCTTGTAGAAGTTTTTAGGCTTTTGATCAGAAAAGGTGGTAAGGTCACTTTAAAGCTGGTCTTCATTTTTTATTTTTTTATCTGCTAAGTAGTGGGCTAGAGAATGAAATAGATGATAATCTGAGGGCATAATGTCTGAAGAGTACGGTGGGTAAGGAAGGACAGCCCAGACAAACGAAAGTAATTTTTCACAAGTCACTTTTGCTACATGTGGTCAAGGATTATCGTGCAAAAAGTATACTTTATTTAGATTTTTGGTAATCTCGCTGCTACTTTATCCAGTTGATCGCAATAAATATTGGCCATCATTGTAGTGTTAGATGGCAACAGCTCCCAGTATATAATTCCGTTTATTCCCCACCACACACTTAAAAGAACTTTTTTACTCGTGTCAGATTTTGGCGTCGGTACTCCTGCTTCTCCAGGTCGAAGCCGCTTTCGCTTACGCGATTTTTTTTTTGTACATAACCACTTTTTATCCCCCGTAATTACATCCCTGAACCACTCATTGGTACGATAATAACTTAGTAATTCCATGCACACGTTAGCTCTCTTCTGAAGTTGAAACGGCGTCAACTCATGTGGCAACCAAACTGAATATTTCCAGGTCTAAAGCGTGGAGTTGTTTTTCTACTGCAGTATGAGAACACTGAAGCTGCTCTGCCAGACAACGTGAAGTGAACCTGGGCTCCATTTCTATGAGTCTTTTTAACTCATCATCTATTGTAGGAGGTTGTCCTGGATGAGGTTCATCAGATAGGTCATCATTTCCATCCTTAAATCTTCTGAACCAATGTTTGGTGGTATCGTACGAGAGCACGCCTTCGCCCATCCTTGCACATATATTGCGTACTGCTTCTGTCGCTTTTCGACCTAAGCGAAATTCGTGAAATAAAAGCAGCCGAAGTTATCTACGAGAAATATCCATAATGTACTGTAGTTTTACTATTCGAGATCCAGTTGTCAACTGATCTGACATACAACTCTTGCTTTATTTATATACTACTCCAAGAAATTCGAGACAGTTCTACAACGTTTTAAAAACTGATCGAAAAAAGTGGCGGGTTTATTCGTTGCCAACCTAATATGTACACACATGTGTGCGCGTGAAAAAACAATACTTTATCGGCCATAATTCGTCCAAGAGAAGACGTGGGCTTAGGTACAGCTATTTTATAACATTATTACTGTTCTGTTAGTCTAGTGGTTAGACTCCCTGACGGCTGAGCCAGAAGTCGTGGGTTCGATTACCGCACGAGACAAAAATTTGTGTTACAAGTATTTTAGTATTTCTTTAATACCAGCAACGTGGGTCACATGCACATGACGAATATTCTTATTACAGCTAAACTAAATGTTTGTATTAGGGGTGGGTTGTTTATTGTGTTTTATTTTAGTATTCTGACTCTTCGCGTTCTGAGTTTTTCCAGTCCCCTACGACACAGGAATCAGTCCTAGTGAGTGTCTTTTTAAAAAAATAATAAATGAAATGAAATTATTACCTTTTCTCAAAACTAGCTGTTGCCCGCGACATCGTTCGCGTGGCAATGGACACCCCATCCTATATGCTATTTAAGACTATTGTCTGTCTCTACGCCAGACATCCTTATCTGCTCAGCCGTTTTGTTGTGATTGAGGAGGTGTCATGACTTAATACAAACCTTAGCATTTATAACAGTAGTACGATAACTTTGTCTATGATAGCAGGAATTTTTTACATTCATTTTATATTTCTGAAATTGTAGTCAGAGGCGTCTCGAACTCCCACTTTTTGCCAGATATCATTTTATCTAATTTGCAGTTTCCTTGCAGTGTAGTTTTCGAGCTCTGTAAGGCTGTACATTTACTATCTGATAGATAACAGTCCGATCCCTAAGTCGCTTTTTACGACACCCACGAGAACCCACAGTTCTAATGTCTTTTTAGCATGTAGCATTTAATAGCTACCCTCATTTAATTATAAATTAACCGGCTAATAATAAAACGTTTTGGGTCTATTCTCAGGGTCATAATATTGTAATTTATTTACGAATATGACAGCAACAGATCCACATATGCGCTTAATCTACCTCCACGATCAAATAATAGCCTTACTAGCTTTAAAGGGATGGCTATTATATTTTTAATATCGCACCCACGGTTCCTAATTATATTTCAAGGAGACCAAAAAGGCTAATAGCATTAGTTCACTAACACATACATATTTTTAAAATTAAATGATATTTGAAATAGAGAATGTTATCATTAATGTTATATTTCAATAGCCAGCAATCAATATTTTATTGCAGGACACATTTTTTTATAAAATAGAGGGACAGACGAACAGGCGGGTCATCTGATGGTAAGTGACAACCTCCGTCCTCTTTGAGGGTGATGAGGGATGGGGAGATGCGGGGAGGGGAAAGAAGAGAGTTGGGATAAGACGATGGAAAAGGGCCTCCGGAAGCCTCACTAATTTCGGGGACATGCAACGCAAGCGTTGTTTCACAACCGGTTTCCTGTGAGGCTGTGGTATCACACCGGTTGAGCCGTCCATTCGTGCCTAAGCAATGCTCAACCACTGTAGAATCTATCTACCTGATAATAAATATAGGTGATATATTGCTTATAAATTGTTTTGATCATCGTGGACCCTGTCGGGTAAACAACTTGGGAGTGAGAAAGGCATATTTTACAACGATTCGAACAGTATTTAAATATATCTATAACAGAACATATGAGCTGTTTTTCTACTGATTATTTTTACTTCATTTTTCTTAATTTCGATAGTTCTGTTAATTTTAAGTTTTATTACTGAAATAATCAAACGCTAAAAATGAAACTCCACTTTATATTTTAACAACAAAACCCACGTATATCATCACGCTCCTGTCCATCCTAAGGTTGGAATGAGAAAACCATATAAGTCTTAAATTTGCATTAAGCGTGTGCGCGACAAATGGACGAATAACTCAATATCACGCCAACCGATTTCGATGCTTCTCTTTTTATTGGATGGGATGTGCTTCAAGGGAAGTTAAATGAGAGTTTGGTCCAGTTATGACAATGGTATCCAAGAGAAAACCATATTAGTCTTAAATTTTGTGATAGACGCATTGAAGTCGGTTGTCTACTTTTACAGTCCGATTATTAGTCAATATTTTACCTGTTTATCTTTATCTTATTAAAGAAATCTATGTTCTTTTACAAATTTTGCATATTTTCAGTTTGTACAAACATGACAGTGTCACAATTTTATTCTCTTTTAAATATGGCTTGCAACTATCAGCAATGTCAATGTTGAACTATTCTTATCATTTTTATTTTTGAAGTATTTACTGTGTTAGGTTATATCATGTCCCTAAGGTGTATTCATAATATTTAAAAAAAACCTTTTTAAAGAAACTTACAGTTCTTATTATAAGACAACTAAATTTATTTATCAAAAGTTTGTATGTTTGTCAAGTCCATATAGAAGTTATTACTTACATATGTCAAGTTCTCTTAAAAACCGCTGTTTGTAAGACGTTTTTCGAAATAGAATATGTAACATCCATGTAAACTTGTATATGAAACACAACCCTTATCTGCTAAATCTACAAATATGCATTTAAACTTTAGTCCGCAAATTTAAACTTGGAAGCTGAAACATGAAATTTAACTCTGAAACGAATAGTTTTGTGTTCATATGCACGAACTTAAACATTTCTACAAATATAAAATTAACCCTCTCAGCGAGTGTACTCTTAGCTACGAGCTACGCAGCAAATGAAAGGCGCGTAGCACATGCATATACGCAGTGCTACAAAGGAGTTCCGTATGTTAATATTCTCTTGTACGAGTATGTCTTACACTTTGTTGGTTGGGGGGAAGATGCTCGCATTGTCATATTCGTAGACCTTTGTAGGCATCACTACATTATATATTATATTGAAGGCCTGTTTTTCTTTTTCGGAGTAATGGTCAGAAGAGGATTATCAATGATCGAATTTAATCCGCGTATAAAAGTACCGATAACTGTTTAAAACGTTAAGTAAACGTTATGTACAAAATTTACTAGACACGTGCATAGTGTTATAAATAAAAATAAAAAAGCTCCTTCATTTCTGTGCTGCACCCTTATTTATTTCCGAAATAAATATTATTTTTTCTTTCTTTCTTTCTTTTAAATATTTGTTGATCACACTTTTTTTTTACTGTCAGGGCTTCGAACCCACGCCTTCCGGTTCAGTAGTCACGGTCACTAACCACTAGACATTCAGGACCACTCTTAACAAATCCAATGATCTACCAACGGACGTCCCGTAAAATTGAACCGAAAGAAAGAAACATACACAAGATTTTATAATAAATTTGAAAGTTACTGTGTAAATTATGATATTACATCACATTTCATAAAAAAAAACTTCATCCACCAGTTGTCTTGGGAATTTTTCAAATCAGATCAGGAATTACGTAGTTTTAAAACAAAATCCTATCCTAATTTTTGGAATTGAAAAAAAGTATAAATATCATAATTATTATAAACGTTTCATAAGATATCTAATATAAACTATAATCGAATGGATAAGTCTGTTTCATAAAATTATAGTGTCGTAATTTGTTCGATGGGTCTCATAAAGCAGTAGGGAATTTACGAATTAATAGCCTAGTCATCATTCCCAAGTGAACTCATCGTTTAGTGACTGATCACACAAAGTTATAGCCCTCCGCGCCTTAGAGACCACATCATTATTATAGTGACTCGATATATACACTTTCTAAAACCTCTTTTACATTCTAACAAGGTGATAGAACCATATTTTATGCCTTTGAGTACGACCTTCATGTGGCTGTCGTCCTTTAGACATTTCTTTTTTTCTCTTACTTTATGTAGTAACATAAATATATACGTATTAATAGCCTCATTCCCACTTACGTAATATAAGACTAGCCTATTGCATATTGTATATATACTGTCTGATAGATAACAGCCCGATCGCCTTTTATCGACACCCCTGGAAAGAGATGGGATGGTCCCATTCTACTTCTTCGAGAACCACGCAGCTATTAGAACAACGCAAACCACAGACACTTTTTCATCCTGTGATCTGCGACGGGTTATCCATTGAGATGTCTCTCTCTCTATCTTTACCATTGAATACTTTCCAGTCTCTCTTATCCAATTTTAGTACTTGCCAGCATTTCAGTCTAGTGTCATCATTCTGATTTTTTAGCAGCTCCCTTGCAGTTCGTTTGAATGTTTCTTGAGCCCATCTCTAAGCATACTTTTGTGTTCTTTCGACATATAAATAAACTGGCAACTACGTAATGAACTTTTTTTTTGGCAATAACTCTATACAAAAATAACACAGCTGAAGAGATTTTTGTTTGTTTGTTTAAACGCGCAAAACTCTGAAACTATCAGTCAGATTTGAATGATTCCTTTTGTGTTATATCTATTATTTATTAACAAATATTATTTATCATAAAACATTGCGCTCCGACCTTTAAGAGTAGAGCAGTGTCCATAACAGTAGCTGAATTTTTGGGGCACGAATATTTAGTTAAAAAATACTTTACAACTCACGTTGAAAGTCCTAAAAATCTAAATCCTATTGCGGCCAAAGTCCGTTATCTACACATGACATTGTTGCAGTGGTCTGACGTTTCCCGGAGGCGAGTCCGGTATATCAGTGCCAGACACCCTCTGCACCCCAAAGTCTGTTGGCATATCAGTGGACACTAATACCTACGAGCCGCACCTACTCGCCGGCACTATGGCACATATGATTGGGCATAATATCGGTAAGTTTTTGTTTTGTTTATTATTTATATGTTTTATTAGCTATATACTTAATAGTCTTGTGACCGCTTTTTAAATGGGAGGCAAACGAGCAGGCGGATCACCTGATGGTAAGCGACTACTGCCGACCACTACCCTCGCAACTCAAAGAGTGGCAAGTGCGTTGCCTGCCTTGATCGTTACTAATTATAAAAAAAATAATAATTTTAAACGTTATTTGTTATGTATATCTGAAATATGTTTTGAAATAGCTTGAACATTGACACATTTATTTATTTTCTTATGTTTAAACTTAGAATCCTCGGCATTAAATGCTTATATTTTTCTTGTGACATTGCGACTCAACGACATTTGGTATTTTGAAGTCATTTTGAAAAGACGATTTTTTTCCACAAAGGCAACATTGAATTTCAGTAGTTTTTTTTTTCTATAATTGTCTGTGACAATTTTCACGGTTATCATTCCAACGGTGGTCAGTATTCAATCTCAATGTCATCTAACATAACATTTTTGAAATACTTATAATATTATCGCTGTCCCGCAGGTATGGGTCACGACGACGGCCGTGAACAGTGTTTCTGCCGCGACTGGCACGGGTGCATCATGGCGCAGTCTATCGTCGGCTCCGACAACGTCCAGCCTTATAAATTCTCCGACTGTTCCAAAAATGACTACATCAATGAGCTCAGAGTGGGCCAGGGATTGTGTTTATTGAACAAACCTAATGAGGTATGTTTATATAGTAATATTTTAACTACCTCAGTAATGTATGTCAGTGGTAGAGCCATGCTTAGGCACGAATGGGCCGACTCGATCGGTGCGTACCACGGCCTCACTGAAAATTGGTTGTGAAGCAATGCTTGCGTTGCATTTCCCCGAAATGAGTGAGGTTTCCGGAGGCCCAACTCCTCCTCTCATCCTTCCTCTCCCCTCACCCCCCTCTCCTCTTTCCGATCTCCTCATCCCTCCTCTCTTTTTCTCCTCCCCGCAACCCCCATCTCTCATCACCTTTAAAGGCGGGCAGCGCACTTGCGACTCTTGAGTTGCAAGTGTCCATGGCCGGCGCATGTCATTGTCATTTACCATCTGTTCGTCTTCCCCCCTATAGTATAAAAAAGGTAAATTTTGTAAATATCAAGTCTCTTCCTTCCCCTCCCCGCATCTCCCATCCCCCATCACCATCAAAGGCGGGCAGCGCACTTACGACTCTTGAGTTGCAGGTGTGCATGGACGAAGGTTGTCACTTACCATCAGGTGACCCGTCTGTTCATCTGTTTCCCTACATAACAATAAAAAAGAATTAACCAATTTACTGCTGGCATTGAAAACTAAGCACCAGACTAATGCTACTTGCTGTTATAATACTTGTTTTTACAAAAACATAATACTTAGCTCTTTTGTTTTATAATTGTATATTGTATATATTTGTAGTTTTATAATTGTTATATTAACATTATGCCTTTTAAATATTGACTGCCGTTGACTGCACGGATGGCGTAGCGGTTTAAGTGGTCACCTCACCACTACGCTGCCACGCCGAGTGTTGTGGGTTCGAGCCCCGCACGGGACAACACTTTGTGTAATCCTCAGATTCTTGTTCAGAGTTTGGGTGTTCTTTGTGTCCGTTGCTTGAATGTTTGTAAAGTCCTCAGTCATATTTTTAAAAGAACAGCGATAATGCTGACAGAACCTACATATATTTTGCCAACAAAAATAAACCCTTCAGTATTTGTAATTCAACGTAAACACTCCTATTTTTTATTAAAAGCTTTTTGTATATCAAAAGTAAGCATTAACTTTACCTTTAAGCTATCTTGACGAAAAAATAACAAACAAATTACTTTTCTATTCGTTCTTGATTGTGATATCAAAAAATATTATTTATTTGCGAAGCGATACAAACGGTTCTGAATGTATGATGGTTTATGAGTTATTTTAGACTAATATGTATTTCAATAATACTGCCTACAAGTCATTATCCTATTCTATGTTACTAGCATTTGTTTGTCGTAAAGCAATTCTTGCTTTAGCAAAAATCTGGAGCTGTCAGGATGATTTTCGCTTATTGTTAATTACGACTCTTAATTCGAATACTTTAGAAATAGGATATTTAGACAACATTTTTTTTTATTAATAAAAATTATGATTCGTTTTATTTTTCATAGTCTTTACTTAAGGAGTTATGAATTAATTTGTTAAAAATAAATATTTTATCGTTGTCTTTGTAAAGTTACTAAAGTGGTAGAATGATTTTGCTTTCCCACTGTCGATAGAGTTAATTCTTATTGTATAACAAAGGCGACTTGTGTAACTTGATTTCATATGACTCTTCTTTACGCTCCAACAAGCTTATTAAGACAAAGGTATGTCCTTTAAAATTATTTCAAAGTGTTCTCTCACATCGTAGCAATTGTTTCCTAAGCAATTGTCTCTATAACAAGTTAAACTCTATTCTTAACATCTATTACTTAACGAAATTTAAGTGTAAGAAAATTATAACTTCATATCTTTTAGAACATAACTATGAGTGCACTTAAAATTTAATAACCGTCCCAAAATAAAGTACGTATGTACGCATATAATACACTCCCTCTCACACACACACACACGAGCCGACACAAAATATCTTTAAATAATTATTTTATCTTATATTAGCCACTTGCGTTTGTGACTTTTGTAATACTTACATTGTTATACAGGGGGCCTGGTAATCTGTGTGACAGGGTTTCCTAGCGCAGATGCCAGTCTCTCACAAAGCACTATATTGAATATGTATATGAATAGTATTGACAACCATAGACAAGTAAAACTTATATATATATATATATTATAGAATGTAGTACTTTAGTGTGATGGGGAAGGTCTAATAAAATGATTTTTACTGATCTTTCGTTAATATAATAATAATAATTTATTTCTCTTCCACAAAGGTAACTTAATCAATATATATATATATATATGTGTATTTTTACTCTTAAGCAGTTTTTTTGCAAATAAACACAATATATAACATAATATAACATAGTATAACAGTGCCTTCCATTTAAATCTTTACTTCTGTGCTCCCACAACAGGAGTCCAAGCGTGCCGGAGTTCGACAAATACGGATTACTGATTCAGCTCAAATGCATCCACTAAACATGCATCCAATATCGTTGATCCTTCGCATCCAATACTAGACGAGATTTTATCTAGAAATTGTATTACAAGCTGCAGTTCAATTTGTTGTTTTAAAATACACAACAGTACTAGACAAGACTAATACAAACATTTGTATAATAACAATATAATATCGGTGACTTTTAAAACTCTCTTTTTACACATGCTTGCATATATTCACGGCTGAATTCCTAAAGGGGTAGGCTGAGGCATCTCCAACGCCAAGTTTTTGCCAACTATTGCCATTACTGTTGACATCACTGTATGACTGTATATGTAAAGTACGAGCCTTAGTTGTTTTTTACTATATCTGCTCAAAGACATGATGTAGCTCGTTGTGCTTCACCGAGAACCATGCGGCTATTCTTTTTCATTAGAATATGTACATTAAATTCAGTCGCAGTCCCCTAAATATTTTTAATGCATAATTGAAGCCTTTTAATTTACAACTATGATTAAGTAACTGTAATCATTGTTTAAGATGGAGGCCACAATGACAAATGTTTGTAGTTGACTGTTCTGTTAGTGTAGTGGTTAATGACCCTGACTGCTTAGCTAGAGTTCGTGGGTTCGATTCCCAGACGGGACAAAAATTTTGTGATTCACAAATAGTTGTCCCGACTCCAGGTGTTCTTTGCGTAAATGATTTGTTTGTTTGTAAAGTCCAAAGGTTTGGCCTCCTCTCCCCTCATACACCCTCTCCTCTTTCCCATCTCCTTATCCCCTCTCTCTTCTATCCCCTCCCCGCATCCCCCTGTAGCCTCAAAGGTGGGCAGCGCACTCACGACTCTTGAGTTGCAGGTGTCCATGGACGGCGGTTGTCACTTACCATCAGGTGACCCGTCTGTTCGTCTGTCCCCGTATAGAATAAAAAAAAACTTATTATGTTTCTTATTTAACATGAACAGAAAATAAACTTAAGCAGTAGCTGGTAAAAGCTTATAAAGTCGCTAACAGATTATTACAAACAATTTCATAAACTGTAGTATAATAACAAGATGTCTACTAAGTCTGGCCATAAATACTGTTACAATAAAAAAAAAACATAATATGACATTTGAATTTGAAATCTGTTATTCTTATATCGATATTACTTTTTCCACCATTCTTATATCGATATTAACACCACGTTCCATGACCAAGAATGGTCCTTTCGGCAAAACTCAACACCGTTTCATAAAGCTCGATCCAAGCGTGGTTGGAAACGAACGTTTCTGACTTCATCAAAGCTGAAGACTGGCCGTCATCTAGTCCTGATCTTAATCCGCTGGATTACGTTTTATGGTCAGTTTTAGAGATTATAGCTTACTCTAAACGCTGTAATAATTTGGAGTCGCTAAAGCAATAAGTAAATAATTTTCCCATTTAGAGAGAGCGTGTTTCTATGGATAACTGGCCTCAACGGTTAAAGGACTGTACTAAAGACAATGTAGATCATTTTAAATGCACAAAATGATATTTTGAATATAAATTTCGTAATGTATAAACTAATACACATTACAGAAATAGATTTTGTATGCAATAGGAAAAAAAAAGATTTCCTTATAACAATATTTATGACAAGACTTGGTACAATAATCACAGTGAATGCTAATGTCTTAACATTAGTTTCTTCTACAAACTGAGCTACAGGGAAAATAACATATGTGATTAAACTCATACAACTGTAGCTTATACACACTTAAGTTTCATAAATTAAGAATAACATTTTTTATATAATAAACGGTACGGAACGGTACACGTGTAATAAAAAAATTAAGAAATGGAAAATTTGCAGTTTGAGTTTCTAAAACTAATGTAAAATATTATAAAGGTAAGTCTATTTAAACATTGTCTTGTCTAATGTTGGTTTTATCAAACCTTCGTTTCAGGGCATCACTCAACTACATATCTATAATCATTTGTTCGATACGGAACAAAGACTAATAAAATAAGCTTCTGGTGTGTTAATAGATATATAATGTCGCTTTAACAAAAAATCCTAATTTTATCAGAGCGCTAGGTAGGTAGGTAGGTACGGTAGAAGCTTTCGACGACATATACATATATGTATATGTGTATATGAATCCTCCTTTTTACAAATAAAGTTGATTTAACGACTAAAACTTATTCATTCGAAAGTTACGTTTAGGAATAAAGCTGCTTTTTTACATTAACCTAAACCTTACAGTATAAACTGGATATACTTTAGCTCAAAAGAAAACAATATAAACTTAACGAATTAACTAAAATAATAAAATATGTGTCGGCCTAGACATTATTATTTTTTGTAAATTAAAGTAATGATAGCAACCAAAATAATAATATAATTAAGTGTTTCATTTATTTCATTTATTGTGTCAGAGTAATTGAGTGTGGCTAAATGTTCCGTTACTACGAGTAATAAGACACATTTTATATATCTAAGACTAGACAAACTAAGAATAGTTTATTGAGCTTATTGTACAGGAAGGGTCCTAAAAATATATAAAATCTGTTGAAAAATGCATGTCTTATTTGAGGCGTTGTACAGAAAGTTCAGTGTGCTGGTGCACGCTAAGTTAAGAATTAATAATTATCGACTACTAGAACTTCACATGACGTATAAAATTGGACAGTAGGAAATCGGAAAGTTCGAAATGTACCTACCTTACCTTAATGCAAGACAAATTATTCATACAAAGTATTATTCTGTGTCAAAATAATGATACCACCACTGGGAAAGTAACTATCTATGCTTTGTCAAAACATGTCCTTAATTTTATTTATTGTTGTATATATTTATTTTAGTTTTATATATTTTAATTAATCAATTAAAAAAATATTTGCTCTTATCTAATTTTAGTAAAACATTTCAGATTAGACTCCTGTTTAATTAGAGCAAACTTTAGATAAATTGATCAATGACACAGCACTTGACAATGAGATTAATTAATTATTCCTACAGCTCTATTCCGATCAATCGGACTTAATTCCACAAACATACCTATTTTAAATTAAATTAAGTCTAAATCGTGAAATCAAATCGTGTTCACAGGAGTTTTCGCGTGAAAGCTCTCTAAATTCTCGTTTAAAAACTGTGAGGCGGGTGAGTCGGTTCAACTCTTCTGGCGACAGAACAATAAAATTTAATTCTACAACCGCTCAATTATACCTATAGCAAACGACAACCTGACGACAGTTGGTGACGGCGAAAGTTTCCGAAAAGTTCCGACAACATCATCGGCTCACCATTTCCACTTATTACAATACCAGACTTCATTCGAATTCAAAACAGATTTTCACGTTGAAAATTAATCAGTGTCTGTCGTATTGTTTGTCGTCATCCACGCTGCTAAGGCCCACTCCTTTAATAAAAGTTATGGTAATGCGGGCTGCCCTCGCCTCTGAATTATCTCTTCGTTTGCGAATATATAATAACAGGAACGAACGCCAGGCACGGTTTATTGGAATAAATTTGCATAGTCAGGAATGATAATGCCACGCCCCTGGTGTGCTCCCCACTTCGATTTCTCACGTTTACATATTTATCTCTGAATCATTGTAAACGAATGCCTTCATTTCCTTGTCTATCAATTGCCCGTACTAGAACTTTTGACTGCACGGCTGGGACAGTGATTACTCGTTAGTGGTCATCACCGTTGCCAGGTTAAGTATTGCGGATTCAATCACCACACTGGGCAACACTTTGTGTAAAACTTAAATTGTTGTTCTGAGTCCAGTCTTTATGTTCATTATTTGAATGTTTGTAAAGTCCCCCGCGATACAGGAATTAATCATCAAATCTAAATCCGCTGTCAAAAACAAACTACAAAATACCCGTATAGGTTCGGTGTTATGATATATTGTATCTAGGTACCGTGCCCACCACAGTGAGGCCGACAGGTGATGTAAATTCAATAGCTCGTATGCGTATAGCGTGTTGTTACCCTTTGGGTTATGCTAAAATGTTTCTCTTGTTCCTTTAATGGTTTTTTGACTAGGTGCCCGTGTATTTAGGTACATATACAGGTCTAGGGAAGATATTGTTTATTGATCATGTAAGAGAGTGAACTTATAATAATAATAATAATATAAATAACTAAATTATCCGGAGATAAAAAGAATTCACATGTTCTAATTCAAATCTTACACTTGGAAGCATTACATAAAATAAAAATCTCAGAATGCACCAAGCATCAGTATTCGTACTACAAATGTTACTAATATAACTGCAAGATTTGAATAAATGTTTGTAACTCAACCACGTAAAAACAGCTGAACGGATCTAGATTTTTTTTTTTCAGGGAGATAGACAATAGTCTGGAGTAGTACATAGTTTTATATATTTCTTATCAAATGAACGAAATCAAGGGTTCACGTTAACGAAATCAGGGGCATTAATTACATTCTTCAATAATATTTTAAATAAAGCTATGCAGATATACATATGTATGTACGTCGAAGTGGAAATGGAAATGTCAAATAAATCTATGAGATAAATTTAGTTTCGAAGTTCCATCTGATAATTCATGGAACTATAAATTCCTTTAGTAGATAACAGTTAGCATACATACATACATATATCATTTCGGCTAGAGCACTATCGGTGTCATAATTAATCTGTGTTGTATATTTACCACTCGAAAGCGCTAACGCCCCCATATCAATAATGATTATTAACGCTATAAACTAAAATAATACTTTCCAAGGGTTCGGAGTATTCACATACTAAATTCAATGGAATTTGGTTCAGCCGTTTAGCCGTGAAAAGGTAATAAACAGATAGATGGATGGAGTAACTTTCGCATTTGTGACATTCATTATTTATTATTCATTTATTATACGCACATAAGCGTAATATCTTCATAGCTACTTAGAAGAGCGAGAGAGAGAAAAGAATAGGTTCTCAATTTGTGTATGTGCTTAACATACTCGTGTACACATATGTACATATCTTCGCCATTTGTAAACTGTTTTTTTAAATCAAATCATTAAAATAGGCCTAACCTCTAGTCATCTACTCATTGTTTGGTCCTATTTTAATTGGAAGAAAAAATCTACTTTTAAGGTGGAAAATTAAGGGGGGGGAGCAGCTTGGTTTGGTATGGTATAGTTTACGCGGGTGGATATTATATAGCTGCGTAAACCACACCATACCATACCAAGCGCAACTCGACGTCTTCTGTGCGTGACAGGGTGAATGGCTGCTATTGCCATCCCAACTCCTCAAGATAATTTAGAAAACCTCTGGTGTCGCCGATGACCTCGGGGAAAGTCTTCAGCGATCCCAGGTGTTTGGCCCGGTAATTGGCCACTCCTTGGAACTCCAGAAGGATGTGGGCAGCCGTCTCTTCCTCTTCCGAGCATGCTCTGCAGGGGAGGCCTGTCGGTTACAACTATATTAAACAGATATTTGTTAAAAAGACCATGACCCGTTATTACCTGGGTTAGTAACAGTTTTAGCAGCTTGCGTGAAAATCTCCGGTCCATGCGAGGGAGAGCATCCTTTGCCTGTCTACATCTGCTCACCTCTGCCCAGTATCAGCATATCATATCATGCATTGCAGCATATCATATCATGCATTACCTTAGTATGACGCCGTATGACTGATGTAGGCCATCTAGAGGGAAGGGGATCGATGGGTTCAGGACCTATAGCAGCCAACTCTGATCCTTCTCTGGCTAGTTCGTCTGCGGCATCGTTGCCTTGTGTGTTACCGTGACCTTTGATCCATTGCAGAGTTACGTGGTTATTGTTATTACATACCTCCGTCGGGGACTGGTGACAGTCGTATATAAGCTTTGAGGTGATAATATATAACATTTTATCGTGATAATCCCATTGAAGTCGGTTTACATGTTATTTAGCGATTGGTACCAGAGGTAGCAGCATTCTTAATTTATGCTGGTTATTTCAAAAAAAATACTTCAATCTCATTTTAAGTGCTTAATTCCGATCAATTTGAATCTCGATTATAAATATTTTTCTTAATTCAAACTTTCCGACTCTCCTATTGTTTTTTTTTTTTTTTGCAGTTGGTGATCCATCACCAATGTGGCAATGGCCGGTTGGACGAAGGCGAAGAGTGTGACTGCGGCACTATAACCGAATGCCAGAACACCAACCCTTGCTGCGATCCCTTCACCTGCAGACTGACTAAGGAGAGCCAATGTGCTTCTGGAGAATGCTGTGATAGGTGTCAGGTGAGTTTACGAACTAGCATAAATTGTTTTTAACCTTAAAAACTTGTACTGTCAATCACGTAAACTTTCTAGAGAATTACCAGTTAAAATCAGTTTTGTTGTGTTTGAAAATGAACTCTTACTAAGACAGTACAAAAATCTACGGTAACGTGTATTTAAATTAAAAATGAGTAAGGCATTAGTAATTTAGTGACTATTAAAAGAAATGTCATCGTCAAGATCAGTTACCCCGTATGCCTATACGGAGGTAGGCTAGGTTCATAAAAATTTAGGACATTAGTGCTTTGTTTAAGATTTGATTGAAATGCATATGAGGACAATGTCATGCATATTTAGCAAATAGATTCTAGTATAAGCCAGGGTTTATATATTTAATATACGGACTATCATTGTCTAGATTTGAGTTACGATCTTGTTATTATCATTGAATCAAAATGGCACACATCAGCGTTACTAGAGATCAAATAAGATTGATTATATTTATCGATAATAATCACTTCATCACCCTCAAAGGTGGGCTTTTACGACTCTTACGAGTTGCTGCTTTCCATGGGCGGTGGTTGTCACCTACTATCAGGTGACCTGTTTGTTCATCTGTCCCCTTATTACATAAAAAAGAGGTCCTCTTCAATTAGAAAACCTATTTTATCTAGTCAATAACATTAATTCATTTAAATAGAAATATTGATCATCGATTGATCATTCTTATAGTATTGTAGTAAAACAATCTCGTACAAACATCTGATTTACCACACTTTAAATACAAAATACAAGGATGAATTAAGTTCTCAGTAAGACCGTTATAATCAAACGGAAGAGACATAACACTTACATTTATCGTCAGTCTGAAACTGAAACAAAGCTAAAAAATTCCTTTGCTTGTTGTCTGTTTATCACATTTAAATACAACCTCACAGTTCAAACAGCATTTGCATTTTGTAGGAATGCCAAATGTATTCAGAATTTACAAGGAATTACTTAGTTTTGGTGATTTATGTCCTGGCCAGTCCAGTGCCATAATGCTTTAAATAGAGAGTTAATTTTGGAGAAAAATTTTGACAACTATGTAAATGGGGTGGTTGGACAAAAACTGTAATTAACTTAGGGATTATTAAAATGAACTGAATATTTAAATGAAATGCGGGTTTATGAGTTTTGATTAGATTAAGAGTTTAGATTTAGATTAAAATTTATTTTATGTTATAAGCATTATTACTGTAACAATCTTTGACTTAACATCCACTGCTACATAAATAATTTCAAATCAAAAAATTTAGAAATAATAGTAAATATTTTTTTCGTCTCCTATACTAATGATGATATAAAAATCATTCAAGTCCAAGTCATAAATTTCAATAATTCAGGAATTATGTATAATTAGTTATAAATATTATAACAGGGAATGGGATTAACATCTTAAACAAATCCGAATTGTACAGAACCCGCTCCTTACACAAACATACCGACAACGTTAGCATACCGACTTAGAGGGTGTATCATTATACTCTTTATTTGATTATATATACGTATTAATTACATTTTAAAGACATTGGTTTATATATAAAAACTATACCTATATTAAGAAATAAAAAAATAGTGAACCCCTGCTATCGGGTACAGGGACATAGCTATCGATCGTTAAAGACAAAAACCTCCTCACAATGCCTGCCGTATCAAGAAGAGCTGCCTTTTCATCAGTGTGTTTCCCTAAATATATCTAAACAAATAGTTTTCTTTCAGCTAAAACCTCGTGGCGTAATATGCCGAGATGCTACCAACGAATGCGACTTGGATGAAACCTGCACTGGTCTCTCAGGCTCCTGTCCACCAGACGCTCATAGAAAAAACGGCGAGCCCTGCGAAGAAGGCAAAGGTTACTGCTTCGCTGGCCAATGCCCTACACTTTCTCTTCAGTGTGAGCGGATCTGGGGCCAAGGAACTATTGGAGCTGATAAGGAATGCTTTGACCAGTTCAACTCGAAAGGTGCTGTGACGGGCCACTGCGGGAAAGACGGCAATGGACATTTTCTCAAGTGTGAGACTGAGTAAGTGATATACTCTAGTTCGTTATGGATTTTATATTTCTGACAATATGTTATCAATCAATCATAATTACGTTTATAAGAGTATTTTCTCTTATTAAACATTACCTCTACAGATAAATAGTTATAAAGTTCATTTCGTCAGTTTAAAAAAACAATCAAATTTCTGTTTCAATTTTCCTTAAGTAGAAATGTAAAACTCATTATACCGATGATTGATGATGATGATTTGTTACTAGTTTTTTGATGACTAGTTTTTATTTTTTAACCAACTTAAAAAAAGGAAGTTTTCAGTTCGACTATATATACCGATTTTCAATTATTTTCTTACTTCTGTAAATAGTAGTAATTAGCTCTTAAATTAGTAAATAAATATTTAAATACTAGGTAGCAATTCTTTCACTCAAAACATTGTTAAAATGGCATCAATATGATCTGTTAACTAGAAACGTACGATGTGGCTCGCTGCAGTGTCAGCTCGGCAACAGGTACCCGATAGTGACCGGCATGGACGAGTACTACACCAGGACCGTCATCAGCATCAAGGGCAACGAGTACGAGTGCAAGTGAGTTAACAGCATAATAATGTTAGTGGTATATTATATTTTATTTATTTAGGCCAAAAATAGTAACATGATATTAGTAATACAATAAAGATATACAGTGTTTGTTTTTTTTAACATGTACTATACAGCCACTTTTGGACGTAACACATATTTTTGAGAATAACAAAAACAAGGAAAGAATAACATAAATTCAAAACTATTTTGATAAAATTACACCATTTTTCTATATTGTTCAAGATAAAAAACCATATATTTTCTCATAATTGGTAATAAATCTAGCAAATCAAAGTCATTTATTGCAATAAACTTCCATTTGTAGACTGACTTATAACACGAGTAAGTATGTGATTGATGTCTTCGCCATTTGTGAACCTATGATTTTTTTTTAAAGTGAAGGGTTTTCCCATTTGAATTTGAAGAAAATATTCCACTTGTAAGAGCGTAAAATTAGGGAAAGGATGTATAGGACAATTTATATATAGATATACATATATATTATTTATACCCCATTGAAGTCGGACTTATAAAACGAGTAAGCATGTGATGTGTTCGCCATCAACTACGCGCCAAGTTAACTATCAATTATCTGGGAATGGTATAGTAAGTTTTAAAAACATACTCATCTCGCATGACGTAATATTCGTCTTTAAATAAAAAAAAAACCTTAAATAATTCCAGAGCAACGACAGGCTTGCCCAAGCACTCGGAGATAGCCCCACTTGGCCTCGTCCGGGACGGTACCCCGTGTGGCGACAACCTGGTCTGCGTCAACCAAACATGCACATCAATCTTCCCATACATCGACCACACTAAGTGCCCAACCGACCACAACAACAACGAGTGCTCTAGCAAAGGGGTGAGTACAATGTTTTTATTGTCTCTTCACTAATTTAGCAACAATTCTGCTTCAAAAGATAATCTATGATGCCCGTAACGAGTATTCATATACCTGTGATAACTTTATGTCATCATATTCCTGCGCACTATGTGTATGTTTGCAATAGTCTTTGGCTAGTTTCCCAACCCTCCATGTCAAAATAATCATTTTTAGATCCAAAGTTACGTTTTCCCGCCTTTGAAATTTTGCAAGCACGTTGTCAGGGACGCAGATGACGTTTCATTTGGAACAAAAAGGTTCTGATCCCAAGGTAGAAAAAAAAAGCTATTATAAGTGAACATATAAAGATGTATAAACAAAAACTTCCACAAATATAAACGTACAGTTAAAACTTTACAATTTCCCAAGCTCCAGCTCACATGTTGCCACTCTAAACATATAAAATCCAATATGGCGCAGCAAAAATTGAATAACACAAGCCCTATGCCGCCACTCAAACTATTAAAAAGTAACTCCCCGTACCTCTGCTGTATTCATATATTATGAAGTACAAAGATATTGTCTACCCACGTCTATATAAAACATTCACTACCATTACTTGGTAAAGAAGGTGTTTTTTTTCATACAACGATAATGTTAAACATTTATTTATAAAGATAGAGACCAACTCGATCGATAAGCCGTGCGAGGTTCTCAATGGAGTAAAATAGGGCCTAGGGTTGGGCGACCAAGGGATCATACATAAGGGGTCATACCTCAGGGGTCATACAGTGCCCGGTTGACGGCAATATGCTCGCAAGGAGACTCTGTTAACCCCTTTGGGGATATCTGCGTTAGTGTATTTTGTGATTAGATAGTCTTTATAGGTATGTGTGCACCACGTTACGCAATAAATCACAGGCAGGTAATAGAATTTCCCAGCAGTGTAATGAATTGTTTTAGTTTTGCCTTAAATTATAAAATAAAATTTTATATTAAATATTATTTTCTGTTGGGGGACATGTATAAAGTAAGTACTGTAACTGGAGAGTAACATTAGTTATTTTATAGATGAAAGTAAGCCTTTATCCATATCGGTATCCCTGGCAATATCCCTGGCATAAAAGCAAACCAAAAAAAACATATAAACAATCTGACATTTCTAATATTAGTTCGGATTTTTTTTTTTATATATACAATAGGAGGACAGACGAACAGACGGGTCACCTGATGGTTAGTGAAAACTGCCGTCCATGGACACCTGCAACTCAAGAATCGTAAGTGCGCTGCCCACCTTCAGGGTAATGAGGGATAGGGGGATGCGGGGTGGAGAAAGAAAAGAGCTTAGATGAGGAGATGGGAAAGATTAGAGGGGGGATGAGAGGAGAGGAAAGAGGAGAGGGGGAGTTGGGCCTCCGGAAACCTCACTCATTTCGGGGAAATGCAACGCAAGCGTTACTTCACAACCGGTTTTCTGGGCCGTGGTATCGCACCGGTCGAGCCGGCCCATTCGTGCCTAAGCATGGCTCTACCACGTAAAAAAAAGTTTCGGCTGGTGTAATAAGAATATACTTGTACAAATTATTATTAACATAATATTGTCTCTACACTATTTATATGTAGTAATTTAGCGATGCAGCACTCTAATTTTGTAAGACATGTCTTATTTCTCTATCTCTATCTCTCTTAGCGTGGTTCTTCTTTTGAACGCACTTGCTACTCTTGAGTTTCAGATGTAGATGGCCACTTATTATAACTGTTAATAACATTCGTGATATTATTATTATAGTGTTAGACGTATCGTATAATATATTTAAATTTTGATATAAATAATTAGTGATTCGTAATATAAAACTGAAGGATAAGGTAAAGAACATTGTCATTCGAAAGAAGACAAAAGTGTGCGATGCCTTAACTTTTGCAATGAATGCTAGGACAGATTGACAGGTTGGCTGGACAGAGCTAATGACAGGGAAGGATGGCATTCCTTGGGGGAGGCTTTTACCCGAAAGGGGTCCATGCATTAAATAATTAGGTAGTTGATAATTAAAGCAAATAATAATTAAACTAATTACAAAATAGAATTTATAAATAGCAATCAAATTCATCTAAGTGTTATAAATGTAATTGAATATTATAGGTTAATAAGTTACCAATTGTTACCGTTTAATATGTACTATGCATGGAATTAAATAAAGCTTTATTATTATTATTATTATTAATATAAAAAAGTATACCGCGTGGTTCACGGTGGAACCGAATATTCAGGGCCACAGCGTCTCTACCCGGTGGTGTTGTAATAGGTGACTAATGGGTCGGACTATCATTATCTATCCGATGGCCCGGTTGACGGCAATGTGCTTGCCCCCTATTACGTTAGTGGGACCAAATTCTAATAGGCAAATGTTGCGTTGTTACACCTCCACCTAGCCCTTCGAGAAACAATAGAAAACTTTCTAATTGATAAAACTATTATTTGAGATTGAAAATGAGACAGCAAACAGCGTGTATGGCAAAAAGCTACGGAGTCGAATCTGTATTCAAATGATTGCCCATTCAAATACAAAGAAAATTTAATCAGTATATAATGTGTGTTTCACGTCACTATTATAATTTAATAAGAAAATGAAATGTCTCTCAAAATAACAGTCTGTTACATAATGATCAACGTAATATTCGGTTCAAATAAGGTATTATTAGGCTATTGCACAATTCCCGGATGTTTCCTTCTGAGGGTATCTCGGGTCCCTAGCAATAGACGCTCTCATGACGGAACACCGTGTGGTTTTAGTCGGTTCGAGTCGTCCGTGGGGGTTTCCACACGAAAAAAAAAAAAGGCTATTGCACAAAACCTTATCGTTAAAGTACCATATATTTATGAATCTTAAACATAAATAACTATTTAGAGGTATAAGAATTGTCGTTTATATTTATAACGTTTTTCACTTAATACATAAATCTCTTTCATAACACATACAGGCATAAAGAAACTTATACAGAAGTACATTAAAAACCCATTTATTTCCTACTTGTCCCTCTGCGCTTTTCTTTGCGGTACGACCATAATAAGCGCTAACTGATTAATTTCGTTGAGTAGGCTTTTAAAAATAAATGTAATTAATTAATGTTTACGAAATGTATGATGATGTATTGTGATTGAGAATGTTTGTGGGAATTTGTGTTGTGGGTATGCGAACTACGTGAGTGAGGTAACCGGAGGCCCATCCCCCGTTTCCTCTTACCCTTCCCCTCTTTTCTCACCCCTCCCCTTTTTTCTTTACCCTCAAAAGTAGGCCGCGCACGCGACTCTTTCATTGCAAGTGTCCATGGGCGGTAGTCACTTACCAACAGTTGACGCATCTGCTTGTTTGCCCTTTATAACATTAAAAAAAATTCAATAGTATTCATGTTTGTACGTATACATATATGTATGTTAGTATATGTCTATGTTAGTTTTCTTAGTCGACCATAACTTTGAAGTCTTTAAAAAGATGTGTATCTATGACTGAGTAGCAAAGGTTTTAATTTTTCCCAAAAAAAGCACAATATGGCAGCTGTATGTCACGTTGATACTTTTTCCGGGAAGTTGGGAGGGTTTTTTTTTTATTAGCAGCTAGTTTTTTTTAGTTGTAGCTTTAGGCCTGTATTTTAAGCAAAATGGAGAGATTTAACAATTCCAATATTATGAAATATAACTTATACCATATATCATTAAATATGCTTAATCAACTACAGCAAAAATTATATAAAAATAACTTTCAGGTAGGTAAGGCACAGCCAAATCTTTCTGCTTCAAACCTTTCGGCAGATTTAATAGGACAATCGAACAAGCTTTTCATTTTCAATAATAACATCGACTTATTTATAATGGAATTATCAGAAAATATCCGAGCAAATGAAAAAGGTTTCAGACAAATTTTCTGCGAATTCATTGAACTATGTTGATAGTTATTTTTGCCTGCAAATAAAATAAAGGTTAATATTCGTTCTATCTCCTTGTTATACAGATTTACGGATTCTTCGTATATACACAAACTTACACACACTCAAGCCTATGTCCCCGAAGTGGTAGGCAGAAGCACATTAAACACACAAATTTTACCAACTAAAACTTGCTCCCATTTACGTAACAGGGGACAAGCCTGTTGTCGTTAACCATTCACTTTAGGGAATTAAGTGGGAAAATATTAGCAGGGCAGGAAAGGGGTATTGCTCAAACGAATTGTTAATTGGAGAGTGAAAGCAATAGCAAAGCGGATCAGGGTTAATACCTTCGAACTCGAACTGGCAAATGCTGAATCGATCGAATCTGATCGAGCTCTCTAACATATGTACATATGATCTTTAATAAAGTGTGACAGATTGTATTACGACTGCATCAACTGGTGTAATTTAAAAAAAAAAAAAGTAAAATCATTAAAAGCATAGTGTATTAAGGAGATTTTATTGTAATACAAGGGATGAAATTTAACTATCTAGAGTAAAATTATATAAATCAAATAACAAATATATGTATATATATATATATATATATATATATATATATATATATGCTCGACAACTATTTCTTATATTAAATTAAGTATGATTATATAAATAGGTAAATATAATAGTTCAAAACTTAATATTCATTCATTATCATGTAAGAGATTTCAGATAAAAGCACGAAAGTTACTCTTATCTAAAAGATTGCGATACCTTTGAGACAAGTTAAGTCACTTAGTTATTTGTAAGGATACAAACCATTCCCCACGCATACTTACATATATGAACCCACGATGTATTACACTCCTTTTTGTGGTGGTCAGTCGTGGAGGAATGAATAAAATAACGTACTCAAAAATAAACTAAAATACTCTATTAGAAAATGACTACTACATGGCATAAAGTCACGAGCGTCGCCAGTACGTTATGTAAAGTAGGATTAATGCGATCTGAAACAGAGCAAAGTTTTAATTCAATATCATTTAATTGGACCGCTCTTGCAGTTTGGACCTCGTTAATTATAACTTGGACTATGTACGCGTTTCCTAATGATTCATTTTAAGTTGCGAAAGGATAGCGAGCATACGATAATTAAAACTTCCACTTTCACTTTGGACCACTTAAACTTTATTGATAATCGTCACTTTGTCGACATTAGAGAATATTACCAATTTTAGATTTTTTCCAAAAAATATACTGTTAAAAGCAAAAAAAATGTGTAAAACTATTTTATATATGTAAGATTATACTTCTGAGATATTACATTTTTTACGAAGGCGTTCGATGCCCGCTGCTGTTACGTCACTTTCAAACGGACTCTTGGTCACAACGGAACTTTTGGTCAAAAATGGGTTGAAATATTGTGATTGAAGATTATCATAATATCCAAACTACTTGCTCAATTTAAATGAAACAACAACAAATATATACCTAGAAATACATTTATTGAAACTTCGTAACCGTGTAGTCACACGAATTTGAAGAGTAACAGTCCCAAGAGCATTGCCCACCTTTGAGGGTGCCCAGTACCAATCTTGCCATAGGGAGAAGGAGGGGTTGACTTCGGCATTACTCCGATATTACTCATGTGAAGCCAGCCCCTACGTGACTTATTTTATGATGATCGCTTCATCTTTCTCCTTGGGCTATAAAAGATACCTCCGGACACTTTGGTAATTAGCAGAGCGCAGTGAATTGCCGACGCGGCGCCGCGCCTCACAGACTTTCGTTTTACACTTGCAATCTCTGTGTACACGGTGAATTTTAATTCATATAAATCCTGTAAACCACATGTTATACTGTTAATTTTGTGTAATGTTTAGACTAACTTTAAATCAAATTGCTTGATATTTCAGTAAAAAAATATTATTTAATCTAATATGTTCGTATTTCTAGTCACATATTCAAAATTGATTTACATCATGCAGATCATTTTCCGTACTCAAAAAAGATCACGCAAAATGAAAATCAAAGTTATTATGACCTTACGATCCAACTCAATCAGAGAATGTAATTAACAGGCCTGTTGTAACCGGATTTAATAGGTAACTTTTAGTAGGTTTTGGTCCAGTGGTTAGTGACCCTGACTGCTTAAACCAGGGGTCGTGGGTTCGATTCCCACCCAGGATAAAAATTTGTGTGATGAGCCTGATCATTTGTTCCGTGTCTGGGTAAAGGTAAAGATAAATTACTATCTATAATATGTATGTATTTAGAAGTATATAAGTATGTTTATTAACTGTCTGGTTACCATAGTACAGGAGCAGCTTAGTTTGGGATCAGACGGCCGTGTGTGAGATGTGACAAATTAAAATAACATTATTTGCAACACATTTGTCTATCGCATGCCCACATCACCAATTCCTATGCGTATTTTGTTCAAATAGCCCCATTTCAAATTCAAAATATTACCGTGCAAACACTAGAAATCCGGTCATGCCGGTGGCGCCTTAACAAAATCTGGGTGTGTAGGGTGGCCGGCAACTCTCAGCCAAATCGGATTGGTGAGCTCATGCCACGAATTGTATTACGACCTCCGAATAGTTGAACAAAGCACGTAAATAGTTTAAATACTGACTCATTTACACGTAACATAATTACGTACTTAAGTTTATAATTATAAATGTTGGTTGGTTTCTATAAAATTTATAGTACAAGAATATAGAATGGCAAGCCTCCTATAAAAAAATTAAGTAATCGTCTTTTCTTTGTTTTTTCTTTATAAAAAATATAGACTATATAATATTGATGCCTTTGATTAATGAGAGATGGATATAGCCTTATCCCTTCTAGCACCCCTTTTACTAGCTTAAATTCGATTTTAACGTTGATCGAGCAGCTGCAGTGTGTCGATGTATCGACATCTACAAAATCCATTTGATAATAACTCTAAATTTTTATTACAAATACCATGCTTGGCTAAAAAAAAATTGTCAATAAGTAACACACAAATAACAGTCTTTTAAAATGATCCATCTTCAATTAATGCGAGGTAGTAGCTATAAAGTTTAATAATTGTCCATCCATCGTACTTTACCTCCGTTCAGCGGAGCATCCGAATCGTCGTCAATTTGTGCCCGAACTCAGTCCACATAGAATTGAGTTACCGCTGGAACTCGACATCGAGTCACATTTAATTCACTTGTTTATTTCATTTGGCAATTACAGAGAACTTAAACTGACTTACTGTTACGAATTTTATTTGGAGTAGGTACTTTCATGGAAGTAAATTTAAAAATCTCCTGCCACATCAGAGTACACTGTTTGTTCTGTTCTCAGTATTCGTTACCTAGAATAGACTTGTGAACTATGTGAGACTATGCTGAATGAAGTCATTGCTTTATCGTTGGAGCATAAGCATTGAATATTATAGAATGATGTTGTTTACTTCGGGATGAAACGGGTTATACATAGATTTATGCAAATATCCAACACTCACTGTTAAAAAAATACATCTAGCCCTCAGATTAACACAAATTACTTAGAAAATTCAAAAGATTTGGCATTTATACATTATTGTTTTTAGAAAATAACTAAACGACGACGATAGGTTGCGATTATTTCATAATATATAATAAATAATATATAATAATAATCGTAGAATAACTAGATTACAAAGAATATAGAATCTAACTTTCTTCACTAAAAAAACCTAACATGTAGATGTTTCCCTAAAACTAACAAAACAATTGTCATTAAAACATAAAAATAATCTCATATGTTTTAAAAACAACAACAAAACAGTGTTATCGTAATGATGTGGAATTATTTACTTTTGTGTATACAAATTAATACTTGAAATTTAATGTGAACAAATGATACACATCACGCACACATTACACATTAACAAAATCTGGAATTTTATGAGTGGAACTGACCATATTGCACGCGTACTCGTGTATACGCGGTCTTTCGACTACCCTTTTAGTATAGCTACTAGTCTATATAAATTAAAAAACGGTTTACATCTGAAAATAAGCTCGGGACAGCAACCACTGCACACGGGGCTGTAAAGTGATAATCAGTTCACATGTTCCATTAATTCCAAAGCTTCGCAGTTGCCAAATCGAGTGAGTTAACAATGGTACACCCTCTAGCTTCCAATTTGTGGCCGTGAGGTAATACGAATCGATTTCACTACGAAATTAATTTCCTTAATATCGCTAAAACTTGTCTAAGTCCAGAATTGATTTGATAATTCTAGTTCCGAGTTACAGATGTGTTTGTGCCACTAAATGGGTTTAGTTTAACCTGCTATTTCCTGATGATTTTATGTATGAGAAGGATTAGTACGAATATTTAAATATTAGATATCATGTTTTAGACGATTTAAGCAAGGAGGATGTTACTTATTTATAGAAATTATGGTAACGATGTTACGGGATATTTTCTAAAACACATTTTCTGTTCTTATTTTAGGGAATGAGATCAAAAATGATTGAAGGTCTGTGTGAAGTGGCACAAAGGGGCTGCTGGTCTAGTGCTTAGTGAACCTGACTGCTGAACCGAGGGTCGCGGGTTCGATTCCCACACTGGACAAAAATTTGTTTGGCCCACAAATAGTTGTACCGAATCTGGATGTTCTTTGTGTCGATTGATGGAATGTTTGTAAAGCCACCACGACACAGGAATTATTCCTAATGCAGGAGTTGTATTTTAAAAACAATTTTAATAATTATATATTATATATTATATATTATGTAGTCATATGTATATTGGTTGAAAAGACTACCAATATTTCTTTTTGAATTTAAATAGGCGCTCCTACATTTAGATATAAGTATTTATGTATGTACCTATTTGTATTAAACTTCAAATTTCTGTAATTCCAGATGTGTTCAAATCTAAATAAGTGCGTATGCAATCGTGGCTGGACTGGGCCCGACTGCTCGCACCATGACGCTTTGCCACCCTCACCGACTCCTTACACCCCCGACAATGCCACCAAAGCGGCATACAACATGACCAAGAAGGAAACACCGTATGGTGAGTCGCAGCCGGTTAAGAAATGGCGTATCTAAACACTCCATTTCACAAATATTGACTCTAATTACAGCGGTGTACAAGCGTTTATGTTCATTGGACTTGGGTCAAAAATTGAATCACTACATTTAATAAACAATAGTTAACTGTTAGTGTAATAGTTTGGAATTAACAAAAGTATATGTTATGCCTATAAAACACTCAATTAAAACAACAGATCATTAAAAAGAAGCACTCTATATTTGTTCTCAATAAAGATGATTCATTATTGGACCACTGTCGTCTGAAAATAAACGTGTTTACAACCAGTATTATAAAATTAAAATTTACCCACAGTTTTAGGGTTACCAACGCAAAATTTATTTTTAATATAACTTTAAACTGTATATGCATAAACTTTACTTTAAACACATAAAGTAATGCAGTTAGCTAAATTTTAAAACAATTTTAGGCCCCCAGATAGAGTCCTGACAAGAGCCCCAATTCTGGACCTGTCCGGGAATATTCTTGCGATTGGTACCTTTAAACCTAGCTAGGCTGTCACTCTTTTATGCTCTTGATGTAGGAAAGTTTTCATGAAAAGCGAAACAATAATAACATTACGCTAACAACAAACCTAACCGTAATTTATTTTTGCAAACTATACAGTGTTCAGTCAAGCTCTAATAAAATTAATGAAGGCTTACATACTTTTTATCTCAAAGGTAAGTGAAGCGTTAATTAATGAACATTTTAAAGCAGGTAATAAGAAAGAGATTAATATTCTTAATTTAAACAACAAAACCGCATAATAGTGATCGAATGGAAAATAATGAAAGCTTTCCAGTATTTTATTATTTACCCTGTATTTTCTTCCTTAGTATATTTAAATATTCACTAATATAATTTTAATATTTCTACTGTAATTATTTTTTATGTTTTCAGGTGTTTTGTACTGTATCTATTAATATTCCCCCTACTTTAAATAACTTATTGAAAAAATTCCGAGCACTGCTTTTCAAAATTACGCTTTCCAAGAGTGTAACACTTTATCGCAACGCACCACATAAAACTTGAACAATTCATTAATCATTAAATACACAAGTGAGTCTAATGTGAGTTGACACTAAAATAATATTGACAGACAGTAAGTGGCAGATGTCAAACTAAACCAATGCTGTACTCAATTTGAGTTAATTAAATAATTTTGATTAAAGAAGTACGTCAACTTACAATAGTCGCATTTTAGTCCGCGTGTCGCGAAATTTGGTTGTTAGTCCTGGAGGCATTGCTCGGACAGGCGCTAGGCAGCGGGCGGCGCCGGCGCACTAACGCGCGGGACCCCTCTCTTGCAGGTGAGCACGAGGGGAATAAGATGAGCACCATGAACATGGTGATATTGTTGCTCGCGGTCGTGCTGTCCGTGTTCGTGGGGTTCGCCTGGATGGCGTACTGCTTCAGGTAACGGCCGGTAACATCGGTGTTGTCATTGCACTGTGTCTGTCGCTCGTGCCTGTCGTGTCGTGTCCTTGTCGTGTCGTGTCGTGTCACGCCGACCGCGAGCCCCGCCGCGGCGCCGGCGCCGGCCGCTCGCCCTCGCTGACGTCACGCGCACGCTCGTGACGTCACCGAGCGCGCCGGCCGCCACTCACACCCTTCTGTTTGGGCGCAGAGAACTACCACGGCTCGAACACGGTTTTCCTCGTGGCGGTGCTCATGTCTGTGGTAGGGGGGGTATTCATAGTATTTGCCCTGAGCGCTCTCTGCTACAGGTCAGTCGTAGTACACAAAAACTTCTCCCTGTGCCTAAGGTTAGTGAGCAGAAAACAGACCAAAGGTAGTCTTTAAGAAGAAATTTAAATCGTCACCTTCGTATTACTTGTATGTTTATTTTAGACGTTAGCGTTGGTGTTTCTGTTGGTTATTACGTCGGCGATTGGTTTTTATTTACTTTTTATTTATTCCTTTTGGACATACGTTTTTTATGTCGTTTACTTTGTGGTCGTAGAGTTAGAGTTGGCGGGTGGCGCGTCGGCTAGAGTCGTTGCGCCACAACTGCATTTGATCTGTGGTTCTGTGTCCGCGCCGGCGGCCGGGCCGGCGTGCCACCGCCGATAGTGACGTCACGGGACGTCACGCACATTCACACGCGCGCGCACCGTCCCGTCCGGCCGCCTCGCTGCATGCCGACAAGGCTTTCCTCGTTGTACTCGAGACACCTCGACTCAAACCCTTAAGATTCTGGGCTCTTGGATGTATGCATTGGCTTATGTGAACTGTGACTTGTTTTCGTTTCCTTTCTTGGTCGGAGCGGCTTGGCCGGGCGCCCGCGACTGCGACCGTGACCCGGCCGCCGCTCGCGTCTATATCTTCCTACGTATCGACTACAGTATCTGTATCAGTATCGCGAACTATAAACGGTAAATGGTTTTGAGCCTCGCCGAGGTATGTACTGTACTTGTATGAGACCGGAGAAGATATAGATCGCTCGACTCTAACGTCACCAATCACTACCACTACCACTAAATTCTATTAACTTTTGCACGAGAAGCGAATGTGCGATGCACGGATTCTTCTTTCAAGCAGCTGTCTATCTAGTTAGCAACGCCTAATGTTACATTTAAGACAAAGGGGACCCTTCCAGCAAAACAATCATTATTTAAAAAATACTGAACTTCACATGATTATAAAAAACTGATTTCATCCCTTAGTTCTTTACTGGAAGGATCCTAAATATCATTAAGCTAAGATCGATCTCTTGAAGTAATTTCCATGTGACATCAACTCCCAAGAGGGATGAAACGAAAAGTTTATCTAGTCCAATTCAAAAATTTAAAAAAATATTTTTTTCTGTAATATCCAAAAGCACCAGTACTTGCAGTCAAATCAACATTTCAACTTTTTGAGGAACAAAAGAGGACTTGGATTTTCCAAAATCATAAAAACTTTATTGAATATGAAGCTTGTGGCATTTTGAAATTGTAATAGTTTTTAGCAGCAAACCTTATTCTGAATATTGAATCTTCTGTTGTTCCTCGTCCATGGTCGACAGCACCAGTTGTCGGACCGTCGTACACACTCTGGTAAACTTTATCGATTGATCTGAGTGTGCGTTCCCACGCCACGCCTGCACTAGGAGAAAGAGTACGGCGCGCAGTAAATACAACCAGGCTTACACCACCAACAACAAACCTATGATCAAGAACTTCAACGCCGGATCGACCACGTCCAACAATTCCCAGGAGGACATCTCAGATGCTGGGGGAAAGCATTCCTTCAATACTGCTTTTAGGTAGGTTCCGTAAGTTCGAGACGTTCGGGGAACATGAAATTGTCAATAATGTCAAATAAATTTGTTACACCCCATTCTATATAAATCCACATTGACTCAGATTCACAAAACTTTTGTCATCACAATATAAAAATTAGATGACAATTTTAAGTTCGTCCATGAACGTAAAAAAGAGCAACATTTTCTGAAAAAAATCTTTTTGTCTATAACCATAAAATATTTCTAATTTAAAAACAAATTGTATACGTCCTTTATTTACAATATTAAACTGAAACATAAAATTTTCTTTTATAAATTGTTGAAACGTTTTACTCAAAGCGCAGTTATCCATAACTTCGAAAAGAACATAATCATCAAAAATGAAGTTGAATAGTATTTCTAAAACATCCAGAGTTTAAAACATACTAATATAATTTTAAAAACTAACAAATGAACTCCATGTTAAAATTTAATGATAATTAAGTCTGATGGGTAACTACGCCAAATTGTATCCTCAAATTAAAATTTTCTTTCCTCTTTTTAACGGAACTCGTCTACTCAGAAATCTTTTAAGGTACGTCGAAAGCTTCGCGTGGATTGGACTCCGCACCGCTATTTATTTCCGCTCACATGATTTTCGCTTTTACCTCACAATGCTTAAGGCCCAAAGTGCTTTGGACTACAGCAGCTCCTTGAGCAGAATTTTTGTTTGTGTTAATAAAATGAGAGTGCACTCCCACAAGTGACACGCTTATTTGGTTTTCTTTTTTTATATAGTGTGAAGTGAAAGAGGCAGCACATAGTTACACATTGCACTCTAATTTTTTTTTTTAAATTAAATTAAATTTAGTTCAAAAACAAATATATATTGAATTATGTAAATTATCTTTTAATGTAGTTCCTCAGAAAAACATTAAATAGTAGCAGCTTTTTGATCCTGCAGTTAATATCTTTCATCATATTTAGTAATTTAGCCAAGTCATAAATACATATATTTTATAGAATACTTTAGAAATGACCAGTAAAGTAATAAGTCCTATGTATTATGAAGTACATAATACTTTTTCAATACAAACATTTTGGTAAAACAAACTTCTTTTCAAGGGTGGATCCAGCGTCAATGCCAGGGGGCGGTGGGTTACAGTCATAGGTCTAGTCAGGACTCAGGACATATTCCAAATCAATATAAACAATAAACACAACTAAAAATTTGTACATAATTCTTATTTAAGAAAGCAAGGCTACTAAGAGATCTGTTAATGTGTGTGTAATGTTTCACTAGATTTTATACATAATTTCTTCGTCAGCAGTACACAGTACACACGTTACCGGAAGCTTTAGCAAATAATTTACCATCCTGGCAATATCCACGTAGTGTATATTGTGATGATGACAGTAAAAATGCGTCTCCAGCGTTCTTTTTGTTTTCATGAACTTGTGTCAGTCTGTCATTCTTTGGGTAATAATTTAAAAAAAATAATACATATAGTTTTAGATTTCATGTTAATAAAAGGTTTTTTTACTAACAACAACAAAAAATAAAGCTCAGACTTGCCTTTTTTTCGTGTGGATACCCTCACTGGTCAACAGTCATTGATCACCTCACAGGAACGAACGGTGAGATGTTATGTCAGAATTGAACCAACTAAAACCACACGGTGTTTCGTCACAAATGGGTCTATTGTAGAGGACCCAAGATCCGGGAACCTATGCAGACCGTGTGGGTCGCTCGGAACACGTTGCGTCACCGTCTCAGGCCCACTCCTGTTAGGATAACGGACAGCTCCCCTGTTACCCCTGGAACATTGAACCTAAGCCTAAGCTTTTTTTTCGTTTAACTTAAAAACCATTATATACTATTGGTTTTGCTAGTGTATTAGCAGAACACCATTTGTATCTTATCAAAGTTATCGAATTTCATAAATGCTTCGAGTCGTTTTAGAGGCGTTTTTCACACATCTGACGTTTATGTACACGATATATAGAATTTCAGCTTTACGTAGCGGTTCAATTCAAAACTGCCTAACAAACAAATCATATTTTCCTAACATTTATAAAACCAAAAAATTATGACCCCAAAGAATGGTACATAATGAAACGAAAACAAAAAACGCTAGCAACGATTTCAAAAAAAATTTTTTTTAGTTCATTGGTGTGGACAGCTGCGAGTATTTACATTGTCATTACAACTGAACCTGCAAAAAATGCAAATTTTTTATCTCAGTCGTCCAAATTTTGAATTATAAGAATATGTATAAATAAAAGATATATGTATATATATATAAACCTGGAATTTAACAAATTTAACCTGCAAGATTTAACAAATGTGAGAATTTAACAAATTTAACCTGCAAGATTTAACAAATGTGAGAATTTAAAAAAAATAACGTGCAAGATTTAACAAATGTGAGAATTTAACAAATTTAACGACCCGAAAATAAATTGCAACAACATACACTGCAAGTTAAATAAGTTTGTAGTTGTTAGGGGTCGAACATGGTTTTTCAGTATTATTGGCGATACTGGACCTCCCATCAGGAAAGGGTTAATATCTCTTTACATTAAATTTGCTATAAACGCATTTTGTTTAGTATTTTTAATACGTAGATTACGTAGCTGAATATTTACATGAGTGTTTTGCATAGCGATTGCCATGATACAAAGAGATTATCAATAGCATCAGTACCTAGTTGACCAGCCCCCGGCGAAGGTTATGACTCTGCCCGCCTGGATCCGCCCTTACTCCTGTTTCGATACTGCAGTTTGAAAATAACTTATCCCTATAAACCCTTTTGTTATTGACATTGTAATTAAAACTAGAATGACTAGCTTTACGACCCCTGTACCAATTGAATGAATATATATAGTTGTTGATCTGAGAAATAAAAACATGCCCTTGTGTTCGAATATTTTGTTAGTCCTAATTTCTAGTTTTACGAACGTAGTTCTTCTATCTTGTATCGTATATCGTACCTGGTATATACATTGTGATAAATATATTAAAGCATCCTACCATCCTTGTCCATCTATTAAAAGATGACGCAACACAAAAATGTCTAGAAAAGACGCAGTAACTGCAGTTGATATGAAAAAAATATTAGACTTATAATATGATTAGACAAAAAATTATTGAAATGATATTCTAAAAGTTCTGTTCTATCCAGCCGCGGAGACTCGCAACGTGTGATCTTCAGACATGGCAACCACATGTCCAGTTCCAGTAGCTCGGGCAGATATTCGTAAGTTCTTTACAAATTATTACCCAACTATGCTGCGAACAGGGAAGGGTAATGAGTAATTACTTTAAAGCTCAATATTTAAGCATGTGTGTGTGCACGAAAGTGTTTGTGGCTCTTGTTGATGGTAGGCATGACGAACGTTTAAATGTGATGTAAAAATTTGTTTGTGAGGTATAATTGTGTGGGGCTTAGCGGCGGATATATTATTATCTAGTTATAAAAAGAAATAACCCGACTATGAAAAAATATATTGTCTTCCATCGTCCTGACTATTTTAATTAAACTTTAATATAGTTATTACTTTGTGCATATTTGTTAGTTAAAATTAAACTTTGAATGTCATTGCATTTTATAAAAAAATATATATATGTATAGTTATGACGATAAATTTATAAATGATCAATAAGAAATAATTTGTGCTAGATTTGTTGGCAGTTTATTTCCTAGTCTGGTTAATGATAGCGGCTATTAAATTAAATAATTTTCAAATATTTAATTGATTCCCAAATTATTGAGATCAACTGACTTATTACTATTATTTATATTTTATATACTATTATTAGGATATTATCAGATATTCATGTAGGTATGTGATATTTTACTGTTTGTAAACCATATAATTTAAAACGTATTTTCAGTGTTAATTTTAAATATAAGAAAAATAGGCTCTCGATGTATTAGCTTATTTATCATTTCATCTTGCTTAAAATCTTCATTCTTGAAAATGAGGGAGCAGATAACATAATTCACAACTTCAAACATTAAGTAATCAGCCACCATGTATTAGCAAACACAGTAAACTACCAACAGTATCAAACATGCTGAATGTGTTTTTCATCTGTTACAGAGATCACAAACCGAAACGGATACACTCTGGCAGCGAAGATGAACCAATAGGTTCTGGTAAGTATCCATATAAATATATTACTTGACTTTAGACAGCGCGCCAGTCTG
The DNA here is from genome assembly GCA_947561695.1 of Tyria jacobaeae. Taxonomy (NCBI): domain Eukaryota; kingdom Metazoa; phylum Arthropoda; class Insecta; order Lepidoptera; family Erebidae; genus Tyria; species Tyria jacobaeae. The sequence continues at coordinate 21,072,930 of OX387217.1, read as the reverse complement.
TCTGTGTTTTACTCGTAGGATGGACTTAGATCAAACAGTATGTGCAACATATTGGTACCTAGTTTTATTTGCTGGGTTTGCTTAACATACCAACTTACTATAAACTTTAGGTATTACAATTAAATTTAGTCTATATAATATTGAAATTAAGAATGATAAAAAAATATTGACATTAAATGTGTAATCGTTTAATTAATAGACAACATTAATTACACATATGTATGTACATACACACATAATTGATATTGATTTTAGATGAAGTAATGAGTTTCAATTTAATACATTTCTGAATAAAATTGTTCATTGTTCGAAACGTATCCAACAAGTCTTATTTCAACTTATATTTACGATTCACAAATGTACTTGAGAGTCGTGTTGTTTTTATATGACCATATAATATTTTTTTGTCAATAAAACTACAAGCTGCAAAAGGAAGACCAAGAGTTAAAAAACTTTATATTGTCTTTGGTCTAGTCTTAAAATCCATTGAGATATCCGAATCAATTTATTTTAAGTATTATATGTAGAGAGATATCCAAATCTTAGAAGTTTCTTATATTACAGGTGAAGAAGATATAGCGTTTATAGATGTAGCTCCGAATTCAATGGCGAAGCTCCCAGAGAAAGGCATCCTGAAAAAACATGGCTATGGCGCTGTAGACGGGAAGGACAAGTGGGGAGACGACTCTCAGTCTGAGCAGCTGGAGGCCGGTTCACAGTCAGATGGCCAGGAGCCTTCGGGAGCCGTAGCTGATATGGAATATAAATTTAAGGTACGGTCATAAATCCTAGTAGCGTGTCATTCAAAGTGTAGTCGTTTTTATGGGGACTTTTAGCTTATGTATTTTTCCTACAGAGACGTTAGTGTTTATAGAAAAAGCGTATGTATTTTTATGAGTTCAGCCATTTAAAAAAACTTACTTCCAACAAAAAGTTTAAATTTGAGCTGATTTATTATAGGCGCAAATAATGGTAGCTATTGACATTGTTTTATTTTTATTATATACTAGCCTTTGCCCGCTACTTTGTACACGAGTTTAGAAACAAGCATCTACATATATTTTAATAGATGCAAACTCAGTATAGAGCCTATTTTTTAGACCACTACACATAAATCTGTGAAAACTGTATTTAATTCCATGAAGTAGTTTTTGTGTGATGCGTGTACAAACATTTAAGCGGACAGATTGACAAAAATTCAAAATATTGTTTTTTTCTGTTGCTCTAATAAAGACACACGATATAAGTTTTTCTTCTCTCTATAATGTACAGTCATCTGCTTAACGAATCGTTATTAATATAGCAAGATGAATTACAAAATAATAACATTTCTAATTTCCAGGATTTAAATGGCTACCACGAGAATATAATCGTGGCTCTAAAGACTGCAGCCGCACAACGCGCAAGCGCGGGCGGTGCCAGCGGTTCGGGCGACCTTCGCGCGCTTCAGGAGTACGAGTACAACAAGCGGGAGCGAGCGCCCTCCGCTGAGAAGATCCATGAAGCCGATATTCGTCGACGAGCTGACGATGAGGAAGACGAACCCCCGCAGTGTGGACCCATCAGGATCAGAAATCTCGAGGACCTGATCAGACAATTGGAACACCATTCCAGCAGGCACATGAGCCCGTCAGGCTCCGAGGACATCAGAATGTCAGAAACAGAAGCCGATAGACATTATCGAATCGAACCTGGGGACATCCCACCGTAAGTTTTTTTTTACTTTACTACCTTAAATTACTTTTTCATATAGGGAAGACATAGTAGTTGCAGTCGCATCTAATTGTATGTTATATACAAATGTGGGAAAATCTGTTAATCTGCTTGACGACGGGTTATTAATTGCTTAAGTTTTTTTGATTTAATTTGTTAACGGTCGTTTGTAGGAGATGTCGCGGTCGCAGCGAGGACGCAGGTTTTAGCTACCCTCGCTTCCGAGGCAGCGGGCGTCACCACGGCCGCCTGTTCGCGGAGGCGGGGGCGGGCGGCGGCGTGCCCGTGCCGCTGCCGCCGCTGGCGCCGCACGCGCCGCACGCCTCGCACTCGCCGCACGCGCGCCCACCGCCCGACGATGACGCGCTCTACGAAACCGCTGACGCGGAACGACTCCGCGACGCGCCTGATAGCGAGAGGTGAGATATGACACGTTTACTGCAATCAGGAATCCAATCAGTCATCCCCCACGGGATCTTTCCAAATTCCAGTAGGTAACACACTCACAAAATTTTGCATTATGCTTAAAGAAAGATAAGTACTTAACTGAACACTTACATAGTACAATAGGTTTCCCACATTTTGGATTTTTATTTCAATAATTTACTAATAAAAAAATCAACTCAGGAGTGATAAACTTACATAATGTACAAAAAAATAAATGTAGCTAAAACCGAAAAGCATGCAATGACGGGTGACCTATTGTAGTCGCATAGAATTAACATACACTGACACCAGGCAGCGCTCACCGGCGGGCTCCTAGTCCCGGCCGCGGCGCCCACACAGAGAGGGTCCCGCCGGGACAGCGCCTCGCCTCGCCTCTCCGTTCCTCTTCTCTATCATTTTCTAGTGATGAATTTATTCAAGCTCAACAACAGTTAGCCCGGTGGGCGAGTGAAGAGGCAGTGGCGGCCCCGGGCGCGGTGCGCGGGTACTTCCCGTCGCCGGCGGACAGCTCCAGCAGCGAGGCGCCGCGCGGCCCGCTCGCGGGCGCCTTCCCCGAGTACAAGCACTGACGCCCCGCGCCCCGCGCCACCCGCCACTCCGACATACGTGACACACGCCAACACGCGATACATGCAACACGAGCGACACAAGCGACGCACTCGACCCGCACTCACCTCCTCCCCTCCTCCTAGGCCTCTAGTAGTTGATGTACCGAGCTCTGTTTGCACTGGTAGGGTACACACGTTAACGAATAGTTTGTCCGTTAGTAAAGAACACAATAAAACTTCTCACGCGTAGATTATCTAAATAAAGGATAGTGACTCGGAGAGTAGGGCCGGCCCCCGTCGCGCCGCGCTTGTGAATAATATAATAAATACAAGTAGAATTTATAGAAATTGTACATATAAAAAACGAAACCGTATGTTAATTGCACAGTATATTACTCGATATGACTGAACTATAGTTATGATCGTTTAGAGTAACGGTCGGTAAGTGTCGGTGGAGTGTCGCTGCCGCGCCGCCGGAGGGTGCATTAGATCCGTTTATGTGTTACCGTTATTCTACGTTCCATTCAATCGATACGCTTTATAACTCTTATATCTGTTCGAGTCGCACACCCTGGCGGAGGTGCGGCAGGTTGTATGTCTAAAGTAACTTTAAGTGACAATCGTTGTACGACGTAGATATAAGCGAGTTGTGCGGAGCCGAGGTCCTGAGGCGTCGAGCTCGACCCACAACAATTCCGACAGATGGAGCTCAAGTAGCTTGCATATTAGATAGGCGATTAACAAATTGGGCTAATTGATAAGCGAAGCTTTAATGTAACCCGTGGTAGCGGGAGACCGGCGAGCTCGACGTCCCAACGCCTTTCATGTCCTAGTGTGTATTATTTTTACAGCTTAGGTACTTTAAGTTGTTTCTAAGTTTCACGCGAGTGTCATGCGACAAGTTACGCGAGTGTCACGCTATCAGTCACTTGAGTGTCACGCGACCAGTCGTAGTGAGAAGGAGGGCGAGATGCAACCGTCCCCGGAGAGAATTCAATCGCTTTCATACAGTTATCACCTCTCCGAATATGCGCCCAACTTCATGTTCCACTTCGTCACACGCGTTACCAACTCTGGACGAACCGACGTGGCAAACGGAGAACGTTACGTAGTTAAATGTTAATAACGTTATATAGTTGTGCCCGTGTTGTTATGTGCGTTGTGTTGCTGTCGGTCTGTTGTTCCCGTGGACAAAACACATTCAGCGATCTCGTCTCACCGTGCACAAATAATGTCATATAATTAGCCACAACGTACACATATTCTAAAACTTTAATGTGAATAAAATTATATCTCGATTTTATCAGAATATCTATTATTATTATTATTATTGTATTCAATTAACGAATTTACGCAACACTGATATGTGCTGAGATGTATGTTAAAGTAATATGTTATAGTTTTCAAGTTTATTTTATTGTGACAATTTAGGAAGTTATTGTTTCATTCGCGTTTACGCTAGGCTAGGTGGCGCGGCCACGAATGTATTCGTAGTAGTTAAAAAATGAATAATGTGTAGAGAGGGCCTGCCCGGCCCCTCGCCCGGTACGACGAACACAGTGCCGCGAGGCCCTACAGTTTCCAAATTACTCTCTAGATATTCGTTATAACTATAAGTAAGTTAATACTAGTACTATTAACACGTACAGGGTAGATGTGATTGCAATACTCTGTAGCTGCGCGTGGGTGTCGCGGGCGGCGCGCTCGCGCCAGCCACGCGCAGACGGCGCGTGCGCCGGGCGGCCGGCGCAGGCGGCCGGCGGCCGGCCTCTAACGTCAATTGAGAAAGGCGCCGAACACCGCCATTGCTCACGGTAGTGCTCTGTTCTTGATGCGAATTCTCGTAACGTATATTGGAGTTACTTACCGTACTGTGCTATGGCCTCGAGTTCCAGCTGTCCATACCTAAATCTGTTGTTTGATTCATGATGTACCGAAACATAGCACAGCTGCGAGTAACAGTGTAGCATGTATGTCGAAGTTATCAATTGTGAACACAGAATATTGAATGTTTTGTACTTTAAGGATAACGTGTGAACAAGTTATATGAATTATCGACTTGCTCAAATATTACATTTTTTTCGGTACGAGATGATTCGTAGAGACCGTTAACACTACTGAAAATACTGATTTAGAAATGTTAAAGTTAAGTGATATTATTATGTAATTATAAAAATACGAATTTTAAACGAAAAAAACGTTGAGACGTTGGTAATTTTTCCGTTTGATTTTGTCCTTGTAAATATATTTGCTATATGATTTACTAAATGAATGTAACATATTATTAATGAAAAAATAGATGAACACAAATTTTAAGCGTTGTTTTACTTTTCCTTTTCGTTACTGCGTTTATTTGCAATTTTCATTTGCATAATATGCGAGAAAATTGTGATAATTCTCAATTATTTATAGACCATATCTTTTTTTTTATGATATAGTTGACCAAACAAACAGACGCCTGTAACTTCAGACCCTCAAGTGCGCGGCCAACCGGCCCACCTTAAGGAGGGATGATTGTCTGAATCTACTGTCCCGATACTTATTTTTTAAATCGATAGATTTAATATATTATAAAATCTAACGATTAGGGTTAATACACCAGTGTATTTCCCGCAATCTATAGAGCGGAAAGATAGATATACATGTCTACTCCTTTATTCTACTATTGGGTTAAATGTTTAGAGAAAAAGATTTTGTGTGTAACATGTAGTGGCAAACAGCATACTGAATGATGATACTGAAACTACTATTTTGAACATGTAATACTAATAACTACATGTTCAAATGTGTCATGTCTGTCAAGAGTATAAAAAAAAAAAAAAAAAAAAGTCCGCAATTTTCAGTAAAATTAAAAAAAAATGAGGCTTGATTGTAAAAAGGTGTATAAAATTAAACAATATTATTAAGTATATACAGGTACACTGTACTAAGTAATAGAGTAGAACAAAAATTTTGCCGCATTTTTTTACGAGCATCAAAGTCGGAAGCAAGCATAATTTCATCGTTTATATATATATATAGATATGATAAATTACTTAATTATGACTGATCAATACTCTCACTGCTACGTTTGATCAGGAATTTGGCAAAATCATCTTTCTCAGGATCAAAAGAACATATTTTTTCACACTGTGCAGCCGTTGCCGCTTGCTGGATCTGTTCTGCAAACGCCTTAACGTCATCTCTCTTAAGTTCTACCATGTACTTCCTAGACTCCATCAATACTATAGCATCATCCCTCGCCATCGACCACACACTTGGCTTCACACGAGATATCATGTTGTGTCCAACATAAACACCATGGAATAATCCTTGAAACTGCGGCTTATGTGGGTAATGATCCAAAGCTGACAGAGATAGAAAATGCACCTTTCCATAATCCACATTTATGTAGGTTTCGCGATCTTCACGCAGAAGTAATGGTGCTTCAGGTCCACTTTCAGATATTTTTGCGTCAATTTCGCTTAATATGACCATGCCCAAATTCTTTTCAGTCTCTAAGTTCATGGTGTTCACATCAAAATTTTCACGGTTTTCTAGTTCGTATAACATTCTCATAACATTACGTTCTGCAATATCTGTAGCACGTTTGTAGTTGACTCCATGGGATGACTTTAACATGTCCTTGTCTTCGCAATCCAATCCATACCCTATATATGGCGAAGTTACTATATCTCCTAAGTAACCTCTATGCAGGAACCTATCCCCGCACTTACAAACACCAGCTGCTAAACTCACATTAGGGCGGCACACTTCAGTTTCAAGCCACGTGAAAGATAGACCATGTTCTCTAAAGTGTTTGTACTCAGCAAAACCGATACGTTCTGCAATGTCTTTCATCCTCATGTGGTAATCCCAATCGAAGACTCCCAATCTGTGGTCGTATCTTGTACCGAGGCTGTGCCTCAATCGATGCTCCCAAAGCTCGCAAGCATTGAACTGATTGGTGTTACCAGTAGTCCAAAAGTTTAGAAGATTTTCCATGTAGTCACGTTCACGATACTTCATCTGCTCTATAGAAACACAAGGTAGAAGGCTGTTCATGTACTCAGGGTTAGTCACCATGCCTACAAGCTGACGAGACTTTGCGATCAAGTACCTTGACGTCGATGGACGTAGCAGAAGGTTTCCATACACTTCGAGGTAACGTCTTGTCTTTTCGAGAAGACCACATCTTGTAGTCTTTTCTAGCGCCATGGATGTAAGAAGCAGCTGCCTGGCTATGAGCTCTGGACACCCATCAACGACGAATAGATTCATGTAGCGCCTATTGTGACGGTATGCTTGAGAGAGCGTCTTGAGGAGATGTCTGCCATCACAGCCTCCAATAACGAGGAAATTGAGCTCGTAAGCATTTTTATCCCCACGTTTTAGGTATTCTTCTTGCAAATCGACCGCTGGACTGATGCCCCAAAACATTATTATCGTGTGTCGTCGCCACGGCTGACTATAATAGAATGAAAATCATTGCCATGGTGACAGGTAACGAAGCGAGTTTATTTGACGAATAGGGCGTTACTATGGAAACCATCTATATTCGTACCATGGGCCGCTGTTGACAAGCGATCGGCATTACAGGACGGTTTTATATATATCATGAAGGTCCTACAAAGCCACTCGAGCAGAATTCAAGTGGCATATTGATTAAGTGAGGATGCTATTGTAGTATGATTTGAAGAGGGTTGGTGTGTATTTTTATAAATAATTCTAACAGCGAATGCAAATGCTTCTGTGCTTAGGAATATTTACAAGTTTTTTTAAATATTAGCAATGTAAACGGAAATTTGGCTTCGGATATTCGAGTAGATATTGTATATACATAATTTGTACAAGTGCCACAAGATTAATTACAGGCTTGGATATGTTAAAATGTATATGTTGAAAAGTATATTTGTGTTTTATTAATTATATGGCAGTTTAGTAGTAGTCTAGACCCGATTGTTTATAAACTGGTTCAAAAAAACCTTTAGATATGGGACTTGTTGAATGGGATAATCTGTAGAAATTCCAAACATGGATTTTAATACTTCAACTTTCTAATAAAAACATGTTATTTATAAAATATATAAGATTATATAAAAATGTAACATTGAATTTTTAATAATATAAAATTGAATTAAAGAAAATATAAATATATAAGATTTGTCTAATACCGCATTCACTATAAATATTTATAATAATTTAGTGTCTTAGATTGCATTCGCTGTAAATACTAGATAATATACATTTATATAGACTACAGGCCACGCGTAACCAAAAGCCGTCGACGTTATGTTGAATACTGGACGCTTATATTGTAAGAGAAAAGAATGGCTGGCCTGTTGGTCCACTGGTTAGTGACCCTGACCACTGAGCCGGAGCCGGAGGAGAGCCCACACGCGACAAAGATTTGTGTGATCCTCATTTAGGTGTTCCGGGTCCGAGTGTTATTAAAATACAAGCGGTTCAGAACGGACCGTTTAATTCTATATTTGGTATCATCAACTAAAGTACTCTAGCCTAGTTACAAAGCTAACACAATGATAGAAAATTTAACTATCGCAAAATCTACACGATTTTCGACAAAAAAGTTATAAAAATTTATCAGTAAGTAGGTTATATATATATACACGATTATCGGTTCTGTATAACTAAGTAATAAGGAACATAATTCTATTCTATATAAATGTAGCCCAAACATGCACTTTAACATATACACCATATTCTAATGATAATTACTAATTAGATAAAAATACTTAAGTACATATATTTCTATAAATAATTCATTTTGGCTTTAACTTACTTTATACACTTATTAATATTTATTTATTTCTTCTCTTAACTCTTAATAAAAATAACTAATCTTATAATAAATTATAATATAAGAAGGTAGATAATTTGTAAATTTATATTTAAATATAATTTTAATTATATTTAAATATAATTTTAATTATATTTGGTAACTATTTTTTGATGTTTATCTTTTGGGACTCTGGACTGACTAATTAATTGCCAATATATTTTATTATGTCAATAGGTCAAAAAAAACTTTGGTTTATAGATACCAAAAACCCAGTTTAGTCTGGAAACTAAATACTGTTAAGACGAAGACTAGAAGAATGTGATTAATTATAATACGTCGATAGCAAACAAGCATACGGGTGGGCGACAGTAAACAGTTACTGTAGCCATAACTTTACATAACGTGACCTTTAAAAACCTATACACTGTTTTGAAGTAACTCGGTAAATCTCGGCAGGAGCTCATTTATAATATATGGAATAATAATACCGTTAAACATAACACTTTTCCTTTTGGAAATAAAGTTTTTTTTTTATTGAATACTAGCAACGTGGGTCACACATAACTAGTATACTTGTGAACCTAAGCCTAAGCTACCTAGCTAAGCCAAATGCTTGTGTAATATGTGGGTTCGAACCCGCACCCACATGATTTTTTTTTTTATACTATAGGGGGACAGACGAACCGACGGGTCACCTGATGGTAAGTGACACCGCCGTCCATGGGCACTTGCAACTCAAGAGTCGCAAGTGCGCTTCCGCCTTTGAGGGTGATGAAGGATGGGGGATGCAGGGAGCGGAAAGAAGAGAGTAGGGATGAGGAGATGGAAAAAATGAGAAAGGAGATGAGGACAGAGAAAAGGGGGGAGGGGGAATTGGGCCTTCGGAAACCTCACTCAATTCGGGGAAATGAAACGCAAGCGTTACTTCACAATCGGTTTTCTGGCAATGGCAAGTCCTTACACCTTAGCCATTAGGCCAGCACCGCTTTCATTATCATAAGGTCATATAGCTGTCTGCATAAGTATTTGTATTGTTCAAGCTAAAATCACTGTATGGATTTCGATTATAATTGACTCACGGTATTTTTAATTTATTAGGTAATATACGTGAACCAAAATCCATTATATATTTGATACACCCAAGCTAGCTATATATTTGATTTTTTAAAAGAAAGGTTGGACGGGTCCCTAACCGGATGACGACCCGAGCTGAGGTGAAGCTAGAAGGCAAGCGAATACTTGCAAGTCGTGATACATTATTACTGTTTATCAGCAATTTATCTTAACAAACCTAAATACATTAGAACCACCCATCCTTAGATTTACTGGATTAGTTATCTAAGTATTTCATATACACGCTTTTTTCTCATTTACATTTTTACCGCTATTCACCCATTAAATTTCAAAATTGAATAACTGAACAAGTCACAGAACAGTTGAGGCAAAGATCGCTTCGTTGGTTATAAACTTCAAGGATAAGAGCCACTTTGAGGCTTCGGACTCCCCGGCACCAGGCAGTTCGAGTGTGTATGCGACGTTTTAACGGTTTTGTGGAACCAGTATTACACTAATACGGTATAGCGATAAAGCAATCAGAAATGGCCTTAGTTATTAAGAGCATAATTTGCTACTACGTACCAAAATTCCATATCAGTGCCATGTCTATTGACTCCAAACATAATCGTTCAAAAGTAAGTGCAGTGCTTTTTTTAGGTCACTCTGATTAAGAAACATTGGAATTTATCGAGATCAATAAAAACCATTTCTAAGACATAATAAAGCCGCGATGAGGATATGAGCACTTTAGGCAAAGTTAATAAAAAATAATATATCATACATCCTTCATCAAGTGAAGGCGGATAGATAAGGAACTAGCGAAAAAAGTCCTCATAAAAAGGTCTGTGATGATAAAATAATTATAATTGTCGATCAGGTTTAGAACCTGGATCACTGGGACGACTACGTTTTAATTCTCTGCTATTTTTGCAAGTTTTTGGTCAGGAGAACCGACTATTATCAGTATTTGATAAAAATTTGGGCTTAGAAACCTTGGCTTCCACAGTGCCAGTAATTCCACCTCGCCAGCCCGATGCAGGCCCTCCAGTACTTCTTTGCGTATACGTTGACGATGTCACTGGTACTCTCAAAGTCTGTCTGATCTTCAACTTGTTCAGCCAAAGATCCCTAGTCTTTTTGTTTCCTACTACGAAGAATATGAATAATACGAAGCCTTGGAATGTAGCAGTAACAGCAAAAAAGTAAGAAGCAACTACGTTCTTCGCAAATAAGCCGAAAATCCAAGGTAGACCGAAAAGAAACACTAAAAGGCAACTGACAGAAGCACAACGTAGAGCTTCATTAGTATCCCCGTGTCTTTCAATTCTTCTGGAACAGTACAGAGATCGAAGGATAAGAACAAATAGGGTCCAGTTTGCGAGCAACATGATTGCTATAGGAGCATAGACTGCAAGATAAAGACTAAGTCCTGAAGGATAACAGAAACTACCTGTAGGACTAATGTCTTCGAATTGCCCCTTGTACGAATCTGGAGCCGAAGCGAGTAGAATCCCGACCACGGCTATCGGAACTCCCCAAGCAAAAGCAGATGCTCTAAGTAATTTGTGAGAAGCGTCGCGAGAGAATACCATTACTAGTCTCTTATATGATATGATAGCGGCCACAAGCATCCAACAAAACGATGCTAGGACTGAATAATGTAGTATAATTCCTAGAAACATACATCCTATGTTATAAGTCTTAAATTTGATGAAAACAGTGATCAAGAAACATGTTACGAGCAGCAAAACTGATAGACACAGTTGAAGCCATATTTTGTTATTAAAGTCTTTACGCCAGGATCTGAATAGAACTGCAGTTATGCCCACTATAGTTAGACCTAAAATGGATAGGCAGCTTCCAATTACAGATAAAATTTCCAGAATTGCTTCGTCTAATTCGGAAAATACTGTCTTGGGGACCAAGATCTCAGCAAAGTGTGTTAAATGTGTGCACTGGCAAACGTCCATCGTCCCTGTTGCAGACGCTTCTGTAAATTTGCAACCCTCCTGAGACCAGTAGCCAATGCTATCATTTTCAAAATTCCAGTAGCCACAGCTTCGACTCTGGTTTCGACCAGGTTTATCCATGGGTCGAAAATAGATGTCTATAAACTGTAACAAAAAAAATAGACAATTAAAATATATTTTTTTATGCGATAAAACATGCATGGCTAAACGAGCAGACGGGTCAACTGATGGTAAGTGACTACTGCCGCCCATGGACACCCGCAACTCAAGAGTCACAAGTGCGTTGCCGGGATTTTAGGTAGGAGTACGCTTTTTTCTTAAAGGTTTGAAAGTCATATCGGTCCGGAAATACGGCAGGCAACAATTTGTTCCATAGGCTGATTGTGCGAGGCAAAAAGCTTCTGGAGAAGCGCACAGTGGTGGAGTGAGAATGCAGAGTGAAGCTACATTTCTACGCAACGTGGTCAACAAGGTGTCAAGCCGATCAAAAGTATCTTGGGAGTCGATGATGCGAATCGCTCTCGTTGAATGCGGTCAAGAGGGAGAAGCTGGTATGAATATATCAAAATAAAAACCAGACAAGTTACTGTATTATAAAAGCCTGCTTCCCTGCTAACAATATTATTAACTTCTATTTACCTGTGTAGTAGTGCCTAATAACCTACCAGTGCCGTGTATTTGAATATATAGGCGTGAGTTTAAGAATATATACGAGGAAATAAATAAAAAAAGAAGGCAACTTTATGCCATACAGCTACTATATTGATGTTCTCAAAAAGCAAGTGATACTCGGGATGATGTAAGGATTCCAACGATATTCATCCATCCAAGCCTGTCCCGGCATATAGAACTTATTGTGGAATGAAAAACTCACGTACATTACATACATACATGAACCCTGGAAACGTTACAAAACCTTTTGGCAATTGTGTAAAAAGTGAGGGAGACGAATAAACAGACAACAAATTGACGGAAACCGTTTATTATAATATGTAAGCAGTAATTTAAAAAAACACACTTCTATAAAAGTGACGAGCCGGTCCGTTATGCAGAACCAAGTTTTTAGATTTTATAATAAGGGAATACAAACAGCCAGTATCCCAAACTATGTTTATTTTGGGCCTAGACAGCGCTTTTAACTAAAATTACAAAATAAGAAATACGCATTAAAATGTTATAAGGCAGTTAGACAACGGTTGACTTAATTCTAAACCGATCGCGGCTCAAAATCAAAGCTCTAGAAAACCTGCTTTCGTAAATTTGACAGAACATTTTGAAATAACTTACCTCTCCAATTTGAAATGAGTTGGTGTCCTCAACGTTGATGCTTAGGATCCTGCTGTTAACGCTCTTAGTACTAATGTTGGTTTGAAAAGCTCGATCGTTGCGGAACACTACGAAGCTAATACGCCGGGATGAGTTTGCCACTGAGATTGGTAGTCTCACTACTGCTTCGTTTGTATCCGTTGAGTTAATTTCAACTGGCTGACCTGGTAATTCAGAGTTTAGGTGATCTGGCTGCGTTTACGTTTTCACATAGAATAAAAATTTGTGTGATTCACAAATAGTTGTATTAAGTCTAGGTATTTGTTGTATCTATTGCTTGTTTGAATCATTCCTAGTGCGGAAGTTGTGTTTACAAAAAAATAATAATGTAATTAAAGTTGTAAGTTGAGAGAAAGTCGTAGGCTTCAACTTTCAACTTGGATAGTGTACACAAAGAGGTGTTAAAGATTTTTACGCATGCACAATTTTTCATAAACATATATTCGCTAGCACACAAGCACCATGAATTGTGAGTAATTGTAAAAAAAACTTTAAGTACATAACTAAAATGACATGGATTCAGGAATATCACTTATATTTTAATTTTAAATAACAATAATATATTGGTACATAAAAGAGAATAGATTTTTTTAATTAACCAATTTATGAAACTTTAGGCAGCTGTTATTACGAATTGTTGTAGCATATTACGTCAAGTGCATATGATGCATAGTTTAACTCGATGTAATGTGACGACAGACTTTTTTATGGGCGCTCCCAGCTAGCTGAAGACTAATTTTACAAACTGACAGTTCTTACCCCGTATAATTTGAAAGGCTTCGTCAGTGAAGGAGTCATTATCTCTGGCGGCTATTTTGAGACCATTTACAGGCATATTGGGATCGGCATTAGCCACCAACAGAGCCACATTGTTTCTGACTTGCCGGGCAGTGTCAGTTCCGTTCAACTCTAAATTATTACCAATATTATCCAACAAACGGAGAAGACGGCCTGGTATCTCCAAGGACTCATTTTTGTCAAGAAGTTCATCTACCTGAAGAATAATATGGTGACAATAATGTATGTTATATTATTCAATACTAAATCTCTTATTATATGTAAATAATCAACATTTTAATCAATAGTGGACGTTTATTGAAGTTTTTGGTCACCTCTGTATTATTTGCCAACCGACTTCAAAAAGGAGGTGTTATTTTTGTTAATGTTTGTTACCACAGAACTTTTGTGTGCACCGGTTTTAATGACTTTTTTATTTGAAAGCTTATGCTTTCCGTGTTGACCCATTTTAATTTGGTCCAGCTCTAACAATGGCATCCATGAGAAAACCATATAAGTCTTAAATTTGCATTAAGTACGACGTACGTACGTACGACGAACAAAACAATATCACGCCAACCCGTTTCGATGATTATTTTTTTAGTGGAAAGTATGTACTTCAAGGGTAGTTAGATGAGATTTTGGTTAGATTCTGACAATGGCATCCATGAGAATACCATATAAGTTTTAAATTTGATGATAAATGCATTGAAGTTGGCTGTCTACTTTTTTAAAGTGAATTACATTATCTGTGTTAATTAAAAATTAAATTTAGTTGTCTTTGGAAACACAACTGTGTAATTTTATCTGAGATTTTGCAAAACGTTTATTCTCGCGAACATAACTTGCTGCATACCAAGTAAATACAGAAATTCAATATAAACTCACCTGATCAAATGGCTTAGTAATATCATTAACGAGCACGGTGTTATTCTGCAGAAGCTCCTCAAGATTATCCATAACTTGCTCCAACTGATCGCCAGGCTAAAAATATAAACATTAGTATTATGTAACTTTTTTTCAGTTTTCTACCTGTCGGGGTCCCTCGTTAGAATGATTCTACAAATTTGAATGTGTTTTATGAATGCCTGTTTCCAAGTCTTAGACTAATTAAACTGAATAATGAATCGATCTTTGAAAATCGATACAGAGTACAGGATTTTTTTATAGATAAGTAGAAACGCAGACTGTATCACCTAAGACAGGTATGGCGAACCAATAGGACGCGTGCCAGTGGTGGCACGCTGCAAAATATAATAGTTTAAGCACGCCAGCATTGACGAATCTACTTACAACTTGGATTTGACGAGAAAATTTGACGTAAATTGAAATTTCATAGAGAACGACATTACGTGACAATAAATGTATCGGTTTCCGAACGAAATATAGATTGTTTTATAACCCAGAGTAAGTTCAAAGAATTTAACATAAAAGTTCAAGGACTAAATAAAACCATTATCAGGCACGTGAACTTCTAAAGGTTCGCCATCGCCTCAAGGGAATTTCAATATTTCTAAAAGCACATATAACAATGTATTTTTTTTATATTATAGGGGACAGATGAACAGATGGGTCATCTGATAGTAAGGGACAACCACTGTCCATTGACACCTGCAACTCAAGAGTCGTAGACGCGCTGCCCTTTATAAACAATTTTACTAGTGTCATATGGCTGCTAGGATTTGCCAATTCTGTTAGTTAATGCAAAGTTACTAAACATATAGAGAAAGAAAAGAAGAAAAAAAGAAAGAGATGAAAAGTAGAAGAGGAAAGAAGGACAGAAAAAGAAGGAAAGAAAGAAAGAAAAAGAAGGAAAGAAGAAAGAAACATATAGAGATAAAACAAGGTTATACAAATCTAGACTTACTCTCAATGTGGTAGTTGAAGCTTCAGTAGTAATTTCTGTGGTTGGTGTAGTTTCTGTGGTCGGTAAAGTTTCTGTGGTCGATGGGAAAACAGGGTCAATTGTTATTATCGTATCACTCTCACTGTACGGGTCAGTAACGGTGCTGGTTTCAGTAGTCATATCTGTGTCATAGCTATCTTCAAACTCTTCTGACGAGCTGTTCTTAATTACGGTCTATAAAGTTATAACATATATTAGTTTATGAAAAGCCTTACCAATAGTGATGGTGAGTTTTGGTGCATGTATTCAGATTACATTTTTTTTTATTAGACAACTACTGCACTAGGATAAATTCGAATCGACACAAACTAACATCCACCCTTGAGACAACTATTTGTGGGCCACACAAATTTTTGTACTGTCTGGGAACCGAACCCATGACCTTCGGTTCAGACAGGGTCACTAAGCACTAGACCAACAAGTCCTTCAATCATTTTTGATCCCATTTTATAAAATAAGAAAATCGAAAAAGAGGATCGAACCCGCAACTCTCGGCCAGCAGTAGTGGCGAGGTCACGATTTAAACCGCTTCTCTGTTGTGTCTAATTGATCAACTCCAGTTTAAATAATAGATTTATATATAATTGTGTATTGGGTTGTGTCAACAGCTCTAACAGATACAGTAAGTCAGTCACTGTGTAATAATTCTTGTATCTCTGTGTCAACAGTTTGTCTCGCTGAGGGTTATTTGCATTTATTACGGCTTAACTACTCAACCGATCACCATGTAATATTTATTAATTTATTATTGCAGAATAAATAACGGTACTCGAAGGATACCGTATTGGTTGACAAAATCTATTACTAGTAGAAATGTTAAATTAATTATATAACAACACAAATGCAAGAGATTTATACAACACATAAGATTGAAACTAATAATTTCAAAAGTTAAGGCTGATGAGGGATGCAGGGAGTTGAATGAACAGAGGGGGGATGAGGAGAGGGGAATTAGGGGAGACTAAAGATGAGAGGGATAGTAGGGCCTCCGGAAACCTCACTCATTTCGGGGAAGTGCAACGCAAGCGTTACTTCACAACCGGTTTTCTGTAAGGCCGTGGTATCGCACCGATCGAGCCTTTATTAATTTTATGGTCACATAGAGACAGGTGCTGTGCAATGAAATTTCTGTGAAACAAAACCGCAACCTTAGACCCGTGTCGACTTATAAGTCTTATAACTTACGACATTTTTAAAATTAGGCACCACATTGGGCATACTGACAGTGACATTAGTGCTTAATGCGGCTTCGGCTTCCATTTTACAGAGATCATCACTAGTGGTCACGACAGTTACTCCAAGGTTAAAATTTCCAACACATGAGTATATCTCGCATTTTTCCGTTATTTTGTGGTCTGAAAATAAAAAAAAAACTATATATTTTTTTTTTTTATATTAGCCTACCATAGTGACTCCACTTTGCCTGATGGAAAGCAATAGGTGGAGTCAAAGAGTGGTGGTCACCATCCTCATTGCATGTCTAGTCAATGCAGCATGGTGACCCACACTATGGCGGCCTGGTGAGATGCTTTTTCACGCCCCGCTTAAAAGACCCGGGATCAAAGTGGGAAGGAAACACGTGTGCTGGTAGAGAATTCCAGGCTTTTACCGATCGGCACAAGAAAGAAGAGCCAAACCGTTTAGTTCGGGTACGTATATTTTCGACGCACAAACGGTGACTCCTCAGGCCAGCACGTGTAGTCCTGTAGAGGAAGGGAGAAGGTGGGACCAATTGGAAGAGCTCGTCAGAACACTCCCCGTGATGTAGGCGATAGAGGACTGCCATAGAGGCGACATCTCTTCGCAACTGCAGAGGCTCAAGAGACTGGGTGATCTCAGGACAGTCGATAATGCGGACTGCGCATCGTTGACTACTCTTAACTAGTGCTATCGATGTCCACACAAAGATTGTGCATAAGAAATCGCCGTCATTATTCTACTAGTAGACATGTTTACAAATTTACAGAATTGTTTCTTATTTTATTGCTAGATTTAACATAAACATAAAAATAATAGTCTTTAAAAACTAAATTTAAAACAACAATAGAAAGTAGCTACTTTTAAATTGTAGCGCTATTACAGTCGCATCTGCCACATGAGTGAGTGTCTATCGTTTTGGCTACATTGGTTAGTAGAGTCGTATTGGTTATATTTTTATTTACCTGGTCGGTGTTTGCAGTCACACTTTTAAGAAAGTCTTAAATTTATACTGTTGTTGAAATGAAAATTTTGAATTTAAAATAGCTATCCAAATTTTATCATATATGGAGGTAGAAAAAAGGTATCGAAAATTTACAACTACAGGGAATTTCAGAGTAACAAGGTTATAAAAGAGATAATCGTGGTCGTTAATTGATTACGATGGTCACCGTGCAACGCTAGCAGGTTCACAAGCAGCGCGGCTCGAACGACACGACCACTGACCCCGTCGATCATTGAGAGCATCCCAGGTGAAACCCCTCGCTGAGCCCATGTCTATTAAGGCACCGAATCAAACTGATGACGACTTCATGACGGTACAAAAGAGGAAGCGTCGACTACGACCCAATAAGAACTAATACGCCAAGGCTCCTGTTAAGCACAGTAGATCTCTCGTCTCTCTCACTCCTCGCCCACTACAGCACTGAAGTAGAGAACATCGTGGATTACGTGCGCCAAAAGTTGAAGAACAGACCAAAGGTGCAACTATTAAAATCGCACCACAGCGTACAAATACGATGTAGTGTGCCGTGCTTATCGCGACA
The DNA here is from genome assembly GCA_947561695.1 of Tyria jacobaeae. Taxonomy (NCBI): domain Eukaryota; kingdom Metazoa; phylum Arthropoda; class Insecta; order Lepidoptera; family Erebidae; genus Tyria; species Tyria jacobaeae. The sequence continues at coordinate 21,054,661 of OX387217.1, read as the reverse complement.
AGTGCCATCAGAGCGACAAAGATTTAATGCAACTGCAGTAATCAATTTAAGTTTTTAGATAATAACACACTTTTTATAATAAATATGTAGGTATGCTGAGGTTAAATAAATCTATTATTATGTTTCATAATGGAATCGATTACATCTTTAGGAATAAAACAGAAATAAATAAATAATAAATAAAAATAAAAGAAAGTCTCTCCGAGGTTGTAATAAGCCGAGTGCCCGATCAAAGAGTAAGTATGGGACTGCACGCATGAGTAGTTCGCACACTAGCTCTATTTCTCTTACTCGCATGCAAAGGATGCGGAAAGAATTTAATTAATCCTGGCGAATCTTATTACGATGATCGGATATTTTAATCGAATTATTGCATTGTCATCGGTCTTTGACAGGTGTGCAAAGTTTAAATTAAATCTGATCGTTCAAAGTAGGGTAAAATCGAGCTCAAAGGAGTCGATTACATACATACATAAATACAGGTGAAACTAATAAAAGCGTGCTAAAAAATTGTCCACCCGTGAAAGGATATCTAAGTTGAACATATTAAACTATTTTAGATAAATAATAAACAAGAAACTAACACAATTAATTGTTACACTTAGTTTTGTGTTCGTGTATACCTATATAACTACCGTACATAGAATGGTAATTGAGGTTTAATTAGTTTATGATGAGAAATTTAAACTGACATTATGACTTTTAATGATCGTCCCGTGTAAATGCTACCTAAACGTCGAGAACAAGAGAAAAGACATATTATGTGTCTATATTACATGTTTTATTATTATAAGTCTCTATATTGTACATCAATTTAATAACACAATAAACAGCTTAAAACTGTAAGTGAATTGTACAATTGGAGGCTTATCGCATATAAACAATCTCACCATGGAGTGGAGAGAAAACGAGATTAAGAGAAGTCATCGAGCATATTGAAAATAGGTTAGGAACATTACAGATAGGAACAAACATATACCTATATGGTACACTACACCAAAACAGGTCACAAATGAATAATATAAGAATTGTACACCATTTGGAAATCTTGTCTTGTCTGCAGTTCGAAGTCTCGTACAATCAACTAGGTCCTTAATTATAGGTAATTTGTCGTACATATTCGTAATTTCCTATAACTAAAAATAGAAACAAAAATAATAAAACTAACTAAAATCTACTAACGCTAATATACCTAAACAGAATATATCATTAAAACGCTTAATGCAAACCATTTCATTAAAATGAATTCAAATTCAGCAGAAGATTTGATTTTAGTCAGTTAAAGAAGAAATTAAGCCAAGAAGTCAATAAGTCAATAAGTAATAAATTGAAAACAAATAGTCAACGTCAAAAAAATTGTGATGCACAAAATACCAGGTGTATGGGCCTCCTTGAGGTCTCTCCCTCGACCAAGGTTTCTTAACAATAAAGCCTTACGAATCTCGTGAGCCTCTGATAGGGAAACTGTGTCACGGTTTCCCTAGAGTCGAGCATGAAAGCTTCCTGAGGCGTGTTGTTAGGAGATATGGCTCTCTGCCTGCTATGATCTGACAGGAGCGGGGACAGCCCCACCACAGGCGGTCCGCTCCCGTTAAGTTCAGGCGCTTGGAAGACCAAGAGACCCCGAGGAGACCTCGCTGCTGAAGCGGGCAGCGATATCAAAGCGCTTTTTCCGCAAACCAAACAAACAAAAGGTGTATTTTTATGGGACCCCTATAAATTATACTTTTCATTATATTTTTATTATGTGTAACACTAAATAATAATTTACCAGTCTATGTGATACGATCCCAGAGATACAGTTTGTTGACAGCGAAGGCAGTGTCTTATAGACAGTTTCTTATAAACCACAGGAAACAAAAAAATAATAATTTAAAATTGTTAAAAAACTTACCGAATTGCCGCTCTTTAATTGAACAGTAATGCACTGGGTTCATAGAAAGAATCCTCATATTGCTCCACCATCCTGGTATGACAGCCTTCATTGTTGGATCTACCTGTACATGCACCAGAGCTGTTTTTCCATCTAGGTATAACTCTTTCAATTTCATTTTGAATAATATTTTTTCTTCTTTGGATTTCAATTCAGGATGCTCGTCTTTGAACAGTTTCACAGTATTTGGATAAGCTTCGGGATTTACAATTTCTTCGATATCACTAATTCCTAGACTATTTTTGTAGATTGTGGAATAGTAGATGTAATCTTTGAGCTTTCTTTCCCAAATTTTCATGATATCGTCCACGCTATCGAGCGTATATTCTTTTTCAAATTTGATTTTGACAGCGTATTTGTATTTTAGAGACTCTTTCTCCCTAATCCAGAGCATCTTATCAGATTGTGCAACGTAAAATCGTTTAGAATCATTGTAAATGCACCAATAATATCCATCATCTTGCGGTGATAAAACATAACTATTTAAACGTTCGTCGTAACGAATTTTTACAGGTGATGGATAATACGTTACAGAGTCAGTGTAACACAGAATGTTATCTACTTCAACTTTTGTACTTGGAACTAGTAACAGCTTGTTCTCACTGAAAGATAGTAAGTAATTTAAAAACATAGCATAGCATTACTCAGTATTATAATGATGAATATATTTCTTCAAAAGACGAGACGGCTCGTAGCTTCGAATATTTTCATTAAGTCGGGCAATCTTCTAATAAAAATAGGTGATCTTCTGATCAGTCCAGTAATACTTACTAATTAGCTATAACTTCCAACGTGACATTTTTGAGCTTCACCACCTTCTCACAAATGAGGTCATAAAATATGTAGGTATTATTGACTGTCTCCCAAACATCGTTTTGTATCATACCATATTGTGTTTCATTTGAGGCAGATGTAGTAATTGCTCGCATTGGCTCAATCTAAAATTTAAAATATAGTTAAGCAACACACTTCTCGGAGCCAGGGTCCTCCAAGAATCAAAATGGTTTGATATTAGTTTTGATGAACAATAAAATTGTTCTAAATGAAAATAACTTAGCCTGTCTTTTTTTAGAGTTTTGAGTTCCACCTGACGAAAAGACGGAAACCTTAACCTAACAGTTGACGCGGTTAATTTTGAGGGACATTGTTGGCAGTGAAAAGGATTTTACAAGTAAAATGACGGAATTATCGTAGGTCGACCTTCGACCGTAATATCTCAAATTTACTACGTATGTAGACTGTTTGGAGAGCCATTATGGAATTATAGGGTAGGTGCTTTATTTATTTCGTACTCATTGGTACTTTTTTGTACAATGTACATATGTTAAAAAGTTATGTAATCTTGTTAATTATCATGTTGGTTAAGCATTTTGAAATAAGAACTGTTGACCAATATTTTTTTTAAAACAAATACGAAAAAAGAGGTACTATAAATATCTTACTTGTTTATAAAGAGATTAATAGCTAATGACTTATTAGAATTTGACGAATTTGCGCACAATAGCAAGCATGTTATTAGAAGCGGTTTCTACTATACTAGGTTATTATACGACCATTAGACCTGTTGTAAAACATAAAAGGTTATTATGTTACAAAATTTAATAGGCAGGGTGTGTTTATTTACTTAAAACTATTTACACAACAAAGCAGTCGTCAATTTCATTCGGCGAAACGGTTAAGTCGGCATTAAAAAAAACTATGTGTATACCCTATAGTATATACTGTTACTACCCCCTACAACACTGCTGCTGTTACTACGAAAAAGTGACCTCTAGCGGCACTCGGGTCACATCTGATTTTTTTACATATTATTAAAACTTATTTCTTACGATGACGACAATTTTCAGACTTTTCAATAGAAAAATAATTATGTTAATACTTAAAAATAGTTTCTATTAATTCTTATGACAATAAATTGCTTCTTAAAAATAGGCAAACATGTGCTGGGTGTTTTATTGTTGTTTTTAATGAGTTTGTTGTATACTCGTATATGTATGTCATGATCATAGAATTGACCACTTCACGATGTGGTCAACCGTTAATAAAACTGACGTATTTCGTGAAATGGTCAGCGTTTCGTAAATTGTCACTTACCATCAGGTGAGCCGTTTGTTCGTCTGTCCCCCTTTAGTATAAAAACAAATAAAAAAAATTTTTTGGTTAAATCCGTTATAGGGTCATAAACCAGTTGCTTGTGTATTAGTTTGTTGCTAGCTGTACAATAAATACAAATTGTCTAATAAAATTTCAGTTTACTTATTAATATGCCAAATCATTGACAATACTGATAATAGCGAGATTAGTTACCACAATAACAAAAAAGAATTAGTTACTACGTGTAATATGTAAAAGTGCGCACCCACTTCGCCGACACCGTATCTATGAATCTCTCTTTATCATGTATATTGTTATAAGTACAGGGATGTGTTTCAATCTGCCCTCGTTTAAACATATGCGGTGCCCAACCTCCACAGTACCATTGCTATATTAAAAAAAACAAACATTTAAGACATCAATACCAACACCTTTTGTTAGTAGACTATACATCTGAAAATAGTTTCTATAAAAACGAAAAAGATAAGTCACCCAAAATTTATATCACCTATCAAGAGTCACAAATTTATGTCACCTATCACGAGTCACAAATTTATAACACCTATCACGAGACACAAATTTATATCACCTATCACGAGTCACAAATTTATATCACCTATCACGAGTCACAAATTTATATCAACTATCACGAGTCACAAATTTATTAAAGTTTCTGATTATATCTTCATTATAATCATCATTAAATATGAATCGTTGCATTCACGAATCACTGCTGATGGTAACATCTTCAGCTATTGATATTTCATAGTAAAAACGATAAATCTTGGAGTTGAAGTTAAGGGACGCTTCAACTAAACCTAAGGGAAATGTTACATTCTGCCAGTTACCGTTTTGCTAACAGACAATTATTAACAAACATACACAACTTACCAGACCTTCCGCAACGCTCGGAAAAGTTATATTCCACTTAGACTGATAGGTCACACGCAGAGGATACGCTCTTGTGGGTACAGAAGACAGATGTAAATGTGGATTGTTTGAATACCTCCATCCATTATAGAGAATTTTTCCTCCTAACTTTTCACAAATTTCATGCGATTGATTCCATGTTGCTCGTATACTAATACCACGAGCAATTAAACACATTGGTTTGGGAGAATAAAACCTAATAAAGCCTGGCAATTCTCCGCACCCTTCACTGGTCTCACGTTCTTTTGCATAAGGTTCCACAAAACAATATCTATAGTACTCTTTATCACATCTCTCAGCTGTGTAGTTGCCAACTGGATCTTTAGCCACGCATAGCTCCTCTTCAATTCCAAGGTGTGAATTAGTTACATTAAAACTGGTTTTTAGAAGAGATCCCGTGGTTGATGTAAAAGAGACATCAATGAAGGGCCCGCCTGGATATGCTGATCTGTATTCAGTCCATAACACTAAATCTGTATGATTGCTCATCACCAAATTATCATATAGTTTTGCGGTATATAAATTGCCTGTACAGTTATTATATGTATCTGTAAATCTTTCTGGTCCTTTCAACCGATAGCATATTCCGATTTTGTCATCTTTCGTATAACTTAGTTGGAATCCGATTGGACATATTTCTGTAGTTTTCGCATCAAGTGACGCTTGTAATAATAAAATGAGTATTATTGAACAAAACGTGGGTATTCGATGAGGCAGGATCATCTGGAAAAAAACAAACACAGAAATATATTAATACGGATTATGCTAAGAAAGATAATAATGTGGTATAGGAGACCAAAGTATAATTGTTTAGATTTCAACCGTAACATGATTCGCTAACGTTTTGACAATGACTGAAATCCTATGATCTACATAAAACCATTTTTATATAAATCACGGCAAATGAACTAACTAATGTTATTTATACTTTGTTCAGATAATACCTATCGTGGTATTGACACATTACTATGACAGTTATGTCTTATTAATAGCTAAAGATAGTAAATAACTCACATTAGAAAACAATAATTTCCATGAAAGGTTCCATGTACAAACACATAGGTGAAATATGATTGTTATAGGCAAGTTTTGAATTTATAGGATTCTTTGATGAGCTGAACTATACAAATATTGATTTGTACCGTCACTATTACTTCAGACATGGCAACGATTTGCGAAAATATTAATTTGCATTTTTTTTTTTTATATCTTAATAGGTAATTGTTAAAAACCTTGTTAATTGTTTTTATTTGAGGACTTTCGTTTTCAGGTAAGTAATGAGTTCTATCATTTTATCGTTTTGTTTCAAGATAACGTTTAAGAATTTTTATTAGGTCCAATGCCATGAGTCGAGGACCCGTTCTTGGACAAGCGCTTTATGACTATGCAACACAAAGACAGGATCCTCCGACCAGGTGATCCCTTTATGCTGCAGAGACATAACACCAGTTCCTCTAAAAATGTACATATGTGTTTATTATACATATATATGACACTGGCGTACAGTCACGCATCTGTAACGCTTTGTATAACTTATCAACATATTCATATCACATAACGAGATTTCACGCAATTTAACTAATTACTGTGCGTATATGGGTAATAGCGTTTCATTAAGTGCTCGATACCAAAGCTATCTCAATGTTATATTGGCTTGTAGATTAGATAAACGGCGCCAGACCACAAAAATATGATAACGCTTTTTGGGAATGTACATTTTTTGACTAAAGAAATTAGTACAAACTACTTCGGGGGGGAGCGTGAATATAACAGTTAAGAAGCATCTTTTTTTATGAATCTCAATAGTTTTTCAGGCTGATTTCAAAAACATATACAGTGCAACCTCGATAAAAATAACAAATCGGAAGGGAACAAGAAAATATTCGTTATATCAAGTAATTCGTTACTCTGAGGTTTGTTATATTGAGGCTAGGTTGGTCTAAAATTTGTTATAAAGAGGTAAAACAATCGTTTTGTTCGCCACAACATTACGTACTCATCTTGTTATAGCAAACAACTACTAATAAATGAAACATTTTTATCAAATTATGTCGCGACTGAATCAGATACTATAGGAGCAAGGGTCATATTGGTGGGAACGTTATATAAAGATTTTGGGTTGACAAAATTAGATAATTAGGGGTATTTACACTCTTTTTTGATAGTTGAAAATTCGTTATAGAAGGTTATTCGCAAAAAAAAATCGCAATGTAAAGGTATATTTTATACTGACTCTTATGGGCAATTCAAGGGGATTACGAAGAATTTGTTAAATCAAGGAAGTATTTATATTGAGGTACGCTATATTAAGGTTGCACTGTATATGGTTATATAAAGCTGCTCTAATTAAGCAATTATGAAGTAACTGGGCTTTTCAGTAATAATGCACATAGTTTGCAGTACAATATTTATTTATTTATTTTTTTTTTTTTTATGCGATAGGGGGCAAACGAGCAGACGGGTCACCTGATGGTAAGTAACTACCGCCGCCCATGGACACCCGCAACTCAAGAGTCATAAGTGCGTTGCCGGCCTTTTAGGTAGAGGTACGCTCTCTTCTTGAAGGTTTGAAGGTCGTATCGGTTCGGAAATACGGCAGGCGACAATTTGTTCCACAAGCTGGTTGTGCGAGGCAAAAAGCTTCTGGAGAAGCGCACAGTGGTGGAGTGCCAATCGTCCAGGTGATGGGGATGGATATTTTGTCGCGTAGGACGATGGCGGAAACCAACAGCCGGTATAAGTCCGAACAATTCCTCTGAACACTCCCCATGATACAAGCGATAGAGGATGCAGAGTGAAGCTACATCTCTACGCAACGCCAAGGTGTCAAGTCGATCAGAAATATCTTGGCAGTCGATATGTTTTCTTTTATATGATTTCCTCTCGTGAGGGGTGATACAATTACCATTTTTAATGCCCCAACAATAATCAGCCATCATATTCCAATATCCCTGATATCTGTCCTCCATAGTGCGTCCTCCGAACCCAAAATAGTCTAAGTATGCTTTTTTCAAGAACTCCGACACGTTCAAATGGAATATTTTGAACTATGCTCTCCTCAAATAACACAACAACAGTCAGGGCTGTTGAAACACGTTCTTTTTGAGGAAGACAATACAATTTATACAGAAATTGCTTTTCTTAAAGGCCGGCTAAAGGCCGGCTCGACGTGTGCGATAGCACGGCCTCACATAAAACCGGTTGTGCAGTAACACTTGCGTTGCATTTCCCCAAAATTATTAATGTTTCCGGAGGTCCTCTCCCCTGACCTCCTGCCCTTTTTGCAATCCCCGCATACCCTCAACCCTCTTTACCCTCAAAGGCGGGCAGCGCACTTACGACTCTCAAGTTACAGGTGTCCATGGACGACGGTTGTCACTTACCATCAGGGGACCCGTCTGTTCCCCTGTCTCTCTATTTTATTTATAAAAAAAAACAAATAAGTATTAGGTTTGTACTAATTTTACTACTCTATACTTAATCTTCATACATCTCACTACTGCATACTAAATGTTACTACGAATAATATATTAAATTAATGATATGTCACTATATGTAGATAATTAATAGAAGTAATCGCCTGTTTAAATTTACATAGCAATGTTACTCAAAAACAGAAAGAGGAATGAAAAGCAAATTTCTTATAGAAATTTTAAATTGTATACGTACAAGCAGCATTTATTTCATACATTTATCACATCTACTTATTTGTTTCCAACATAATTACAATTTATAGAAAGGTGGACTTAATGCCCAAGGCATTCTCTACCAGTCAGTCTAGGTGCTAAGGTAAGACATTTATCTAGATTTTTGAAATGTTTATATAAATTTGTATGTGTATCTGATATTGGATCATATATTATAATAATTACACGATGGCCAAAAGCAGCTTAATGTTTTAAGGATTCATATAGTATGTACGTTTGTGAGTTTCTTTATTCCACCATAACTGCGAAGCCAACCACCAAATATATCTAAATCTGTTCGCACATCCTCGAATCCTCCTAAGAATCCTTACATCATCCCAAATGACACTGGCTGTTATGTTTTAAAAAAATAGTTTATGGCGGTTTTGGCCTCGTTGCACGTTTTAAGTTTTTTGGGCAGGCTCTCGGGAATTTAGAAATCATTTTAAAAACAAAGTTTCATTTTTTTTTATACTATAGGCGGACAGGCGAACACACGGGTCACCTGATGGTAAGTGACACCGCCGTCCATGGACACTTGCAACTCAATAGTCGCAAGTGCACTGCCCGCCTTTGAAGGTGATGAGGGATGTGGGATGCAGATGCTGATGCAGATGGAAAAAGTAGATGAGGGGAGAGAAAAAGGGGGAGGGGGAATTGGGCCTCCGGAAACCTCACTCAATTCGGGGAAATGCAACGCAAGCGTTACTTCACATTTATATAATAAATAAAATTATAGAACCTGAGGCAAAGACTGTACCAGCTGAAGCCTCTTTTTCATTGCTAGCTATCAGCGACACATAAAATTAGGCAGCCAAATCAACGTTTCATTATAATCACCGAGACAAACAGCGTTATTGTGATTTACAAAATATGATAAAATCAACTCTAACCACTTTCTAGCTATTACTAAAATTTTAAAAAAACCGACTAGGGAAGACGGAACTGAAAATTTAATTTAAACTCGTACACTAATGTAAATAGCTAACAACTTTGAGTCGACTCCAAACAGGCAAATTAATTATAAACTGCGCAAAAATAATTAAAGACATGAGTAACAAGTCTATTTAAATAAATAAATCATCGTTATATTTTATTTGATACAAAACCTGCATAAGTTATAAACCTTTCTCATGAATCACTCCGTCTATTGATAAAAACCGGCAGTTCATCGCATTCAGACTGATAGAAATGACTAACGCGGCTGTAGAACTTTGATTTGTAACATTCACTAAATGTAGCGTAATACATCATGGACTTCTTAGTTTTTGTGGTCTTCTTAATTAATGTTTCATGTATAATATATATTACAATAACAATTGATCAATTATTACAATAACAATCATAGTGCGAATGACGGCTGGTGACTGAAAGATCACAAGAAATAAGCATGTAATGTTCTTTATGAGTATTTTTATCTTTTACTCATTATTTTTGTTATATTTGACATAGGAAAAAGATATCTCAGCTTTACAAATACGTAAATTAAGCCATTGCTGTATTGGCTGGGTTCTAGTCGGGTTTCCCGTACTGTTGTGGAAATCACTGATAAGCAACTGCTGTCCTCGCTAGCTTACCGCCATTTGAACAAAAAAAAAGGAACAGAGAAAGCTAAGTTACTTACTCTGTGCAAGACGCCAAAAGTAAGGATGTTCCTTAAGGCAAGTTTTAAGCGGAAAAATATTTTTAAAGCAGCTTAGTTCAAAAGCTAAGTTCAAATAATTTATAGTTTATTTAAAATAATGGTATACAATATATTAACGATGTACAAATAATCTTTAAGTACTCAACCGAATATCTTAAAAGGTGTACTGTTTCTGAACGCACGGAAAATTTAAGAACTAAAGCGAAAATTGAAATAGGTGCTTATCTTTTTAGTTATGCCAGCAAAGTGTAGTAGTAAATTATGAAATAATATTTGAAATGTTATATGAAGTAATTGCAAATGTTAGAATTAAGACCTGAATTAAAAATATATATATATATGTATATCAAAGTTACGGATTTCCTAATAATTAGTATGGTATTTAAATACAAATAATTCATTGCATGCGCTCTAGAGTAGTATTTTATCTGCATTTTTTATGCAACATTTCATACTTATCTATTGAGGAGCTAAAGTGTTTCCACAAAATAAACACACATTTGCATATACATATATAAGAGACAATATTCATTAGTTTAGCAGGTTAGTTTTTACTTAATATTCAGTCATTTAAAAAAAAATAGCAAGATATAATTACCTTTATCTTGTTTAAGTAATCAGAGCGAAAACGTCGATGGATTCTCTGTGGTCGCACATCTTATACCTCCATTAAAAACTGTATCTTCAAGGCGGTAAGGTTTAACATCTCGTAGTTGTTATACGGCAATTGTCTGAAAAGATTATAAAGTGTCATTAATATGGGCACTTAACCTTTCGGAATTGACATGATATGTCAAGATCGAGTTAATTGGGGCCTTAACTTTTGAGACAGTAATTCATCTTTGAGTGACACTTTACAAGAATCAACTTAATGTCAAAACAATCTAGATTTTTGTGAATGTAATTATTACTTCAGTGTATTACATCCATATGAAAGAGAATCTCGAACTCAGTCTGTTGAAATTGATTATCTGAGGTAGTAATTCAATCATTTTAATGCAAACATGATGTACAATATTGTACATACCAAAAAACTTGTTTATATGTATTCTGTAGGGACGCGGTACTCATACATAGTACACATATGTACATACTTGAGTAATTATACGAGTACATATTTTGTGTATGTACGTTTAGTAGTTTGGTATGGTATAAGTATATTAATTGTATACAATATTTCTATATTATTATAGTTAATGAGTACTAGTTAATTATATTTTATATTTAATATGCACTTCCAACTACCACTGTCACTCCGAATCATTTTGATCCATCCTAAGGTTGCCTGGAAGAGACTGCATTAAGCAATAAGGCCACTCTTTGTACATTATCAAATTGACATATGTATTTGTATGAAACTTCTCCTGTAAAAGTGGTATACAAATTCTCTATCTATCTATCTACTCGAGTCAAGTCGGCCCTAGGCATGACTCTCCCTCTTCGTAATAAAAATCGGAATTATAAATAATTTGGACTGTTTATCTTATTTCCTAATACCCGTTTCGCACTAATGAGTTAGTAAGACCTTCAAAGTGATTTATATATAGATTATTAGAATTAAATAATAACCGCTAGTTTCTGTTGTATCATTGAACCTTTTAGGTATTAAAATATTGTGATGTGAAAGCGGCAAACGTAGCGTAGGACGCCCACAGGCCAGGTGGAGTGACGATTTGCGCAAGATGGCTGGCAGGAGCTGAATGCGAGAAGCCGAAAATAGATCGAAGTGGCGTGCGATGGGAAAGGCCTATGTCCAGCAATGGACTGCGATAGGCTAAAGATGATGATGATGATGATGTGAAAGCATTTCTGCATGTCAAAACCTCTTTGTTTCCTGTACGATTTGCGTAATAAGTTACGGTATTGTATACATTAAAAATGTTTAATTCACCTGGCATGTAGACTCTATAATTACCTTCGCCAGTAGACTACATTTCACTGGCGTGCTGAAGTACAATTAATCTGTTGAAAAAATCGTCCGGGCCTCGTCATTTCTTCCATTAGACACCGACGAAAAAATAAATTAGAGGTCAAGACTAATATTTTGCTAAAGTACCTTAAATGTGTGTCAAGGGCTTTTTTTATTGCAATACTAGCAAAAAAGCTATCCTTAAGATATTTTACTTATAAGTATATAATTACAAGGCAACAAAACGTAAGAACAAGACGTGGAATAGTGGCGTGAAAGAATTATGGCAAGTAGACCTTGCAAGGGGATAAAATCTAAGTGTCTATTTCCTACGGCCTACCGTAAGAAATAGACACTTAGATTTTATATGAACACACACACTGGCTGTTACATAACCAAGACACAGTGTTATTATTTAGTGGGTATTTAATATATTAATACCCCATTCTTGTTACAATATAACAACATCTCTTTCAGTATTTGAATCAAGTGTTGGTATTTAAAAAAATCGTCATTAACTTGTGTCTTATGGGAATAAGATTTTTTACAAATATGTCAACGACTTCCAGCCTTAATCTCAACATCATATTACCTCAACATTTTTGTTTAATGCCAGAGTGGCCTTGCACGGTAGTGATTAATTTTAAAATTGTTATTACGTATTTGGCAAAGATAAATCATATATTATACTCATTTTTTTTGTCATACCTCCTTTAGTTTTCATGGCATCCATTTCTGGACATTAATAATGTCTTGTCTAGACTTTGAACCACTAGGTATTTTTAAACGGTTTTATTTTCTCATACATACACACATATATCCCCAAAGTGGCGGGCAAAGGCGTACAAACTACAAACATTTTGCCAACCACAACAGTCCCAGTACTGCTGCTACTACTCACAATTGCCGCCTGTGTGTGCTGTACGCCTTTGACTATACCCACGGAATGGCGGCAGGAGGCAAGAAGGCTCTGTTTCTATTCGACCGAGAACTACTGTCACTACGATGCTGCGTCGAGTTGTGGGATCGATAACCATACAGGACAACACTTTGTGTAAACCGTAAATGGTTGGTCTGAGTAGTGGTGTTCTTTGTTTGATTTTATTTGAGTGTTTGTATAGTCTCCCGCGATACAGAAATTAATCCTAGTGCGGGAGATGTCTTTAAAAAAACTGAAAAAAGAAGCACGACGTTGATATCATAAGTAGCCAAGTATTAAGTTGTTGGCATTATACCCTAAATTAAGATAGAGTATTTAACTACGTCCGATATCGATTCTATATGTACATTCTATGTGGTCAAGTCCTTACAAATTTCCAATATTTTTTTAACTCAATATAATCAAATTGACTGACAACATCATTTGTCATATTTACATTTGACTAAAACAAAAAAGAAAAACATAATAAAATAAAAATAGGGACTATTCACAAACATGCATAGTCAAATTCCTAGGCATTGTCGCCTACTGGTAGCGTTCCCAGGAGGCTGGCAGCATTACCACGTCGAATGGCATTGCTTATCCGCTGTGCAAGGAAAAGGCCAGACCCTAGCGTGTCCACCCCAAACGGCTAAAAAACATTATTACCGATTAAATTACTGTATTTACACCATTTGAGGCTTTCTGCGGACCCCGCAGCAGCGTCTGCACACCCAGCTGTATTTGGAAGATGTGATTAGGTAAGGGTGTCGACGCAAGTCGTGTCCCACACCAAAGGTCTACCCATCTTCCATGGCAGTAATGACGTACCATCTGGTCTCGACCCAACGTCTCGTACCAGACCATTTGGCACACGTATGGTCAGAAGTTCAGAACGCCGGCAGCGACAACAAGCGTCATTTATGTAGATATACAGCCAGCGGTACACATCGCAAGTCATTACACATAGTTGGTTAGCACTTTAGCACACAAGTAGATTTAAATTGGTGTGGCATTGAGGAATTCGAGGCTTTCTAAAAATTTTTTTACGGTAGTCTTGCCAATAGGTAGCAGTGAAGGGTAGAAGTATTTTTCTCTTATTACGATTGGTATTCTCTCAATTGGTACGACGCCGACATTAGAAATCACAAACAAATTTATAGATTTGGCTTAACTTTTATAAATAGAAAATTAGATACTGAAAAAATATAGCCAGAAGTTTTTTTAGATCTTAAAGCGAAATATTCTATTGAACATTTCTTAGTTTTCTATATTTACCATTTACAAATAGATGGGTCTGCCGTCAGCTCTATTCAATGACTACCGAGCACTCTAAAACTGTTTTCCCCGACTGACCAAATCTCGTGGACTTTTCACCGTAGTTAATGACTAAAGTCACATTACTTACTAACCAATCTTGCTCACTGTTGTTCTTTAATGGAGTCTTAGGTTCGGAAACATATCACATTGAGAAGCGCCAAGTAATATTTGCCCTGCTATAATGATAACAGATCCGACGTGTTTTATCTTTACGACATATGTACACTGTAGTGAGTCAGACATGTTTGTCTGTAGGTGATATTCCTTTATAAAACAGCAACAAAATAATTTATTTAAGAGTCAACAAAACTATATATACAATGTAACAGTAACTGATAGCTGCTACGATTCTTCGTTATATAGGCAAAGATAATATTCAAAATAAAATATGTTTATTTTATAATTTCCAGTAAGTACATATTTAACATCTTCCATGCCCCTTTCCAATTCCTTGCAATTTAAATTTAAAAACTTACTAGTAATTTTTTGGTATCCCATAATCAACTCTAGTTTTGATTACAATGGGACCATCACAAGAGTACCCTAGGAAAGATGTGTCCAAGAACTCCGCCACACCGTGCCCTGGCCGTGGCTCTCTACGACTTATAGGCACGCGAGGAACACGTAGTCATACCTGCTTCTGTTGGGCAATGGGCAGCCTCATTCATTGCCCTCAGGAAAGCGCTTATAGGAGCCGGAGATCGTTTCGCGCTCTCCGGCGCTTGGTGCGTCTTCTGCGGAACGGGAGGGTACTTGTCCTCTCCTCACATATACCTCATATACTGTGGCGGCGGTGCGTGTGTATGTGGAGTCACTTTGTGAAACTGACAAGTAGGTATTGATATTGACAGTCAGAACTACAATTTGCTTTATAAGCCATTTTTTCCAGATAGCAAGCTCCTAATTCCGTTAAAAAACAGACGACATTCACAAACAAATTAAGAAATCATTCTTAAATTACATGGTATTCAGAAAACTTACTTGAACATGGTGCATACATACACGTGAATTTATTTGCTAGACCTAATTAAGGCATCGATTTATATAAAATTTGGCGTACGTACAGCAATACACCTTATGATAAATACATATGTATATATCATAAGCTGTATTGAGACCAGAGAAACAAGAACCAATCATGAAATAGAAACCGTCCTTACTGCACCTCAGACGACTTATGTTTTTAGAACAGAAATGAAGAAAAGCGTTAATTTTTGTGGTATAGTATAGGCAAATAGATGTTATATCTCTCTCTTGCACCGATAACATGCTAACTTAATACATTTTAACACAAACAGCGTAGAATGATTAACAGCTTTTCATAACGAATAACAACTCTGAAATACTGAATTGTGCGTCACAGCTTATTTTGCTAGAAATTTAAACAATTGCTTCCAGATACGAAAATTTAGTTCATTTTAACACATGTTATATCTCTCTCTTGCACCGATAACATGCTAACTTAATACATTTTAACACAAACAGCGTAGAATGATTAACAGCTTTTCATAACGAATAACAACTCTGAAATACTGAATTGTGCGTCACAGCTTATTTTGCTAAAAATTTAAACAATTGCTTCCAGATACGAAAATTTAGTCGTATATGTACATGATACCTATAATCATAAGGATCAAAAATGATTTCCTTTAATACGATAACAATGTCGTCATAAAAGTAAGTCTTACAATGGAAAATATACAAATTTACAATTGAACTCCGCAAGCGATTCTACTAAGTACGTCTCACTTCTTCGACAAGGTGCGACGCGACAACTTGCTAATTTATATGTCGCGCTCTCGTCGATGGGATCAAAAAGGTGTGGGGTGGGGCCGCGTCACATTTGAAATACGACATAATGAACTTTTGTTACCTGTGCAGTCATTTCGCACCACGGGCCATGGACCCACGAGCAGCGTACTGTTTCAATGGCCATCATTATCGTCACTCAATGAGCATTCCGTATTGTTTTCAATGTTCGTCCTAAATATTATTAGGATTTGTTTCCACCTAACCTAGCCGAAATGGATATTGGGAGTGTCAGGTTCCAAAAGGATGGAACTACGACCCATAAAGCGCTATGTTCAATGTCAATGTCAGTCAACACTTTGCAGAGACCATCATGTATTTGAGAGACGGCTTTGTTTGGCCCGCCCGCAATTTTTTATACTCGTAATGACCACTCGTAATACCTCACTCGCATAATCGCCAGGGCCAAAATCGCCGTCGATATACTTAGAAGAGTTGAATGAAACTTCAGAAATTATATAACTTAATACCCTAGCAACGAGGGCGTCATTTGGCCTATATCATCTTTAAAACTATTAAATATTATTTATATTACAACTGATGTTTATAATAAAAATTAATTTACAGTGGCATCTCTACAAAATTTTTTTTCATCAACCTTTCAAATTAGCAGGTTTCCGCACCGTACCCCGTAGAGCTATAATCGGACTGTGTCATCATCATTGTTAAAAGTCTTAAATTTTATTAAAGATTTCCAATCTATAGCTTTGTAACAAAAAATAGCGGATAAAACTGCCTTTACTCGAGCATAAAGTAGCTCGGTTAAGAACAATAAGAGACAGATCCATAAACTGCAAGTAATATATCGGTAATTCACGGGAAAGTAACGTAAACGAGGCTAAATACATGGGTGGGTCTTGCCCATTGGACGTAAACCGTTCGGCAAGTAAACATATTAATGGCACTCCTCTGACGTAAAGTGTACATAGACACGTTGTGGGGTGAATAAAATGATTATTTGAACATTTTTCCGCTTAGTATGTGAATTTAGCTGCTTGTGACTAAAGTGTAGACTATCACCTGCAGTATAATACATTTTTTATTGTAAATAGTTAAACTAAGAAAAAATTCAAGCTATTGCTAAATAGCTTAACGTCATTATAACGCAGTGCTTAAATATAAACTTTTCGAGATATATCAACATTTTTTTTAAATAGCAGATTAAGTTTTACACGAAGATAATATATTATTTTAATGTATATATTACAAGAACATAACATATTATTATAGTATTTCATTACCAATGTAATTGCGGTGGGTGTCTTTCCCTCTAAGCGTTTAGATTATTTTGTATATGAGAGTACCAAAATAGTTTTAGTACTGCGTCGAGTGTTGTGGTTGATATTCACGTAGGACAAAGTAATTAAAAAAATAATTGTTGTTAGTCTGTGTTTCATTTTACTGTACGTATATTTAGTTGTGTATGTGATTGTAAGAAAGTTAAAATATACAGTGTTCATGAATAGTAAACATGTATTACTGACTAGGAGAAAGATACTCTCACTATAGTTAAAACACTACACAGTGGCAATCTTAATCTTTATTCAAGACAATAATCCTTGATATGTAGCCATTTTAAGAAGAGAAAGAAGAAATCCAGGCAGATTTGTAGAAGGAAAAGGGGTAGTGCCCCCCCCCCCCCCCCTCTACTACTAAGGGTAAGAGATATCGCAAGTATAGGATGAGGAAACAAGACTGAGACTGCAATAGCTCAGAGAAGCCAGGGTTGCTCAAACGAATATCCTTAATATCTGTGACTGAGTGGCATCTAGAAAAGGATGCAGGATGACGGACCTGCTGGCTGGATAGCTACTAAACTACAGTCCTTCAAATCTTGAACTATTTTGAGAACGATGCAACGATTTAGATTTTTATAATCCTGGTTGCCTAGAGGTTGAAAATCGACCGCGCTTCATTTAATTACTATGAGTGGATGTTGCTCGCGTCTCTATTTGAGTGGACATTTTGAAGCGTTTTTTTTTTATCGTTACCGTTTTTACCGTGTTATAAAGGTAGCTTTTGTGCTATTCCAGGCTCTAATTTGTATATGTATATTCTACAAAAATCAATATTGACAACACTAAAGCATTATCATCCAAACAACATATAACACAGACTTTCGTTTGGATGCGATAATTATATGGAGGTTAAATATAACTTACAACATACATACAAGTAAAGCTTTTAAATGCGTGTTAGAAACAAGTGACCTATTTTGTCGTTTCTTCCTTATATATGCAGTTATAAATAACAGTGTAAGCTGTACGTTAATAAGCTAATTATTTCTATGCAGATTACTATCTTCTTATATTAAATCAAGTCTGTATGTATTACGTGATTTACCTGTAAGAGTACATGTTCAAACATCCTCCCGACACGTGTCAACCTTCTGTAATATTGGATATGCTTGTAACAATGAATCTTCAATAAGTCATAAACCGAAGTACTTATTTACTGCGCTAATGAAAACGACATTATTACAACTCTTTGATTACTTTTATGAATTGCATTTATTCGTTTTTGTAATGTTTATTTTAATTAAATTATGATGTCATGTTGTATTGAATTTATTTGTAAAATGAATCCCCGAAAAAGGAGAGCGACATTTTCATTTCAATATTATTTTTTTAAGTATGTAAAGTATGTACAATATGTGCGTATGTGAGTCTCTTTATACCACCATGAACTGGTTCGGACGTGTTATGGAGAATATTGTTTTTTATAAATCATATCATAATCGTAAATCACTCTTCAGCTACTCGCTAAACAGTATTTTTATTTTTTAATAAAGAATAATAATTAAATATTACTAAATAGAATACTAAATAAAAATTATGTTCCACACTCATTTATTAATTTTAATTTTAGGTAATTTATTTTTTGGCAGTGAAGTTATCTCTCATTATCATCTTGTAAAAACCGTGTTTCAGACAATAAATGATTTATAATTATTATTATATTATATTATTAAGTTATATTATTATATGCATTATTTTTATTATTTTATCTTTAAAAACTAATAATTTGTTATAAAAGATAACTTCAGTATTTCGTATCAAGGGGAACTGATTTCAATGTGAATTTCTGTTGCACTGAGCTGGGCCTTCAACAATGAAATTAAGGAAAACCCACGACAGAGTCTCTGTCTGCGGACCACGTCGTAAACGATAGCCGAGAGTTAACCTCAACAAATCGCCATAGACAGGGAATGCAAACCGAATACCGTCCAGATTGACATATTTTTTATTTTGTTTGAAGTTTTATTTATACCTTCAGACATCTCACTCACGGACGTGTGAACCCAATCGAAACTGAGCAGTCTGGTTACTATAGTAAGCTGTATCGTTTAGAGGCGAAACTGGTATCGTATTACGCAGCTGAAGATTGCAAATTAAGGTGTTATCAGAATCACTAACCAGTAGACCAGCAAACAGGCAACTTGTACACATACTAGTGACGTAAGGAATATAAGTTTGCTTTCATATTCGCATTGTTTTTGTGTCCGTGAAACTGACAGACTAAATCACAGACCATCGTTTGACCCCTATCGCATAAAAAAAAACAATAAAATTTTTAAAATTTATCGCATAAAAAAAAAAAAAAAAAATATTACTATGACTTAGTCTATAAAAACCATAACATTTTTCAATATAGTAATAGATTATGTATATATACCTATATGTATTTTAAAAGACTGGTTACATATAAAAACATATTTTATTTTATTAAAGTTTGAGAAAATATCCTTATCTATATATCAGTAGCTACCTTACATATCTTAACTACATCTACTGTAGATCTGAAATCACTGAATGAAGATGACAAACGAGTTTGAGCAAATTAAATAATCAATTTGTTACAGAATATGTACTACAAAAAGGGCAATAATGGCGGCACACCTTTTTTTTTAGAGAATAGTATTACAGTATAGTCAGTATAATTAATATACCGCATATACATATATTAGAATTACTAATCCTAAGAAATCGTTGGAAACATTTCAATTTTGTTCCAGAAAACTAAAATAAAGACATAACATTAAATTTTCGGTCGGTTATTTTCATTATAAACTCATTAAAATGAACTGTGTTGATTCACGTGATAGTTTCAATTAAAATATTGACAGCATCACACCATGGTAGGTCATAGTTAAATATAGGTTTTTTTATATTTTATAGGAGAACAAACGAGCGGACGGGTCGCCTGATTGTAACTGACAACCGCCGCCAATGGACACCTCCAACTCAAGACTTATAAGTGTGCTGTCCACCACCACCACCAAGCTGATGAGGGGGGATGAGGAGAAGAAGTGGGATCTTGGCCTCCAGCATCCTCACTCACTGGGTAAATACAACTCCAGTAATGTGTAACAACCTGTTTTTCGTGAGGCCCTATTGTTACTTAGCTCTTCCACTTGGCTTTGAAATAAAACGAGCCTATTATATACTTACATAGATTATTGTTTGTCTATGTTAAACGATTCCCAATAACTTCTTTAAACACTATAGAGATCGGTGATGTTATCATCACTAGAATGTTGGCAATATATGCAGTTTATAGACAAGATATAGAAATTATAAAGAGAAATACTTATATAAATAAAAACATGAACTACCATTTTTTTTAAGAGTACTATCAACGTTTTCAACAGTTTTCTTGTTAACCCCTCCAGCTTAGGTTCTAGGTTGAGACGTGTTCTCACACACGTGAAAACACGTCTCAAGTCCGACGCCTTAGCTGTCTCGCTACCATCGCTTCTAACTATACTATCTAGTAGGCTATACTGTAATACAATGACCAACTGATATAGCGAAGTGTATGGACTTTGATTAAATTATGTTCATTGTAGAAGCATATAATATTATCATATAGGATGCTTTGCTTCATAAAGTAACGTATTATGGGAAACAAATGCTAACCTACTTTGATAGGTTTTAGGTCTCGTTCCTGGAGACGCGTGGTTTCATACCGTTCGGCGCTTTTTTTTAGTAAAGCGATGTAATTTGGCGAACTTATCTTTTAACTTAGCTGTGCTAACATGATGGAGTGTGAATAATGTTGATAAAACATTTTTTTGTGATGAAATTAAATCAAATATATAAAGACTTTTTTGGACTGAGATCTAAATTTTTCTGACCCATCATTAAAGGTATCATTAGTACTATAATCTGTCTTCGTTTTCGGGGGCTTTTTCATAGTATAGGGGGACAGACGAACAGACGGGTCACCTATTAGTAAATGACAACCGCCGTCCATAGACACCTGCAACTCAAGAGTCATAAGTGGTGGTGGTGGTCAGTAAGGGTGATGAGGAATAGGGGGATGCGGGTAGGGGAAAGAAGAGACAAGGGATTAGGATATGGGAAAGAGGAGAGGGGGATTAAGATATAGGAGAGGAAAGAGGAGGGGGATTTGGGCCTCCAGAAACCTCACTCATTTCAGGGAAATGCAAAGCAAGCGTTCACAACCGGGTTTCTGTGAGGCCGTGATATCGCACCGGTCGAGCCGGCCCATTCGTGCCTAAGCATGACTCTACAACTGTTAATAATAATGTAAACGATCAACATCGTATCTGTAACAACAGAAATGTATGGAAAGAACATACTCGTATATGGTAGGTTACTAAACGAACCTGATATAGCCAGTGCATAACTTAAGCGATAACAATTTCTGGAAAAAATATTATTTTTACAAAAAACCTAATTGAGAAACGAAATTGAACTTATAATTTACAGACAACACAACAATATAACATATAGATTACGTGACAAAAGTAATAAGGTCAGCTATTAATTTATAGCTTATGGTTTCAGCTATTCATTTCTTTTTCTCTCTTACATTATCTTTATTATTTTTTCGCAATAAGTTTTCTTTGCAATTTCACTTTATTCTTTTTTTTTTTTGTTTAGTCTTCTATTCCCATAAATGAACTCTCTTCACTACAGTACAGACAGTAAAGTATGACCACACGTTTATTTGACTAAAAATAGACTAGACACAATTTTTAGTAACGAAACTAAAAGACAACTATGCAAAGAAAACTCATTCGATTCATTAATTAGGCATGTTCTTTTGCTACCACATCATAAGTAATCACTAGATTATGAAGCCATTCATTAAGGTACCAACAGTTTACACAAGTAGCACGGTACTTTTAGTACAATCGCTGATCTAATATAAAGGCTTTATAACAACGTATATGAGCTTCGAAGAACACTTGTACCATCATATGTAAACTTCCGTTAGTGCGTAAATATTTTGTAAGCACTACCCATGGCACCTGTTCTTTTGGTTAATGTGTCAAGAAGTTGTTACCCTTTACCGTTCATCAATTAATACCCCATACAATACAAAAAGATTATTTTAATCAGACTGAAAACTCCAGAGATTATTCCGTTTAAATAGACAATCAAGAAACTCTTCGGCTTTATTACATCATAATGACCATCTATTTAAATGAAGTTAGGACCGAATTCCACTGATCGTCATTACGAGAGGATTCGAAACTCTACTAATAATTCGTTTAAAATATTACCGCAACTATGTCTGTCAGTTTATCTAATATCGAAAAATTATCTTATCTGAAAAATTTCGAACCCAATCTGATTTGTAATATTATTATGGCACATAACCCCTTTATCAAGGATTATTACGAATAGATTATATGCAAGGGAAACAACCCGTTTATTAAAACGTAAGTAAACACAAGTTTAATTCGTCAAAGTACATAAAGTTATACATCGCCTTTCACTTAATAACACAGGAAGCTACAACTAATCACCGAGCGATCACACAAATAAAACTGCGACTAATATACGAGTTTCTCATTGAATACTCGCTTCCCTGTGAAATACTTACAATTCGCACGTCATTTGTATTGTAGTAATTACTGCTTAAAGGTACACCGGTACAGTTCTAATGGGAAAATTACTGGTAAGTACTATGTGATTGTTCCGCATGAAAAAGTTAGAAGAAAGAAATAATTGCATGTATCAACAGATCGATTGAAAGATTGTGTAACTGTGATGAAGTAGTTACATAATCGGGAGATGTAAATGTATTAATTGATAATATTATACCTATGTGAAAAATCGAGAGACCGTTCAAATGCAACGCCAGGGGTCGCAGAGAGAGACTTCCACACAAAAAGGGTTCCCAGGTGGCTTAAACGGGTTTGATATTCATCAGTTGAACCTCCCGTATAGCGATCGCCTGGACATCGCCCACTTATTACGCAGTCTGCTTGAAGCCTACGCAGTAGCCTGCTGCTAAATGGCTGTCGGTGGGTTTTAACAGTACTGTTTTATTTTTGACATAAAAGCAAGCCTCATTGGCAGATCTGCTTGTCGCAGTGGTAGATTGAGATCAAGATCGAAAGTTCAAGTTTGGAAGCAGTAGGCGAGGTACGGTAATATTTCAGAGTCCATTACTTTCTTTTTAGCAGCCAAAAGGACATGCGATTTCCTTATGAGCAGTAGTTTTTCCAGGTGATTGCTACTATATGGTCTAATCTTCTTCTTTATTTCTTCTGTTCTTCTGTATTTTTTTGCTCAATGCTCAAGGAAATATGTTTGCCTAGGTATGTATTTTACTACGAACTTGATAGGGATGCTATTTATCAAAATGGATTAGTGTGGTGTTTAGTCAAGAGTTTCTTTTGGGCTAGGTTCGTTTCTAATCTAACTCTAGTCCTAGCGCGGTGAAGGTCGTTTATCGTGCTGTTTAGTTGATGTGAAGATTCCACTGATATCGCTCGGAATCTCCGTGTACACTGATGCCTTCTGTCGACCACGGTCAGTCATTCATTATGAACTGCAATACAGCAATGAAAAGTTTTGGAAAAATCGGGTCTCCTTTTCTCACACCTCTACTGATGTTGACTTTTTTTTCTACTTTATCTAGTTTGACTCTACTTGCACTGTTGGCGCAAATGTTTTTGAGGATGTTTATGTATTTTTCCTTTACACTCTTATATTGAAATCACTTCTCAGATGCTGTCATGTAATATAGAATCAGTAATATGATAGTTAAAACGATGGTTGATCAAATTATTACATTGTTTTGTGATTGTCACCTTTTCTTTCTCTGTCCAGCTTCTTCGTTTATTCGTTGTCAAAAATGTTGGTGACACAGTCACAGTTTTCTACTCTTGAGCCCACATACATATACTCATGTATACCAAAATACTCATGTAAATACCGAATGCCAATTCCAACATTTATCGAAGTAATTGACTTCTGTTTGACGTCACAGGTATAGATTCAAGACAATTACAAACCAATTTCAAACCGACTACCATTGTTTACCTCGCGTGCATCTCAACGACATTTAATCGGCTACATCGTACAAAGCAGATGTAGTTAATGATTGCTCATAAAAATCAAAGGCGGTTAATCGGTTATCAACCTATTGCTAACAGTTTTATTAACATTCAAGGAAAAAACGCAATACTATGTAGATTGTAAGACACAAGGTACATAGTACTTCTCCTAAAGCATTGATTTTTGTAATTATCAGAGGTACAGTCAAGGATTATTTCTGAATAAAAAAAAATAACTCGAGAGCGCGGGAAAAGGTACTTCTTCCTCCGTCCTCCAATTGACTTCAATTCTTTTGAGAACAAACACTTCTTTTTAGTGGTGATCTGTATACAAACTTAAAAAAAAATGAGATTCTTTTAACCATGTTTTCAGCGAGTTCAAAGACTGCTCGACTGTTTTAGTCTTACAATACAATGCATCCGTAGAACAATCGCAATCAAATGTTATTTAAGTCTTTGAGATAAAACGTGTAAATGGAAAATCCATAACCTTCTTAATTTAAATATACACATAACTATATTCTTTGAATCAAAGAATATAGTTATGTGTATATTTAAAATCTTTTTAATTACGGCAAAAGTCTACAGTGCCATATCTTTTGTAGAATTAAGAAAATAAAATCAATTCATTTAAGAACTTGTTTTATATGATCGCAATACGCATTATCACATTATACTTTAAATACATTATACTATAAATATATATCCTTTAAAGATATATCTACTGCTTTTATGATCAAATGAGTATTACAATCAGATATACGGACAGAAATCAGACAGACTGTGTATATTAATGACCAATCGCAAGTATGACCACGTGACTGCTTTACGTTCTGAATTAAAATGGCTTCCGATTCGCCAGCGACGTAATCTTCGCGCACTGACTTCTCTCTTCTCTTTTCTTAACTCTCCATCTTATTTAGCACTGTTTACTGTGTTCAAATCATGACAGAAACCTTCGTTCCTCACACAACAATCTTCTTTTATGCCCCCCGCATAACTCCAACTTCGTGAACTCTTCGTTCTATGTCCAATCTGTTCTTCTTTGGAATGCGCTCCCACTCGAAATCAGGATGTCCACAAACCGCTTCAAGTTTAAACAAAGGGTACGTGATCTCCTGCTCAATGAGTTGGCTTAATTGTCGCATCTTTTTCTTTTTTTGTTCTTTTCTTTTTTTTTACATAAATAATAATGTATATGTAATAATGTGTATAACATTTTTTTCTTGTATTTATACTACTTTAAAAATAGTTCCTTTTTTCTTCCTTATTTTTCGCACCTACCACTTTTATTTCTGCAACATCCGAAGGTTGACTGGCAGAGAATGCCTAAGACATTAAGTCCGCCTTGTACAATATGTGCATTAAGTTAAATAAATAAATTACTCCCGTTTTGCTGTTTGACAGCATACTATGTTCTAAAATTGTAAACCAGTGCATATAATGTCTAACTTTTATGAGCGTTATTTAATCTTTAATGTAAAGTTCCTATCAGCGTCAATCAAATACCTAAATTATTAGAACAGAATAAACTAACATAAATGAAAACTAACTAGTAGAATAGAAAATAAAACTAATGAAATAACACAAATCGATATAAATACATAAAGTTCTAAAATTAAGTTTGATTAGTATGAAATGTTTAAAGCAACGCAATAATATTGCGAATGTAGTTCTGTCTTCACACCAAGGAAACTCGGGTATTATCAAAATAACAAAATAAATACAGATCAAACAATCATATAGATAAGGCAAGTTGCTCATAGGTGACAGCTACAGCTACTCTTGGGTAGCTTATAGACCTCTGCAACAAATATTATACTGATATAGAATGTTTTGAAATGTTCTTTGATTGTTCTGGAAAACCTAATCTGTACCTGCAAGACATATTACTCGTATTACATTTACAAAACTCATGAAGACTTTGTTCTCGTTGAAAGTTTACAGTGTTTTTAACAAAAGAAAATGCCCGTATTAATCACAATGAGCGTTTTTAGGCATGAATAAATTCCATGCCCAAAAAAAAACAAAGCGTTTACCTTTAAATATCTAAAGATTGATATTTGTGATGGTAATTTTGTGCCTTAAAAAATTGATTGAAACAAAGTATTTTTCTCAAAGAAAAAAATTAAAACCCTAGAAGAAAAACTTGCACGACGGGCTTGGGTGTTGCACGAAGGTCATTTTACCCTTGATAATGGTCCCCCGTTAAGTCCGAAACTAGTCGAGAATCCCCAAATTACGTACGTGAGTTAAACCTTAATATATTGAAAGATCATCAAAAATCTTGAAATATGTACATGCATACATCATTTGGGAGCTAAAACTATTAGTTTATTTTACACGTACTGATGATTGTCTGATATATCACAACCTTCCTTTTTGCAGTAAAAACAGTATAATTTGTACTTTAATGGATTTTGTATTAAATCGTCCTAATCCATATATGGTTCATATGTCAAAAAAAAATAAGACTGTTTTTCCCTCCAGTAACGTAATGTAAATGCATTCTGTGTCCACGACGACAGAAAATCTTGAAACAATCACATGACTATTACGTAATAAACTGATAGGATTGTGAATAATGTTGTTAGTTGATGTATATTTTCCTGTCATTGCTAACCCATCCTCGTTTGAGATATTTGTATAGACTCTGAAGCAACCTAAATATTAAGTTGATCAATATATACATATGTATAACCGAATCGAAAAAGGTAAAATATATGTATACTATAATTATAATCGACTTCAATTCACCGCCATTAATTGTAATATGCTGTTTTTAGCATCCCTTAATTTTGTATATATTATGAATAATTTCTTCAAATTTAAACTCGACTTACCGAAATATTTTAAATGGTGCCATTTAAAATATTTCGGATGTGCATCAAATCCACAAATCTTTACGTAGTTCATTTGATCACTATCTATTTCAGTCCATTACAATTATTGACTAGCAAATTTTTGTATTTGATTATGTGCTCATAAACAGGTCGACTAAATGCCAAAAGTAATATATTATAGAAAATAAAGAGGCAGCCCTACTACATACTCGTAGTTGCAACGTCCGTCAATCAAATCAAAACAAGCGAGTGTGAGAGAAAGATTACGAAATTAAACAATATCAGCAGAATACTAAGAATAGTTACATAATTGTAGTTACTTGGAAATGATTACTGATGTCTTACAGTTATTTACTTTTACAAGTTAGTAAGGTGCTCGTACCTACCAGGAATTTAGTTAATCTTAATATATTATGATTAACTAAATTCCTGGTAGGTACAAACTACGTATATAAGACTTTTATTTCTGTCACAGTACATGGAGAACAACGTTTATTAAACAGGATCAACTAATAATTCGTTAGTAAATTGTTAATCATTAAAAATATTTAAACTCTTTTAGCGACGGCGAAGAAGTGCTTTTCCAATGTAAAGGCTCTGGCAGTTCGTTCGCAAGATAATGATGTTGTAATAGTACTAAGAATAGTTTGTAGGAATTCATTGTTTGTTGAATTGTGGAGAACACCAGCAACTCTTGCTTAATACATAAGCAGGAATAACAAAATTGTGTTTGGTAACTGTATCATGTACGTAGTCTGATAAAGGACAACGTTTTCTTTTCCATTAAGCTACTGCGGCTTAAAAACGTCTATAATTTACTATCATCACCATTAGCCCGTTAGTCGGGCGTGTCTAATCTCAGGCCATTATACTATGAAGCTTATGATTATTTTTTCTTGCTATTATATAATGATTCTATACAAAACAGTGGTTAAGGACCAGCATATATCTAAAGAATCTTACCTATTTATTTATTAAATTTTAACTTTGTAATCTGTAAAATATCAAAAATCTGTATGATTATGGTAATGTAAAACTTAGATAAGCTATGTACGTACGTAGGTACGTAATACATTAATTAATTTTAGATTTCATTTGGGGAGTGTAGTTATTTGCATAATTATGAAATTGCGGGCTGGAAAGTTAATTTAGGTTGCGTGTTTATAAAATGTTGTTATAATGACTAAAAGTCTATTTACTTCAGTGCTTTTACTGTACCTAATCAAAAACTCCTACAACTTTGAAGTCAAAGGTGCAGGCTTATACAGCACATTGAGCACATGAACAATTGTCCACAGATACTTCCATAAGTGTGTACAGTATTTATATAATTTATTTATGGTTTGTTTGAGGCATATTAAAGGAGGCGATGCTGCCTTTATACCTTGATAGGCCTTTGACGGTTCCGAAACTTATCTTTCATAAAATACACACAAAAATCGTATATCTTTCTTTATCAGATTGAATACGCTCACGCCTATATTCCTTCAGGGGTAGGCAGAGGCACATTAAACGCCCACATTTTGCCATATAGAAGTAACAGGAAGTTAAACTAATCAATATTCTAACTTATTGCCTGAAGCTGTAAGTTGGTAGTTATTATCGCTGTGAAAGTGAATTGAACCGGTAAATATTGAGAGCGTAATTGCTCAATTGGGTTGCGTTGCGTGTCATAGTATTAAATCGTTTCTAATAAGATGTTTTTTTTAATACTCGATCTATATATATAGTATAGAGACTGAAATTAACAATATATATTAGTCATATATAGTATATCATTACAGATATACAATATATATAATCATATACAATATATGACAGGTAACTGATATAAAAACCTGACTATATTCTACACATTACAGCGGTTTTCTGAATGCTTTAATTAAAAGTGGCTAGGTGTTATTCGTTTTGAGGTTGATTTTTTATAATAAAATAATTTAATAAAACATTTGAGTTAGTCTCTCTTGCAAACGTAACTCAATAAGGGGGAGCAGTGGGTGTGTTTCTAACATTACTCTGGTCATGATTATCTTCCAAATGTACATTAATGTATCATACTTAAAGTAAGGTAACTTTGTAGTTGTTCTTCCTGATATAGGAATTATTAGGAGAATTAACTTGTAATAAGTTAATAATTTGACACCAGTAAAAAACGACATATATCGTAAGACGTGTTTGGTAAAGTTCGTATAAATATCGTATCGTAAAGTAAGTTAGTATCGTATCGATATATATCGATAAGCATACAATATCATACAATGCTCTTTTATGAAGCTTACAATATAATATTAAATAATATATTAGCAACATAACTAAAGACGTACTCACAAAAGTACTAACACCACGCTTAAACAATTTATAGCAATGGTTTAAGCAAAGCTACATACATACATCTTTAATCATGTAATAAGCTGAAAAGTATGATAGTTTATATCTGGTTAAACATTTATTAGTAAGTATTTTTACCTGACGACGAAAAAAGGTGGGTAATGTGCATGACTGCACAAATGGCGCAATGGTTTAGGTGGTCGCCTCGCCACTACGTTGACGCGCCAAATGTTTAGGATTCGATCCCCACATGGGACAACACTTTGTGTAATCCTCAAATTATTGTTCTGAGTCTGGGTGTTCTTTGTGTCCATTGTTTGAATGTTTATAAAATCCGCGCAACACAGGAACTAATCCTAGTGCGAAAGTTGTATTTTAAAAAGCCAAAAAAAAAAAGTTCGGAGATTCTAATAAGGCATTCTACATAAATGAACGCGGCACAAAACAAACACTGGCTGGCATTTTGTTCTAGTGCGTAGCGACCCTGACTGCTGAGCTAGACGCGTCGCGCGTCGTCCGTTCATTTGCGATGCACATTTAGTTCTCCAGAGTCCAGGAGTCTTTGTGTCCGAAGTTTGATGTTTATCAAGGTGGTGTCTGTATGTATATTAAGTAAAGATAATTTTAGACTAATGTCGTCGATGTCGCCGTCTTCGGTTGTTTTGGTTATATACCAATATACATAATATATATGTGAAGCGCGCTCACGAAAGACAGCCGTCGCGTCACACTGTCATCGCATTAAATCGTCATCAATTATCATGTCATCGCATCACATAGCATTGCCATTTGCCTACGTAGAATATTGCCTAAGTGTAAAGTATAACTCGTAAAAAAAATAAGAACAACCAACAACTCTATGTACAAATATGTACGTATAAAATAAGGAAATAAACCAAAATTAAAAAAAAACAAGGGCCAGAATTCGCATAATGACTATAGACGGTAATTTGAGAATGTGAAAAAATAATATATTATGTACTCAAATATCACATATTTATGAAGTATTTATATAATGTTTTTATAATTACCATGACTTCTATAATGAGCGACTTGATAGAGTCCGGTAATTCCCAAATATAACTGAACTATTATAGACCACTTATTTCTGATTATATAGTAAATACAACTTTATAGCGGCAAATACATATGAAGCTTTAATGATTAATGAACAAAAGGAAGACGCGCGTTATGTATATGAGGGTAGAAGCAGGTGGCGATGGCGGGCCAACCCAGAAGTATATATATATTAAGAAAATTTTCATTCTCTGAAAGAGCTAAAGCTTAAGGACATTAACATCGTGCCTAGTAAGTATATTTATAAAAACATTACGCACGTAACAAAGTGTGCATCTATTTCATAATTTAATTCATATTTTTTTAATGTTTTCCTTTTCTTTATTTTAGTTCTTTGATTTTACAAAAAGATGTGAAACACATAATTCTATTATGAAAGTATGAAATAAATTAGTTCTAGCAAAATGTTTGATTAACAAAAGTACAAATATCTTTTATGTGATACTCCCTTAAACTGTATAATAGACAAATAGAAACAAAGAAATAAATATATTTTGACATATACTGAGACATCAATTAGGGCAAAACACAAAAGAATATTAAGAATACCTCACACGCTAACACATACAAAAAAATAAAGAAAATACAATGTAAGGGATTTCTCCGTGGCATAATCAAAATAGTACAACCAGGAGTTCAGCATATGTTGATACCTGATGCTGATTTTCAACTGTTCCCTCTAGAGACTCACTCATATAAAATAAAATGTAAATAAAAAAAATAAAATACCTTCTGATATTCTTCAACTAAATGAGAAGACCTTTAAAAATTGCATCAAACGCACGCTTTCTAAACAAGCATATTACAAAGTAGATGATTATTATATATCATATTCGTTAGAGATTACTTTCTATCTGTCAACGTGGAGGTACACCGGGATGTAGTGGCAGTTGCTAACGTACTTACTCCGCTTGTAAAGAGAACTGGCGCAAACCTGCAGTACTTAATGTTACAAATAGTAGCGAGATATGGAAGAGCAAAGAGCTGCATGGACCTTTTTATAGGACCTTAAAGATGTAGATATATTATTATTTTTGACATTGATACTTTCGATACAAAATTGACTTACTTTTATAAAAATGTTTTTACATTGTAGATATTTTATGATTGTATGATATTTTTTATGTAGATTTTTTTTTATGCTGTTGTTGTTGCCTCTGAGTATGTCATGCTCTCCTAGAAGTCGTGCTCACGGTGGCATATGTGTCTGGTTGTTCGTTCGTGCGTCAATCTCGCGAACAAGTTTTGGACATCTCTGGACTGCTATTACTTAAAATGTACTTGTTAGTCATTATTACAAGTCGTTCATATTTCAGAATGATGTATTGCAATGTCTTCACATTTTATTTTCACTTATATAATACAAGAAAACTATGTGACATATAAAAAAAGAGTATCCTTGGACGGAAAGCTCTACGTATTGGAATAGACAGCGAGCTTCAAGACTGACTTAGTCTGACTAACTCCTCTTGACATTTCAAAAATACCTGGGTATGATTGGTTAAATTGAAATGAATGGTTTTGATATTCTATCAACTACATGGTAAGAGAATTATAGGTAAAAATAGTCGGAACTTGTACCATATCATCAGTCATTGAACGCAACAGCCTAAGTTGACATATGATATCAAGTTATGTAAAACTTAAAATAAAACATCGATTGTTTCGTAGTGTTAAGTTATGCGATGGTATGGTAACGTAAAGAATCTTTAACTGGTCTGTTCGCCTAGTGTTTAATGATCCTGACTGCTAAGCCAGACTACGTGCCCTCTTTGGCATCTGACGGCCGAACAATTATTATTATTGTTACTGTAAAACTTTAGTACGCTTCATCTAACACCTTTTGACTGACCTCGTGGTCTAGTTGTTAGTGATCTGACTGCTGATTCAATGACTGACTACTTGTCGTGGGTTCCAATTCCACCAAGGACAAAAATTTGTGTGATTAGCACAATCATAGGTTCTGTATCTGTATCGATTTAAGTGGCATATTGCCACTACGCTGCAGCGCCGAGGGTTGTGGGTTCGATCCCCACACGGGACAAAACTTTATATAATCCTCAAATTGTTTTTGTAATTATTTAATAAAATATTTTAATTAAAATATTTTTACAGCTGTAGAGCCATGCTTACGCACGAATGGGCCGGCTCGACCGCTTTTTTTGCATTTCCTTGAAATGAGTGAGGTTTCCGGAGGCCCAACTCCTCCTCTCCCCTTTCCACTCCCCTCAACCCCCTCTACTCTTTCCCATCTCCTCGACCCTCCTCTCTTCTTTCCCCTCCCCGCATCGCCCATCCCTCATCACCCTCAAAGGTAGGCAGCGCACCTAAGACTCTTGAGTTGCATTTGTCCATGGACGGGGGATGTCACTTGCCATCAGGTAACTCGTCTGTTCGTCCCCTATAGTATAATCTTATTTTATAAATGTACTTTTTTAAGTATTTACTTTTAACTAAAAATTATTGACTGATAAGCACAGTATATAGCCAGTTAATATATATAATATCACCCGCTTAAAGACAGAACTATGTTGAATCTCTATTTGTGCTTAACTACTACAGTATTTAAAAAAGTTCGTGCATCGACTCACCATAAAGGTTTTCAATACCTGATGTAGACCTCGAGAGTCTACTGCTAATTTATTCCTTCTCTAATATTTATTAAAGTACTGGTAAGCTAATTACTTCGTTTTGGAAGGTATACATATATGATTCATTGTAACCGACGGTGTTGTTATCAAAAGTAAATATAATTACAGCCAGGCGTATGATTATAAAGATTACATGAAGCATGTATACTTTAACATTAGGTTACATACCTACATATGTGCCTTGAAATTAGATTTTGATACTGAATATCTAAACTCTGAGCTAAAACAGTGGTAGTTCTGAATTATAAAAAACTAGCTGTTACCCGCGACTTCTTTCGCGTGGTATTTAACAAAAAACTTATTGTCCAGTTCGCAGAGTTTATGATAACTTACTAATTCTGTATTTAAGAAATACCTATACTAATTTTAATGAAATTCTAATTTTAATCGAATATTGTAACATTTTAATTGGTTTTAATTTTTTATCGTGAGGTCCTATTTTTTACTAAATTAAAAGTAGCCTAAGTTACTCCTTGTTACATCAGCTATCTGCCAGTGAAAGTCCCGCCAAAATCGGTCCAGCCATTGCAGAGATTAGCCGGAACAAACAGACAGACAGACAAAGATTGTAAAAAATGTTGTTTTGGTATATGTACCGTGTATACATCCATATGCAATTAGTAAAAGATAACAAACAGACACTCCAATTTTATTTATTTTTATGTATAGATGAGGATGTGACCCACGTGTTGATATCTCTCACACTGTAATACGACTCGTCACGAGATTGTGATTTTTTTTTTACCTATAATTTAAATCATACTTTGTATTTTAAGTAGGTATTTGCGTTTATCAGGACGTGACTGTTAATATACAAAAGCCCTTTATATTCTAAATATACCAAAAGAGGAAAATATCATATTAACGTACCGGATACACTAGGTCCTAACCTGACAACAAATATGTTATTTAAAGTGAATGCATTGTATAGTATGTTTATATCATAATATGTACTTAGTACTATAATTTATTATAAAATATTGACTGACCTGCTCGCTCGCTGGGTCCACCGGGTTCGATTCAAATCCAGACAAATAATTGTTTGATAAATATTTGTTCTATGTACGAGTGTTATTTATTTCCAATGTTTTTTTTTTATGCAATAGGGGCAAACGAGCAGCCGGGTCACCTGATGGTAAGTGACTAACGCCGCCCATGGACACCCGCAACTTAAGTGTCACAAGTGCGTTGCCGGCCTTTTAGGTACGCTCTTTTCTTGAAGGTTTGAAGATCGTATCGGTTCGGAAATACGGCGGTAGGAAATGTGTACGTATTTAGAAATATAATATAATTATGAGCAGCCTGATTGTCATGTACAAGCTCAGCTTCATTCGGGATTGGAAGTACCTGCGTAAGGTGTTTTTTATGTTATAGAACGAGCAGACACGGTCCCCTGATGGCGACAATCACTCACTCGGTAATATACAACGCAAGCATTGCTTCACAGCCGGTTTTCTGTAAGGTTGTGGTATTACTCCGGTCGAGCCAGCCCTTACGTACCTAAACATGGCTCTCCCACGTCAAATACAGGGTCTGATGATCAATAAATATACATAAATATAATTCCACCAAAAACATGTTCATGTAAAATGTTGCCAAAACAAGACCAGATTACTCGTACTGTCAAAAAGTTATCAGATCTCATGTAGAGCCAAGCTTCTAACTGTAAACGCCCTGACTCTACAAGGCCTAACTTCACAAACTCTACACCTTAGTCACAATGTGTTATAAATAATATATTAGCCGTGGAAACTTGTCATTAGCATGTTTTATTAACTATTTTATATTTATTCCGAATTCGTCATTAGTCTGTAAACCTTCCTTAAAATAAAATAAATAAATACAGTAATGTACACATCACCACACCACACAAAACAAAAAGTAGGCGTGACGCGCTTGCCACTATAAGAGTTGTAGGTATCTTGTATCATAGTCGTGTTACAACGCTGCGTCGAGTCAATCGTCAATTGAACTATGTGTGTAAGAAACACCATTTAAATATATTTTTTAAATAAAATTTTAAAATTTCAATTTACAAATAATTGACTAGAGTTTGGCTAAACTTTTCCTTATTCCATTCACATAAAACTCAATATGGTACAATCGTGTCTTATCAGTTTTCAACGTTCTTCTCACATGTTCTATGCTACTCGATGGTGACAGTCGTTCCGTTGTAAATTATGACACAAGATTTCTACGTACATCTTTCAATTCTACATTTAAAAAAATGTGTTCTAGTAAATAATTGTTCTTTCTATGTTTATGAATTTTATAGAAGTCTTTACCACACACACGTCTTTAAACTTTTAAAAGAGTTAGTAGAGTTCTTTAATTCTTTAAGAAATATTTATATGTCTCAGGGGATGTTATAAATATGCAAAGCAAGAAACTCCTAGACCACACAAATTTTTGTAACGTGTGGGAACCGTATTCGGGCTACACGGGGAACACCTCCGGCTCTGAAGTCAGACTCACTAACTATCAGACCAACATGCCAGTCAAAATCAGCTATGCTTATGGATATTTCTTCACAGGTGTGTTTGTATTAGGTCAATTTAAGCTTAATATAAAACTATGACACAACACAATTTAAATAAAAGTCTGGAGTAATGTTGGCCATCTGATTAAACCAATTTTTCAAACACTGTTCTTGTTATTTTATTATTACCAAAATAGGTATATAATGCCATCAACATGCTTCGTAGAGCGGTGTCCCTTTCGCGCACTACATGTGCGACACAAAGGGACCACGCTCTACAAAGCCTAAGTTAGGCGATTGTCTCTTTCTAAAGGTCGATGTGCCTTTTTTCTTACCCAGTACTGTATGTATGTATTATTGAGGTACATTCATAAAAAAATACATTTTCTTATTGACTAAGGGGTTGTTTGTCTAATTGAATTTGTATTTCGTGGCTATGTGTGGCTGTATATTACAAATACAATTTAACTACATAATTATATTTTTATCCTGCTTTTGGCAATGTAGTTATATCGTTGTTATTATATTTTTTTGTAGAAGTGATAAGACTCAGTGTGTGTGAGTTGTGAGACTCATGTTCAGTGGACACCTAAAGACAAAATTAATATACCCTGAGAAACAGTTTTCTTCCACCAAGCTTAAAAGTAACACACACGTTACATATAAAATTTTTGGTTTTAAGGACCGTGGCAAACAAGCATAATAGGTTTCATAAAAAGGATCACCACTCTCAGAATCGATATAATATTATAATTTTTCAATATGACGTTTACATAACGAATAGTAACCAGAATATATTTTTGCTTTTTAATATCTCCATTTAACACACGTACAGACTAGTCTCGATATAGTCCCAAGACCTGTTAGAGCACAAATGACTTGGACGTGCTTGCCTTCTCGTAGTTAATACATATGTTATAAGCTGATTTGTTATCAACGTCACGGTATATAAAGTTACGCTTGTAAAGTTAGTAACGCATAAACATTTACAGTAGCGATCATGATTTATTAAGTAACTCTATTTTTAGTAATGAGCGGTAGCCAGTGGTTAAAATTGGACCGCAAAAATTTACCTTTTTTTAGGAATTAAATGATCAGACGGGTCACCTGATAGTAAGTGATTACCGCCGCACATGCAACTCTAGATTCTCAAATGCGCTACAGGGAGGAAGAGTAAAGAAAGGAAAGGAAAGAGGAGAATGTAGTGGGGGCTCTGCTAACTCAACTCACTCCGTGACACACAACGCAAGGATTGCTTACCAACCTGTTTTCTGTGAGGCGGTGGTACTACTCCGGTCGAGCAGGCGAATACGTGCCTATGAAGCTCCCACGTGAAAGATATTTAGAATAAGAAAATCCGACAAAAGTATGGATAAGAACTGTTTCTATTTTTTATTGATAACATTCGCCAATAACTAAAAAAAAGAAATGACTTTATGGTGTATAATCATGAATATAGTAAAAATATTCTAAACTATGTAGCAAAGATAATTAAGAATGGTTTTGTGTGTCATGAAATTATATTTTTTTTTCCGAATAGATAATTCGTCACCGACTATTCCGAGTACTCCATTCGCTATCGAATAGGCTGAAGTTAATCTGATATTATCTGTGTGGGAGTGACTTAAACCATATCTTACAATAGTTATAATTATAACAATGGGAAATGTTGTGACTAATAATAAATGTATGTGAAAGGCAGACCTTTCTAAATTAACTAATAACTAAACGCTGGAAAACGTGCTCACTAGGTCCCATAGGCAAAGGTAGCGCAAACGCATCTCATCTTGTTGTCTTTGCCGAAACATTATTTTTCTGGCTATTTTTTTTTTATAATATATGAGATTTCTTTGGCATTAATTTTATCCACATAGCTACACAAGTGAAGTGAAGAAGGGGTTTTTAACAGAATAGTCATACATGAATTATAAATGACATAAAATAATGGGCACTTTAGGAATTAAAAATAGGAAAATTAGGATTATAGTGAAAATTACAAGTAATTAGGGAAGGCCATAGAAAGGGATATTGCTTATATGAATGTATTGGGAAGTGTGTGGCGACCTTCATATACAGAAGAGACATGTCAGCACCATCTAGCACAGACAAGACGAACTACGTAGAAACTACACTAATGACGTAGTACGATCCTGAATCACGATAATAAAGTTCTCGCGGTGATTAGTATATACGACTTCCCAACATTAACCGTTGGGCCGCGGTCCGCCAGGCATTATCACGTCGCCTAGTTGGAGGATCCTCTATTTGTGTTGGAGGGAACTAACAACTGTTCCTCGACATAAGCAATATTATTGTTCGAAATCGTTGGGTTCGCATACCTGTAACTCGACAGTTTGAGTGCGATTTGTCCGAGCCTTCTACCCGTCTAACATTTCCTTGTTATTTATTTGTAAATACCGCTTATAAATCTTATGAAGAAATAGCGATTCAAAATACTCCATACAGATAAAAAGGCGAGAGATGCAAAGGTATAATTTAGGGGCGGGACCTTAATCAGCATATAATAGACTTACTTTTATAACGAAGGCAAATCATAGTGACTCCACTTTGCCTGATGGAAAGCAATAAGTGGAGTCCAAGAGTAGTTGTCACCATCCTCACTGCATGTCTAGTCAATGCAACATGGTGACCCACACTATGGCGGCCTAGTGAGACCAGCAGATCAAAACGGGAAGGAAAAACGTGCGCTGGTAGTGAATTCCAGGCTTTCACCGATCATCACAGGAAAGAAGAGTCTCACCGATCGGCACAGGAAAGAAGAGTAAAAACCGTTTAGTTCGGGATCGTATGCTTTCAACTCTCAAACGGTGACTCTTCAGGCCAGCACGTGTAGTCGTGTAGAGGAAGAGAGAAGGTGGGACCAATTGGAAGAATTCGTCAGAACACTCTCCACTTAAGCTTCTTTGCTAGTTGCATACATATATGTATATGCATATAAAGGAGATTATTTAATATGTTAACTGTAACTAGTATTACGTTACGTTGGAACGTGAATTTCTTATTTTCACACTTTCACTTCTGAACTACTTAACAAACCATCAATAAATTATACATACACTTAAAAGAGTATCAAAACAAGGGCTTTAGGCCTTTGATACAGAAAAAAATACCTTACATAAATATTTTTATTATTTTTTCAAAAACAACTCCCGCATTAGGAATGATTCTTATACCCCGGGGGATATACAAACCTCACATATAATACCCAAACTCGGGAAAACTATTTGTGGATCACTTAAATTTTTGTCCCATATGGGAATCGAACCCACGACCTCTGCTCAGAGTTACAATACTGGAAGTGTAAATATATATGAGTATGTAAGTTCATTCATTATGCTTGTAAAGATTCAAGTCTCAAGTATTTCAAGTCTTGTTTAGTGTACTTGTATAAGCACTCACGGTTTCCTCTTGTTTAGATTGCAATGCATGCATTTAAATGCAACCGTTCTTTTTATTAAACGGTTTTATTTAGCTCACCCCGTTTGTTTTATTTATTATTCTTGGGTCAAATTTAGTAATTCAAATTTCACCCTCTTCCTGTCAACCGATTAATCTGAAATTTTGTATACACTTTGGATTTTGGTGACAATACAATTATGTTTATTCATTATCATTATAAATTCAAGATGGCCGCCGCTACAAAATGGCGGATAATTTATGTTTTATTAATCCCATCAATATGGATATCAAATGAAAGGGCTCAACAAGCAGAATACAATATACTATAAAAAATTGAAATCCAAGATGGCGGCCGCTACAAAATGGCGGATAACGTAAGTTTTATCGATCCCATCAATATGGGTATCAAATGAAAGTGCTCAATCAGTATAATACAATGTACTATATAAAATTAAAATCCAAGATGGCGGCCTCTACAAAATGGCGGATAACTTAGGTTTTATCAATCCCATCAACATGGGTATCAAATGAAAGGTCTCAACAAGTAGAATACAATTTACTATGCAAAATTGAAATCTAAGATGGCCGCCGCTACCAAATGGCTGATAACAATTTTTTATCAATCCCACCAATATGGGTATCAAATAAAAGGGCTTGACAAGAAGAATACAGTGCACTATACAACCTCAATATTTAAGATGGGCGCAGCCACCAAATGGCGTATAATAATAAGATTTAAATTTAGAAATTGAATCTGTAATTTAGGTATCTGATTAATCCAGCCTGAATCCACCACCCAAGTCATGATTTTGTATCGTGTTGAGGACTGTGTGGCGTTAGGGTGGCTAAAAATGATACGTCGTTAGCGGTACTCCACCCAAGTTAAGGTGAAAGGTTAAAACGCGCCGAGAACTGTATGGCATTAGGGTGGATAAAAATGATATGTCGTTAGCGTTTTCCCCTCAAGACTCAGGAGCATCTTGTTGTACATAGCCTTGCCCCTTTATTGGACCTCTGGGGGGGTCGACCGTTTAAATGTCCATTACTCGTGGGAACAAAATGGTAAAAAAAAATATAAAAAAAACTAAAAACTAGAAAATAAAAAAAAGTAAAAAAACTTTTTAAGTTAAACGGTTTTATGTTAAACATACATTGCAATGTTTAAGATAAATGTACTAAAAACCAAAAAATAATAAAATAGATACAGTCGTGGGAATTATAAACATATGCATAGACTAGACTAAAATAAAACCATGGGGCACGTCAATTGTCTACAAATTATCGACTTAATGTGCGATAGAAGAATCGTTTAATTCGTCGTTAAAATAGGCAGTTGGTCCGCAGACGGTGAGGAAATTACTTACTATTTTCTTGCTCATGGAAATTCAAATAGTTATACACTCCATGTAAATAAAAGAGATGTTTCAACTAGTTTATCGTTGGACATTCACACTGCTGGCTGGCGAGGAATCGTTTCACTGCTCGTAGTTTGTCTTTAATCGACAAAACATATGATAAAAGTACTACTCGCTCACCACTATGAAACCCTAAAACTCGCTTATAATCGAGCTTGCTAGCTTGTTTCCACATTCTAGCCCTACTTATCACACGTCCATCGTTGTCGGTTGAACAACTGCCTAATTATAGTGTAGCATTTTTTTTTTTTTTTATGCGATAGGGGGCAAACGAGCAGACGGGTCACCTGATGGTAAGTGACTACCGCCGCCCATGGACACCCGCAACTCAAGAGTCACAAGTGCGTTGCCGGCCGTTTAGGTAGAGGTACGCTCTCTTCTTGAAGGTTTGAAGGTCGTATCGGTTCGGAAATACGGCAGGCGACAATTTGTTCCATAAGCTGATTGTGCGAGGCAAAAAGCTTCTCGAGCGCACAGTGGTGGAGTGCCAATCGTCCAGGTGATGGGGATGGATATTTTGTCGCGTAGGACGATGGCGGAAACCAGCAGCCGGTATAAGTCCGAACAATTCCTCTGAACACTCCCCCTTGTTACAAGCGATAGAGGATGCAGAGTGAAGCTACACCTCTACGCAACGCCAAGGTGTCAAGTCGATCAGAAATATCTTGGCAGTCGATGATGCGAGTCGCTCTCCGTTGAATGCGGTCAAGAGGAAGAAGTTGGTACTGGGGTGCACCTGCATAGAGATGAGAACAGTATTCCATGTGCGGCCGAACCTGCGCCTTATAAAGTTGCAGGCGGTGGGCCGGAGTAAAATACTGTCTCGATCTGTTTAGCACACCAAGCTTCTTCGAGGCTAATATGGCCTTACTCTCTAAGTGACCGCGAAACTGGACTTCGCTTGATATATCGACGCCAAGGATTCCGATACTGGCTGATGCAGTTAGGTAAGTGCTCTCAAATTGAGGTGATACGACCAATGGCATCTTTTTAGCGGTGAACGCGCAAACCTGTGTCTTCGTGGGGTTAAATTGGACTAGGTTAAGTCGACCCCAATCTGAAACTTTTGATAAAGAAGTTTCGATTTCAGACACAAGTTTGGATCGGCTTTCGATGACGTTTCCCCGAGAAATGTTAGCGCGGCCGGTGTAAAGGGCATCACTCGTGCTATCGTCTGCATAGCAATGGATGCTGCTAATCTGCAGCATGTCGTTGATATGCAGAAGAAACAGCGTGGGTGATAGCACACAGCCTTGTGGGACACCAGAATTAACAGACTTGGAGTCGGAGCATGCACCGTCAACAACGACCTTGATGCTTCTGTCTGTAAGAAAACTGGTGAGCCAATTGCACAGTTTCTCGGGAAGCCCATAGGAAGGAAGCTTCGCAAGGAGCGCTTTGTGCCAGACCCGATCGAAGGCCTTCGCCACGTCCAAACTAACGGCCAACGCTTCCCCCTTGGTCTCGATCGCCTGTGCCCACCGGTGAGTCAAGTATACGAGAAGATCACCAGCTGAACGACCCTGACGGAAGCCGTATTGTCGATCATTGAGGAGCTGGTGGTCTTCTAAGTATCGGAGGAGCTGGCAGTTAACAATGGATTCCATTATCTTGGAGAACAAGGAGGTGATGGCTATGGGTCTGTAGTTGGACGGATCCGAGCAATCTCCTTTTTTAGGGATTGGGTGCACTAGAGCTGTCTTCCATGAGTTCGGGACTACGCCAAGAGAGTAGGAAAGCCGATAAAGGCGCGTTAAAACCGGTGCTAACTCTGGAGCACAAGTCTTCAGCACGATAGGAGAGATTCTATCGGGCCCACTCGACTTATGAACGTCGAGGGAAAGAAGCGCTTTACGCACTGCCCTTTGTGTTGCCTGTAACTCGCGGCCGCAGCGAGTGAACGAGTGGCACTATACTCCTAATCAGGCAATGGTCCGAAGAGCCAAGAGGGGCCTCAACGGATACTTTGTAGCCGTCAGGATGTGAGGTCAGCAGAAGATCCAACAGTGAAGGCACGTAGCTTTCTGCATCTGGGATTCGCGTAGGCGTTGCTACCAGCTGCGTCAAGCCATATGCCAAGGCGAAATCGTGAACAGATCTTCCCGCATGATCGGTTTTGCGCGAACCAAGCCATTCGGCGTGATGGGCGTTAAAGTCGCCAAGAATCACGATCTCTGCGGATGGGACCTGCTGGAGCACTGAGTCTGTAGCCATTTGGACGTGGTCGATGAGTCGGTCCGTTTCGGCATCACCGCTATGGGACCTGTAGAGGCATAGGTAGATGCGGGGATGGTCGTCGCAGTCTACACGTAGCCATAAGATGGAGAGGTCCCTACCTTCAAGATTGCCGAGGCGGCGAGAAGTGATATCATCTCTAACGTACACGCATACACCAGCCTTAGGAACAAAGGAGTGTTCCAGTCCGTACCCAGGGTAGCAGAGGTAGGATGTGTCCGCTGGAGATGATATCTGCGTCTCGGTTAAAAAGAGCAAGGCCGGCTTTGCTGTCTCAAG
Source organism: Tyria jacobaeae (assembly GCA_947561695.1). Classification (NCBI taxonomy): domain Eukaryota; kingdom Metazoa; phylum Arthropoda; class Insecta; order Lepidoptera; family Erebidae; genus Tyria; species Tyria jacobaeae. The sequence goes on along the minus strand of OX387217.1, from coordinate 21,011,369 downwards.
GTGGTGGTGGACAGTGTCGAGGTTCGAATGTAAGCCCCTGACGTTACAAAAATCCACGGTAAACGTGACAGGGGGTGCCATGGTGTGCCTTCTCTTGCCCCGAGCAGATTTTGAGAGCGCAGTTGAGCCCCCCCCAGAGTATGAGGGGGCAGCCTGGGCGTCCACGCTCAGGCATAATTCGTACTGAGGGTGGACGTCCAGGGGGGGATTCTCCAACGCTAGCGCTGGTACCCCCCTGGGGTATCCTTTTCGTTAACAGCGCTATCATTAGGTGGGTGGGGGATTTTGGGCCTCCGGAGACCTTACTCATTTCGGGGAAATGCAACGCAAGCGTTACTTCACAACCGGTTTTCTGTGAGGCCGTGGTATCGCACCAGTCGAGCCGGCCCATTCGTGCTTAAGCAAGCATGGCTCTACCACTACAAAAACAAACAAACATTACAAAACAAACATTTTAATCATCGATTGTAGACAATTGACGTGCCCCACGGTTTTATTTAAGTCTAGTCTATGCATATGTTTATAATTCCCACGACTGTATCTATTTTATTATTTTTTGGTTTTTAGTACATTTATCTTAAACATTGCAATGTATGTTTAACATAAAACCGTTTAACTTAAAAAGTTTTTTTACCTATTTTTATTTAATAATAGTTACTATTAATAATTGATTTTTTATTGCTTCTGTATATACTGGTCACGTGCCGTAACAATTATTTATATTTTCGTGTAATAAATATGCGTACATAGTACCTACTATCTGTATTTATTAATAATATTGTAAAGGCGAAAGTTCGATTTTTATATGGATTTATTGCTAGGTAACTCTACAAAAAAATAAAGACGAAATTATGTTATTATGAAATGAATATAAGAGATGAATTGAACAAATTTTTCTTATATATCGTGCGAAGTGTCACATCATCATTCTCTACAATAACAAACAATATAAAACTAAATCTGTTGAAACCGGTCAGCTACCGTTGATTATTGTTTTATAAGTAACTGTAGCTAAGTAATGTTTGCTAGTAAACAAAGTTAGTGACAACGTGTTGGTAATATACAAGACGGTGTCCAAACCCGTGACCGACAGATTGCAAATTGGACGTTTTAGCTACTTCTGTATTGTTCACCATTAAAACAGGGAGGTTCTATACTCTATCAGTTGAATAAACAAATATAAAGTATAATATATCTGAGATACGCTACGGATACAGATTTTCCTTACCTCAATTGCTTTGTTCGGACAGCCAAATTTATATACATTATATATATATATATATATATATAACAAAACGTATACATATTTGTTTAACATGAATCCTAATATGTTGCATGGCATATACCACAACAAACATTAATGCTGCAATACAAGTAAGTAAGAGGAAGTTAGGAAACGATTCAACACCTGTTCGTACCTAATATATTAATACATACTTAAAATTGGTTGTGAAAACTGTGATAGAGCGTGGTACAAACGTAATTTTATCATGGATTTTCTTATCAGGCCTGAGAACAAACAGCATTAGAATCATTATTATTGCTTTTGTTCAGTAGCTAAACACATTATAGTGATATACACACTGTCATTTCATTGTTAGTTTTGAATTTTCATTTCCAACTAGAGTATAAAAACACGTATTTTTATACAAATAAATTGACCATGCAGAACAAGACCCATCTTATCGAAGAATATTTTTACTGGTGCATTACAAATACAAAAGCCAATAAAATCCTTTAAAGTTGCATGTCCGAAGCATGTCCACTTTACTTCCTCAAATAACCACAAAGCACTTTATCACATTTCAGCTTCGGAAACCATTTCTCAGTTCCGTGGGAGAAGGGAAAGGAACAGAGAAAACTGGTTGACAAACAATGCTTGTGTTTTATGTACCCAGTAAGTGAGGGTACGGGAATCCCAAACATTTCTCTCCCCTTTCCTATCGACTCATGCCCTTCTACCACCCTCATACGCGGGGAGCGCACCTTCAACTCTTAAATAGAAGGTAACTTACCATCAGGTGACCCGTCTGCTCGCCTTGGTTACCTATGCCATTACAAAAAGGTATATGCTCATTAGGTACCGTAGCATTTTGGTCGGACTGACACGGACACGGAAGACTTGACTGTACTGTATGACACCATGGTTAAACTGGTCAACTCGAAACCACGTCCTGGCTGTGCAAAGCTGGACATGGGACATAAGACCTAGTTTCCTGACTTTTCTTATCCGGTATTGAATTTTTGTAAAGTCCAAACCAAAACCATAACAACCATAGGTATTTTTGAATTGTCAAGAGAAGAAATCAGTCACAAAAAGTCAAGCGTGAAGCTGGTTAATTAGTTAGTTTAGCCTGTTCTAATACGTAGATCCCATTGAGAAGAACAGTCAAGAAACTCAAGGACACTCTCTATATCTTTTAAAACTAATTTGTTATGTATATTATGACAATTTGGATAATCATATTATTACGTACGAAGAAGCATGTCCATTTTGTAAGCAGAAGAAAAACATTTGTTTGAATATAAACTTTCGTGAGTGGTGTTCATATTCATTAAGGCAAACGGTTTTTCTCACGTGTGTATTTCGTAGATGACAGACTTAGCCGGATCGACGTTGGATCTGTATCAAGGGGTGGAGCGACCTTCCACAGTTTATTTAAATATCCTGAAGATTGATATTTTGACATTTATCTCCGATCTCTCTCCGCAAACTTGAACGTTATCGATTTTTTTTTTAATATACGAAACATGCCTATAAATGTTTTCCATATAGTTCTTGGTTAAAATCGTATCACACTGTACTGGAATCGATCGGCCATAACCAACAGAACAATTGATCATAAATAAACATGATAAAGTGCTGGTAGATGGATTGTTGAAAACAACATTTTCGAAAACGATCACATATCTTACCAATTCAAAAACAAATAAAATTTTATTCACCGTTACTCGTGTGGCAGTACACTACCGTCGTAAACCCACCCCTAACACAAGCATTTTAGCTCAGCTGGGGGGGTTAACAAGAATACTAGTAATGTGTGACCCACGTTGTTAGTACTCTTTTTAAAAAAAGGGGCTAAATGCTAATAATCTAAATCTACCAAAACGTTAGAAGATTTCAGTAAGGGGCTGATGCATAAGCTTTTTTTTCTTTAGTACAAGGAAGTGTCTGGATCCCAAGCCACCTCATCGCACTGGTTGTCGTCTAAAACTATACTGTTGTTACCCTTTAGAGATTTTTTTAAATACACTTTTTAATACGAAATTCATCTAATTGAAATCATTAAAGAGAGAAACCATAATGGCAAAGTGGCAAACAAGTACAAGGCCCTACATAATTAATAAATGATCGTACGATTACAATTAAGCGTGGATCCTTAGGGCTGAGCTGCTAGCCTGACGGCGACGGACAGGGCTATCTATCGCCCTAGCAGAAGCAGGCCCGAAACGATGGCCCTACGTCGTCCACGCGCGCCTGTCTATAATATGAGGGAGGGCGTCAGGGCATCATATTGGCGTCACCATGCTTAGCAGGCAGCCAGGTCTGCCGGGATACACAGGGACTTCCTTTCTAAGGTACACCTGAGGCCCCAGCCGTAAGATCCGATGAAGGAACACTTTGTGGTTTTAGTAGGTTCGAGTCCGACATACCACTTTAACTATTAGCCCCGGTAAGGTAAACAACTACGCATTTCCCTTTCATTAAAATGTAGTTTATTTAGTTTATTTACGTTGTTTCATTTTAGCCATTGTATTTATGTGTGTCTGTAAATAAAAATAACCTCTTCACTGCATAACCATATCTACCCTGAATCCGGCTAGCCTTGTTGCGTGCGTATATCGCATATGAGAACATAACTATCGAATCTCTCTTTAAACGAAAGTGTTAATTCACCAGTAGCCGTACCAGCAGTGTTAATTACCAGTTAAATGCTGCGTGACTAAGGTACCTGACTAAATATTACAATAATAATTAATAATGTAAGCTGAAAGTAAAAAAATAATGTTTAAAATACAATAAGAACTTCAATTCAATACAAAAAAAAATATAAGAGGGCCATGGAGTTTCTTGGCTGTTCTTCTCCATAAGATATTTGTATTAGAACAAGAAACCAGCTTCACGCATGACTTAGTGTGACTGATAATTTAAAAATACATGTAATTGATTTAATTAAAATAAACGACTTTGAATTTGAATTATTCTTGAACATTTCACAATCAGTAAATGTTCAGTAAAATTAATTTCATTTCAACTGTAATGTTACGTACGAGTAAATTTAAGTATAATTTTGAGAAACTAAAATGTTTCCTTTCGATCAAGGTTGTAGTACCTACTTACGTAGGTAATACAGTACCTACCTACTATTCTGTGCTCACCTGTACCTAACAGCTTTGACACAACTGTCGTTATTTGAAACCAATAGTATAGTACAAATCCTATTCTTGTTATAGCAACAATTAGGCTGCACTTCGAACCTCAAACCGGTTTATAATAAATGGTGTTTAGCGTTAAAGGGCCTCGAACTTTCCGGCACCAGCCAGTTGCTAGCTGTATTGCTTGAGCTATTGCTTATACTCCCCAATTGATTTGTATAAGCAATATAATTTTCTTCCTTTTCTTCCTCGTTTCCTATCAATATACTCCAAATTTTCCACTCTAATTCCCACAAATATCTGGATGACAGCAAAATGACAGCGGCGCTCAGTCCGCATTATCGACTGCCGTGAGGTCACCCAGTCTCTTGAGCCTGAGATGTCGCCTCTATGGCAGTTCTCTATCGCCTACATAACGGAGAGTGTTATTTATATTTTCACATCCTGCATTTTATTGCATTTGGCGGACTTAATGCCAGGAGGCATTGTCATCCACTCAACCCTTGTGTTCTGACGACCTCTTCCAATTGGTCCCTCCTTCTCTCTACCTCTACACGACTACACGTGCTGGTCTGAGGAGTCACCGTTTGAGAGTCGAATATATACGATCCCGAACGAAACGGTTTGGCTCTTCTTCCCTGTGCCGATCGGTGAATTCACCACCAGCGCACGTGTTTCCTTCCCACTTTAATCACGGGTTTTTTAAGCGGGGCGTGAAAAAGCACCTCACCGGGCCGCCATAATGTTTGTCACATGCTGACTAGACATGTAATGAGGATAGTGACCACCACTCTTGGACTCCACTTATTGCTTTCCATCAGGCAAAGTGGAGTCACTATGAAAGGCGAATATAAATAAAAAAAATTGACTTGCCCCCTATTGGTGGGACTAAGTTATAATCGGCAAGATGTGTGCGTTAATTAGGGCTCTGCTTACCTTAAGTCAATGTTGCTGTCATACTACTCTTATGCGTCGAAGAGGAGTTGTGTTGTGTGTGTGTATTTTCTTCATCATTTTTATTTATTTGAAGTGTTTTCTATGGCTATAAAACTTATTTATTACCTCGTTCAATTTTAATAGACTGTTATAATATGGTGATGAAAACATAAATATTGTGATGAAATAGTAACCATATCTTATTACTTTTATAAACGCTAATCTAGTAAAGGGATAAAATTTGGCACAGAGATAGATTATATATAGTCTGGTATATAATAATACTTTTTATCACAGAAAATATATAGTTATATAAAGAATGAATCATGATTGCACAATTGGCAATCTCTGTGTTGCCAATACAGAGAAAAAAATTTTTTTTTGGTAATTTTTTAATACTCTATTTATTATTTATTTATTTATTACTGTGGTAGGCATAATAGCTACTTTCACAGCACAATAATAAACGGCAAATAACTAAACAACAAATAATTAAATGCACCATGAAATAATTCATTTACAAAATCTTTACGCATTATGATTGTATTCGCACCAGTTATTATGTGATAAATCTCTGCAGGCGAGGGCTTATTATAATTTGTATGTAAAACACACGTATGTCTTACGTCAAATATTTTTGTTAACATACATCAAGAAGGCGGCTGGAGAGTACCAGTTTCCGTTTTAAGGAACTTCTTTACATTTCGAAAGTGTAAACACATAATCATACAATCTCAATTGAATTCTTAATACATACATTGCACCTTCTTCAATTTTGCGGCAAATGTAATTTTAAATTTGACATAATTATATATAATATTTATGAAAAATTCTTGATCTTAAGATTGTAAGCTCAAAAACTCAAACAATGTTTTGATTTTATCAATATGATATTCGTTCATTAAGAAATGGTACACCGTGTCACTGTGTCATGAGTACACTAAAAACAATTGCGTGAAATAATTAGAGGCCTCATTCCGCTGTGAGAATGAATATTAGATGACTATCGCATAAACCGCACTACAATTTATGATGCGTGCCCACATCTTGTTCGTTACTTTTCCCAACTTTCATATTCATTTTCTATTAATTTGATTAAAGAAGAATGACAAGTTGAAAAAGAATATCATTGTTGTTCTTCTCCGTTTAATCTAAGTATTGGAACAGGCAACTAGCTTCACGACTGACTTGGTCTGACTGATCTACTCCAGAGAATCCAAAAGCACCATGTAGCTAATTGATTTAATTGAAATAATTGATTTTTAATTTGAATTTAAACATTGGCGCTAAAAACTGCTTAGTGCTTTTAGAATTTCAAATTCATCAATAGTACACTCATCCTGTATCCATGAACGGGTAGTGTATTAAACTTTTAGAATTAAGGATGGAAAAAAATGCAATATATGAAACGATAAGTATGCAGTGAAGACAATGGAGGATGAGTAAAATGGGTATATCAATAACAAAAAAAGAAATATTTTGATAAATAACGAAACCATATTCGAGAATAATACAGGACTATGCGACATTACCAATACATACATACGTACATACATACATACACACACACATACATACATACATATATTGCAAAGTGTTAGTCAGAAGCGTCTCTAACTCTCACGTTTTGCACGCCACAATGCAGAGTTCACGTAATAGAGTTAAGTTTGTTTCAGTCATCCGGGCACTGTTTAATAAAAAACAGTACAGTATACCATAATTATCGTGTCAAAAAAAGCCGTTCGCACCTGAACTTTACTTAAAACAAGCATTTAGTTTAGCTGAAGTGGGGTTATCAAGAATGCCAGCTATGAGTAACCGCTGTTATCTGGAGTACCTAACTATCTCTTAGCCCAGTTTTTGAGGTTGGTTCGAGATATGATCATTAAGACTGAGTGAGTGATCAGTGATAATAAACGATGTCCAAACTGCGAGAAATGGGTGATCGGCAGTATTTGTTGAAAGTCTTGGTATGGTATAATTAAAAGTCGACGGCAATTGCTGATATTTTTAAATTAAGAAACGTTATAAAGTGTTTTTGTTATCGAGTGTATACATACAATGTATGTGGGTATTTCTTTTGAATTTTGTTTACTGCTAGAAACCTATTAAGCCAATATGTCAGTAACTATATGTTAAATGTCCTGCTAATAATTTGTTAATATCATTTTAAAACTCTTTACGAATAATCTCCTTTGTAAAATGTTTATGCTTTTGTTTTATTTTAACCATAATTTTGTTTTTTTAATAACAGGATTTTATATTTTTGTTCGTCTTCGTACATGCTCACTGCTCCGATCCTGTAGGTAAATACTATATCCAATACAAGAAACCGCTTTCTCAATATAGATTTCAACGAATATTATCACTTAAAGGAATCATTAAAATTTGACTGATAGGTTATGAGATTGATGTGTTTAAACAAACAAACAAGCAAAAAAACTCTTCTTTGCTTCGCTCCGTTAATATAGAATTCACGAACATTTTCTTAACTATCATTTGATGAAAGTGAAACGCTCCCCTTACCATGACATATAAACTTATTACTATAGCTGTCTTTTGTGGACTCTTAAAAGGCTTCTTATGTGAGAGAGGTATGCTTAGGCACGAATGGGCCGGCTCGACCGGAGCGCCCTTACGACTTTAAAGTTGCAGGTGTCCCACGAAGTATTTGGTCCCACTTACGTAATAGGGCTCCATCCGTATAGGCGGTATCAGTTTTCTTCCCTTTCAATCCTGTCTTCTCCTCAATGATATTTTCAAAAAGAAAAAAATATATATATACTCTGAATTATATCATCTTAATCCCAAGTGTCAGGATGACGGCTATAAGCTTGCTTTCATTATGGTCGGAAAATATGAACGTAATTAGCTCATCGTACGAGGATTCGGGCGTGAGTGTAAGTATGATGTATAAGGAGTAATCGTCAGTTTTATCATCAATTATTAATAACGAGTCACTTGTAAGAATAGAAACAATACCAATCGTCAAAAACACCTCGTCCTTTTCTAAAGTCATTACGCGTAGCATCTTGCTCCGGGCGGCAATACAGTGCACGAAGAACTGTTTATGACATTGAAAAAAATTATCTTCATAAACGAATAACTAAATGGTTATTCGTTCCCGGGCCATTTGGGAATTAAAGATGAAAAAATTGGGAGTATATTAAACTACTATATTGGTAGGTAAGAAGGGAATTCAATATAGGAAAAAGGTTAGGTCTTATATGGATGAGTAAACCATTAGCTCGAGCACGTATAGTTTCGCATAATACTTAGAACGCAAGCTAAGAGTCCTATAATGTTAGCTATAAGTCCTGATAATAACTCTAATAACAGTCAAATTTAAAAATAAATATGTGATATTTGATTTTGATTCGATGAAAGTCATAAAATTATACTATTACATGTTTATAAAGTTTTAGAGTTTCAAAAATAAAGGGAAGAATGTGTACCTACCTACTTTCAATCTAAAACTTATGATTTTATAATATAATATATTATATTTACAGATACTATAGCAATTACAGAATGGATAAAGAATCAATCTTACAGCCGAAAGATTCAGGGTTCAAATCACTTCTACTATTCCAGGAATTGTGTAGTCTCCTTGAAGAATAAAATAATTATGGTTGGGTTGAGAGCTAAAAAAAATATACATACTTATTATAGGGCGGCAAGTGAAAGTCTGCATATCGCTGTTTTGTTTTTTGTAGTAAACAAGTAAACGCTTACCTTAACTTAAATCAACTAAGGATCACGTAAATCCAAAATATTAACTGGTAATCCGTTAATAACCGCAAATCACTTTATAACAACAATTTATGTTTCTAAAACACTCACGAAAGTTCAACAGATCGACTGAAATTACGAAAATTAATTAACGAGTTTCCCGCGTCGCGCGTGCTGCCAAGCGTGCGTTCTCGGCAATACTTTCCATAGACTAATTTAATTTTTCCTGGCCGACAGTATACAATCCGGCCAAGACAAATACCTGTGAGCCGCGAGTAAACTTCGTTACACATATTTACTCTTACAAATAGTTGTGTAACAATGCGTGTGATTAGTTGATTTGTCAACGTAGTCGTTGTTTTTAATTAAACTTTTTATTGTTGAAATTTCACTCTGTACATACATATGTATATTTGATTTGTTACGGCTATAGAAGTCGGCTTATGGAATTGTGAATATTAACATTATTAAATGTGTGTGTGCTAGCTAATCATCTGATTCAAGTATACCTTCTATTTCAATTCCTGGTCTGGCTGCTACGAGAGTTTGATGTGCAATAGATAGGGCATTGATGCAGCAGCGGTGGAGACCTCGCAACGGCCATGGATGTGGATAGCCTTTCGTTGGAGACACGCACGCTCTGTGGTCTTGAGCCAGAGCTCTTGAATTCATTTTAGATGAGATGAGGTGGTGATGGGAAATTAAAAAAAAATAGAAAATAAATGAAAAAAAACTTCACGACGTACACATTTATTACTGTACATATATATCCAACTAATTTATTATAACATACTTATATCGAATAAATTACTTCAAAAAACAATATAACGATAACAAACGCAAGTAGACGAAGTACTTAGTAACTGCTGATATGGTAAATAATATTTTGTTTTGATTGTCTTGTATCCATTACAACGCATTTTCCAGCTTAAAATGTTATCAGTTGCAAAAGCTTTATGCCACCTGCGCCTCTGTGTGCGTCTTTTTTTTTACCAGGGATTAAAGCAGTTTTGACCCACTTGCAACTTGATATGATGTAAAGCTACAAGAGATACATTGATAAATTAATGTTTTGTAATCAAAAAAGGAGCTAATACAGTTCAATCATCGCTCTTTGAAACACATTTATCTGTGACTTGAATATAAAGTTACATAGGGCTTGGAATTCGTCTCACGTTTAAATAGAAAAGGGCGTGACAACACTTCACACATCTAAAATCACCGAATTTTGTAACAAAGCCGAAATTTCGCAACGCCTATCAGAACAGAATCTTGTGTCATGATGGATTTATCGGAGATAATGTAGACATTCGTAAGTGCATCGATGATAAACGACATATTTTTTTGTGAAATGTGACATTTCAATCTTGGGATATTTTACAAAATCAATTGATACTAGTAAAAGAAGAAATTTGTTGAAATTGAAAAATAAGAATTTTAAGTATTGAATACTTTTCTTTTATCCCGACAGCGAAAGATTAGTATAGAGTTATGTTTTTCGAATGTATGAAATGTTTTATTGGATACGCACAAAAGCCTAGACGACGAATTTTACTTTACGAACTTTCGAAATCTATATTTCGACATGTTGTTTGATTTGAATCGTCTTAAATAGAGAACATATAAAAATTTCGTGATTTCCGAAATAGCATCAGTGAAAAAAAAAATGCACTTTTTGGGTTTTGTATATTTTTTTTATAGTTTGATTTGTAATAATTTTACAAGACATACAACAGTGAGATAGAGCCTAATAAAAGATACCTAATGAATCAATAGCGTTCAACACTTGAGATAAATAAAAGTTGCGTGTGAAAATGTGGGGATGAATAGTATATTTACTGAAAGTGAAATGCATTTCAGAATCGTTGTTATTAATAATAATCAAGTACGTCAACGTTCAATCATACGCAAATGTTTAACCATACATACCGTATGTTCACCCTACATAACCAAAAATAAAATAAAAAATTGAATTTAATGGGACACCTTCAGACAAAATTTACAGTGTGTATACAAAATAAAAATGTACAAAAGGCGGCTTACCGCAATTCATCAAGGTTATTTAATTAAATAACCTATATACAATTATATATAAATATTTGACTGACGTATTAGTGTAACTGTCTTATTATTATTTTTATATTTTAAGGGGACAGACGGACAGACGTGTCACCTGATGGTAAGTAACAACTGCCGTCCATGGACACCTGCAACTCAAGAGTCGTAAGTGCGCTGCCCGCCTTTGAGGGTGTTGATGGATATGAGGGTATGCGGGGAGGGTAAAGAGAGAGGGATGAGGAGACGAGAAAAGGGCGGGAGGTCAAGGGAGAGGAATAAGAAGAGGGGGAGTTGGGTCTCAGAAAACCTCACTAATTTCGGGGACTTGCAACGCAAGTGTTGCTTTACAGCATGGTTCTCTGCGAGGCCGTGGTATCGCACCGATTGAGCCGGCCCATTCGTTACTAAGCATGGCTCTACCACGTATACAGTTCAGTTTATATTTTTTAACAATTTTATTGGTTAATACAACACTCAAACTTTTTTGAAACTCAAAATTGAACCTTACAATCATTTTTGTAGTCTTAAGATTAGTTTAAGGTTAAATAAACAAACAAACAAACATTACATGTACCAAGGAGGTTTTTTTTTAATAAATATACGTATAGATAAACTAACGGGTCACCTGATGGTAATAGACAGCCGCCGCCCATGAACACTGACACTGATATATATGTATATGTTAATTTAGGTACTTGTAGCTATACTATAATAGGACTCGTGGGGACCTGCTGATCTCTATTACAGAATTAACCTACTACAGAAAGCAGCTCCTCACAATACATCTTCTTAGTTTATCTTGTTATCTTTACGTGTACGATTTCACAACTAATATAATATAATATAATATATGATATTATCAATATATTATATTATATGATATTATCATTTACTCCTCTCAGAAACACCAACATAAATGATAAACAGAAACGATAATTGTTATTAAAAATGTATATAAAACTATTATTATTACATATTATTTGCCTCATATAAGTGCCATAACTAATAAGCTAAGTAACTAAAGTGTAGGAACTATACTTATTAAATTAAATTACCTTCTCCCTTCCTCTACAGGACTACACCTGAGGAGTCACCGTTTGCGAGTCGAAGGTATGCGATCCCGAACGAAACGGTTTGGCTCTTCTTTCCTGTGCCGATCGGTGAAAGATTGGAATTCACTACCAGCGCCCGTTTTTCCTTCCCACTTTGATCCTGGGTCTTTTAAGCGGGGCGTGAAAAAGCATATCACCAGGCCCCCATAGTGTGGGTCACCATACTACATTGACTAGACATGCAATGAGGATGGTGACCACCACTCTTGGACTCCATTTATTGCTTACCATCAGGCAAAGTGGAGTCTTTATGGTAGGCTTACACTAAAAAAAAAAAAAAACTTACGAGCTTAACCTACACGGCTATGATCACGTGTACTAATTTTAATAAAAGGCAAAGGACGCCACATACATACAATGACGCCCATATCCGAACGAATAGGCCGAGACGCAACTAAGACCCACATTTCGAAGATTATAACTTAGTACCGTTTACGTAATAGGAAACAAACCTATTGCCGCCATCCGGTTACATTAGATTTGGAAAATCTGGAAATATTGACAGGAGAGGGAGGCTAGAGAGCGAAGAGAAGGATTGTATTCTATTTTTTCTAAAATAATAGTAAGGAGTATCAGTAGATACTCCTTACAGGAGTACCTTATAACACCTTTCCACCAATTCCTGTAAAAAATGGTCAAGCTTTTTCATACATGAGCCGCCACAAGCACAGACAGACATGCTGACGGGCAGATAAACCAAAAAAATAAAATTGTACTAAGTAAATAGCTGTTATTTTGATATTATAAACTTTTACTTTGCTACCTGTACAATCTTTATATGTATTTGGTATATTTTAATATGATGAAGGATTTTGTTCAACATTGTAAGTACATTGACCCGTCAATACTGAATTGTATTCATTTCATCAACAAATTATTGTTGATTAAATAAATACAGTTCAGTATTGACGGCTCGGGTTATTGTTATTTTCCTTATTGATTGTTACTTGATTATCAGAACATTTGCCTTGTATTATTTATAAAAAACCGGGATGGATGCCGTTTACCCGAGAAATGTTAGAGCGGCCGGTGTAAAGGGCATCACTCGTGCTATCGTTCGCTGCTAATCTGGGACACCAGAATTAAAAGACTTGGAGTCGGAGCATGCAGCGTCAACAACGACCTTGATGCTTCTGTCTGTAAGAAAACTGGTGAGCCAATTGCACAGTTTCTCGGGAAGCCCATAGGAAGGAAGCTTCGCAAGGAGCGCTTTGTGCCAGACCCGATCGAAGGCCTTCGCCACGTCCAAACTAACGGCCAACGCTTCCCCTTTGGTCTCGATCGCCTGTGCCCACCGATGAGTCAAGTAAACAAGAAGATCACTAGCTGAACGACCCCGACGGAAGTCGTATTGTCGATCATTGAGGAGCTGGTGGTCTTCTAAGTACCGGAGGAGCTGGCAGTTAATAATGGATTCCAATTTCTTGGAGAACAAGGAGGTGATGGCTATGGGCCTATAGTTGGACGGATCCGAGTGATCTCTTTCTCTATTTTAGGGATTGGGTGCACTAGAGCTGTCTTCCATGAGTTCGGGACTACGCCAAGAGAATAGGAAAGCCGATAAAGGCGCGTTAAAACCGGTGCCAACTCTGGAGCACACGTCTTCAGCACGATAGGAGAGATTCTATCGGGCCCACTCGACTTAAGAACATCGAGGGAAAGAAGCGCTTTACGCACTGCCCTTTGTGTAAACCGGACTTCCAGCATGCGGCTCTCGCACTGCGGTATGGTCGGTGATGCGTTTGTTGTTGTTGAGTTGAGTTGAGTTGGACGCAAAGAGTTTGCCTAGAAGATCGGCTTTTTCTTTAGCGTCGTGTGCCAACGAATTATCTCCTATGTGCAGAGATGGAAGGGATGGCTTACAAAAGTTCCCCTGGACAGTTTTGGCAAGAGACCAGAATGTACGAGTTCCGGAAGGGAGACTCATTAGTCTCTCGCCAATTCTGCCGATGTGAGCCGACTTCTTTAATGTGCTGGTCTTTACATCCCGTGCTGTCGCTGCATTAGCCCATGCTTGGTAACATTCCTGCTTTCGGCGGAACGCCGCTTTGCAGGTTCGACCAAACCAGGGCTGGGACTCGCCACCTGTAGGAATCAGGGAGAATGGAATGGAAAGTTCTATACCCTGAAGCACAACATCCGCGACAGAGTAGGCAACGACATTGGGATCATCTGGCGAGAAGCAAACCTGCCTCCATGGGTAGGATGCAAAGAATATTCGCAATCCATCCCAGTCTGCTGACCTATAGTGCCATATGCGGCGACTGCCTGTAACTCGCGGCCGCGGCGAGTGAAGGAGTGGCACCATACTCCTAATCAGGCAATGGTCCGAAGAGCCAAGAGGGGCCTCAACGGATACTTTGTAGCCGTCAGGATGTGAGGTCAGCAGAAGATCCAACAGTGAAGGCACGTGGTTTTCTGCATCTGGGATTAGCGTAGGCGTTCCTACCAGCTGCGTCAAGCCATATGCCAAGGCGAAATCGTGAACAGATCTTCCCGCATGATCGGTTTTGCGCGAACCAAGCCATTCGGCGTGATGGGCGTTAAAGTCGCCAAGAATCACGATCTCTGCGGATGGGATCTGCTGGAGCACTGAGTCTGTAGCCATTTGGACGTGGTCGATGAGACCCACCCAGGGTAGCAGAGGTAGGATGTGTCCGCTGGAAATGATATCTGCGTCTCGGTTAAAAAGAGCAAGGCCGGCTCTGCTGTCTCAAGGTGGTGGTGGACAGTGTCGTGGTTAGAATGTAAGCCCCTGATGTCACAAAAATCCACGGTAAACGTGACAAGGGGTGCCATTGTATGCCTTCTCTTGCCCCGAGCAGATTTTGAGAGCGCAGTTGAGCCCCCCTCAGAGTACGAGGGGCAGCCTGGGCGTCCACGCTCAGGTATAATCCGTACTGAGGGTGGACGTCCAGGGGGGGATTCTCCAACGCTACCCGGTACCCCCCTGGGGTATCCTTTTTGTTAACAGCGCTATCATTAGGGGGGGTGGGGGATTTTGGGCCTCCGGAGACCTCACTCATTTCAGGGAAATGCAACGCAAGCGTTACTTCACAACCGGTTTTCTGTGAGCAGTTTCGGTGGAGCCGGCCCATTCGTGCCTAAAATTATGGATTCACTGTATAATGTGCCAAACATGGCTACATGAAACCAGTACATTGTTGTACAAACCAGATGTGGAAAACCGAAAGTGGAAAGTGCTTAGCTCCACCTAAAAAGTAGAATAACAAATGTAGATCTTTATATTATGTCATTTTATTGAAAGTTTTTACTAATTATTGCGAAAAAAAACTTAAATATTATTATTTTTGTTAATAAATGCTGAAGTTTAATTGTGGTTATGCATGTTATATTAGTTAATCTGATAGAGATTGCAAATATAACATTTTAATCTACATATGTATGTTACTTATTTTATTCCATAGGGCATCTATCCTCCTTAGCATTTCCATGGTCATCATAAAAATTGTTCTACAAAATGTTAATTTCTCCAAAATACTCCATCCTGTAATTGTTAGGTTAACAAAAACAACTCATAACGTTATAAGTATCAAAGTACAAACTAGCTATATTCACAGATATTTTTAATGTCAAATTAGTATTTTTAAAATTAAGAGGTCAAGGGGCCAATTAAAGAGCTTGTCTATTGCAATGCCTATATGTTGTACCTATAAAAATATGCTGTTGAATTGTGTAGTTGTTATTAATTATGAAATATGGTCGTATCATTCCGGAAATACGGCAGGCGAATTAAAAAGCTTCTGGAGAAGCGCACAGTGATGGAGTGCCATTCATCCAGGTGATGGAGATGGAAATTTTGTCACGTAAGCAGATGGCGGAAACCTACGGCCAGTATAAGTCCGAACAATTCCTCAAAATATAAAGAAACCCCGATGGAAGCCGTATTGTTGGTCTTTGAGGAGCTTGTGGTCTTCTAATTACCGGAGGAGCTGGCAGTTAATGATGGATTCCATTATCTTGGGAAACAAGGAGGTTATGGCTATGGGTCTGTAATTGGACGATTCCGAGTGGTCTTCTTGTTTAGGGATCGGGTGCACTAAAGCTGTATGCCAAGAGTTCGAGACTAAGCCTATATAGTATAAGATAAAGGCGATAACGCCGATAAAGGCGTGTTAAAACAAAATGAATTAATATATAAAGTAAATTAAACATTATAATAGTTCAGTGAAACAAATTAACTGCTAAAGAATGTAATCTTCCCTAAGTGTATTGATTTATCGCAATAAGTAGCATTATAGTATTGCAATGTTGAAAATATGTCGTTTAGGGTAACTATTCAACTGTTGGATCTAATAAATAATATTTTTTTAAATAACTCTTGTTCGTATTATTTCTATATAGTTGTTAATGAATATTTACCCTAAACGAGAATATCAACCATATCAGCTGGTCTATATAATTATAGTCTATAAGTCTATGATATGTCATCATGGGCCATGGTGCTGTAATGTCAATCGTGAGTTTTGTTCGATTGGCCGTCATCGAATCGAGTTTTACGACAAATTTCGTCCTTTTGTGATGAACTAGAACATTCGCAGTAATTAGATTTTTTATTTACACAAACCCAACTGGTTCAATATGTGTTAAATTATAAGTAGTTTGACTCCACAACTACTTTTATTAATCGTCCTAAATCCTACGAAGAATAAGTTCACAAATCAAGTCTCACGTACTAAATAACATTGGCCTCAAGATCTGTGATGGAAACTTACTTCGTCGCGACCTCTAGACGAAAAGATTCAGCTGTAGAAGGCTATAAATGAGTTAAATAAGTGTTTACTTTCGTTAACAACGACGTGAAGTGTTAGTGATCGTCGACAGACGGGTTTTATGTATGCGTGACGGTGACATGAGCACAATCAACAAACGGCGTGGAGCTAGCGGTTCCAGTTGTTCTGTCCCCGGGGTGCCTGCCCTCGTGAACGCCCCGACCGCCATGTCCGCTGATTTAGCGTCCCTTTTCGAGTGCCCGGTATGTTTCGAATATGTTCTGCCACCTATTCTGCAGTGCCAGAGCGGGCACCTGGTGTGCTCAAGCTGCCGTCCGAAGCTCTCGTGTTGCCCAACATGCCGCGGCCCGCTCGGAAACATCCGCAACCTGGCTATGGAGAAAGTTGCTAGTAATGTCATGTTTCCTTGTAAACACTCTAATACTGGTTGTACAGTTACTCTCGTGCACACAGAGAAGGCGGAACATGAAGAAGCTTGTGAGTTCAGGCCTTACTCATGCCCCTGTCCTGGTGCATCTTGCAAGTGGCAAGGAGGACTTGACCAAGTAATGCCACACCTTATGATGTCACATAAAAGTATTACTACACTTCAAGGTGAAGACATAGTTTTCCTGGCAACTGACATCAATCTGCCTGGGGCTGTTGATTGGGTTATGATGCAGTCTTGTTTTAATCATCATTTTATGTTAGTTCTTGAAAAACAAGAAAAGTATGATGGACATCAACAATTTTTTGCCATAGTGCAACTTATAGGATCTCGTAAGGAAGCAGAGAACTTTGCTTACAGGTTGGAGTTGAATGGTCATCGACGACGTTTGACATGGGAGGCAATGCCACGATCTATCCATGAAGGAGTGTCATCTGCCATCATGAATTCAGACTGTCTTGTGTTTGACACATCACTCGCACAACTATTTGCAGATAATGGAAACCTTGGAATTAATGTCACAATATACCTGCCAAATTAACACATTTGCAATGAAGAATTTGAATCTAAAAGAATTTTTTATCACTTGTATTCCTCTACCTTCTAGTGATGCATATGCTGTAAGTACATTATTTTTATAGGTAATTTAAAGCCACTGTCTTCATATTAAGTAAAGTACACCATTATCCATTTTACTTGCACTTTACCAGTATTTGAAATAATATAAGTAATGTTGACTTCCTATATAATTATATGCAAATGCAAAAAAGTTCCATGTTAGGAAGAAATGCCATAGTATATTTGAGAAATATAAATTGTGTATAGTATTAAAGAAAATTTTAGAGAAAAATCTCTTATGCAAATCATTGCAATACTGTGTATAAGGAATCAATAAATAAATGATAAAGTTTCTCTACTGTTTTATCCAATAAAAAATATAATACCTTATTAGTATATGTGGACAGTGTAGCTCTATCTTACATTCATGATAGTAATGTATCTGAAGAAAAAAATGCATATGTATATATATTAATATACATTTTTAAGTATGCTTAAAAATGTATTTCTCTCATTATAAGTGAACTGTATCATTCTTTTTGAAGAAAAAAGTATTTGAACAGAATATCATCTGTGTAATCATTACCATGTTATAATTTAAAGCCCTGTTGCTTTACAATTGAATGAAATAAGATTAATGTAATATTATTGTATTGTTAATGAATATTCTGCCATACCATTGTAAAAAAATATGTAGATATTTTTGCTGCAGAATGTGGTATATATATACAAATTATAATATGACATGTTTTGTATTGAATTTATGTAATAATCAACATCAAAGTAAGCCAAAAATATTTCTTTTTAATCTCAAAACTTTGTAAATGTGTGTTCAACCTTAGAATTTAAGTAGTGGAAAGTTTAAATTCTCAGAGTGAATAATGAAGTATTCACTAAAGAATTGTCTTGTGAAAATAGTGTATAAAGAAATTGTGACATCTCGCAAGAGAAAGTGATTCTTTTATTCCAAACATTGAACAAATTTGAACTAACATATAATATGATAATGTATATAGAAATATGAACATTTGATGTTTAGAGTTTTGAGTGATATCACTTAGGAACTTAATGTGCTGGTTTCAACTGAATTGGTTAACAGTCACAATGAATTGACTGATAGAGATACACTTATCATGTTTACTGCAAGATAAATTTCATCTTGTTACACAGAAAATTGCAAAATTAGTATTTGAGACACTGTATTGAAGTGTGCATCAACATTGCAAGATATGTATGTTTCGCAGATTCTGCTAATTATGTTAAAGTCAAAAGTATGCACATACTCTTGCAAATATTTAAAAACATCTAGTGGACATGTTGCTAATAACCGCTAACAGCTCCTTGCTTTAACACTGAGGATTGCAAAAAATACCAAGTCTGAAAAGCAAGAATAAACATTTATACCTATAAATTATTTTAACTATTGTAGGTGCAAAATAAATTTGCTGATACTTCCTCAAATATTTTCAATAAAAAGTATTACCTTATTGCTAGTCGAAGTTCCTCATGTTAAACCATTACAGCGGTTTTTGTGGTCCTAGGGAACAGGAAATGCGATAAAACCAATAGAACTTGTACTTTTTATTTTTTGTTGCGCAAATATTTAAGATTATTAACTAGCAAATTTAGTTTGTTTATTTTTTATGTCAGTCGGTGAATAATACTGATTTTTCAATACCTAAACTTCTCACCAAGTTGATTTATGTAACTGCTTGGGGTCAAAGTGTGGCATTATAATTGGAAACTTGTCACCATTATCTCTGATTTTATCTTTAAGTTGTGATTAGTATACCTTAAACGTTATTTATAGTGGCCAGCAAATAAATAGCATCCCCTTGATGTTGTAAGTTTTTCATTGTACCTGTTTTCTGTTAATCAGTAATGATGAAGTGTGCCTAAGGACTGAATATAGTATATGCACTTGCTTGCAAGAACAAGGTTTAATTCAAAAGTTTGATTTAGCATGTTTTTGTTTCATAAGTTTTATTAAATCTTATATCGGCAAAGAAAATAAACATGCAAATGATTTATTCACCTCGGTTACAAAGGAAGTACTCTTATGAAATTCAGATAAGTATTAATATTTACGTCGTCATATTTGCAACTTTATTCAGATAGTGAAACCCAATTTAAAAAGCAAAAATTCGGAAACAACAACGTTCTATGTTACTTTATATCATGTTATTTTATACGAAAGTTTTTTTCTATCAAGAGCTTATGTAACCGTTTTTTTTTTACTTTGTTCTTTCATGCAAAACGCATGATTCAGTTATCTTAGCAAACTGCTATGCTAAGGCAAAATTACATTCTTATAAAATATCTTGGGATACCCTTCAACAGCGTGCCAACTTTTTACTACCAAAAGAAAAACTTAAAAATGTACGGTTGATCCATTTACTCGCCTATATACTAGAAGACTTGTTTTTGGAGAACAGTAGTTCAATATTACCAGATTATTATTGTTTTCTATATGTCAACTGTTGTCGTTATACATATATAGGCAGCTATAACTCGTCAGTTATAATGTCCACCATTTATTTGTACAATACCGTTACTTAAATGTAGTTTTAATCTCTTAATTTAATACTTCACCCATTCTGGAACTGGGGACATTGGCGTAATTTTATTCAAATCGCCTGTAAGAATAAACTGATAATTTTATGAGAAATTCTAGTTGAAATAAACTTTGTATGTAAATTTTATTTTTCATTTGATCCATTTTGAAAGAATATACCTACTGTTGAGGCGCATAAGGTGTTTAACATATAGCGCAATGGTTTATATAAAAATATTGTGAGAATGATCCCCTGGTACTTTTTGGATATCACTACAGAATGAAATAAACTCCTGTTGTATTTTACTCTCGACATATACCATCCGCACAGTATGCCAAGAGACCTTAAAATTGGACTTTGTTTTTCTAATTAGCCCCAAACGCTCATTTTTACAAATGAGACAGAAAATTAATGACTCCTAACTCCTTTTTGAAAATTTGATAGTTTTCTAAAAATTTAATTTTAAAATTCATTTATTTACTCATTTGAAAATTAAAAAAAATAATCTTATACAATAACTAATAACATTTACCTCGGAAAGCTACACTATTTCGTAAACCTCTTAAGACAATGCGTCATAAGCGTTTAATATGTACGTCAATGCCTGTAGTTAATTAGCACATTTTTTTTTATAGTAAGGC
This sequence comes from Tyria jacobaeae, assembly GCA_947561695.1. Classification (NCBI taxonomy): domain Eukaryota; kingdom Metazoa; phylum Arthropoda; class Insecta; order Lepidoptera; family Erebidae; genus Tyria; species Tyria jacobaeae. The sequence continues at coordinate 20,990,219 of OX387217.1, read as the reverse complement.
ATAATAATTCCTGGAAAATGCACTTGCCGGCTGAAGTTGTATCTATGCTGGAACCACTCCGATATGTTTATATATAGAAAAATAATCGCCTAATATGATTTATTGCATCCTATAATACTATAAACTTACCTAGTGACACTTATTTTTTTTAATAATGCTTTGACATAATTTTTCTAAAGAAAAAGTACATGGTATGGTGAAATGGAGTAAAAAAAAGAAGTTTCACAATTAACTACAGGTATTTAGGAAGCCTATTGATTACCAATAGTTGTAAAGGTTCTAAGAAATAGTGTAGTTTTCGAATTAAATGATAGTATAATATACATATATGTATATAATACTTTAGATAGTACCTATATAACATACACTACAAAAACACCTCAGTATAACTATGCTGCTGCTTCTATATACATATACTCACCTGTATCCCTGAAGGAGTAAGCAGAGGCGTTATTAATGCCCCCAATTTGTCTATTATAATCTAATCTAGTATCATATACGTAATAGGGAGCAATCCTGTTGCCGTCAGCCGGGCACTTTTGGGAATTGTATTGGAAATTATGAGTATATTGACAGGAAAGGGAGGATAAAAATGAAAGGTAAAGGATATTGCGTATATTTCAGGTGGATTGGTAGTCAGGGTCGCATACCTAAACTCGAAGAGCCGAGAAGTCCCAAGTCCTCTAACTACTATCCTTTAAATTTATAACCAACGAGCATTTTTTAAGATACAGCAAAGGGTGGCCCCTTTAATCATTAGGTTTCACATATCAAAGCTGTGATTTATACGAAGTCTTTAATTAAGGGTTACATAGAAATAAAACCATTAATTTACTGTAATAACATTAATTACTTCGACTGGGACACGTTATACCTACTATGTATTTTGAATAAATATGAACATTAAATAAATTCAAAATCGACTTACAGCTTAGCACCAAGGATCAATACCTAAATCAACTAAATAATAACCAACTAAGTTTGTTTGCCGCTACTTTGTGGTTGTAAAGGCGATGGAAGAAGACAAGCGGCTGTTGGTGAATCACTATCATCTAAAATTGAGGTTGATTTCTTCTGGGGAGTGAACGGGTCGTTTACTAAATCTGTTCTCATATCTACAGGACTGAATGGATCTTTTCCTCTGTGTACTACTTCGAATGGGTCTGTTTCTTGATTTTTATGAAGAAAACTGAATTCGTCAAAGGAATCTAGTACCGCGTAGTCTTTTGAAGTTTGTGGCGCGAATGGATCGAAGGGTACAGATTTCTTCAAGCCGTCTGGACTAAAAGGGTCCTTGGTTTCTTGTTTAGGTGCATCTTCAGCTATGCTGTTATCTCCGCTAAAGTCTGAGAGATCTATATCGTAGTTTATGTTACTTAGACCTGGAGGCAGGTGGTCGGTCACGAATTCATCTGGCGTCATTAGATCATCGATGGAACGCGAATCAAACGGTGTGAAGCCAAGGGGAGATGGAGTTAATAGTTCAAGTGAATTGGCTTTCTTCAGGTCCCAGGGCTGGTCTAAATTTTGGGGTGATTTTGGAGGGGATTCTTTTTCTATGACTTCGAAACCTAGGATACTTAGTTTGGGTTCCGCAGATGGTTGGACTATGACGCTTGGCTCTGGGTTTTTGTCGGTTTCTTCAATCGTTGCGTAAAGAGGTTCTGTTAGTTGTTTGGTTGTCGATGGTGGTGGTACAGTGTGCGGTTGTGGTTGTTGGCCGGTTGTTTGTGGTTCGTCTGTGACGTTGGTCGATCCGAAGTCAATAAGGGGTGCGGTGTTGATTTCTTTTAACTTTCCGAAGCGAGGTAATTCACGACGAGGTTTGATCTCTAAAGGTGTCTTTGCGAGAACGTCTTTAACTTTTTTAGCGATTTGTTCCTGTTAACAAATAAGTATAATATTTAAATTATCTATTCTTCACCTTTGTAAAATAAGAATGTTCATAATAAAATATGTAGGGATCACATACTTTGTATGTAAGCATGTTATGAGAATAGGGGGTTATCTTAAAGTTACAAGTACCAGTTATACAAGCTCGGAAAAAGTTTATCGCATTTTTTAGTTTTTGTTTTAATGCGATAGGGGGCAAACGAGCAGACGGGTCACCTGATGGTAAGTGACTACCGCCGCCCATGGACACCCGCAACTCAAGAGTCACAAGTGCGTTGCCGGCCTTTTAGGTAGGAGTGCGCTCTTTTCTTGAAGGTTTGAAGGTCGTATTGGTCCGCAAATATGGCAGGCGACAATTTGTTCCACGGGATTGTTGTGCAAGGCAAAAAACCTATTCCTATATAGCCTATTCTTCGACACAAAATATGAACGAAATATATTCAGTAGTTTAACCACAAGACTAAATTTCTGGTAACGTAGTTATTCAGCACCATTTCAAATCTTCACTCACAAGAGTCAAAGACCTTCACGAGATACGGTAGCGGGTCAACAACGTCGCCGCTCTTAAAAAAAAAATCAACCAAAAATACAAATTAAACAAGTAACAATTTCTCAAAGGATATTTAGAATACAATAGAAATAAATAACACGTCGCATAAAGACGATAAAATTCTATCTTAAAAAGAACAGAATGTTGCGTGTCGGCGAAATCATTCATTCATTCATTGCAGGTCTTTGATCCAGCCGACATCAATTCGCGACGACGTTACCGTTCATGATCCACAGATGAGTGAAATAGTATGTAAAATGGTGTTGCAATACGACTCTTTTTTTTATTGTATTTATCTGTTCTAAAACTGCATTTGTTAACTACTATTTTTTTTACTGTAATTCGTTCATATTTTGCAAATCGTCTAAGAAACGGTTATACTATATGGATGTGATACACTTTTTGTATATCAGCAATATATACCAACACCTATGGATCACATTCTTTTATATCTACTGTCTAAAACTGATTTATTTTATTGTGAAGACTACAATTGATATAACTTCTAAATTCTAAAATCTATCCTAACAATTATTCGTTTTGATTTTATTTTTAATAATTAATAGGGAAATTATTTATAAAAATATAATTTATTTTTAAAAAGTCAGCAAACTGAAAAAGTCGTAAAAACTAACATCAAAAGGATTTTTAAAGTTTAAAAATACAGTTTTGATGGATTTTCTCAATAGCGGATTGAATAATTGCAAACAAACAAAATCGTAAGATTTAAAATCATTAACTTAACACATTCCATTTATGAGTAACGGAGGTATACAAGATAATACATGGAATTTAAAACAATCATTATATTAACACGATAGAGATAGGATTTTGATTAGAATAGAGATAAGATTTCCAGGGTTAAATAAAGTATTCAATTTTCTAGGAAACACTGTATACAAAGCGTGCACTAGGCTTCAAAAGGTTAATAGAATATATAATAAAGGTAGTGAGCACGTGTAAGGTATGTGACCTCAAAGCTTCGCGCGTTGGCAGCGAGCGTGTCGGCGTGCGCCTGCAGCTGTCGCGCGTGCTGCAGCAGCTGCTGCGCCGCCTCGCGCTGCTCCGGCGCCTCGCGCGACGCGCCGCACAGCGACAGCGCCGCCGCCTGCACAACACACCCTCATACTTACTGCTACTGCTCCTAACCATCCATCACATACATGATTTACGATTTAAAACCGGTAAAACCGGTTGTGAAGAAACACTTGAGTTACATTTCCACGAAATTAGTGAGGTTACCGGAAACACAACTCCCCTCACCCCTGACCCCCCCACCCCGCCCCTTTTCCCATCTCCTCATCCCCCTCCCTTTCCAGTCCCCACATATCCTCATCCCTCATCACATTCAAAGGCAGGCAGCGCACTAACAACTCTCGACTTGCAGGTGTTCATGGACAGAGGTTGTCAATTACCATCAGGTGACCCGTCTGCTCGCCTGTCCCCATATAAGATAAAAAAAATGAGGTAAGCACACATTTTGCTACCATTTCCAGCGCCTTATTATGCCGTGGGAGGGCAGGAAGAGTGGGCGAGGAGGCGACGTCCTGCGTCTCCGCGCCTTTGCGGGCAGGCGCAGGGGGGGGGACCGGATGTCTTACTTAAGTTGTTCCAGGACTCCTTCTATATCATGTTCAATTAAGACAAACACTGTAAGCCCCGGTGTAATGACGGCCCCTGGGTGTCAGAGTGTGCCCGTTTCCACCCAAAAAAAAAAGGCACACACAACAGGTAATATTCAATATAAAAAAAATGTGTAGGTAATGTTACCCATGAACTGCCGCCAATAGACGCCGGCATCGCCATGTAGCTGTCGAACTCCTTCTTATCCATGTTCAAGGACTCCGCTGTTAGATTTTCGATGAACGATACGGCACAACACTGTTAATAAAGCAGAGAAAATCATGTTCAAATAAATATATGAAATGTTTTTTTTTTATGGTCATACTCTTTATCAAGGCTAAAAATAATAAGATAATAATTATTTTACTCTATATTAAAATGGCTTGCAAATAATTTTAAAAGAATTTAAACTGCTAGGATTGAATGTCGTTAAGAAGTGTCCATCAGCACATTTCTTATCGTCTCTTTTAGTCATAGCATTAACACTACATGCCTCCTCCTCGGTATCCTCGGTAAAACTTAACGCCTTTATTTCCTATGACATAGGGGTCACACGAGCAGATGGGTCACCTGATGATAAGTGACAATCATCGCCCATGGGCACCTCAAAACTAAAGAGTTGTTAGTGCACTGTCCGTCTTTCAGGATGATGAGGTAAGGGGAAAGAGAGGAAGGTTTGTGCCTCCAGTACCCTCACATTTGCAAGCAAGCATTGCTTGACAACCGGTTTTCTGTGAGGCCATGATAATACTCATATCCTTCCGGCCCATTCGTGCCTAATCATGGCTTTTTCACAGTAATAAGATTTTATAAAATACATATATAAACTAATAAACTCTTTCAAATGAACTGAACTTCTGCAAACAATAACTTACCAAGTTAGTGAAATAGTATCCACCTTCTCCAGTCATGAGCCTCTGCGCGTTGCAGAATCGCGTCACGAAATTTATGTTGCTCACCAAGCGAGGGGGGTTCGCCTTTAACACCTGGTATAAAACATCCTTTAGTTTTAGATATAGGATGTCCCAATTCTACTCCACTGTGTTTTTATTAAAAGATAACTAAGGGATTGGATGGTTGGTATCTATCAGACAGGATTATATTCAGTACCCGATTGACTGCAATAACCAATAACCCTCTAAATTCTGGTCATTTGAAACGCTTTAGCTTAGTCCTTGGGGTATATGTATATGAATTAATGTATACATGAAAAAATATTTATTTTATTAGCCTGAATCGTTTTATTTGTGTATTATATTCCTTATCTCTGTAATTTAGGGTTCGAAAAATAAAATATATATTTAACGATTTCAGGGCTACTTTTGTTTTTTTTTTTCACAGAAACAAACATTTCAAATTTTTTTAATTTGAAAATAAGTTTGTTCGTTAGCTTTAATTTCTTAAATAGAAAATGAGTTTACCATTAAATTTTGAATATACGTTTGCAGGGTTACAGAAAAAGACGTATACCCTCTGTCAATAACAGAACTATTGTTCCCGAGGGATGGATCAACATCAAAGTAGCACAAAAGCTAGTTTATAAGGCACTGTTCGCACTGTTCAAACCAAAGATTATTTCCGAGTGAAATTTTAACCATCAGTGGGTTTATTCCTATAAGATTCAATGGGTTACAGAATTGCGAGAAAAATATCGCAGTGCAGAGAAGGCCTAAGTGTGTGTAGATAGATTGATAGAGTATATTATATTGCACACAGAAATATAGAACACATGGAAAAAATATACATATTAATTAGTAGTACAATGGATGGTCTTCGGACAACGGCTAATGGACTAAGAGTGTGTACTGACAGTGAATATGAGCGCGGGTAGCAAGTCATCGGCGGAGGCGGGAGCGGCGTGCGAGCACAGGCGCAGCACGTGGCGACACGCGCGCCGTACGCGCGACAGCTTGCCGCCCGGCGACGACGCGCTGTCCATGCCCAGCAGCTCTATACACACAAATAGCAAGTCAACTTACGAATACTTCTTGTTTAACATCACCATAGCAGTGGTAGAGCTATGCTTAGGCACGAATGGGCCGGCTCGAGCGGTGCGATACCACGGCCTCACAGAAAACTGGTTATGAAACACCGACCGAAATTAGTGGGCGGCCCAACTCCCCCTCTCCTTTCTCGTCACCTTGTCGCCCCTGCCGTTTTCCCATATCTTCATCCCTCTCTCTTCTTTCCCCTCCCCTTACCCCTCATCATCCTCAAAGACGGGCAGCGCACTTACGACTCTTGAGTTACAGGTGTCTATGGACGGCGGTTATCACTTACCATCAGGTGACCCGTATGTAGGCCTGTCCCCCTATAATATGAAAAAAAACTTGTCACGTTCCAATCACAGAAACATGCATATCATTGAGCGTTTTGTGGACGATTTAATTTCAATATTTAGTATTTCAATGACTGCACGGATGGCGTGGCGGTTTAAGTGATCACCTCGCCACTACGCCGCCGCGCTGAGTGATGTGGGTTCGATCCCCACACGGGACAACACTTTGTGTAATCCTCAAACTATTGTTCTGAGTCTGGGTGTTCATTGTGGCCGTTGTTTGAATGTTTGTAAAGTCCCCCGCGACACAGGAATTAATCCTAGTGCGGGAGTTAGAGAGAGAAAAAAAAGGCATGATGACGTGGACATAAACTTCATTGTATCTTTATTAGTATGTTATTTGCTAATCTCACTAGATGTAACACTCAATGTACAACTATTGGTTTGCCCAAACAAGGAAATTAAAAAATATTGTCTCGTTACGCAGCTTCGTATATATGTCAGCATATCACTTTAATTCTTTATACTTATTAAATTTAATAAATTTTAACATCCTTCATATTCTTAAATAGGTTTATATTCTGTTTGTCCATGTTTAACGAATCAATATAAATCAAATGATCTCAATTGTGTTATGTATTACATTTATATATTAATCTTGTTCCAAATATGTTATGTGGAACTATGTCAATGCTGCATATACATACTTTTCAATAACAAACAACGTGCAAACTTGTTTACAACAACTATAAGTTTGATTTAAACCTGTCAAATACAAACACTCACAAACATTCACCATTGAGACATCAAGCTCATTACAAGTCAAATGCAAGATTAAAATGCTAGCTGTGAATATATTTCAGTGGTAGAGCCATGCTTAGGCACGAATGGGCCGGCTCGACCGGTGCGATACCACGGCCTCAAAGTAAACCGGTTGTGAAGTAACGCTTGCGTTGCATTTCCCCGAAATGAGTGAGGTTTCCGGAGGCCCTTTCCTCTCCCCCCATCTCCTTTCTCTTCATCCCCCTCTCTTCTTACCGCTCCCTGCATCCCCCATCCCTCATCACCCTCAAAGGCGGGCAGCGCACTTGCGACTCTTGAGATGCGGGTGTCCATGGACGGCGGTTGTCACTTACCATCAGGTGACCCGTCACTACGTCCCTCGTCTAACGTCACTCACCGCTAATAGCCTTGTACAGCAGCTGCCTGCACTCAGCGTTGGACCGATCAAGTTTGCACTCCAGGTGTTTCTCACCGACCCAACTGAGCTGTTGTATGCGCTCAGACATGGCGCGGTCCAGACGCTCGTCATCCGTGCCCGTTGGAGAAAATACTACCGATGGTAACCTACAACGAATAAGTATAATTTACACTTATTAATAGATACATAATAAATAAGAGGATTTAAAACAAAAAGCTATATTGATATTTGGTTCACGGTGAGGTAGAATACCCACATCTTCCGGGTGGTTCGGAGAAGGCGACCCAGGGATTGGACTGTTGTTTATGAAAGAGTATGTATACAGTCTATATCATCATCCTCTAATACATTAAATTAAAAAAAAAATTTAAACATTAAAAAACTAACCTTGAATGGCAAATGGATGCTTTACAGCAAATAAAAAATACAGTTCTCAGAAAACACATTAATTGACAAACAAAATGCACATCAAGCATTCACTATACTTCTAATTCCATCAAATCAGATCAGGCCGATAGAATCAAATTTTTATATTGTACTCCGTTGTACATGTATTTAGCAAAGTTTCATGTACCATACGGTACCCAAGTCAGAAGTTAGTTAATTAACTTCAACGTTCAAGGTTTGTTTAAATCATTAGTTACAGATTCAAGTTCGACTCTATCTCATAATAAATCTGTTAATGAAGTATTTATAAACTTACTCATGTAGATAGGTCATGGCATGTTTCTCAACGAAGTCCATCAGCAGTTCCTTTGTGTCCGAGTCCACGTTTGTGAAGTGTGATGAGGTGTCCATGTGCCTCATGAAACGCTGAAATAAAACAAACAGCTTAATTGTACTTAGAGAACTTATCAGTGGGTGATACTTGCAGTAATACGATAACCGATACGACCTTCAAACCTTCAAGAAAAGAGCGTACTCCTACCTAAAAGGCCAGCAACGCACTTGTGACTCTTGAGTTGCGGGTGTCCATGGGCGGCGGTAGTCACTTACCATCAGGTGACCCGTCTGCTCGTTTGCCCCCTACCGCATAAAAAAAAAGTTATTGATTAAACGTATCGTAGGCTTGTGACTCATGGCATTTGTGACAATATTATTAATTACTACCCGTATTATTACTAAATAATGATTACAAAAAGTGGACGCAACACCCTTTTTCACCCCCGTACGGGAATATATTGTGATGTGTGTATGTATGAGCAAATTGTGTATTTTATTGGTACATCACAAAAACAATAGAATAATAATTCATTGCGATAATGAAAATAGTGTTTATTAAGACATATACACTTTTACAATTTTCTTTGTTTCACAATTTGATAAGACACTATCTGAGGCATCGTTATCGTGAAATTATGATTATAAATTGTGTAAACTCTCAGCATAAGCTATGGGAACGAAATGGCTGCGGCGTAGGCGTTGAACCTTATGGTTATAATACAAGAGTGAACAAAATCTTTGGTGGTGCTACTGTGCTAATTTACGTACGTGGTATACGCACGTGGTATCCGTACGTATGTTAGGTGGTATACGTTACTAGCACCTTGCTTTGAGACACTTGTTTGATTTGATAGAGCAAGAGTCTGACGTCTCATAAAGGATTCCAAAAATACCTACAATTAGATGACGAAGTCCACAGATAAAATAAACTAAACAAAGGTAAAATAATGATAACACGGATAATTTTAGAATCACTTTAAGCGTAGAGAAATATTACGTAAGAGAACACTTGAAGCCTCAAGAGCACACTCACGTGTAATTGCAACGCACTCCTCACAGATCAGCGTATTGCGCATACATACAGAAACTCACGTTTTTGTTTCCATTTTTATTACATACTTTTATAGAATCGTATTTATAAGTTGGATTTAAAATAAATATAACGTTAGTCGATATCCATATAGTCTTTCTACCTTAAAGCGGCACATTTATTTGTTAATGTTGTGTTTTATGAACAATATTACATAACTTCTTAGGGCTATTACTTCTATTCGACTAAATTAAAGTTCTCTTTACAGTACCTACTTATATGTAAAGACTTGTACTTTTTTATATAATATAGAGGGACAAAGGAGCAGACGGATCACCTGATGGCAAGTGACTTCCGCCGCCAACTCGAGCGTCACAAGAATGCTCTCCGTCTTTTAGGGTAGGGGAACTGCAAGGGAAAGAGGGTTGGGCCTCCGGTAACCTCACTCATTCGGTTACACAATGCAAGCATTGTTTAGCAGCCAGTTTTCTGTGAGGCCGTGGCAATACCCCGGTGGAGCCATACGTGTCGAAGCATGGCTCTTATATTTCAAATAATTTAACATCGTTGTAAGTCTTTCTAAAATAAATAAATATTCAGAGAAATATTGTGGATATTATATTTAAATCGGTATGGTAAGTGTATATGGTGAATATGTAAGAATACAGTTGAATTATTTTACGTGTACTCTATAAATCCTGTTGCTAGCTACTCTTTATGCAATAAATAAATTTAAATATTAAGTTTTAAGATAACATAGATTATTCATATCTTTATTTAATCGGCTATATTCGCTTGTTATGGATATTAACAAAAGTTTTATAAAACAAAATTTTAACTTTGAGTTTTATATGCATACTTTTTTGAATTTATCAATTTTTTTTTAATAATAACAGAATATTGTTGTTGCAATGTTTTTTTATAATCATAAAATGCTTTATATCATGCATTTCATACAAAAATGTACTAAAATTCCGTTATGAGGTTAACTTAAAATATGTAGATTTGACTTGACAGTCATCTAGCGTGTTGCAAACATGATAGCTTTTAATAATATCGCCTAACTTTCCATTTAAATATAATCTCACTTCACCAAAAGTGTACCAAATTACAGTTAGCAACGTGGGTGTTTCATACGCCTCTGGTGAACCCTTTGAGAACACAGGCGTGACTGTATGTACTTATAAGATCACTAGATGTTCCCCGCAATTTCACATCAGTTTAAGCTCACTGTTCCGCTCCTCCCTTATACAGTTGCAGCGTGATGTTTAATACCCTATAGCCTTTCTCAATAAAAGGGCTATCTAATTCAAAATAGGATTAGCAGTGCCTGAGATAAGCACGTTCAAACAAACAAAATAAACTTTGCCTCTTTACAATTCGGTGTTTTATCGTACCTGATACTGTCTCTGCACCCGTTCGGAGAGCTCATCTACGGTGAGGACATTGGCGCACTTGATGACATCCATGATGAAGCTATGAACGAACACCCTGGCGTCGCGGTCAATAGACGCCGGCAGTTGAGTGAATCTCATTCGGAAATCTGACTTCATACCCTCGTTGACCATCGCCGGGATCTTAAATTCCGGGTGACGTTTCTCTGCACTGTGGTCATGATCGTCTGAAGAAATAAAACAATCACTAATTAAAAAATTCAATACACAACTATTTAGTAAATACAAATAAATGTTAATTTTTTTTTTTTTTTTTATACTATAGGGGGACAGACGAACAGACAGGTCACCTGATGGTAAGTGACACCGCCGTCCATGGACACTTGCAACTCAAGAGTCGCAAGTGCGCTGCCCGCCTTTGAGGGTGATGAGGAATGGGGGATGCAGGGAGCGGAAAGAAGAGAAGAGGGATGAGGAGACGGAAAAAAGGAGAAAGGAGATGAGGTAGAGGAAAGGGGGGAGCGGGAATTGGGCCTCCGGAAACCTCATACAATTATGTTAAAACAAAGAATAAAGTCAACAATAAGAAGTGAACGGACGCCGGCAATGCGTAAGGTGGGCGTGTGAGACGCCTATATTCCTACCGTTTCAGGTCTATAGTATGTAACATTGGGGATGCTGTAACAATGCCATGCAAAACTTGTTAAAAAGTGACATTTTCATTTAGATTGTTTCATAAATTTCACAACCTACTAGATAGTAGGAACATCAGCTTCCTATTACAATGAAAAGTATAAAATGAAGCACACCACGGCACAGCTATTACACTCGTAGCGTTGTATGAAAAGCTATCGCCCGTCAAACGACCGTGTTTAGAGAAACGGCACTAACAGCGCGTAGCGTTCTGCTTACGCTGGTGGTGAGGTCCACATCATCATGAAACGGGGAACAGGGTTGGCAACACACAAGTAACACTATTAAAGACTGCAGTTGCTGTCAGTTACACCATGTAAGACACCAAAACAAGTCTTTTTAGAGTAATTCTTGTATCGAGTCGTAGACTTTTTTTTTAATTGAATACGCGTTTATCTTCCAGCTATCTAGATGAAAAGTGACGATGAAGACAAAGATGGTGCACTCCCAATCAAAAAGAAACCTACTCATGAATAAGTGTTCCTACACAAGTACTTGTACATTTGGGTGGGCATTTAGCGGTCTTATCACTAACGGCGATTTCTTCCAGACAACCTTAATACGTATTTTTTTAGATCAGATTAAGAGTAGTCTATGCTACACTATTATCGGATTACAGAGTAATGTTTATAAGCAAAAAAACACACGAGCATTGAACAAGAGTACTTAATAAAAATAATTTAATTAAAATTTACCTTAACTGGCGCTTGTTAATTAATATCGATAGCAACACGAATATTCAACGGTCGCGTTATCATTCCTTATCATCGCAATGAAATAATGGCTAAATTTAAATAAATTTCATTAAATATTGTGTCGCTTACAGGAAGTTTTATACAACTTGAAATAACTATTCCCGGAGTAAGGATACAAATAATTATGACTAGCTGTTACCCGCGACTTCTTCGACAGATAGACAGACAGACAGACAGACAGACAGACAGACAGAAATTGTAACAAATGTTGTTTTGGTATATGTACCGTGTATACATCCATATGCAATCAGTAAAAAACGGTTATTTTAATATTACAAACAGACACTCCAATTTTATTTATTTGTATAGATAACTCATTTGTGCTTTAGCAAATATCAGAAGCTCAATATACATACTTAGTTACGTGTTCGAAAGTGTGCGTGTTGCACTGCGTGCATGAAGGTTTGAGTTAAGCTAAGCTGAATGTTTAATTAAGGAGAGAGTTCAAAACGATGTGTAGGCGTCCACCTCGACCTCTCAGTGGCCAATGTAGTTAAAAAAAAACAATAATAACTGGCCACTCTTTTTCAAAAGTGGAACCAAAAACCGCAACTACTGACATGTAAATAAAAAGATTAGGTAAGTACCTACTCACTGACTAAGATAAATACGAATCTCGCTAACGACTCGGAAAGGGAATTTCCAGAAGGAATCTGACAAGCGGAAACCAAAGGGAATAACAGTACATGCACACATGTTATAATTTTATGATACCTATATCATTGCGGTAAGTATAAAAATAGCGGCAGCGACCTCGCCAGTGAATGTTTAGTCGCAAATAAACCGCGATTGGTATAACACCCGATTTACACTATATATATATTTATACTATAGGGGTACAGACGAACAGACGGGTCACCTGATGGTAAATGACAACCGCCGTCCAAGGACACCTGCAACTCAAGAGTCGTAAGTGCACTGCCCGCCTATGAGGTGATGGGGATGCAGGGAAAGGAAGAAGAGAGGAGGGAAGAGGAAAGAGTAGAGGGGGAATTGGGCCTCCAGAAACCTCACTCAATTCGGAGAAATGCAACGCAAGCGTTACTTCACAACCGGTTTCCTGTGAGGCCGTGGTATCGCACCGACCGAGCCGGCCCATTCGTACCTAAGCATGGCTCTACCACTGTTAAATATATATATATATATTATGTAGATAATTTATTATGGCGCCAGGACTATCTATTTACTCACGATTTTGCTTCCTATTTAATTTAAGAATTATTGTTGAAATCTATATAAGTTGACCAAAAAAAAAACTCACTCGGCAGTAACCTTTTTAAGAGTAAAAAAAAATACTTCAAAACTTATATTCTTACCAGTACTGCTCTTCTTGAATACGCTAAACTTCAACAAGTTCGCTTTTTTAAGGGTCTCGCTCTGACGAAGCCGCTTTTCCTCGAACTTGCTGAACGAGGAATGGGAGGTGATTTTCAGGCCACGATCTGCCTTCTTATGTTCTGGTTTAGGCAGTGTCGCTGACGACTCTTTCTCTGTATAACAGAAGAAAATCAATATTAATGTTGGTATCTGTACAATAATAACTAGTTAAGGTAACAGTCATGCGGTTTAGTAACTTTTAATGTGTACCGGTGGGAGGAACTAACGTAGGTAGAAATCTAATACAGGCCAAGCTGGTTTGGTATCTACAGACAATATTCGAAGATCAAAATAAAAAGAACATTCTATTACGGTAAATAGCTAAACACTAGCTTTTTTCAGCAGCTTAAGCTGTTACCTCTAAAATTGGTAGTGTGCTCTCGAATACTTTAAAAAAGTTTCAAAAGAATTGAACTGACCTCCTATTAGGTAATTAGGACAAGTATAGTCAGCTTATCAAACGCCTTTTTTATGTGATCTCGGAAACCTTAAAAAGTTTCAAAAGAATCGAACTGACCTCATAGTAGGTAATTAGGACAAGTATAGTCAGCTTATCAAACGCCTTTTTTATGTGCTCTCGGAAACCTTAAAAAAAGTTTCAAAAGAATTGAACTGACCTCCTAGTAGGTAATTAGGACAAGTTTAGTCAGCGTATAAAACGCCTTTTTCATGTGCTCTCGGAAACCTTAAAAAGTTTCAAAAGAATCGAACTGACCTCCTAGTAGGTAATTAGGACAAGTTTAGTCAGCGTATAAAACGCCTTTTTTATGTGCTCTCGGAAACCTTAAAAAGTTTCAAAAGAATCGAACTGACCTCCTAGTAGGTAATTAGGACAAGTTTAGTCAGCGTATAAAACGCCTTTTTTATGTGCTCTCGGAAACCTTAAAAAGTTTCAAAAGAATCGAACTGACCTCCTAGTAGGTAATTAGAACAAGTATAGTCAGCGTATCGAACGCCTTTTTTATGTGCTCTCGGAAACCTTAAAAAAAGTTTCAAAAGAATTGAACTGACCTCCTAGTAGGTAATTAGGACAAGTTTAGTCAGCGTATAAAACGCCTTTTTTATGTGCTCTCGGAAACCTTAAAAAGTTTCAAAAGAATCGAACTGACCTCCTAGTAGGTAATTAGGACAAGTTTAGTCAGCGTATAAAACACCTTTTTTATGTGCTCTCGGAAACCTTAAAAAGTTTCAAAAGAATCGAACTGACCTCCTAGTAGGTAATTAGGACAAGTATAGTCAGCGTATCGAACGCCTTTTTTATGTGCTCTCGGAAACCTTAAAAAAAGTTTCAAAAGAATTGAACTGACCTCCTAGTAGGTAATTAGGACAAGTTTAGTCAGCGTTTAAAACGCCTTTTTATGTGCTCTCGGAAACCTTAAAAAGTTTCAAAAGAATCGAACTGACCTCCTAGTAGGTAATTAGGACAAGTATAGTCAGCGTATCAAACGCCTTTTTTATGTGCTCTCGGAAACCTTAAAAAGTTTCAAAAGAATCGAACTGACCTCCTAGTAGGTAATTAGGACAAATATAGTCAGCGTATCACACGCCTTTTTTATTTTTATTTAAAAACTCCCGCATTATTCCTGTGTCGCGTTGGACTTTACATTCAATCAACGGATACAAAGAACACCCGCCTCGGGACAAATATTTGTGGATCACACAAATTTTTCAGCAGTCAGGGTCACTAACCACTAGACCAACAGGACCGTCTTTGATCAGTCCTTCGGGTATACAGGTCTGAGTGTGTGTATGCACAAGAAGATTTCATCATATCCAAACCTCTTCTGTCCATATACATAAATATTAGTAGCCAGACAAGACGAACGACTACGCGAATTTAAAGAAACCTCACATTTGACTTAAGAATCGCTAGTTTCAAAAAGAGTTTAAACTTTAGAACACAACTTTCAGCATTGTAATCAAGGATTTATAGAATAGAATATTATATAGAACAGTACGTATGTGTTGACTCGCTGTATCTTGAATCACTTGAGGACCTATTGTATTGTGCAATCCGTATGTAAGTATCGTTGATTTTGATTATAATTTTAGTTTAGTATTTTTGCAATATGTCCAGATGCTTTACTTTCACAGTTTATACATGACTAGAGTTTATAATATGACGTGAAGCTATGTTCTAATGGTAAAGGCAAAAAATTTTTTTTTTGCCAAATTACAAATCAACACTCAATCATTGAGGATCACACAAATTTTGAAATCTCGTCCTGTATGGGAATCGCACTCACAATTACGTAAATAGTATTGTGGGTGCGATTCCCATACACGCATGAATACATATGAGAATTTCCCATATGCATGTATGCATAACTGATATATAATTTTTAGTATAAGTCTACTGGGTCTTTAATTACAATTTATTAAAACATAAGGATTTATATTATTCCACATATTAACTACACGTTTTAATATTTCCTCTAAACTTGCTAGTTTCTTTGTGACGACATATCTTATGTCTAATTAGTCTATGTCTACATAATTATAGATAAGTCGGTGCGTGATCGTGATGTGCAGATATTGATCGCTTATCTATTGTGATCGATGATCCGCTTATTAAATAAATACAACTTATTAAGCTGAAACTTTGATGAACATTGAAACATATGTAGGGGTAAGAATCGCCGACATTGGACCAAGCATTTTTTTTTAAAAAAGGCAACTCCCGCATTGAAATTAATTCCTGTGTCGCGGGGACTTTACAAACATTCAAGCAACGGACACAAAGAACACCCAGACTCAGAACAACAATTTAAGATGACACAAAGTGTTGTCCAATGCGGGGATCGAACCCACAACACTCGGCGCGGCAGCGTAGTGGCGAGGTGACCACCAAACCGCTACGCCATCAGTGCAGTCAATTTGGCACGCACGTGAAATAAAGCTTAGCCTACTGTCACCCATTTCACGTTGGGACTTAAAGACAGTAAATTTATTGAATAAGAGAATAAAACAACTACCTACAACAAAACCATGTATTACCACACCATAATGAATTACCTTGAGGTACATTACAACCCATTATCATGACTGTAAAATGAAAAATTGTTTACTTTTATCACAATGATAAGTTATAGGAAGGTGAAGTTCATGTTATCAAAAAGTTGACGGTAAATATTTTTGTTAACTGTATCAGTAAACAGATCAATATGTTACACAAGTATTGCAAAACACACACACTATTACACACACAGTATTACAATACACCTGTACCGCTGTGCCGCACCTGTGTACCGCCCTTGCGTACCTGGGTACGCAAGGGCGTAAATAACGTTCAAATTACGCGGAATATAATTTAGTCATATTTATGTTGTAGGGGCAGTCCTATCCTATATATGCCTACAACTAACTGAATTACTGATTTTATGTTTGAATTCACTATTCATTTTCAACTGACTGACTGCACGAATGGCGTAGCGGTTCAATTGGTCACCTTGCCGCCATGCAGCCGCGTCTAGTGTTGTAGGTTCGATCTCCGCACGGGACAACACTTTGTGTAATCCTCAAATTGTTGTTCTAAGTCTGGGTGTTCTTTGTGTCCGTTGTTTGAATGTTTAAATATCCATCCCCAGCACCTGGACGATTGGCACTCCACCACTGTGCGCTTATCCAGAAACTTTTTGCCTCGCACAACCAGCCTGTGGAACAAATTGTCGCCTGTCGTATTTCCGAACCGATACGACCTTCAAGAAAAGAGATTACTCGTTTGCCCCATATCGCATAAAAAAAAACAGGAATCAATCCTAGTGCGCTGCTTTAAAAAAACTCCTTAAGTACTTGTCAAATGAGAAATATTATTATCGCAGTTGATTCATACGATAGTTATAACGTTAAAAGGGTTGTCAATATGAATGAAACACCAGTCTAATCAAATTGTATTTTTAATTTATTTTCTATATACAGGTTGTCCCGAAATTCAACGTCCAATAGCAAGTGGGGGGTAGGTGACTGTATGACACCTTTAAATAAAATATTTAAAAAAATCCATTTAATTTTTTATTTTAGATACGAGTATTGCTTAAATTGGCGAAAAATTGCGAACTTGACATTTTTATGCACCATCACGACAAATCTGCAAGTTTCTCTTCTCTATCGACCAAAAGTATAATTACCACCAGACACAACACAAAAAAATATAATAATCGTTCGTATCTGAAAAAAAAATTAAATGGATTTTTTTAATATTTTATTTAAAGTTGTCGTTGGACGTCGAATTTCGAGACACCCTGTATATATATATATACATATAATAGTCAAATAATGCTTTGCTTTTTGTTTGAAATATGTTAAATGCTTAACATAAGAACACTGAAATAGGTATAAAGTTTAAATGGAATTTTAATATTGGTTAGAAGGCATCAGAGTTCAAGCCACATGATATACAACCCAGACCTGCTGACTTCCAAATCCAATAATATAAAGCTTGCGTTCTAAGTTTCCCATGTAATGCCTAAAGCACCCGGTTTCTTGCAATAGACTTAGTTAGTAGGTGCTTGATAATAATCTGTAATTGATATATGCATTTAATATGCAAGGGATACATATATGTGTATTTATGTATGAATGTTCACCCTCTCTCTTACAGATAATCATGTACTAGATAAAGAGCAGTGTTTTACATCAGTCTCTTGAAGTGATAAAGTTATGACTACAATTATATACTATACATACATATATATTATATACATATGTACTCTAGTTGGTAAGTTATGTGAGTGCATTATATCAAGTAATAAAACCAGACAAAGTATATAAAATAACTACGTAGTTTTAAATTGTGGTAATGTATTACCGTGTTTCGTAAAAATAATATCTTAAAATATATATATTTTTTAATATGTTTTAATGATAATTACTTTAAAATACTATTTTATAAGACTTTAGAAAACTGATAATTTAACTATAAACAATGTAGAAGAAAAAAATTAAATAAAATAATATGGTCAAGGCAAAGTCAGGTACCAGAACAAGAATCTTATAACAATTTTACTACCACACTTGTTTTAAATACAAACAATCTGAGGTTATAATAATAATGAACTAAAAAGAAAGGCAGGACAAGGACAGTGATATACTAACTTTTAAATAAAAGAATGTGTAGATACAGACAATTCAATTTCAATTAATAAGTATGTAACAAATATTATATATCATAGACTTTGTTGGATCAACAACAGTGCAGTCTACAGGGGTCAATTCACAATGCAGCAAGGAACAATTTTTCATAAACATACATACATACATATACAAAAACCTGCTTTTGCCAAATATAATTTAGTCCCACATTCATAATAGGAGTAGTTAATATGGCTGTCATCCAAGAACTGAATGACTAAGTCTGTTTGATAGTTAACAGTCTGACCCCTTGTTGCCTTTTACAACTCCAACGGGAAGATCGGATTGCCCTATTATACTCCACCAAGAGTCACTGCTTTTTTAAATAATAAAGATAATAATGAATAAGTTTAACTTTACAGAGATTGGGTTGAAGATTTGTAAGTATGTAGTAACTTGAGTTCTTATTTGCCTATAAATTTATTACACATATGGCTAGTAATGCTAGGTGGGATTCTGGCTCACCTGCTTTTCTTTGTCGCTGCATCTGCTCCCTGTGGCACTTGGAGCAGTATCCCTGCCACTGTGGGTTGCCAAAGTAATCACAGCCATTCTTGCACTTCAGGTCGCTCTTGTCTATCCGCAATGATGGCATCTTGGATGCAAACATCATATATTTGTAAGATCTCTGCAGATTCGGACCGTACCACATATTAACAAAGATAAACTTCTGCCGAAAACTTTAGACCAGGTGATCAAATACTTGATTTTTCAAATCAAAATGGGTACCCATCCACCAGTATTTGGCCTCACAATGCACAAACACTAATTATTGTACAATTTTAGACAACAACTTCTAGCGTTGTACATTCAAATAGTCTGCCATAACTAAGAAATGCAATATTTTCAACCCATTTTTGGCAACTTAAGAGAGAACACTGTGGCTTGCAACGGCAAATGGTGTACATTGCAATGTAGGGAAATAACGGTGACCGTTCCGCGATTCCCTACGTTATATACTGTGCTCTTATCGTTAGAGCATTTATCAAGTATTTGATAACCAAATAAAGCCCACCAAATGTAGACAAAGTACTATATCTTTGACTTTGTTAAAAATCCTCGAAGGTAAAATACTAACAGTAAAGAGTTCCTTACCTTTATTTTCCAATGAATATAAAGAAAACAACCGATCTGATGATAAATTAATTATTTAAATATTAGCGAAGTAACACCACCACACAAAACAAATCATAGTTGGTGATTTGACATTTGTTTTTTTTTTTAACATAGAGTAAACAGCATCAACATTGACAAAGGAATAATACATTCGGCTTAATGACAAAACAAAAAAAAAAACAATACTGCAACTTTCTACATTACAATTTTGTCCGCTGTTTCTTGTGTTGTTGTTTTCACTGTCGTTGTTGCCGCATTTTACGAAAAGTTAAGTTTATCCTAGCACCCAATAATTTCTTCCTCATTGGCAATGAATGATACCAAAATTCATTTGTCGGTGGATTCATCAGTAAAACACTTCCATGCTCCAATTCTATTTTTACTGGAAACAAGCAAAGAACGGTAAAGATTTTTTAATGATAATAATAGATTAATTTAAAAATAACTAAGCCTTTTCAAGGAATGATATTTAATAATAAAAAAAATATATATTTATTCTGTAGAAAACTCTTTAAATGGTCATAAAAAGTATATTAAAAATACACAGCCATATAACACAAAGCCAAGGGGAAGTTATGAAGTAGTTAGTAGTAGAAGTAGTAGTTAAGAAGTAGTTATGGGCTATAAACAGTGAATAATCAGTATGGCATTTTCATACTGATTATTCACTGTTCATAGCCCATAACTACTTCTATGTAATGAATATGGAATCAGTTTCTTATATTTCTTCAAAGTTCTCCTTTATAAAAATACAGCGGGTCTGGTGTATAGCGCTATAGATTAAAGAGCGTAACATCAACAATATAAAGTTGCTATGACAACAGTTTGACACAACAAATAATACAATAATTTGGACTTTTAAATAGTACAAGAGAATATGGATTATATGCAGATTAAAGATGGACAATATACTAAAACTATTTATACCATGGTAAGATATTTTTATTAAATAACTAAAGCTTTTTATACCACGGTAAGATGTTTTTATTAAATAACTAAAACTGATGCTCTGTAAAACTAGTTTCTTTACTTTACTTAAATTGACCTACGTAGGTGTCAGACTGGAACGACAGCCGTAAATTAATTAATTACTAAGTGGTTAATAATAATTCCTAATAATCATATTATACTTGACCAGAATTAGCATTTTTTTTAAAACGATAAGGCTATCTAATGTGCGGCATTTTACCATGTGTTAGCTAGTCTCTAGGTTTGTCTGAAGGCTTAGTTGTCAGGGTTGGTCCAGGACATTCCTTTTCCCTGGGGTCGCCCATATCGTGCGGCGCAACAAAAGCTCCGCACGCTGCCCCCCCCCCCCCCTTACTGAGACTCTCCAGCCCAGCTTCCTGCAGGAAGTGGTTGATGGCCTATTCCCGCAACGGGTGGAGCACTCACCCCCGTCGATGGCCCCCTTGGCCGGAGACGACGGGGAGTTCGAAGAGGAAGATGTTCCACCCGTCACAGAGGCAGAGATAGGGGCGGCTGTCCTTCGAATCCGTTCTAAGAACACCGCTCCTGGACTGGATGGAATCCCTGCCCGAATATTGGCCCTAGCCCTCAATCACGTGGCGGAACGCCTCAGGGGGGTGCTCGACGCATGTTTGGCGTCTGGACGCTTTCCTGACTGCTGGAAGAGCGGGAAGCTGGTTCTTTTGAAGAAGCCGGGACGGCCTACGGACTCGGTCGCGGCCTAAAGGCCCATCGTACTGCTGGACGAGGCGGGTAAATTGTTTGAGAGGGTCCTCTCTGCCCGCATCGTCCGGCACCTAAGCGAGGTCGGCCCCGATTTGTCGGACGCCCAATTCGGTTTTCGAGCTGGGCGTTCAACGATCGATGCTGTAATGCGCCTGAGGGCCGTGACCGAAGAGGCAGTGAGCTGTGGCGGCGTATTATTGGCGGTGTCTTTGGACATCGCCAACGCATTTAATAGTCTGCCATTCAGCTGCATCAGGGAAGCGCTCCGCTATCACGGGGTGCCACAATACCTGAGGCGGTTGGTGGCAGACTATTTAGAGGAGCGTACCGTCGTGTACGAGGAAATTTGAGTCGTCGGCCTATGTCGTGCGGTGTTCCGCAGGGGTCTGTCCTTGGGCCACTCCTGTGGAACATGGGGTACGACTGGGCCCTTCGAGGTGACTTCCCCCCTGGGCTGGGCGTAATCTGTTACGCCGATGACACTCTGGTCACAGCCCGGGGGTCGAACTTTCAAGAGGCGGCACGCTTGGCCACCAGAGGAGCCTCACTGGTGGTCGGGCGGATCGAGGCGCTAGGCTTGCGGGTGGCCCTAGATAAGACAGAGGCCCTACTATTCCATGGACCCCGTCGAGGTCCACCTCCTGGCGTCTCCATAATGGTCAACTCGATCCTTGTACCGGTTCGGGCCCACATACGATATCTGGGCCTGATCCTCGACGGAAAATGGCGCTTCGACGAGCACTTTTTGCAGCTGGCTCTAAAGTTGGTCGGTGCTGCGTCCGCCCTTGGGCGACTCTTGCCCAATTTGGGTGGACCCAGCGTAGCCACAAGACGACGTACACGGGGTTGTCCGGTCAATGGCACTATACGGTGCACCGGTGTGGGCGGAGGCTCTAACCGCCCAGAATAGGGCACGCCTCTGGCGTCCTCAGAGAGTCATGGCGGTTAGAGCCATACGCGGTTACCGCACCGTGTCGACGGTGGCGTGCGCGTTGGCCGGAACTCCCCCGTGGGACTTGAAGGCGGAAGTGCTCGCCGAAGTTTATCGGCGGACGACTAATTTCCGGGCGGGTAGCGGCAATCGGCCCCCGCCCGAAGAGGTACGCGAGTGGCGTGAGGCCGCTCGCCGAGCCACGATGGCTTGTTGGTCGTCCCGACTGGAGGCTCCACGTGCTGGCTTATCCACCGTGTTGGCTCTCCAGCCGGTCATCGTCGAGTGGGCAGGGCGGCAGCACGGGACCCTTTCCTTCCGACTGAAGCAGGTTCTCTCTGGGCACGGCTGCTTCGGAAAGTACCTGCACTCAGTCGCTAGGAGGGAACTGAGTCCCGTCTGCCACCACTGCCACTGCAGTGAGGACTCGGCCCAGCATACGCTCACGGATTGCCCAGCTTGGGCGGCGCAGCTTCGGGTCCTCACTGCAGTAATTGGAGAGGATCTGTCACTACCGGCCGTCATACGCTCCATGGCCGGTAATGACAAGAATTTTACCGCGGTCGCAACCTTCTGTGAGGAGGTCATCTCGCAGAAGGAGGCGGCGGAGCGGGCCCGGGAGGACGATCTCCACTCGGACCCAATTCGCCGCCGGCGAACCGGGCGGCGTAGGCGCGCTTACGAGCACCTCATGCCGCCCTGAGTGTGGCCGCGGGTGGTCGGGACGGGTTTTCCCCTCCACCCGCTATAGTGGCCAGCCGCGAGGAGGCGACGTCCTGGTGTGCCTGGACGTTGCCTAATTGAGAGTTACCCATAGGTGGTGCCCGCGTTTTGCGGGCAACAGGCGCTAGGGGGGGGTCCGGATGTCTTACTAAAGCTGCTCCCGTATTCCTCCTATTTTAAGCGCAGTATGGCACACCGTGTGGTTTTAGTCGGTCCGATTCCGTTCCACACACCGTTCCACCGAAAACCCCGGTGGGATGACGGCCCGAGGGGGTTTCCACACGATAAAAAAAAAAAAAGGACATTCCTTTTAGGACACCCGTTCGATTCTGACAAAGCATTTAACACGGCAAGATAAGAAATAGTATCACCTACTAAGACAACTACTAGTGGCTAGGTTTGAAGTATAGCGGCATGTGCAGAAATACTCTACACATATCTAAGTGCTTACATCTTTTTAAGTGTTTGAACTATAAGCATGATTAAAGTCGATGTTTAACACGTTCATGACTCGTTTGTGTTCTCTTTGTTCACGCGGCTTTCGCATGCAGAAATATGTAGGTACTTAAATAAAATATCTTGATAATTGTTAAGATAAATGAGGCTTTACACCTACTGCACCCAAATAACCATATCTTGATATTGTAGAATACACTGATAACTCATATAAACAACCAAACCCATGAAAAACCAGGAAGTTAGGTAATTTCAAGGTAAAAATCCGCTTATGGTGGATAATTTCTGAACGAACATTACTGATAACAAAATCCAACTTCGTTATACGAAATCTTAGATTAGATTAACGAATAAATTTATTACTCTCAACCTAATTTAATACACTTTTCAATTACCACTTTATTGTGCAGATAAAGTTACTGGTGCAAGATTGTTTCATTATATTTTTATACTACCAAATGGGCTGTGCTCATAATTGTAAGAAAAACTAAATACTAAGGATACTTAGTGTATATCAGTTTGCACTTGTTAGTAAATGCCCATGAGATCGGACAGACTCACGACAGATCAGGACAGATCAGACTGATTAGATATTATTTCGCTATAAAGGAACTGCTTATTATCTTATGATAGGCACAAGTTCCAGACTACAGTCTGCTTGATTATAGTGACGAGACGGTCTCCTTACTTAAGGATGAAAACACTTAAATAATCATTTTTTAGCCTCGAAGGGATATAGACACGTATGTTACTTATCAACGTTTGTATCAGATTCGATAAAAGCTTAAAGGAACACTCGGCTGCTGCATGTTTCGATTGTTCTTTTATAACCTACTTGTTATTTAAATAATCTACTTGATAAACATTGAGGAGAAGTCGTTATTGTGTTTAGGGCCTAATTTTATTATCACAGTATTTGATTTCATCGTAAAACATTTTGAAACAGTTAATTACCCTTGAATTGATTGCAGATAAAAGAGGCAAGATATGATGACGCAATCAAGGCTCTCAATGACGCTATTAATTTTAGCCCGAATAGAGCTGGACTGTCGCTTCTGGGATTCTGCTATTTCAGGACACAATCCTTTATTGAAGCAGCAAATTGCTACGAGCAGTTAGCGTCTATGCATCCCGATATACCTGAGTATAAACTCTACTTTGCCCAAGCATTATATCAAGCATCTATGTTTGAGGAATCCTACAAAATAACAATGCAGATTCAAGCGCCTGAATTAGAAAGAAAAGTAATTAAATTACAATCGGCCATCAAGTACGGAGAGGAAGATACAATAACAGCAAAAGGACTGGTTGATTCTTATCCCCAAGAAGATCCGGACAAGGATATCAACCTTGGTTGTTTGCTATATAAGGAAAATCAGTACGAAGAAGCTTTGCAGAAATTTTCACGGAGCCTTAACGTGGTGGGATTCAACGCCCACCTTCACTATAACATCGCACTGTGTTACTTTAAACTTAAAGAATACCCACAAGCATTAAAACACATAACGCTTGTCATTGAAAAAGGGATTCGCGACCATCCTGAACTGGCTGTGGGTATGCAAGCTGAAACTTCAGAAGTAAAATCTGTAGGCAATACGCTGACTCTACACGAAACTGCTCTTACTGAAGTATTTAACCTCAAAGCAGCTATTGAGTACCAGTTAAAAAACATTGAAGCTGCGCGGGAAGCTTTAAATGACATGCCTCCGCGTCATGAACATGAACTAGATGCTGTGACTTTACATAACATGGCTCTAACATCTATAGATATAAAACCAACTGACGGTTTTGAAAAACTACACTTTTTGCTGCAGCAAGATCCTTTTCCAGCAGAAACATTTGCTAATCTACTACTTTTGTATTGTAAGTTTGAGTATTATGACCTCGCGGCGGACGTGTTAGCTGAAAATGCTCAATTCACGTACAAATACCTGACTCCATATCTATATGATTTTTTGGATGCTATTATCACGAGCCAAACATCACCAGAAGAAGCTTTCCAAAAATACGAAGATATTGCTTCAAAACACGCTGAACAGTTAAGAAAACTAACTAAAGTTGTACAAGAAAGTAGATCTCAAGGTGATAACGACCAAGTAAAGAAAGCTGTTGTCGAGTATGAAGAAGCATTAGAACGATACATTCCAGTGGTTATGGCTCAAGCTAAAATTTACTGGGATATGGAAAACTATGGACAAGTTGAGAAGATCTTTCGCAAATCTGTTGAATTTTGCAACGAATCTGATGTTTGGCGGTTAAACGTAGCTCATGTGCTATTCATGCAAGAAAATAAATATAAAGAAGCTGCAAGTTTCTATGAGCCAATTGTTAAGAAACAGTATGATAATATTTTAGATGTAAGTGCAGTCGTACTAGCAAACTTGTGTGTATCCTACATAATGACTTCTCAAAATGAAGAGGCTGAAGATATAATGCGAAAAATAGAGAAGGAGGAGGAGCAGCAAATATTCGAGGATCCGCAGAAGAAATTCTATCATCTGTGCATCGTGAATTTGGTCATCGGCACATTGTATTGCGCTAAAGGCAACTACGAGTTCGGAATATCAAGAGTGATCAAATCCTTGGAACCGTTTAATAAGCGTTTAGGTACAGACACATGGTTTTACGCTAAGCGTTGCTTTTTGTCATTCCTTGAGAACTTAGCTAAACACTTGATAGTTGTTAAAGATAACACTATAAAAGAATGCATGATGTTTCTGGAAGGTTGCGAGACATACGGCAGACGAGTGAGTACAGTAATCGAGAACCCTTTCCAAGAAGAGGATGCTCATACAAAGGCCAAGCAGACGGTTACTTATGAAGCACGTTTATTGCGATACATGTTTTATAAACTAAAGAATATTGATGATTCCGTTACTATAAATAAGTATGAAGATTTAAAATAAACAGTTACCTGAAGCGATAGGCTTTTTATCTTTGCCAGGTTTTCGAGCATCTTTGTGCTTAAGCACAAAGGTTCGTTCTTGACCTAAAGATATTGAGGCTATGGGATAATTCGAATCCAATTCTGGTTCGTTATCTCTATGTTCACCCATATGATCATGCCCGCTTCTGTACCTAGGCGTTAAATAAAGAGATTATATTATAGAAAATATGTAACTATAGACTCAGATAATTACTAAGTTTAAGGAGTTTCTATTTTTTTTTTTCTATTAAAACATTAGTCTAATACTACTTCTAATTAAATAATTGTATCTATGAAAAAAAAAAACACGAATAACTCACTTGTTCACCAAAACGAAATCATATTTTATGCCTTTTAGAGAAAAAAGGAATTCTCTCAACGCTAAGACTGGAGCTGGCCATTGTAAAGCTGGAACTGTGAGACCAGAATACGTGTAAGTAATACCTGGATCACCGTAGGCAACTTGCTGTCGTGGTAAAGGATACTCTTTTCCGAACACCCTAAAATAAAATCAGCTTTTAAAACGATAAGATAATAGATACAAACATTATTTATATATAATAAAGTTACATACATATGCTCTCATCTATATCTCCGAAGCGATTAGATGGTCTGTGACAACTTCTTAAAATGTCGCCTACTGGCTATGACTAATTCTTTTCTGTTCTAGTTAGGCCCGCTACTGTTTTTAAACTATTTGGTGTTATGACTATCTTTAGTAGGTTCAGTGAGAGCAATAATTCTAATAATATTCACTTTGTTTTAAATAAAATTAAGTTAGGTTTAAACACCTAGTTAATAATTGAATCTCTTTGGAACGCTGACCACTTACGTTCTTCGTTTTCGCTTTCCTGCCAGTTTATTGTCTTGTTAACGCATTTATTATTTATGTATTATTGTAGGTAATTGCGCAATAAGTACATCATTAAAATAAAAAGCGCTAAATATATTATTTTGAGTACATCAGTGTTTCTTCGGTGATGTGTTCCTTAGCAATTTTTTCAGCTGTACATGGTGTACATACTTTATATTGATCTAGTTGCAAAACAAAAACATTATTCCAAAACATTATTTCGCTTTGCTACCGAATAAAATAGAGGCAACTTGTGTTTGATTATATACGCTAATCAAATCGAAATATTAGAGAAATTCAATTGTGACTTTGAAATAGCTGTTATAAATGTAACAGAAAACATATACTTATACAGATAGCAACAACATGATTTTATCATTTCAATAAAAATGTCTGGAAAAAAGCCCTAAATTTGACTGACAACAGTGAACGCCGAAATTTAACAAGAAAAGCATCTTTGTTGCCTCTGTTGCCAAATTTTTACCTACTGCCTGCCTACATGTTGCCAACATGTATGAGACAAAACTATTGCCATTAACTGGGCATAGACTGTATAAAAACTGTCTGTCTATAGACTGTATAATAGTACAATCCCTTATTTGCCTTTGACGACCCCCGCGGAAGCGATGGGTTTGCCCTATTCTGTTCCACCAACAACCACATAATTAGGTTCGAAATGTATATTATCATACTATAAAAAATTTCAATTATTATTCGGGCCACCTACTTACTTTATTTTTGATAAATCTCCAGTAAAATATTCCAATGTTTCTTCTAATTCTTGAAACAGTTCATTGGCTAAATTTCTCGGTATTGGTAATGCATATTCTAGATAAAGATCTTCTTGTTTTATAATTTTCCAGTCAACTACCAAGTTAACTTCCTTTAATTTCTCCATTCTGCCAACAGAAATAAATAGGAACTAGCAAGTGGCAACATATTTTTGACATTTTCAAAACTTACTGTGTCGCTAGGAGTATGTGTTCTGTGTTGACTAAAATTTTAGAATTTAGAATAAATGATGTGGCACGGTACAGACTTAAGAGATTTAATTGAGGTTTATTATGTAAGTCACTACATCTACACTAATTTGCTTATATAGTAAGTTGCAACCACTGGACTGAAACTCACCGATTTCTTGAAATATATAATTGTATTTGTTTATAAACTTCTCTCCTACCTAATCCAGATTCTTTGATGTTGCCAGTAAAGTGATGAAATTGGAATATACACCCATTTGATAGAGTGGAATAGTAATTATAAACAAAATAACTATCATCTTACACACGGTCATTTATTATGAGTAGAATGTTACCATACTTGTTTTTACTATCCTCTATTTTTTTTTTTAATGACCCATTGATTTACGTTAGCAGGCGCTGGTATATGTTCAATACCGTTTCATCTTGTATTCAAAAACTATTCTGAACGCTCGAATAACTAAAACTAAAATGATTCGGAACCAGTTACACTACATAAATAATTAATTTCGAATGACGCGAATAAAAGTCGTTACCAATTGCAACAGCAGAAATGAGTATAGAAGGTACCTACTATAATTATCAGTCTATGCTAATGCACATAAGTCTACCAGAATGACATTCCAGGATATTTTTAAGTAGTGTTCTTTTTTACAATTTACCTAATATTAACTGTTATCTGGCATCTCAAATAAGAGTTGACCATTAGGTAAGTTGGAGCGAGACGACAAAGTTCTATATAGACGTATATATTTAAGAATTTCATAAAAGTAATTACTCGATGCTGGTCGAATCGACTAACTTTTGTTGACTCAGTTGCCACAATAAAAAAAAGAAAAGGAAGTTGGAGGATTTTTATTATTGCAAATTGATTTTTCCTCACAGGGATTCCCAATACCACTGTTCGGCAAATCATAGGTTAAGGCTACAGCAAACGAAGGTGTTTCTTCTACGACTGTTAAGTTTCTCTTCATAAAAAGTAGCCTATACCATATAGGCTACTTTTTATGAAGAGTGTGTATGTCTTCCTTTGTTTATTACATCAGACTGTAATGTAAAAATATTTTCAGTATGGAGGTTATTCGTTAAAAGGTTACGTAATAAATTAATTTCCTCATCATATCTATTCACCTAGTAAATTGTATGAAAGTATATTTCCAAGTTCAGAAACCAACTAATATACTACTTATTGTATAAATACCAAAATAGTATCAAGATTGTTTAATGCAATTTCTCTAGTATTGCACGCTACGAATTTCGATTTCCTTATTTCTGGTTCCATGAGATTCTGGTTAGAGGTATACCTTTGCGTACATACTATTAATATGAACATTGTGTTAGGTTGCTGCTTGTTTATTTTAAATATGAGAAACTGCAACTTATAATTTACTAATTTAGTATTGGGCAAACTGATCACGAAGGACGCAATGCCGGATAATTTGAAGGCCTATGCGAATCTTGTTGCAGATGGAATAAGTAAAACTCTACTTTCAGGTGTTTATCGTTGCTACATAATGAATTTGAATTACCTGTTTAAAAGGACAACTTCTGCACTAGGAGTTATTCTTGTTGAGTTTACAAATATACAATTTCGGACTAGCGATCAAGTGGTTGCGGGTCCGAACCCCACCACATGCATACTGAAAACACCCCTAACAAGCAATTAGCTTAGCTAGTTAACAGGAATACTAGTAGTGTTTGGCACGTTGCTATTTTCTTTATTTAAAAAGGAAAATAAAAACATTGCCCGGGCTAGGCCACTAAGTTGCCGCGCCGAATGTTCAGGGCTCGATCCCTACATAGGACAACAGTTTGACAATACTCAAATATTTGAATGTTTGTAAAGTCCCTAAAAGGCCGGCAAAGCAATTGTGACTCTTGAGCTGGGCGGTGATAATCACTTACTTAAAAAATATAGGAAATAAGTCCCAGATAAACTTAACCCTACTAGTTATCAATACCGGTAGTGCTGAGTATAATAAGTGCTCCCTAGTATGGGAGATGTCTTTTTAAAAAACATATAAATAGACAAATAATTTTGAGTTTTTTCTACGGTGCACAAATTGAACCCACGAACTCTAACTGAGCAGTAAGAACCAGTAACTACTAGACCAACAGGATGAACGTAAAACTGTAAACGATAAGTTTACATACTTCAAATCACTGGCGTGAACAAATTATGGCTCACTGATCTTTCGGTACCAGAGGTATACCCTTGGGGAAGAGCAGAGAAAAGTGGGAACAACTGATTGACAATTCCACACAAAAAACTTTTAACGTCACGATCCTCATGAATAAAGAACACAACAGAAAAATAAACTTAAGCTACCAGCGCCTTTTCTTTTAAAATAATAGCTAGAAATCAGAGTACTTAGTTTTAATTAGGCAATTGGAATTAACTCACACCAATTACCTAACATGAGAGAGAAAAACAACAGAATAGGTATAAAAATATATGTAAGATAATATGTAGGACGCCCACAGGCCAGGTGGAGTCACGATATGCGCAAGATGGCTTGCAGGAGCTGGATGCGAGAAGCTGAAAATAGATCGAAGTGGCGTGAAATGGGAGAGGCATATGTACAGCAGTGGACTGCGATAGGCTGATGAAGATAATGATGTTGAAATAAATGAAAGCGTTTTAGCATAGTAGCACACACTGGGTATTCGCCAGTATAGAATATAGCTCACTATTATAAAATCAAAATTTATTCTCAAACAACATGCGTATCGAAATACAAAACTCATATAAAATTAATATGACGACGGCGCGATTGGTAACATGGACGTTGATACAATATTTTTATTATTTTCCATAAACCTTTGAAATGCTTCTGAACCCGTTAGAAATTTTTGGCTCGTTAAAGGTAAATCTAAAGCTGCTTTCGAAACAAATGTGCCAGATGTTGATGTTCTTGTTTCATTAACAACAGTAGTTGAACTGAAAATAAAATAATTATTTAATCAAAAATCAATAACGATAATGGCTATGGCTAAATCGACTCTTAAAAATGTAAATAAGACACTTACTTAGAAAAGTCCAATAAACAGTCCTTATCAAAATATACCGAATACTCTCTGATCCTTCTTATAGTGTCACCATTTTCAAAATCCGGTTCGCAGTCATACTCATACAACTTTTCAATTAAACCATCTTTATCTTTAACTGTCCAAACATACTCTCCGGGCAGTCCTTTCAGCTTTGGTGCTTCAGTACAGAATGGTAACAAAGAAGTGCTTCCTAAAACTTGTGTACAACTTGAACATGTCCGACTTCCAACGTGGAGTTCTTGAGTTGCTAGATCAGCTAACCCACAGCTTGATGCCTTCGTTTTTGCCATTTGAGATTTACGGTTTAAAAAGGTATCAATTTCTGCTCCTACATCTGAATTTAATAGATTGTCTTTACTCTTCACAATAAAACGGCTACAGTATGCTCTAAGATCATTGTTTTTAGACTTGTATACTTCATTCACTAATTCCAAAAGATTTGTTGACGCCTCTTCCTTTTCTTTTGTTAGCTTTTTTAGACGTGACTTTAAAAACACGTTTTCTTGATGTGTAACAAGATACAGTTGTTGAAAACTCACGTACCTGGATCTATTCTCTTTAATAGCTTTCTGTGTGTTCTCTATATGCCGTACAAGTCTATTTTTGGCCAT
This sequence comes from Tyria jacobaeae, assembly GCA_947561695.1. Lineage (NCBI taxonomy): Eukaryota > Metazoa > Arthropoda > Insecta > Lepidoptera > Erebidae > Tyria > Tyria jacobaeae. The sequence continues at coordinate 20,958,230 of OX387217.1, read as the reverse complement.
ATTCTCTAATTGATAGTGCATTCTTATATTCTTGTTCTCATGTATAGCTGCAATCAAGAGCTGCGCTAAATTTTTTCTTTCTTCACCGAGATCTTTTATTTTTTTTAACAGAAAATGATTAGTTTTTTGTTTTTGTGTTAGTTTTAACATCATCGCGCTGATTGCGTTTATTGATTTACATACAATACTTTTGAAATATCCCCACATCATTTCGTAAACCAATGTTGCATTTCTGTTGGCTTTTGCGACGGCTATTTTTGAATATTCTTGTAACTTTTTAGCATTCGCGCTAGTGAAGACAGTAGCTAATTCTCGTTTTGTCAAAGAATATAATTCACTCATCCTCTTGTACAATGACACAACTAGAGCACCAGCAAGGAACATGATCCCGTATAAGTACACCATGCCGGTTTGTTTATCACATAGGCAGTAAATAAAACTCAAAGGTGTTTGTGTGTTTAATTTGAATTTAAGTTTTTCTGGTAATGTTCTATTTTTGATATTGCTCATTACCAATGGTCTGATTTGAAAATCTGAAACGAGCCAGGTCAATAAGAAAATGTTTGTGTATTAAGCTCTCTCTCTCTCTCCCGTTTACTAAGTACTTAGTTAACTATATAAACGATTATATTTTTTTTTGTCTATACGTTGCCAGAGGTACAGAAAGGAACATAAGGTAATAAAAAGAAGGCATAAGTTCGAAATTTATTCGACAGTAGGTAAGTAGGTACCTACATTATTTTATATCACTTCACCAGTTTACTGAATAAAACGAACACCAGAGATTGCTATACTCACCTCCATCAGTAATATCTTTGTTTCTTTTGATAAATATGTCGATGCAACACATTGCCATCCACATAATAAAAGTCAAACCAAGTAGCCACTTGAAGGCAATATACATTTTAAAAATACGAAAACCCTTTGAACTGTAGATATTACTTGACATGTAAAATTAAAGAATAGTACCACTTTTACCGTAAATTTATAATAATCTAAAGATAGCATATTTTGAAAATGATGAAACCTCTGTCAAGTTGTGACATATTCGCAGTGAACGCGTTGGCATTTCTATTTATTTTTCTTTTACTCTTATAAAGCTCGGCTCGATCCATGCAAAGAGCTTGCCTACGGTATTTATTTTCAATAGACCGTAATGAGGTATTTTTAAAATGTTTTTGTTATAAAATATATATATATGGAAATGAACGGCAAGAGATTGGGTGGCCATTTTCTAGTCAACTCAACTAAATTAATTTCATTACAAAATAAAAATATTTACTAATAGTTAAGGTACAGCTTAGTCATACTTACTTTTAAAAGAGTAAGTAAAAGAAGAAGGTTTTAAAGTGTTTTAATTATTTACACCGCCTTCAATGTGCCTATCATGATACATCCAAAGCTGTATTATTCCTCCCTCAGTTATCCTTGTCATGAAGAAAGCCAATTCACTTGAACTATTAACTCCATCTCCCCTAGATCTCCTATCTAAGATAACAGTAGGTATAGCTGAAAATACACCTAAACAAGAAAACAACTTAAGCGTTAACGAACATTAAAAAAAAACACCGAATAGACACCCTTCTTTCTGAAGTCGGTTAAAAATACTTAGTAAATGCTTCACATCTTTAAAATCATATCTCTATTATCTGTTTTCTTCGTATCAACTCTAATAATTCAAATTAAATAAGCAAGCAACATAATTAGAACTGCTATAATGCATATGTACCGGATACTAGGATAAAAATATTCCCCTTAAGTTTCATAACAAAATTACCTTTGCTAATCAGTCTTTAATTTCAGCTAATTTTAACATATCGTGATTTAAAACTTAAGTGTGGGTAATTACACTTACACAGAATCACGAAATGCAGCAAGTAGCAAGATCTCACAATACAATTAAATTAACTTGTTGTTATACAACTTTTGTTATTAAATATTATAAATAATGTATTATTTGCGATCTTAAACGAATATAAAAGTCGATGTATCGCGCAAGTCTTTCACAACAAACGATCAAAAATCATCGAGGATCGATTCCCAAGACATCAGCGAAAATTAAAATAGAGGTTATTAACGAAAAACTACGTATACATATATATATATTCAAAATATATAAACTATATATTTGAATGCACTGCAAAAACTTTTACTAAATATCTTAACCAATTTAAAGAAAACCTTTTTTCAAATGAATTGGTTACACTCAAGTTTGCCGAAGCCTCTAAGGTGGTAAAGTAAAGAATCGCTAGTAAAGAAACATACCGCTTAATATGTATTATTATTAATTTCGAATCGATTTCAATAATTCTTTTTTATTGCATTGGTTTTCCTAATCTAAGTCAAGGTTGTTCCAATTCAATGTAAAAGAACATATTCCAAATCTAAAATAGAAAATCTAGGAATAGATGTTACACGTTATTTGAGTCACAATATCTTCATTTCTGAATTGATTTCAATATTTTTTTATTGAATTGATTATACTCAAGGTAATTTATAATGACAAGCACAGAAAAGTTGGTTGTTTAAAAAACATATTATATTAGTAATTAGATACCTACTAGCTGCATGCATCAGATACAGATTAAATTTACAATTCCAAATTTCTCATTATTGCAAATAGGTGTCTATGCCAATGCAACACCCCACTTACTCTCAGTCTATCTTACAAACATAATCAATTATATGTAAAGAAAGACAGGTTACTCTCATACTGGACGGCGTCCGTTGTTGCTGTATGACATGACGTACTTATTTATAAGTGTATACACACATTACGACTTTTTCAGTGGTAGAGCCATGCTTAGGCACGAATGGGCCGGCTCGACCGGTGCGATACCACGGCCTCACAAACCGGTTGTGAAGTAACGCTTGCGTTGCATTTCCCCGAATTGAGTAAGGTTTCCGGAGGCCCAATTCCCCCTCCCCCCTCATCTCCTTTCTCCTTTTTTCCATCTCCTCGTCCCTCCTCTCTTCTTTCCGCTCCCTGCATCCCTCATCCCTCATCACCCTCAAAGGCGGTCAGCGCACTTGCGACTCTTGAGTTGCAAGTGTCCATGGACGGCGGTGTCACTTACCATCAGGTGACCCGTCTGTTCGTCTGTCCCACTATAGTATAAAAAAAAAAAACTTCTGAGAAGCTTCTGATGGGTAATAAATGTTCCGTAAAAATATATGTATTAAAAACAAAACAATGAAGAAAATTTACTATAGATTTGTTTTCAATCAAAATATGTATAGTTACCATAAACACAGTATGTATTATGAATCTTTATACTGTAATAAATATGCACAGATAAAGAAGGTTATACACGAGTTCGAATCAAAAAGTTCTTAGAAGCAAGTACATAAATAATGATTTATGTTATAGTTGGAGTAGTTTTATTCAGTATTTAAGTAGTAAGTAGTGTTCAGTATTAAAATTAAATCACTTGGTTTCATGAAATCTTATAGCCTGTATGAATTTCCTGCTATTGCTTATACTTTCCAATCCATCTGTATAAGCAATATCTTTCCTTCTCTTTCTATCCTACTTTTCCTGTCAATATACTCCAATTTTCCAATCCAATACAAAAATTGCTCGAATGACGGCAACAGGATTGCTCCCTATTACGTATATGATACTAGATTAGATTATAATAGACAAATTGGGGGCGTTAATAACGTAACCACGTAAATGGTACTTAAATATAATCGCGAAAATGTGGGCGTTAAATACGCCTCTGCCTACAGGCGAGAGTGTATGTATGTGTACGTTATGTATGTATATTTTTTGGGAATTGATGTTACGCGGCTGTTCTGGGTAGTAATGGGTAACTCTATAATTTTAGACGAGGATGAGGAAGTACCTCATATTAACTCCCGAGGTACTCTCGAGGCACACCTCATTTAAGGTGAGAATTTGCTTGACACTTGAACTAGTTTTCACCTCACAAGCATCTCGCCTCAAAAAAGTGAGTCGAGCACGAGGTCTGGCCTCAGCACATCTGGCATCGTTTCTCTCATACACATCATTATGTTTCACTCAATTACCAACCTTATTCGTGTTATGATTTTTAGTTTCTGCATTATCTAAATAATTTTCTACGAAACTTTACACGCTCATGCTATCTCATAATTTATTATTTCGAGCAACACTGGTAATGCCGCATGCCGCGAGGATAAGCTACTTAATAGAAATATCAATATTATTTGATTACATACAGCCATACAATAAATTCCTTGGCTATTAGTTCGTGTAATCGGGAAATCGTGACTCACACCTCACTCATTTGTATACTAACAGTGTAATAATCGACTCGCTCATTCGACAATCGTCATCACTCCCTCACACCTCACGCACAAAGCGGAGAGCGTGGCCATATCTCGCGAGAACGAGGACCGAAGAGCATTTGCTCTCCCAGCTGCACCACCTCATTGTCCTCATTTGAGGAGAATAAGGTGGTTCATTGTTAATGTTTGAAGTAACTCTTTCAATTTTACGTCACAAGTACCTCAAATGACAAGCAACTTATGAGTGATGAACGCATCACTAGTTCCGGATGTTGAGCTCGAATGAGAAGCAGCTCCTGCATAATAGTAATATCAGCATATCTATGAAATAAAAACCATTGCTTCATCACTGCGTGTAAATGAATGTCATAAAAATATAATTCCTTATACAATACAATGAGCTACCAGTTTGATTTTGTCTAGACTATAAATTGTCCTATGAAGCAGGACCAGCCCCAGGAAAGAAAACCATGACAAAATACAAATATTACGTTCTTATAAATATTTAGGCGTGGTATGTAACTCCTTCATCCTTATTTAACTTGGACACATAACATACAACTCTTGCATTTTGGTAATAATATTAAAACTCCTAAAACGGATATGCCTTGAAGTGTTTATTCGCTAGCTTCTATTGACCAACTAAATCAAATAACGATAATTGCCTACATTTTCCTGCAACAATTAGTATGCGCACAATAGTTCGCGTCTGTTTTTTTTTTATATGATATCATTGCACATAATCAATAATGCGACATACTCTAGGTTTCAAGGCTAGAGTTAAGCCTCTCTCTGCTACAAAAAGTCAATATGGAAACAATATTTTTTATTAATTAAAAATAAACCTTATGCATCAACAAATAATTATACTAAATTGTATTGTGCCTAATCTTTTAATCTGAATAGTCTCATTATTTTCACTCTAACTGCTAATTTGAGGAGGGCAAAGTTCTTTTTGTACCATTCTAGATTGTAGTTTAAGTGTAACTTCCAGTTTTTGTCAAGAAAAGCTTTATAGAACACACTCATTTCATCTGCTGTTAAGTTTTGTTTGTCAGCTGGCAAGTTCTTCTTCACATAATCTTCTCTTTCCTGTAAGTAAAATAAACTAAGTTAGTTATATAAATAAGGGTTATAAGTTTTGCTGGACTCTAAGGAATAAATGACTCCTGGCTGAGCATTTCAATAATCTGGTAGTGGCTTAATCTAATCTGAAAATTTATTATAGTTAGGAGCTAAAATATTTTTTAATAATATAATATATTTTCATACACACAGGCCCAAACATTTGCTTTACTGCTCATTTACCCCGGTGTGATGTAATGCACATTTGCATTACATCACACCGGGGTTTTCGGTGGAACGGTGTGTCGGAATCGGACCGACTAAAACCACACGGTGTGCCATCCTGCGCCTAAAATAGGAGGAATCCGGGAACAGCTTTGGTAGGACATCCGGACCCCTCCTAGCGCCTGTTGCCCGCAACAGCGCTGGCACCACCTCCTGGTAACTCTCAATTAGGCAACATCCAGACACACCAGGACGTCGCCTCCTCGCGGCTGGCCATATGACGGATGGAGGGGAAAACCCGTCCCGACCACCCGCGGCCACACTCAGGGCGGCATGAGGCGCTGCTAAGAGCGCCTACGCCACCCGGTGAGTTCAGGTTTGCCCTAACCTTCAGCAAGTTCTTGGTTTACACAGCTAATATTTGATACTATTTATCAAACTTAAGAGTAAGTTTCTTTATCAGTTAACTGGGACAAGGTAAGAATGAAAAAAAAAGTTTTGAAAAACTAACCTTTGTAGCTGTGTAGCAATAATATTACTGCCTATTATAACAGCATACAGCAGTTGCCAAAAGTCAGGGTTGTAGAGGAGTACAATTTGTTGTGTTAGTTTATTAAAAAATAAGAAGGGGTAGTAATTGTTGCAAAAATCTGATCAAAAATCATCTTGGCCTATAAAAGTAGCAACACCTTATTTGTCATTTAGAATATTTCTAGAAATGGTATTTAGGTGATGTTAGTATCTGATATGGAAAGGGTTCCACATAAAACCGGTGTTGAAGATGACATGTTCACTATCTGCGGATCCTCTCAGAACAATAGACAGGGTCTCGCATATATATATGACAGCATCTCTTTAACATAAATTTTGCAGTTGAAATTGTACACATTTATTTTAGTTATACAGATAATTAAATCAATTATGGCGTCTTTGTTTTCATGCATATTACTTCTCGCATGTCTTGTGTATGAGGTAAAACTGTAGAGGTTTACCTGGTAAAATCTTAAATTGTGTTGGGTCCAAAATTTTTGATTCCATTCTTGAATATCTGCTCTCAACTCTCTGTATCTCTTTTCTAACGGGGTTTCATTAAATGGTTCTTTAAAGATTACCGTTCTTAAATTTGACACAGGATCTGGTGGTCCCACCATATCACTGCTAATTTTCCTCGGGTTCGGCGGTTGTATTGATTTCGTGTCTTTCGTAGTACTTGTACATCGCACACCCAGAATACATAGTCTATGTATATCTACAAGAAATATCCTAGACGAAATCATGTTAGATAATTATTATTATAATAGGATCACATTTTCTAAACAACCAGCGCAATCACAAGTCGCAATATCAACTGTCAAAATCAGCTGTAAGGAAATGGAGATTGTTGTTTTTTTTTTAATACAAGTACGCTCCATTTCACTAGTACTTTGGCAATATGTTATATTGACTTAGAATTAGAAATCATATTGTAATTATTCACATTACGTTACAACATGGTTTCAATGTTTAACTGATTATCATAAAATAACTCAAGAATTATATTTTTTTTTTAGACTGGCGATTGTTCAATGCAGTAAGTGGTTTTTATGCTGCTGCGCAGTATGCTGCGATTTCCTGAAATTCAACCAATGAGGTGTTTCTTTAATGCAATTACGTTTAAATTTACAAGTAAATTATTGGTGCCATGCTCCAATGTCATCAGTAATAAACGAATGAGAACTCATCTTGTTTCTAATCTGTCAATTTTTTCACTGTCGTATTATGTAAAGGTGTAAAATATCATTTCTATTTAGATTAAAAATTTAACATTTATTGACCACGTGAGTATCTGAAGTATTTTAAAAAACAGGCTGAACAATAAATAAATACAAAATGGCCAAAGAAAAGGAAAAAAGTCCTGAAGAAATATACGCCGCTAAGTTAGACATGTGTATAACTGACGGCATTGTTAAATCAGGTAAATTTGTTATCGAAGGCACATCTAATGTGTATGCAATTACAATATTATATTAACATATGGAATATTTAGCTAATGTTGCTTAACAGTTGTTACTTTAATGTCTATACATTTCCCCCAGCTCGTATATTTGTCAAGGTTTATGTATCGATATTCACCAATTTGTTCTAAATTATGCTACATTTATAAATTACAATTTGGGTCCGAAGTACTGATTTATATACCTATATATTTTAAATATACATATTTCTATTAAACCACAACCAAGAAAAGTGAGTCTGATGTTATGTTATATGTTGCATGATATCTGTGAAATTTGTAAAATTTACACAGCATATCTGAATAGTCGCTTACTACTATATGTAATATTTGTTTATTCATATCCTCTCTGCTCTGCTTACTTTAGATACTGTTCAATATTATTATTTTATCCATTATCTGCAGGAGGTGGAGTCCTACTTGGTGCTTTGACATCAATGTTATTCCTTGGTCGACGGAGATGGCCCGTCATAGCTGGGATGGGATTTGGTATTGGACTTGCCTACGCCAACTGCGAGTATGAATTGAATCCTAAAAAAGACAATACACTATGAACACCATTATTGTAGTAATCAGGTAGGAACTACATTTAGAGTATTGTACATGCTACTGCTAAATAAGGTGTGCTTTTTTCTTATTTTAAATCATCTAGATTTTGGTTGAAAAGCAGTAATTCAGATTTACAAACAAGTCTTTTTAATATGGTTAGAAATAATTGATTTTCTATCTCTCTTTTACGTCTTTCCAAACAGTAAATTATGTTATGTACTTTCTAAGTAGACATGTAGTAACATGTACAAGTTATCCAATCTTATCTTTAAATAAAAAAATCATCTTTACATTTGCAAATTGTAATATTCATTGTAGTTGTCATGTTATCAAAGTTTGACTGTAACATTTTATCTATTAACAATATAATAGAATGATTTTCATTCAATGTTAATAATGTTGACGGACTTTGCCTTAGTGTAATTTATTTTAAATAAGTGTATTTACTAATACATTATTATTTATATGAACCACAACATACAATTAGCATTTATTCTCAGTTAAAAGGGTTCATTAATTTTTATTGTATATGTATATGGGTTGATAAGTTTGTATTTTTGGTATGTATTTAAATTTTTATTTACTGTATTCTAAACCTGAAGTATAGTGTTGTATTAGATAGATATCCATGCAATATAACACCTACTATTCTTCTAAACAAAAACCTATTCATTTACTACTAGAGCTGCTATTAAGTTAAACTAAAACAAAACATGCCAGTGGTAAAAATGAATGAAATACTCATAAATTAATAAGGTGGTCTGTGACTTCATACAGTTTTACCAAACATATATTTGGTTTTTCTAGAGATACTAAATTTACTTAAAAATCATTATCTGATTTATAGAGTTCTGTTCTAAAACCTTTTATATCCTGCTGGTTTTATAAAATATATTTATTATGTATAATGATAATTAAAGAGATTCATAAAAAAATGTTATGTAGAACACTTACTTACATTCATTACTTCTAATTCCTGTCTTCTACTGGTTCTTAATTCGCCTTTTTTATTTATAGTATGGAGCTGTAATACCATTCAATTCAACTGACATCTGGTGGCCAACATGTCAACATTGTGTTACAAAGAGTAGACTAAATTATTTTAGAGAATATTTTGCTGTAATTATTATGTAATACATTACTCTTTATTGACCATGTGTTTAGTTTTCTTTAAGAATCACCTGTTTCCTGCAATTTTATTTGTGCCTTCCTGCAATATTTTGGTTCAGTAATATATGTGTTTATAGAAAAATAACTCGCAAGTCATCAGGATTGAACAATTTAAAAAAAAAACTTATCATTACTATCACTGTGACTTTCCCACTTGTGACAAGAATAATATGTTTAGTTGTGTACTCATAGTGTGTACCAAAGAGTAAACAAACACTAAGTATTAAAGTAACTATGCATGATTGTATTCAATTGCAATTTTTAAATTTTGTGAAAAAAGAAACATGTTATTGACGTGTAGTAATTTAATGTAAGGTATATTTACATATCTGTTCGTTATAAAATATGCTTCTATGCTTTTCACCTTCAACCCCTCGTTCTGATATGAAGTAAGACCATGGGTAAGTATAAGGTATAAGGAATGATTTACATGTCCCCATGTTTTTTGTATCTTAAAAAAGACCTCTATCAAATATCTATACTGTGGGTTCACTATATCTTTTAGGCATTATACTCGAACACCACACGTTGCTCCCATATAATCCCTTGCCTACAAACAAACGCCTGAAGCATACAAGTCTGTCCCGTTATCGAAAATAGATGGTCGACATCCATTGCTGGTAATTCTATGGCTTCCTAGGTTGTTTTTCTTTTTTTTTATAATGTAGGGGACAGACTTCACCTGATCATAAGTGACAACCGCCGTCGATGGACACCTGCAACTCAGAGTCGCAAGTGCGTTGCCCGCCTTTGAGGGTGATGAAGGGTAGGGAAAGGAAAGGGCCCGGTAGAGCTGACTATGGAGCTCTTTGCCCTCCCATACCTCCCTGCAATCATTAGTACTAAGTACTACAGGTTTGCGCCAGTTCTCTTTGGTCGGGGCCAGCGAAATAAGTCCATTGTCCATTCCTACTTCATTATAATGCACTTGGTGTGAAGAAAACATCCTCTAACTTTGAATATTGTGTAAGGTCTTACTGTTTAAAAGATCACACTCTTGGACTGCATTTATTGCTTACCATCAGGCAAAGTGGAGTCATTATGGTAGGCTTACAAATAAAAAAAAAACGAAGTTTCGCGGGATATACAACCTCATCACCGATGTGCGAGGATGGTACATTCAAATGCAGTCTGCAATGTACGGACACTTCTATCAAGGGCATCTAATTCTGTATTATTTGTGGATGTGCCAAGAAAACACAAGGGTACGGTCACGGTCTTTCCTTCCTGGCTTTAATTTTCTGAGGATAATTTCCAATGATGACAATGCATACATAAAAAGTTACAAGGATGTAATGATAATGGATGTCTTAAAAATACCTATTGTCTCGTAATCCAGATTTTTATCAGTTCTAAATAAAGAATTAATTGTAGGAACATCAACGGAACACGCACGTTAATATTATTTACTAGAAAGTTGTAGTTGTGTGGAGCCAAAGATAGATATATAGATAGATAGATACATTTTAAAACTCTTTGGCTCCACATAACTTACCACACTGTGAAAGGTGTTTTGTTAAGTTGAGGAACAGATAACAAATATCTAAAACATAATTTATTTCTTGCCTTAAATTAGAAAGATCTTTTATTTTGCAAATAATATTAAGCAGATGATATGTTTTATTTTGAGAACATTTTTTCTTTCTGCATTTTAAATATTTTTATTTTTTTGTCCGGCAGTCCTATACTTAGGCTATTGTGCAGGTTTACCGAGATTTCAATTTTCAAAGCTTATTTGTCTTGTTCAGTAAGGGTAAGACTTTAATCATGTGATTTGCAATGAAATGTATTATCAATTATCTGGTATACACATTGCCTTTTTATGTATTGCCTTGCCAATTTAATGAACAGAACTTCGGTTCCGTTCATTAAATTCAAATACAGTTATTGTAAAGAGCAAACAATACACAACAGTAAAGAACAATATTTAATAATTTATTGTACAAATCGATACTGGAATAGAGATAAGGGATAGATTTAGTGTATCTTAACAATAAAAATAATTTAAATACAACAATAATATTTTAGTATAAGAAAGCTTTACAAACAACCCATATACAGACACCCAACATAGCGGTATTTATAACTATAAAATGGCAACACAGGTATAAGAATATATGTACACCAAACATTATTTGGGAAACACAGTTATTGTGGGTTAAAAATTAAACCTATTAATTATACATGCTCAATTTTGCAGTTTTATCATCATGAAATTTTCATGACGAAATATTTACATGCTTGTGATTCCTAGAATGTAAAGTATTTGTAAAGTATTACTCCAGAAATGAAATATAGCAGTCTTCTCTCACTTTAAAAATATAACTAATTAGTACTGTTAATTCGAGGAATACATTTTTGCATTTAAATAGGAGGTGAGGCGAAACTGTAATAATAAACAACATGCACTAATAAATATATACTTAACAAAATTATTTCAGTTCGTAAAAATATTGAAAAAAATATTTTTCTTGGAAGAATGAATTATTTCCAGATGTGTGTTGCACATTTATTACAAGTAGAAAATATATGAACAAGATACCAATGGTGTAAATGGCGAATTCAATAATTAGATACACCACAATCCCATTTATATACTATATATACTTGTACAAATATTGTGTCTTATTTATCAACAATTTTAATTCCTTCGAAAAGAAAATGCAATTAATTTTTAACAAACACTGCTGTAAAGAAAAAAAAACTAAATTCATGTATTAAGCATCGCGATTTAACAAATAAGGAGATTATGAAATATAAAAACAAATAAAAGATTTTGGTAACTATATTAAGCTACCAACTAAAATAATTTATACAGTCCTATAGTAGTAAAATAATAATTTCACTTTTTTATATTGTGGCAAGAAGGCTCGCTTTTTTGGCTCGCTGTACCAAAGGCAAAATTATACAATTCATTTCATTCTAACCTCAAATAAAGCAATATAATTAACTTATAATAACTGAGATATATGGCTTCTTTTAGATGTTGGCGTCAGGAATCGTATACACTATGAAACCTGTGCCACACTATATCATTCCGATAAAAACTCCCGTTGCATCATAAAGATTTATTTTGCCGACCGCTAAAGCACATATAAACACTAACTACAAGAAAAATAATACGATAATATTTGGTAATATCTTTGACTAGTAAACTGTTTATGACAACCCATTTAACACAGGAACGACATAAAAATATCTTACTGATAAAATTAATATTGATACTATTTCAATACCAATAGTAGTACATGATATCGTAATTTTACAAAAATTGCTATGTAGGCTTTTTATATTACTTTTTTTTAACAAACAGGTCTACATAACGACTTTGTATATGGTAATAATTTTTTATTTGTTACGAGACGACTTTAAAACGAGATTTCATATATATGTTTTAAACTCAATGCATTTATCGCAGCTGACGCGATAGCGAATGAAAATGTTTTCGGTGGAAACAAAATCATTAATTTATTTACAATTCCATAACGTTGACTATTTCCTGACAGTTAACTTGACAACGTGTTGGGTGCCATTTTATGAGACAGTATAGAATCGGCTCATATTTCCACATTTGATATAATTAGCAGTATTATTGGTAGCATTCACTAGCTCGCTAGGCAGTATTACCAAGCGCGTAGCAACCAATGGTAGAATGTATAAGTCTTAATAAAAGATTTTGCTGTTGAGTATTGTCATTGACATGGATAATTTTAACTTGGTAGGACATGGACATGGATAATTTTACACACATCAATTTGATATCAGTTCATTTATCAGCTTCTATGGTCATGAATTCTCAAGTTTTATCCCAATAATTAGTAGTTTTTACTTCGTAACTGGCAATTCATAGCAAAACTACAAAATTCATTTGTCATATTCATTTTTTGTTTATGAGAAACTTACAGACATTTTGTAAAACCAAGTTTCCAATGGATCAGAGCACCAGCCTGAGCAGGCTCAACTAAAGGTAGTTATTGTCAAAAATCTCGACTATATTATTACTTGAGTCCCTACTTGTAAACCAGTGGACCCATTTAAGAACTTTTTTATTGTTTAACTAAGACTATTGATTTGTAAGTATACAAAATGCTGATATATTCTACGTATAGATTAGATTGATAATCGGCTGGTGGCCATATCCATTGATGATCACAACAATACGCAACAGCTCTATCAACCAACTACGAGGTGCAGTGATGTAATACTGTCGATATTTATTTTATATCTATCTATAGTCTAGTTATTGTGATGCCGTGAGAAAACTGCTAATTTACAGCTAATTTTATTTATTTTTATAAAAGTGTGAATATTTCTTGATCGTATTTTAATTTGTTATTTGAATTGAGACAAATGTTGCGGTATTATTAGGCTACAAAGATTTAGATTAAAATAACATTATTACTGTAAACAGAACTTGCACGAACTATAAGTGACTCAAGTTACACCAGGCCGAGGTCGGTTTGCGTCGCTGATTGGGTAGGACACGAGACGGTATACTGTGCCTAACATGAATAATCTTTTAGTAGAGTAAAGTTAGTAGTTACATAGTTTATTTTAGTTTATAATATTGTGATTATTGTTTGGCCTTAGACAGGCAGTGGAACAGGCCAGGAAGGGCCCGATGTAATCATCTTTTATTTAGTATATTTTCCATTATATTATCATTTCTCATCCAGTCTCAATTCAAATACATAAGTATTATAATTTAGCTTAGGTCTGTCGCAGACAGTCAGCCCGCCTACTTACTCTAGAGGCACTAATATTTGGCCTAAGGTTTTAATTATACTTCGATAGAATTGAGTGTTACTTTTAAAATACCTGTTTTGATTTATTTGCAAGTTAGCTATTATTCAATTCATTTTTGTAAGTTCCTGCACTGTGCGTTTAAGATAATGACGTCCACTTTACAGTTCATTATCCCTATAATCTCTTCCATCGAAATATATTTAAAACTGTAATATTAATGTAGTCAATGTGTCGATTTGTACTGTAACACCAGTCTATCGACAGCGAAACATTATAGAAAGGCAAACCGTTACCAATAACTATCACACTTATATTATCTATGGTCAAAACGGCAATAACCGGGCAGTTAATTTTCTTAATATCGAACATCAATCAATTTATATTTAAAATAAATGAATAACTCTATTTGAACGTTGGCGTGACTGGGAATAATAAAATAGAAAATACATTTCGTGTTTTTTGAAGTTTTACTCAACGCAGGAGGCTACATTTTGTCACTAAAGATTTAAAACAAACTATGGGATCAGTCTTTTGGGGTGAAAATAAGATATGTTTTTAATCTAAGAAATAAATAAAATTTAAGAGTCGGATTTTTATTGACAGATAGCTGCAAAAAACGTAGTAATGTGATCGATGAAAACTTTATTCAATTCCATGCAGTAGCTTTTGCGAGATGCGTGAACAAAAATACAAACAGGCAGACAGATAAACGAAAAAACTTTGGTTTTGGCGTCTGTTGCTCTAATAAAGAGCCCCCCCCATATTAATTTTTCTTCAATATCTATAATGTTCAGACATCAGCCTGTTACAACTTTATTATATGTAAGTATATACAGATATACATACATATAATAAAGCTACTATTTTCAGCAAACAGTTTCTATAAGCGATGGTTCAAAACAATAGATTCCATTTGATTGGGTTCAAACAAATTATCTCCTTTAGTTTTAGTTTTTAAGGTATTTCATAAAGTTTAAATTTATGTAGATTTGACTAGTGGATTATCAAAATAAAAAGATAAGTAAATTATCTTAAACAAAAGGTGTTGAATGATTAATTGCACTTACTTTTTATTTTTAGAAAATATCCATCTTTATATGATATTTAATTTATTAACTATTATACTAAGATATAATGAAAATAGTATTATATATAGCAACACAAATTAGACAATGTGGAACATGTTAAAGAAATTATGATAATGGGATGAAGAGTATTTTAATATTGATACACATATAAAAAAAAAAAAAAGAAAAAAAAAAAAACATTGATGCAATTTTATCGATTTGATTGATTAACAAACCATTCAATCGATATTATACTGACTGTAAACATAAAAGTACATCTCAATTAGGAGTGTAAATATCCCCAGTCACGCCAACCAACAAGAGAGCGACAGAGAAAAATAAACAAACATGATGCTCCACAGAGAGCAGGCTAGTTCACTTGGTGGTCATGTCGGGCCAGTAGTTGATGTAGTATCTGTGGGTGGAGCCCTCGAACAGACGGTCCAGCCAGTTCTCCAGGCCGTCTAGAAGATTCTCTGAAGAAACACAAATGTGTGTTAACCTTTCTAATATAAACCAAGGCAAGTGAAAGCTATACTGTAGCAATAAAATTATATGGCAGAAATTGTTTCAATGAGTACATTTTTTTTTCGTAAGACAACATTAAATGTATAATTTGATTATGGAGTTCGTAGAAACATATATTGCAAAGTGTCATTGATAAAAAAATAATAATTTTAAATGTATAAATACGAGGAAGAGCTGAGTTTATGTTGGGAGTATTGCATCACTTATATAAAATCCTTGCAAAGCAAGAGTTCGTGGTTCAGGACATGGATTAGATACGGATCTCTTATATCAGGTTGGTTGTATTTTATGTAATATTTGATAGTCATTACACTCAAGCCCCTGTCCCCGAAAAGGTAGGCAGATGTGAATTTAACAACCACATAATGGCAATTAGAATTTGATTCCTCTAACGTGATAGGGAGCTAGTCGGCGGCTAGAAAATTGGGAGTATATTGATAGAGAATGGGAGGATAGGCAGGGAAGGAAGTGTGAGTCCTCCGGGATTTCGGGATCCATAACTCAAGTGGCTGTTGGCGGGAGATCCGAGACCCTACTCTAATATAATTTCTAAAACTAATAATATAATATCTTCACACTTCTACATCCCACAAATGGTTGTCTGATCCCAAACTAATCGGAGCTTGTACTATGATTACCTCACTGCTGATATACATACATATTACAGATCATTTGCACCCAGATACAGAAAAAATATTGCTCAATATTTATCCGTGTGGGAATCGAATCCAGGATCACTAACCACTCGATCAACAGGGCAATCTACTTAAACCTTATAATATATGAGGTAGTTACCTTGCATAAGCACAGGAGGGTCGGGTGACTCATCAGCTGAGGAGGAGTCAGGCTCGGTGTGGAACCCGATGAACGCGCCCGCCTCTGGGTCACCCATCCCACTTTCACCTAAAGACCGCGTCATGCGACTCATGCGCTGAAAATTAATAATAGTGTAATTTTTTAAGAAGTATACCCAATTTTGAATTGCTTCGAGTTTCTATGCCTATGAACGTTCTTTAGATCTTTAAAATTACTAGCACAAATATTAAGTTAGTTAAGTCATCATCACCCGAGAAACTTTGCAATTGGCTCACCAGTTTTCTTACAGACAGAAGCATCAAGGTCGTTGTTGACGCTGCATGCTCCGACTCCACGTCTGTTAAGCCCACAAGGCTGTGTGCTATCACCCACGCTGTTTCTTTTGCATATCAATGACATGCTGCAGATTAGCAGTATCCATTGCTATGCGGATGATAGCACGAGTGATGTCCTTTACACCGGCCGCGCTAACATTTCTCGAGTAAACATCATCGAAAGCCGATCCAAACTTGTGTCTGAAATCGAAACTTCTTTATCAAAAGTTTCAGATTGGGGTCGACTTAACCTAGTCCAGTTTAACCCCAGGAAGACACAGGTTTGCGCGATCACTGCTAAAAAGATGCCATTGGTCGTATCACCTCAATTTGAGAGCACTTCCCTAACTGCATCAGCCAGTATCGGAATCCTCGTCGTCGATATTTCAAGCGAAGTCCAGTTTCGCGGTCACTTAGAGAGTAAAGCCATATTAACCTCGAAGAAGCTTGGTGTGCTAAACAGATCGAGACAGTATTTTACTCCGGCCCACCGCCTGCAACTTTATAAGGCGTAGGTTCGGCCGCACATGGAATACTGTTCTCATCTCTATGCAGGTGCACCCCAGTACCAACTTCTCCCTTTTGACCGCAATCAACGGAGAGCGACTCGCATCATCGACTGCCAAGATATTTCTGATCGACTTGACACCTTGGCGTTGCGTAGAGATGTAGCTTCACTCTGCATCCCCTATCGCTTGTATTATGTCCCCATACAACAACAACCCGAACAATTCCTCTGAACACTCCCGTGTTCAGAGGAATTGTTCGGACTTATACCAGCTGCAGGTTTCCGCCATCGTCCTACGCGACAAAATATCCATCCCCATCAGCTGGACGATTGGCACTCCACCACTGTGCGCTTCTTCAGAAACTTTTTGCCTCGCACATCCAGCTTCTGGAACAAATTGTCGCCTGCCGTATTTCCGAACCGATACGACCTTCAAGAAAAGAGCGTACTCCTACCTAAAAGGCCGCAACGCACTTGTGACTCTTGAGTTGCGGGTGTCCATGGGCGGCGGTACCACTACCACACTTACCATCAGCTGACCCGTCTGCTCGTTTGCCCTATCGCATAAAAAAAAACCTATTATCTCCATCTTCCCTTAGATTCACACCGTTTGATTCGCGTTCCATCGATGCTCCGATGACGATAGATTAACTCGTAACCGACCACCTGTCATGTCATTAATTTCAGGTCTTTCTGTTATTTGGAAACTAATAGGTTGTGGAATAGTAGTTCGGAGATAGTGGTCAATGTAGGTTGTGGGATGTCGGCCCGAGGGGGTTTCCACACGCAATAACAACAAAAAATAACAAGGTTGCAGGATTAATTGAGAGTTACCCAGAAGTGGTGTCCGCACTGAGAAAGGGCGCTAGAAAGAGTCAGGATGTCATATTAAAGCTGTTCCCGGATTCCTTCTATTTCAGGTGCAGTATGGCACATCGTGTAGTTTTAGTCGGTCCGATTCCAACAGACCGTTCCACCGAAAACCCCGGAGGGTTGACGGCCCGAGGGGGATACCACACGTAAAAAATATGGTGCAGACGGTAGTTTGTAGATGGTAGATTATAGAACAGTAGGTTGTATAATGGTAGGTTTTAGAAAGATAGGTTGTAGACTGCTAGATTGCAAATGGGTAGGTTTTCGAATGGAAGATTGTGAAATGGTAGAATGTAGAACGGTAGGATTTGCAATGTTTGGTCGTAGGTGTGTGTTACCTTGTGCGGCTTGGCGCACTCGGGGTGCTTGGCGTGGTAGATGCAGAAGTACTTGCGGTGCGGGTTGAGCGCGAGCACGGTGCCGACGCAGTTGCGCGCGTTGAGCCGCAGCTCGCCGCCGCCCAGCGACAGCTGCAGCACGCGCCGGAACCACAAGATGTTGCGCTCTACGCACAGGTACGCGAACAGCAACGTCTTGTTCCTACATTATACAATGTTTCTTCTCTACACACATATATACACTCACACCTATATTCTCGAAGGACTAGGCAGAGTCTCTCCAACTTACGTCATCCGGGACTATATAATATATATACCGTCTGAAAGATCCGATCCCTTAGTCGGCTTTACGACATCCCCGGGGAGAGATGCGGTAGGCCTCTACTACTCCACCGAGAACTACGCGGCCTATTTTGCTCTTTGTTTATTATTCTTTGTTACGTCGCACTTAAAGCAGTGTAGAATGGTACATTATTATGAAGTAGAATTCTGCAACTAAATACAGCTCATACGATAGTTCCGTTCTCGTAAGATGGCTTGATGAAAACTCCACAAATATCAGGAACAAAAATGAAAAATCTAAGGAATACAAGCAGAACTACTTAGCAACTACTCTAATGACATAAGAACGTAACATCCTGAATGACGATATAAGAGTTTTGCCGCCGATAAGTACATATACAACATCAACTGTCGGGCTGCAGTCCGACAGGCATGAACACCTTGCTTGGTCGGAGGATCTATCTTTAGTATTTGAGGGACATAACACTCTTGTTGACATTCTACAATAAAACTGACATAATGTTTGAATTGGTCATCTGTTACTTTACAAAACGATACAATCCTTGAACGAGCGTTTCAAAAATCCAGTAAAAAATCTATATGCAGCATAGTTTAAACTTACTTGCGATAAGGCCACACAATTTTGTGGAACTTGGACAGCAGTTGCACTCGGCTTTGCATGTCTACCAGCAACACGATGGTTCGGCAACCAGGTTTCAATAGTCTGTAAGTAAATTACTCCATTAAAACTTTTAAAAGAGAAAAAAGAAAGAAAGAAATTTCCCGAAAAACATGACATCTTAATAAAAATGAAATGCCTTTATTTTGTTTCACTTAATAACAGTGCGACTGATTTGATTTTTTTTTTGTTATAGCGGCTCACAGGACATGTTTATAGAATAAAAAAATATATATACAAACTCCATTCAAGCGAGTAAAGTTAATTTTAAACAAAGTGGATATGCTAATCAAATGGGGAATACGCATGTATTATTTTGTGATTTTTTCGATAGATATACATGGCTGTATAATAGTTACAAATATTTAACGCAAAAAAAGTATGCATTAAAAGGAAAGTTAAAAATTGACCAGATACGAGATACTATAAATGGCCGCACTTTCTGGTGCACATCTTAAGAATAAAATCTATTTCATTTATTTTATATTTATTTTTACTTAAAACTGACAGACAGTGAAAAAGCCAGTCACACCGACCATTGTGCCGAATGCTCACTTACAATAATATTAAGTGAAAAAAAAAATACATACCGGACAAGCCCATTGTATTTCTCAGCTCGCAATTCATGGAGACGCAGTTCAGACTGGATTTCATTGTTATTCTTTTTTCCTGAGCCGTTCTGTTTTTTCCTCTCTTCTTTCTGTCGCTGTACTGACTCCTCTTCTACTCGTCTGCAGCAAAATTAAAAATTATAGTAAAAAGAAAGGTGGAATAATATCCTATTGCTTATCTTATCTTTAAACGAGAAATCCTTGTATATATATGTATATAATCTGAATATCGGAAAAGGCTCCAACGATATTCATGAAATTTTGTATGCAGGGTATTTCGGGGCCGATAAATCGATATAGCTAGGTTTCATTTTTAGAAAACGTCGTTTTATCCGTGTTTTCAGGCATGAAAAACTGCTACAATATCATTAGAATACGAAGGCAATTTACCATCTACAAGGTTGTAAAAGGTCAGGTGGGAAATAGGGCGGTCCCGTAACCAGATTACCCCGGTTCGAGTCCTGATGAGTATTTTATTTTCCTTTTTTTTTGTCGTTCTTCGGTCATCCAGGTACTTATAATAAATATAGAAAACTAATAAGAACGTCGAGGTTGCTTCTAAGTAAAAATTAGCAGTCAGTGTTATTTTTCTAATATATGATATTTTTTTCTATATTTATGTACATTTAATACACATATACCATAATGCTACATAACACAAATACTACATTACACAAATCGTTTTAGTCTTTCGAGCCAGATTTCAACACATTATTAGATTTTTAGAAGTATACTTATGTTTTATAACCTAATCCGGTTAAAATAGTCATGAAGTTTGTCTTTAAAATGGAATAAGTACTTAGCTAGCGACGTTTCTAAGATAATTTTGATGATATAGGCCAGAAATAGTTACATGAGATATGCCATGAGGTAGCCTGCGCCGAGCACGAGAGCGACGGTGGCGAGCACGGACACCGCCGAGATGGCGCGCTGAGTGTGAAGCGCGGCCGCCCCGCGCTCCGCCCACTCGCGCAACGTGCGCCACGCGCGACGCACTGCGCCCAGGGCCGCCTCATCCATCAACTCCTGAGAGACAACCAACACAGAATATAGCGAACATTTTTTTTTTCAAGACAAAATTAACATCAATAATTTCAACTGAAACTGAACAATCATAGGTATTTTTGAATTGTCAAGAGAGGAAGTCGTTCAGACTAAGTCAGCCATGATGCTAGTGGCCTGTTCCAATATGTAGATCCTATGGAGAAGAACAAGCGAGAAGCTCCAAGCACACTCTTTTTTCAAATCCAAACTCATAAAATTTACGCAACAGAATTAATTCCTGTGTCTGGCTGCAGAATTAATTACAGGCGAAGTGAACACTTAAACCGCTGCGCCATCCGTGCAGTCAAAAGAGCAGTGCAGAAAAAAAGCTTATTTTCTCTTCTCTTGCTTCTTCTCTTTTCGTTTTCTTCATAAGATATCTCCCGTACTAGGAACACCAATTAACAACTAGACAGAACTATTTGTGAATAACAACAAATTTTTTGTCTCGTGTGGGAATTGAACCCTCGACTTCTGGTTCAGCAGTGAGGGTCGCTATCCACTAGTACAATAGGCCAGAAATTTGTATTGTACTAGTAATTCTTTTGTATCAAAGATACTCTGTGACCTTTTCTGTATCCCTAGCAAAGTGCATATATGCAAAATTCATGATGATCAGTTTAGTAACGAAAACGTGAAAGCGTAACCAATAAACCTAAATGACATCAAGAAACGCATGTCATACAAGCGCTAGTACATTACAACCTGCTCAGGTCAAGTGGTAGTCCTACCCCTTCCAGCTGTCTAACCTAACCTTGTGACCTTCTCTATTGACCCTAGCACAATTTTAGCTTTTGAGCTTCATAATAAATGCTCTCTAAACCTGGGCAAACAAACAATCTATGCTAAGCTATAGCAAATTTTGTCTGTCACAGAGTTAATTTCCTTTTTTAAGAATTTTATGATAGAAAATTTCAGAATATCATATTCTTACCTGTACATGAGCTTCATATGCCATCACCTCAGTTGGTTTCAAAAGCCTCTTTATCAACTGATCGAGCGCCCTTTTAGTCTCATTTAGTCTTTCATGGTACTTCAATAGTTCATCTCTTATAGCCGGATCTGCTGGTAAATGATCGTTCACACAGTGAGCGTGATTGCACGTCGGCCATGTTTCATTCAACCATTCGTACTGTATGCGAGTGGGTTCTCGACGCCATATAATAACGATACGGTGTTCCATTTGCGATATATCGCTACCTAGAACAGTAAACGGAATATTTAGAAGTAAAGATTTTAAAGACTCTTGAAAGAAAATAGATTTTCATTAACAAATATTTTTTTTTTTTGTAAAACAAAATATAAACACGTTGATAAAAACTTATTAGTGAAAACAGCTGATTTTAGTTTCTGGATGGTTTGGACCTAGGATACAGCCCTGTGGGACACTGTATCTTTTTAAAATACACTAAGTTTTTAGTCCAACTATTTTTCAACCGACTCACAAAAGGAGAAGGTTCTCAAATCAACTTTTTTTTTGTTTGTTACCTCAGAACTTTCGACTGGGGGAACCGATTTAGATGTTTTTTTTTTATTTGAAAGCTGGTGCATCCCGTGTGGTCCCATATCAATTTGGTCCAGTTCTGACAATGACATCCATGAGAAAACCATATAAGTCTTAAAATTGCATTAAGTTGATGCGCGACAAATGGACGGATAACTCAATATCAAGCTAACCGATTTCGATGATTCTTTTTTTCATGGATAGAATGTACTTTAAGGGTAGTTAGATGAGAGAATAATTAAGTTCTGTCAATGGTATCATTAAGACAAACGTATAAGTCTCATAAGTGGATTAATTTTTAATTCAAATTACAATTTCCGCACTTAGTACTTTATGCATTAAATGTTTTGTCAACAATGTAAGACTAACAATAGCTTTTGGATGAGACCAAATAAAAAAAATCCTTTTTAAATCATACACAATTATGTTTTTGATGGATAGATGGCGTTAGCGTTAAATTAAATGTCACTATCGTTGTGTTCACACGGACCATATATAAAGGTCAACTTTATATTTTTTGATAGAAGTGGTTCTCCTCTTTCTATAAGAAGTGTTGAATCTAGTGTAAGTGCTGCTGACAATATTACAATTAAATCTCAGCAGCACTTATACTTGCACTAAAATCAATACTTCTTATAGAAAGAGGAGAACCACTTCTACCATTGGAGACGGACTGCTGTCAGCTCATCCCATTGAAATGTCGTTGGAAGTTGCGTGGGCGTATATCATAGGCACTGTGTTTTGATATTGGCGACCTCTCTCTTCTGTAATTTATATTTAATTCTCTGATCCGATACAGATTCAGCATATCTCGTACGTATCGTACGGATCACTGACGTCAATTTGTTCTCAAACTCAAGGGTCTCATTTGGCTCGGGTAAACCGCCTAGGCGGCGTGAAGACTGAAGCGGCCCCCCCAAAGAAGCAGCAGATCACTATTAACCTATAGGACACTCCACGACCTACCCCTATTGAGGGGTTGCGATTGACACTGCTGGCAGGGGGGCCATTGCCCCGATCCAGCCTCCAAACGCCCTCTACAGGGTGAACGAGGTTCTACGTTTCCACTGGTAAGCGCTGGGTCATAAATGAAAGCCGATATCCACAATACATCTTTTATATTGTTTACCTAACTACCACAGTGACCTGAGTGCTCTCCGAAACAATATTCACCTTACAATTTATCACAATAACAGTAACACAACCATAGCGACAGTCAATTCTCGGGTACAACGCCATCTAGAGTGTCGTAGTAGTTTTCGTGTTAAAACTTAAACTACGTGTTAACTTAAATCCTAAACACAGGGTGTTGTGATGATTATACTGAGAATTAAATTGAGATGAAACGATCCTAAACTAAATTCAAGAGACAGCAGTTGCCTAGTAGGTAGGAAGCCTCACCAGATCCATTAGCGAGCGCGTGTATAAAGGCTGGTTGTTTATGAGCATACACGTATGCGTAATGGAGTCTTTCGGGAGGCGCCCGCGCCAACTGTCTCAGTGCTCGACGCGCAGCATCACCAGCTACACCAGAACCACCGCACACCAGCACGCAGCATAGCCGCCTTCGTGCAGCCCGCCATTCCACCGGACATACGCTTTCGAGCACACTCTATGACAAACACGACACATTGTCTACGGCACATTTTTTCATGGTACAAGGGTTAAAAGAGCAAGCGGATCGCCTTATGGCAAGTGACTTCTGCCGTCCATGAACACTCGCAACTCAAGAGTCGCAAGTGCGTTGTCGGCCTTTTGAGGCATCCGGTAACCTCACTAACTCGGCGAAATACAAACATGTATTACTATTGAGCCGGCCCATGCATGCTTACTTGCACTATACTCTCCGTATACTAACAGTACAGCAACTTGCTTCATAATCAAAGGTATTCTTTGTGTCAGCATTATCATCATCGCTAGCTGGTTGACGAAATTTTTGATATTATACTTTACAAACTTTTGATTGGTACTTTTTTTCTATAGGAAAGTCACCCTATTTCTTGTACTGTAGGCCTGACAACATGTATGCATAATATAAAGCTAATGGTATTAGCCAAGCCGGGTGGTAAAGCCATTTAGCTACGTGAGAGGAGGTTACAGTAAGATTGGATAGCGCCACTAATAATTTCAGAAACATACTGAATGAGTCACATTACTGCACTAATATACATCCAGTATGGAACATACTGTTTTATTGTAATCTCAGTCTGTTCATTAATGTCGAATAACACTTTACAAATTATGTTCTGTAGATAAAAGATTATATAGATAGTGACTGTTTGAATTTATGAATCGTCTGCAAATCAAACATATGTATTCATTTATTTCAAGTAAACCAATTATAGGATATTTTTAATGTCTAGAGGTATCAGTCAGACTGCCAGTAGTGAAGCTCTTTCTATTCCAACAGGTAAAACCTATTGACAAGTACAGGAATTCAAGAAAGTGCAAGATCTAAAAAATATTAATTTAGTACATATACCTTGAGTGCAAATATAATGTAACACATTGTTCTAAAATATAAACATTTGGGCAAATTATAGCAGACCGGAGAAGACCAGCCCATTATCAGTTGATACATAGTTACTAAACACCAAGTAATAAAAATATACCTGTGAGGACAGTCTCGGTAGCGTCAACATCTGATTGTTATCAATGAGCTGGTGCAACGTCTGGGTTGGAATTTCATTGGTGCTGACAGTGGCTGCTGGCTCCAAACTGTCTTCTTTGAGGAGCACCATTGTGTCCATGTGACGTTGAACCTTGTACCGGCCGGTGACGTTGTGAGAGTCGCGGGAACGCATGTCTACGAATCTGTTATAATATAAATGATAACTTAATTTTTCAAAAACAAGCTTTACTTTGTCTTTAAATCTTAGCTAAATGTATAAACTTAAAAAAAATATGACCTAGCATAAGAGTAGCTATCTATAATAACAAAATTATTGGTATTTTTATATAACAGTATTAACCACGACTTCACAGAAAACCAGTAAACAAAGAATGCTTGCATTGCATTGCCGAGTGGGTACCGGAGACCCAACTCTTTCCCTTCAATACTTTCTCATCCCTCACCCCCCTCTCCTCATCACCTTCAAAGGTGGGCAACGCACTTACAACCGGAATTGCAGGTGTTCATGGGCGGCGGACGTACTTACCATCGGGTCACCAGTGTGCTTTGAGGCCGCCTTTGAGGGTATGAGAGGGGGGCTAATGGAACGAGAAAGAGATGGGAAAGAGGAGAAGGGGAGATGAACCTCCAGAAACCTTAAAATGTTTTTTGTGAGGCCGTGGTATCACACTGATCGACCCGGTCTATTCGTGCCTAAGCATGACTCTCCACTATAAAATATACTAAATATATGCTATGTAATAAAGTAGGAGTAACATAGATTTATAACTGATCAATGATAGCTACTTACCCAAATGCCACCCTATCTCTATAATGGAATGCAGTGATGAGGTATCGGAGCCGTATGTTCTGTCGCTCCTCGAAGATCAGCGCCTTCACCTTGTTGTCTTCGAAATCTGACACGAAATCGTCCACGTTACTGTCTCCTATGGAGCTCACCAGCTTGTAGGGGAACTTCCAGCGCATGAATTCTGAATATACAAACACAAGAATTAGAAAGAGTATTTAGTAGACGAACAGACAGGTCACCTGATGGTAAGTGACCAACGCCGTCCATGGACCCCTGCAACTCGAGAGTCGTAAGTGCGTGGGGATCAGAGGGAGAGGAAAAAGAAGATGGGGAGTTTGGCCTCCGGAAACCTCACTATTTTTTTTTTTTTAATACTATAGGGTGACCAGACGTTCAGACGGGTCACCTGATGGTAAGTGACCACTGCCGTCCATGGACACCTGCAACTCAAGAGTTGTAAGTGCGCTGCCCGGCTTTGGAAAGGAAATATGTTTATGTTTGTATGTATGTGATAAGCTATATTGTTATTAAATATGTTAAAATGAAATTGAAAGTATTTAGCCAATTAGGCTAAATAATTTTTAGTTTCTGAAAAATATTTTGTTCCAGAGAAATCATCATCACATAGTACAAGTAAAAACTTTACTGATTACCCCAGAAAAAGTATTTTCCTATTATTTTTAAAATCTTAAAATGCAAATTTTCAATCTTATTCATGTATCGGCTGAAACATCCTGTATATAAAATTACTCACCCAATATCTTAGGCAAACTTGACAGCCCCTCTTTATAAATATACACATGTTTGTCCAACACGAAGGTCAAGCAGGGTACTCCGTGGACGCCCACTCGTCTAGCGAGACTGGCCTCATGTCCCGCGTGTACGGTCGCCATGGTAACGCCCAACGGCTGCAGCGCTTCAACCAACCGACGCCAAGCGGCCGCTGACCGAACGCAGTCGAAACACCAGTCCGTGTAGAACAAAACTAGCGCTGGAGTATGTATGCTTTTTTCTACTATGTTATTTTCAAAGTGACTGGAATAGAGTGGAAGAAATTAATAATTATTGTGGTTAAAAAAAAACGCCTTGAACCTCTCCATGAAGTGATTTTTTTATTATTTATTTTATTAGTGACAATAAACAGTTGTACACTAAATATAACATCAGCAGCGTCTATAACTAAATTTGACTCGTTAACACAAACCATTTTTTTTATTGTACATTGGCGTAGGCGGTTGTCTTCCAACTCACCTGATGGGAAGTGACGAAATGAGCTAAACCTTGAGTTTACTAGTAACCAATAAATTTTCTACCATAGACTTTCTGATTCCAGTATCAGATCAGCTCGATGGAACGTTTTTTATTATCATGGATATAACATATATTTTAGCAGTGGTACAGTCAGTGGAAGAGCTTAGGCACGAATGGGCCGCTCGACCGGTGCGATACCACGGCCTCACAGAAAACCGGTTGTGAAGCAACGCTTGTGTTGCATTTCCCCGAAATGAGTGAGTTTTCCGGAGGCCCAACTCCCCCTCTTCTCTTCCTCTCCCCTCATCCCTCCTCTCTTCTTACCCTACCCGCATCCAGCATCCCTCATCACCCTCATAGGCGGGCAGCGCACTGACGACTCTTGAGTTGTCTATGGACGGTGGTTGTCATTTACCATCAGGTGACACGTCTGTTCGTCTGCAGTTTCAAAAAGTTACGACAAGGTTTATTAAATTCCTCTTCTAAGATTTATTTATATCATTAGTTATTAATATAATGGCGTTAGGAAGGCAATACCTCATTTACTTCAAGAAGCCTTTATAAAATAAATTCACGAAAATAAAAAGAACTTACCGTGCAGTGACAGAAAGTTTATGAAACAATGTAATGTCTTGGTCCTGCGTTCGGAAATGTGCCCCAAAGAGCTCTTCAAACGGGTCGTTACTGAGAATAAAAATAATATTACACTTCAAAGGTTTTTTAAAAACAGTATCTTATTACTCAATTTTAAAGCTCAAATTGCATCGTATAAGGGTGACCACAAACTTTGTGCTACTTAAAGTAGCCGTAGAGCCATCAAGATGGGGTCCTAGTCATATTAAGTAGGTACTGCTTGTTGTGACTATTCAATTTGCGTACGATTCTTTAATTTCTCGCTTCTCATCAGATAATACCCAATATACTTAATAAAACAACATGAGTCACGCATTAGATATGCGAAACTTTCTGACTGCACTGTGACTCAGTGCAATAACAATTTCTAAAATGTTTTCGAAGAAGTTTGAATCACTACGTAATAAACATATACTCAAGTACACTACAATAAATAATAGAGTAAACATTTTTTGTGAGCTGTATGTTATTTCTTAACTAATCCTGTACAAATGAAACAGACTGACGATGATTTTCCGAGTTATTCTAAGTTAATGTTTAAAGATATAGTAAGATATAGTAATTTTTCTAACTCAGGTGTTATTTTAATTGTTTGTTTGTATATAGAACATTAAATTTCTTACAAAACACGTACATACATAGGTATGTTTCACACAATGGTAAAATGCTATGTTATTAATCAGTTTTTATTTTGCCGCTAGAGCGATATACAAATGTGTCAACGCTGCCCGGCGACATTATTTGGCATTTGGGAGAGCCACGCTTAGGCACGTATGAACCGGCTCGACCGAAGTAAGAGTAAAAACACGTCCTCACAACAAAAAACGGTTGTGAAACAAATCTTGCATCATGTGTCAGTGAGACGCCCAAACCCCTGTAATTTCCAATTTCCTCTTACCCCTTATGGGGTGCGAGACACACTCAAAGGTCACACACAGCACACTTGCGAATGAGAATTAGAAATGATCATAAATAATTAAAAAAATAACAAAATCTGACTGCAAAAAAGACCATTTAAAAGTATTGACTGGCCTGTTGTTGTAGTGGTTAGTGACCCTGACTGCTAAGCCAGAGGTCGTGGGTTCAATTCCCACCCAGGATAAATATTTGTATGGTGAGCATGATAATTTTTTCTGTATATGGGTGTAATTTATATATTATATGTATGTATTTAGAAGTATATAAGTATGTGTATCAGCGTGTTACCATACTACAAGCTCTGCTTAGTTTGGGATCAGACGGCCCTTGTGTGAGATGTATAATTATTATTATAATGCACAAAAACAATGCATAAGCAAAGTAAACTCTATAATCATAGTAAACTCTACTTTGGTTTAACACACCATATTATGTGCTGAAAAAATAAATTTTAAGAATAAATTAAATTTATAAATTTTAATATATGATACGTTAACTGTCGAAATCGAACCAGCCGTTTGGATGATACAAGGTAACAAAGACATTTCCCTTCCTTGGCAGTCGTGTAAAAATAAGTCTGTATAAACTTACCTATATCTTGCATATGTACTATAATCATGTCTAGGCTTGTATAGGTGGTCGTCTTCATTCGTAATACCAAACGAGTCATACGCCTGCCTCCTCTCTGAGTCAGATAAGAGTTCATAAGCTTGCTTGATCTCTACAAAACGGGTCTCTGCAGTTGGATCTACATTTTTATCTGGGTGCCTGAAATTAATTATTACTATATTACCCATAACACGCATGAATGTAAACAGCATTATATGTCACCATATACTTTTTAATCAAAACCTACACAATACTTGACAAAATATTGAAATATTTCCACAATAAATACTGTAAACAGTCTTAAATGCGATATACGTCTTCTTTTAGTTATTTAATTGGATATTTCATTTCCTATATTGTAACAGAATTTAGTTGCAGCACTTGGTTTCCTGGTTTGAAATGTAAATACTAACGCTACCTTTCAATTGAGTGCATTTACATTGACAGCTACTTAATATGAAGAGCAATATTTAGCATTTTGAGTAGAGGTTTACATGATCATAATTAGAATTTGTGTGAGTCTCACTTTGATTTACATTAATATTCTTGCTAACTCTGATAGTTCATAATCATGATGGATCACACATTTCTTGAACCCCTTCTTTAAATAAACTCTCTCTTAATACAATTTGACAGCAAATGATAATCTTAATTGGTACATATTGTCTTTTTATTGCTAAATTAACAGGAAGTATATGAGAGTTCTTTACACTTCAATGGAATAACTAGACAATTCGAAAAGAGGCTATATTTTAGAAAAGAAAAAAAAAATTATAACATATATAGAAAAAAATATAAGAATAGTACAGTTTGTACACATTGGTATAAGTCATACGATCTAAAGTTCAAAATTTGAAATATATAATAGTATACCTCCTCCAACAATATATACACACATGTGTAAGTATAAGATAGTGTAAAAAACTTAAGTCAGACCAAAAATTTTTATAAAAGAAAAACTTGAGAGGTGTCAAGGGACACCCGGATGGAACGAAGTTCCTTTCGAATAATTAGTGAAGGAATTGTAATAAAATTATATATTTTTTAAGTTATAAAAAACCTGTATACACTCAACAAAAATAATCGTCGCGACACCACACTGTTCAATGCGAAATAGAAAGACGAAACGAAAATATCTGGCTTGCTTTCTATAAGAGATAGAGAGAGAGACAGACAGAGAAACATGCGCACGCCGCACGGGTTACAATAGCTTACTATATCAAAGTGTCCTTACAACTTTTCGTCTTAATTTTTTCCGTCTAGCCCCCTTTCGCAACGCGCGATAAGGTACTTCGTTCCAAAATTACAAGATCTTTACTTTTTTGTTTTTCTTAAAATATACAATTCCTGCACTAGGAATAAATCCAGTGTACTTTAGGAACATTCAAGAAACGGACACAAAGTACACCCAGACTCAGAACAACAATTTGAGAATGACACAGTGATGTCCTGTGTGGGAATCGAACCCACAACACTCGGCGCGGCAGCGTAGTGGCGAGGTGACCACTTAAACCGCTACGCCATCTGTGCAGTCAAAGTCAAAGTTTTAGATTTGAGGAGTGTATAAATATAAACATTGGCAAAGTATAAATGAAAAATATAAATGTTCACACTATATTCTGTCCAATGGTAGAACACCATTTACCATGATCCTGACCTACAACTCTTGCCTCTTCAACATTCATCATTTCTTTCACACTTAATTAGACAGTTTAGTATATTACTAATCTAGTCAGAATGCACTTTTTTGTCCAATCTGCATTCTTCCCTTTGTCAATAAATCTTAGATTACATATACTTCTCAGTGAACACATTTCCACTGTATCAATTTCACTCTTGTGTTTCCTCTGATATACCCAACTCTCACTGCCACATCAAAATTATATATATATATATAAGGCAAACAACATTACTGTTATAAATTAATATTTATTCAAACAGTGCCTTGCCAGTTTCTTGCTTGTTCTTCTCCATAGGATCTACATATTGGAACAGGCAACTAGCTTCACAACTGACTTAGTCTGAACGACTTCCTCTTTTGACAATTCAAAAATACCTATGATTGGTTCAGTAGAAATAAAGGATGTTAATTTGATTTAGATTTTGTTAAACAATTGTTGGGCATAGTTATATTTGTCTACAGGTCAGACTATAGCCCTATAGTACAGGGGTAAAATGGTAATGGTAATGGTAAAGGGCTCAGTTTGGGCATTCAGACTCATATTTGGTGACTTATATGTTCAAGAGGATTACTAGTTGAGCCAGCCTAGCTCCTTCCAGAAGCACAGAGGCCTCCTGGGAGCTTCTAAGAGCGTCCTCGCACCTACAAGGATTTCTGCCCATTGTGCAGCCACACCCTCGCATTCCAGGATAATGTGGATGGCCGTTTTCTCCGTTGCCCGTTCGCTGAGGCTAGGCATTACAGCCATTGGTGGCATTCATAAATGAGACCAGAGTTCATGGTGTTGCCCATTAGGGCTCTTAGTACTGCCATACTATTTGGCAGTATAGTAAGCTTTTTGTTCACCAAAAAAAGTGCTCAACATTCCTAAAGTATTCTTTTCAAAAATTTAGTTACTATTCTTGCAAATCAATTAAGTTTTTAAATCAATACAGTATTTTATCTTATTAAACATATGTTAATTCCATATCCCAGCTATGTGCCAGGATATTCATTGATTTTATTATTTCTGAATACTTAGTTATGGTAAGAAACTTACTGTTTTTCATATAGAAATCCCCAAAGAACATCACCTCACTGGACCTACCAGTGAGGTGGTATGTAGGAATTGATATTACTAAAAGCACATGGTGTTCTGCTACAAATGAGTCTATTGCCAAGGACCCAGAACCACCCTAAGATGGAAGTCTGAAGGAACGCCTGCTGTCATTGGCCGCCTCTTTATTAACAGGTAGTCACCATATAAATTTACTTTTTATAGTTATAATTACATAGATATGTATTTCAAGTTATTGTTAACTTACCATTCTTTTGCCAACTGCCTGTAAGCCTTCCGAATTTCAGTTAAACTAGCCTTTCGGTGAATCCCGAGAATTTTATACGGATCACCTATTTTCTGAGCTAAAAGAAGCGGACAAAATGCTAGCAACAAAACTATCCACAGCCACAGCCCTCTCAAGCCCTTGCATTTCCATTTCATATTACCAAATAGTTTCTTTACCAACCCCTAGGAATAGTATCTTGGTACCCCTCAAGATCACTTTCATAGCAGAAGTCTGGGCT
This sequence comes from Tyria jacobaeae, assembly GCA_947561695.1. Lineage (NCBI taxonomy): Eukaryota > Metazoa > Arthropoda > Insecta > Lepidoptera > Erebidae > Tyria > Tyria jacobaeae. The sequence continues at coordinate 20,925,569 of OX387217.1, read as the reverse complement.
CGCCGATGTTACACATGTCTGAAGTAATCGATTTTAACGAGGAGTACTTAAAAACTGTTATCAGTCATTTGTCTTAAAATAGAACGGCTGAAAACTCGTGAAATCCTGAAATTTCACAAAACTACAAAATGTCAATTGGAATAAGCCATAGACACTAAGTTGTTTTTCTGCGGAAACAGCGAAGACAAGATCTAAATTGTAGGTAAATCAATTACACATACATACATAAAAATAATTTTAATGAGATCGAAATATTTTAAGGAGAGGAGAGATTTAACAAAAGTATTTTCCAGAATGATTGCATATATATTCTTTATGAATGTTATGTATTCTATTCAATTCTATTCTATACCTACACATATGTACAAGTAAACATATACTTATAGTTATCTTAAACATGAGATGTTCATAGAGGGGTATTTTTAAGTAGTAGCAGGTACAAGTTCACCCCAAAACCAAGTTGTTAGTCTTACGTCTAGTAGAACCAACCCTCAATCTGTCAATGTCATGAACGTCAGCTATTACACTCCGTAGTCAAGTCAGTCATTCTGATCTGTTTGATTAGATTGGTTCAGATCCGGATGGCCAATGGTCAATGGTCAGTGCTTGTCAGTTCGTCAGTTTAGATCAGTTGCAAGTTTTAAGTTGGATTCACTGACATCTTAAGTTTAGTTACGTTTAAACAGTCCTTTTCTTGATTTACTAGTTTTCGAAGAATTTAATTTATTGTAAAGTGATCTTCGGTCCCATTTATTTTTCTGCAGCACTTGTTACAGGTTAGTAACTACTTTAAAATTTACGGTTATGTGTATTAAGATTTGGGTTTAAATGTTATTATGACATACAAGCGGCGAAGGACATACATGAGGATATTCCACCCCGTTACAAAGTTATTTATTGGTACCAGTAGCAATTTTTAAAGAAAACTACTACTACTATTTAGAACGCTAAGCGCTCGCCGACAGCATAAAATAAGAATAATACCTAATAAAACGGCTATCGAAATGAATAAAAGCGTTGATTGTATGTTGTCAATGGTATATAATAAATTACCAATTGAGCTATGTAAAATAGAAAAAAATAGATATATTTAAGCAAAAATAAAAAAAACCTATTGATTATCTTTGGTCAAAAATTGTTTACTACATGACATTAACATCTTATATTTTTTTACTACTACTTTATTACTACTGTTAATATTTGCATACCATAATTGGTGGTAGATGTAGAGACTTTGAAAACTTTGAAACCATTCTCCCAAATAAAGTTAATATTATTATTAATTGTAGGTGTTTGAACTTCATAAAATAATATTACTTCTATTATTTCCTCAATAAGAATACACAGGTTTAAAAGAAGAAATTGACTAAAACAAAATTATATTTAATTTTAATTTTCACTACTACATATTGTTATAATCGGATTTACCAGTTAAATTTATTAAAAGTATATCTTAGAATTATGCTGTATAGTACTTGAAGTAACAACAAACTTAGTGATTCCTTGCATTTGTCCCCATGTAGGTTGTCTGTAGGAAATTGAATATGATAAGATCTTCGTTTATACCATTATTTGTTTATTCTTTTAAAATTGTACAGTGTTTTAGGTGTATAATAAAGTATATTGTATTAATTTATAGTAATAAATTTCAAATAACACCAATTTTAAAATAAGGCAAATACTAACTCTTACTCATTCAATTGGTACTTGAATTTTATCAACTTATTTGCGTTAAAGTCATAATTGCATTGCATAATACTATAATAAAATCAATAAGGGATTCCTAACACTTTGTTGATCCACTTACTGACTCTTAAAAAAGGAAATACCAGTAGGGTGCTTTTTTTTACTAAATCATTCAGTTTTTTTATTTTGTATCCCAAAAAAATAATAAAATAAATAATTAAGGAGTAAAATAATAAATTGAATAGTAAAAAGTTCAAAAAAGTTAAAAAGTAATTTGATTAGTATATAGTTCAAATTAGTTAATAAATTAAATAGTAAAAAGATAGTAGACAATCCACAATCCTGAAAGTATGTGTAGTCTTGTAACTTTATTTACCTATCAATAATATTCATAGTTTCTCCACTGCAACACATAGTTTCTCAACCTTACTTTTGCTCACTGCCCACTTAGAGAACATTTTTTTATTTTAGAATTTTACTTATCAATTGTCATCAATTTAAAACAGCTTTTTCCAGGATTATATTTAAACATATGTAATATTATATTATAGACGTAAGTCTGGTCGATTTTTCGAATGCTTTCAATACTGTCAATCACGACATCCTGCTGTCCATACTTTCCCATCTCATGATTTCACCTGATGCACTGGAATGGTTCTCATCTTATCTTCGAGGGCGCATGCAATCCGTCCGCGTCAACGAATCCTCCTCAAGGTGGCGTGATATCTGTTCTGGTGTCCCTCAAGGCGGCATACTTTCTCCCTTATTATTTTCTATATTTATTAATCTCATCACTCAACATCTTCAGTGTTCTTATCATCTTTACGCCGATGACTTGCAACTCTACTCCCATGCTTCTGTAGACAATATAACTGAGTCTATTTCTAAAATAAATAGTGACCTCGAGACTGTTTCTCGCTGGTCTGACAGGTTCGGCTTGACAGTAAACCCATCCAAATGTCAAGCTATTATTGTAGGCAGCCCCCGACTGATGATTAGGCTTGATCTGAACAGTTCGCCATCAATGACGTTAACTGATCAGTTATACCATTTAATCCGTCTGTAAAGGATCTAGTCCTTATGATTGACACCAACCTTAACTGGCAAATCCAAGTTACTAGTGTCAGCCAAAGAGTCACGGGAACTCTACGAGCGTTATACCGTCTGAAGAACTTTCTCCCATCTAAATCCAAAGCAATGTTAGTTCAGACTTTAATCATCCCCATTATCGATTATGGTGATGTATGCTACTACGACCTGAATGCAGATCTCCTCAAGAAATACGATCGTCTTCTGAATAACTGCATTCGATTCATTTTTAATCTTCGGAAGTTTGGATTGAGTTTGAGTTTTGAGTTTCGGAAGTTGTTTTACATCTCTCTTCCAGTTCCTTTGTTCTAACCACAACAGAAATCTTCGATCTTCAAAGAACCTCTTACTATTATGCCCAAATCATTCTTCCGCCTGTGTCAACTCTTCTTTCGTTATTCAGTCTGTCCTCCTCTGGAACTCCCTACCGGAGGTAATCAGGATGGCACCTAGTCGCCTGTCGTTTAAGACTGAGGTTCGAGCTCTTCTCTTCCATAAACTGGCAGATACAACTCATCGATAGACTATATATATATATGTATGTATATGTATGTGTATGTATGTAAAGCATATGTATGTGTATGATAATGTATATTATATTATATTATATTTCTGTAGATATATTGAACATATTTATGTTTTTTGTTTATTTCTGATATGATAATTATATACGTATCCTACTCCTTTATTTTTTATAATTTATTTGCAGTTTATATTACTGTTTAATGCACCTACTTCAGTCATTTCTACATCACCCTAAGGTAGACTGGCAGAGAATCCCTTTGGCATTAAGTCCGCCTGTGTGCATTTGGTGCATGAAGTTTTAAATAAATAAATAAATTAATAAGATGTGACAAATTTTCTAATTCCGACATTAAAATGAAAGAAGAATGTATCAATGGCAGCAATTGAAATGCAAAAGTTATTAATAAATACTGAGGAATACCTTAATAACATACAAAAGAGATGAATTTATGACATAACTAAAGAGAAGATTTATTTTGATGCATTTTAAGGAGTTTGTAAGTCCCCACATTCGGTAACAAAAAGCCAGTTTCTCTTTTTAGTTACCAAAATTGCTACAGCACTAAATCCCCATTTAGCTAAATAATCAGTTGGGAATGCTATCACAAATCATTTAAAAATCAACCATAATCCTAGGTACAATTGTGAAATAGGCTTCTGCTGCTAAAATTCTTGGTAGCCATTCATGAATTTAATTTTTAATCCCTTTTTTTTTGTTGTAAGTTCTATTAGTTCCTCTTCTAACGAGATCATCCAGTTGAGTTAACCTTTGAAATGGATCCAAAACCCAATTTGGTATGCCCATGTTTAAAATGTTATTGAATTGTTTCTTGAAATCTCTGTGGAGGTTTTCCAAGTGTTGGCACAATAAACAAGCAAGTTATCATTATTGAATGATAATCCAGATAAATTTGGCAAGTTATTAAATTCAAGTTAGCGGATATTTCTTTTCTTTTGTATACTAGTAGTTTGAGACATAAGGGTATCGCAAGATTCTGGATCTTTCCTAGGAACTCTATCCAAATCCAAACAGATTGTCAAATCAAGTCAAGCAAGTAACTTTTGACAGCCAGCAAACCTGTGTGTGAAGCAGCAATTGGTCTAAATCTTCATCATTGGCAATGCAAAAGCTGACTTAATATCTGTCATTCAACAAGTTACTTATGATTTTATACTGATCTGATGACATATTGCAGTGATATATTCAGGCGTTCACTCAGATTTTTCCCACCCAAATCCTGGCAATGATTTGCAAAATGCACAGAAAGCACGTCAGTAATATTTTTTTAAAATGCTAAGTAATGTTTGTGACAACCCGTCATTGGCGGTGCAGCATCCGTAGCAATGGATAAAACATTATTTAAAGGAATTTCTTTGCAACACAAATCTATTCCAGAGTAGTAAATATAGTTTCTTCTTTTGAATCAGTTTCCAAATTTGTAGCAATAGTTCAATAGTTATTGACATATGTTCTCATCTTCATTGGTGTGTAAGTGGACTCATCCAGCCGATTTGAAAATTGACAAATCTTCAATATTTTTAGCCGACGCATCAATGCGTCTTTGAACAGAATTATTTCTTTAGATCAAAGGAATTTTTCGTATAATATTTGCAGCTGGTTTATCGAGCATAGTAGTTATTCCTTCTTTTACTCCTGGTAAAATTAAATCTGCACTAATAGTTTGTGATTTCACTGTTTTAGCAATCAACCATGAAATATTGTATGAAGTTTAAGTCACAAATGTTTTTCACTTTTTTTGTAAGAAAACTTCAATTTGTATCCAATTTCTTTGTCTTCTTTTTTCATTGTGATCAAACTTCTTCATTAGATTCACTCATTTTGGCGGACAGAAAAACGATTGCGATAGCCTGAAATTGTTTTTTTTTTTCCTAATGTCTTATATTTATTGATATTACAATGAAGGAAATTGTAAAAAAAACGCCTTGATAGTACTGTTTTTAATAAACCAGTCACAAAATACAAAAAGACTTTCCCCGACCTATTATATTCCTATATTAGATATGGTTTGTTTGTCATTTAAAACCAACTAATACATATGTATAGGGACATTAAGTTCATATCTCATGTGCTAACTAACGTAGTGTTATCTGAAGGTTGCTTTCACTTTTGAGTAAGCTAGTTGGTATAACAAATTACTAATATGTACATATATTGTTCAAATTGATACAGTTGTAGAGCCATGTTTAGGCACGAATGGGCCGGCTCGACCGGTGCGATACCTCGGCCTCACAGAAAACCGGTTGTGAAGCAACGCTTGTGTTACATTTCCCCGAAATGAGTGAGGTTTCCGGAGTCCCAAAGGCGTCCAGCGCACTTACGACTCTTGAGTTGCACGGCGGCGGTTGTAACTTACCATCAGGTGACCCGTCTGTTCAACTGTTCCCCTATAGTAAAAAAAAAATGTGGCTAGTGGATCATTCAATTTGAACTTTAATATTAATAATAATATAAGTACATTGTGTTGAATATGTTATTAAAAAAATATATTGCATATTATAGATAGTAAACAAAAGAATGTCATATTTCTTTTACTTTTGTTTCGTTTTCTATGGAACCATGTCATTAGTACAATATCATAACATGAGTTTTGAAATGATGAAGATTGGCATGAAGGTTCGTATTTAATGTACCAATGCTTTGATTATTTAATGCAAGCAATGTATTATTTCTACATACAAATACACGTACTTCGTTTATATCTGTAGTCTGTACCGATATGCGCTTGGAGGATAAAAATAGATCACCCAACAGCATTGTACGGATGCTGATCGTTATTACCAATCATGTATGTATATAATAAGCCTGTAGGTATTTTCATTCCATATGCTATTTTTTCTTTTTTAAATTGATCGCAATCGTAGTTAGAAGATTATCTGTTTCTATAAAATTGCCCAATGCGCTTTAGGGTTTAGAGCATATGCGTCTTTTTTTTATAGGACAAACGAGCAGACAGGTCACCTGATAGTAAGTGACTTCTGCTGCCCATGAACACTTGCAACTCAAGAGTTATAAGAGTACTGTCCGCCTTTTAGAGTAGGGGAAAGGGGTCAGGTGAAAGAGGGGAAAGGAAAGGGAGGAGAGGAACGTAAGAGAAAAGGGGAAAGAGGGAAAATTAAGGGTAATGAAAGGGGAAGGGTCGGTTTCCTGTGAGGCTACGGTAATACTCCGGTCGAGCCATACGTGGAATGGCTCTCCCATGTTAAAAAGACCATTAAACTACCTACACCAACTCCTGTGTACCCGTAGGGGTAAGCAGAGTTGTAATTCACGCCCACACTTTTGGCCGATTATAATGTAGTACCATTTACGCAATGTTATTGCATAAGCCTATTGCAGTCACCCGGCAACTTTTGGGAAGTAGGTGGGGTATATTGACAGGAGGGCAGGATAAGAAGGGAAGGAACTCTACACTCTTGCGTAGTGAGCAAACTCGCCTGTTGTTAACTCACCTGTCCGATGAAGCAAACACCAATTTTTTTGACTAGATAATTGAAGATGTTTATAACTCTTCTTCACTCTCAGAAATCAGAAATATGCAACGCTGCGCCGCCGAGTCATTTATATTAGGTCTTGGTTTAGCCTTTATTTTGACATTGGAGAGCCATGCTTAGGCACGTTTGGGCCTTTCCGACTGGACTGGGGACTCTCAAAGTTTACACCCTCAAGGGCCGGACACACACTTGCGACTTTTGAATGTACCCCTGGGTTGCTCGTTTTCTCTCTATGCCATATAAAATATTTTGTTAACGTCAAAGCAAGGATATGCATTCTACTGTTCTTATACGCATATCGCTTCAATGCCGCTCTATTGCGGTCGCAGTTAAATTGACATCACTTAACGGTAGCTAATGACACAATTTGCAATATGACGTCACTTTACTTTAGAAGTGTGTTGACGTTTAAGAATTAAAAAAAATGATTTGTTACAATATACTAGTAATTAGCAATACGCTGATTGTTCATTATTGAGCGTGTTCTGGAGTGCATACCTGTTTGTATTACACATCGAAGAAAAGAAAATGACCTTTTGTATGTTAGCGACCACAGAAAACAATAAAAAACGGAAAGCTGGGCGATAGTGAGCGTGCGGTTACGTCACGGGCAAATTAAAAGAAAAAAAAAAACATTATTACCATAATACTTGCACTTGATAATAATTGATAGTTATGGATTGGATTGGATAATTGATATTTATACAAGTAGGCAATGGCTTCTACAGGATATAGGGTAATGGAACCATATTTTATAACTTGGGAGAGGTATGCTTTGGTACGAATGGGCCGATCGGAATAATATGACGGCCTCACAGACAACCGGTTATCAAATAATGCTTGCGTTGTATTAACCGAGTGAGTGTCACACTCCGAGAGTACCGCAGCCTCAAATCCCCTCTTCTCTTCCTTCCCTTCCCGTTCCCTCACATCCATTCATCACTGAAGGTGTCCATCCGCGGCGGTTGTTACTATCCATCAGATGACCCGTCTACTCGTATAAAAAAATGTGGCAGAGATTTGGGCGAAGGGATGTGTAGAAATGCGTGGTTCTACCAAACTAATTTTCAGGTTGTATGCGGGCTGATGGAAGTGATGAATGAGTTTCTTAATGATTACATTCGTAGCTCCCTCGGTTATGAATATCTGAACTGGCGTTCTCTGTAGCATGCGTGATTTCTTCGCTGGCAACATGGGTTTACGTGCTGTACCTCTCGATAAAGATAATAAGCAATGATCGGTTAACTTACGAGGATGATGCAGACAGGTTATCTGTCTATTTATGTAAATTAAATGTTGTATGTATATTGTATGTCTGTCTTTTTGTTCCGGCTAATCTCCGGAACGTGTGCACCGATTTTGACAGGACTTTTATTGCATATATCTGATGTTATAAAGATTAAGTTAAAAGTGGAATCTTGGTATCGCCTGATCAGGCTGACTGGTTAATTATGGGTGGTATATACTCCACCTGGTTCCCGCCTGCAGCACTTGATAATAATAGTAAAACAACGGGTGATTTGCATGCGTTTATCAGCGCACAAATGGCGTAAGCTTACAGAACCGAGTTACTCCCGGGGCGCAGGGTTAACCGCCTGTTAAGTTACACTGCAAGCCTGTAAAAAAATATAATATATATTCATATTATATATGTCGCTGCAAGCCTGTTAAAAAATAAGGCGGTCTTATTTTCCCCAATAAGGCTAACACCAGAAAAAACTGTTTACTTTAGAAACGTATCAGTTCTCCTTGAAAAAATGCTTAACTTGCGTCAATGTACTACATATATTATGTTCGTACAACATGTGCAACATTACTCTGCTATCAAATATTTTAGATGTAGGACATACAATGAAATACTTTAGGTGTTTTTAATTGCCGCGTCGCTTTTAGTATTTTGATTAAAAGTAGTATTAGTAAAATCTTCGCCAATAACGATTCATTAAAACTAGTATTTCATTCATATTTATGAATTAAACGGCATAATTTTATTCTAATCATAAACACGAGAAGGTCAAGTAAAACAAGTCAGTAGTAGGTAGTGTTTCTGTGTGCGGTGTATATTCTATGTACATATTAGAATTTAACTTAATTTAGAAGTAAATCTTGAACCAACTTCGTTCACAATTCGCTATCAAGCATATGTAGGTACGGCTCTTCTTACAGCATGTAAGCGTTAACAAACTAACTGGTGTATAGTACAGAGAACCACATTCTCAGCGAAGTAGAACAGGGATCTATCTCTTCTTGCGGGTAGAGCCTGGGTTATGTCAATAGCCTTGCCAAAACTAATTGGGGTCGTCTGGAACGTCTTTATCTACCCGTTCGGTGATATAAGTATGACTGCATGCGTATGACAGGTCGTATACTTAAAATATACATATGATGTAGTTTATACATTCTATACTAATATTATTTAGACTTGATGAGCGTGCGAACAGAACGTTTTAATTACACTTCTGGGCTAAATACTTTCTGGAGGTTCCATCCCTGCTGAATACGAATCTCAACTCATTTCAGATCAAGCCTAAATCTGTGATCCAGATTTCGATCACAACTGTATAATTACAATAGAGTTTTAACTAGTTTGAATATACTATAAGAACCTCAAAAATTTAACATTTAATGACTTTGAAGAGGGATGTTATTGCTTAATATTGAAGGGTAGAAAAGAACAGATAATTTTTAAGAAGAATGAAAATTAAAAATGAGATTGACAGAAAGTTAAAGAAGAAGAATAGTATTGTTACATAAACATTTCGGAAACAACAGAGGACAGTGTGAAGAACTAAGTTGGTATAAAACAATGGCGATGAGAGGAAAGATGACGAAAGAGAATATCAGGTAGATGGACACGACGAAGGTTGTGATTGCAAGGAAATGCACATTGAGCTCAATATACACCTAAAAATATGTTTTTTTTTTAACATTTATACTTTTAATTGCAAAAATCGCGATAGCTCACTGTCTGTGGTATTCACACTAGGTGTTAGCATAATACCAGCGCAGCTTCTCACTAAGTCGCACAAAGATGACGGTCAAACATACAAACCAATAACATTTTATCTTTACCTTGCTGTTATAGGTTAATTTTCATCTTATTAGATAGCACTTCCATTTTTCATCGAGGATTTTAATCTAGTAATTACTGAGTCGTATTTTTTTTAGTAAAATATCAATAAGAACAACAGTTCACCTAATAAATATCGATGAACAGTTCGCGACGGATTTAATCGCAGATGAGACGTAGAATGTAAAGGTGTAATCATAGCTTGGTGGCGCAATTCATTTCGGAAAAAAATATTTGTAAAAAGGCACTATTAATTATAGGTGAGGTCAAAAGGCATTCATGTAAAACCTGCAGCTTAGAATCATGGTATGTACTTTTAAATTTTTTCCTGGAGGCATCCTTCCTAGGGTATACCCAGGTCCGTTGTAATAGACCTACTTGTGACGGAATACTCTGTGGCTTTAGTCGGTTCGAGTTTTTTTTTTTAAATTTTTTTTAAACTAGCTGTGCATCTGTTATTTTCAAAGAGGAAAAAGGAGATAAGGGGAGAGAAAAGGGGGGAGGGGGAGGTGGACCTCCGGAAACCTCACTCAATTCGGGGAAATGCAACACAAGCGTTACTTCACAACCGGTTTTCTGTGAGGCCGTGGTATCGCACCGGTCGAGCCGGCCCATTCGTGCCTAAGCACGGCTCTACCACTACTAAAACCGTACCTTACCGTATATACGGCTAAGTGAATTTCTTGTGAAAATAACTTCGTAGTATCAACATTTTAATTTATTAATATTAGTAGTAGTGTAGTAGTATTAGTAAATAATTGCTTTTAAAAAATTAAAAGATATAGATAACCGCTTTCGATGCGCCTTTTCAATTCCTTTGCATTTCAAATTGTAAAAACGTGACTAAACTTAGTGGTAATTTCAATAGTATCTAATTATAAAATACTGATTTTATCACAGTAGAACCACCACAGGAGTATACTCTTTCAAATATATACTTTTTTTTTTAATCTGTCTACAATTGGGGGAAAGTCGCTTAACATATATGTATAAAAAATAGATACATACAACCCAACATACAATCTCCTTCTTTTTTAAAAAATAATGTTAATGAAGTATCCTTGTAGGATCACCTGGCTGACAATATTTCTGTCTGAGAAGACCCTTATTCCAAGAAGGAACGCGTGGAAATATAAAAAAAAGACGGTCATAAATCGATTTCCGAGATAGAAGTTTGTTAGCTTACGGAACCCTCACTGTTTAAGTCAGACTCGCAATTGTCCGGTTTTTATTGCATGTAAGCCACGTCGGTGGTCATACAAGCATGCGAGCTGCATATGGAACCATTAAGTTTAAAGAGGCTTGGGCTCCTCCTACCGAAGCTAAGTTCTTAGTTACCATCGTTTCCTACCGTTTTTATAAAGGATTTTGTTCCGAGTGCCACCGGTATTTATCCTAAAATCTGGGAACCTTATTAAATAATAATAAATAGTCGCGCACGGTACGATATCAATATATGTCTAGAACAACAACTGTATGTCAATGAAATGAAATTGCTATTGTTTGTAAGGAGGCAGTAACCAGATTAGACAGAGTCAGGAATGAGTACATGTATCGTATCAGAGTCAGGATAACCATTCTACCAAAATAGCCTTGAATATCCTGAACCAACAGCCCCTCACTCTGTTGGGTGCCCTCAACCTAGTGGCCAGATTCAGAATGGGGGTCTAACCACGCAGACAGTCCCGAACAGAGCTCTTTGGCACAGAAGTATAAGGAGACCCGACTAAGCTGGGAAGAGGGTTGACAAAGAAAAAGAAGATAGGACCCATAGCGGTATGTTATTCATCCTCCATCTAGAGGAGTTAACAAGAATACTAGTAATATACCACCTAAGTTGCTAATATTTTTCTATTCCATGTGACATTAAAAATAGCGTAAAATTGGCTTTCAAGATTTGATTATGTTGTCAGTATGTTATTTTTACAAGTGAAGTATAACGATATTTAATGAGCCGTGCCTAAATTATTTCGGGTTGTTAGATAATGATAACACAGTCACAAAAACAGTCTCTCAGCGGTAGTAATTAGGAAAAATATACATTTAATAGTTCATAAAAGTAAATATCTGGGTTAAGGGGGTTTGGACCCATGACCCTTTTTAATAATGTAAACACGTTTCTTCCATCTTCAATTAGATGGGCCGGTAGACAAGATCGTATATAGAGATATTTTATTTATTTTTTATCGTGGCAGAGGTCAATGAGATATCCTATCATTATTAGTCTTTCGTAGTTCTTGACGATGTTAATATTTTTAATTGTTATGTAAGTTTAGAATTCCGGTTCTCATTCATTCTCATCGAGATTTAAATGTTAATGTACTCTCGTGTTATCGTATGTTATAAATTAATTTGTCAAATGTTTTATTACATTATCAAAAAGGTTTTTGATGGTATGGTGGATATATGGTACGTCGCAATTGGTATCGTAAGATCAATTCCGACATGACAAAATAATAGTTATTTTTACTTCGTCAAATGTAAACATGCAGATTGAGAGTTAAATTGAAAGTTTCCATATTTCGATTCTATGTATTATGATCATTAATGTTTTATAGGCCAGATTGTTGTTATGTTTTAAGAGTAGATAAAAAAGAAATACTCTACTTTCAGAAATAGTAAAATACTATATGTAATTGATGTTTTGTAGTTCTATTTTTATGATAACTTCAATGTTTTAAGTAGTGTAGCAAACCATAAAGATATGTTATTTTATGGCAACATATATTGTAACTACACTCACACACAATTAACCGCCCACCTTGTATTTCTTTCAATTTTCAGTAGTCGGAAAATTTTGACCACATTTGATGGAAGTTATGTTAAAAGCAGCCAATAAGGATAAATAAAATCACAAAAGTCTTTAAACAAAACCGTTTAATAAAAAAAAATATGCCAAATATCGATTTTGCAAAAAATTTGCATGAAAATGTGATGACTTTAATTTTGAAAAAAAATCGTCCGCTTTCTTTTTATTTAAATTTTAATAATGAGTATTACTACCTCGGGCCCTGATGACTTCTTGTAGTCGGTTTGGCAATCCATCTACGAGGTCTTGAATATCCGACTGAGGGATATTATGCCACTTCTCTGTCGCAGCCGTCTTGAGCTCTTGTAAGGTCGCAGGGGCTGATATTCTTGCTCGAATACGTCTTTTTAGGTTGTCCCAAATGTGCTCAATTGGGTTAAGATCGGGACTGCGTGACGGCCATGGCAAAACTTGAATCCCGACCTCATCGAGGTATTGAGTGACGGATCTTGCGGTATGGCATCGAGCATTGTCTTGCATTAATTTAAAGTTTTCACCAATAAATGGTGCGAAAGGTATGACATGGTCTTGTAAGACTTCCTCCACGTATCTATGAGCAGTCACACTGCCTCTATCAAACACCACTAGATCGGTACGAGCCTCGTAAGAGATACCTCCCCAAACCATTATGGATCCTCCCTGATAACCCACGGTTTTGATTATTGCACATGGAGCAAACCGTTCATTTTGGCGCCTATAAACACGCTGACGTCCATCTGGACCCCTTAAGGCTATTCTGCTCTCATCTGAGAACAGTACGTTCTTCCATTGTTCCGTAGTCCAGTCAGCATATTCTCGTGCAAAGGCAAGTCTTGCTCTATGATGCTGTGCAAGCAGCTGTGGACCGCAAGCTGGACGAAAAGCTCTCAGATTCCTTTAAGCCAGTCTTCTTCTTATCGTACGTTCACTTACAGTGACATTTCTCACCTCAAACAGATGTGTGCGCGCTTCAGTAGCGGTGCAAAAGCGATTTCTTAGCACGTTACTGACAACAAAGCGGTCATCCAGAGCCGAGGTGCACCGATGTCGGCCTTGACCTGGCCTTCTCGTGTATGAACCAGTCTCCCGAAAGCGTCTGATGGCATCCCGCACTGTAGTTCGAGGTACACCAAGCGTACGAGCGATGCGACGTTGGCTATACCCAGCGTCAGCTAAAGTCACTGCCCTAGCAGCACCAGTTGCATCCAGTGGCATTTTTTTCAGTCACAAACAATAATCGTACACTAAAAACTCAAACTAAACAATGTTCGTACACGATAGCAGACAAGAACAAGAAATGTAATCAATGTAACGTTACTGCAACAATGTCAAACAGAGACTAAATTCTAAAAACGCTTCGGCGATACAAGTTTAAGGGTCGAAATAAGGGTTTTTAAGTGTTTAGTTTATTGCTAAAGTACCCACTTAACTATAAACAAAACAGTAGATAAGCCACAGTTAACATAAACAAAGAGGGTGACGAAAAATATAGGTGGGCGGTTAATTGTGACTGTGAGTGTATTTGTAACGTAGCAATGTCATAAATAACCATTCAAAGTTGTTCATACTATTATGCTATGTTAAAAGTGTCATAAATAAGTCTAAACATGCATATAATTGGGTACATGACTGTGCTTATTTTTTTTTTTAATAGAGGGTGACAGACGAACAGACGGCTCACCTGATGGTAAGTTACCTAACAAGTGCAACTCAAGTGTCGCAAGTGCGCTGCCCGCCTTTGAGCATTACGAGGTTTGGGGGATGAGGAGAGGGGAAAGAGGAATGGGGGGATGAGGGGAGAGGAAAGAGAGGATGAGTTAGGCCTCCAGAAACCTCACTAATTTCGTTGCTTCAAAACCTGTTTTTGGTAACGGTAAACATTGTTAGTGGCAATCAAATTTAAGGTTTTCTCTCGATTTAGCTACGATCCCATCATCTAATCTGATTTAGGGGAATCATTTTCGAACAAGAAAACGAAAATCAGTCAACAATTGGCAGAGACATCGATAAAAAAAAATATAACTAGTCGAAAATAGAACCTCTTCCTTTTTGAAGTAGATTAGGTTAGGTTAGGTTAGGTTAGGTTACTTTTTGGCCGGAACTCCCCCGTGGGACTTGGAGGCGGAAGTGCTCGCCGACGTCTATCGGCGGACGAATGATTTCCGGGCGTGTAGTGGCAATCGGCCCCCGCCCGAAGAGGTACGCGAGTAGCGTGAGGCCGCTCGCAGAGCCACTATGGCTCGTTGGTCGTCCCGGCTGGAGCGCCTCCACAGTGGCTAAGTCATCGTCGAGTGGGCGGGGCGGCAACACGGGACCCTTTCCTTCCGACTGACGCAGGTTCCTTCCGGGCACGGCTGCTTCGGAAAGTACCTGCATTCGGTACCTCACTGCAGTAATTTTACAAGATCTGTCGCTACCGGCCGTCATACGCTCCATGGAAGGAATTTTACCGCGGTCGCAACCTTCTGCGAGGAGGTCATCTCGCAGAAGGAGAGAGATCTCCACTCGGACCTAATTCGCCGCCGGCGAACCGGGCGGCGGAGGCGCGCTTACTTGCGCCTCATGCCGCCCTGAGTGTGGCCGCGGGTGGTCGGGACGGGTTTTCCCCTCCACCCGCTATAAAGGCCAGCCGCGAGGAGGCGACGTCCTGGTGTGCCTGGACGTTGCCTAATTGAGAGTTACCAGAAGGTGGTGCCCGCGCTTTTGCCGGGCAAAAGCGCTAGGAGGGGTCCGGATGTCTTACTAAAGCTGTTCCCGGATTGCTCCTATTATATAAGCGCAGCTTGGCACACCGTGTGGTTTTAGTCGGTCCGATTCCGACACACTGTTCCACTGAAAACCCCGGTGGGATGACGGCCCGAGGGGTTTCCACACGATAAAAAAAAAAAGGTTAGGTTACTTTGTTTTTTTTATTTTAACCACGTGATCTCATAATATCATGATTTTATTTTTTGTACAGAAAGGTGTGATGTCATCACGTTATTAGGTACTAGTTGCACACTGCCAAAACAATTGTTATATTATATTCAGTGATATAACGCTAGCAATAGTATTTTTATCAATGTGGTTATAGCTTGATAAGAATAAGTAAATCTGATAAAACGTATGATGATCGCGATAGTTACAAGTGAGTTGACTGTTGATAGTATAGAAACTAGGCGAAACGTTTTGATTGAATGAAAATGTAACGTCTTTCTATTTACTCAGTCATTTAGCCAAGTCACCCAAATCGTACTTACACAGTTCACAAATTCTTTAATTTTGATACCGTATTACAAATGCTTGTATTTGTGCATAGTTTAGTTACATTCTCTTAACAGCTTCTTCGCTGACTGTACAATCTGTACATAGCGTCGCAATGTCTTGAATGTAGACACAGCAATAGTTACACACATTAACATTTCTGTTGAATCAACAAAACATGACTATAGTCGTGGGTTGTTCGTGCTAGTGCAATCCAATACTTGTAGATACCTATACCCAATACCTGTAATCTATTGTAAGTGATACCTGATATAAGTCAACAACGAAGACGCCCACTGACATAATAAAAATTGACTGACTGATAGTATGTTGTTGCCGTTAACAGAACTACTAAACCAGATCTTCTTTACCTACGCTCCTCTGTCGCTTTTGTACAATATTTCAATTAAGTTTATACAACTCAAGCACTTAAATTTTGGAGTTTTAAAATCTCCACAGGTTATCTTTAAACAACGTGGAAGAAGGCATTTGGTGAAGCTGTTTTTTTTTATATTTTGTTTTACTCTCGTTGTCTCATCGCATAATTACGTTTTAACTTAACTATCAATCGTTTACAATGCTGAATAACATAAAAAGCAAATATAATATAAAATGAATATCGGTTGGTCTGGGAAAATTTTTCTTTGTCTTTTATATTCAATAAAAATTCAAGACACTTTTTTTGAACTCTAATTACAAGTAATTGAAATCTTCCCCCGTTTTTTTTCTAAAACTCGTTACCATAAATTTTGGCTGAATGGCCAAAGTGAGAGATGTGCGGTGTGATGAAAGCACTCATTTTCTGTTCATCAATTTCTGCCGT
Organism: Tyria jacobaeae; assembly: GCA_947561695.1. Classification (NCBI taxonomy): domain Eukaryota; kingdom Metazoa; phylum Arthropoda; class Insecta; order Lepidoptera; family Erebidae; genus Tyria; species Tyria jacobaeae. The sequence continues at coordinate 20,908,832 of OX387217.1, read as the reverse complement.
TTTTTCCTAATTACTTGTTTAAATCTAATTAGGTGTTGGCATTAGAGATCCGAATCGATGGTTGCCTGCTGGAAAAAACTGATAATGAATGATGCTCTTCCAATTAAGTTACAATAGAGCCAATGAGCACACAATTCATAAGGTTCCTTTTAGTGAGCTCGCGTGGCACACAAATATCGAGGTTTGTTGTACAGCCAGACTTCACAGAAAAAGATTTAAAAATTATTTTGTGGTCAATCTTTAGTTCCTTTGGCTACACCGTAACTACTAATATATCGATTTCGATTTCGATCCAGCTTCACTTTTTCAAACATGGAGGGTGACGAGAGCGAGCTACTTCTTTGACATCAAAATTCCCGGACTGAAAACTTGAACCAATGTTATGCTACTCTTACTGGCACTGCATCAAGTCCATAAACGTCAAAAATTTTTTCGTGGCTTGATTTGGCTTTTCCCTTTTTGTAGTAAAACTTCAGAATGTATCGAATTTCTTCGTTAGATTAATTTTGATAGAAGAACAATTGAAAAAAGCGGGAAAGTGTTTTTACTTTTCTTTTTCTTAATGTACTCTATTTATTGATATTAAAACGAGCCAAATACAAACAGTACAACCAAAGAGATTTTTCTACAATCGCAGAAATACACACAAAATACGAAAATAATTTTTCCCCAAACATTTTTCACAATAATATCTTACACTTAAGGTACTTTTTTTTGTTGCTGGGGTGGAAGATCCTCATGGATGTCCTAGGCGAAGGGGTCTGTCGGACTCTTACCGACTATGAAACACCCCAGTCTTCCTCAACTTGCCCATTACCGAGAATCGTAAGTGCATTAGTCCGCAACCCCCGATCACTTAAGGTACTCGGATAACTCGACTCAAAATGTTACTGCAGGAAGTGTAAATTATATATGTATAAATCGAGGCTTAAGTCTTGTTTTACTCGAATACCTCCGATCATGGTCGAAGTAAATAATAACAATACATATTTTTTTACATATATTTATAATTTTTAAATAATTTTCTTATCTGTGCTTATGTCTTCGCCCGCATATACCTAGCCTGTGCCCAACTGAAATACCAAGTAAAATGATTAAAAAAATGTGAAACCAGAGTGCATTATAAACTTCCACTTTTTGACTGACATTATCTTTAAATCGTATACCCTTTGTCAATAAAATTATTATCTATAAAAAAAAACTCTTATATTTTTTCTAGATTAAATAGCAGTGTAATGTTGAAAGTATTATCAAAATAAGATCAGTAGTTTCAGTGTAAGTCGACTGAAAAATATATTTTCTCTTTACGATTGTGAACATAGATTATGTAAATTACGTTTTCTTGTTTCAGTTTAGAAATCAAAATGGACGCTCTAGCAGACGTATTGCAGCCGTACAAGGAGATTGTAGGCAATGTTGCTGCTATAGTCACCATTGGCCAGATGTTCTCTGGCGTCTTCATCTGCTGGGATATCTACAAGCAGGGTGGCACCAAAGGCATTGGGATCGTACCATTCTTGGGTGGTATTGTTTTGTACGTGTTTATTTATAAGCTCTTTACCGCTTTAACCCATTGCTAAACGTCACTGCTCCGCTCCTAAAATTTGTATGTTAAATTGTCCCCAGAAAGTTTCTCAAGAATTAGATTAGATTAGAGTAGAGTAGAAAATGCAAAAATAATAAAAAAAACCTGACGAGTACATTATCATAGATATTTCCATGACCATATTATGCTCCTTTGTGTCCTGTGATGCTAGTTATTGCTAGTGAAAGTGTTAGGTCATAATTTTGTAAGTGAGCTTAATTTAAAAAACCGGCCAAGTGCGAGTCGGACTCGCGCACGAAGGGTCCCCTACGATTATTTATAAAAACGGCAAAAAAATCACGTTTGTTGTATGGGAGCCCTAAAATATTTGTTTTATTATAACTGAATTATTTATATCTAAAGCGAATATATCATTAAATATTCTGTGAATATTTCAAGCGTCTACCTGTTGCCGTTATCAATATCGAGCAAAAACGAGCAATAAAATCACGTTTGTGGTATGGCATGGTATACCCTTAAATATTTGTTCTTCAGTTTTTTAGTATTTGTTGTTATAGCGGCAACAGAAAGATACCACCTGTGAAAATGTTAACTGTCTCACTATCACGGTTCATCAGATACAGCCTGGTGACAGAGGGACAGACGGACAGCGGCGCCTTAGTAATAGGGTCCCGCTTTACCCTCCGTACCCAACGGAACCCTAAAAACTAATGAATCACTTATTACCTAGGACTGTATTTTTTCCAGGAGTATTCTCAATTTGAAATACGGTTATATTCTTCGCGATGCCACCATGATCCAGGTTAACTTGTTCGGTTTGGCCATCAACATCCTATATTCCCTTTTCTACTTCCAATATACCCACGAGAAGATGAAGGTTTGGGGACAGCTGGGTATTTCGGGGGCACTCTCAGCAGGTCTCATAGCATATGCTCAAGCTGAAGACCCAGCGCTGGTGGAGAACAGATTCGGTATTATTGTTACCGCTCTCATGTTTCTGCTGATAGCTTCTCCCCTTTTTGGATTGGTGAGTGTATTTTTATATAGACATTATAGCCGATGTCATATTTTATGGAATTTTGTTTATGGACGAACCTATAGTAGAATTGTAACTATTGTCTATGTACATATATCTGTCATTGAGACAGTATCTATGTTTATTTTTTTACAGTATTAATCAAGTCATATAATTATTTACGATTCTAAACTATGCTATTGTTTTCTTAGACAGTTCCTTAAATGTAACGTGTTAAATTGTAGTTACTAATATTCAATTATAGTACAATTTTTATGAATTTGAAAACAATTTTTATTAAACGTTGTGGCATATCATATCTAGTATAATCTCCGTCGTCTTAAAAGTTACTACATATTAGTAGAATAAGAACCAAATAGAATGGAAGTATGTGTAATGTAGGAGAGCTTGTGGTTAGAAAACGGTGTGTGTTGTAACAGGATGAAGTTAATGTTAATGACACGAATAAATAATAATTTTACTTGTTTTTGCACACACTATCTTAAAACACACATACATACATATATACGCTCAGTCCTATGGAGGCAGAGGTGTATTAAACACCCAGATTTTGATAATTAGAATTTGCATTTGGTTCCACTAAAGTAATAGAGGGCCTATTGTCGTCAACCGGGCTCCATAGGACTGTATATATACTTTTTTTAATTCTATAGGGGGACAGATGAACAGACGGGTTACCCGATGGTAAGTGACAACCGCCATCCATGGACACCTGCAACTCAAAGAGTCGTAAATGTGCTGCCTGCCTTTGAGAGTGATGAGGAATGGCGGATGCTGGGAGGGGAAAGAAGAGAGGGGTATGAGGATAGAGGAAAGGGTATAGGAGGAGTTGGGCCTCCGGAAACCTCACTCATTTCGGGGAAATTCAACGCTTGATGTTACTTCACAACCGGTTTTCTGTGAGGCCGTGATATCGCAACGGTCGAGCCGGCCCATTCGTGCCTAAGCATGGCTCTACCGCTGTCTGATAGATAACAGTCTCTTAGTCACCTTTTACGAGATCCAGGGTAAGAGAAGGGGTTAATGTATTCTACTCTGCAGAGAACCACACGGCTAATACAAATCGTAATACACTCTTGGTAATAAACAACAATGTGTACTGATAGCGGTATTTAATGACTGTTTAATTAAGATCTACACTGATATCAGTGTAATTAAACTCGTTTACGTATCCTAATTTTATGTAATTAATGTGATTATTGGGATCAGACTGCTGATAAAAATACTTATATATTTATAAATATACATATTATAGATAAATTACATGAATTAAACTAATTAAATTATATTCTGATATAGGACTCTTTTTGTAGTCAACCAACTCATCTAAGCTTTCTGGTCATCATCGTGATTTTTCTATGACCTACCAAAAGCAGGAAACAAGTTCAGTTGTCCTTTCTTCGTTATGTTTGGTATTTTTGAATTTCGTCTTCATCTACACTATCTTCATAATTTCTGGTAAGGTCACTAATATTGAAACTAGGAAAAATACTTCGCTGTCCTCTTCAAGTATTCTCTATTCTCTCTATAACGTCAGGGTCATTGAAATCAATGGTAGCAAGCATAGGACAAGTGAAAGAAATTATAGTTGAGTTCGCATTGTTACATACGCTCACGCTTGTCTCCTGTAAGGGGTAGGCATTATTAAATTGGGGCATGGCGATGTGATTACGTTATGAATATTGAAGAAAACTAATAAACTAATATCAATTAGAGCAACGAAAGCCAAACAAACAGTTTTTAGAATTTTGACTGCCGTTTTCACAGATATAATGCTAGAGGTCTAACTTAGAATATACGATAGATACTTAAATTCCATTTGGCAAAAGGATAATGACAGTAATGCTTAGGCAAAAGGTTAATGATTAGGCACGAATGAGCCGGCTCGACCGGAGCGATACCACGGCCTCACAGAAAACCGGTTGGAAAGCAACGCAAGCGTTGCATTTCCCCGACATTTATGTGTTTTCCGGAGGCCCCCTCTCCTCTTTCCTTTCCCCTCGTCCCCCTCACCCCTTTCCCATCTCCTCATTCCCTTCCACGCATCCCCCAATGCCTCATCACCCTCAAATTCCCTTCCCTTGAGAAGGGAAGGGTTTCCTTTCCCAACATTCCTTGAGTTGCAGGTGTCCATGGACGGCAGTTGTCACTTACCATCAGATGACCAGACCAGTCTGTCGGTCTGTCAGCCCTATATTATATCAAAAGAAAAGGTAGTTATAGACACTGGTCACTGTAGGACTGTATGTATACTGTCTGATAGATAACAGTCCGACGTCTTAGTAGTCTTTTACATAAAAATTGAAATGAAGAAATAATAATAGGAAATAAAAATGAAATGATATCATGTCAAATTGATGCTGAATAATTTTTTAAACACAAAATGGTGGTTATATATATACATATATAAATATATAAATATTTGTTGTGTTTTTTTAAATGGTAATTTGTTTTATAATAAAGTGTATATTTTTTTTACTACAGAGAGACATAATCAAGAACCAGAGTACAGAAGGCATGCCTTTCCCCATTATTCTTTCTGGTACCGTCGTCACCTTCGCCTGGCTCGTATACGGCATTATCCTCAGAAACAAATTCTTAGTCGTGAGTAATTTTGTCTGGAATATATTTTTATTTATTTATTTGTAACTTTATGTACAAATGTGTACTCAATGGCACCTTGTGTTGGTGTGGAGAACTTGTAATGTAAGCATTGATGTTAGATTTGAAATAAGTAATAATAATTAATGTAATAATGTCCAGCTAGAATACACACAACATATGTATATATACAATTACACACTGATACTTAGATACATCAAAGCTTATGTAGGTTAAGGCTTAAACATACACACATATATATATCTGAATTAAGTAAAGGGTAGGCTTAATCCACGTATTTTTTTTTTTAAATTTGTGTACATTTATTGTTAAGAATTCCTGACCCCTGTGCCGCTATAAGTGGGGACAGGGGCCAGTGTCCTCCCCACAGCGTAGCTCTCCCAACAGTATATGTCCATTGAAATGTATTATTTATATTCAGAATTTAAAAAAAATACAAAAAAGACAAACAATATACAAAAATAACCTCACTATTCCTGTGTTCAACTAACCTAAAAGATTGTATAGTTTAGCTCATGACTGCTGTTTAAATTATCTGTATTATATGTATTAATAGTATGTATACATGGACTATAATAAAAAAAATCAGCAGAATATAAATAAACGCTCTATAAATCCATATCTATATTGACACATTGGATAGGTAATTTAGTTATTATTTAAATTATCTTAATATTATTACATGTGTTATAGGTTCCCATAGAACAGATTTAATGTTAGTATATTGAAAAAGTGTCCTTAAAAAAGTACAATGAAAATAAATAAAAAAAAAGAGGTGTTACCTTATGCCTGTTGATTCTTATAGAATTACATACTACATATAAACACGTGTTTTACGTCGTTAAATTAAGCGTAAGATTAACAATGGACCAAATAACAAAGTACAACAAACATATCGATAAGTAATAAAACAATAAGTCAATGTCATTTCTCATAGTCGATTCGATTATCACTTTATGTAATATAAAATATTGTATTAGATTAAATCTATTTTGTGGGTTTATTTTTTATGTTGTCTGATAACCCCAAGATAAAATAGGTTTATACTTTAATATATAGTTATAATTTGTGAATCTATGGTCACCGTTCTTCATCACTGAGATATTTTTTACTTTTTTTATATAAAAAAACTGTTTTTATTTTTAATGTCTATAATTTCCGCTTGGAAATTTGGAAAATTTCCGCTATTTTAAATCTTTGTGAGAGTAGAACTGTGTGTAAAATATAGACATGTGGGTGAAAATGTAATTTTAACTTTTATTTGACAATTTGTCAGAGCAAAAACACTTCACTCCTTGAGAACGAAGGAGTTCGTAATTCTTTCATCTATGCCCTTTTTTATTTTTGTTTTCAGATCCAAAATGTGGTAGCTGTTTTATTATGCGCGACTCAGCTGTCGCTATTCGTCATCTATCCTTCCAAACCCAAAGGCAAAGATAAAAAAGCAAAAGCGAAGAAAATTAATTAAATTAATTATTCAATCGAATCACGAAGTTGCCTCGTTGGTACGTAATATTAGAATTAGTCGAATGGAAGGACAAATATAAAGCTAGAACCACATTCGCTTGTGCAGAATTTAATAAATACGGAAAGAACTTAATGTTGGTGACCTAAAATATTAAAGTCGGTCGGTTAGGCTGTAGGAATAAGTGTAACCTAAAGGGAAAGAAAATTCGACTTATTTTTGTTTGTTTGAGGTGTTTACAGGTGTTTTATGACATTTTCTGTTTAAAATCAAATTAAGAATCATCTATCAAACTTTTTTTATTATCTATGTCCACTATGTGGGTCTAGCTTTATAATCATAAAAAAACATATTCAATTTGTAGGCGAATTGCTAGATATTTATTATAGCGATTTTGTAAGTGTAACTATACTATAGTTTTTATTGTATAGTATGTACACTATATAAGTGATTGCAATTATATATATTTTTATATATATACATATATAGATGGGCAATGGTTTTTTTTCTTAAAATTGATTCTAAAGTGGATGTGATCTACTAAAATATAAGATAATAATAATATTCTTACTAAATATTGGTTTGTTTACACCAGTTAGTAACATCGGTGTTGTTTTAAATTTCTGTTATTTAGAAATCAATTATTTTGATAAAGTATCCATCCACCTATTTCTGTTTAGCAGTCGTAAAAAATGGTATATTAATACCATAGAGGTGTACATACTCCTATATACCATGTAACATCCATTGTTATTATTATTATCAAAAGCTTTTTGAATAAAAAAAAACTCTAGTTTATTTTAATCGATGCATATATGTTGTGAAGTTACTAGATTGAACCGATATTTTTTACATATCATGGTTGAGATCGGTGACTAAATTACTGTAGAGGTTTTAATAGTATATTGGATTTAAATCTTATATTTTTTGTGCTCTATAATTGAGAATTTGTTGTTGTTTTGAGCCTATATGAGAGTTGGAGAAACTTTGTATATTTATTGCGTTATTTTATAGCTAGCGAAACGTTATTTATAAATAAATTTATGTAAGAGAATATATTTTTGTACAAAACTCGACTAGTCTAGTCGTTATAATCGTCTATTGAGATAAGTTGTCCATATAATATATGGGTAAATTATTTTGTATGATAAAATCACGTGTCACTTCTGAAAAAACAAGCCATACAAGGATCTATTAAGATATAAAAATACAAAGAAATTATAAGAATCTAATTTAAATGGATTCTGTTAACGTCCCACTAATATTTCAATATTTTACGGTAGTTGCCGAATAGGACCGAAGTAAAAACGTTAAGGAGGCACTACACTCCTTATATTCTTAGTGCTACCAACGCAGTAAATTCTACCCTATAGTCTATATTTATTAATTATAAGGCACAGTAAGGGCATTATTGTACAAAGGTACGGCAACTGTTTTAAGCCTGTTACAGTTTAATAGGTATTTTTTATTTGTGAGAGTATAAATGTGTTTTTTTATGAAAATAAATATATCGCATTTATTTGGAGTCGATGTAAAAAATGCTCAATGACTTAAGTAGACTTTTCTTGGTTATTATGAATAAGATTACAGTTGATTCGTGTTATACGTCCATGTATAGTTTGAGTTCTCATAAAATCTGGAACAAAAGTTGCATTCCATAAATAATCCTATCTGAGCGACAAATGAAGACTAATTACTAAATAATTCTGTTGTCTAATTTATACTTACACGTTGATGTCATGAGTGTGAAGCCGGCTTTAGCTGCTTCTTATATTAGAATTGTTCAATATTTTTGTATCTGTATATAATGATAATTAAATGGATATGGTATCTATATTATAAGTGAGTAATATTTATTGCTAATATTTAACCCTTTTCAGTAGAGATTACAAAAATATACTCTTGTTTTGCGTTCCAACATAATAGCTTTGACGTGAAGAAAGCTTTTCTAAATTTAAATAATTGTCTATGGTTGAGACTTACCCTTGCTTTGGCCAACCATTTTTGCAACAGTATGTGTGTTCTTTCTCTCTCTATATTTGAAACATACTATCTATTGTTAGAACCCTGAAAATCACGCAATTTTGTCGTTTCAATACAATCATATTATTTGAGTGCCAAAACACATAAGGTTGATAGGTTGACTTCGTTTATTCTGCTGGCAGTAAGACAAATTCTATGATGAATTAGAAAAATTATTTTCCAGTCTATTTTAAAAATGTTTGACAAATATCATTTTATCAGTACACGCTCTGCATAACTTCAGCAGTAAGTTTGAAATTCGCTGCATTATCTGATAATGTATATTAAATCCTGTCGGTGGCTTGTACAAGGGTAACAAACAATTTAGCGCAGAAAGATCTTTTACCACTTTGATCGCGGATCTTTTAAGCGGGGCGTGAAAAAGTACCTCACCAGGTCGCTATAGTGTGGGTCACCATACTGCATTGACACTTGCTTTCAGGATGGTGACACCCACTGCTTTCCAACAGGAGTCATTATGGGAGGCCTATAAAAAAAACAATACTTCATTTGATTTTTATAACTTATTTACAGCGGGATTAAATTATCTACATCGACGTAAACGTTTTGATGATTTTTCCATAGGCTTTTTGACTTACACTTTTTGTTTTTTTTTAATATAAGGTTGGCAACTAATACACCCACCATTTTTTCGATCAGTTTCTAAAAAGTTGTAGAACTATCTCGAATTTCTTGGAGTAGTATATAAATAAAGCAAAAGTTGTATGTCAGAACAGTTGACAACTGATCTCAAATAGTAAAACTACAGTAAATTATGGATATTTCTCGTAAAGAACTTCGACTGCTTTTACTTCATGAATTTCGCTTAGGTCGAAAAGCGACTGAAGCAGTGCGCAATATATGTGCAACGAAAGGCAAAGGCGTGCTCTCTTACGATACCACCAAATATTGGTTCAGAAGATTTAAGGATAGAAATTATGACCTATCTGATGAACCTCATCCAGGACGACCTCCTACAATAGATGTAGATGAGTTGAAAAGACTCGTAGAAATGGAGCCCAGGTTCACTTCACGTTGTCTGGCAGAGCAGTTTCAGTATTCTCATACTGCAGTAGAAAAGCAACTCCACGCTTTAGAAAAGACCTGGAAATATTCAGTTTGGTTACCACATGAGTTGACGCCGTTTCAACTTCAGAAGAGAGCTAACGTGTGCATAGAACTACTTAGTTACTACTGACTGCGGGATGTAATTACGGGGGATGAAAAGTGGGTTATGTACATAAATATTTCGCGTAAGCGCGTGTGGCTTTGACCTGGAGAAGCAGGAGTACCGACGCCAAAATCTGACACGAGTAAAAAAGTTATTTTAAGTGTGTGGTGGGTAATAAACGGAATTATATACTGGGAGCTGTTGCTATCTAACACTACAATCACGGCAATATTTATTGTGACCAACTGGATAAAGTAGCAGCGAGATTACGACGAGACAACACTTTGTGTAATCCTCAAATTGTTGTTCTGAGTCTGGGTGTTCTTTGTGTCCGTTCTTGTATGTTTGTAAAGTCCCCCGCGACACAGGAATTAATCCTAGTGCGGGAGTTCTTTTTCTAAAAAAAAAGAAAAGTGAACTTAAGACCTTAAGAATTGCTTGCGTGCTTGATACAATTGCTCGTTGGAGGTCAATTACAAATAGTACAATTGCTCGTCAAGTTTAGTAAGTTAGAGGGGGATGAACCAAGTCAGTGCTTTTGAGCAATAAAAATTGTCAAATGTGTCATCACCATTCTAATGAGTAACCTGGACAATGAGTTGTCATATCTTGGACCATATGTACAATAAGTATGGTACCCATACACAATTTTCTACAACATTCACACAATATTTTATATTGACTACTGGTGTTTATAAAAAATCGGTTGTCTGTGAAGGTTGTTTACTGAGGATAGTTGAACGTGACAACATAACGCTGCCGAACGCGGAGGCCGATTGTGCCTCTTTGTCGCTCGTTCCGCGCTCTCGCTTGCACTTCAAGCCTTAAATGGAACGCCTCTGAGCGAGGTAACGCCGCATGAGTCATGTTTTTTCGTGCGTGCAGCCGGCTCCATCGAATTATAAGACGTTGTCACGTCAAAAGTAACTTGTTTGTTATAGATATATATACTCCCAAGAATTTATTTCCATGCTAGTGGTGTCCTTAGTAATTTTATCTTATTTTGATTCTTTTTTTTTATAATTATAGGGGGACAGACGACCAGACGTCTCATCTGATGGTAAGTGATAACCGCTGTCCATGGACACCTGCAACTCAAGAGTCGTCAGTGCGCTGGCAGTCTTTGACTGTGACGAGGGATGGGGGGAAAGGTAAGGGGAGAGGGAGTTGGGCGCAGGCGTTGTTTCACAACTGGTTTACTACGAGGCCGTTGTATCACACCGGTTGACCCGGTCCATTCGGCCTAATGCTCCCACTGTTTAATTTAGTCTCATTTACATAATCGGTTGAACCCTATTGCAGTCATCTGGGCTCATGCTCAGGCTCATCATATGATTTATTATATTTATTTAGAGTACAGAAAAGAGTGCCGCGAAGTCCGAGTCCTCAATAAATGTAATCAAAAAGAATGATAAGATTTCGATGGATTGTCTCAGAGATTATGAGAGATAAGCGTTTAAACACAGTGTACTATACATATTATAACTACCACGCGTATTTACTAATACTATGCAATTATTTTTTCAAATTATTTCTTCAAATTAAATATTTGGCACGCCGTGGCGTCGTGCATCGACGTCAACTACCAATTCAAGGTTACAGCGCCGACACCGATTGAGTAGAAAAGACCACCAAATATCCGTATTCGGATCCGTATCCACGGATGTACATGTTTAACGATCCGTTACATTACTGGTACATATAATTTTACCTTTCGGTACCAACAGATAGGTCGTTGTCGGTCACCTAACCGCAAAAGGCATTCGGGGTTGTAAAGAGAAAGAATGAACTATAATTATTGCAATTTGTAATATTTTTGTGATTTATATCAATCAACTTGCGTAGTATTAGTAAATACGCTTGGTACTTATAATATACAGTCGTGGTCAACTAATTAGGGACACTCTCTAGTTAATCCAAATTGTGAATTTATTTTTTATTTTCCAACGAGTCTAAACAATATTCAACATCTTTAACATGTAAGTATAATTAGTCATTTATGTGCCTAATTATACAAACAATAACAACTTCTTAAACATTAAACCTCTTTACAGTATAGCTGATAGATGATCACAGTGCTATTTGTTCAAAGAATGCTGGCTGGCCATTTAATTAGGGACACTGAGATATTGCGTTCTAGTTTCAAAATCTGAATCTCAATTATTATTTTCTTTTTTCTCCTATTCTTTGTGGTAGTTTTGGCGGCAATCTAGATTTGTAATTTCAAATTTTGAGAGTTATTTTGAAGAACAATGGGCAAAAATAAAAGTTGCGATGCAACACTACGAAAAATTATCATGAAGTTTGTCGAGCGTGGTTGGTCATACCGAAGGATAGCAGGATATTTAAATTGTTCAAAAACTATGGTATGCAATGCAGTGCAACATTTCAGGCGCAATAACACAACTTTAAATGTGCCCAGAAAAAAAAGATCGAGAAAAACAACTCCGCAAGAAGATAGAATGATAACCAGGTTAGCTAAGAAAGATCCGTTTCTAGGCTCTATTTTAATTAAACATGAAGTGTTTGGGGCAGACGAAAGAGTCAGTGTATCAGCGAGGACAGTTCGACGACGTCTGGTAGAAGCAGGGTTGTTCGGAAGAGTGGCTCGCAAAGTACCGTTGTTAAAGAAAGAGCATAGAAATGCACGTTTGGCGTTTGCACGTAAATATGGACATTGGACCTACGACCAATGGCAACATGTATTATTCTCTGACGAGACCAAGGTTAATTTGATTTCTTCAGACGGAAGGCAATACGTACGGCGTCCTGTAAAAGCGGAAATGAATCCAAGATTCACAAAAAAGCAGGTGAAACATGGCGGAGGAAACATTAAAATGTGGGGATCATTTTCTGGACGTGGAGTGGGACCTGTGAGGAAAGTTCAGGGTAACTTAGACCAACATCAATACAAGGCAATATTAGAAGAAACTATGCTTCCCTATGCTGAGGAACATCTTCCTATTATATGGACTTTTCAGCATGATAACGACCCAAAACATACAGCCCGTTCAGTCAAGTCGTTTCTTAACAGACAGTCCGTATCAGTGCTAGATTGGCCAGCAAATAGCCCCGACCTCAACCCAATCGAGCACCTTTGGCACGAAATTAAGAAAAAAGTTGCCATTTATCGTACCACAACTTTAGATGAACTTAATGAAGCTTTTTGTGAGGCATGGGCAAACATTCCTGTTGAAATATGTCAGAAACTGATAATGTCTATGCCACATCGGTGTCAAGCGGTAATTACTAACAAAGGTTTTGCTACTGGGTACTGATTTTACCCGTAATAAAATGAAGTTGTTAAAGAAATTAAAATACTGCAGATTATTAGTTCTGTTTAACTCTATTTTTCATTTTACTTTACTGTTCTTAATTAAATGTCCAGCTACAGAATTGTACCTTAAATTGAATACATGGTTAACCTTTGATATTAAACACTTTTTTATATTTATTTAATCTTTTTTTACAGCCATTTATAGTATAATAATCGGATCAAATTATGCAAATAATAGTTACTGAGAAATCAACAGGGTTTTATATTTATATGTACATAGCCGGTTATTGCTGTCCACTATCTTGAATGTCCTTAATTAGTTGACCACGACTGTATATAGTACACTGTGTTTAAACGCTTATCTCTCATAATCTCTGAGACAGTCCGCCGAAATCTTATCATTCTTTTTGTATTATATTTATTGAGGACTCGGACTTCGCGGCACTCTCTTTTCTGTACTCTAAATAAATATAATAAATCAAATGAGAGCCCAGATAACTACAACACTTAAACAGTGGGAGCCTTAGGCCGAATGGGCCGGGTCGACCGGTGTGATACAACGGCCTCGTAGTAAACCAGTTGTGAAGCAACGCCTGCGCCCAACTCCCTCTCCCCTTACCGAAGGGTATCCCTCGTCACAATCAAAGACAGCCAGCGCACTGACGACTCTTGACTTGCAGGTGTCCATGGACAGCGGTTGTCACTTACCATCAAATGACACGTCTGGTCGTCTGTCCCCCTATAATTATAACTTGTCTTATGTTAATTATGTCTTCGTAACACAAAAGTAACAATCATTTTTATGATTACTAGGTTCTCTTCATAGTATTGGTGAACCAAATGGAAGCTGAACGTTTTCTCCTGATGAAATATTTCTGCTAACACTTTTAGGTTTAAGCACAACATAATATCTACCTATATTTTGTTGAAATTTCAACTAAACTTCTTTATATTTTAATGGACAATAAGTGAAATATGTCTTGATCTATTTATTATGTGGGTCACACTGAAAGTTTTTAAAATAGACCAGTACGAAAAGCAGCCGGTGATTAATTATTTTAATTTCGAATTAATGTGTAATGAATGTGTTTTTACTAATTGGTGGCAATTTCATAAGTATCTGTCGTCTAGATGGATTTGACTAGAGTTCATTACGAAGCCCCATTTTGTGCGTGGCAGCAGGCAGGCAGGCAGCAGTGTGCTTGCAACTTGTTTAATGAGTTTAAACGTGGTCGAAGTGAATTCACTGATGAATCTAGACAAGGACATCCTTTTACGGCGTCTACTGAAGAAAACGGCTAATGATAAAAGCTAATAGAAGGGTGACATATCAACAGATTGTAAGTAAGTCATGCCACTAAAACCGAATTCCACTTACATTTCATATGAAACTCGCCTTCTTGTTTCCTTGCTCCGTTACAGGTATTCTTATCTTCTTTTGCCGACAGTAAATCTAACGTTACAAAGTAATTTTTAGCAAAAAGATGTTGTTTTTTATTTATGTTAGATAAACGCAGCAAATGTATTTATTATTTATATGTCGTGGGCAGATTATAGAATTGGCCAATTCTTGATGTTGCCAACCATTTCAGCAAATAGATTAAAATTTACTGTATCGTAATTATATGTGGATTACACAGATTTTTATTCCGTGTAGGAATCTACCCTACGAATTCTGGCTCAGCAGTCAGCTTTACTAACCACTAGACAAACAGGCCAGTCAAACCAACATATTTATAGGAACCATTTCAACGTGCAACGTGCAAAAGTGTTTACTTGCGGCTTGCTGCATTCGACGGTGATATCCTTGGAATAAAAAGAACAATCGAAGAAAGATGAGTTTATACAACTGACTGTTATATAAATCTCTTTTTTTAGTACGTGTCATAATAACACTGAAAGAGGCAGTTATATTCCGGTAGAAAAGCTAACGTAACCCAAACGTCAAAAACAGCTATCTTGGTTAGGGCTAAGAAAAAGAATCAAGAAGTCAGTTAACATCAATTTGTATATAGTCTATTCTTCTCATTTTGGTAGTATCATATTTGGTGCAAGTGTAACTCTGGTTGTTTATCGTGTTTTTAAAATAAATTCATTACGCAATGTCGTGTATCAGTGTTGAAATAAAGGTTAAGCGTGTACACAATGTACAAAAAAAAAACAGAATGATATAGGTATCATTCTGGTTTTTTTTATACATATTATAGGGGGCGACGGACGAATGACGAATAGACGGGTTACCTAATAGGAAGTGACAACCGCCGTCCATGGACACCTGATGAGGGATGGAGGGATGCGAGGATAGAAAAGAGGAGAGGGGATTATGAGGGAGGGAAAGAGGAGAGGAGTTGGGCCTCCGGAAACCCACTAATGTCGAGGAAATGTAACGCAAGCGTTGCTTCACAACCGGTCGATCTGGCCCATTCGTTCCGAAGCATGTCTCTATCACGATAAAAACTACGGCGTAACGTCGCATACATGGAAAGAAAACAGCAACATGCAGGTAACATCATGCGTCCCTCAGTAAGTTGAAAATTATATTTCCTACATAAAAATATTTCGGTAATAATCCGAGCCCCTTGTAAAGCGAAGAACTTTAGTATAATGTCGGATTACCTTGACGTTAAAACTCTTTGGAAATCCAAATCTTATGTGATTTTATCAAATAGTTTTTGAGTATTTTATCGAATTTACCTTTGCCCAGCCTTTTTAATTTAATCTTTCGAGCGTATTCATTAAATATGAAGTGGGTTGGGAGTAAGCTCCCAACCCACTTACATAAGTTTGTCGTGATGAAGGAAATAACAAATATGAAACATGACTTTATTGTAGCTAATGTAACTTTACCAACTCGAACACGTTAACTCTCCAGAACTAACTTAAAATAGATTGGCGCCGTTCTTTTATACTAGAGTCAAGTGTTGTTCGCCGATCGTCAATTGCTCGCTGCATTCCTGATGTTATCGCTTCGCCGCATTCCTGCTGTTTTCGCTCGCCGCATTCCTGTTGTCACTTGACCTAAGTTCGGCTTACAAGAGGATGATAAGCTTTGGGGCGTTGCTTTACAACACAACATTATGATCGCTACAAATGTAAAAATAAAATTTATGAACCTGAACCATTCTTTCTACCCCCTTTTATTTGTATAACAAAGATTCTAAATTCAAATTTCCCGCCACAACGGTTTTACATTCCCTGTGGCAGAATTGACACGCGCGAACAATAAAAAATTGTGTTGAAAAAGGCATGACTTCTTCGTTCTATTTAATGGTTTTGTAAAAAAAATTTAAAAAAATAACACATTAGAAGTTGGTCGACCGTTAGTGGTCCTAGCTACTGCCTGACTTTGTAAATCAAGGATTAATCAACGCTTGAAGTTTGAAGTTGAAAGTGCTGCTTATAGAAATTTTGATTTACTGATATTGTTCGACGACGACGACGACGACGGCGTTATTTTCGACCCATAAGAATCACAGAATTTTAAAGGGGTAGTACTGCAACGGAGAATGCAGAAATTTCTCCAGCGACTATCATACAACACTATTAATTCATATGTATAAATATTTTCCACTTTCATGTGCCTACATACAGTTCATGTTTACGTTACAAACCAAGTAATTTATTGCCCACCGGAGTATAACAATGTACGGTTAAAAGCTATTTATTTATTATAATTTGTTGAAAATAATTACTTACATATGTGTTATCAGACTTATCAGATTTAATATATGGATGAATGGATTTCAGTGAAATATAACAGCTGTGGAATGAATGTTATGCGTTATGCGAAATCAGTAGTTTCATAAGTTCATTCACAATCTTTCTTATGTCAGTTAAAATCAGCAAATGTTTGCTGGCAGATACACGTAGTTAGTTTAGGCACCAGTCTCGCACAGTACATCTAACTTAACCAAACTTATAACAATAATATCAGAGATAATGTACTTCTAATGTATTGTGGTAAGAAAAAAAGCATTAAATATTCTTGGAGACTTTCGTCCTAGTACCCGAATCCCTTTCAATAGACCCACTTGTGACGAATCACCGTGTAGATTTAATCGGTTCGATTCGGTCCATTCGATTCGATTCCATTCAATACACAACAATGGGGGTATCTACAAGAAAAAAAAAAGTATGATATCTTCATTTATTTAAACCAAAAGGTTGTGATATATAGACGATTCAATGTTATTGCTTGAAGTTTGCTTCTACGTAGAAGGCAAACACAGGCTCCTTAGTTGCTGTGAGGCTGACAGTGGCGTCCACACGACCTTTCTCGAAAGGAAACACATTTGGAAACGTCGCGGTGGGTGCTGTCATGTTCATGAAAGCGTGTCGTCCCTAAACAATAAACATCTATGAATAACTTATACCATACAGTAATCGACAGGTTCGTATATTACTTCACAGTGGTAGAGCCATGTTTAGGCACGAATGGGCCTGCTCGACCGGTGCGATACCACGGCCTCACAGAAAACCGGTTGTGAAGCAACATTTCCCCGAAATGAGTGAGGTTTCCGGAGGCCTAACTCCTCCTTTCTTCTTTCCCCCCCCCATCATACCCTCTCCTCTTTCCCAACTCCTCATCCACATTCCATGGACGGCGGTTGTCACTTACCATCAGGTGACCCGTCTGTTCGTCTGTCCCCATCTTTATATATATAATTCTTCTGTGAGTGTGTATGTCACTGAACTACTCTCAAACGACTGGACGGATTTTGATGAAATTTTTTGTGTGTGTTCAAGGGGATCTGGAAATGGTTTAGATTCACAAATCAGCCCGGCAGATGGCGCTGCAGTCGGTATCTAGGTTATTTATCTATACTGCAACTTCAGGACAACGTCTGTCGGGCGCAGCTAGTATAGTATATAAAAAGAGAAAAAAAAATGTAATGTAAATAATAAATGTCCTTAAAACTAACTACGCCGTCGCAGAGTACCCTAATGCGGCGCTTATTGAGGAAAGCAGTAACCCAGTTACAGAGTTTGGGCGGCAGACCGAATGCCGGAAGTTTGGAGAGAAGCGAACGGTGCCAGACCCTATCGAAGGCCTTGGCGATGTCAAGGCTGATGGCCAAGGACTCCACATGCCTATCCATAGCCTCACCCCAAAGGTGCGTCACGTACGATAGAAGATCACCCGTCGATCGGTTCGGCCTAAAACCATATTGCCG
The DNA here is from genome assembly GCA_947561695.1 of Tyria jacobaeae. Classification (NCBI taxonomy): domain Eukaryota; kingdom Metazoa; phylum Arthropoda; class Insecta; order Lepidoptera; family Erebidae; genus Tyria; species Tyria jacobaeae. The sequence goes on along the minus strand of OX387217.1, from coordinate 20,890,519 downwards.
GTCATTTAACAAGGTTTTTTGTGTTGATGATCCGCTCGAGCACCTTACAGAGTATGGAGGTGACGGCTATAAGTCGGTAATTAGCTGGATCGGAGCGGTCGCCTTTTTTAGGAATGCGTTGAACATTCACCTCTCTCCAGATCTCTGGAACAATTCCTGAGGAGTAGGACAGGCGATACAAGCGCGTCAGAACGGGAGCCAACTCTGGTGCACAGTTCTTCAGAACACCCGCTGGAATACTCCACTGGCTTTCCGGATATCGAGTGACCGAAGCTCCGCACGGACATCCCTCTGCCGGATTCGAATATCTCGCATTGCGTCCCGGTGGGTGGGTGGGTACGCACCACGGTCGTCGACTAGGGAGTTAGCCGCAAAGAGGTCAGCAAGTAGTTTCGTTTTCTCTTGCGGCTCGTGGACCAGTGATCCATCAGGGCACTTCAGCGAAGACTGGCAGTAGTTGGAATGCACGGCTTTAGCCATTCGCCAAAAGTTACGGCTACCCGTAGGGTATGCGACGAGATCTTTACCAAACCGTGCAATTCACATCATCGTCATCCTCTGAGCCTTTCCCAAATAACTCGGTTTGGCTTTCAGTCTAACAACGCCACGACAGAACTTCTACATTTATATTCGGTCTTCCGGTTTTGAGTTTTGAGGGATTTATTAAAAAATAAATAATCTTGTATTATAAAAAAGATAATTTATATTTTAGTCAAAATATGCTCCATTACTAGCTAAAACCTTTTGCCATTTTTCGGGCACCAAATAGATTCCATCATAAAAAAACTGATCATCTTTTGAAGCGATCCATTAATCGATCCATTTTTTTATACATTCATAAGATTTGAAGTGCTGATCTGCAAGGCTGTTGCATAGATCGAAATAGGTGGTAATCAAAAGGAGCACAACCTGGTAAATATGCGGGATGCGGTAACACTTCCCACTGAAGATCTGAAAGTGTATCTCCTACAGCTTTTGCAATGTGTGTGTGATAAATAACACCTTTTATATCCCACCACTTGTACTGACGTGTCGCGACAGCTTCTTGACACGTTCCCTTAAAACTAACCGCAAGACCTGATATATGTATATTTACGTGAAGCGACTAAGGTCAGACGTCCACAACCCAAATACTAGGCTAGACCGAAGTTCTGTAGTTAGACCAGGTTGTCGGAAAGTTGTCGCAAAACAAAATAATATTTTGGTAGTTTCATTACTATCTGTAACACAGTATAAAAATCGGGCACATGGAGGTTTTCCCTATTCAGCATATGCTACGCCTATTGTAAGCAACATATTGTTATTTTTTAAGTAACGGGCACAGCTAGTATATAATAAAATAAGGTACCCTTAACAGAATGATATATCAGATATAGTATAATCGTATTACAGAGTCACCCGTAGGATGCAGACTTAAAGTACGCAGTTTAAATACGCTTTTTATGAACGACCGTTTAAATAAGCCTAAGTCAAATTGTAACTTCCTTTGTTCTTTTATAATTTTCGTTTACCACAACATTCGATGGAGAATTCAAACACCGGCTATAAATTGTTACATCAAAAACATTTTCAGCAGCATTTCTTTACAATGAAACTCAGTGCGTGAAGCGCATTGGGATGAACACAACTGTTCAGTATAAATAGATTAAGATAATATCACGAACAAACCGTAAACACCTTTACTGTTAATGGCTGGATACAACCAGAAGAGCAATTTTTAAAACTCCCGCTTATTACTCACAGGATTTAAAGGACAGAACAGTCCAGCCGCATGTAGCATGCCACCCATATAAGGTTCATCGTTTATGAAGTCGCAGAGCTTATAATGATATTCTATGAACGAGCGTCGGTATTCATTATGAAGAAACTGGTTAAAAACAAGATCCACCTGTAAATATATCAATTATTAAATCAGTTGAAAGGTGAATAATAAATGGAAAATCTTCATAATGCTGACTAGTGTCATATTTGATATGTTTGTACATGACTCTTTTTAAAATTTACTATGAAACATACTTATTACGCTGTTGCGTGCAATACAACTCAGAAATAACGAATAAATTAATAATTAATCAATAAAAAATTGACCTGATTGACTGACCTAAAATATCTTCTTCGCATTTATACATTTTGTCAATGTATTCTACTTTCATACACATACATACATACTCGTAGTATTTTATGGATAAGTCCAATCCCTTAGTTACCTTTTACAACGCCACTGGGAAGAAATGGGGTGGCCATATTCTACCCCACCGTAAACTACACGATATAAATTTACAATGAATTATTATTGTTAATTTATATCAAGATTTTTGATTTGTACCTTATTGATAGTCTACTGTATTTATAATACAAAAATATTAAAGTAACAAGTACGTCACCAACGCTGTGCGATTGTATGTATATATATTATACCATACTATATACACACTTTCATGGCATAGTATTGCCGTGTGGTGGGGTTTAGAATACAAACCCCTTTCCGTTCCGAGGGTATCGTAGGAGTCGATGTATAATTCGGGGTCTGTATATAAATATAAGTAAATCCTTAGCACACGTTCGATGATTATCTATCAAATACTTAATTTTTAGATTTAGAATTTTAAACTCTAGATATTTCACCCTTAAAAAATTTGTGTTTTAATGTTTACTGCTAATTCATGAAAAAATAAAGGTTTAAAAGTGAGTTCCACTATCTTAGACCCCAGTTGTTTATTTCATTTACGTATCTCCTTGCGTTTTTCACCCCTGGGAGTTGATATAGACCACTTTGGGTATCACTGTTCCAGACCAATATAGCTGTAGATCAGGGGTGCTCAAACGGTCGATCGCGATCGACCAGTCGATCGCGAGTGCTTTTTGAGTAGATCTTGAGAAGAAAAAAATTTTTAATAAGTAGGTAACTAAACTACAAAAATTTATTACGTAATAACACTGCTTGCGGCAAAAGGCGGCTTTATCAAAGGAACGCGCGGTACTTGTCAAAGAAAAGCCGCGTTGTTTCTAGACTAGACTGTACTAGACCATTTCGGGCGGCGCGTTTGACGGGAACATTCGAGACTTTCGTTCACGCCGATATAAATGTTGCGCCTGCAGGAATTGGAGTCATTCTGAATTGTAACTTGAAGGCGATACTACGTCGATACAAAGTTTATTATTAAATAGTGCGAAATGAGTGCAGTGAAGAAATCTAAAACGTATTATTTTAATAACGATTGGGAGGAAGAATTTTTCTTTTGTATGATGAAGGATAAGTGCATTTGTGTTATTTGTCGTGCGTCAGTTGCAATACCTAAGCGTGGTAACTTAGAGAGGCATCATAAAACGGTTCATAAAAACTATGAAAAGGATTTTCCGCCACAGAGTGAATTAAGAAAACGAAAAGTAAGTAATTTGATATCTTGTTTGAAAAAAGAACAAACCATGTTCACAAGACCAGCCAAACAATCAAAAGCTGCTACGATCGCGTCATTTAAAATATCTCATATATTGGCGAAACACAAGAAACCATTCGAAGATGGATCGGTTGTGAAGGAAGCATTTATTGAAGCGGGTGAGACTTTATTTGGAGATTTTAAAAATAAAACAGAAATCATGTCTGCTATTAGAGAACTTCAGTTATCTCGTCCGACTGTCACAAGGCGTATTGAAGTCATGAGTCAGGACATCGCAGATAAACTAAAACATGATATCATGCAATGTACATACTTTTCTTTACAGTTCGACGAATCCACCGATATGACAGACACTGCCCAGCTGTGTATTTTTATTCGGATGGTATTCAATGACATGTTGGCTAAGGAAGAATTTTGACAATCATTCCTCTGAAGGGGAAGACCCGTGGCGAAGATATATATGACGTTTTCATCAATTTTTGTAAAAAACTACAAGCTACCAATATATAAATTAGTGTGCATTACAACCGATGGAGCACTAGCAATGACTGGAAACAAGAACGGTTTTGTGGCATTGTGTCGAGCTAATGAAGAATTCCCTTCATTTTTTTCATTCCATTGCATTATACATCAACAAGTTTTGTGTTCAAAAGTTTTAAACACGGAGGAAATTATGGGCATTGCAACAAAAATTGTGAATTCCATCCGTGCACGTAGCTTGCAACGGCGGCTCTTTAAGTTGCAGTTGGAAGATAGGGAGTCAGCTGAACACACTGATTTAGTTCTTCACACGGACGTCAGGTGGTTGAGTCGCGGAAAATTCCTAGAAAGGTTTCAAGAATTATTGCCCGAAATAACAGCTTTTCTAGACGAAAGAGGTGATGACACTGAGATGTTGAAAAACGAAAAATGGCTGACTGATTTGGCATTTTTGACTGACATCACAATGCACTTAAACACCATTAACTTGGAGCTTCAAGGTAAAGGAAAAACTATTATTGAGATGATTAGCGCAGTAAACGCATTCAAAAGTAAATTGCAACTTATGATAGATCAACTGAAAAGAAAGGATCTGAAACATTTTCCGTCTTTGAAAGCAAGGATTCCTCAGTTGAATTATGATACGTATGAGGCTGAATTATCAAATATTTTGGGACAATTCGAAATGCGTTTTTATGAGTGCAGTAAATTGGCAAATATAGCATCATTTATGAGTTATCCTTTTTCATGTAAAAACATTGAGGAATTAACCACTGAAGTAGCAAGTCAGTTTAATATGAACTCATGTTCTGTTGAAAATGAGTTGGTGCAGATTATATCAGATATACATCTCAAAGCTACAGCATCTGATACAAATTTCTGGTGTTTTATATCTGGAGATAAATATCCGAATCTAAGGCAAATCGCCCTTCAACTGACGGCAATGTTTGGGTCAACTTACTTGTGCGAGTCTGCATTTTCTGAAATGAAGATAATTAAGTCAAAATATCGCAATCGACTAACTGACGATCATATGTCATCATGCTTGCGATTGGCACTCAGTGGTTACGCACCATCTTATGAAAAGTATGCTGAGGACATGCAGTGCCACGCTTCAAGATCCAAAGTCACTCCTTAGTTGAGTTTAACACCATATGTAACTCTTTTGTTTTGTAACAACGAATAAACTCGCAATTTTGAATAACTAGGAGTTTTTTCATTGATATTGTAGAGAAGAACTTAAGTAAACCTAACCCAAACCTTGACTAAGATAATGTAAATTGTGCGGAAAGCTAATATCTATATATGCTACGGTACACCTACCTACCTAGGTAGGTAGGGTGTATCGTGTATGTACGACAACCCTGCATCACACATACTTGCAGCCTCTCAAGTCGATCGTAAGTAGTCTAAAAATATTGAGGTAGATCGCCAGCAGTTCAAGTTTGAGCACCCCTGCTGTAGATGATTAGCGTACTGTGCAACATGAATTGTACTTTACTGCATTGGAGAAAGAGTTGCTATTTACATACATGTTTTGCGGAGTACGACTTCTGTTATTAGACTATGATGTCTACTATGGCAGTTGTTAAAAACTCGGGTGAAATTGCGGGCAGTAGCTAGTTCTTGTGTTCGACACATGTCACTGTGTAGATGAGTTAGTACCTCTGACTGCCCCGGTGTTTACTTTTTGAACGGCCCAGTTCATCCTACTGTGCCCACTTACCAAATTAGTTTATTGAAAAAATTTTGATTATATTTATATCAGTATGGCACACGTGGTGTATGCTGACGAAGTAAAGCTGCAGGTGTAATAGAAAGCGTGCATGGAGGAACATGATAACATCTTTGTTTAAGACAAATCATATGTGCAGGTCAACCTACTTACCGTTATATTGTTTGCCCATTTATGTTTTATGCTCGCAATTAAGTGGAGGTAGTATGGCGATTTTCTGTTGTACCGCCTTACGTATACCGTTGTATTGTAGATGTAGTCTTCATTCAAAATCGTTACATTGGCGCGTTCAAATCGTACGACCATACCCTGCAAGGTGTTAACTATTCGTTTAGACTGCTTACTTTACTAACATTAAATTACATTATCTGTGTTATAAAAAAAAATATAGTCTTTTAAAGTAAAAAAAGGATTACGCATAAGTACAACTGCGATTCACTTTTTAAAATTCGTAGATTCTGTAACTTTACTTGAAATCACAAATATTAAAATTAACGATTTAATAAACTAATTTCGGAGAACAGGAATCAAAGAAGGAGGTCAATATAAGACTTTAAATAATTGTTGCATGGTATGGCTACTAAATACAAGCAAGTGTAAAATTTACTTTTACTTGTCAGTATGTATATAACAAATGCCGACATGGTTATGTATACAATGGTTATGTATACAATGGTTATGTATACAATGGTTATGTATACAATGGTTATGTATACAATGGTTATGTATACAAACCAGTCGTTATTAACAGTAACCGAAAGTGTACGTTATTGTGTTGAAAGATTGGCACTGAAAAATTTAATGGTGGATTTTACTTACACACGAATATCACGTATATCAACACATTGGTATCCATTATGTAATAGTTTGATAGCAAACCTAGAATGTATAGCGTTTTTTTCGTTATTACTCACGACAGTGCAGCGTAATCTAAATAGGCACACTTTCATTACGCAGGTTTGCGAGAATGAAAGGACAGATACGCTATTCAATTAAAATATTCAAATAACTCATCGATTTCTTTGTATTTTTATATCGGAAAAGAAACCCTTGCATTTTTTACTACACTTGAAACAACAACGATAAAGTCACCTATAAAACATGTATAAAATACAAATATGATCAAAGTTTTTTAATATAAAATTCCTTTACCTCCGATTTTGTAATATTTCAGTTACGATGTTTTTTGTAAAAAAAATAATAACAGGACAATAGTGATATAATTAATAATTAATCTATTTCATTATTAAACACTGGACCGTTATTTGAAGCTTACTATTATAAACTAGCTTTATTTTCCGTCTCTTTTACTCTTTAGTAGTATTTATATAGTAGTATTTATATAGTCTATCTCTTGCGCTCACATGGCTCATTCTCCCACCAGGTGGCGTTCTCCGATGACAGCTAATGCTCGGTAAAGCGTTATAAATCATTCACAGAAGTACAAATAAATCAAAAATGTTTTTGGATATACATATTACATACATGCATATACTCACCTATATCCCGGAAGGGGTTAGCAGAGGCATTTTAGGTGCCCACTTTTTCACATTAATAGATAATAGTTGAAAACAATATAATCAGTTGGTGGTGTTATCACTAAAAGCAGTTTCTATCAGACAACCGAGTATAGAGTTAATAACAAAATTATTCATATTTATCATACTCCGTGTCAACTAAACAGAAGAAGAACAAACAGAAGTGAGAAGAAATAACAAAACAGCTTACATTTACATCAAACCATAGAGTACAGATAACTAATATTGCAGAGAGTTGCAGTGACAATAGCATTATGGAGGCACCTGTTCCGCATAACTTACTACGAATAAGTGATCCAAAACGCACACGTACCTGCTCAACAACTGTTACTATGTAATAGTAATTATTACATAATAACAGTGGAAATAACGATTTTTTTGCGACAGGAAATTAATATTACGTTGTGTCCCACAGGAAATTACCATTCTGTGGTAACCCACTGGCGCAGAACGACATTATAATTCATAGTAATATATGCAAATAAGTGTCTTAATTACTATTGTGTCTTTTATGAACTTTAGGTGAGTCTGTATGGAGTACAGGGAGCTCTTGAATAGAGCTGATTAGACATTTCTCAGTCTAGATGATCGCTTTGAACCTCAGCTAAAGAATACTAGATACAGACATTATATCCAAGCCCAATCTGTTTGACTCGTCAAAACTAAACATATGAGCCAAACTTCAATGAAATGTCACAAATATGCACAGGTATACAGGTCCTGAACAGATCCTGAAATATGCAATACCTTGGCAGCAATCTTTGTTTCTTACAGTGTGGAAGACATTGATAGTTTGCTAAACAACCACACTGATAGTTATTGTTGATACATTTTTAAAAGACCTCCCGCACTAGGATTAATTCCTGTCTCGCGACTTTACGAACATTCAAACAACGGAAATAAAGAACACTCCGTTTGTCAGCGTGGTGGCGAGGCGACCGCTTAAACGGATACGCCACCCGTGCAGTCAAACTCTTTGTGTGCTATAAATATTATCTAAAGACCAAGGAGCTTGTGCAGAAGAGATCTATATTTATTGTCCATTGTGCTCAGCAATTGTGACAATTGACACCACTCACGCTTATATTCTTTGTACCTTTCCTTCAATTTGGAAATTGGCCTTTTTGTACCAATCCACAAATCAGGCGACAAAAGGAATGTAAAAAATTACAGGCCATTACTATATTATCTGTATTCGCCAAGTTCCTGGAATCTGTGTTATGTCACTATGTATCATGGCATGTTAAGACTGTACTCACAGACTCTTAAACAAGAAAAAAGGGTCTCGACAGACAGACAGGCGGACAACAAAGTGATCCTATAAGGGTTCCGTTTTTTCCTTTTGAGGTACGAAACCCTAAAAACGTGCAGATAGGTCACCTCATGGTAAGTGACTACCGACGCCCGAGAGTCACTAGTGCCTCGCCGGCCTATTAGGTAGGAGTACGTATATATTTTGAAGATTGTATGGTTTCATATTCGTGACGTCCATAACTGGTCGTCGTAGGAACTGATCGTACTCGCTCCTCCTCGATTATTCACCCCTATAAAATTACTATCATTATCACTATACTCTTATATGTATGTAACGTGGTGCTCCTCCCCTGGCCGGCATTTTGTATAAATCCGCCAGGAGCGCTGAGCTGCTATCTAATACTAATTCAGTCATGCATACTGAATTTGTATGAACGACTGAATTTTTACCCCATACGTATTAAAAGCGCGATGTAACTTTTAACTGCCATATTTATTCCACGGCCTTTGTTAGCTTTTACCTCCACAAACCCGGTGTAATCGACTCCGCAATGGTAAAATGTTTTTTGTTTGGGTTTACTCTGGATGCCGGCAGATTTCCCATAAGCTGGTACTGCCAAAATACTGCCCAACAATCCGCCACCTAGAGGATCACTCCTTGTTAAACGATCGGCAATATGGTTTTAGGCCGAACCGATCCACGGGTAATCTTCTAGCGTACGTCACACACCTTTGGGGTGAGGCTATGGATAGGCATGGGGAGTCCTTGGCCATCAGCCTCAACATTGCCAAGGCCTTCGATAGGGTCTGGCACCGCTCGCTTCTCTCCAAACTTCCCGCATTTGGTCTGCCACCTAAACTCTGCAACTGGGTTGCTGCCTTCCTCCATAAGCGCCGCATTAGGGTTCTCTGCGACGGCGCGGCCTCAGACTTCCAGGAGGTAAGCGCTGGTGTACCTCAGGGCTCCGTCCTATCGCCTACGCTGTACCTTCTGCATATCAATGACATGTTGGCCCTTGGCAATATACATTGTTATGCAGACGACAGTACAGTACACGGGCGATATTTCGGACATCCTACTGCCAAGCTGGCAGACGTTGAGGGAAAACGACAGGAGCTTGTCGCTGAGCTCGACCGGGTCTTGAGCCGCATTTCCCAATGGGGCTGTGAGAATCTGGTCGAGTTCGGCGCCAAGAAAACACAAGCGTGTGTGTTCTCTACCAAAAAGTCTCCTTCCCCTTCCTACTCTTCAGAGCACTCAACTGCCACTGCAGGATAGGCTTAGTATCCTGGGTATGGATATTTGCCGGGATCTTAATCCGCGCGATTACATCGATACACACAATATTTGTCCATAAAGAGTTGCTATACAAAATGCCGAACTTGTTACCTGATGCACGTACCAACAATTCGGGTTTGCAGATTTTTTATGTAAGTTCGAGGAAAAACTCTTCGTATTTTATATACAAATTCAATATATATTTTTTTTAGGTTAAGTTTATATGCATTTGGCCCATGTATGTGCCATTTTGTTCGATAACTCGTTTCTATCATTTAGGTAGTGACATAATCCCGTCGCTTTAGAAATCGTGGGCATTTTTATCAAAAACGTGCAACAATAGTTTGACAGTTTTTTCTTGATCTTAACCTAACACTACCCAAAGAATTCTAAAAAGACCGAATCTAGTGAAAAATCTGTAGGTGCAAGGTCAGGTCTATATTATGGTGGATGCATTAACACTTTTCAACCAAGTTCTCTCAGTTTTTGCTGAGTGGCCAAAGATGTCTGTGGTTTGGTGTTATCATGATGAATGAGACCGTGATCCCGCGGCCCTCGACAGCAGGTGCGAGGAAGGAACACCGTGGTGTTTTAGCTGGTCAAGTCCGGCACACCCCTCCGCTGATGCCCCCGGCGGAGGATAGTCCATGAGAATTTCCCCAAGAAAAAAAAAAAAAATAAGAAAAAAACGTTATTAGGCAGTACAGACGCAAAATTTGCGCACAGAAATACGACTTAAAAGTGACGGGAAAGTGATTTTTTCCTTTTATTGCCTATTATATATTTATATTACAACCAGCCAGATACAAACAGTACAACCAAAGCCAGAATAGAATAGTTTTAGACGTAAATTATAGAATTATCGACCCTTTACAACAGTTTAAATAACTTTTTCGATTGCAGCAGGATTGGAACAGAATAGGAGTTGAGTTTTCCCCGATCTATTATATACGGTTATAAATATATGTATAACACGTGAGCATAACATTCCTATGCATTTAGTAACAACCAGACAGGACAACATGCTCCGTGTCAGCTAAACATTATAAAAAAATTAGATAGCCGTGAGAAGAAATAACAAAACAACTTACTTTAACATCAAACCATAAAGTAAAGATGACTAATATTGCAGAGAATTTCAGTAAAAATAGCATTATAAGGGCACTTATTCCGCACAACTTACTACTAGTGAGTGATCCAAATTTATACGAATATTTATAATTTATATAGTGTTTAGAAGTAAATTATAGAATCATCTACGTATTACAACAGTTGAAATAACCTTTTCGATTGTAACAGGATATTATAATGACGTTGCATCCCATTACCCCGGCATGAGATTATAATTTATTATAATAATATATGTAAATGATTATTGTGATTACTTGTATGCCTCTTTTGAACTTTAGATGGCTTCGTACGCAGTAACCTGAAGTACTAAAGTTGGAAATAGATTTTGAATGAGGTGAATATACATCTCTCGGTCTAGATGACCCGTGAAGGCTTTATAAGGATACGTAAATATTTTTAATACTTAAAAAGCACACCTGCAGATATGTACGGTATTATCTTAAATTTTTCATCTCTCTATCTATATTTCTATCATATTTTAAACTAGCAGTTACCCGCGACTTCGTCTGCGTGGTATTTAACATAAAAGTTATTGATCGATTCGCAGAGTTTACGATAGCATTTTAATTCTGTATTTCGCGTAAAGATATACCTATACTAATTTTAATGAAATTCTTCTTTGAATCGAATATTATAATTTTTTTTATTGGTTTTAATTTTTTTCCTGAGGGTCTATTATTTTTTTCTAAAATAAAAGTAGCCTAAGTTACTCCTTGCTACATCAGCTGTCTGCCAGTGAAAGTCCCGTCAAAATCGGTCCTGGAATTTCAGAGATTAGCCGGAACAAACAGACAGACAGATAAAAATTGTAAAAATCCATATGCACTTAGTAAAAAGCGGTTGTTTTAATATTACAAACAGACACTCCAATTTAATTTATTTGTATAGATTATTTTACATTTGACAATGCAACCTATTGTTGCGGTGACATTGTTTTTATCTTTTATCTTAATTTACTTTTTGAAAATGGACGGCTATAAGTAATTATATATGTTAAGGATCGGGTGTGATGTCCTATTTCACGCTCTGAGAATGCTGAACGCGTAGGATGGGAGCAAGACCGAAAAAGGTGTAATGAGACTTTTTTTCTATAACTTCTTGCTATAACCGTGTATGCACCTCGTTCCGACCGGGGTCCATAGACTCCTCACGCCTTTATTGTAATTCAATCAAGTTCAATAAAATCAAATTATATATATTTTAGCAAAATCGTTTGTCTTTTAAAAGTTTTTCGGGTGAAGAGGGGGATGAACTATCAAACTTTTTTAAATATAAAACTATATTCCCCAGTAGGAATTTAAATGAAAGGGTCGAATGCGTACATTACAAGGGCGTAAGTGAGATGAGTCGTATTTACGCAACCCAAATATAAATCTGATGCAGAAGTTTTGTAGTCTCTCAAGTTTATCTAGTTGGTTCTCGGTGAGATCGGGATAGCTGGCATCTGCATAGTCTAGGATTGGAAGAAGAAGAGAGTTAGCAAGTGCAATTTTGGTGGCGGTTGGGAGAAAATTTCGTAGTCGTTTCCGTATGCGATTTACTCCAACAACTAATCTCTTCCAAATCCTTGTTAATGATATTAAGGGCTTCAGATAATTTCTCCAATGGTGCATGAGTGTATATCTGTAGGTCATCAGCATACAAGTGGTAGGAAGAACAAAGTTTGTTTGAGATAGAGTTTATAAAGATTGCGAAGAGTAAAGGAGAGAGAACGCCACCCTGGGGCATACCACCTGACGTTTTACACCAAGCAGATAGAGTATCGTCGATGCGGATACGTCGTTGGCAGTCACACAGGTAGTTACGAAACCAATCAATTACCGTTGGAGATATGTTAAGTGAGCTAAGTATACCGAGCAGAATATCGTAATCCACCGTATTAAACGCATTGGAAAAATCCAGGAGCGTGAGTACTGTCAGATTGCCTCTTTCCATTTCGACTCTGACATCGTCTGTAATATAGGCTGTTACTGTGCTATGGCCTGGTCGAAAGCCATATTGAAAAGGATTGAGAAGGGTATTTTGACATAGAAAAGAGTGAAGTTGGGTGTGGACAAGGCGTTCAATGACTTTAGATAGGAATGGTAGGATAGAAATGGGTCGATAGTCACAAAAGGATGAGGGGTTAGATTTTTTGGGTAAGGGAGTTATTTGGGCTTCTTTCCATGCTGATGGGAAGGTGCCACTAGCAAGGGAGTAGTTTAGGATAAAAGAAATTGAAGGAAGGATTTCATCAAGGATAGGCATTATCATTTTGCGACCTACGCAATCACTGCCAAGAGCGTTAGAAGTGAAAGACAGTATACTCTTCTTAACGTCACAAGCCGATAAATGATTAAACACGAATTGCGGAAAGCTAGGAGTAGGCAAAGATGAAAGATATTGTAAAGTATTTGCCTTTTTAGTCCTATCGAAAGTGGACACGGCCGAGAAGTGTTGATTTAGTGAATCAATTTTTAAACCTTTGGAATTTACATCATGTTTTGATTTGCCAACCCCTAATGATCTTAGAAATTTCCAGACCTTTGCTGGATCTTCGTTATTGATTTATGGATGTATTGGCGTTGCGCATCCCTACACACTTTGTTGCAATGGTTACGGATTGCGATATATCTCTCACGGTTGTCTGGCTTTTGTTGTCTTTTTAGTTTTAACTTTGCCACAGATTTTCTATGATTAATTTTAGGAATGTCCTTTGTCAGCCATGGTGATGGAGCATGTTTCAACTTTACAGGTCGCTGTGGTGAATGTTTGTCATACAGCTTGATAATATTGGCGTAAAAGTACTCAATTTGTTCATCAATCGAGTCATAGATAAACAAAGGCGACCAATCAATTTCACTTGCATCTTTACGCAACTCGTTAAGGGTTATGCCACTAAAATTGCGTAGAAGTAGAGTTTTAGTTTTGGCCTTAGGAGGACGAATTTTGTAGGAAAGGTAAAGTAGATCATGAAAGGAGAACGCGTCAGCAGTGCACTGACCATGCTTTGCGACGCGATCTTCAGAAGAAACCAATATAAGGTCTATGAGTGAAGGAGCTGAATTCGGAAAGTGACGTGTAGTGACGTTATATATATTAGCCGGCCAGACTAGTTAGTCCTTGAACCGTAGCTATTGAAGTGAAACACCAGGGAATCGACTTGTATTTCAATAAAAGTATGCCAGTTATACATATTACATCGAGAGCGTCACTAAGGCGGCCTCGCGGAAGCTCGGTGTATTGAACAAGGTGAGACGGTTCCTCTCGCCCGAGCATCTGTGTCTTTTATATAAGACCCTGGTTCGCTCCTGCGTGGAGTACTGCTCTCATCTTTGGAATGGCTATGCGCAGTATCTGCTTGACGCTCTCGATCGGTTGCAGCGACGCGCAGTCCGTATTATGGACTGTCCTGAGGTCACCCAGTCTCTGCCCCTGCAGTTGCAAAGAGATGTTGCCTCTATGGCTGTTCTCTATCTCCTACATCACGGGGAGTGTTCTGACGAGCTCTTCCAATTGGTCCCACCTTCTCCCTTCCTCTACAGGACTACACGTGCTGGCCTGAGAAGTCACCGTTTGCGAGTCGAAGATATGCGATCCCGAACGAAACGGTTTGGCTCTTCTTTCCTGTGCCGATCAGTGAAAGCCTGGAATTCCCTACCAGCGCACGTGTTTCCTTCCCACTGCGATCCTGGCGATCCTGGGTCTTTTAAGCGGGGCGTGAAAAAGCATCTCACCAGGCCGCCATAGTGTGGGTCACCATGCTGCATTGACTAGACATGCAATGAGGATGGTGACCACCACTCTTGGACTCCATTTATTGCTTATCATCAGGCAAAGTGGATTCATTATGGTAGGCTTACAAATAAAAAAAAAAAAGTTATATGTACATTTTTGACCATTAAGTAACGTAGTCGGTTTACCGCATTGATTAACCAATAAGATTTGTTATACTATATTTACAATAATCGATGTGTAGGCAACCAATCAGATTATGTTGCTGTTTTCGTTGTTTGTGTGCGTGAGTATAAATTATGTATCGTATAAAAACGCGGTGTCGCGCGGATCAAGATCATTCGCCACATGGTATATAGTGTGAGCGAATGCGTGCTCTCCTGATGCATGTTTAGGGCTTCACAGTACGTGGCATGTGTACGCCACAGTACCCCCCCTCAAGCAAAGTGTACGTTGGGTTTGACTATTCTGCCGGTTCGGGTGATGTAGGCGTCGCGGTGAGTACCGGGAACTGCTGCTTTACTCGGAACTGTGGTAGTCCACTCGCGGTCCACTGTTATGTTTGTAGACGAAGTATTTGTTTGTGCACCTGATTGTAATTTCTCGTCGTTGTACAGATGGGCTGGCTTCAATCGGTCTATGGATATGACTGTGGTACGGAGTGGTAGTTGGACTGTGAATTGTTTACCATTTGCACTTCGTGGAATTACTTTGTTGGATGATATAGAGACCTTAGAAAAGTATATGGAAGGTGGTTCCAATGTGATGCGTGAGTATAAATTATGCATCGTATAAAAATGCGGTGTAGCGCGGCTCGATTTCATTCGCCGCTTGGTATGCAGTGCGAGTGGATGCGTGCTTTCTTGATGCATGTTTAGGGCTTCACAATACGTGGCATGTGTACGCCACAAAATTATAGCATGCCTAACCAGAGAACAAATTGTCAAAAGTAAAAGCATGTGGATTTTTCGCCTTGAGTGTAGACGAGGAGAGATGTTACAAAGAAGAGTAATGGTCGATTACGATCGAATCATAATCGACCTTAACATGGTTGAAAGATTTATTGGTTGTATCAATTGTTCGACGTCCAGAGATGCGAAAGGATTGGCAACGCTGATTTTCGAAACACTGAATACATTCATTTTTTGCAACCCACACATCATGCCAGCCTTGCTAAGATACAAGGATCTCTCGGAATCAATAGCAGTCGCGAAATGGGGAGTCTGAGTACCACGAGATGGAGTTGTCGCTTCGAAAACTGTTAAGCATAACTCACCAGTTTTAAAGCAATCAAAATTGCTTTGAATGAAGAGGTCGTGGAGAGTCGTGAAAAAAAATCTGTTAAAACAATTATGAATAAACCAGAGTTTATCATATCCTTACCTATATTTCACTCTTTTTTGTTAATGTTCTGAGTAAATATTTTCAGACCAAAGCTGCAACTTTGTCTCAGGCCAGTGATTTAATAGCCAGCACCTCTGAAACATCTAGAAACCAATATAACATTTGGGACGAGATCGAACAGTTTGCAAGGAAAAAAACAGGTTTTTCACTATCATTGCTTCGGTATTCAACGCTTGTTCATCTGTTTTTAAAATATCTTTACAACTTTTAATAAAATCATCTGCATTCTCCTCATCTACCTTCAGGAAAGCGTCTACTTCATTCGTCAATGGGCTATTTTCAAACCACTGTTTAAAGTTGGCAATAATGTTGTCCAATACCTGGTTGACAAAAGGACAATATTGTCCTTTTGCCAAACCACGAAATCTACAGTACAGGTCTGACAAACAATGTTACATTAACAATCGATGGTAGATTTATACTCAGTCAGTAGAGTAGTTGCTACGTAGTTCAGCGTGTCTCTGCTAGATAAGCTTCTGTTTTATGTGATCGCCACGAGTAATTTGATGATTTGATGATTGGGGAAATGCCGCCGATATTCAATCTATTTTCGTTTTACAAAAAAGAGCTATACGTGCAATTTATAAATTAAGTCCCAGACACTCCCTCAGAGATAAATTTAAAGAGATTAATATTATGACTGTGCCCTCTCAGTATATTTATGAAAATCTCATGTACGCACATAAAAATATTAATCTGTTTAAAAAATACAGTGATATCCATAGTGTAAATACTAGGAACAAAAACAAATTTGTTGTTCCTAAAACCAGGCTCAAGAAAATAGGTGGTTCGTTTAGATGCCAAAGTATACATTTCTATAATAAGCTTCCTAGCCAAATACAAGAACTAAGCAATAATAAATTTAAATCATTTATAAAAAAAAAACTAAGTCAAAAAGCTTTTTACACAATTAAAGATTATATTGAAGATAAAAAGGCTTGGGAATGAGCTGCTTCATTAATGTACATGAGCCTTTGTTTTTCGTTTATAATTTTTTTTTTTTATACACATTGACATTTTATATTTTACTTTTTGACATGAATACTTACTTTGTTAAGTATTATATTGTTTTTTTTTATTGTTTAATCTTTGTACCTTTTGACATGAATACTTTGTTAAGTATAATATATTATATATTTGTTTCTTTTTTTTAATTTATAAATTTAATTATTGTAAATGTGAGGACTATGTAGGTTATTTATTTATTTATTTTTTTCTCTTTTCTCCTGTAGTTTGTTTTATAACGATGTCTGACAGTTTGAGTACTTTTGCGGCCTACCCAAATGTCCTTGCTTTGGTACTGTTCGTCGGTCCGTTGAGCTCCTTAAAGTTCTAAGTTGAGCTACACGATAACTGACAAATGCTTGCACTGTTTGGACGGGTCCACTCAAATGAGCGTGGTGCTTTCTTCAAAAGCTCATCTCAGACGTTAGCGTGCATGGTTCTCATATGTTTTTACATCTGTACGGACTTTAAAACAGACTTTGACCTCTGAGTTTGTTTCGGTGTTTCTTCTCAGGGTAGTCAGCTAGGAAACACCGGCCTCATCTAGCATAAACTAACAGAAAAAAATAATATATTGACGTGTAAAAGTGTTGTTGTAACCTATTTACAAAATAAAGATCATTTATCATTTATCATTTATCATTTATCATTTATCATTTATCATTTATCATTTAAATATATTCAGTTATCTTCCAAAGAAAGATAATATTAACTAAGACAGAGTACTTATACATATATTGATGATTAATGATAATTAATGATTCGTTATAAAACATCAAAACATTTATTGCTTACCATCAGGCAATGTGGAGTCATTATGGTAGACACAAAAAAAAACTGGAGCAAAGGTGAAATTTCGGGGAACCACTAGTACATGATAAATTGTAAGAAGGTGTATTCTTCGTCGTTTCATTTAAACCCGAGATTAAATATTTTTTTTTTTATTTTAAGATGTAGTATATCATAGGTAAATTTTTACATAACAATCTGAAGGGGTGAGAAGGAAAGGTAGAGGTGGAGTAAGGAATCCCCAGTAAAATCAACATCAACATGCTGTGGTATATCATCATACTCCGGTCGAGCCAGACCATACGCCAGACTAAACATGGGCCTCCAATGTCAAAATTAATGTTTAAGTAAACTTCCGGGGCGCCTATTATTAAAACTGAACAAGCGTTTGCTCATTACTATCCCAACTTACCAAGCATACTTTCTATTAAATGACATATACCATATCATTTCATTATTAATAGTTGAGAAGTTAAGTCTTAGTCTAGACGAGAGTTTAATTAACACTTTCACGTTAGGGTTTGTTACCAACATTAGATGCGAGTTTTATTCGTAGATACACACTAGCTGTTGCCAGCAACTTAGTTTGCTTCGAAATTTTGAAGCTTTTATTATATTTGGTGTGATATTATACATGTAATCTATTTTTGTGTCAAATTTCATGAGAGTAAGTAAAAAAAACATCCATTGAAACTCAAATCCAAATTTATAGTAGAAATGGGTTTAGATGTGGGTTTTAAATCCATATTAAGTTGGGTTTTAGACTCATGTGGGATTTGATGTAAAAATTTAATTGCCGAAATATAAGAATTTTTAAAAGCTAAAGATAAATACTATGAAAAAGACGAATGAGTCAGTAGACATTTTCTATTGGCTGCACGAGCTGTGCGAAGTGACCTGTGTGAAGCTGATGAATAAAAGCAAAGAGCGGTTTATATATTTTATTTAGTTTGTTTTCTTTCGTACACTGTTTTTATTATTCTTTCTTTTGGGCTTTGAAGGATAGATGACGAATAACGACAACTGAAATATAGATAACACAAATGCGAGTGCGTTTTGAATCTGAAACAAAAAAGATCAATCGTAGAATCTTTTAAAAAAAGAATCATATACTTATAAATTTAAAATTTTATAACCCGACTGCATTGAATAATTATGTACTTACTAAACCTAAAATATATGCAATCAAATATAGGTTTATTTACTTATATACTTACTTGCATATATATATTTTTTTAATTATTATCTGTAAACCTTTTATATTCATACCTCATCAAAAGCGGTTAAACGACCGTTCAATAATTACTAGAGAACACAGCCGAACATCAACAGATCCCACCTTTTGGGCTTTGACACAAGCGGGTTAAAAAATAAAACATTATGGCATTGTAAATATATATTTTTTTATCATACAGAAGGACATACGAACAGACGGGTCGCCTAATGGTAAGTGACAACCTCCGCCATGGACCCTTGGAACTCAAGAGTCGTAAGAGTGCTAAACGGCTTTGTGGGAGTTGGGGGGAGGGGAAAGAGACGAGGGGGATGAGGGGAAGAGAAAGAGAAGAGGGGAGTTGGACCCCCGGTTCCCTCAAACACTCGGCAATATAATGCCAGCATTGCTTGTCTACCTGTTTTCTGTGCGGCCATGGTATTTCTCCTGTAGAGCCAGATTCGGGCCTAACCATTGCTATATTTCTATATTTATAGAAAAACTACTGACAAATCCAATACGTGCTTGGAACTCTAGTTCGAGTTGCGTGGTATGTGACTCCAAACCTGCTTAAGTTATCGCTTACATACAATATATACATAAGCCAACGCCTGCATCCCAGGGGATAGGCAGAGACGACAGGCTTATCGCCGTCAACCGGGCACTGTATGACTGTATGCATACTGTCTGATAGATAAGAGCCCGACCCCTTAGTCGCCTTTTACGACAACACCGGGAAGGGCTGAGATGGAACTATTCTACTCTGACATGACACGCCACTGCTTACATTCCTCTAAAAAAAGAAAAGAGCTGCTTCTCGCCCTTTCCTTTCCTTCTATCCTGCTGTTCAATACATTCTTCTATGCTGAGACAACAGCTCACAACTTTGCTTTTATCCGTACATACATCACGAGCTTCTACTATAATTAAACCTTTCATACACGCCCGTCGATTTTGGGTACGTCTGACCTGTCCTGTCTACAGAACATCACCAATTTGATCGGTGTATGTTCTTTGTGGTCGACCGAAAAAGAGGGTTGTTATAAGTTTGTAGTGTTTATCTGTCAGGTCGTGGCCCCAGCTCCATAGCATAGCTACTGAACGAATAAACTGTATTCATTTTTTGTTTGTTCGAAATGTGTAATCTATTCGACAAGAAAATCTGTCCGTGCATCACAAAGTCTAATAAAAATAACAATACTCACGACGATGTTCTCATTTCTGAGGATTATTCCATAAATGAGCCACGTGAAGGATATTGTTGCACCTGATAATATGAAGGGCAACGGTAAACCTTCTGTAGTCCGATTATTGATGACATTTTTCTGTAAAACAAAATTAACATTAATTTAATACTTTTCACCCGTAACGTTATTTGGCTATAAAATTATTTTGTACATCCCTCTGAAATAGCCGGAGTCCTGCCAACTTGCATTCAAGATTTCAAGGTGATCGGTTGGTAGTTAAGGAGAACAAACACACTCACATTTTTTATATTGTTTATGGTCATGGTATTTGTTTGTAATACGGATATTCTCATTAGTATTACTGTCTTCAATATAACTAAGTATCTTACACTCGAGTGAAATGAACGCTCGAATGAATAGTCCTGATAGAGATAGAGATTGTGAATGACTAGCTGCAAGAGGTGAACCTTAACTGTATGGAGTGGCCAGCACCCAGCCGGGACCTCAACTGATTAAGCATGCATGTCATCCTTAACGCCCCACGACTTGTCTGTCGGTCTAGTGGTCAGTGAACCTGGCCGTGTCTGTCTATCCTTCAAGAACAGTACTTTTTTGTTAGTGAAAATGTGACGTGCAACATTTCATGAAGATAGGTTTAAAAACTAAGGCGTCAACGGATTCACAATATTATTTAAATTAGAAGTAGGATATGTCAAAGTCGATGACAAAAACTACTTACCAACTCTAAAAGCGGTGACGCAATCAGGATTAAGAAGAATACAGTTATAAGTAATCCAAATCTCTTTTCTATCAGATCAGGGTGTTCTGCTTGTGCATACGCCATGAGGGCGGCCGTGACGGAAGCCGTCATACCAAACTGGCTACACACTCTCACTTTCCTCTGCGTATACCAAAAGTAGAAAAGGCAATACATGACGTTAAGAAATAAACCGAACACACTGACCCGAATTATTGGATTGTCACCTATGATATAGCCGTATTTCAAATTAAGAACGTTTCTGAAAGAAAAAATAATTTCTTGTGTTACACTATTTTTTTTTTGTATAAGTTCGAAAAGGCACACGAATTACTTGTTAGTGGGTAGTAGTTATATAGACTAGCAACACCAATACTGTTATTTGTTTATTTGTAGCTCTTTCTAACTCGACTCTAGTCGTCTCTATAGAGAATTATTTTATAGGTACTAGAGAACCGCTGTTTACTGTACGGGGTATGGAGGTACAATTGGGGTGAATCGGTTTTCATGTTTATTAACCGAAATCAGGATATGTTTCTTTGCATAGGTTATCAAATGTTTCAATCATCATGATCATTTTTACAAATGATAAACAAACTACCTATTTGAAAATATTAAATAGATAAATACTTATTAGAAACAAAATATGTGAAAGCAATCAAAACGTAAGCTTAACAAAATAATTAGTAAGATTTAAAAGAGGAATACGTACAATGCTAGACCAAGCATAAAGGGTATGATAGCAATGCCATTGGTACTTCCTTGCTTGTAAATATCCCAACAGATAAAAGAGCCGGATAACATGCGACCCACGGTCACTATGGTAGTTACACGGCCGACGATTTCTTTGTACGGCTGCAATATGGCGGCAGTCACTTCCATTTTAATTCTTAATTTAAAATTTAAAAAGAAAACAATGTATGAAATTTAATTACTAAGTCACACAATTTATAACACAACACTATTTGGTATCACTGCACTGAGCTCCGACTGTCAGTTGATCGTAAATAATATTGTGTATAGATAAGATATTTAAGATAGATAACTTATAATTTAAAAATAGACTGTTTTAGGTTTAAATTAAATTTGTGCCTAAGATTTGAAAACGCAGCAAGTTTTATAGCGTTGCTTTCAAATTTTCTCCACAATAGAAAACTCATAACTGTGTTTTCACAGATCAAACCGCATTTTCTATAGGTTTCATATTTGAACTTTTTCCATTTACCGATGTATGAATGCCAAGCTTCAGATTGGTGATGTTAATGAAAGATGAATGATTGAAGACTGTATATTAAAATATTTTCTATAATATGAGATGCGTCCGCGTGGAAATTGATGTGCGAGTGAGGGCCCCTCCCGGACTTGTCGCGTGCGGCCGATGTTGAAGGTCGCAAAACCGGTTCGGTATATAGGCACGCGTGGCCCGATGAGACGCAAGATCAACCGGCCTCAGGCCCAGCTATTAGATAAATAGGAAGGTATATTAATAATTCATGAGACTGTTTAGTTTTAGAAGAACATGTAAAGTCATTCCCACGTTTCATTTGCGTTTACAGGAATTGTTAACAGAATCTTATAAAGAAATATGTTTAGAATTATGTCCTTGCGGGTTAGCCTAACTTAACTAACTCCTGACACCAAGGCACTTGCGACTCTTTGGTGTCCATGGGTGGCGGTAGTCGCTTACCATCAGGTGACACGTCTGCTCGTTTGCCAGGGGAAAAAACGACCGTAAAAAAAGTTTTCCATGTACCTGTCTTTACTATTGTAAAACATAAATTAATTTGTATAAAATAATTTAAGTGTTGTTTTATTTTGAATTCTTACTTTATATTACAAGGAGGAAATTAACGAAAAGAGGCAGGCACAAGTGAAACCTGTTGCTAACTGAACAATTGTAGTAGTTAAGTCATTTTTAGATATGATAAGATAAATAAATAAAACGTTTCACTTTATGGTATTATAATGCTGTCTTATTTCACTTATCTAAAATTATTTTGTTTAATCGGCCAGTTTGAGCCATAAGCAAAGTTTCTTTTCTTCCCTTCTATCCTTTAAATATGTTATAAACGCGAGGATTTTCAAGGAGTATATCTACGAGGAATAATTGGTCCAATTTTCACATTGCATTTCAAAGTAACCGGTTGATGGCAATAGGCTTTACCCCTATTACGTTACGATTAGATTATTAGATTATGGACTACAACTTTTTGGGGAGAGT
The DNA here is from genome assembly GCA_947561695.1 of Tyria jacobaeae. NCBI lineage: Eukaryota > Metazoa > Arthropoda > Insecta > Lepidoptera > Erebidae > Tyria > Tyria jacobaeae. The sequence goes on along the minus strand of OX387217.1, from coordinate 20,867,414 downwards.
AATTTCAAAACCTAAGTTCTTATAAAAAAAAAACATGAGTACTTTGCTTTGGCGGCATGTATGTGTACTAGCTTTACTTGGGCTTTGCCGTTTACTATGGCAATGGGAAGGCTTTGTGGAACCCAAGTTATAAATTATCTGTGTGCCAAATTTCATAAAAACGTTCAGTAGTTTTTATTTGAAAAAGAGATCCTGAGATCACCCAGTCTCTTGAGCCTCTGCAGTTGCGAAGAGATGTCGCCTCTATGGCAGTCCTCTATCGCCTACATCACGGGGAGTGTTCTGATGAGCTCTTCCAATTGGTCCCACCTTCTCCCTTCCTCTACAGGACTACACGTGCTGGCCTGAGGAGTCACCGTTTGTGCGTCGAAAATATACGTACCCGAACTAAACGGTTTGGCTCTTCTTTCTTGTGCCGATCGGTAAAAGCCTGGAATTCTCTACCAGCGCACGTGTTTCCTTCCCACTATGATCACGGGTCTTTTAAGCGGGGCGTGAAAAAGCATCTCACCAGGCCGCCATAGTGTGGGTCACCATACTGCATTGACTAGACATGCAATGAGGATGGTGACCACCACTCTTTGACTCCACCTATTGCTTTCCATCAGGCAAAGTGGAGTCACTATGGTAGGCTAATATAAAAAAAAAAAAAAAAAGTGTCAAACATCTATCGATCCATCAATTCTTAGCCTTTTCCTTAAACTTAAAAATTAACAAAGAGATTTATACTTACGTATGTATAGGCAAATTATGTATTTTTATGTTATTTAATGTTTAACAGCTATTTGAAGTACTAAGCCCAGTACATGATATATTTATACTATATTGTATATTTTCCTATACTTTTGGTTCATTTCATTTTTTTAATAAATTTCAATTCTCAGAGCACTGTAACGTATTTTATAACAAGTAATAGCTTTAACTATTGGGGAAATTTTCTTGACTCTTTATAAAATTGGTTCCATTATACGGATACAATCATTATTTAAACTAAAAGAGCTACATGAGGATAATGAAATAAAGTTTCCCTGAACAAATTAGCTAAGCACAAACATTCTTTGAATATTACTGTAATAGTCCATGTTCACGAGAAAAGGCTAGTTCAGTTAAAGTACAGCACATTTTTACATGTTTATACATCAATTTATGTAGGATTTCTATTTCAAGTTACGTTTTAGTGCTAAAAATTGAAATAACAGTTAAAAATTTGTGACATTGTCCCTTAGTGTTGCCAACACATAGAGATATATTTTCAGATATGAAGTTCTAGTATTTATAATGTATTGTTCTCTATGGAGTTCCTGACACTAGAAGGAAAAGGAGAGAATGATAAGTTTTTATTAACGTATAATTAAATTGGAATAACAATTCAAATCTCAAATGCTAACAGTAACTTACACAGTAACAGTAACAAAATTTTGTAAACAAAATTAATCCCTCACCAAATCTTATCGGCTTCTATCTAACTAGATAGCTTACAAGGCTCAGGACAGAAAAGAATATAAAAGAAGTTATCTTATAGTACGCAATACAATTAAACTACATGGAATATATCAAGCATGTTATATTCTATAAATATAAGGAAAAGGGTTATTGCGAGAAGGATGGTTACGTTTTCGAGTGTATGTTTGTACATATTATGGTATGTTCTTTGTCACACTTGATTTCAACATTTGTCAATTGAACCGCCTAAATAATGGGAGTGACACAAATTATATGATTTTGATAAAACGTCAGTCAAAATATTTATTATTTTTAAATTTTAAGTACCTACATAGAGAATTGCAAGAAAATAGCTCACTAACCAATAACGATTTAATGGATGATCCCAAAGGTAAACATATATTCGCGTTGGTGCTTAAATCCAATTAGAACTATTCTTATTTGTTACCTATACTTGACTCTAACTCTCTTAAGCACGAAGCTCAAGCGCACTGCTCGTCAGCCTATAAGATAAGATTATATGCAGAGTTAGTTGTTCTATCTAGAGGCAGCTTCATGTAGTAAGTCGTGACTTTTCCACTAGGAAACAAAGAGGGCCAAAATTGGTACTTCAGTTTTGAAGTCAAACTTAAAAATTGTATTTAGATACTTGAGGGTGATGAGTGACGGGGTAATGCGGGAATGGGAGAGAAGAGGGAGGTGGAGATGATTAGGGGAGAATTAAATAGAGAATTTCGGGGAAATGCAACCCTAGCATCACTTCACAACAAGTTTTCTGTGAGGCCGAGGTATCACACCAGTCGAGCCGGCCCATTCGTGCCTAAATATCACTACCACATACATACATACTTATTACACATAAACCCTGAAGAGTTTACACTTCTTCTTGGACACAAGTACCAATTGGTACAGTAGTTCTCGAGTTTTACATACGCTTAGCAATTCATTTAAGATAATTATAAATAATAATTTTGGTGATATTACTCTATCAATAAATTGTAACACCTATTTGATTTGTTTTCTTTGGCCATGGTAAACCTGATCTGAGTGCAGATAATGAGATTATTGTAACACTATATTTGTTATCTATGACACCAAGTACGTACATATAGTTATACCCTTGTGAATTGGTAAATGTTCGGGAAATATGACGCATTTAACAGACAGTTCTGAAATGTTATAATGTTAATATATGGCAACACAGTAACCCAGACACCATTGTAATTAGTTGGTTTTTTATTATCGCTACAGCAGCAACTGGACTGAAGATAATTAAACTACAACCACAGTTTGAATCTGAAACAGAAAATATCAACCTTTATGCCGAGTGGTTTTCCAAGGAGTAGAATAAGGCCACCACATCTCTTCAATTTCAATCAGGCATTTATTTATTAAACGGTATATACGAGTATACAGTCAAAAAGTCCCTGGAGGACGGCAATAGACTTGCTTCTAATACGTTAGTGGAGATAAAATGACGGTATTACATCTTCGGAGGTACAGGTGTGATGTATGTATGTCTCAGTCTTTAGTCCGAAGAAGTAACGCATTCCTTCCACTTCGTTTGTGCGTCAATATTAAAAAATATAACGCACACCGTTTTATTGGAATAAAAATTTTCGTGAATTATATTTATTTAAATAGACGGTTTTACTTACGTGTGTATTTCAGGGATGCCCGACTAGTTTGGATCTCGACAGGACATCGTTCTGTAAGTAATTCACTTTAAATTATGTGATGTGATTAGTTACGCAAGCTTACTATTACTTAATAATTAGTATAGTGTATCGAGGAGTGAAAGTTCTTAAGCTGATTACTATACATGTTTATAAATTTCCAATACTTGGGCAGCAGAACTAAAATTTGGTCAGGTCCCCCGTGTGTTAGGATTGTGTGCAGAACAGCACAATCCCTTTCTTTACAATTTTGTCTAAAAATATACGATAGACGATAGTCTGGGTTTACACAAAATAAATACATTTTTAATCCGTTTCATTACATAGATTTAAAAAAAAAACACACCCAAACTAGGAATAACAAAATATCAGCACAATGGGTGGTGGATAGCTAATGGGCATGCAGATCTTTTCCGTACGGCGTCCTTGGAGAAAATTGCTGTTCTTAAAAATACTTCATTGTTTAAACATGCAAGGAAGGTTCAACTGTGATAATAAAAATAAAGGTACTTCAGACAATAATCCATTTTAGAATATCATGCAAAGTATTTTAGAATATACAATATGGTAATTAGATATGCCGAAAGCAAAGATATTACAAAGCAAATAAATAAAGCAACTAATTCCACTAAAGAAATATGGAACGTAGTTACATCTATATAATAATATTTTAAAATATATATATATATGGGCAGTCTGGGGACTGCCGATAGAAGTTAAAAATTAAGTAACTTGTGAATTGTATCGTCGTGCTATTAGATTATAGACAGTATACACAAAGCTCTTGCGAAGTGTGCGGTACGATGACGCGAGTTTCACGCTTTTTGTTCGTCCAAAAAGTACACATATATACATAATATACATATAGCTCATGGAAAGCGGTCGGTGACCATTTCCGAGTTCCCTAATTTATATTCACCATACCCAATGTCTTCAAACTTTTCGGTTCTTATTTAACATTAAGAAAACATTAAATTGAAGAGAACAATTATAGTTCGAAATAACTTGGAGTCATTAGAAACATCCCCAAGGTTTAGTATAAGGACCATTTTCATAGCAATATTCATAAACAACTTAACCACACACAAAGTCTTGCCAGTTTTTCTGCTGATGTTTTTAGTGCCATTATAGCTACGGATGATGTGGAGACCTTAGAAAAGTAAATCAAACACTAAGAAAGAAAGTATCCATTTCTAAGTCCCAAGTAAGTTGCCACGCGCTAGTGTCTACAAACTGTTCGGGTTACGATATATAAGACTAATCTAGGGCTTAACTTGCCATTAACCAAAATGACCAAATCGTACAACGAACTTTCAGTCTATTAGATTTGGACATTTTTAGATTTGGACATAAAAAAAACGTCATAGAATATCTTGAGTCTAAGCCTTGATAATGAATGCTCACCCTGGGATTTGAACAGTCCGTGATATGTTATCGCCGTACTATATTTTGTATCAAATTTTGGGAAGCCGGTTACAAATATATATATAACCTTAATACTGCCTTCATTATGCAAAAAGGAGCATTGAAAACTATGCTTGGTATTGACCAGACTGAGTCATGTAAGGAACATTTAATAAAGCAAAATATTTTTACATATTTTGGTTCTCCTTACTCATTTTCATATGAATCTAAACAAATTTGGCACACATGACGAAAGGAAACACAGGATAAAAACAAGGAGAAAGACATCTACCCAATTTTGTTCAAGGCAAGCTTCAACTTTTGATTAGTGGTTTTTGTGGAGTTGCCACAATTTAGAATCTATCGGAAGGAAAGGTGTTGTGAAACATTCGTCATCCGTGCAGTCTCTTAATCTTTTCAATTTCAATTAAGTATGTAACGTACCTACGTAAGTACCTAAAGAATATAATATACCTAGAACTAAAGAATATTGACAATGCGAACATATTTAAAAATAAACTATAAACATTATTGCCTAAAAAAGGTCATAATAGCATTGAATAATTTTGTAATGATAAAAATAATAATACATATACATATGTTAATATTTATCTTTGCGTTATAAAAATGAACATGGAGTTATATCAGAGTGATGTTTTTAAATTAAAAATGTAATTTTTGGACTCGAAATTGACATAGAATTGTATATTGTGATTGTTATCATTAATTTAAAAAATGAGAGATTATAGAGAATTATACTACTACATTATACTGCATATTGATCTAAAAATTGAAATTATGTTTTTGGTTTTCTTTAATTTCGTTTAATGCTTGATTGTATATCAGCACAAATGTATTTTATTATTAAAAAAAAATACTCACTTATTACACACTACTTACGGCTCGATTTTAAATATAACTATTTTTAAAAGAAAAGAAATATAGCTCAGATGCCTTTCATATTATTATGGTCATGTCAAGGTCGTGAACAGGTGTTGGTTGATCGGGGCTGCTCATCTCCGGACTGCTATTACTTCAAATTTAGTACCTAGTATAGTACCTAAATATAGTAATGCGGGCGAATGTTTATACTTTAGACCTATTTACAAATAATTGAAAAAGAGATGAGTGCTTGAAGTTTCTTGTCTGTTCTTTTTCATAGGATCTACGTATTGGAACAGACAACTAGCTTTACGACTAACTTAGTGTCTCCTCCTGACCATTTAAAGAAACCTATAATTGGTTTCATTGAAATTGATGCTTTTGATTTTACTTTTTATGTGAGTTCCACAAAACTAAAAAAAAAAGTAAAGTATGGTAAAATTAAAAGAGAATTGTAATAATTGAAATCAGACTTGAAGGAGAGCGTCTAGTGTCAAATAAAATTCTGTTTAACTTTTTGTTTTTTGGGCACCGCCACACACACTGAGTAATGTTGTGTTTGTTTATTGAGAGCACACATGTTGTGTACATATATTTCTTGGTTACGGCCTAGAGCCTAAACGATTTAAAGGATTTCTAGGTTTGAGGTATAATATAAAAAATCGAACGCAATCGATTATTATATTTATTAATTAGTTCAATTATATGTAGTTCCATTTGCCAATTGGTGACATGGTAAATCTAAATTGGGGAAATGAGCAGACGAATCTCATGGAAGTTACAACCGCCGCCCTTGGATACCTGCAACTCGAGAGACTTTGTGAATAATGAGGAAAGGGTGAGGGGAGTTGGGCTTCTGGTACCCTCACTTACTCGATAATACAATGCGAGCATTGTGTGTCTACCGGTTTTCTGTGAAGCCATCTTATTACTCCGATCGGGCAGGCCCATTTTTGCCTGAGCATGGCTCTTCAACGGTGTAGACTCGTAACTATATTCAAGTGAACATGCTCTGTGAGTTTGGGTGATGTAACACAATTACGCGTAATACTCACGACTAAGAGATCATTTCTGAGAATAATTCCATACACCAGCCACGAAATAGACACGACTGCACTCGACAGGATGATAGGGAATGTTCTTCTGTAGGCTGGTTCTTCATTACACTTTGCTTAAAATACAAAGTCTTTTGATATCTGCAGATTCTCTAAAGTTCATGTTAACTCACGTTATATAAAAAAAATATGAAAAGTTTAATTGTTTCGACAGTTACATTAATGCTGGTTCTAAACGTAGACTCTTATATTGGAGGAATTTGTTTGGTGAATGACTTTTCTTTAAGCTTTTACAAACTAATTTGTATGATGGTCTGGAACTTAATCTATTTTTATGGTTTATGGGGGGGACAAACCAGGAGACGGGTCACCTGTTGACAAGTAACTTCCACCACCCATGAACACTTACAACTCAAAAGTCACAAGACTTTTAAGACAGGGGAAAGAGGAAATGGTTAGGAGGAGAGGAGGCGAAGTGGAAGTGGAAGGGAAATAGACATCGGAAAGGGGGTTCGGCCTCCGGTAACCTCACTCACTCGGTCACACAATGCAAGCATTGCGTAACAGACAGTTTTCTGTGAAGCCGTGGTAATACTCCAGTCGAGCCGGCCCATACGTGCCGAAGCGTGGCTCTCAAACGTTAAAACTCTAAAACGATTAAACATTTTAGATTAATTGAACACCTAGAAGCGAGTAAAAGTTAATGTGCTAGATATTACCACCGAACATACATACACACAAAATTGCAAGTTAAATAAAAGATTGTAAAAAAAAAAGGGGATTCAATTCCTATTTACTATTCAGGTCTTTTAAAATCCTTCGTAAAGTCCCCTATTGTTTATTTTAATTCATTCAAAATGTTTTTTGTTTTTATTGGGCACACAAAAATGTGCTTACTAATTACGTAGGTGGTGACGCAATCAGTATTAAAAAGAACACAGTGATTATCCATACAAATCTATCTTTTACTAGACCAGGATCTTCTATTTGAGTATATCCTATGAGAACAGCCGAAAGTATGCTTGACAAACCAAACTGAACCCATACTTTCATCTTTTCATGGGTACTCGTATATTGGAAATAGAATATAGAATATATGAAGTGCAGAAGCAAACCCAGACGACTGACTTGGATGATTGAATCAGAATATTCCAGTAAATTAAATGTTTTTCATTATTTGGATTAATAAGTTATAACAAAAAATAAACAAAAACCCGACTGCGTCAATATCTGCCTTCTTTATTAAATTCATTAAAGGACTGAAAAGATACAACAAGATTTAAATTTGAATATTTTATTTTGATTTTGAATAATCTTAGTTGATAGTGTTCAAAAACAGGCCAGTCCTATGTATAATATACGCTTCACATCTATACTTCAACATCTACAATTTTGGTAAGTGTAATAGAAAGTTCAACATATCCAGAATCCTCTCGAATTACAAGACAGACCTAATAATTCGACGGTTCTTCGAGATACTGCATTTTCAGGCCCGCGTCCTTATTCAAGACTTACGGTATCAATTTGCCTTACTTCAACGTACCTTCTTGCTTTTTCCCGACAAGCGGCCGGCCATACAAAATACATAAAGTAAAAATATACATATAAATTTAGGGAAATGGCAGGAATATTATCATTGTAATGTCAAGAATGGGGGCTTTATTACTGTCGACGATTTCATACTTTTCGTGAGACCTTTGCCATGTGGTTCTCGGAGGAGTACAATGGGGTCACCCTTATTTCTTCCCGTGGGTGTCGTAAAACGCGACTAGGGATTGGACAGTATGTATACAGTCATAATGCTCGATTGACGACAATGGCCCGTCTGCTCGACGGTTCACCTGATGGTAAGGGACTAGCGACGGCCATTTGTGACTATTGAGCTGCACATACCGCAACTCAAGAGTCACAAATGCGTTGCCGGCCTTTTAGGTAGGAGTACGCTCTGTTCTTGAAGTTTTGTCGTATCGGTGGGGAAATATATGATATTATATATTTAATATTTAAACTAGATTTCTTTAATTCACAGGAGGCATACTGACAGAGCGATGGAGCGATTCAATTAGAGCAGGAGGAAATGATTTAATTAGACTTTAATGGTAACGACATAAATATTATATAAGTTACATTGACAATAATACAATCGATGTTTTCAAGTAGGTAATATACGATGTTGTAAGTCGTCTTAAAAGGTTCGCCAGCGGTTTATGATCTTCAAGTGTATGAATGTATTTATAGAGTCTCTTCTAGATCCTAAATGGCAATTAAATTCATTTGAATCATCATAATGGTAGTAGTGAAATGTGGTATAGATGTTATCGAGACCCATACATAAATAAATATATGTATGGGTATGAAAAATCCGACTGCGGATTTTACATACCCATACATATATTTATTTTTATTTTTACAATTTCATATTTTGTTTACAAGTCTGTTGTTTTGAAATATTATTTTTGATATAATTGTGTTAAATTATGGTTGTAGTAGTAGGTAGCTGAGAGTTGATTAGAGATTGAGAGATTAACGATTGTTTCATATTTTTAATATGTAATTCTAATTTTCATATGCATATGTAGAGTACATACTTATTTAAGTATTACAAATATCTATCATGGCATGATATTTTACTTCACTTTTTTAAATATAATGCGAATGTCAAATTGTTTTCTATCATTCCAATCAACACTTCAAATTTAATAGTAAATATGAGCACCACGCTTTAGAATATCAGATATATTTTTCATTTATACTTTATTATGGTGAAATTTTGAAATTGTTTTGTGAATTATTTATTTTACGAATTAAGGTAAGCTTGTTGTATAAAAGAGTAGGTTTATATGCGCACAAAGGTAAGGAACTCTATCATAAGCATTTTTTATTTCGGAGTTTTTTTTTTCTATAGGATATCGACGAACCTATTTAAAAAAAAAAATGTACTCGTCATTATTTCCAACTTTAACTAATTTTAAATAAGACGTTAAATTGAGTCACTCACTTTAAACTTCTTATTAAAAGTTCAAGCTATTGTAAAGACCTTCTTTGACTCATACCTTATTAGAACCACAGACGTCGCTGATTCAGATTCCTTACCCTCGGGCGGGAGGGGTCGTGATAATTGTACCCTCCTACATTTTTATTTAATAGCTATTTATTAGTGTAGTGTACTTTGAGCCTGTTATTGTAGCCCCATTTAGTAGTGTAGTGTACTTTGAGCATGTTATTGTAGCCCCATTTAGTAGTGTAGTATACTTTGAGCCTGTTATTGTAGCCCCATTTATGGTTGAGCGCTTTTTTAACAGCATTTTGTGAGACCCGTGCATTTCTGATGATAATTTTGATATATCACCTCACATGACAATACGTTAAAGCTATGAGAAAATATTTTAAAGATTTATTATTAATTTTAATATGCTAAAATATTAATTTTAAATAAAAATTTGGTTTTATAAATATAATCCAATTATACTTTTGTTTTTTTATATACTATATGAGTACAGACGAACAGACGAGTCACCTGATGGTAAGTGACAACCGTCGTCCATGGACACTTGCAACTCAAGAGTCGTAAGTGCGCTGCCCGCCTTAGAGATCCTGAGACGAGGGATAGAGGGATGCGGGGGGAAAGTGTGGAGGGGAAGTTGGGCCTCCGGAAACCTCACTCATTTCGGGGACATGCAACGTAAGCGTTACTTCACACCCGTTTTTCAGTGAGGCCGTAGTATCGCACCGGTCGAGCCGGCCCATTCATGCCTAAACATGGCTCTACCACTGTTAATTTATTATTTCTTTATTTTAGTAAATTTAACAGTCGTCTAGGAATACTAAAGTCTGTGCTATAAACTGTTGATGTAGGTGACAGGCAATTGCAACTGCCATAGACACTCTTACAACGAAGTGTACACAGAAACTTACGTGTATATAGCTCATTTTGTTGATGTAGTCAATATAATTATGAAACACGTTTTTCCTTCCCACTTTGATCCTGGGTCTTAGCGGGGCGTGAAAAAGCATCTCACCAGGCCGCCATAGTGTGCGTCACCATACTACATTGACTAGACATGCAATGAGGATGGTGACCACCACTCTTGGACTCCATTTATTGCTTACCATCAGGCAAAGTGGAGTCATTATGGTAGGCTTACAAATCAAAAAAAAATACATCACTGAAAAGTGAACTTTGTAAGAGTGCTACTTTACTATGTAAATTACTCCTGAAATTCCATTCTAAACGGAACCTACGTGACAATTAGAAGGTACAGGCTTCTAATAGTCTATTATCTAACTACCCGCTCAAAATATAATGGATCTCTAGAATTAGGAAATACAATATTGATTTTATCCCTTTTTTTTTTTAACGTGGGGAAATCCTCATGGACTATCCTCCGCCGGGGTTATCGGAGGAGGGGTGTGCCGGACTTGACCGCGTGGTATTTAACAAAAAAGTTATTGTTTAGTTCGCAGAGTTTACGATAACTTATTAATTCTGTATTTAAGAAATACCTATACTAATTTAAATTAAATTCTTCTTTTATTCGAATAGTATAAAATTTTAATTGGTTTTAATTTTTTTTCGTGAGGTCCTATTTTTTTTATCTAAATTTTAAGTAGCCTAAGTCACTCCTTGTTACATCAGCTATCTGCCAGTGAAAGTCCCGCCAAAATCGGTCCAGCCATTTCAGAGATTAGCCGGAACAAACAGACAGACAGACAAAAATTGAAAAAAATGTTGTTTTGGTATATGTATGTACCGTGTATACATCCATATGCAATTAGTAAAAAACGGTTATTTTAATATTACAAACGGACACTCCAATTTTATTTATTTGTATAGATAATATGTGGATATATTTGTATTTTCGATAGTTTTAGTAGCAAAATCAGTAGTAGTATTTATCGTATACTTTTAGACCGCGGATGATGTCTTTAAAGTGCCGCAGTCCCCGCCCACGCGCTTCCCATTTATAGAACCGTGTTGGTTCTTATTTCTACCTTCTATTTACTTGTATTTCAGATTGGAATGTCTTTATTGCGACCTTTGCAAGTATTCAAGGCAGCTAACAAATGTCTGTATGTTTGCAACACTAACGTAAGTTTTATATTTTATATTATTTTATCTTTTGAGTACAAGGTTGGACAGAAACCAAATTATATTGTAGACTAGCTGTTGCCCGCTACTTCGTCCGCGTGGTATTTAACAAAAAAGTTAGTTTAGTTCGCAGTTTTCAATTTGGTTTTAATTGGTTGGTTGTTTTTTTTTTTTGTGAGGTCCTATTTTTTTTTCTAAAATAAAAGTAGCCTAAATTACTCCTTGCTACATCAGCTATCTGCCAGTGAATGTCCCGTCAAAATCGGACAAGCCATTTCAGAGATTGGAACCGGAACAAACAGACAGCCAGACAAAAATTAAAAAGAAATCGTTTTGGTATATGTACCGTGTATACATCACATGTATACACGGTACATGGACACGGTACACGGACAACACTATTCCATGTGTATACAGTGTATACATCCATGTGCACTTAGTAAAAAGCGGTTATTTTAATATTACAAACAGACATTCCAATTTTATTTAACTGAGGCAGTTTTGTTTTAATTGTAAATTGTAACTTACAGAAGAGCTACTTAGAGTTTCATAACAAACTGTCGTTGATTTCTGGGACACCCCGTTGTATGATATGTCCATATATTATATCATTCGCATCAGGTAGTTCTTCTTCATCGGAATATGTTTTAACTGGTGAAGATTTGTAAGAATAGAGAATAGAATTAAAATAATGACTGACGCCTATAAAAAGGTTGCCAATGGTAATAAAAATAGTTAAAGTTACTTTTAAAATATTTTATTTCGGATTATCTAAACTTTAACACGATAAAAATAACCTTTGAAGCGGCCGCTGTTTTAACTAGGGTAACATTACCGAGAGCTGATGCATTGAGTTTGTTGCTAATCAGTTTTCGTTCCAAGTAATATACACGTACGTACTATATAAATGGCAATATTATTTTCAGTTAAACAAAGCTTCATATTCAAAGGAATCATTTCTAAGCGGTACAAATGCAAATTTCCTAGAAAATCAATACTTAGACTGGTCACAGTCTAAAGGATCAATTGATCCTGTAAGTATTCCATTTCCTTAGTAAACACTATTAATAGCATTTTTTTATAACCTTAAGCATTATAACGAACACTGTATGGTTTTATTTGTTTCAATTCCGATATATCTCTACAGTTAGCTCCGGTGACGTTAGGCTTCATCATGGCAAAAGGCACTATAAGAAAGCGTGCATTTAAAGCGAGCATAACATAATTGACACATTCTACGTCACGAAATGAATAATCAATGTTTTTTTTAATAGAAAAAGTTTAAAGGTTATTGGTGTGTTATGTGGTGTGCAAAATAGTGTGATCCGGTGAACAAAGTGGTAGGAAAGAGTTACGATTGCTAAAACTTTGCGTGGTGATTTTTAACAAATTAGTACACCTCTGAATTTACTAAGAAGTACCCGAAACCGACAGACTTGTATTAAAGGCGTAAGAATAGGAGCAATTAGCGGGCTGTTGTCTCTGCCTACCCCGAAGGAAAAAGGGATGAGTGTATATACGAATGCGTATTTGAACGTTCCACAGCAGCAGTGTTTGTAAGCGAGTACACGACTTCAAACACGTAGATAACCTTTAATGCGCCTTACCAATTCCTTTGCACTCTAAAAGTGCAATTTAAAACTTATTCGTAATTTCCCATCTTATCGGTTCATCGACAATCTATAGTGAAATCAAATTGTTGGGACCCAGAACTTGGTGACTTGACCGCAATGTCGGTGGCAGACATTACATCCCCCTGCTGCTGTTAGGACACGCAGAGTATGATGTGAGATGGGTCATCGTTTGTTTTTTACTGTACAAGCAGCTCATATTGATACCATCACTGAATCCCCACCTGAACATATTCTTTTACTCCGGTCAACCTTAGATCGGTGTCTGCTATTGTAATTTCCCTAGTATCCACATATGTATGTTGAGCCATTTGCTTAACAATTTTTTGAAGCTAGTTAATAGATTTTGCTTTTATTTCTTTTTTATTAGTCACCTTATTTTTTAATTATAAATATTGCGGCCATAATGAGCATAGTAATTTTTTTAGTAGCGTGGGCAGGGTAGTAGCTTCTTAATTTTTGTTTTATTAGTAGATAGCTTGTTAAATATTTTATTTATAAGAAAGTAACCAGCTATTTACAAAAGTTCAAATATGTACTCGTACATATTGGAACTTTTGGTTAATTTCTCCAACTTCTAATACATTTTGCTTCATTGAATATTTTGTAAATGAAAAATAAATGGTATAACCTTAGACAGATAGATGTAAAGAGTTAATATATTTATAATATATGAAAGTTTTTTTTTGTTTTAGTCTTGGGATACTTTCTACGATAGTCTTTGCGGACCTGCTTTGAGGATAGAAGATGTTGAAGATGAATTTGCACCCCGCAAAAGTAGGTCCTAAGTGCTCATGACCTACAATCACAAAATTAAAATAGTTTTCAATTATTAGACTACTCGCTTGCATTCATACACCAATTCCTCCCCTCACGTAGCTTAAGCCACAGTTACACAAGATCCCTCGCCCCAAGAGGCTTATGTGAACATCATCTGATTTTTAGGGTTTCGTACCCTAAGGGTAAAACTGGATCCTATTACTAAGACTCTCTAGTCTGTTTGTCTGTCCGTCTGTCACCAGGATGTATCTCATGAACCGTGATAGTTAGACAGTTGAAATTGTCACAGTTGTATTACTGTTGCCGTCATAACAACAAATACTAGAAAACAGAATAAAATAAATATTTAAGGGGGCTCCCATAGAACAAACGTGATTTTTTGCCGTGTTTTATAGATAATGGTACGAAACCCTTCGTGCGCGAGTCCGACTCGCAATTGGCCGGTTTATGGAACTAGTCTAACGCTCACTCTAGTGACGTAGCTACTTTTCACCGACAGTAGTAGTGGGTAGGATAGTATTTCAAACGGCACTATTTCACTTCTCAACGGTCGACAGGTATGTATACTGTATAACCAATATGACAGAGACATATATTTACGCATTATATATGTATGTTTTACAGAAACCTCTGAAAAAAGTACTGAAAAAAATAACTGTAACGAACAAATAAAACTTCATTTAGCGGTTCAAAACTTGATAAGAAGTTACCAGGTAGGGAATGCTACTCATACGTAAGTTCTGTATTATAAATGAATAACATCAGCAGTCTTCTCCGCTTAGGCTCGGATCAGACAGTCGTGTTTTTTTTTATGCGATAGAGGGCAAACGAGCAGACGGGTCACCTGATGGTAAGTGACTACCGCCGCCCATGGACACCTGCAACTCAAGAGTCACAAGTACGTTGCCGGCCTTTTAGGTAGGAGTGCGCTAGTGTGCACTCCTACCTAAAAGGCCGGCAACGTACTTGTGCATAGGAGTGCTTTTAGAAGGTTTGAGGGTCGTATCGGTTCGGAAATACGGCAGGCGACAATTTGTTCCATAAGCTGGTTGTGCGAGGCAAAAAGCTTCTGGAGAAGCGCACAGTGGTGGAGTGCCAATCGTCCAGGTGATGGGGATGGATATTTTGTCGCGTAGGACGATGGCGGAAACCAGCAGCCGGTATAAATCCGAACAATTCCTCTGAACACTCCCCATGATACAAGCGATAGAGGATGCAGAGTGAAGCTACATCTCTACGCAACGCCAAGGTGTCAAGTCGATCAGAAATATCTTGGCAGTCGATGATGCGAGTCGCTCTCCGTTGAATGCGGTCAAGAGGGAGATGTTGGTACTGGGGTGCACCTGCATAGAGATGAGAACAGTATTCCATGTGCGGCCGAACCTGCGCCTTATAAAGTTGCAGGCGGTGGGCCGGAGTAAAATACTGTCTCGATCTGTTTAGCACACCAAGCTTCTTCGAGGCTAATATGGCCTTGCTCTCTAAGTGACCGCGAAACTGGACTTCGCTTGATATATCGACGCCAAGGATTCCGATACTGGCTGATGCAGTTAGGGAAGTGCTCTCGAATTGAGGTGATACGACAAATGGCATCTTTTTAGCGGTGAACGCGCAAACCTGTGTCTTCGTGGGGTTAAACTGGACTTGGTTTAGTCGACCCCAATCTGAAACTTTTGATAAAGAAGTTTCGATTTCAGACACAAGTTTGGATCGGCTTTCGATGACGTTTACCCGAGAAATGTTAGCGCGGCCGGTGTAAAGGGCATCACTCGTGCTATCGTATGCATAGCAATGGATGCTGCTAATCTAGTATGCTAGTAATGCTAGTGTGAGATGTGTGAAGTTATTATTATTATTTGGAATATTTGTCTTACGATTAGAACCGATTTCTTGTGCAAATTCTAGACTCGAGGTCACCTTCTGGCAAGAACTGACCCATTGGAGCTAACGTTACCAGCCAGAATGCTGGAAAAGGCAAAGAAGCTACCGCTGCACTCTAGAGTGTTGGATAATCTCATAGTTGCTCGAGAATTGGGAGGCACATTGAGTAAGTTATGGTAAAAAGCCTTTCTATGACAACTTATACTTACTAAATGTACTTTATCAAATAACGCTAAAGATGAATTGGTATTTTTTCTTCATGGGTTTACTCATAGGACAGGACTCGTAGCCTTATTAGCTTTTTCAAAAAGTCAGTATTTTATACCTAACATGTGAGAACTTAAAAGTTCTTAAACATAATGACAAACTGTCATGAACCCCGTTCGAAGGAAAGATATATTATATATAGATTATCTGTGTGATAAAAGATGAGTTGAATAAGTTCATAGTAATTAAGACAATATTTAAGTGGCACTCTTTGGCTTAACATATGTATATGTTATAGGAAGATGTTTGATATAATATTATTAATGTTTAGCTGAGAAACACATGGACATGGTATTCACATTACCCGAACGAACATTTATTGGAGGCAAGGAGAAAGCGCTGACCCTCAGGTAAATTCAGACTGTTAATGAACGATCCCTCGACTAAGTATTACTATATCCAGAATCACAGGCTTTCTGGGCCTTTTTGTAGACTGCCTTTTTCGCTAAAACAAGGCCACTACGCAGAGTTTTTCCTAAAAGGAATACTGTTCTTCATAACCACCCAGGATTATTATTTGATCATGCGAAGGTCTATACTTAACACTTACCATATTTGATGCTTATTACATTATGGACCGAACGATGATCTAACACAAACGCCCACCTCTTTGATCTAGTAGACCTTTGAACCGGTGACCAGATCACCATTCCTAGGAATGGCGAGCTGGTCAGTGGGACAGACACGCAAAAACGGAGAATCGCAAAATACGGTCCCTGGTTGTTGAGTTATGTAAACGTACCAATTCTTTTTTTTTAAGGGAAATAATTAAACGGTTGGAGTACGTGTACTGCGGCTCTATAGGAATAGAATATATGCATCTTTACGATATCGACGCCGTGCAATTTCTCAGAAAACGTATGGAAACACCAGGTTCTTTTGACAGAACTCCGGAGGAGAAAAAATTGATTATGAAGCGTCTCACTAAAGCTGTATTGTAAGTAATCGGTTCAGCCGTTTTATTAGCGTTGGATGTTTTTTTTTTGTATACGCTCACGCCTGTATCCTCTAAGGGATACGCAAAGGTGTATTAAATACTGAAATTTTGCTAATTAGAACTAAGTCCCACTGACGTAATAGGGGCAAGCGGGCCGGCCACTATAAGACTATACATACTGTCTGATATAAAACGGTCCGATCCGTTAGTCACCTTTTACGACAGCAATGGGAAGAGAGGGGGTTCTATTGTACTCTACTTAGAACCACACAGCGTACCTCGGAAAATTTAAATTTTATTTTTATATAGAAGAAACGAACAGACGGGTCACCTGATGGTAAGTGACAACCTCCGTCCATCCGCCACAACTCAAAAGAGTTAAGTGCGCTGTCCACCTGTGAGAATGATGAGGGATAGGGGGTTGCGGGGAGAGGAAAAAGAGAGGAGGCGAGAGGGAAGAGGAGAGGAAAAGTTGGTGGGCCTCCGGAAACCTCACTCGTTTCGGTAAAATGCAACGTAAGCGTTACTACACAAGCGGTTTTCTATGAGGCCGTGGTATCGCACCAGTCGAGCCGGCCATTCGTGCCTAAGCTTAGCTCTACTGTTGTTAATATTACGGTTAAAAAAACAATGGCGGTTAAATTAACCTTTTTTCCTTACGTCACATTTTCGTTAAGTTTTACTTAATAGGAAAGGATAAAGATCCTTGTTAAAATAACTAATTGTGTGTAAACCAAACGCACCATTTCACATTAAAGTTTTCCTGATACACATTTTTAATCCTTTTAATCAGCTTGGAGAAATATTTCGCAACAAAGTGGCCGGCGGAGAAGCGCTTCGGTTTGGAAGGGGGTGAGAGCATGATTGTGATGCTTGAAGAGATTGTGGACACCGCCTCGCGGCTCGGAGTCAAGTCCATTGTTATTGGCATGCAACATCGAGGTTTGCCATTTTATCTCATTGCCGTTGATTTTTTGACATCGTACAAAGGCCATCGTTTTGGTTGCAATATCTGACTATAAAACTCTTTTCTAGGTCGTCTAAATATGTTGGTCAACGTGTGCCGTAAACAGATGGTTGACATTTTTGCACAATTTAAACCCATGGAACCCAAGGAACCGGTCAGTCAACCAAGTAGACAAATTTTTACTAAATAATGAGTAGGTATCGCAGAAGCGGTATATTTGTGTTAAGTAATAGATCATGAGAACTTGTCTGAACTTGAACTGACTAACAAACATATCAAAATGAAAGTTGATTTTTTAAAAAGTTGTTAAAGGAGCTGCTATCAAATTGTGACACAAAAAGCAATTTCCAAGATCATTTTTTGCAGGGATCCGGTGACGTCAAATATCATTTGGGAACGAACATACATCGCTTTATTCGTCGCACAAACAAGTATATAAAAGTTTCAATGAGCGCCAACCCATCTCACTTGGAAGTAGTGGGCCCCGTGGTAGCCGGCAAGGCGCGCGCTGAACAGTTCTTCAAAGGAGATAATGGAGATAAAGTGAGTCAATTTATACAGAGTGAAGTGCATAATTTATCTGTAGTATGTATCCATAAGACCAACGCTTTTTACCACAGGTTATGGCTATTATAATGCATGGCGACGCGGCTATAGCCGGTCAAGGTGTGGTGTACGAAACTGCGACCCAGACAAATCTACCGGCTTTTACCACTCGTGGGTGCTTACACATTGTATGTAACAATCAGATCGGCTACACTACCGACCCCAGATTTTCCCGAAGCTCGCCATATTGTACAGGTAATTAAAACGAAAATTCATTGATTTGCATGTCCCGAATGAAGTTCCCATTGTTGATGCAACATTTGTATGTGAGTTCTAGTACTCGTATATATTAATGATCTCCCCCAGTTACTCATATTATTACTTACTGATGACACTTCATATTTTTTTAAAGTAGATAGACACGCCAATAACTGACTGTTTAAATAATAATATTCACCAAAACAAAAACAAAATTGTAAGATTCTCTTTGCCTATCGTCAGACATAGTGTATGTGAAGTTTTACTGAATAACGACAAATTTGAATTTGTAAATGAAACGTTTTTCTTACGGATACGGATTCTAGATTACAATCTCTTTCAAAGAGGCTCAGTTCTGTAGCATATGCTGTAAGGAATGTTTTTTGTTGTTTTTTTTATATTATACCCCTATAATATACATGTATACATGTCTGTTATTTGGCAGACTTTAGTAGTGGTAGAGTCATGCTTAGGAACGAATGGGCTCGACCGGTGTGATACCACGGCCTCACAGAAAACCGGTTGTGAAGTAACGCTTGCGTTGCATTTCCCCGAATTGAGTGAGGTTTCCGGAGGCCCAATTCCCCCTCCCCCTTTTCTCTCCCCTCATCTCCTTTCTCTTTTTTTTCATCTCCTCATCCCTCCTCTCTTCTTTCCGCTCCCTGCATCCCCCATCCCTCATCACCCCCAAAGGCGAGCAGCGCTTTTCATGAACCGTGATAGTTAGACAGTTGATATTTCACAGATGATGTATTTCTGTTGCCGCTATAACAACAAATAGTAAAAAATCTGAATAATATAAATATTTAAGAGGGCTATACAACAAATGTGATTTTTTGTTTATTTTTGCTCAAAAAAATATATTTAAATTAAAATAAGGTTAATATTTAGAGGAGGGTACGGAACCCTTCGTGCGCGAGCCCGACTCGCACCTGGCTGGTTTTATTATTTTATACTCCTGGTTTTATTATTTGACATCTAATTATTTGTTGATTTTTTCAATTATTATTACTGACATAAATACTATTTATACGATATGGACAGAAGTAATGTACATTGTAGGTATTTTATGAAAAATATAAATTTTGTAGTTGTACATGTGAGAAGTGTGTTGTCAGTTATTTTATTTTATGTTTTGTGTCTACTGACAGTATGTCACGCTCGCCTAGAAGTCTGCCAATGGTGATGTATGTATCGGATTTGATATGGTTGAGATGGATGATTGTATTGATTGCGCATGCGCCTTGATGCTTGTTCTTCTCCATAGGAACTACGTATTGAAACTGGCAACTAGCTTCACGACTGACTTAGTGTGACCGACTTCCTCTCTTGACAATTCAAAAATATCTATGATTGATTCCTTTGTTTTTATAGTATAGGGGTACAAACAAACAGACAGCTCACCTGATAGTGACTTCCGCAGGCCAAGTGCTGGGCACTCACTCGGTCACACAACGCAAGCATTGTTTAACAGACTGTTTTCTGTAAAGCCGTGGTAATACTCTGGTCGAGACGGCCCATACGTGACGCATTGCTCTCCCATGTTAAACAGTCCAGTGTAATAAACTATTTTAATTTTGATTGCGGGATATGAAGTAACTTTTTTTCTGGTTTTGTATTGGGGCTTCTAGATTTACACCCAAATTATGATAAATTCTGGAATACAATATAGTTTGTAAGGTAAACGAAACTTTTTTAGTATGTAAAAATATTCTGAGTGTTTTTGTAGTGTAAGTAGGTGGTTATTTTCAAAGTAACAACATAATGTCATATCATGCAGACGTGGGCAAAGCTATTGACGCTCCCATTCTTCACGTGAACGGCGATGATGGAGACGCAGTTGCGTACGTGGCACGCGTCGCTATAGAATTTCGCTGCAAGTTCAAGAAGGATGTTATGCTGGATCTGGTCTGCTATCGACGGCACGGTCATAGTGAGGAAGACGAGCCAATGTATACGCAGCCTTTCATGTACAAGAAAATTAAAACGATGCCTACAGGTAACGTATAGTATATGTGTAACAATATAAAAACTTTTTGAGTTTTAAAATATATTATACACTGCCTGAGCAGTTACTGAAACGATCACTTTCTGCAATGGATGAGTGGTTCCCTAACTGATCGCAACAAAAACTTATTGGAATTGAAATAATAAATTTGCGAACCCATTTGATCGGAGACAGAATATGCGCAAAGGCACTACTCCAATAGTTAGGAACAAAGCTGTGACCGTGAAACAGCACGGGTAGTTGTGTTGATGAAGCTCATATTTTGTTAGATAGTATTAGCTAGTACTTTCCTAAGTATGTTTAAATCATATCTTTCTTTTGCTCCTCCATCCTATAAAAAAAATGTACAAAAATCAGACCTTGAAATCGGTTTTTTGATATATACATATGTATGAAACAACAAATGCATACACACTTTATAAAATATTAGAATACGGAAGTAGATTCTACCTATATGTATGTACATCCACAAAACAACATCTAAGTAAGATAAACTCAACTCGTTGAAAGTAGTTTTAACTACATACATACATATAGTAAGATCTTGCATGAAAGTTCTATATTTACAACTTTATTTTGTTATATATAAAAATAGCCGTTTGGCTGCGCTTCTCCAAATTTGATGATGATACTCCTTTTGTGTACATACCACAATAACGTAAATAAAATGCAAAAGTATATATATATATATATATATATATATACTTATAATATAATCAAATTTTAGTATATACTTAGTCTGATCATAAATACTGTTAAAATTAAAAAAAAAACATTGAATTTGAATTTTGGATATGTCATTCTTACATGAATATTCACTGTTTTCTCATGTTGGCGCCAATCGGTGTTAAATATTTTTGTGACATTCAAATGGAGTGATGTGATAGAGAACCGAATTGCTGTGATAGCATTACACAAATATTATAGCATTACACAAATATTATAGCATTACACAAATATTATAGCATTACACAAATATTATAGCATTACACAAATATTATAGCATTACACAAATATTATAGCATTACACAAATATTATAGCATTACACAAATATTATAGCATTACACAGATATTATAGCATTACACAGATATTATAGCATTACACAGATATTATAGCATTACACAGATATGAAGCTAAATGCTATTTTTTACACTCAAACCGCTGTGTACCGGTCTATTGATAAGTAAAGTGAAACCTCCGTTTGTGACAGAAAAAGATCTGGCCATCCAGTAGTAGTGTTCGTACGAAAATGGCGATAAAAACAGTTAAATCCTGTTCATAAACAAAAGATTTTATCTCGGGAAATGAATATAACACCTAGAATAATGTCGCGTACTTTAAAAGATGACTTAGGCCTTGCGGCCTGACCGTTATTTAACTGAAAATGAAATAAAAAAAATAAAAATAACTATTTTTTATGTTAATCGGTTTTATTATATAATAAAGAATTAAATGATGTAGACAATGTACTAAATGCTTAAAATTTATTCGGTGGATCCTAGGTACCAGTCATCACACCACTCTTCTCATCAATCTAGGGTAGCACTGTCCAAAGCACGGCCCGCGCATTCCATCTTTGTAGTGTGTTTTAATATTATTAGAGAAGATTTTTTTTTCAACTTTTTCAAATTTAATTGGTAGAAATGATTTTATTATACAATGTATTACAAATAAATAAGTCAGTCACGACGTCCTGCTATCCATCCTATCATATCTTATGATATCTTCAGAAGCATTGGATTGGTTCTCCACGTATCTTCAGGGACGTCATCTCTGCACCGGCGTCCCTCAAGGCGGCCTTCTTTCTCCACTATTGTTCTCAATGTATATAAATATCATAACTAAAGATTTTCAGTGTGCTTATCACCTATATGCCGATGACTTACAGCTGTATACACAGACCAGCGTTGAAGACATATCACAAGCTATCAATAAAATCAACAAAGATTTATGATATACACATAAAATGCTGGTCGATGAGGTTTGGCTTATCGGTTAACCCTGCCAAGTGTCAAGCGCTAATCGTAGGACGCAAAAGGGTGATGTGTAGGTTAGACACCACTTTAATCGCACCTACAGTTTACAATGACTTAGTGATACCCTTAAGCCCAGTGGTTAAAGACTTTGGTCTACCTATCGACGTCCACGTGTGCATGGATGCCGCCGAAATGAGAGTTACCCTAAGGTGGAAGCGCTAGAAGGGATCCTGATGTCCTACCAATGTTGTTCCCGGATTTCTCCTATTTCAGCCGCAGTGTCGCACACCGTGTGGTTTTAGTCGGTTCAATTCCGACACACCACCCCACTGAAAGCCCCGGTGGAGCGACGGCCCGTGGGGGTTTCCACACCAAAAAAGAAAAAAAAACATCGACGCAACCCTAGATTGGCGTGCCCAGGTAACTCATGTTAGCGAGAAAGTGACTGAATCTCTCAGAGCCTTATATCGGCTAAAAAACTTTCTTCCCTTTAAAACTAAAACTATCCTAATGCAATCCTTAATCATTCCTATAATCGACTATGGTGAGGTGTGTTATTTCGACCTGAATGCAGATCTTCTAAACAAACTAGACCGGCTTCTCAATAACTGCATTCGATTTATTTTCAATCTTCGCAAGTATGGCCACGTGTCTGCTTTACGTTCCGAAATAAAATGGCTTCTTATTCGCCAACGTCGTAATCTGCGAGCACTAACTTATCTTTTCTCGTTTCTTAACTCCCCATCTCCCCCTTCATATTTAACTCCATACCTTCGTTTCTTGTGCTCTAATAATGATAGAAACCTTCGTTCCATAAACAATAAACTACTCTTGTGTCCCCCTCATTACTCAGACTTCGTGAACTCTTCGTTCTACGTGCAGTCAGTTCTTCTCTGGAAGGCTCTCCCACTCGAAATCAGGATGTCCACCAATCGCTTTATATTTAAAAGAAGGGTACGCGATCTCCTTTAAAATGAATTGGTAGAATTGTCGCAGCGTTAGCGTGAATGAATATTGAAACTTTTATTGTATTTGTATCTGTATGTGTGTGTGATTTTACTGGATTATTATTTTTGAGTAATCCAATCCAATCACATGTACACCTACTTATAATATTACCTTTAGAATATGTATGTATATATATATATATATCTCCATATATATATATATATCTCCATTTCCCTCACTTAGATATGCGTTTTTGCACCTACCACTTTTATCTTTGCAACACCCCAAGGTTGACTGGCAGAGAATGCCTTAGGCATTAAGTCCGCCTGTGTACGATATGTGCATAAAGATTTTAAATTAATAAATATAAAAAAATATTACTTTTCAATCATCCATTAACAATTGCAGTTGAAAGCGTAAAGACTGATTATCAATTGGAATTATGTGACCTACAATCAGACCTTTTTTATGAGGGCAGAACAGAGTCTGGAATAGATTATTTTAAGCTCCTTGGTGAGCTTTTCCCCATATTAACCAATCTTGGCTTAAAAATGGGTTCGATGATGGGCAGTACCTATTTTGAACGAACAAACGATGAATTTTATAAAATCTAAATTTAGGTTTTCACTGTCAGATAACTTACTTACATACGCACTGCGTCTGGCAACAGCTAATGTTGATAGAAAGGATTTTAAAATATAAATTAATTAAGCACTAATACAATTTAATGTAACAGTTACATAGTAACTATATTAAACGCTATCAAACATTTTCTAAAAAATATGTGTTTTTCATTTGTAAGGCCCTCCACTCGATTTAGTAATTTTTATTGACCCGGATCATATCTGGTCTGGACAGCCCTGATCTAGGGCATTGATCAGACAAAAAAATAAAAATTGTAGGTGCACGTAACCTGCGTAATAGCATTTATTATAATAAAGCGGTTAACTAGATAAAAAATTCAGTTCATTCAGTGCCCTAGATTGATGAGAAGAATAGTGTTATGACTGGTAGAAGGCACCCTAGGACCACCTAATTAATTTTAAGCTCTCAGTACATTGTCTACATCATTTTATTTTTTATTTTCAATGAAACCGTTAACTTAAAAAAGTTTTTACTTATTTTTATTTATAAGTTTTAATTTTGTCCATTTATATTACTTTTAAAGTATTGACTGTGTCTAAACTCCGCGTGCCATTATGCAGCTGTCAACTTGCAATTTCATTTGATATCCATCTCGCATATTGAAAGAAATCTGAAATATGGCATTTCTGGCGGCCATCTTAGATTTTAAATTTGTCAAAGAATATTACAGTATTCTATCACTCAAGTCCTTTTATTTGAAACCCATATTGAAGGGGTTGTGAAAAAAAAAATTAAACTGCCATTTTGTTGGCGACCGTATTGAATTTTCATTTTATTTTCATAGAGAACTATTCTGCCACTCAAGTCCTTTCATTTGATACCCATATGAGGAAGTAGTCAAAAACTATGTAATCCGCCATTTTGTAGGGGCGGCCATCTTGGATTTACAATGACAATGAATGTATTAAATTGTATTGTCATCAGAACTAAAGGTCCAATTTTCAGATCAATCCGTCAACAGGAAGGGGGTCAAATTTCAATTACTAGATTTGACCCAAATAAATAAATAAACAAGTAGGTCAAGCTAAATAATACCATTTAAATATGAATATGGTAGTAAAATCAAAATAATTTCTTAAGCGTTACGTTACAGAAAATTTTTATTTACTTATTAAATTTCTATACTATTGAGCTATATTTTAACAAGCTGAACGACCGAGTTTCTGCTCTAAGCTCTATAAAAGCTTCCTAATTAGTAAGCAGAGTACAACTTGGACATTATCCGACTTCAGTGATAGTTTGGGTGGGATGTTAGCTACTAAGTAATGACTGAGCCATATTGTTGTGAAATTGGTGTCAAAACATCGGCACAAGTGTATCCAGATACGATTCTTGAGAAGGTGGTTAAGTCTCTTAATAACACCATGTTCCAAAACCAATAATGGACCTCTCAGTAAGACTTAGCACTTGGTCGAAAAGCTCGATCCACCCAAGCATGGTTGGAAACGAGCGCTTCTGACTTTATCAGAGCTGAAGACTGGTCATCTAGTCCCGATCTTAGGCCTCTGGATTATGATTTATGGTCAGTTTTAGAGAGTTTTATCATTGCATGTTTTACACGCCATGATAATTTGGTGTCTCTAAGAATTTTCCCATGGAAAGATTGCGTGTTTCTATTGATACATGGCCTTAACGTTTAAAGGACTGTATTAAAACCAATGGAGATCATTTTGATTGAACTTTATATATTTTTAATGCTATTACATTAATGTATAAACTAATACACATTACGGTAATAAATATTTTATACAGGCTATATGCCTGGCAAAATATTTTTTTGTACATATTAAATAAATACATTTTAGAGCTTAGTTTTGAATTTACATTACAGTGGATATTGTTTATTCTAACAAATTGAAAGCCGAAGGCGTAGCCTCTGATGCGGATATCAAAGTGTGGCAGAAAGAGTACATGGATACATTAAACGAACATTTTGAACTCGCCAAAAAGGTTACCAAACTCTCCATCATGGACTGGATAGACACGCCTTGGACTGGATTTTTTGAGGCAACAGATCCAAATGTGGTAATAATTATTAATCTGGATTTACTTTGATATAATCGTTTTTTGGCATTTGAATCAGCACTAGAGATCAAAATTCGACCATCAAGAAATTTTAATTTTAAAGTTTTTACTTTTATAAGCCACTATAACTTAAAATGTAGTTATAAACTCAATTGTGTCATAACAGGGTCATATACATACATACATATACATCTTGTAAAATCTGGCTGCACATCCAACACTGATGACCCTCGTGGCTGAGGACCCCTACACTGTTCTTATCCTAATTACAGCAAAAAACATGTGGGCCTTTTCAAACACTACAACATAAATTTAAATCATTTTGACGACGGTCGTTTTACTGTTCTGGTGAAAAAAAAAAAAATTTAGCACATGCTGAAATATCACTTTTGTGTTTATTTCAGATAAAAGAAACGGGCATTTCGCAGACGACAATAAATACGATAGCCAATCACTTCTCTTCACCTCCGGAGAAATGGGCCTTCGAGCTTCACAAAGGGTTAGAAAGGATGCTGGCCAACCGACAGAAAATGGTAAAACTATGAAAAGTTGTGTTGCGGGATATATACTACCACGCCTGCAATCTTATAGACACTACCCATACATTCACAAGATAAAATTATTTGAGAAATAGCTTTTCTATTTTTTTCTAAACTCTAAGTAAATATGGTATTTATATAATATCATATTCGACTAATCATTTCAAGATCGATCGTTCGGGACTAGATGATGTTATACCGAAGAATCAAATGATTGTTGTTTGGGGAGCGTATAAAATTATATTTTAGAAAATGTATTGTTTTGGTTAGGTTAAAGAGGGCATAGCTGATTGGCCGATGGGCGAAGCTCTCGCGTATGCTTCGCTTCTCAGAGAACAGATTCACATCAGGTTTACGGGTGAAGACGTGGAGAGAGGCACGATGGCGCATAGGTCAGTCACTTGTTGTATCACTAAGTGCAAGATCGTTGAGAAAAATGTATTTGTTTGGTTGAATGTAACTAGGAACTGACAATTCGATCCATTTCTTCTTCTATCTTAATTTAGTTTTCATTAATTTCTGTTTTTGACCATTGCAGAAAGTAGAGATAGTGATATTCTAATATTATCCCTAAGCACACTCTGTTCGACCTTTTTTGGCGAAAATTCCTTGATATTGTCAGAGCTTTCTAAGGCATGGAACAGTACTTTTTTTTAATGAATGAAAATGTATTTTTTTATAGACCTGGCAACATTATACAAAATTCTATGATGACTTCAGTTAAATTCAGTAGCTAAAATAAAAGCATAAACTATGAAATGAATTTTATCGTGGGAGAGCCATGCTTAGCCACGAATGAGCCTGCTTGATCGGTGCGATACCACGGCCATTTCCCCAATTCCTCTTTTCCCTGCTCTGACCCCTCTTCTCCTCTTTCCCCTCCTCGCATCCATCCCCCCTTTCCCATCACCCACAAAGGTGGGCAACGCACTTCCATGGACGGTGGTTGTCACTTATCAGGTGACCAGTCTGTTCGTCTTTCCATATCATAACAAAAAAACGCCTTCGCACCATGTTTGAAACGCATTATCTATATTTTTAACTACACTACTTTCAATTTTTTGCTTATAATCGTCTTCCAGGCATCACGTATATCACCACCAAGGCGTAGATGGCGCAACGTACCGCGTGCTCGACACAGTCTACGCGGACCAAGCTAAATACTCACTTCACAACAGTGCCCTGTCTGAGTTCGGTGAGTTATAAGTGTTACAACCATGAATCTGTGGTCGTTTATGTTAAAGGGAATGTAGAATTAGATATTACTAGTTTAGAAATGTCAAATTCTAATCAAGAGTGAGTGCTACTCCTCACCAGCCGAACCTAGTTATTATTTATTTATTAATTTACGAGTTTATTTTCCGCCAACCCTCAGCATCGAAGTGGATCAAGATAAGCTACTTGTATACTTGTATTACATCCTCCCTGTTTATATTGTGTACATTAAGAACCAAACAACATTAATATTCATATGTATTTCATATGTAACTTTTTAAAAACATGATGATGTTATATAATTTTTTATGGCTTTTTAAAAGCTCTATGCTAGTGATGTGGGCAAAGCTTTCACTTGCTGGGAATAGTACAGCTATAAACCTAAACCCTCACTTAAAATCCAGGCATAGTTGGATTCGAAGTCGGCTACTCGTACTCAAGTCCACATTTACTGACCATCTGGGAGGCTCAGTACGGAGATTTTGCTGATACCGGACAACCTGTATATGATACGTTCATTGCTAATGCCGAGAGCAAATGGATGTGTCAATCAGGCATCGTGATACAACTACCGCACGGCATTGATGGCGCAGTAAGTACCCTTTTTTTTTATATCTTGACTTTTTCGTCTAGCGTTGAGCAACTGACAAAAAATATCCGTTATCAAAATAATACAATACACTGTTATTATAAAATCTAGGCACAAAATAAAACAGATTAAATATTTTTTCGATCGGTCTTTTTTGTTTTAGTAAACTGATAACTCACTTGTCACAGAAGTCGTGAAATGGGAAATATAGTATACTTAATAGCTCACAAGAATATCTGGGGTACTGATCTTGCTTCACCCAGGATGAATTAGGCGTTGAATGTCTTTTGCTAGAGTAAATAAGAAACGAATAGATTTAAATAATTAAGAACTTGTCATCAAAGGGATGAAGGAATTGTGAATTAAGTGCACGATTATATTAGTTATGAATATATATGAAATTAGTTATGAATATATATGAAATTAGTTAAGAATGTAGTTATAATTCTATTTTTATTTTAAACTGAATCCTGAATACATTTTATTTAGAACAGTGTATAATTTAATAATAACACTTTAAAAAAGTGGATAACCGACTTTAATGTGTCTAGCATAAATTTAATTTATTAATGGTTTTCTCATAGATACCATTGTCAGAACCTAACCAAACTCTTATCTAACTACCCTTGAAGTACATCCTTTTCAATAAAAAAATAATCATCGAAATCGGAAAATGTGATATTGAGTTATTCGTCCGTTTGTCGCGCACACACTTAATTCAAATTTAAGACTTATATGATTTTCTCATGGATGCCGTTGCCAAACCAAACTGAACCAAATTGAAGTGGGAACACACGGGATGCACCAGCTTTCAAATAAAAATCATCAAAATCAGTTTACCCAGACGAAAAAATGGCGTCAAATTGAGAACCTCCTCCTTTTTGAAGTCTGTTGAAAAGGAAGGTAAATGCTATCAACAAGTTTTGATAAATTTTCAGGGCCCCGAGCACTCGTCCGGCCGCGTGGAGAGATATCTCCAGCAAGCTGACGATGATGAAGATAATGTTCCTAATTTAGATGATAAATTAATGCCACGTAAGATGCTACAACTTAATATAATTTCATAGCTTTTAAACTACTGAATTGATCATCATAAAATTTGCATACACGTATTTTGCACACATTAGGTGTTCAGAAGTGGTCATATGAGGTACCTTATACACAGGACAGGTATGTCATCTAGAGAATAGCTATTTATAGTCGATGACAAGGTCCAGGTATTTATAGAAATTTTTCGCAAATTATACTATAAACATGCACCTCTCAAAAAGTTAAGATAAAACATCCGCCTGCGCCTTGGCTAACGAGTAAGATTCGTTTGGCTATGCGCCGTAGGGATCTTAATTTTCACAATTTTAGAACAAACCTTTGTGAACCATCTACAAAACAGCAAGAAATAGGTGCAGTCAAATGATACGTAATGCTAAACGCCGCCTCGTTCTCACTATCATTTCTAATTCCTTTCCTGCTGATATTTGGGAATATTCTAGGACCTTGAGCGTTGGTAAGGTTCAGCAGCCTTCTATATCAATGACTTTAGGATTGGAGGAGATGAACAGTTAGTTCATCACATGTCCGTCAATATCGTCAAATACTAAAAGTCAAACACTTAGTTATGCCTCAGGGCTTCCTCTTCGTAATATCAATACTTTCAGTTTTTCTCCAGTTGCCTAGGACGATATTAAAAAGACCATTAGACCATTATTACATAAACTGAGTTGTGATAACACAAGTCGATTTATGATAATCGCGATTTTAGACCAGCTTTTGGACGCTCTGTCCCTCATAGTTAATTTCTCTCTTCACTCCGGACTTTTTCAAGCCGAATGGTGCAAGACTTACATTCGCCCCCTCCCAAAGATTCCTAATCCTTCCCTTCCAAAACTTTTCGGACCCATATCAATCCTCCCCTTCCTATCCAAAGTACTTGAGGCCTGGGCTCATAAGCAACTTTCCAACTTTACCTATCAAAATAATATCCTTGGTAACGAACGGTTTGAGAAATCGATTGATAAGTCAATAGATTTCTCAAACCGTTCAATACTGTCAACCATAATATCTTAGCATCTATCCTCGTCTGGTCTCCCCCGAAGCTCTGGAATGGTTGTCATGTTATCTTCGTGGACGTCAACAAGTACGAATAGATGAATCATCATCTAGTTAGTGTGATCTGAATACTGGTTCCACAAGGTGACATTCTTTCTCCTCTAATATATATATATATATATACATATATAGTATATTTCTATATATTTGTGCATTTGTATGCGAGTGTAACTCTTTCATTTTTAATATTTCATCTTTATACACCTGCCATATCCCTCACTGAACCACCCAAAGGTTGACTGGTAGATAATGCCATGTGGCATTAAGTCCGCCTCGTTTTAAATAAATAAATAAAATAGTACTATTGCCGAGAGGTATTCAAAACAACTTCTACGCAATTAGAAACTAAAGAGTATAAATTCAATTTAATTGCAATATAACAATAAGTAATAAATAAGTTTATTTGTGTAGTGAAGCAGCTCAGAACAGCAAATTGGATCGTAGCAAATGTAACCAATCCAGCGAACTACTTTCACCTGATACGTCGTCAGGTTGCAATGCCGTTTCGCAAGCCACTCATACTGTTCACGCCCAAGATCGGCTTAAAGCATCCCTACTATAGATCGAAGTTTACGGAATTTTTACCAGGAACATCATTTCGAAGGTCAGTAAAAACATTACAACCAAACCGCCACGTCACAACTATCAATCTTTACTAACCACGACACGGTCAATTATTTATTATGTTATCCAGTATTGCTAACTCTGTTCCCTCATCAGTTTTTCAGTCATCAGTTACGAATTACTTAGTGCCTCCACTATAACAGCTATCACGTATAATCCTCATCGCTATAACTTCTTCAGTCCATAGTCACTTCACCGCTGTAAGTCCCACTATTTAAGTAACTCAGAATCGACTGCAAGGTGAACTTCACCTATTCCTTGAACTCTTTTTTTACTAATAAGAACAACTGCTATAAATGTTAATAAGTTAAGGCTATAGGGCTCTTAAGTATATCGTTTATTCTCTAAGTTCTGACAAGTTGAAGAAAAGCTTTTAAAATTTTTATTACAGGATTATTCCAGAGGATGGACCTGCAAGTAAAAACCCCAAAGACGTCAAGAAACTAATATTCTGCTCTGGAAATGTTGCAATAAAGATTTCTGAAATCGTTAAAGAAAAGAAACTTGAAAGTAAGATCGCCATGTGTCGTATAGAGCAATTGTATCCCTTCCCTTACGACCTGGTACTCAAGGAGTTCTGCAAGTATGAACAAGCGAAAGTGTGCTTCTGCCAAGAGGAACACAAGAACCAAGGCCCTTGGTTATTCTGTAGAAACAGAATAGAGAATTTGCTGGGCAAGAAAATACAGTAAGTATTGGGCTGCCAAGTATTATGTATGAAACGCAATACTCAATATTTTATTTATATTTCCAATATATGTTTTATTGCATGCCATAATGTTTGCTTGCAATAATTGCTTTCCATTAATAGTGACAGCGAAATAATGTTCTGAACTGTTGTGAGTGATGCACTATAATTTTATTTTACAACAACGGTGCCTCAGTTTCACACGTTTACAGTTCTGCTTCGCTTATATTTGCTTAGTTATAATTAACGGACTGGTAAACAGAACAGTGGATTCGATTCCCGATTAGGAAATTTATTGATGATTTGTTTTGTGCCTGGGAATATTTTTTTAAATATATACTTGTTTAGAAATATATAAGTATGCTTATCAGCAGTATCGTTACCACAATACAGGCTCCGCTCACATCTGATAATGGTGCTTGGAAGTAGATAGTTGAAGTCTTTAGTGGTTACTAGTAAACCTTTTGGATTTCGGCAACAGATTGGCCCTGGTGGATAGTGGAACTCTTTAAATAACGTTACTTTTTTTAGCTGTGCAGTTATATTATCTTTTTATTTGTGCAGTTATATTGGGAGAATGCCTAGTGCAGCCTCGGCGACTGGAATTAAATGGCTCCATCAGAAAGAGTTGAAGGAGCTAAAAGAAGCCATAACAGCGTTATGATGTTCAATATTTTGTTTTGTAAAGTCAAGTGCCAAATAAAAATTGTTAGTGCTGTTGTTCTATTATGTTTCTTATTTATCAATTCAATTCAATAGCAGACAAATCGAAGGCATTGCCAGCTTCGGCTGAAACTGAGAATTTCCCGATAAGACAAGAATACGGTACGGTACGGTACTGGTACGGTAAATTCAGTAAATTCTGACAATTGCCACAGATCGAGAACTCCGATAACAGATAAAAGAAATAAAATAATAAGAGAAATATTACTAATACTAGTGTGCTAAGGGTTTCTGTAGATTTATAACTACTATGGACGGAGTTGTGGTTACTTTTGTTAATTTGTGTGCTGGTGTTGTGGCTCGTGCATTTTTAATAAAAAGTTAATAAAACTTTTCATCACATCTCTCAAATAACAAACTTCGAAATTGGCTCTATTACATGACTGAAAATCAAAATAAAATTTAAAGTTAAAAAACAAACATTACTATCTTAATTCCTAGAGACCTAATGTAGTTACCGCAGCAACAGTGCACAAAGAATCTGCCCCTAACCTTCCAAATGACTTCTGGCTGACGCAGACTGTTTTCAGGACCTGCAGGTCCTGCAAAAACCTGCGTCACCCAGACCCCAAGACAATGTTCAGTTGCAGTGCCGTGACGGTAACAAAGCCAACACCAGCAGCTGAGATAACCACCGAGCTAACGTGCCTCGTCGAGCAGAGAGAAAAAAGTCTATAATAATATAATCGCCATATTATATGCATGGACTTAAAATATGATTAGTAATAATCATATTTTAAATCCATGCATGCTTTATCTAAAATATTATCTACTGCAGTCATGACAAAGGTCAAAATTGCATAGATCTCCGACATGTATTGAATTCTTTATTTAGGACGGTTTCAAACAATTTATCGGCGAAGTGGGTCATCATTCAAGTTTGTGTTCTTCTTCTTATTTTCGTTGTGGCAACTCAGCCAACAAAATTCAAGCTTGTTGATTGTACATCTCTTCAGGATTTGGTGTAACCATAGTTTGTCTGTTGCTTGCATAGAAACTGTTAAACAGGTAACCAAAGAGCATTACCCCACGAAGACACAGGTTTGTGCGTTCACCGCTAAAAAGACGCCATTGGTCGTATCACCTCAATTTGAGAGCACTTCCCTAACTGCATCAGCCAGTATCGGAATCCTTGGCGTCGATATATCAAGCGAAGTCCAGTTTCGCGCTCAATTAGAGGGTAAGGCCATATTAGCCTCGTAGAAGCTTGGTGTGCTAAACAGATCGAGACAGTATTTTACTCCGGCCCACCACCTGCAACTTTATAAGGCGCAGGTTCGGCCGCACATGGAATACTGTTCTCATCTCTGCGCAGGTGCACCCCAGTACCAGCTTCTCCCTCTTGACCGCATTCAACGGAGAGCGACTCGCATCATCGACTGCCCAGCTATTTCTGATCGGCTTGACACCTTGGCGTTGCGTAGAGATGTAGCTTCACTCTGCATCCTCTATCGCTTGTATCATGGGGAGTATTCAGAGGAATTGTTCGGACTTATACCGGCTGCAGGTTTCCGCCATTGTCCTACCCGACAAAATATCCATCTCCACCACCTGGACGATTGGCACTCCACCACTGTGCGCTTCTCCAGAAGCTTTTTGCCTCGCATAACCAGCTTATTTAATAAATTGTTGCCTGCCGTATTTCCGAACTGATACGACCTTCAAACCTTCAAGAAAAGAGCGTACTCCTACTTAAAAGGCCGGCAAGGCACTTGTGACTCTTGAGTTGCGGGTGTTCATGGGCGACGGTAGTCACTTACCATCAGATGACCCGCCTGCTCGTTTGCCCCTATCGCATACAAAAAAAAAAAAGAGTACACAAAGACTTTGTATTTATATTACCATTACATAACAATTATTTAAAAACATAGATATCATAAATATGACAAAATAATGTCAAACTAGCTGTCAAACATCCTGTGTGTGTATCAGAGGTTAATTCTATAAGTTTTCTTTTAACTCCTAGAAAATGGACCGGCAAAGTCAATCAATGCCAAATTTGACTTTCGACCGACCGTCTCAGCATTCGGAAAATGAAAAGTTTTTCAGTTTATCACGCACATCGATTATGAAGCTACCTCACGTTAACTCGCCTAATGTGAAACAACACAAATTTGCACCCTTTGTGAGTTCCTACTTATTGACTAACTAGATTATTTCCCAGGATCTAGAGGAATCTGGAGATCCGTGTCTTTCCACCAAGGTAGTGTAGATCTTCAAAAACAATTATCGATCACGGAGTGTCTGTTCAATATTCAATTATCCATACTTGCCGTTTCGACAGCAAAAAACTACTCAAAAAACATTATTACATATAATAATGCACCTACGCCATAAAAATTTTAAGCTGAGCGTACCAGAAGAGTTAAAGATTCTTAAATGTGATAGACAATGGTACACGTTGTTCTATAAATAAACAAATTACCACCTTTCTTCGTTGTCTTGTACCCAACACGTTGTTCTTTACTTGACTGTACGGATGGCCCATTGGTTTAGGTGGTTACTTTGGTACTCTGATCGACTTGACACCTTGGCGTTGCGTAGAGATGTAGCTTCACTCTGCATCCTCTATCGCTTGTATCATGGGGAGTGTTCAGAGGAATTGTTCGGACTTATACTGGCTGCTGGTTTCCGCCATCGTCCTACGCGACAAAATATCCATCCCCATCACCTGGACGATTGGCACTCCACCACTGTGCGCTTCTCCAGAAGCTTTTTGCCTCGCACAACCAGCTTATGGAACAAATTGTCGCCTGCCGTATTTCCGAACCGATACGACCTTCAAACCTTCAAGAAGAGAGCGTACCTCTACCTAAAAGGCCGGCAACGCATTTGTGACTCTTGAGTTGCGGGTGTCCATGGACGGCGGTAGTCACTTACCATCAGGTGACCCGTCCGCTCGTTTGCCCCTATCGCATAAAAAAAAAAAAAAAAAAGCTGCTTCCAGCTGAAACCAAGTGTTCTCCCGAGTGGGGATCGAACCCACAACACTTGGTGTAAAGTTTAAATTGTTGTTCTAACTATGGGTGTTCTTTGTGTCCGTTATTTGGATTTTTTTGAAGTCCCCTGCAAAACAGGAATTAATCCTGACGCGGGAGTAGGTTTTTTAAATAAAAAAAAATATCAAATTTTTGTTCTAGAGCGAGATAGCGAGTCTCAGTTGTAACATTTTAATACAAAGCAATAAGGTCTGTATTTACTTCGTGTTTAAATTCGTTTTTAGTCGGCGGTTTATAGTAACAATAGTACAAACTAATATAGTCGATATAGCTACTTATAAAAGTGGTAGACCTGTACAGTTGCTTTAAATGTCTAAAATTCATTTTCCAGCGGTGGGATTGAATGGGAATTTAAGAGTATAAATACATAGAGCGCGCCCATTAGCCGTTCATTTGTTGCCGAACTTTCCTGAGATACCTCGTATAGAGGCGAAACACGTGTCGTATAAATTTACTCTATCGCCTCCACTCATACCCCCTCTCCTCTTTCCCCTTCTCTCATCCCCCTCTCCTTTTCTCCTCCCCCACTTGGCATCCACTCTTTCCCCTCCCCTCAAAGGCAGGCTGCACACTTGTGAGTATTGAGTTGCAGGTGTATTACTATCATCAGATGACCCGCTTTCTCGTTTGCCCCTTTACTTTTAAAAACAATCGTCCATTGTTAATTAGATGAATCACCAATATCTCCTGTTTCATCTTCGTTGTTATTGTATTTATATTTAAATAATTAAAGAGAATCACGAATGTACCACCTCAATCGGAGTGATACACTGCCTTACTAAAAAACGGTTGTCAAACAATGCTTACGTTGTATTTACCGAAGGCCGAAACCCCCTCTCCTCATCCCCCCTACCTCAATACCCTCTGTTACGTATATGGGAACCAGTGAAACACATGCAAAGTGAGTGCGCACTGACGTTATTGTATTAACGAATAGTGAGGGTAGCCACTATAGACACATATGTATGTACATAAAACATTTCACCCCTTTTTAGTCTTTACAATTATTCTATATAAAAAAGGCAAAGGACATCGTGTTACCCTATAGATGTTCAATTGATGAGTCATTCGCTTCATCGCTTCCGTCAGCTACTCCCTTTCTGACCTCCTTCGCGGACTCAAGCGGTGGACGATGTACATATGTACCCTGAGCGCTGTCACGTTCCGTGTGTTCAGACTGGACCTGTCCAGCCTGTCTTTCGGGGAACTAGGTTCTACTTTCAGTAGAACCAGGTGTTACGAGCTTAAGTCCGACATGTCGACGAGGCTATCATTGTATGCCTTGCTGTCACCGTCCAATCCTCTACAGTGCAAGCTGATTTTTATGCTTTTTTAAACTTAATAAATTTGGACACTCTTTAATCAGTAAGGTGGTTTTACATATACGTTTTAACACAAGTCTTTGTTTCAAATAAATTTCTATTATAAAAATTTAATATTTTTATTAAACATAATTTCGTCCCCTAGCATAAAACATTTTATTTTTATTTTTGAATGAGACAACTGTGTCGCGGACACAGAGAACACCAGGACAACAATTTGTGGAACACAAAAAATGTTGTCGCATATGGGACTTGAACCAATGACGTCCGATACAGCAGCCCGAGTCACTAACCACTAGACCAATAGAAAACTAACCCGTGAAAACTATCTTTATTGGCGCCCGCGAACAGTTTACTCTGTGAACACAGATTTCGTTTTACAACTTCAGAGAAAGTGCTCGATGACGTTTGTTTTATTAACGAATACTGAGCGCAGCCACTACCTATGGAGACGTAGATACATATATGATGTATTTAACACCCTCAATGGCGGGCAGTGCACTTACAACTCTTGAGCTAGTGGTGTCAATGGGTGACGGTAGTCTGTTACCTGTCACTTAACTACTAAGTTAACAATCTAGTCCTTTGCCACATGCCTAAAAAAAATATATATGTATATTTTGATTTTTTTTTAGAATCTGCGCTGGATCCATGGTTATAATCAAAAGGTGGGTGTAATAAACATGAATAAAAATAACAGTACGATCGTTTTCTATGCAGCAGCAAACTGCGGCGTACTGTACGACTGGAGTAAGCACCAGATGCGAATGCTGCAGGGCCACGTAAGATATATTCTTTTATTCTTGTAAACTGTGATGAAACATACAATTCAAAACTAAGTAACAAAATGTTACAACTTGCTTGAATAAAAAATAATGATATTATTAACAAATATATAAAACCCGACTGCGTTATAAACTTCCTTTTTTTTTGCTATTAAACCGTATATATCTGCTATTATTAAGAGGATTCAAATGGAATCCTTCATACCGAAATCCATCAAGCGGTTAACCCTCTAGGGCGTGATTAATAAACATTATACATACGTATACGTTTGTATAATGTTATATTTTCGAGTGCATGCTACTATATTCTTCGAAAAATCCTTTACGGTTACTGCAATCCCATTGTGAATGCACTGCAAGTGGAAATAAGACGAGCTCAAAGCCTTAAAATCATACTTGAAAAAGCATTACCCAAGCAGGCTTGCCAGCAACACCGCACAATAATAAAATAACTAGCACATATTACATAAATAATGTTGTATGAATCAGCGTCGGCTTTAGATATACAAATTCATACGAAAAATTTAATAAATCTGTTTATAACGAAATAGGCTCGTATAAGTCTGGTTATGGCCAACATCTTTTTGATTTTGTGATTGGTTTTTCAAATGATACGAGAATTACGACATTATATTGATAGAGTATATTAGAATAATAGCAACATATAAATGATTATTAAATATTAATGGTTAGCGATACTTTGCTTGGTTATTTATGGTTTGAATTACGCGCGAACTGAGTCGGCCGCCGATTGCGTACTGGCTATTATAGCTTCGGCGCTAAGTCGTCACAACACCCTGTGAGGAGAGGCGTGCGAGAGGGCGTGTGGAGGCTGGTTCGAGGCAATGGCCCCCTGCCAGTGGTGTCTTCCCCCACCTCTAGATAGGGGTGGGTCATGGTGTGTCCTATTCGGTGATAGTTGTCTTGTATTTCTTTTGAGGGGCCCGTGACTTACGTGCGACCCCTCGGCGTCGTGTTCGGTGGTGTTCCCACACGGCAGTGCGGTCTGTGTGGCGTCTTCTTTGTTTGTTTCAGCTTCGGCGGCCACCCGCGCACGCACACGATACATCTACTAAGGTGCAGGCGTAGCGTTCGCGGGTAAGGGGATGGCCGCAGAAACTGAAACAAGTTATGGGGATTAGAATGAGTCGCACCGCGACGTCGCTTAAGCCGCCCGGATGTTGCCTTTACGACGAACCGGAGCCTAAAGAGGCTGTTTGGGGGGCGGTAGTATCCGGGGAGGGGACCACCGTCTTATCCGGTGTCTTCGCTTTCCGTAATCAGGTCATTTATTATATTGATATAATATAAAATAGATATGATATAGATTCATGCATTATAGCTTTACGCCGATGCATTTATTAAATTGTGCGACGATCAAAATGCTAATCTGTTCGTTGCATTGACAACAGTATAATATAAATGTTAATTTTAATTTATTCATTACAATATTTGACTATATATGTATTTTTTTATATTTTAATCATTACAGTTATTTTTGTTTGGCTTTAGGTCTTTTTGTTTAGAGCTAATGAATGAAGAGTACATAAATTCTAAACCGAAGACCGCACTTGAGAATTTTTAATTGTAGATGTCCAATGCGGTACTTACCATCGATGATCAATATGCTACTTTGCCTTCCATATCATAAAAAACCTTCCTACTGTGAAAATAACACCCATATCGACCAAAAAATGTATTTTTTTTTTTTATGCGATAGTGGGCAAACGGGCAGACGGGTCATCTGATGGTAAATGACTACCGCCGCCCATGGACACCCGCAACTCAAGAGTCACAAGTGCGTTGCCGGCCTTTTAATTGGTTTAGTAAATAATATTTTAACTTTTAGGTACATAGTACAACAACACAACAAAAAAAATCTCATGAAAACAGAATAATGTTATGTACCTACTAATGTTCCACCAAAAACAAAATTGTAAAACAATTAGTAGTTAAAATTATTAACATCATTCGGATAATTTTATAGTGGTAGAGCCATGCTTAAGCACGAATGGGCCGCCTCGACCGGTACGATACCACGGCCTCACAGAAAACCGGTTGTGAAGTAACGCTTGCGTTGCATTTCCCCGAAATGAGTGAGGTCTCCGGAGGCCCAAAATCCCCCACCCCCCCCTAATGATAGCGCTGTTAACTAAAAGTATACCCCAGGGGGGTACCAGCGCTAGCGTTGGAGAATCCCCCCCTGGACGTCCACCCTCAGTACGAATTATGCCTGAGCGTGGACGCCCAGGCTGCCCCTCGTACTCTGGGGGGGGCTCAACTGCGCTCTCAAAATCTGCTCGGGGCAAGAGAAGGCATACCATGGCACCCCCTGTCACGTTTACCGTGGATTTTTGTAACATTCGAACCTCAACACTGTCCACCACCACCTTGAGACAGCAAAGCCGGCCTTGCTCTTTTTAACCGAGACGCAGATATCATCTCCAGCGGACACATCCTACCTCTGCTACCCTGGGTACGGACTGGAACACTCCTTTGTTCCTAAGGCTGGTGTATGCGTGTACGTTAGAGATGATATCACTTCTCGCCGCCTCGGCAATCTTGAAGGTAGGGACCTCTCCATCTTATGGCTACGTATAGACTGCGACGACCATCCCCGCATCTACCTATGCCTCTACAGATCCCATAGCGGTGATGCCGAAACGGACCGACTTATCGACCACGTCCAAATGGCTACAGACTCAGTGCTCCAGCAGGTCCCATCCGCAGAGATTGTGATTCTTGGCGACTTTAACGCCT
The DNA here is from genome assembly GCA_947561695.1 of Tyria jacobaeae. Classification (NCBI taxonomy): domain Eukaryota; kingdom Metazoa; phylum Arthropoda; class Insecta; order Lepidoptera; family Erebidae; genus Tyria; species Tyria jacobaeae. The sequence continues at coordinate 20,826,644 of OX387217.1, read as the reverse complement.
ATCAAGCCGAATGGCTTGGTTCGCGCAAAACCGATCATGCGGTAAGATCTGTTCACGATTTCGCCTTGGCATATGGCTTGACGCAGCTGGTAGCAACGCCTACGCGAATCCCAGATGCAGAAAGCCACGTGCCTTCACTGTTGGATCTTCTGCTGACCTGACATCCTGACGGCTACAAAATATCCGTTGAGGCCCCTCTTGGCTCTTCGGACTATTGTCTGATTAGGAGTATGGTGCCACTCGCTCACTCGCTGCGGTCGCGAGTTACAGGCAGTCGCCGCGTATGGCACTATAGGTCAGCAGACTGGGATGGAATGAGAACATTCTTTGCATCCTACCCATGGAGGCAGGTTTGCTTCTCGCCGGATGATCCCAATTAAAGAGTTAGCACCGGTTTTAACGCGCCTTTATCGGCTTTCCTACTCTCTTGGCGTAGTCCCGAACTCATGGAAGACAGCTCTAGTGCACCCAATCCCTAAAAAAGGAGATCGCTCGGATCCGTCCAACTACAGACCCATAGCCATCACCTCCTTGTTCTCCAAGATAATGGAATCCATTGTTAACTGCCAGCTCCTCCGGTACTTAGAAGACCACCAGCTCCTCAATGATCGACAATACGGCTTCCGCCAGGGTCGTTCAGCTGGTGATCTTCTCGTATACTTGACTCACCGGTGGGCACAGGCGATCGAGACCAAGGGGGAAGCGTTGGCCGTTAGTTTGGACATGGCGAAGGCCTTCGATCGGGTCTGGCACAAAGCGCTCCTTGCGAAGCTTCCTTTCTATGGGCTTCCCGAGAAACTGTGCAATTGGCTCACCAGTTTTCTTACAGACAGAAGCATCAAGGTCGTTGTTGACGGTGCATGCTCCGACTCCAAGTCTGTTAATTCTGGTGTCCCACAAGGCTGTGTGCTATCACCCACGCTGTTTCTTCTGCATATCAACGACATGCTGCAGATTAGCAGCATCCATTGCTATGCGGACGATAGCACGAGTGATGCCCTTTACACCGGCCGCGCTAACATTTCTCGGGTAAACGTCATCGAAAGCCGATCCAAACTTGTGTCTGAAATCGAAACTTCTTTATCAAGAGTTTCAGATTGGGGTCGACTTAACCTAGTCCAGTTTAACCCCAAGAAGACACAGGTTTGCGCGTTCACCGCTAAAAAGCTGCCATTGGTCGTATCACCTCAATTTGAGAGCACTTCCCTAACTGCATTAGCCACTATCGGAATCCTTGGCGTCGATGTATCACCGCCTGCAACTTTTTAAGGCGCAGGTTCGGCCGCACATGGAATACTGTTCTTATCTCTACGCAGGTGCACCCCAATACCAACTTCTCCCTCTTGACCGCATTCAACGGAGAGCGACTCGCATCATCGACTGCCAAGATATTTCTGATCGACTTGACACCTTGGCGTTGCGTAGAGATGTAGCTTCACTCTGCATCCTCTATCGCTTGTATCATGGGGAGTGTTTAGAGGAATTGTTCGGACTTATACCGGCTGCTGGTTTCCGCCATCGTCCTACGCGACATAATATCCATCCCCATCACCTGGACGATTGGCACTCCACCACTGTGCGCTTCTCCAGAAGCTTTTTGACTCGCACAACCAGCTTATGGAACAAATTGTCGCCTGCCGTATTTGCGAACCGATACGAGCTTCAAACCTTCAAGAAGAGAGCGTACCTCTACCTAAAAGGCCGGCAACGCACTTGTGACTCTTGAGTTGCGGGTGTCCATGGGCGGCGGTAGTCACTTACCATCAGGTGACCCGTCTGCTCGTTTGCCCCCTATCGCATAAAAAAAAATAAAAAAAAAAAAAAATTTACTAATCTCATAAGAAATTATCAGTATTAGTAATTTACTACTAATTCGATTATAACAATTATTCATAATCGCCTAAGAGGAAGTGATATCTGCGGTCGCCTTACCGGATCAATACGTTCTAGACTATTCGATGTTATTGCAAGCAATGGTGGTTTACAATCGATTTTAAATAATAATGTTATCTATTCAACATTATTTTTTGTTTTTTTTTTTAGATTTTTACTTCCCTATTTCTTATTGTTGGCTTAAAACAATTTGCAAACAAGACTCAGTCAAGACGTATTCAATGATGACTGAATCTTGTTTGGAGCACGTTTAAGCTGAAAGCATATGTAAGGTTACCGTACACAGATGTATGATAGAAGTGATAATGATTGATAGGTATGCTGAGTTCGGAGTGTCTAAAAAAAACTGTTGGGGTAGCTGACCCGATAATTTGTTAGAGTACTTTCCCTACGTCTGTGCCAGCTGGCTGATCGAGGTGAGGATATCTACTTAGCCGGCCAGGCTGCATAAACCGTCGAACCGTAGCTAAGCAGATAATACTAGGAGCAAGGAAAGGTGCATATGTTAGCCGGCCAGACTGGTTAGTCCTTGAACCGTAGCCATTGATGTGAAACACCAGGGAATGGTTATAATCGACTTAGATTTCATTAAAAGTATGCCAGTTATATTTACAATTTTGACCATTAAGTAACGTAGTTAGTTTACCGCATAATATAGGGATTAACCAATAACATTTCTAATTCTATATTTACAATAATCAATGTGTAGGCAACCAATCAGATTACGTTGCTGTTTTCTTTGTCTGTGTGCGTTAGTATAAATTATGCATCGTATAAAAACGCGGTGTCGCACGGATGGCGTTTACAAGTCCACCGCATCGTTGAATACACCAGCGTGCGGCTCCAAAGAAACCTATTTCCGGGGATACTTTTCTTCGACGTAGCGAAAGCTTTCGACAAAGTGTGTCACAACGGCTTGATCTACAAGCTTTTCATTATCGGAGTGCCCCACAGACTCGTACTCATCATACGAGACTACTTGTCGAATCGTAGCTTCCGCTACCGCGTGAAGGCCCCACCCTATCCTCGCCGGAGTACCGCAAGGATCCGTGCTCTCCCCCCTCCTGTACACGCTATACACCAGCGATATCCCGTTGCACCGGTCTGTGCAAACAGCACTTTTTGCGGACGACACAGCGATATACTACTCAGGTATGAACCCGTCATCAGTCGTTAGGAACCTCCAATCTGCAGCTAACGCCCACGAAATGGAGAATAGAGGTCAATCCCGAGAAGAGGCAGGCGGTACTGATTCACAGAAGACAGCTCAGCCTGTATACCTTGGAGGAGATCCCACAAATAAGAACGTTTAGCACGCCTATCCCTTGGGCTAGGCAGGCCAAATATCTAGGTATCCTCCTTGACGATCGCCTATACTTCGGACCTCATATTAAGGCGGTTCGTAACAGGGCCGCCTTTGTGTTAGGTCGACTTCATAGCTTAGTGAACTCTCGTTCAAAGCTGTCGCTTAGGAGTAAAGTTAGACTTTACACAGCTTGCATTAGACCCATCATGACATATGGTAGTGTAGTTTTCGCACACACTAGGGAACACAGGATCCATAGGCTACAAACACTTCAAAATAAGTTCATGGTATGTGCGTAATGTCGATCTTCACATCGACCAAGAGCTGCCGACCATCAGGCAATTCATAAAGTAGTGCTCCCTTAGCTACTTTGACTCTGCTCCGACTCACCCCAACCCTTTAGTGGTTGCGGCTGTAAATTACACACCCAGTAATATATCACGAATACGTAGGCCTAAACATGCTCTCGGAGAGCTAGACGATAACATCACACTCGCTCAACGTATCGTTCGCATCGTCAGCGTTAAATTGCTATGTAAAAACATGTTGATTTTAGTACGATGTTTGCAGTAGCTTGGTGTGTGCATTCAAATTTATACTGCTCTTATGTATATAAGCTCTAACAAAGATAGAAACTAAAGATAATACTTTGTAATTAAATGACAGGTAACAAGATCGTTAAATGGGAATGTATGTTTACGTGAATGTCGACCTAATTGTATATGAATGTCTAAGAAAATAATGGTGGGTTAGAATTCAAATTTGTCGATTGTACATATGTACATAGATACTTATCAACTGATTTTAATTGTAATTTTAAAGTGTAATAGTAATTGTATCGACCTATTTCTAATGTAGTGGAAGATAAAGAACTGTATCTATATATCTATGATACATACATTTATACGTATATACATACTTACACTCGAAACCCATAACCCTCCTTACGCAGTCGGGTAAAATTAAACCTTTTTACCTACTTCTAAAATTGAAGGAGTTTGGTTCAATTTAATAAGTAAGTAGTATTAGCTTTAACTAATAGTCTAAGCATGATACAAAAAAGTGTTTAACAGAAACACGCAGTGACTTGCCTCGCAATTGATTGCAAAGGGGAATGGCTAGTGACAGCCGACTCCGGTCCAGAGAACATCCTCATCATATGGGACTACAAAGATCTCTTTCCTCAAAGGACTCTATTCTCTCCCCACGGGGCCAATAAGATCGCGAAGATCGCAATAAGCAGTGACGCCAAATATCTACTGACTATGGCATACACTGTTGACAAGATTTCTCTTTACTGGTGGATATGGAGTTATGCCCTAGTTAGGCCGCATGGTAAGTACATATACTACAAGTTGCATTTTGTCTCTCTGTCCCCTGAATACTGAATAATAAAAAAACGTGTCAGAGCCAGAGCATGCTTAGGCACGTATGGTCCGTCTCGACCGCAATATGGTATTATTGCGGTCGAGACGGACCGGACGGAATACCACAGCCGTATAGAAAACCAGTTGTGAAGCATTTTGTTTCGCCGAGTGAATTAGCCGGAGTATGGTAGTCAGATGATCCGTCTGCTCATTTGCCCCTATTCCTCCTCTTTCGCTCTTTCTTTCTTCTAGAAGTATGTTGCATCGTTCGAAGTTGCTAATTCAGTACTCACTCAGGTTAAATATGTGTCTCATTGCATGAATATGTTTCTTTTCATTCCATTTACTTATTTTTCGTGACTGGACAGTTGGAAAAGAGATGTACACAGTATGTATTAGAATAATGAGTTTAATTACAGCGACAATAGAAATTGACATGCATCGAGATGCTGTGTTAGCAATCGGGTTTAATCCCTTTATGACTGAACAATTCATAATTTTGACCAAAACCGATATCTGGATTGGGATTTCAAGGGTAAGTTTTTTATCTACTTCATGAAATATGAGAATATTGCAAGCGTAGATACAGTCACGCATGGTATCATTAATGAGTTGTACAGGCGTGATCAAACGCCATTATGTTGCCAACTAAAATTAGGTGACCTGTCAACGTGTATACTAAGCTTAGTGATGATCGATGCAGTAGTTAAGACTAATAACATTACAAACAAACAAACGCATATCTGTATTAATAATATTGGTGGAATTTCGACCACATAGTCGATTTCATAACTTACTTGAAACAAAATTTAAGTGAAGTAACTTGAAACCCTTCATTAATTGCTTTTAATTTTTAGAAAATTGTAGTTAACGAAAGAGGTCTTTTGAGGGAGACAGACGATTTCGAACTGAAAATACAAAAACCCGAAAAGAACATAAGCCCAGAATACGGTAACCTAACTTGCTACACGTTTGTGGAGAACACATCTCAAGTCCTAGTCGCGACAAGCCGCGGTGCAATCATAGTGTTTGGGTACGAAATTAAATATAACGAACATATAAAAGTGTCTCCTGCTGACTACGAAGATCTGCGGTTCATCAAGGTTTTGAAGGTGGAGAAGAAGAAAATAAACGTTATACACAGTATAGATAAGTTAGTATACAATATGATTTTGTTTCTTTTCCTTGTTCTAACATATATAAATGTGATTATTTTATTCACTCATCATTTCATTCATTTCATTCATTATTTTATTCATCCGTCATTAACTCTGCAACAGGCTTACACATTACACGCATATAAATTTTCAGGTTTATGTTTTATCTTATCTATGTCATATGGTTTTTTACCAGATTATTTTATAGAATTTAATTTTGTTATGTGTTCTAGAGTTGTAATAACTGGCAACAACATTGGGCAAATGCACTTTTACGACGATCAACTGAAGTTGTTGTACTGGATTCACAAATTTCCAGTGGATAGCATCAAGTCGCTCAGCTTCAACTTGTCACCCAGAAGCTACCAAATAATTGATACGAAATGTTAGCTCATATTTTCTTGTACTGTAGATGCTTTGAATGCTCTTAACCAAATTTCTTTGATTTGTACAAAAAAAACCGACACTGGACCGGAACTATGTTTAGGACCTTTGAATATCAAGGTTTGTGTGTGTAGGTTACACACCAAAGCCTAGCCAAACGAATATGCTAACCACACATGGCTTTGTAAAGTATATTACATCCTCGCTTAATTAAAAATGTTATAATTTGGTTACTATGTTACCTAGTCTTACAGCAGCCTCGTAGGTCTAGAGATTAGCACTTGAAAATTTGGCAGTCGCATGTGCTAATCGCAAGAGGTCTTGGGTTCGATCCCGGTCGGGCCACAAAGTGTTATTTGGTTTTTCTAATAGGAAATTCTCAATCGAAGCCTGAAATTTAAGCTGTCGGTCCCGGTTGTCATAAACACCTATGATAGAAGATATTTGGAGGACAGTGCCCTCAAATATTCTGACAACTAGTCTAACTATCGAAATCAGTTTTGCCGAGGTCAGATGCCAGTCCCTCTGTGAACAAACTGGTATTTAAGGAACAACCGGTTGGACTCAACTCTCAACTCTAATAGAAATTTAAATAGTAAGGCTAGGAAGAAGAGTTAACTAGTCCCACTGCATAACATTCTGCGACGTAGTCATTTTCCATAATTTCACATTAAACCTGTCTACTAGTGAGTTTTGACATAAAACTTTCTGATGGATGGGTAACTACTGTCTTTGTCACCCCATGTAGGCAAGCTCCATAGCCGCTCGATGTACTATATGTACTTTTTTTTTTTTTTTTTTATGCGAAATGCAAACGAGCAGACGGGTCACCTGATGGTAAGTGACTACCGCCGCCCATGGACACCCGCAACTCAAGAGTCACAAGTGCGTTGCCGGCCTTTTGAAGGTCGTATCGGTTCGGAAATACGGCAGGCGACAATTTGTTCCATAAGCTGGTTGTGCGAGGCAAAAAGCTTCTGGAGAAGCGCACAGTGGTGGAGTGCCAATCGTTCAGGAGATGGGGATGGATATTTTGTCGCGTAGGACGATGGTGGAAACCAGCAGCCGGTATAAGTCCGAACAATTCCTCTGAATACTCCCCATGATACAAGCGATAGAGGATGCAGAGTGAAGCTACATCTCTACGCAACGCCAAGGTGTCAAGTCGATCAGAAATATCTTGGCAGTCGATGATGCGAGTCGCTCTCCGTTGAATGCGGTCAAGAGGCAGAAGTTGGTACTGGGGTGCACCTGCATAGAGATGAGAACAGTATTCCATGTGCGGCCGAACCTGCGCCTTATAAAGTTGCAGGCGGTGGGCCGGAGTAAAATACTGTCTCGATCTGTTTAGCACACCAAGCTTCTTCGAGGCTAATATGGCCTTAACTCTAAGTGACCGCGAAACTGGACTTCGCTTGATATATCGACGCCAAGGATTCCGATACTGGCTGATGCAGTTAGGGAAGTGCTCTCAAATTGAGGTGATACGACCAATGGCAACTTTTTAGCGGTGAACGCGCAAACCTGTGTCTTCTTGGGGTTAAACTGGACTAGGTTAAGTCGACCCCAATCTGAAACTTTTGATAAAGTAGTTTCGATTTCAGACACAAGTTTGGATCGGCTTTCGCTGACGTTTACCCGAGAAATGTTAGCGCGGCCGAAGTAAAGGGCATCACTCGTGCTATCGTCTGCATAGCAATGGATGCTGCTAATCTGCAGCATGTCATTGATATGCAGAAGAAATAGCGTGGGTGATAGCACACAGCCTTGTGGGACACCAGAATTAACAGACTTTGAGTCGGAGCATGCACCGTCAACAACGACCTTGATGCTTCTGTCTGTAAGAAAACTGGTGAGCCAATTGCACAGTTTCTCGGGAAGCCCATAGGAAGGAAACTTCGCAAGGAGCGCTTTGTGCCAGACCCGATCGAAGGCCTTCGCCACGTCCAAACTAACGGCCAACGCTTCCCCCTTGGTCTCGATCGCCTGTGAGTGCCCCACCGGTGAGTCAAGTATACGAGAAGATCACCAGCTGGACGACCCTGACGGAAGCCGTATTGTCGATCATTGAGGAGCTGGTGGTCTTCTAAGTACTGGAGGAGCTGGCAGTTAACAATGGATTCCATACTTATATATAGATGCTACAGAAAGGGCGTGGTAAATTTTAAGGATAGTATAGTGCCCCCTTAAATAAGGTAAAGTGATAGATATTATAAGATTTTCTTTTAATACTTATTTTGAAACTAACTAGGTATATAATTATTAGGTATTAAACACGATAAAATCAAATAAAGCAGAAACAGTTTCTTAAAAGGCTGAAAACTATTTTTAAATATTATTATAAATTATTTTAATTAGAAATTAGACAAGCAATCACTGTCTGTTTTTAAAAAAACCGGCTAAGTGCGAATTGGACTCGCCCACCAAGAGTTCCGTACCATTATCTATGTACGGCCAAAAAATCTTTCTTGTTATATGGGAGCCCCGCTTAAATATTCACTTTATTCTGTTTTTTACTATTTGTTGTTAAATCGGCAACAGAAATACATCATCTGGAAATTTTCTACTGTCTAAACTATCACAATTCATGAGATACTGCCTGGTGACAGACGACAGACAGACAGACAGACAGACAAGCAGACGGCGGAGTCTTAGTAATAGGTTCCCGTTTTACCTTTTGGGTATGGAACCCTAAAAAAGAGTATTTTTAGCGTTTTGGAAACTGTTTTTTTATTTTACTTCGACGTCTTCACATAACGCTCATAATACTAGTGATGTGGGCAACAAGAAAACTTAATAATTAAATATGAATAATTTTGTAGTGGTAGAGCCATGCTTGCTTAAGCACGAATGGGCCGGCTCGACCGGTGCGATACCACGGCCTCACAGAAAACCGGTTGTGAAGTAACGCTTGCGTTGCATTTCCCCGAAATGAGTGAGGTCTCCGGAGGCCCAAAATCCCCCACCCCCCTAATGATAGCGCTGTTAACGAAAAGGATACCCCAGGGGGGTACCAGCGCTAGCGTTGGAGAATCCCCCCTTGGACGTCCACCCTCAGTACGGATTATGCCTGAGCGTGGACGCCCAGGCTGCCCCTCGTACTCTGGGGGGGGCTCAACTGCGCTCTCAAAATCTGCTCGGGGCAAGAGAAGGCATACCATGGCACCCCCTGTCACGTTTACCGTGGATTTTTGCAACATTAGGGGCTTACATTCGAACCTCGACACTGTCCACCACCACCTTGAGACAGCAAAGCCGGCCTTGCTCTTTTTAACCGAGACGCAGATATCATCTCCAGCGGACACATCCTACCTCTGCTACCCTGGGTACGGACTGGAACACTCCTTTGTTCCTAAGGCTGGTGTATGCGTGTACGTTAGAGATGATATCACTTCTCGCCGCCTCGGCAATCTTGAAGGTAGGGACCTCTCCATCTTATGGCTACGTGTAGACTGCGACGACCATCCCCGCATCTACCTATGCCTCTATAGGTCCCATAGCGGTGATGCCGAAACGGACCGACTCATCGACCACGTCCAAATGGCTACAGACTCAGTGCTTCAGCAGGTCCCATCCGCAGAGATCGTGATTCTTGGCGACTTTAACGCCCATCACGCCGAATGGCTTGGTTCGCGCAAAACCGATCATGCGGGAAGATCTGTTCACGATTTCGCCTTGGCATATGGCTTGACGCAGCTGGTAGCAACGCCTACGCGAATCCCAGATGCAGAAAGCCACGTGCCTTCACTGTTGGATCTTCTGCTGACCTCACATCCTGACGGCTACAAAGTATCCGTTGAGGCCCCTCTTGGCTCTTCGGACCATTGCCTGATTAGGAGTATGGTGCCACTCTTTCACTCGCTGCGGCCGCGTGTTACAGGCAGTCGCCGCGTATGGCACTATAGGTCAGCAGACTGGGATGGAATGAGAACATTCTTTGCATCCTACCCATGGAGGCAGGTTTGCTTCTCGAAGGATGATCCCAATGTCGTTGCTGACTCTGTCGCGGATGTTGTGCTTCAGGGTATGGAACTTTTCATTCCATTCTCCCTGATTCCCACAGGTGGCAAGTCCCAGCCTTGGTTTGGTCGAACCTGCAAAGCGGCGTCCCGCCGAAAGCAGGAATGTTACCAAGCATGGGCTAATGCAGCGACAGCACGGGATGTAAAGACCAGCACATTAAAGAAGCAATTTAACTTTGCCTCCAGGTCCCTCAAAAGAGTAATTGCTGGGGCGAAGTCGGCTCACATCGGCAGAATTGGCGAGAGACTAGTTAGTCTCCCCTCCGGAACTCGTGCATTCTGGTCTCTTGCCAAAGCTGTCCAGGGGAACTTTTGTAAGCCATCCCTTCCACCTCTGCGCATAGGAGATAATTCGTTGGCCCACGACGCTAAAGAAAAAGCCGATCTTCTGGGCAAACTCTTTGCGTCCAACTCGACCCTGGACGACGGGGGAAACGCACCGCCGACCATACCGCAGTGCGAGACCCGCATGCCGGAAGTCCGGTTTACACAAAGGGCAGTGCGTAAAGCGCTTCTTTCCCTCGACGTTCATAAGTCGAGTGGGCCCGATAGAATCTCTCCTATCGTGCTGAAGACGTGTGCTCCAGAGTTAGCACCGGTTTTAACGCGCCTTTATCGGCTTTCCTACTCTCTTGGCGTAGTCCCGAACTCATGGAAGACAGCTCTAGTGCACCCAATCAGTAAAAAAGGAGATCACTCGGATCCGTCCAACTACAGACCCATAGCCATCACCTCCTTGTTCTCCAAGATAATGGAATCCATTGTTAACTGCCAGCTCCTCCGGTACTTAGAAGACCACCAGCTCCTGAATGATCGACAATACGGCTTCCGTCAGGGTCGTTCAGCTGGTGATCTTCTCGTATACTTGACTCACCGGTGGGCACAGGCGATCGAGACCAAGGGGGAAGCGTTGGCCGTTAGTTTGGACGTGGCGAAGGCCTTCGATCGGGTCTGGCACAAAGCGCTCCTTGCGAAGCTTCCTTCCTATGGGCTTCCCGAGAAACTGTGCAATTGGCTCACCAGTTTTCTTACAGACAGAAGCATCAAGGTCGTTGTTGACGGTGCATGCTCCGACTCGAAGTCTGTTAATTCTGGTGTCCCACAAGGCTGTGTGCTATCACCCACGCTGTTTCTTCTGCATATCAACGACATGCTGCAGATTAGCAGCATCCATTGCTATGCAGACGATAGCACGAGTGATGCCCTTTACACCGGCCGCGCTAACATTTCTCGGGTAAACGTCATCGAAAGCCGATCCAAACTTGTGTCTGAAATCGAAACTTCTTTATCAAAAGTTTTAGATTGGGGTCGACTTAACCTAGTCCAATTTAACCCCACGAAGACACAGGTTTGCGCGTTCACCGCTAAAAAGATGCCATTGGTCGTATCACCTCAATTTGAGAGCACTTCCCTAACTGCATCAGCCAGTATCGGAATCCTTGGCGTCGATATATCAAGCGAAGTCCAGTTTCGCGGTCACTTAGAGAGTAAGGCCAAATTAGCCTCGAAGAAGCTTGGTGTGCTAAACAGATCGAGACAGTATTTTACTCCGGCCCACCGCCTGCAACTTTATAAGGCGCAGGTTCGGCCGCACATGGAATACTGTTCTCATCTCTATGCAGGTGCACCCCAGTACCAACTTCTGCCTCTTGACCGTATTCAACGGAGAGCGACTCGCATCATCGACTGCCAAGATATTTCTGATCGACTTGACACCTTGGCGTTGCGTAGAGATGTAGCTTCACTCTGCATCCTCTATCGCTTGTATCATGGGGAGTGTTCAGAGGAATTGTTCGGACTTATACCGGCTGCTGGTTTCCGCCATCGTCCTACGCGACAAAATATCCATCCCTATCACCTGGACGATTGGCACTCCACCACTGTGCGCTTCTCCAGAAGCTTTTTGCCTCGCACAACCAGCTTATGGAACAAATTGTCGTCTGCCGTATTTCCGAACCGATACGACCTTCAAACCTTCAAGAAGAGAGCGTACCTCTACCTAAAAGGCCGGCAACGCACTTGTGACTCTTGAGTTGCGGGTGTCCATGGGCGGCGGTAGTCACTTACCATCAGGTGACCCGTCTGCTCGTTTGCCCCCTATCGCATAAAAAAAAAAAAAAAAAAAAAAAAAAAATGAAATACGTCTCATACAGATGCACTTATAAAATTAGAACAAGTATCACTCACTGTTCAGACTTTTAACAGTTATGGTGTAATAAAAATCTAACATAGATGCATTTGATATTCAGAGATTAAATTAACGTTGGTCTAGTGGTTAGTGACCCCAACTGCTGAACCGGAGGTGTTGGATTCGATTCCCATATGGGACAAAAAAGATTGTAATCTACAAATAGTTGTCACGAGTCTTTGTGTCCGTTGATTGAAGTGTTAGCAAAATGTGAGTGTTTTATACACCTCTGCCCATTCCTTAGGGGATACAGGCGTGAGCATATATATATGTATATATGTGTAGATTTTATCAAAAAAATTGAATTAAGAAATATTTATGTTACAGGTAGAAAACCTTGTATCTGTTTTGAGAAGGTGCAAACTACGGTAGATCCTGAGACAGGAATGATGAAACAGAAGCTTCTGAAGGTGAAAGTCCCCTATGACGCCACTACCAGTGGCAAGCCTTTTCTTGTCAGGGATTTTATTATCAGTAAGACTACTTACTTTACCTACTATTTACATTTTGAAGTTTTTATTATTTTTATTTTTCATATTAACACCTAAAGTATAAAATCGCCATTTTCTATAAAGAATCAACAAATTGTTGGTGTCGGAACAATGTTGCAACGGTCAAATTATTTATTTATTTAAAAACTTCACACACACGTGTACATAGGCGAAATTATAATACTACTTTAACCGTAGTAGAGCAACGCTTAGGACCTATGGAACGGCTCGAGTGGTGCGATAACACGGTACACAGAAAACCGGTTGCGTTGCATTTCCCCGAAATTAGTACGTTTTGGATTCCCCTCTCCTCTTTTCTCTCCCATTATCCCCCCTGTCTTCTTTCCACTCCCCCATCCCTCATCACCATCAAAGGTAGACTCTTGAATTGCAGGTGTCCATGGACGACGGTTGTCACTTAACATCGGGATACCCGTCTGTTCGTCTGTCCCTGATTATAAAAAACAAAAAATATTAGGATTGGATAGATATTAGGTCTTCCGGCTAGTTTTGAGGGAGTTATTAAAAATGAAATACCTTTGTATTATAAAAAAGATAATTTATATTTTAATCAAAATATGCTCCATTATTAGCTACAACCTTTTGCCATTTTTTGGGAAACAAATGGATTCTATCAAAAAAAAACTGACCATCTTTTGAAGCGACCCATTCATCGATCCATTTTTTTATTCATTCGTAAGATTTGAAGTGCTGATCTGCAAGGCTGTGTTGCATAGATCGAAATAGGTGGTAATCAGATGGAGCACAATCTGGTGAATATGCGGAATACGGTAACATTTCCCATTGAAGATCTGAAAGTATCTCTTACAACTTTTGCGATGTGTGGCCGAGCATTGTCATGCAGTAAAATGATCTTTTGTTTTCTATGTGCAATTCTTGGACGTTTTTGGTTCAATGCATGACTCAATTCAATTAATTGATGTTGATAACGCTCAGCTGTGATAGTTTTATTTGGTTTTAACAATTCGTAATAAATAACACCTTTCATATCTCACCAAATGCATAACAAGACCAATATTATTTATATATAACGTGAATGTTACGCTTCGGAGCCGATATGGACGGTTGACCAGGATCTATCCATGATTTCCTTCGTTTTGGATTATCATAGTGGATACATTTTTCATCGCCGGTAACGATTTCATACAAAACAGATTTCTGTTTGTGACGAGACAGTAGTGAAGCACAAATGGTTACTCGATTTTGCATCGCTATTTCTGATAAAACATGTGGAACGCATTTTCCTTGTTTTTGAATTTTACCTATATGCATGTAAACGATCAGAAATTGTTGATTTACCTTCATTTAATTCTTCAGCCAACTCTTGTACTGTGCGGGCAGGGTTTTCGTCCAATAACGCCTGCAATTCATCGTCTTCAAACTTTTTGGTTTTCCAATACGTTCTTTATCCTCTAAATCAAAATTACTACTTTTAAATCGTCAAAACCAGTATTCACATGTTTTAACAGATGGTGCAGATTCAGATACGTATCTACAATAATTCTGTGAGCTTCTTCTGTTGTTTTTCTTTAATCGAAAAAGTATTGTAGAAAATGATATTTATCGCGTTCCATATTTAATCACACTAAAAACTTGCTGTAAGTGAGTTACTTCGAATAATTAAAGTGCAAGCTAAAACACGCCGCATCGAATATCTAAGTAACTTGTACCGACGTGTCGCGACAGCTACTAGACAAGTTCCCTCAAAACTAACCAGAAGACCTAATATATGTTCAGGGTCCAAAATTAAAATAAAAAGTTTTAGCCATGTGGTTATCAGTGTCGAGTTAAATACCGCTACACCGTCTCTATCCGTGGCAGTCGTAAAAGGCTATTAAGAGATTGGACTATTATCTATCAAACAATGTATATTCACTGTTCGCTTGATGGTAATAAGATTGCCCCCTATTACGGGAGCGGAGAATAGATTACATCAACTATGATTCGCGGATAGAGGCGCGAGCATATGTACATATCATGTATAAAGTTTTAAGTCGAATATCTTTAAGTACTACATTCTGTTGACATATTTGAACATCTGCATTCCTTGCTTGCAGGTACAGTGAACAGTGGAGTAGGTTTCGTAGACTTTGCCACAGAAAATGTTAACGTAATAATAAACACTAGAGCAGCACCAGTTATAACACTCAGTGTACATCCCGAAAAGTAAGTGAATGTTCCTACTTTCGTCTTATTTTTTCAGATTTCAAATAAAGATTATTTAAGAAATCATTAAAAACCCGAGTGGTTCTCGGTGATTCCTTCTCGTGGGTATCGATTAAACGATTGGACTGTTATCTATCCGACAGTATGTATGTATAAAGTCATGAGTGAGTCTATCTACCCCTATTACGTTAGTTGCAAAATGTGGTTGTTTTATACACCTCTGCTTACCCCTTAGTTGATACAGGCTTTCAGTATATATGTACGTATGTAAAAGATCACTGGGCTAATAGATATGCAGTTACGGAAAAAAATAAAGATACATAGTCACACGAAATTACAACACAGTTAACAAAAAAGCGACGTGACGGCTTCCGAACATAATATTTCGTGTTGTTCGTACGCCAGCTTCGTGTTAATGAAGAAACAGTAAATGTGCACACTAACAGAAGGTCGCAAACGCAATGAATATTTATGACATTTTCCACAAATTACCTGTAGAGATAGCTGTGATACTGAAAGAATTAAAATACTAATGAGTTTTTGCTAATATGAATATTAATATAAAACCCGACTGCATTATTAACTTCTTATTTTTGGGCTAGGAAACCTCATGTGTCAAAATCCACCAAGCCGTCAAAAGCTCTAGGCTGTCACAAAGGAACATTAGACGTAATAAATACAAATCTTAAAAAAAAACCTTTTTACAGGCGGGTCAAAAGGAGTAGGCGCTTTAACAACGTCACTACAATCTTTGATATTTAATTGTTTTCCATTTAATATAACTCTTTTATAGCTAGTGAAAAATTCCATAACAAATCAAATAAACCAAAAATAATATATTTAAAATCAATTTCAAATGATTAAATGTGTCTTTTACTAATTACAGGCCTTTTGTCTGTTTGGGATTTTCGGACGGCATGGTGGAACTGTTTAATTTTCTAACACACAGAACGTTAGTGAGGTTTGACTTGAGAAAATATTTTACAATTGTGATCCCTCCCAGAGACGATTCCATCAACGGCAACTTTGAAAGCATTGTACCGAAGCTCGCCGGCACCTGTGTTCAGTATTCAAATACAGGTAAAGCTTTTAAATATTATTAATTAACACTGGTGCCTTTGTATAACAGTACGAATAGAAGCAAGAGAAGCAACTACATAACATAGGACTCTACCGCGCTTAGCCTGACCTTGTTTCACAACATTCGAAGCACGTTAAAAGACCAATAACATATAATTTCTAACACTTTTTAAATGCTATAGAGGGACAGATGAACAGACGGGTCACCTGATGGTAAGTGACAACCTCCGTCCATGGATACCTGCAAGCCAAGAGTCGTAAGTACGCTGCCCGCCTTTGAGGGTGATGAGGGATGGGGAGATGCCTTGAGGGGAAAGAAGAGAGGGGGGATGAGGAGACGGTAAAGAAGATAGGGTGGATAAGGAGAGGAAAGGGGATAGGGGGAGTTGTGCTTCCGGAAACCTCACTCATTTCTGGAAAATTCAACGCAAGCGTTACTTCACAATCGGTTTTCTGTGAGACCGTGGTACCGCAGCAATCGAGCCGGCCCATTCGTGCCTAAGCATGGCTCCACCACTGTTAATACCAGCTGGGTTAATTACGGTTTGCCCATCCTGTGCTGTACTTCTAAGATTCTTTCTGTATAAGAATACAAACTGTTCCCGCAGTTCCACCTGCGTAAATGCTCACTGCTATTTCTCGCAGGGTGTGGTTTTATAGCTATATTATTTCTTAATAAATACTCACAATACAAAAGAATCATTCAAATTACAATTCCAAAGTTTAGTGCGTTTCAAAAAACCAACATAAAATTCTTCTTGATCACGACGAATATACGAATAATGTCTGATCGTTTGTTTTGCAATAGGTTTGCATCTAGCTTGTGGATTGAACACTGGAGAATTGATATACCTGGACCCCACCACAGTAGATATAATAACACCCAAACCATTCAAGGACACAAGTTATGGTATTAACAAGATAAGCTTCAGTCCGGACTCACTTACTATGGCCACTGCTGTGAGTGAAACGCTTTATGTAATCGAACTTTTATGTAACACTTTGGCAACGCCTACTACTCGTATATATATATAGAATATTTCCGTATTCTTAAGTAGAACAGTATTAGTATAGTTAAATATTATACTTTTTCTTATACTTCGACTACCAACTGCTCTCCGAAATTTTGATCCATCTTAAGGTTGCCTGGAAGAGATTGTATTATTGCTTAATACAATCCAGGCAACTCTTTGGACATTAACAAATTGACAATGTATTTGTATGATAATTATCATGTCATAGTGGTGTACAAATAAAGTGTTATCTATCTTTCTAATATTAAAAGTATTTTAAAAACTACTGCGGTTAAAACGGTAGGTACTAAACTACAGGAGCGAGTACCTGCCTAGTGATTATTACTGGGTTACATAGTTAATTAGGACTTGACTTAAAGGTCCTAGTAACAAGGTCATAAAATAGAAATAAAATTACTAGGACGATTAGAACGTTAACGGGAAACGGGCTGCCATTTTCTTTTTGCTGCTTTTAACGATGCATATGCCTTATTAGTTCTATCGAAATCTTTTTGTACCATCACATAAAACATGACTGTGACTGATTACGTGAACAGTCTCTGAAAGAGTAAATATTTCACGAAATGATAATACTGAAGAAGGAATTGCACTAAGATTAATTCCTGTATCGCGGGGGACTTTTCAAAACATTCAAATAACGGACACAAAGAACACCCAGACTAAGAACAACAATGTTATGGATTACACAATGTCCCGAATGGGGATCGGATCCACAACACTCGACGCGGCAGCCATAACCATTAAAACCACTGCAACATCCGTGCAGTCATTGTCTTTAAGATAAAGAGTCCTTATTTTTAACTGTATGTTATTAGTGGCGTACACTAAGAAATGTTCTATCTATCTATCTTTCCCGAAATTTCTGCTATAACTCTCTTGTAAAATGTCTCTAATACTTTTAATATTATCTTTCCTGCAGGATACGGGCAAAACGGTCTGTGTTTACAAGTACGACTGTAACACCTTCAACTGGAAATTTATAGGAAAGCACCGAGCTCATTACAAAGACATAACAATTTTAATCTTCCTGCCTGAGAAGAATCCAGACGGAAACTACAAACTCTTGTCGCTAGGCAAGGACAGGATGATGGTGGAATACGATATAGGAGCCAGCAAAGACGAATATCTAGAGATATTGAGTTTGGACAGGGTAGAACAGTCTGCTGTTCCTCTAGCTGGTATAGTGTGGCCCATGCCTCAAAATCTCGACCCTGATATATACAGGACTAAACTACCTCTGATACTTGTCGCTGCTAATGAGGTAAATCTATTTTATAAAACAACAAAGAATAAGCATCGATTTTTATTTCTGAAAGAGTTCAAATCCAAAAAAGCGACCTTTATGATCTTGCAATCTCTTTTATAAAAAAAAAACTTTTATAAATGTAAAAACTAAGGTTCTTTAAATTCTGAAAATTTTAGTCCAACATGAGACAACGATATTTTCGGGGCCTTTTGTATCTATCATTTCTGTATATTACTGTAAGCGATATTTCAACAGTGTGCAGTAAAGTTTACTCTATTCTATTGTAAAACTACTGTTGGTATAGAATAAGCATTTTAAAATTCAAATACATTTACTAAATATTTAGAAAAAAAAAATTGCTCTTAATCCGGCTGATTTATTAAATAGGAAACTGACATTCAACAGTTCAAATATAAGATTGTGAACTACGAGTCGACAATGACATTAGCAACGGTACTTGGTCCTCGCTACGAGACCGCCGTGAACAAGATGTGCCTTGTGCACAAAAAGGATGGTAATGAAGAAGTGCAGTACTTGGTGTTCACCACTAAAGACATCATTGGACTACAGAAACTACCCCTCGACGGCAACCCTTGGAAACATGTTGGGATGCTGGGACATCCTGTAAAGGTACAGCCGTAAATTTTCTTTTCTTTTCGTGAATATACGCCGAGGTCAAGGATTAGCTGAATACTTTATAATTCTCATGGATTTGACTAACTTCCAGATATTGGAAATGAATTTCCGAGAAGACCTTGGGATTCTGTTTACTATCGGTGATAAAGACACCACGATGATGCAATGGGCTGCCAATTACAGGTCATTGCACTTATTTACTTATAAAAACCATTTCAAGTAACTTGGTAATTAAACAAAAAATTTCAGACGACCTCGTTGATCGCGCAATTTTGTTGAACATCAAGATTAGTGTTACTTATTTTACTTAAAATTAAGTAACCATGAGACGAGTTTGTGTGTCTATGGATCACGGGCCTTGGGCCATCACCACCACCGGGGTTTTAAATAAGACGGTAAATCGGTACTTCAGGTGCACTTCACCTTCCATGATGCCCCATATAGAACACCCGTGTTTAGTCGGTTCGATTCCGATTTACTGTCTTATTTAAAACCATATACTTTCTGCGGTAAAAGATAGAGGAAAGAAAATAAGCTAATCTAAACTCTACTCCTGCAGATCAGTGGAATTAACAACTAAAACTGGAGGCGGTGACTTAGATCCTTACTACTGTCTCATAGAAGATGCTCGGCCTGGTTGGCTTTTCCAGGAGATTAGGGACCTGTTCTACTACATCCAGATACTTTGTCAGGGAACTTTCTCTCCAGCTATGAGGCGTGTCAAAGATTACATACCAATAGACTCGTTACCAGATTTAATGAGAGCACTTGGGTTTTTCCCTTCAGAGTATGAGGTGAAATACGTTTTTACGTCTGTACATAATTAACTTACCATTTTGGATAATGAACTTCATTGGAAATTTCATATTTTGCTTTTTTATTCGCCAAGAAGAACCGATGAAATAGATTTTTTTTTTTTTGCGACCCAACAATTTTTTGTGCCTTGTGTACACCGTTTATATCTGGTTCCAGCCAGTTAGAAACGGGGTTTTACATTTAAAGTAGGCTAGGTTTTTAATGTCTCTTATTTTATTTAAGGAAACATCATTCCTATGGTGAATTTTTTTGTTGGGCCCATGCTTGATGTAGTTGTTAGGTTATATTACAGGATTTCAGTTCAAACAAATATAATTCTCTAGGTTGAGAATCTGTTAGTTGAAGCGAAATATAAAGTTTACCGTCGGGAGCCATTGACGGAAATAGACTTTGATGAGTTCGTGAAACTTTATCTGAACCACCGGCCCGTCTATGGTGAACAGTTCAAACGTATAAGGGCAGCCTTCAGGTATTTTGGAACCATTGATAAAGAGGATTATTCAATAACCAAAGAAGCATTTATTGAAATGCTCACTACGACTGGTAAGAAATCGTAACCATTTTTATTTAACTATTGCGACTTCTTATTTTTATTATACTATGGGACACATGAACAGACGGGTCACCTGATGGTAAGTGACCGCCGTCCATGGACACTTGCAACTCAAAAGTCGCAAGTACGCTGCCCGCCTTCGAGGGTGATGAGGGTTAGGGGGATGCGGGGAGGGGAAAGAAGAGAGGTGGATGAGGAGCTGGGAAAGAGGAGAGGGGGGTGAGGGGATGGGGAGTCCGGTCCAGTCCGGAAACCTCACTCATTTCGGGAAAATGCAACATTAGCGTTACTTCACAACCGGTTTTCTGTGAGGCCGTGGTATTGCACCGGTCGAGCCGGCCTGTTATTACTGTTATTGATATATATTAGATGTGCAACTCAGGCCTTACTGACTGACTTCAACTTCAAACCGACATACGAATAACTTAGCAATAGCGGAGCAATCGCTGCAGTCAGGTCCAAGCCACTGAATTAAATTACAGCAAAACATAGGTTCTCTCCACTGATTAACACTATTACACAAAGAAGAAGCAGTTAAAATAATCTAATATAAAATTTCAACCGAGATGATGGGCACCGCTCACGATGGCTTTCTTCATTAGAAACTCACTTACTACTCAAAAATAGAAACTATGAAGACCAGGTGCGGTAAAATAAAAGCCGTTGGGTACCTGAATCGATTGACAGAATCTACAAGACGGGTGGGGGAAAAGTGGATTATTTGACGAGCATGTAGGTCTAGTGGTTAATAGTTGTTGGTCGGACTGTGACTGCTGACCCAAAGGATGTGAGTTCGATTACTACACGGGAGAAAGATTTGTGTGATCCACAAATAGTTATCCCGACTCTGGGTGTTCTTTGTGTCCGTTGATTGCATGTTTATAAGGGACACGAGAATTATTTCTAATTACGTAAGTTGTCTTTTTAGAAAAATAAGCTCTTAAACTGCTAGTGCTGGTTTAATGATGTTATCGTATGTTTGTTGTGTGTTCGAACCCCACAACAATCGAATACTTAGGTGTTTTTGTGATTTTAGATGTACTGTTCTATGATCCATTGAGTCTACCGGAAGACGCAGCTTATATAAAGTAGAAATAAGTAGATTGCCGGCGAATGTCTCAGTTTTTTTTTTACTTTTATTTACTTCTACGAGCAGTACTGGGCATCACCGTTTCTACTGTAGATTGCGCTGGTCTGTATCTCGTAATCGGATTTCTTAAGAGCTTTAATACAATAACCTTGAAATCCCGAGATAATAAATTATGTACGATCAAACTACCTAATCTAGGATTTTTAATAACCTTGGTCTTGTGTTACCAATCCTCTGCCCCCACAACGTCTAAATTGCTAGTAAACCTCTAGAACATAATGAACTGTTAAAAAAAAGATATCTGAGTGCAATGTACATTTTCCACTTTAGAGGTGGGTTAAAAGTTTAACTGGTCAACGTCAAGAACAACTAATTCATTTTAAAAGAATTCTCAAATCGGTTTACATACACAAATGAATTCAAGACAAATTATAAAGACAAAATTCCTTATCTATTAATGTTGAACTCTGAGGTGAAATATTTTCTTCTAATTTATTTGGGACCCCACGGGAGGCATGTGCATGCACATTAAACAAGGATTTTTTTAATCGGTTAATGACAGAGTTATGCGGTAACAAACATAATTAAACAACTGAATTGAGAACCTTCTCCTTTTTTTAAGTCTGTTTAAAAGTAAAGGGGATTCCACCGTATTTTACTATGAGTTATGATACTAATAATGATGCATCATTATTATATTATATCCAAACGGATTTAAGAAGAAGTATATATCTAGCACTCGGATTCGTCAGATTCATTTTTGGGACGTAAATATGCGGAAGGAAAAATATTTTTGATAAAATTTGGACATGAGCGACGGGTCATGAGTCTTTAAGCAATGAGTCACAATATATTTATTTAATAGGTGCTTCCTTTAATAATGATGGGTCTCGTTGACGTAATGTTTATATCTACTTTACAGGTGAGCATTTCTCCGATGAGCTGGCGTGGTATCTGCTATCTATACTCAGTGGGAACAGCTTTGAAGACAGAGCTGCCATGGCCGAAGAAGATTTCTCGTTTCTACCAGAGGTAAATAATTTACCGCTTCAAGCTTCCGCAGCAACAATAACATTGATTAATGATAGAAAAAAATATTAATGGGCTATGGATAATGGATAAAATGCCTTGGAACATTTACGGAATACCATTGTATTCCGTACTATGGATGAAGTTCTTTATGAAACTGTTTTCAGTATTAAAAAGCTACGTGGACGAAAGTTACGTGGGAGAGCCATGGTTCGGCAGTTATGGGCCGGCTCGACCGGGGTATTACCACGGCTTCACACAAAACCGCCTGTTAAACAATGCTTGCATTGTGTGACCGAGTGAGTTAGGTTACCGGAGGCATAGATCCCTTTCGCTTCCCCTCCCTATTTGCCCATCCCTTCTTTCTCCTACCCTAACAGCGAACCTACCCTAAAGCGGCGAACAGCACTCTTGTGACTCTTGAGTTGCAAGTTTTCATGGGCGACGGAAGACACATATCATCAGGTGACCCTTCTGCTCGCCTATATCATAAAAAAAGCCTTTGCAAAATTGTGAGAAAACTGATTCAGCTTCTAGGCCATAATTAAATGTTTTAATTTCGACGTTCGAGTTTCAGATTTTAGTTTTTTCTGTTTTCGCGTTCTCAAGCTATTGCCTACACTCCCTAATCCTAAATAAACTTAGCCTTTTTATTCTTTATTATCTTGTTCTTACCTGTCCTTTTCAATATACTCCCAATTTTCCAATATTAAATTCTGTAGGCTTGTCGCCATCACTTTTTTTTTTTGACCAAATTTTAACTATCAAATTGTGTCACTCTTGCCTTTTACTTCCAGTATACTATACATATATATATATCGCTTCCTCACCCACTTTAAAAGTCCAAGGGGTTACCCCTCCATTTCCCCATAATTAAACAATAAGTTAAGCATTTGAAATTATTTTATACCGAAATGGACTTTAAGAGGGTGGTTTGTAAATAGAAGTTGCGATGTAAAACCAACAGTACTAATATTGTGTTCCAGAATTTAACTTTCTCTTACCTGGTAAACGAAATAATCGGCATGCAAGAAATTGAGAATGTATCAGAAGGGATGTCCAATGTGGAATCGTCGGCGATATCTTTGCTTTCAATGCTGTCAATGGAATCTGACTCGGAATAGTGGGCCAATAAATTGTAATACAATTGTTATTGTTTCTTTATTATTATCTTATCATAATATATTACATTAAATTAACATTTACAATAATTTGTCACATTATTTTATAAAATTTGGATTCTAATAGATAACAAATGGCTGATCTATTGCATTAACCATGTTTGTACTTAGTTCTTTAGCTCAACTGTAAACTGAAAGAAAGCAAGATTCACCAAAATTTAGCTTACAGCCATATTTTAAGCAATTATGTGATAGCAAAAGATCAGTAACTGACTATGTTCATTACTCAATGGTCAAACTTAAAGTCAAAATGGCCACCTAGCTTTGTGCTAGTCACATCTTTGACAATCAGTGGGACTGCATGAAATTTTTATTTGATATACCCTACAATATTAAAAAATATTTAATGCCAAAAAGTAATTTAAATTTAAGTGTTTAACAATTAAAATTATACCAAAATGTATAAAAAAAAACCACTGCTTTACATGAAAGGCTTCTTATACCCTGTGTCACTAACAGTGTTAAGACGATTCAGATGATACCTCACATGTAGATATCCATGACGTCTAAGCTCTAGGGAGTACCAAAGAAATATAGATAACATTTTTTCTTGCGCAGTCTGGTAAAGAAGAGGTAAACATTTTCTGCTGATAGTTTAGATGTGACTTCATAGTCTATTAAAACAAACAAGCATTATTATAAAAGCTAGGGTTGGAGTTTGACATTTATTATCATGGATCTTAAGTCACATTGTTCAGGTGCTTTTCAAATATCAGAATTTTCCATTTTATTTTTAATATATTTTTTTTTCATATTAGGTATTTCTTCTAAAATAAATAATTATTATACAGGGATGTTGCAGAAAAGTGCTGTCAAATTTTGGGTGTTGTGTAACTGACAAATAGGTGATTTTGGTTTAAAAAAAATTACCACTTAGGGAATAATCCTGGCGTAATGAAGTAAAAAAACTACAATACATTTGACTATTTTTTTAATCACTTGCATATGCTTATTGTCAACGAGTGCAAGTTGGCTGGGTCTTTTGAGGAATGCCACTTTGTCAAAAAGATTCGAATTGGTTTACATTTGGTTTTAAGTGGTAGTTAATTAGGTAAATATACAGCTTCACAACACACTATGGCGTAGAAGCCATCAATTGCATTAAAATCAACATTGAATGAGTAGGAGACTCCTACTATGAGTATTTTGTCGATACTATGTGAGTTTAGTAGTACTTGTATAAGAGTTATTTTGTTCACATCATTATTCCTAGTCTTTAGACAAGCTTTGAACTCCATAAGAATCTCAATTTTGGCAATTGCAACCTTGCAGTCAAAAACACATAAATTAAAATTATAAGACTTTTTTATATTCTATTCTAAAATTAATCTAATTAAGTCGCATTTTATGTAACTGAATCATTATTTACATTAAGGAGACAAGAACTTGAGCAAGCAAATAAAAATTTGTTACTTGTAAATAAAATTAAATAACTCTTGTCCTGTCACTCAGGTATATAATAGAGACATAGCAGAAGCAGAATATCTTTATTATTATCATATTTAAGAGTCATTTTGTTTCTTACCCTTTCCTGCATTAACTTGTAGAATCCTAATGAAATTATGCATACTCACTCATTGTCAAAAAGCACATATGGTACCTTCCATCCAACAAATAACACTGTTCCCCCCAGGTATACTTTAACAGGAGTAAAGTTAGTGGAATATAATTTTATCAACTTTTTGAACTAAGCTGTTCAAGGAGTTTAGTTGAAATTTTGACATAAGCCTTTTACAAGACTTGCTGTTTATAGTAAATATAGATAATGCAATCTTCAAATTAAGGGTTTAAGGCATAATTTGTGCTGTTGAGTTAGTATTCCCTAGGTAGTACTCCGGAGATAACATTCTAATATTTATTTATTTATATTATCAAACTTTAATCAAGTAATGGTAAAAATTGTCATGTCATTTATTCATTATTTTTCTTAAAAATAAATATATTTTGCAATTACAAATCTTAAGTGTTTTATAATGTTTAGCTTTATTTTCTTAAAATCTCGATAATGTAATGTAAATTATTCACTTGCTTAGAAAATTTACTGTAGGTCTGAAGTGATGTTGATTTATGGAATACTAAAAATAATATATTCTATTTAAGTTTTTCAGAACTTGTGTTTCCAACTTAAAGTTGTCTTTTACCAACTCCAACATACACACCAAGGCTTACAAAATCCTTGGTGTGCAAGTTGGATTTGCTAACTTGTTATCTCATATTGTTGTCACTCTAATGTGTTATCAGCATTTACATTTGGGCTACTCGTATAAGTGTAACCAGCACAATAAGTAGCCTGCAACTCATGTCTAAAGTGTTGTTATGTATTGTAATGTGTTGTTTTTGTATATAGTGGAACAGTATGACAGCTACTGAACTGAAATAAAATGTAGTGTACCCCACATTTACACTAAAATATGAGAGGATTTTGTAAAGTTTGCCATATTGACTTGTGATGTGTATCACCTGCTTCTGCTATATCACTTGGTACAACTTTATAAATTCAATTGACTGTACAAAATATCTAAACAAGAACACTTATGCATTGGCAACAATAAGTTAATCACTAAGTCAAACTCACACATGAAATCAATTCACAGCACATACCACAAGTTTAAAGTGTCTGTTCCAAAGACAATCAAGCAGTCTCTAAATTAAGCTTGTTCCATAAAGGTTTTATTCCTTTAACAAGCCTCAGTCAGTTTTTAATCGTTTTGCAGGTGTAGTGGTACCACTACTCTGTGAATTGGAGTCTTCAGAAAAGTTCATAGGTGTTGATGTGAACTCTGTTGGTCCCTGAGAGTCACTTACTGTTGAGAAACCTGAAAAAAAAATTAGGTATCATATGTAATATATTCCAATCCTTTCAAAATTACAGAAACAGTCAGTCAGTAAATTGCAAAATCGAAAAAAGAGTAAACTATCTAAAAATTATTTCCGCAAAACATTGAGATTTAGTTTGTTTTGAGTTTTAGTTTGTTATTAATTAATTAATAAAACTGTTACAGTGTTTCTACAATCTCAGTTTCATTACAAGGTTCCCAAACCTTCATTAAATAACTATCAGAAAAATGTATTTCACTCAGTTAAATCTCAGAAACTCAAAAGGTTCTAACCCTGACCTAGTTATCTCAGAAATGTTAGTGATCTAGATCTTATCGTACAGATTTGATGACAGGAAGTTCGTGTAAGACATAAGTTATTTATTTACTTCATACTTACATGTGTTCGAATCTTCGGCCATGCCAAAGTTAGAGTTCGAGGATTCGTGCACCTTCTTTGGCGTCAACGCGTTCTCCTTATTCTCACGTTTAGCGGCATGTTTCTTTTTCTGCTCATTTGTAGATATAGGCACCCATTTATAAATTTTCATTGTCGTTTCACCAATAGTCACCCATTTTTTCTCCCTAAATGCAAGTACACTATCATGTATTATTCAAGGAAAAAATAAAATATTCGCTACAATATTTTTCTTACCAATGGCGAACTTTTTCCACAGCTTGCATGACTCTTTTGATATCATCTTTAACACGATTTCTGGTTTCCGCGCGCACGGAACGAGACATTTTAGATGTTTAAATATGTTGAAAGTCAAACTAGCTCAGTTAATATAAGCTACAGAATTAAAAATATTCTTATAGTGAAGTATTTTTAAAACTTGTTCACACACGAGCGGCGATTTCTCTAATTCCCATTCATACATCCGCCATTGACTGAGTCTGACACTTTATGGAATATCATAACGCGATGTTTTTAGAATAAAAATTGTTATAGTAAATAACGTTATAGAGATCACTTTTTTTACCAAAATCTAGTTGCGTACCTCCTATGTGAATATAATAATCGAAAAATAATATAACTTTCATAAATTTTATTTTACAACAAAATTGTTGATATAATAATAAAACGCATTTGAAGATTTGAGTATTCTCTGCCTAATATGCGTTTTGATACTTCGTTGTGTAGGTAAATTTGAAAGAATTTAATTAGAAAGCCTATGAAGTAAATCAGTCATTGTGTGGTTGTGGAAACAAAAAAGTTTGAAAGTTGCTTATAAAGTTATGTAAATATTTTTATTAGGTTTTCTAGATAGCATAAAGTTCACAGCATGAATTAAACGGCTCTGCTTGCATAACCAAGTAATTAATGTGATTGGTTGTATGATTTCATTGTGTTATATTAACCAATAGCAAAGTCGACACAAACAAAGTGAAACAGAGAACAAAATCATTTTGAGTGCTAAATTAGTACTTATCGAAAATTGAAAACAAGGAAAAAAAATCAGTGAAAAATTTATTGGTAATTTCTGCCAAAATTAAATAGCGAGTAAAATGTCCAGGATGATGCTTTAAAGCTTAGGTAAGCTAAATAATATTTTTTTTGTTGATTCTATTGCTTATGTTTTTCTGAGGATCCCAAAGAATTTTATCAGGAATTAATTTTGACTTATATTTAGCGGCTGTCAGTTGTTTTACGTCTCATCGTATTCTCTTCACGATGTTTTATTTCTAATGTTATCCCAATTGTTTTTGCTATTTTTCACGCTGCTTGGACAACAGGGATGCGCTTCGATTACGATGATGCAACGAGATGATGATGATAAGGTGTATATTAAGTGCATTTTATTTACGGTTTACACATTGTTGTTTCGGTTTTTTTGCCTTTTCCATTTGGTACTTTCGTGGTTACGACCTAATATTTGTGTTTCTGTTACACTAGATCAATCGCTATCATAACCTCAATGCAGTTCAGTAGTTCTTTCTTAAATATATTACAGTGTGACTATGTCGAGTTGATGAACAGTTATACGTGTGAGAGTGTGTAAGTAATTCTCGCTGATGCATGCTATAAGTAAACAGGTATATCCCAGTATTAAAAAAACTTACAACAATTTCATTTTAGATGTGGTCACTATCATTAAGTGAGAGTATTCCTCAGTAAACACATTATTATAATTTAATTCAAAATAAAGTAACAATTTTCTCAGTTAATTTTCCTATGAAATTTCTAATTCTAAAAGGAATGAAAAGGATTCTTTTAGAACATTAACATTTTAAAGAGAGAAGAAGGATGTTTTAAATATTGTATTTAGTCATGTGTGTGCTTTTTAGAATAACCACTATCCACATTTTTATTTTTGTTTGCACATGTTTATGCCTTGTTATGTTTTGTTGCAGTTTTACCGTGCATGCATTGTTATAACTAGAAGTGACACAGTGACTATATTGTTGGCTTGTCTGGCATAAGGTCCACCTAACGACAACAGTGAATATTTCCTTCCCGTATGGCTGCATATGTTAACCGTACAATATCAATGATGGCTGGCGACGGGCCCCACAACGTTGCGATGCTGAACAATGGTGCGGTCCGTGTGAACATGTCTAATGTGGACTCACCTCTGCAGATATTTGTGAGGGCAAAAAAGAAGATTAATGACATATTTGTTGAAATTGATGATTATGTCAAGGATGCAGTCACTTTTATGCATGGTAAGACATTGATTTGTTTTGATGTTTGCTTAATAAACTTAACTGTGTATGGATGACTAGTATATGATAAATTATATCATAGTAACCACAGATTGATATTTAGACTTATGTTACAAGTTACTACTTTAAACTAAACCATTAACTTGAATTTAGACATAATTTCATTTTGATAGTCAGATTATATATATATAGACTCAGTTTTATAGTGTCAATGACACTCTAATGCTTTTAAAATAATCACTCACACAGCACCCACAAATTCTTGGCTTATATTATAATAAACCATAATTTGCCAAGTGGTTACAGGTTTTTGTGGAGAGTTTATATTTTACAGTGGGGTTTGGGGTTGAGGTGTTTCTATATATTTGTTTAAAAGATTGTACAGGACATATGCTCAAATTAGAACAACATGTGTTACCCATCTTGGATTGGATTTAATCTTTGGGAGCATCAAGTCTTGAGAAACATTTATCTCTAAAATCTTGATATAAATTCTAAGTGCAAATGCTCCTTGCATTAGATGACATACTGGTACATATCTAACATAGAACAAGACAAGCTTCTTAATTCTTCAGCTACAATATTATTATTTTTACTTTAGATTATATCAATCACTGATCTCTCAAAAAAAGAAAATAAATTCTACCCCAAAAGGTCTCAAACAGCTTCTGAACATTCCAATATGGTTTGTTGTCATTGTTAGCAGCTATCCATTCAAATCTTAAACTATATAATTAAAGTTACTATTACATCCTCATCATCCTACCCATTGGTAGGATGATGAGGTGGTTCATATCCTAAATATCCATTTAGAGCCTATTAACTCCATTTGTATTTTCTACTTTTGTGGTATGAAAAAGGGTTGATAACAATTTGATAACTGCTCTGTTATCACTACTTATAAACAATATCTAAAATACTTTGAGATGACATCTGAATATTGCAATAGCAACAGCTCTGTTAGTTTAGATGTCAGTACCTGGATGGACATGCTGGGTATTTTTTCTTTTTTTGGTAAATTGTGTGAGAGAGAAAAAAAAGTAAAATAAAATAATCATCAGGACTCGAACCGAAGTAATCTGGTTACGGGACTGCCCTATGTCCCACCTGACCTATTGCAACCTTGTAGATTGTGGCGAAATTTACCTTAGTATTCTAATGATATTGTAGCAGATTTTCATGCCTGAAAACACGAATAAAACGACGTTTTCTAAAAATGGAAACTAGCTTGATCGATTTATCGACCCCGAAATCCCCTGCATACAAAATTTCATGAATATCGTTGGAGCCGTTTTCGAGATTCAGATTATATATTAAAGATATAAGTTTATCATTATGTCTATTAGGCTAATGTCGATTGGTTCACATTCTGTTATTTAATTTCGAGCCTCTGGCTACCCCTTTATGGATATCGGCGTTATTACATGTATATATAAAACATAAAGCTCTAGAATTCTTGTTCTTAAACAAAGTAAGACGATGTAACATGCTCATAACAATATGAATAACATGCGCATTATAATTCTGAGTATATGACGAAACAAAACTATAATACTACAAGGTTGGCATACATCCAGTATAGCTATTAAGTACCTCTACGTACATATATGTATGTACACACATCAACTCCATAATACACGAATCTACACGAGTATTAATAAAGGTAGGTCTCGTTTATGCTGACGCGCCTCAAATAGAGGGAGCCAGCGGGAGGTCGTTTTAAATTACGAAATGTGTTTTTATACATGCACACATTATTGCTTTTTGTACCTTCGGTGATGTTTAAGTTTGGTTCGTTTCTTCTGGTTAACAAATCTGATCAAATTATGTAAGAGTAGTCTGATAACTCACTACGTCATAATGTAGATTTTTTTATCAGTTCCTGTCATAATTTGGGGGTGGCAACGGCAGCCAATTTCAGTTACGATAGAGCCTAGAGCTATTTTTTACAATCTCCAATCCTTCTGTAAATGCAATATACCATTCCCATCCCTTTCAATGTTCTCCTTTCTTTGATATCTATAATTCCCAAAGTACCTGCCCGGTGGTCAATATTACGTGAATAGTACTAAAATTATATTTGACGCAATACAGGCATTTAGGAAACTAAAATATATAAAACCTTATTGTTTATAAAAATGAAGTAAAAGACACAGACAGAAAATGTACTTTTTTTATTTTAATAATTGGTTTTAACTACAAGTTATATAATATTCCGATGGGCTATGAAAGGTTTGATTCAGTAGAGGAAGCTTGTGAGTTATGTGACGACACAAGAAGAAATATAAAGAAGAAAATTATTAATATTTTTTTGCTATGTAAATGTAATAGTTTAGATAATGCAGTCGATACTTTCATTTTAATATATATAGAAGGAAGTGGCGGTCTGTTGTCTCTGCCTATCCCGATGAAAAAAAAACGTGTGGTTGTCTGTGGAATAGATTAGAGCCACTCCATCTCTTTCCATGGGTGTCGTAAAAGCAGTTAAGAGATGGGACTGTTATCTGTCAGACAGTATATACATATACAGTCATACAAAACCCGGGTGTCGGCAATTAGGCTTGCCCCCTAACGCGTACGCGTGTAATCACAAATTAAGTTTTGGACTCGTTGTGTATTATAGTATTAATAAATAAGTTTATTGTTTTAAATGTTAGTATGTAGTATTATCTAATATTCTGTGTATTGCAGCGGTTACTGGCGAAAATGGCATCGCGACACCTCAAGATCTGGCCAATGTGGAGGCGTATGTATCGAAAGTACAGGCCATACGGGAAGTGCTTAAACGTGATCATATGAAGGTGGCGTTCTTCGGCCGGTGAGGAAACTTACTGTTTTTACGCGTCATAACTTTTGTTTGATATCTGTGGAGTCAGTTAAGCAGTATAGTAGTATAAAATTACATAAGTATATTCACACGTTAACGATATAACGAAATTGTCAGAACTTGAAATGGTAAGTATACACCATTTCAAGTTCTGACAATTTCGTTTATTTCGCGCTGCATATTTTTTTTTCTTTTTTAAATATATATCAGTCCTGATGTATTTATTTCACATCACATGTAATTGAATCACTTGGGAATACAGTATAACCCCGATTAACCGGGGTCGGGTTTTCTGGGAAGCGGATTAACCTTGCGCCTTGATGATCCCGCGTATGATTAAAACGCGGTACCCGTCCGACCGATAACTCACGTTGAAGCTGGAGCGATTGGAATCTTACTCGACTATTTTGAACAGCAATCAGGCAGCAGTTCAATCGACTACTTACATCTAAGAAAAATGAGTTTTGTGACAGAAGAGAACCAAAAGAGAAGCTAAAAAGAGACTTAATTGACCAATTATTAAAAAAAAAACAAAACTAAAGTGTTAATGCAATATTGACAGAAACCAGAGAGCTTTATATATAAGCATTTAGGATTTATTAACTTCATGTGATTAAATTGTAATTTACTAAGTACTAGTCCAAATAAAAAGTCGTTTGGATTAACATTGATTTCAGTTATCCGTGGACCTCTCGGTCCCGACCCCCCGGTTAATTGGGTTTATACTGTAATACGTTTTTTTTAGTATGTCGCCAATAAGTAAGAAGTAATCAAAGTTATATGTGATGCGGTTATCTAAAATCATATTTTTAATGTACAACATCTCTGCGGCGGTCCATTAATTACGTGAGTCGATTTCTCGACCCCCCGTGAGAGTCAAGTTCATATTTTTTATTTAATTAGGTTAATCTGTGTTGGATTGCTTTCAGATTTATAAAAATATATATTGTCTCTTTCTATTTAAGACTAGTTACGACAAGTCTATAAGATTTCTAAAAACGTAGTCTAGAATCACAGTCGGAACATCGCATAGAATAATAAATTACGCGATAGCTGCCGACACCCCCTCTCCTGAGAATGGGCGAGGTTTGGTTCTATTTCTATTTATTTAATTTTGTAATAATTTGAGCGTCTGTTATATTTAAGAATACATGGCACACTCTCACTTTCTTACCCTTAAAAGCAATATAACCAGAAATTTGTAAAAAAAACATGCTAAAAAGCTTTGGATCTCCATGGACACTCTTCTCTGAAGAAGAACTTCTTCATAGGGTCTACGTATTGGTAGGGAACTTTACGACTGACTTATTGTGACCGACTCCAACTTCTGACAATTCAAAACTATGTACGTGTAATTGGTTTAATTTAAATAAATGATTTTGAATTTAAATTCAGACTTATTTATACAAAACATTTCTTAGGTTGCCTAGTATGGTAACTTGATACCTTACATGTTTTTTGTTCAAAGTCATCTGTTACATTACAGTACATTTTGGGTGTACGTAAAACGTGCATTTTTCAAACATTGTAGTACTGAGGGCCTAACAATATTGCACATTACTGTTATATTCTCATTCTTATAAATATAATATAATCAAATGCTTATAACTAATTCAGTTTGCCTATACAGTACAGGTCTACCACTTTTATAGGTTATATTCGTTTACGCAGAAAAGCGCTACCAACCGCCGACTAAAAACGAATGTAAACACAAAGTAAATACAGACCTTATTGCTGTGTATTAACATGTGAAATACAAGAACAACTGACACTCGCTATCTCGCTCTTTTATGTTGACTAGGTTCGTACAGGACAACCAATAGTGTACGGACACGTTTCGCGACAGTATAAATTATGACTTTTGCTCAAGTACATCGGCTAACAGTAACTTATAAAAATGGTAGACCTGTACCTACATACATAAGTAATACTAAACAAAATTTAATTAAGGAAGCTGTGCCTACCCTATTTTGTGTTGAGTATGAAGAGATGAGATGAGATGATTGAGATGTTGAGATGCAAAAAATGCAAAATTGTATGTATGCATTGCTCTTTGTTTTTACACAATTATTACATACACAAATATTAGCCATTTGTAAGCTTTTACAGTAATATATATTTGGTAACCGTGTGGTTCTCGACGGAGTAGAATAGGGTAGCTTTATCTCCTTCCGTTGGTGTCATAAAAGGCTAATGGATTGGACTGTCGTCTATCAGACAGTATGTATACAGTCTGTACCGAGCTGACAGCTAATGGCAAAATGGGCGTTCAATACGCATCTGCCTACCCATTCGAGGAAGGATGTGAATGCATGTATACATATAAATGTTGTACATATACTCTAATCTGTTTATTATTTAACAGTCAAGGCAGAGTTTTGTCGTAACCTTTTATTTTATTATTACATATATATATTGTATATAATAGCATTAATCTCGACGCCCTACACTTAATTCCTACCTCGCGTCCGTTCATATGTTTTAACAATCACAATTCACAATTTTTTTTTTAAAGACAACCCCCGCAATAGGAATAATTCCTGTGTTGCGGGGTGCTTAATAAACATTCAATCAACTGACACAAAGGACACCCACAAATTAGTGTCTCAGTTGAGAATCGAACCCACGAACGATTCATTAGTCAGATTCCCTAAAAACTAAACCAACAGGCCCAAAACCATGATTTATTTGTATATACAATAAATATTTACATGGCTTCATTGCAAAGCTAAGTTAGGTTAGTCTCTATAATGTAATGTATAATTATATTTGTTTGCAGGACAAGTAACGGCAAGAGTACAGTAATAAACGCAATGCTGCACGACAAGATCCTGCCGAGCGGTATCGGCCACACCACTAACTGCTTTCTCCAAGTCGAGGGTTCTGATACGGACGACGCGTTCCTAAGGACTGATGGCTCCGAGGAGAAGTTGAATGTCGAGGTGAATAATGGCTATTTGTAGGTATTTTAAAGGCTACTAGTACCTAGTTCTAGTAAAGTTAGGTTACTAGCACTAGGTACTAGTAGTAGAAGGCTTGTGTTAGTAATGAATTGAAGTCGGTAGTTCACTGGGTAGTTTTATATTTTTGAAGATAACTCCCGCATTATGAATAATTAATATGTCGTGGGGGGCTTCACCAACGGACACAAAGAAGACCTAGACTCTGGCAACTATTTGTGGATCACACAAATTTTGTCCCGTGTGGGAATCGAACCCACGACTTCGACAGTCAGGGTCACTAAACACTAGACCAACAGACCCATTTGAATAGACAATCACTTGATCGCTCAAGTGGGATGGATGAGCCATGACGCTATCGCACTGCTTTAATATTCCTTCGGAGCTTTTAAATTGTAATACCACTTGGTGCTCAGGCGAACTCCAGCGATATGCAGTTTTTTTTTTTTTTTTTGGTATGAAATTATTGGAGTTACTTTGCGCTTTACAAGGTAACTAGCAGTGTTCCCCGCAGTTTCGCTTGCTATTCGCTGCACTGCTCCTATGGGTTATAGCGTGATGATATATCGCCTATAGCTTCCCTCTTTGAAAGGGCTATTCAATGTAAAAAGATTTATTTATGAATTAGTAGTCCCTGAGATTAGCGTGTTCAAAATAAATAAACATATTCTGGTTGTTTATATTATTTGCTTTTATGTTGTAGATAGCGAAAGTACAAATTAATTATTATTTTTCAACCTACTTCAAAAAGGAGGAGGTTCTCAATTCGACTGAATTTTTTTTTATGTTTGTTACCTCAGAACTTTCGATGGGTTAACTGATTTTGATGATTTTATTTGTCTAGAAATTAGGATTTTTTTATTTGAAAGCTAATGCTTCCTGTGTTTTCCCATTTCAATTTGATCCAGTTCTGACAATGGAATCCATAAGAAAACCATATAAGTCTTAAATTTGCAATAAGTATGTGCTCGACAAAATGACGAATGACTCAATATCACGCCAACCAATTTCGATGATTCTTTTTGTATTGGAAAGAATGTACTTCAACAGCAATTAGATGAGAGTTTGGTCCAGTTGTGACAATGGCATCCATAAGAAAACCATATAAGTCTTAAATTTTATGATAGACGCATTGAAGTCGGTTGTGTGATTTTTTATTTTATTTTTTTAATTAGGATTAATTCCTGTGTCGCGGGAGACTTTTTAAACGGACACAAAGAACACTCAGACTCAGAACATCAATTTGAAGATTACACAAAGTGTTGTCCCGTACGGGGATCGAACCCACAACATTCGGTGTAGTGACCGGTGACCGCTTAAACCGCTACGCCATCCGTGCAATATTATTTCTTAGTTTTAGTTTAGACAGACAGTTACAACGAAACGCTTCTGTTTATTTGTCAAACTTAATTAATTCGCATGTAATAATTTCGCGTTTATCAATCTGAATGGTCTACACTATTTATAAATATAATATAACTATAACATTGTCCTATCAGGTTTCAATATGAGTATTACTCTGGGTTATTAGCCTAATTTTGAACCATCTGTGATTTAATTTTAATAATAAAACTTCTTTTACATAGTTCCATAAATGTATTTTGATCTTAAAACCAAATTCTTGAAATACGGTAGAGTATGTCAGCTATAGACAATTTGATATTTAGTAATCATCGAGCTGATGCATAGGAGCGTAGAACATAAATTACTACCTATCCGAATTTACTTATTTAGGAGATGTTGTGTTGTTGTACCTCTAGGAAGTTATTGGGACTTCGGTTTTAAAATTCTTTAAGATATTGGGAATGGTTATACTCTAATTTAACACAAGACACGATAAAATGTAAAATGTTAGGCGGAAAAAGTATTATTTATAACTTGCTATTCACGGTGGAGGTGTTAGGTAAACTCTCCTGAAAAGAAGACGTGATGGTACTAATAAGATAATAGTAACTTTGATGATGGGTTAGAAAAAAAACCGATTCCATAAAAAAAAACATGTTTTACAACGTTATATTAGCATTATTGATATCCCATCGTGTTAGTAAAGCTAAATAAAACGATAATTACATAATAAATACATCGCTACTATAAAAAATGAGCTACCAGAAAAGAGCAGAAAAGGAAGGTGTCCTTTTGCGATCGCACGTCCTTTGACCCTCGCGTCAGCTGCTTCATTTCACTACTGGCTTTTTATCGGAATCGGTTTTTTAACCTTTCATCAAACAAGGTGTCCATATTCTGGAAAGTCAGGGAGCTGGTGAGCATAATTTAAGTTTAAAAATAATATAAACAATCCATAAAATCAAATTTAACAAAATACAATGATGAGGGTTATAATTAACTTACAGGTAAACTTATGGTCTAGTCTGACTTTTAATCCTGGAGTGTTTTTTTTTATATTAGCCTACCATAGTGACTCCACTTTGCCTGATGGAAAGCAATAAGTGGAGTCCAAAAGTGGTGGTCACCATCCTCATTACATCTCTGGTCAATGCAGCATGGTGGCCCACACTATGGCGGCCTGGTGAGATGCTTTTTCCCTTTTTCACGCCCCGTTTAAAAGACCCGGGATCAAAGTGGGAAGGAAACACATGCACTCGTAGTGAATTCCAGACTTTCACCGATCGGCACAGGAAAGAAGAGCCAATCATAATGATATCCTATTTAGTCATATAAACAATACTCCTCTTTATAATTTTAGGTATCATTTTGTCAAAAAAAATGCAATTATAATGTAAAAGAAGCATATTTTACAATAAAGTTATAATTTCTCGTTTCTATCCAAGATGAGTATAGTGGGGTATATGCAGGGATGCATTTTTTTTTAAATTAGCAGTGGGACACCCTGGTCAAAGTAATATGTTATCTTGCCTATTTATATTAGATTTTTGGACTTGTGTACAGTCGGTGAGCCAGCTGGGGCACGCGCTGTGCGCGTCCCGGCTGCAGGAGCGGTCGCTGGTGCACGTGTACTGGCCGCGCGAGCTGTGCGCGCTGCTGCGCGACGACGTGGTGCTGGTGGACAGCCCTGGCGTGGACGTCACGCCCAACCTCGACGAGTGGATCGACCAGTACTGCCTCGACGCTGACGTCTTCGTGCTCGTCGCCAACGCCGAGTCCACGCTCATGGTCACCGTGAGTATATAAAAAACTGATCAGTATGCCCAGTCCAGATAATTTTTATAATAATATACATTTGCTAGTTATCTCTGATAAGTACATAATTACTAAAATATACTAGATGCTAAGATAATATTGATCTTGCAGAGCAAAATGACTGTACTGCTGTACTACGAAAAAGGAATGTTAAATAATTGATGTAATTTATATCAAAATTATCATTCATTTTTCGAACAAATGTATTTAGGAATAGGTTTCCACCGCGGCTCTGCTCGCAAAATAATTTTATTTATCCCTCAATAAGAGTACTTTTACCAAAAGAAAGACACCCTATATCCTATTCTGTGGCTCTGAGAACGTGTGTTCAAAATGTTATCAATCGGTTAACATGGGAAAGCATAACAAACTATCAAACACACTTACGCGTTTATAGTACAAACTAATCTGCTGGTTGGTAAATACTCTATCCAACACTTTTTTTTTCTCTAATCTAATCCAGAAATTAGTCTGTTTAAACATACCGTAAATATATTTTGTACGCATTAGATACGTACAAAATATATTTAACGCAAATCAACATTCTAAGCAACACCCAATCTTGTAGAATTAAGGTTTATATTGTTTTGAGAAAAGTATTGTTTGTTTTCAATTTGCAGGAGAAAAACTTTTTCCATAAAGTATCAACAAAGATATCGCAACCGAACATATTTATACTGAACAACCGATGGGACGCCTCCGCTTCAGAACCAGAGTACTTGGATCAAGTAAGTTATTCTTCTTTATTTATATAAAAGATACGCAAAAGGTTCTAATTGTATAAGTATAACGAAAGAAGAGGTTTGATAAATTATAGGCAACACAAAAGATTACTTCATATACATTATATAAAAGCAAGCACTATACTCTGTCAACCATTTATTTTACTTTTGACAGTGGCTTGAGAACGCAACTGTACTCTAAACTTCGAAATGCGCTGTAAAAAAAATGATATGTACTGCCTAATAATTATTTATGTCAATTCGTTAAATTAGTCATTCTTCTCGTGCGAGTGACAACAAAACAAAACGGTGTCGCCGCCGCCGCGTCATTGTGGTGTTGCCATATAATTAATACATTTACAGTAGCGCTTTACGTAAATGGTTTATTTAAATTCAGTTCATGTTTGTAAAAACATGAAATTTCAAACAAAAATATCAATGTGTAAAATCGATTGAAATCATCTTCATAAATGAAGTAGATTTTTATGTGAAATCGATGGTTGCACAGAGTGTTATACTCTGTGCAACCATCGTTTCATGATAATAATAATTATACTAACTTATATTCGGGTCTCCGAATATCTCTCCTATGCAACCTCATCGGAAAGTCATTGCAGTTGTAATGTATGTAACTATTAGGTGATCTCCTAAAGACCCGAATACATACATAGC
This sequence comes from Tyria jacobaeae, assembly GCA_947561695.1. Classification (NCBI taxonomy): domain Eukaryota; kingdom Metazoa; phylum Arthropoda; class Insecta; order Lepidoptera; family Erebidae; genus Tyria; species Tyria jacobaeae. The sequence goes on along the minus strand of OX387217.1, from coordinate 20,787,161 downwards.
TAACCTAACAATATATACATCCTACATAATTATTTTGTTCAGTTTCAGTTCAGTTGTTATATCTTGAAATTTCTATTAATTGGTAGAAATATAAAGAGAAAAGCTTATGGCTATGTCCCCATCACTTGAACGATTGGCACTCCACCTCTGTGCGCTTCTCCAGAATCTTTTTGCCTCGCACAACCAACCTGTTGAATAAATTGTCGCCTGCCGTATTTCCGGACCAATACGACCTTCAAACCTTCAAGAAACGTACTCCTACCTAAAAGGCCGGCAAAGCACTTGTCACTTAAGTTGCGAGTGTCCATGGGCGGCGGTAGTCACTTACCATCAAGTGACCCGTCTATTGCATAGTGGAGAGAATGATTTTTATGGATTTATTATTATATATTACAGGTGCGGACTCAGCACGCAAACCGTTGCGTGGACTTCCTGTCTCGCGAACTGCGCGTGTGCTCGCCCAAGGAGGCTGAGGAGCGCATCTTCTTCATCTCCGCCAAAGAAGCACTACTTACGCGCATGAGAGAGAGGGAAAAACCTGTTTCATGTTAGTGCTCCTTTTTCATGGCAATCGCGTTCTGAAACTGCATGATGATTATGCGAGAATGAGTAGTTTTTTTTTTGTATTTTATTGTGGTGTTTGGTTGTTGGAGTTGGTTCTTAATTCAATAACTCCGGTGGGATGTGGGCCTAAGGCCCCAGGCCCACATGTAAAAAAATGTTTCTTAATTCGATGTTTTTATATTATAATTTATTTTGGTTACAACTTACAATTCGCAATAATGAAGAGGCTTATGATGAATTTGTAAGTATATAACGTTGTTACAGCGCCCATCTTAGCCGATGGACACCAAGTCCGATACTTCGAGTTCGTGGACTTCGAGCGCAAATTTGAAGAGTGCATCAGCAAGTCCGCAGTTCGAACAAAGTTCGCGCAACACTCACGCCGCGGCAAGAACATCGCCAACGAAGTCATGCAGGCGCTAGAAGTTGTTAGTAAACTTTGATTGACTTCAAAGATGTTTGAGAGGTGGAGAGTCTATCTACAAGCATTATGATAGGTATTTGTGCGAGACGTTGAGAGTTGAAACTTCAGAATGGTATTTGAATAGATTATAAAGTGTTCTTAATAATGTTAGTGTACAAAAAAAATACGATTTCCAATTTCTTTTATATAACTATAATGCTCTTTATAAGCTTTTTTTTATAATATAGGGGGACAAACGAACAGACGAGTCACTTGATGGTAAGTGAGAACCGCCGTCCATGGAATAATAAAAGAGTCGTAAGTGCGCTGCCCGCCTTTGAGGGTGATGAGAGATGATGAAATGCTGAGAGTGGAAAGAGAAGAGGGAGGATAAGGGGAAGAGAAAACGGAAGAGAGGGAGTTAGGCCTCCCGAAACCTCATTAATTTCGTTAAAATGCAACACAAACCGTTACTTCACAACCCGTTTTCTGTGAGGCCGTGGTATCGCACCGGTCGAGTCGGCCTATTCGTGCCTAAGCATCATGGCTCTACCATAATAGATAGTTAGTTAATAATAGGATACAACAACGATTTCGGAAGAGCTTAACTTATTTCATGAATACTAAATTTTACAAGGGTAAGATAAGAGATACAGATGGATTAGGAAGCTTAATAAATACCACTGTTGACTGTTACCGATGTACTCCCCAATTTTCCCATATTTAATTCCTGTAATGCCCGCTTGATGGATCGTGTGCATTAATGTTCCACGTTTATTGCGACAGATATATACCACAGCCACAGAACAAAAAGCGGCCAAGGTAGAGAAGCAAAGAATATTACACGAGCAGCTGTCGGCCATCGAAGAACAACTGACCACCATTACTCGACAGATGAAGGATAAGATTAACCGCATGGTGGAAAGCGTTGAACACAAGGTTTGTGCATACAATTTTATTACCACCTCTATTGTGTCATCGATACTCATTGTTCACCACTGTAAACAAAACCATCTCGTGGTCGCACTTAACAAGATAGGGTACTCCATTGATGTAGATGAAAAATAAAACGGGTCCGAGCATAGAACCCTGTGGAACTCCCATTTTTACTACAGATCCTCTAGATAGTTTACCATTAATATCGAATCTCTGAATTCTGTTACTTAGATAAGTGAAAAGATTTACCGCCGTGTTTTTAATACCGCAGTGATAAAATTTTCTAATTAGAGTTTCAAGAACAACACAATCAAAAGTCTTGGATAAGTCACAAAAGACATCTAGGGAATCGTAGGCTTCCTCCCAGCAACAATTTTTTTTATTATTATTTATTGATTACATATAATATGTAGAGGCTTTTAATCAAACATGATTATGCTAGCCTCATTACAATGAGGCTAGCATAATCAGTTCCTAGAAAAACCGCATACTTCAAACAAGGAAGTTTCTAGAAAAATATGTATATACTTAATTGCATACAATCCAAATCCATCCTTAAGACACACATCACATCTTCCTGAAATTGTATATACATTCGTAAATTTTCACTGAAGTAATAAAGATATGTTTTAAAAGCTCACAACTAACATTAGTTGTTGAGTGAAAACCGTATTGCGTTGTAAAACCGTATTGCTTATTAAGTAAGAACTTATGGCTATTAGAATAATTAAAATTTATCATAAACAATTTCCTCAAAGAGGTAGTTGTACTACTGGTAGTACAAAAGTGGTCTAAAGCCAGTTGGAACTTGTCTTCGATCATTGAACCATGCAACAATGTCTGCTCAATACGATAATGAATTGATTCCAAAATATATTTATAAATTGCAATGAAGTTTGTGTGTACCAGGTGTCACTAACGCTGAGCCAGGAGATTCGTCGTCTGTCGGCGCTGATTGACGAGTACGACAGCCCGTTCCGGTCGGAGCGCGCGGCGCTCGAGCAGTACAAGCGCGCGCTGCACCGACACGTCGAGGCGGGGCTCGGACAGCGACTCAAAAAGCGCCTCTCCGCCGACATCGGACACGAGATGGACCAGGCGCAGAAGGAGATGGCCGGTACGACACACCTACACATACACGTATATATTACATGTACATATTTATAATTTTGATTTATTTATCAGTATGTGAAAACGACTACTTCTGCTCTGCACTCTCCAGCAGCTTAACAACTGTTTTTAGCGAAACCCTAATTTTTCCCCAAAATATAATTATGTTATGACTACATACCTATGTTACTTCTTATAACGTCAGTTAATCTGTCCACCCGATCTGGAGATTAGCTCAAGACCAACAAACAAATTCAAGTATTTTGTTGTGTTAATAATCACTTGCTCTGTAGAGTTGTTATTTTAAAATGTAAAAGACACTTCAATTTTATGTGACACAGATGGTTTAAAATTATATTGTTGTCAGACCGCATGTACAACATCCTGCCGCTGCACAAGCGAGCTGCTGCGGCGTCGTACATAATGCCGCACCAGCAGCCCTTCGAGGTGCTGTACCGCCTCAACTGCGACAACCTCTGCGCAGACTTCCAGGAGGACCTCTCTTTCCGCTTCTCCTATGGGATCACTGCTCTTATACAAAGGTTCCAGGGGAAGAACACCAATAAAATTGCGCTCAAGAACCCACCTCACTATACATCGGTAATTTTGTAATTTAATCCTCAATCATTGTTGCCAAGCCAAGCCACAAGTTGTATGAGAAGACTTGGTGATAGGTATGTATATGCCTTTAAAAAAAAAAAAAAAAAATTTACTTTGGACTGGCCTGGTTCATCTAGTGGTTAGTAGTTCTGACTGCTGAAACAAAGGTCATGGGTTTCATTTCCATACGGGGCAAAACAAATTGTGATTACAAGCAGATGTCCCAACTCTTGTTATTCTTTCGGAGTGTTTGGTCTTTGAATGTACATATGAGAAAATCCTAGCAACTCTGTCTGTAATGAAAAAATAACATCTCTATATGTTCATTTTCAAAGTAATTTACGACAGATATTTTTAATATTCTTATCTTATGTTCCCTCTCCATTCTAAGACAATAAGAGGTTTTTTCTTATTTTCAGATCGCCATCTGCTTGCACAGTTAGCTAGCTAGCTTGTTCAATTGTCACTTGGAAAAAATATATTTTATAGTATAAATAAGCCGCAATAAATATATTTCAGATCCCTCCTTCAGTAAGCTCTGTCCCATCATCGCTGGAGGTGTCGCGCACATCAAACGGCCCCTCACTAGTGGGACACGTGGGACTGTCTCCTGAGGAGTGGGGGCTCGTCTCCAAGTTTGCGCTAGGGGCACTGACGTCACAGGGTACTATGGGCGGATTACTACTATCCGGACTTGTAAGTAGTATTTAAATTATTATTATTATTTTATGATATAGGGACACAGGCGAACAGACGGGACGCCTGATGGTAAGTGACAACCTCCATCTATGGAAACCTGTAACTCGGGAGTCTAAGAGCGCAGCCCACTTTAAAGGTAATGAGGCTTTGAGATCTTCACATTTTCTCATTTACTATGTTTAATTCCAGCTGCTGAAGACAGTGGGCTGGCGTATAGTGGCCGTGACGGGCGTGCTCTACGGCGCGCTGTACGCGTACGAGCGGCTCACGTGGACGGCGAAGGCTCAAGAGCGGGTCTTCAAGAAGCAGTACGTGGCGCACGCCGGCAAGAAGCTGCGCCTCATCGTCGACCTCACCTCCGCCAACTGTAGCCACCAGGTCCAACAGTACGTATACTACATGCTAGCTAGCGGCAATATGGTGTGCAGGTATATATTAACGTCTATAAAACACCGCGAAACGAACTTTAATAGAGCATAAATTCAGGCTGTAAAGCTGTTGAGAAAGGCTTGAAAAAGATCATTAAGCCTGTCAAAGTAATTTATAATTGGTTTTAGCGAGGCTTATTTGTTGATTTGTAAAAGCTCACGTAATGGTTATTGATAATATGGGTTTACTTTGCAAACGATCTACTACAACAAGGAGCCGTCTCGGCCGGAGTAATACCACGGCCTCACAGAAAACCGGTAAGCAAACAATGCTCGCATTTTATTGCTGAGTGAGTGAGTTTACAGGAGGCCTAATTCCCTCTCTCCCCATCTCCTCATCATCCTCAAAAGCGGGCAGCACACTTACAACTCTCGAGTTGGTAGTGTTATGGGCGGCGATTGTCAGTTACTATTAGGTGACCCTTCTGTCCCCAAAATTGACCGTTTTCCAATATCAACTGTTACAGGGAACTATCAACTATGTTCGCGCGTCTGTGTCGTCTCATCGACGAAGCGACGACGGAGATGGATGGGGAACTGTGCGAAGTGAGGGACGCCATTAAGATGTTGGACGAAGCCTCCACTTCGGCAAAGAAACTACGCAACAAAGCCAACTATCTGTCTCATGAGCTGGAACTGTTCGACGATGCCTTCCTCAAGCACAACTAAAATTGTTAACTAAAGGTTGGTTTATTTATTACAATTGTGTAACCAGCTAGGGTTATGAGTATTCCTATGTGAGTATTTCTATGTCGTGACGAAAAATAAACTCTTGTAAAACGACAACGACATTGTCTCTCAATTTGGGACGGGTTAAGGCACAGTTTATAATGGTTTGTGTGGGTTACCAAAATTCAAAAACTTTCGAGGGAAATATAGTTAATTGATTGTTATATTTCTTACTATGTTGTAGAACGTTTTCATTTACAGTGATACTCTAAAAGTAAGTAACTAATTGATATTCAATCACATAATTTTGGAAAAGTTGAAAGTCAACAACTGGTGTTTACATTATACATACAAAGACGGCAGACTGTAGATGATATATTTTAGGTGTTCAGTGTCCAGCTGAAAGTTGTATATAACTCGAGAATCATCATTCGTCATCAATCTTTATTAAACGTTTTTTTAAGTAGCCAGCTACTTAAAAAAACGTTAGAAGAACTGAATAAAAAAAATCTTAAATACTTTTTTTAAGCCCATGCAGAAGTCTTGCATTGCTTATGTATATACGTAATAATTACTATGTATTGTCCGTTTGTATATGGCATCAATATACGTGATAATTAAATAACATGTAATTTGTTTCAGTGGAAGGTACACTATGCGCTTGCGCTGTCCACACGAAGTGTCGGCTCTGCATCCGTCGGTCGCCCTGACCGCCCTGACCTGCCACCTCTACTAGACAGTGACGTCAATGGAGCCCGCCGTTGAACCACTGGAGAATAAAACTTTTCTAATTATTAAATGAAAAAATGTTGGCGAGACAGCAACTGTCAAAAGAGACTATAGACAAGTTTTAAAATTCGAAACAAAATGTGTTAGTACCGCTTATGCGCAGCTACTGTTTTTAATCGTTACTGTTAAAATAATACGGCGTGTTTAGCAAACTATATATCAAATTATTTGAACGATTGTTAGTTTCGTCTCATTATCTTCTCAGTGGCGTGTGGCGATGGGGCGACGTCAGGCCAGCCGGTGTCGTCCGTATAGAATGATATAACTTCTTGTACATTACGTTTTTGTTGATGTTTTAAAAGTTGTTTATCAGTTTTTATGTGATGTATCGCAATTTAATCACGCGCACTGTTATTACCTTAAAGATTTCTTTTACTTCTTTTTACACATGGTTCCTGTCAATTTTTAATTTTCGATTTATCGTTACCTTCCTCTTTTTATTGATAATTAAACATCTTGGTGCTACCCAACGGACGTATGACCAGTTAAATCGAACAACTCTATGTTCAATATTAGTATAAAATTTGTTAATACTGAAAAGTTGATCATATGAAATATTATCTCGCCTGTTTTAGTGTATCTAAGCTTTGTCTATACGCTACTCACGTATGTTGGTTATTTATTGTGTGAGAGTATTAGAGATATTCCGATACCGAAGTATAAGCTCGTTATAGCGTCATCCTAATCTTTTAGTTACCAATGACTACAATGTATTAACATCGAAATTCCGCAATATCGGCTATGCGACCGCACTCAGTTTTATAATCTGTGATATTTTAATCATCAAAATTGTTTTGCTCCATTCGTAACTCCTTTGAGTATTTTATCGAATCGGAACGGCATTTATTATTTGTAACAGTCTTTTAAAAAAACCTTTAAACAGAGCATGGTCAACATTGCGGATGTAATGAAATTTCTTTTCAATATAAGGATTAATTTATTTACGATGTAGTTGTGAAAGTGGAGTGTGGTTCTTGGTTGTTTGATATAGGGAAAGCTGTAATATTTTACGCCATCACCTTTAATTTATTACATTGTCAAATAAATATAACTTGTTAGTAAAACGTGACACGCTATGAATTAGTCTCTTTTAATTATAATTTATCCAACTTCCCTCAATTCTTTGACAATGTAATTGACACTTCATTTTGGCTATATTTACATACATATATTATGTATAACATACAAAAATGAGTTGATGTCACTATAGTGACGTAATTATAGTTATAGATAGGAAGGTACACAGCATATATAATTATGGAATGAATTGTACATTGGGAGCCATGCAACCATTTGATATTAGATAGATTTTGTTGTCCATTGTAATTAGTTATTGCATAATTAGGAGAATTTTCTTATGTAAATAAAACAAATAAAGGTTTCCTTTATAATATAAGTTTTATTTATAAAAACAATTATCTGAATTAAATATAACAACGATTATAAAATCAATTGAGATCTATTTCTGAATAGTTTATGAATCTAGCAAACATGACACAGTCACAGTAAGTTAGCACTCAGTGGGCACTCTACCAGTTTGTTTTCGTTGTTGTTTGTTGACCTCATTTATTTATTTTCGGTTATAGATGGACATTGGCAGAAAGAAATCTAGAATCTGAAGTTCTTTATATATTAACTTTCGACAAAGCAATATTTTGTTTACGTGCCATTGGGTTGATCTATAATGTAAAGTTTACATAAAAGCTAATAGATTAAGTGAAATAAAGAAATTTCACTTTGTATTTTACTTTTACTATTGTGATCACCACAATGAACAATATTGTTACTGACACACAAGGTATCATTGTAAAGAAAGATATGTATAAGATTCATATCATTGCATTTTTTAAATTTTTGAATGATATACATATATACCTACTCTGTATAAAATTGTAAACATTACTGGCATATAGTTATAATGTAAAATGTGAAAGACAATATTCTATAGCAGTCTTATGCTCCGTAAGAGTAAATAAAAAGTAGGTTCATAATCCTCATTTCCATCTAGAACGTAGAATCCAAGGTAGACAGCATACCAATTAAGAATATGTATAAATATTTAACGCATTATTTATATTGAATTTCGTTTTAAGATCTTCAGTCTTTATTTGGTGCTGAAACAGAAATCGATATATTTTTAAATCCATAATATGTCTAAAGAATGAATTCGTAGACATTCACTTTCCAGAAATATGCTACAGATCACAGAAAAAATATTGTGTCATGTCATGGCAGCTCCAAAAAAAAATTATCATGGTAGAGCTAAGCTTTAAGCACACGAATGGGCCGGCTTGCCCGGTGCAATCTTCGGCCTAACAGAAAACCCGTTGTAAATAACATTTGTGTTGCAGCATTTCCCAGAAATTAGTAAGGTTTTCTGAAGCCCCTCTCCTCTTTTCCTCCATCCCTCATCACCCTCAAAAACGGGCATGTCCATGGACTGCGGTTGTCACTTACCATCAGGTGACCCGTCTGTTCGTGTATCCCTATATTATAAAAACAAATCAGCAAACAATTGCTTCGCGCCTCCATAAGACAACAGACAACCATAGTCCACAGTACGGCTTCTACTAACCAATCTATTTGGTTTCCAAAGCTAAAGATATTACTAAAACCCCTAACAAGGGCCTAGAAGCTACAGCAAAAGTTAAAAAAAAAATTACTTGTTAACACAATTAACATCCAAGATTTTAAAAAAATATATTATTAGACATATAACATGGCTCACCAGTCTAGTGTCCACTTTGAACTGAGTCTTGTCAAACAGCACGGCGTCCCCTTCAACTGTCAAGCCGTAATGTTTGCAGGTTGAGTTGGCTTCTTGTCGGTCAGAGAACCGAAGCCACTGCGAGATGACGTCACTCGGGACTGTCAGTCGTTTGTTGTGGTATCCGTGACTTAACACTTGGAGAGAGTGTCTGGAAATCATAAATCATTATAATTATTTATTTACATCAAACAAGTTGTATTTTTGAATTGTCATGAGTCGGAGTTATTGGGAATAAACTAAAATTCTAAGAACACTAGCAACTGATTGATGAGTATTAAAAGTTATACTCGACTAGCATGACCGGACATAGTCCACCTGTGACCACGATCGCTGTTTAATTTAATTATTTCGAAAATAATAAAATAAAATAAAAAGATGGTAAAATTGTATTTTTAAAATTTAGCATGGTCAAGGTAACCATAAATTTGTACAAAAAGAATGTTGAGTGTCCATGGAGTTTCTTGCATATTTTCGGCATAGGATCATTGTATTGACTTACTAGTCTACTACTACTAGTCGAAACAATTATTAAAAAAATATATACATAACTATATTATAAATGTAAGAATATCTTGATAATCTAATTTAAATTCTTGTTAACCTAAACGTTGGTAGGGGTGGTTCAAGACGGTAGTGTAACGAGTGGGGGTTGACACTTGATCGCAAGTCCGACGCCGTAGCTTCGACGCATAACCCTACCGCTGCTTAATATATATAAAATATAGTATATTTTAATAATAATAATAATAATATATCTCTTTACTGTACACCAGCAAGATTGAAATGGAAGAGTTAAATAAGTAACAATAGCGGTTAATACAATAGGCGACCTTATCGCTCTACGGAAATCTCTTACAGGTAATCTTGGGATGGAGATAAGAATTTGTAATATTAGGGCAGTGTGGTGCACATTAAGTACATTATATTGATAAGTAAAGCAACTTTGTAGGAACGAAACAATGCAACGTAAAATTGTACATGCTGGGACATGGCAAACATAAATACGTATGTATACAAATATATGTATAACACGGATAAGGTGGCATAGTGACATGAAAGGGCAGAGGGACAATTATAACATATTAATCTCTCCTAGTGACAGAACATTAAAAAACAGGCAGTGATGTTGTCTAATTTCTACCAGTAAGGCATTCCAAAGCCGAACCCTTTTGACCGGGAAGGAATTATCCAAGAACTTTGCGGAATGTCCAGGCATTTTTAGTCTCAGGTTTCCCGACTATCTCAAAGATCAAGAATGCATCGTTCAAAAAATGAAACCATTCTTTAAGGTAAGGTGGAGATAGGAGATTAAATAGAACATTAGATAACATATCCTATATGTGTATTCTGGCGAAGCCGTATAAGTAACCACTTGAGCTGTTTGGGTATTCAGAAACATTATAATATTTGCGTAGCCAAATATGAATTGTATACAAAGATAATGGAGTCTCTAAATCTTATTAATTTAGCCTTTGCTCAGATCAAGATAGCTGACATCTGCATAATCAAGGATTTGAAAAGGTTGATGGTGGGTAGAAAGTTGAAAACCCTCCGCAATGACCCTGCAGCGGCAGTGATTTTACGGCTTAGTTCTCTGCTGTCGACCTCAGGATAAGCAGTTGCACTTGCCACTATAAAGAATATTTATGCCATTGCAAGTGACTTGTGGTTAAAGTGAGCAATCAACTTAGGGCAGGTAGAAGAGAGATTATTCTATATACATATTTACCTACCTACCATTGGTTTAATTGAAATTACCTTATACGTTTTTAATGTACCTCAAAGACCTCAAAAGAACGATTTTTACAGTAATTGCCATCAATCAATTACTTTTGCGACGCAGTGTGTAGTCCGGCTCGAAAGACCATTAAATGTACACTTTGTACATAGTGTAGTTGTATACAGTCACATCAGTCCATACAGTGTACGAGCATGCAAACCGTAGTAAGTAAATAATCAAAGACTTGGTAGACAAACCTTTGTAACGTAGGTAAAAAAGAAAACACAGCACAGTACGTAAGCGGGCACAGCTGATCCAGTAGACGGAATACTTTTATAAAATTTCCTTCCATGTTTGCTATTGCAATTTTATATGCAAGCTGTAGTTTTGATTCACTGTAAAGAAGATATTTCACTGTAAAACATCACACTGCGTACCATTAGTAGCGGAACAGTGAGCATAAAAGTTAAACTACAGGCTATAGCTAATTGAAATTATAATAGTAATCCAAAAAGAAATAATGTATTGCTTTATAGCCTGTATTTTGTAGATTTATGCATTATAATTATGACTTCCTCTTGTTCTTATCTCCTGGAATTTGAAATCAATGAGTATTTTAATGCAATCCCTTTACAGGTTGCATAAATAATGCCACTTAGTTCGCAGTTGCTTACAAGATATTTCTTGTAAGTGATAAGGCTGTCAATTGGGCATTATTTTTCCGATATAATATCTTTTTCTTTGTATTTGTTTTGTATAAAAAAATAAATATGATATTATTATAGTAACCACACTTACCATTTTAAATCTTTAGACAACTTAATATACCGATAGAGTGGATGTATACTATCCAGATTGCACAATATGTACAAACATTCAATTAGCACCTTGTCACAGACTAGCTTCTTGCCACTGTTATTGCTAACATTTAAAAAACGTGTAAAACGGTCTATCAGCTCTGTATCTGGCCTCTCTGAAATATTGTCACAGCAGCTAAGGAACCATTTTGTACATTCTAGTAAATATTTCTTGTTGAGCACTGGATCAAAGTCTTTCAAAGGCAAGCCATTTAACCTGGAAAATATGTTACATGAACTATTACATAAAAGTACCTCACATAGATACATACACTCCCATTTACGTAATAGGAGGCATACTTAATGCCGTCATCTAAACACTTTTCTTAATTTGTTGGGCAAATTTTGAAAACAGGAAAAGGAGGATAGAATGCGATATTGATTATACAATTTGATGGGGAGTCCGAGCAATAGGTGAAGCAAGTCAGGGTTCTATAACTTGATTTGGCTGTTGCTGGGAAGTCTGAGCTTTCTAACTAAAGACAGAATTACTGTAAAAAGAAAAGTACTGTGAAAAATTAAATTAAGGTAGTTAAGAAAGTAGCTATGAAGTCCACATAAATAAATAAAAGAAAAAGCCTCAAAATGCATAAAACTCAATCTACATATTCTTAGAGGATTGATGAAATATTATTTAGGCACATATACACACTTACAAATAACTATAATAAACATAGAACCGCACCATGGGTTCCAGTAAATTGACACACTCGTCAGGAGGAAGTCTCTGAACAGTCATATCTTGTCTTACAGCTCTGAGACGGTCATTCACAAAGTCATACACTATCGACTGTGGTACATCATCTCTTTGAGTCACTCTGGAAACATTAAGACATTATATTATAAGAGAAAAGTAAATGGTGACCTCTGTCTACCCCATATATATACATACATACATATGTATGCAGTATCCTTTGGTGGTGTATTTATGTATATATATTATGTGTTTATAGAAGTGCAACTTTGGATATTTTAGTCAGTATTTATTTCAAACACATTAGTTTAGGTAACATTAGTATACCACAGGCTAGACTAATAATACAATATCCACAGTTGCAGTTGTCTGCAGGAGATTACCATGTGTGATAAGACCAGACACATTAGTTTAGGTAACATTAGTATACCACAGGCTAGACTAATAATACAATATCCACAGTTGCAGTTGTCTGCAGGAGATTACCATGTGTGATAAGACCACCCATTGCTATACCCTAATCTTTAGGAAATCACAATATTGTATATTATTGAAAGGTTTACAAAAAAGAGATAAATATTGCAAACACATTACACCATTTTATTTCCCATGTGCTTCTGCTATTAACTAATGATATATCTATTACTCCATACTTAGTGAAATGGTCTTACTCAAGCAGTAAATATTCCACTGTATGGGTGAGTACAGAATATGGTCGCAATAGTTTTGGCACTGCTATGTGTAAATCAGCGGCTGAGCGACAATAGCTCTTCACTAACTGTCTCTTGGAGTCCACCACTTCTAGTACATGCACTAACTTAGAAGTCTCCCGCCTACAAAAGAATGGATCATGAAAAGAGCATTACTTACTTATTTTTTCCATTAACAGAAGCCGAATGGATAAACAAGGTGCGGTTTAATATGTTCATTTTAATTTGTTTTTAAGTAAATTTAAAAGTTATTTTTCATAACAGTCCCATAAATAGTCTGATTAAGGTTATTGAGGAATTAATTTGGACAGCAACGTTTGTTAAATTATCCACCACGAAATCAGGATAAATACTAAGGTTTATACATTATAGGTTATAAATAGCAATGTAACGTTCAATAAGTGTATTAAACTAAGTTGTATTACTGACAGCTTTAGAACAACAATTAAATTGAATGGCCCGAAACCTAGGGATCACAGAAATAAGGAGCTACAGTATAAGTTTATTAAATACAATATTCCTAACTCAAGGAGAAAAAACACCTACAGTTTTATTTCTTCTTCAGGACACATAGAATAGCAGGTCCCAGCAATTTTGTCACTTTCTCTTTTACAATAATAATCAAAATATGAAGACATATTTACTTATATGGGAAAATTTATTTTACCCCTCGCATTTGTTTACGTTCGTTAAGTCATTGACAATTAAGAGTTGCTGCCGTAAAAAAAAATAGCTGAAGTAATAAAATATACCCGCCAATTATCTTAATTCAGGTTGTACTTATTAAAGGCTTCAATTTTATTTTCTAATAAAAGTTAATATATAGAAATCCAAGTTGTATTTATAGGCCTGCCAAGGATCACTACTAAAATAACCACGTGAAGTATATAAAGTATTCCATCAAAGTCTACAATAGTATATGTTATATATTCCATTAAATAATCATTTAGACAGACCACCCACAAACAAATATGGATGTGGACCTGTAAGTAGAAACTACTAATTAAATTGTTCCTGATTTGTTGTGTCTTGTGTTAAAGTAGGTGTAAACACTTGTTTATTATAAGTTTTACCTATTCAGCAATTAATGTATCTTTGTAAGCAGAACTTAAATAAAAATAGATTAGTTTTTAAGTCTTAACTTTGAAACCACTATAAAAATAAGTCGACTACCAAGAAAATTCTAAGGTGGCAACCTTAAAACTCTTTCATTTGGGTATTTTATGTAGGATCTGAATACCTTTACTTATTAGTTGCTCCTCACCAGCTCAATCGTTTATCCTTCTCGCCCATCCTGATCAGTCCACTAAAATACCTTAACCTACCCTTTTCAACCATCCTGTCCCTGGCATCGGTAACCACTTAACTTAAGGAGAACCTTATGCTTAATACCTAGCTAACTAAGTTGTTTTACATATCATTTACATACGACAGTAGAAACGACTTATATAGTTCTAGAATTTTTATAGCAATAGATAATTAATGCTATAGTTGAGATAAGCAATTCGCTTTTAAAACTACAACAAATATTATTTCTCAACAACGAGGGCCACGAGTCTTCCGGTGAAGGCCAATAACCAGATCACTACAATATTACTCACTATCTGCTGTCAAAGGTCGCGTCAGTACAAAACCGAGTTATCTCCCATTTTTCCTTCAGCCGCCATGAGTTTCAATTGTTTAGTGTGTTTGCTAACAATTTGTTCTCTCACTCTTGTGTCATGTAGGACGATATATTTGGAGATGAGCCCGCCCACAGACGAACAGGTCAGTATTAATTCAGTCGTAGTTTACAATATAGTAGCCTCTACTGTGTGTTAGAGTAAGTAGGTGAGAATTTATTGCAAAAATATTGGTTTAAAAATATTTACATATGTACACTCATTTCCTTTGTTATTGCATGTCCGCTCTATCGTTTCGTATCCTTCAAGTTAATATAATAAGTACGTAGTACAATATCCTTTCAACTATAAGCTTATTTCGTACTACAATAAATTAATATTTGTTTATGATTTTAATTTTTATAAATATATAAATAGAGCGAAGGATCTTGGACTTCCACCTTTAGCTGGACCAACACTTTTTCAGTGTTCGGGGCCGTTGGATTTTGCTACGACAGTTTTAAAGTTTCTTTATTATTTTATGTCGAAGTTAATATACTCTACACGTGACACACATTTTATTATTCTAGATGATTTTACGAACTAAAGTGAGTACATATTTAACTGAAGCCTGAATATGGTATGGACCAGCCCGTTTAAGGAAAATGGTTAATTAAAATAACTTTTTTATGAATAAGTAACATTAAAACAAGATACACAAAACAGTTTTCAGAAAAATAACTTAAAAGACAATTAACGATTTATGAGAACGGTGGTACGTACGATTGCAATACCATTAACAGATGCTGTTTGCGTTCACAGACAGCATTTCTGAAGAAGTATGGCTATCTCCGTGAGTTCAAGGTGCCAGGTTCCGATGCGGGCTACAGTCTTAATGACATATCCGAAGCGCTAAAGAAGATGCAAGCCTTTGCCGGTATTCTGGAGACGGGGATGCTCGACGCTGAGACGAAACAGGTTTGACCAAGATGTTTGAATTTTAAGCCGAAGCCTATGTTAAACCGTTTATGACCAACAGCTGTGATGTTAACGTGCTAATGTATTTTCTCTACTGACAACGAAATAAATGCCACCATTTACAACTACCCTCATTGATTTCGTGTTTTACAAATAGTTTACGTATCCGGAGTTTTTTGGTAGGTATGTGTCTATTTATTAATACGCAATCATTGCGAGTACATTGATACTTGTATGTGCTGTTGTTTCTTATTTTTTTATAAACATTCTGATGTTCTGGTCTACGGGTTACAGACAATATGTTTTATCTTATTTTGATACTTACAATCTCTGTTTAAATACTAGTCCATGTTTACCATTTTAAGATGACTTGAAATTAAAATCCCCGTGATCTTTCCTGCCAGGCCAGGAATCGATCGTTCATAATAGCTCGCTACTTTAAAAGAAATTTCAAAGAGGTTAAGTGATGATTTGGAATTATTAAACATTGTGTTAATTTAAAAAAAATGTTTAATCTTGTTCAAATGAAGAATCATTAGTAAAAGGAAATATAAATATCTTATTATGATGATAGGATCTTAGATTTACAAAGTTTTGATAGAAGTATGATAGATTCACCCACATAATGATCTTGCAGTAACCAGCTAAACAAGAAGGTACGTGGGCGTGTAAATCCTTACCATACTTAAATGGTCCCATAAAAAAATAGACTTCGAGCCTTTAAGTTTTATTGTTTATATGTTATTGTGGCTAAAAAAGGCTTATTGTTTTACACACATTTAAATATGGCAAGATGTAGATAAAACAACTCGTGTCATCAACAGACGTTTTTGTTACGAGACTTCCTAAAAAGGACTGTCATGTTTTTAGAGTACATGTATTTTTGCTGTGAGTTTCATTATTCCACCACCACTACTAAATGCCTGAACAGTAATTCATGCATTTACTTCATCCCAAATCATAATAATTACCTTGCATTTTATTTACCTGCTTAAGAAGGAGGGTTATGTTTTCGGATTTTTATATATACATATGTTTGTATTATGTTTCTTTCTCATGACTTGCACCTAGAACTAGATTTGGATTTCGACATGTAAATGTCGAACGTCAGCAAAAACAAGAGAGGAAGATAATAAAGCAGTCGGGTTTACTTTTTTTAGTAAAACTTGTTTAAAACGTCGGCGCGGTATGGCGCTATGAGGTATCTATATTATCTCAATCGCTTTCTTGAACAATGGTTCATATTCGATACTTCGGTATGCAGCGTATAGCTTTAGACTTAAATCCCGTTTTCTCCTGATACTTTCACCAGAAAAGATAATGTCTCCGAAACTAAAGTTTACAATATACACGATACCGTTTAAAATGGCAAATGGCATGCCACTATAAAGGTCTGCGATTTATGTTTGAGTGCTGCTCGCGACTGTCTATGGCGTAAATATTAAGATTAAGATTAAATTGGTATATTCTATCAGTTCGACATATTTGTGCGAGCGCACAAACATGTCGAACCTGTATTAGCCTGTATCGATTATTCCAACCTAAGTAACCAATTAACCAATTAGTCTACTGTACCTGTACCATAGCACCCGGTCCTCCGTATTCTCCATCTAATTTATGCCACCTACCTAGATTTAACTTTAGTAGGCAAGAAAAATAAACCATTTCTGTTTCTGTTATAGTACGATGTTTAAATTATATCACTGCTTTTAGCTATTCAAGAAACGGCGCTGTGGCGTTAGAGATTTAGGGCCGGAGAACACACACGCAGCGAGAAGGCGCCGATACGTTTTACAGCAAGGATGGACAAAACGCTCTATATCTTACAGGTACGAGATTATTAGCTATATCACAGCCCCCCCTCATCGTATTCTTAAGGGTTCGTCTAACTTAGAAGCTCTGCAGACCTTGCTTCATTGCAAGAATGACTCTGTAGCGTACATAATGTAGTGTAGTAAAGCAACACCCCAACCTTGATCGCTGAAAATATGTAAAAATGAATATGAATAACAAATACGAATCGTAATTTTATTGACTCGTTGGCTTTATTTTATTGTTACTAATGTATGCGACCGACGACAGAAGTGATCTGAACTGAACTGACCTAAAATAGATTGACACCGTTCTTTTATACTAGAGTCCAGTGTTGTTATCGCTCGCTACATTCCTGTTGTTCCTGTCACTTGACCTACATTCGGCTTACAAGAGGACGATAAGGTTGGGGTGTTGCTTTACTATACTACATTATGTTCGCTACAACTCCATAAATAGCAACAGTTAAAATACTCTCCCCACCTACGTGATGTGTTACGAGTTCGATTCCTACAGGGAAATTAACTTCAGGGATCCCTAAATTTATTATGAACTTTGTTGTTGTTTGTGGCCGTTATAAATATTTGTAACACATTATTTTTATTTATTTATTATAAAATAAGTGATTAAGAATGAATGAATGAATCACACACACACACACATAAATCGTTGCTAGTGCGGGCATCGTCCTTTGCTTATACATGCATGCTCAAGCATATTATTGCCGTCATCAAGGCATTGTTTGACCATGTATGGTCATTGTTTGACCATGTATTATTATTATTACCATATACATGTACCATGTATTATATATTAGAGATGATTTTACTTCTCGCCGCCTCGGCAATCTTGAAGGTAGGGATCTCTCCATCTTATGGCTACGTGTAGACTGCGACGACCATCCCCGCATCTACCTATGCCTCTACAGGTCCCATAGCGGTGATACCGAAACGGACCGACTCATCGACCACGTCCAAATGGCTACAGACTCAGTGCTCCAGCAGGTCCCATCCGCAGAGATTGTGATTTTTGGCGACTTTAACGCCCATCACGCCGAATGGCTTGGTTCGCGCAAAACCGATCATGCGAGAAGATCTGTTCACGATTTCGAATTGGCATATGGCTTGACGCAGCTGGTAACAACGCCTACGCGAATCCCAGATGCAGAAAGCCACGTGCCTTCACTGTTGGATCTTCTGCTGACCTAACATCCTGAAGGCTACAAAGTATCCGTTGAGGCCCCTCTTGGCTCTTCGGACCATTGCCTGATTAGGAGTATGGTGCCACTCGTTCTCTCGCTGCGGCCGCGAGTTACAGGCAGTCGCCGCGTATGGCACTATAGGTCAGCAGACTGGGATGGAATGAGAACATTCTTTGCATCCTACCCATGGAGGCAGGTTTGCTTCTCGCCGGATGATCCCAATGTCGTTGCTGACTCTGTCGCGGATGTTGTGCTTCAGGGTATGGAACTTTTCATTCCATTCTCCCTGATTCCCACAGGTGGCAAGTCCCAGCCTTGGTTTGGTCGAACCTGCAAAGCGGCGTCCCGCCGAAAGCAGGAATGTTACCAAGCATGGGCTAATGCAGCGACAGCACGGGATGTAAAGACCAGCACATTAAAGAAGCAATTTAACTTTGCCTCCAGGTCCCTCAAAAGAGTAATTGCTGGGGCGAAGTCGGCTCACATCGGCAGAATTGGCGAGAGACTAGTTAGTCTCCCCTCCGGAATTCGTGCATTCTGGTCTCTTGCCAAAGCTGTCCAGGGGAACTTTTGTAAGCCATCCCTTCCACCTCTGCGCATAGGAGATAATTCGTTGGCCCACGACGCTAAAGAAAAAGCCGATCTTCTGGGCAAACTCTTTGCGTCCAACTCGACCCTGGACGACGGGGGAAACGCACCGCCGACCATACCACAGTGCGAGACCCGCATGCCGGAAGTCCGGTTTACACAAAGGGCAGTGCGTAAAGCGCTTCTTTCCCTCGACGTTCATAAGTCGAGTGGGCCCAATAGAATCTCTCCTATCGTGCTGAAGACGTGTGCTCCAGAGTTAGCACCGGTTTTAACGCGTCTTTATCGGCTTTCCTACTCTTTTGGCGTAGTCCCGAACTCATGGAAGACAGCTCTAGTGCACCCAATCCCTAAAAAAGGAGAGCGCTCGGATCCGTCCAACTACAGACCCATAGCCATCACCTCCTTGTTCTCCAAGATAATGGAATCCGTTGTTAACTGCCAGCTCCTCCGGTACTTAGAAGACCACCAGCTCCTCAATGATCGACAATACGGCTTCCGTCAGGGTCGTTCAGCTGGTGATCTTCTCGTATACTTGACTCACCGGTGGGCACAGGCGATCGAGACCAAGGGGGAAGCGTTGGCCGTTAGTTTGGACGTGGCGAAGACCTTCGATCGGGTCTGGCACAAAGCGCTCCTTGCGAAGCTTCCTTCCTATGGGCTTCCCGAGAAACTGTGCAATTGGCTCACCAGTTTTCTTACAGACAGAAGCATCAAGGTCGTTGTTGACGGTGCATGCTCCGACTCCAAGTCTGTTAATTCTGGTGTCCCACAAGGCTGTGTGCTATCACCCACGCTGTTTATTCTGCATATCAACGACATGCTGCAGATTAGCAGCATCCATTGCTATGCAGACGATAGCACGAGTGATGCCCTTTACACCGGCCGCGCTAACATTTCTCGGGTAAACGTCATCGAAAGCCGATCCAAACTTGTGTCTGAAATCGAAACTTCTTTATCAAAAGTTTCAGATTGGGGTCGACTTAACCTAGTCCAATTTAACCCCACGAAGACACAGGTTTGCGCGTTCACCGCTAAAAAGATGCCATTGGTCGTATCACCTCAATTTGAGTGCACTTCCCTAACTGCATCAGCCAGTATCGGAATTCTTGGCGTCGATATATCAAGTCCAGTTTCGCGGTCACTTAGAGAGCAAGGCCATATTAGCCTCGAAGAAGCTTGGTGTGCTAAACAGATCGAGACAGTATTTTACTCCAGCCCACCCCCTGCAACTTTATAAGGCGCAGGTTCGGCCACACATGGAATACTGTTCTCATCTCTATGCAGGTGCACCCCAGTACCAACTTCTCCCTCTTGACCGCATTCAACGGAGAGCGACTCGCATCATCGACTGCCAAGATATTTCTGATCGACTTGACACCTTGGCGTTGCGTAGAGATGTAGCTTCACTCTGCATCCTCTATCGCTTGTATCATGGGGAGTGTTCAGAGGAATTGTTCGGACTTATACCGGCTGCTGGTTTCCGCCATCGTTCTACGCGACAAAATATCCATCCCCATCACCTGGACGATTGGCACTCCACCACTGTGCGCTTCTCCAGAAGCTTTTTGCCTCGCACAACCAGCTTATGGAACAAATTGTCGCCTGCCGTATTTCCGAACCGATACGACCTTCAAACCTTCAAGAAAAGAGCGTACTCCTACCTAAAAGGCCGGCAACGCACTTGTGACTCTTGAGTTGCGGGTTTCCATGGGCGGCGGTAGTCACTTACCATCAGGTGACCCGTCTGCTCGTTTGCCCCCTATCGCATAAAAAAAAAAAAAATGTATGGTCACATGGTCAAACAATGCCTGGATGACGGCAATATATATACTGTCTTATAAGAGATGAAGATCGGGAAGAGATTAAGAAATGGAGTTTCCCTGTTCTACTCCAGCGAGAATGCAAACCACATGGCTATGCACATTATTGTAACTTTGTTTCAATATAGAGTAATGAACGGCTCAAGTACGCTAGGCAAGGCGCGAGTTGAGGAGCTGATTGCTGATGGTCTGGCGGTGTGGGCACCTCACGGCAAGTTAAACTTTCACAAGAAGGAAGATGAGGGACGCGCTGATATCCAGATCTCTTTTGCCGCAGGATCTCATGGCGATGGGTGAGCTTCATCCTTAATTATCACTGTCAAATTATCCATGATATATTGTACCATGTTACGCTTTGACTCTGCATTTTTTTAATATAACATAATTTATTGACATCTGGCAATATAATCGAATGACATGCCTGTTGGTCTAGTGGTTAGTGATCCTAACTGCTTATGCAACGTCGTGGGTTCGATTCCCACATATGAAAGCAAAGAATAAATTAGCTATTCCCATCATCATTCTAGGTTCCCCTTTGACGGGCCAGGGCGCGTGGTAGCGCATGCGTTTCCTCCGCCTCACGGGGCAATGCATTTCGACGATGACGAGATTTGGGGGGACAATCCTGATGAAGACGATGATGACGTCACTGACTTCTTTGCGGTAGCAGTACACGAGATAGGACACGCATTAGGGATGGCACACTCAAATGTTAAGACGTCTGTTATGTACCCCTACTATCAGGTGCCTGTAGAGCGCCTCTATACGGATGATATTCTCGGCATGCAGGAATTGTATTGTAAGTTGTGTGTGAATTTGTTTTGTATTTTTTTTATAATATGGTACCCTGCTTATTTAGTAGTTTTAAATTAGGAATAGTCTAATTGATGCTCTCTTAGCTACACAAGACAATTGTATGAAGTTGTCTACAGAATACCACGGTGGTGGACGTTGAGCATCACCACGGTAGAGAAACAATTTGAGAAAAAATGTATAGATCACTACCGCGTTACTACTACTACCACACTATAACTAAAGATTCGTTGTCCTGTTATTTACCAAAACATATGTGACATAGGGTATAATATTTTGAGATAAAGACGACACGAAAAAAAAGTTAATAATGCCGTTGGGTTTTATATTTATTTTACAATTATTTTTTATCAGTTAATATTTCCACTCATAAATATTTCCTCACAAACAAATATTTACTTTAGTGACTTACGACAATCCTGATTTGACGGCACTCAAGTCACTTCTTTCTCACTTCATGAGCGGTGATGACCGACGGTTGGTTTTACAAGGCGATATAAAAATATTTTTATATACTGTTTTCTTCTCTCGAAAAACTTGATAGTGAAGGAATCTTTGCGTTGAATTTACAAGCGAGAGTCCATAAACGGCTAATAATAATAATGAGCGGTGATATCACACTTTTTAATAAAAATTTGAGAGGCTAAAATGTTTGCTCTACAAACGACAATATAATTTCAGTAAATGAAAAACCAGAAGAAGAGGCAGAAGAAGAGAAGATATCAGAAGAGGTAACAGAAAGCCCGGCGGTATCGCACTCTTCGCTGGTGCCGGGGTTCACGATGCCCAACAGTGAGGAAGCCGACGAAAATTACATTCCGGACTTGTGCATGGCCAACTACGACACGCTACAAGTTCTACAGGGCAAAATCTTTGTATTTGAGGAAGAGGTAAAATAAAAAACAGCTATTAACATATGCAACTGAGGAGTTATTTCATCCACCTGTAGTAGGGGAGTCAAGGGGTAATTCGGGAATAACCAGAGTCAACAGTGGTTGCTTTATCCAAGTCATCAGATTTAGAAAATATTTCAAGATAAACGTCTGATTACGGGTCAGTACATCTAGGACATCAAGATGAACCTAACTAAAAACTAAAAAATCTAACTCTCGAATATATCAAAACTTTGAGTGATATGCATATATATACATACATATTCTATTGCCGTTCAAAAAAAAATTGGTTGTCTGTAAAGTCTGTTTACGGACGATAGTTTAACGTGACAACGTCATAACCAAACATTGATGAAATGTTCGGACACATAGGCCAATCGAGAGGAAGAGAGATAGATGCGGCGCAAGCGTACAATGAGCGTAACGGGACAATGAGTCATCGTTTTTCTTGCGTGCAGCCGGCATTTATTAGACGTCAATAGTAGTCATATATATAAAAAAATATTTATTATTTTACATTTTTAAGAAGCCGCGAAGAAGTCTACGTATTTCAATCGGAGATTCTATCGGGTTCACTGAACATCTCGATATCTGATCTATATATATATCGAATTAATTTTGCCTAGCTCCATACATACATCACACTTACTTAGTCGAAGGGGTAAGCAGAGGAGTCTCAAACACTCTTGCCGACCGTGTTTTTTTGTCCCTATTCTAGTTTAGCGAGAACCAAGACATACACCTCCTATTAACGTCCAACGGTAGATCCATATTTAGCATTGTGAGATATAATGTGCAATAGTTTGAACAAAATTAGTTCATTTATCCTATAACTCACTTAACTTGGTGTTCTAACTTATTACGAGTTAAAAAGCCGCAGTGCGTTAGTAGTGCTGTCATTGATAATAAATATCATTTCGTGACTGTTAATAAATATTGTAAAAACAAATGTTATCTTTTGTTTATAGTGGGTTTGGCTCCTCCGCGATAAACACAAGATCGAAGATGGGTACCCGCAGTTGTTCCACGATGTGTTTAGAGGTCTTCCTGCTGACGTGACTATGATCAAGACTATTTACGAGAAACTAAATGGAAACATCGTCATTTTCTCAGGTAAAATAAAGGTTATAAAGAAGTTGTTATAGTAAAAGATTCTTACGTTTTCTTGCACCTGAATGTAAAAATCAAACTGCGAAAGGGGGTCACTTTTGACAGTCTGTAACAGTCAATAGTTCGAATCTACTGGAACGATTCAGTTTAAAGATCAATTCCTGTGACCCAACGAACCCATTTAATGTCAATCCCGTTAACAAAAAGTTATTAGTTGACTCTTCTGGACATTTCAGAACGCAATTTCTGGGAGTTCGACCCCTCCTTCCAAATGGTCCGTCCAGGCTCCATATCAGAATATCTAATACCCGACGATGTCTCCGAGCTGACGTCAGTGTTTGTATCCAATTACAACAACAAAACGTATCTGATAGAAGAGGAGAGATTCTGGCGATTTGACGAGGGTAACATGAGTATGGACGGAGGGTACCCGAAGGATATGTCCGCGTGGAGAAACGTCCCTTATCCTGTTAATGCGGCCATTGTGTGGAGAGGAGGTAAGGATATAAATAACGTCCAATCTTGTTATCTTCTATATATAAGAGATTTCCACCGATATATTGACTCATCACGATATCTCTGGAACCATAAAGTGTAGAGACTTGAAATTTGGTAGGAATATTCCTTTCGCCGAGTAGAGGTCAGCTAAGAACGGATTTTACGATCCTACCCACAAGGGTGTTGCGGGGGTGTCAACAGGTGTGCTAGTTATTAATATAAGTAGTGACCAGTTTTTTGGGTCATTGGAATTAATTTTAGTAAACAAAAACTGTTTTTAAGACGTCAGAGAGTCATTGCTGCACAAACTAAAAATACTATACACCACACATACTCAAACAATATCTTAAGGAATACCTAAGTCTGTACAAGAACTCAATAATTAAAACAAAAGAAAAATCTTTAATTCTTAAATTATTTAACATGCTCAGGCAAGAATGGGCCGGTTCGACCTGTGCAATACCACGGCCTTACAGAAAACCAGTTTTGATGTAACGTTTCCCCGAAATGAGTGATGTTCCCGGAGACCCAACTTCCTCTCTCCCCTCTTTTCTTTTCCTTTCCCCGCATCCCCACTCCCTTTCACCCTCAAAGACGGGCAGCGCACTTACGACTCTGAGTTGCAGGTATTCATAGACGGCGGTTATCACTTACCATCAGATGATCGACGTCTGTACGTTTGTCCTCCTATAGTATATAAAAAAACAAAAGTATAGTTGGATTATATTTTTAAAACCAAATTTTTAAGCTCCTTATTTTGATACTTCACTGGGAATTTGAGAATACAACTTACATTTTGACACTAAAACTGTACCACATTAATTTTTATAATCGCAGGTCGATAGACGAATCTAACGTCAAATGAGTTAACCCGTTTAGTAGTTACTGAAGGACATACATACAAGTGAGACACAGCCCTTGTTTTCATCGCCGGAGTTGGATCAAAACAGGGTTTATATTGATAACAAATATTATTGATGCAACTTAATCGTTTTCTTACTACATAGTAAGAAAACTATTAAGATATCACATGATATAAAAAAACTGAAGTTATGTATTACAGTCTAATTATGTATTATTTATATTTTCAGACACTTTCTTCTTCCAAGGTCCTCGGTACTGGCGGTTCGACAACGCGCTGGTGGAGGCTCACAGGTACTACCCGCTGCCCACGGCACCGATCTGGTTCAAGTGCGATGAATCACCCGAAATGAACCGCTACATCACTAACGACGGACCGTAAATTGTGTTAAATTAAACATAACTGTAAATAGTGGATTTATAACCATATCTAAATAATATTAAATAAGTAATACTATAAATAATAAAATCATTTGTTAGATATAAAAGTGATGACACTTGTTGGTCATTGTGTGTTCTTAGAATACAATACAATTTAGTACAACATACTAGTACATTTCTAGCACCTTCCTGTTCATAAGCTCCATCTGTCGGAAGAGCCATACACGTATCATGGCGAAAATCATTCCTGCTTAAGTTAATTTACGATTTTATAAAGAATGCATACATACATCGCACCTGTATCCCTAAGGGGTAGACGGAGGTGTATTTTGCCTATTAGTATTTTGTCCCACTAGCGTTATAGGGGGCAAGCCTACTGCCATTAACCGGGTACTTAAAATATATAAATTTCAAGATTTTAATATATTTTTTTTTTGTATAAATGATGTATAACATTTGTGAAAATAAAGAATTGAATAATAATAATACTACCCATGACTATACCTCCTATGGGGTAACCAGTCTTATCAAACGTCAACACTACAAACCACAATTTAGTCCCATTAACATAACAAGGGGTAAGCTTACGGCGCCATCCGGGCAATTTATATATATTATATTGTACGATAGAGAACACTAATTGAATTCTTATCCTTTAGTCACCTTTTACAACACCCACGGGAAGAGACGGGTGACTAGTAAGCTACCAAGTAGGAGTCGTTAAAACTAATAAAAGTATAGAAACAATACACAAAAATAATTAAAATATATCACTTTATTAGAGTTCAAAATGACATAAAATAAAAATACATAGATATAACAAAGAGCTGAGAAGCCAAATGATGTGTGGTCTGGAATGTTGCAGGGCTCTAGACAATAACAATAATACTGTACCATTTTATTTCAACATTGTAACAATCATATTTCAATACAATTCACACATATTTTTGATAACAATCTTATTTAAGGATTTGTACTATAAGAGTTAAAAGCAAAATAAACACGCGAAAAGCACCGAAAGTTGTTCATACAGACATTTTATGTCTTATCACACGTGAGATAGAAAATATCGTCCTATAAAATGTAAAAAAATAAAAATGAGTTACCAAGTTCATTTCACAGAATAACAAAAGGTGGGTAGATTTAAAATATCAATGCAACACTGTTGTATTAAACGGTATGAGAATACTATTTTACAACACTGAAAATGTGTTATCTTGACTTGAATTGCTCCCTGATTTATTATCAACTAGAAGATTCTAAGAAAGAGATAGAAACAGCGACCGCATAACAGAAAGAGACAAGAGCCTGTTCTGTCATGCGACGGAGTGTATTGTCTCATCTAGTCAATTATAATCTGTAGCTCAGTGGTTGGTTTGTAAAACACTGGTATAATAAAGTACGTACAACGACTACATATCGATATATCGACATCCACTAAACACCAAGACTATCCAAAGGAAAATATAAGTACAAAAACAATCACTGGAAAATAGTAATGTATAGCTTCATCTATAAAATATCTATGAATCAGTGATATGAAATCGATATCGAACTGAAATTTGCTGATAGAATTAAACCGCTTTATAGTGAAGATGTTTTAGTGTGCAGGGCATATGGTGGACATAATCCCCGTTTAAAGAAATAATAGTTCATTTCTATAACAGGCTGAAAGAAGACCAATGACTCGTGTTATGTTTGCGACGTAGCTACAACACTTTCTGTATCGTTAATGTTTAGTAGCGCAGTTTATAGGAGGGGGGGGGGGGGGGAATGCTGCTTTTTTGCAGTGTTAACAAATAAAAATAATTATGATTTATCTTTTGACTTACATAAAAGTTATTGCCCATTTTCCGCAAGCATTGGAAACGAATTTAAGTATTCATTATTACTATATGTTCATGTTTATAGAAATCGGCTTAAAGATTATAGGGACGATAGGCGATTGTGTTTCGTTATGAGGTCACTGTATGTGCTGTGATGAGTTAGTGAGGGGCTAGGGATGAGTGAGAGAAATATTTAGCTACAGCAGGAGGCAGGGTTGGGGTCCTTGCCGGAGCGCTTGGTGATGTTGAGGCGAGTGAACTCCTCGGCAACTGTCGGGTGGATGCCCACCGTGTTCATCAGCTGTTCCATTGTGATGCCACATCTGGAAATATTAAAAATATAATTTAAGTTCTGTTTTGAAAGAAAAGTATTAAGAGAAGTACAAATTGTGCAGCTTTAGTAGTAGTACCCCTGTGGTCACACTACCTACAACTAATTAATTTAATTAGTATTAATTTTGTATCGCGAAGAACTTTACAAACATTTACATAACGGAAGCAAAGAGCACGCAAACCCAGAACAACAATTTGAGGACTGTACAGTGTTTTCCCGTGTGGGTATCGAACCCACAACACTCGGCGCGGCAACGGCGAGGTGACCACTTAAGCCATTCGTACAGTCGATAAAGTTAGAATGGCATACACAATATACTAATGTCTTGGAAAAGGAGGATCATTCAACCAGACGACGTGATCAGATGGTGTCCACGTACATTGCGGGGGCAGGCGTTAGATATGATCCGGTCGATCGAATCCAACACACGGTCCCACCGAAAACCCCTGTGGGATGAGGCTTAAGGGAAAAAGTGAAGGATAAAGACCCTTTTCTTCTACGTATACGAATAGGGGGAGTCAAGCAAGAGAGACTAACTTGATAGCGGCGGCGAAGCCCTGTATGACCTCCCCGGCGTGCGGCCCCACGAAGTGCAGTCCGAGGATCTTCTGCGGCGACTCGCGCAGCGCCACCGCCTTCAGGTAGCAGTTCTTGATGTTGCGCTGCGGGATGAAGAACTCCGTCGGCTTGTAGTACGCATGGTAGATCTCCAGGTTCTCCGCGCCGTACCTGCAAACGATAACAGAATTCAGTCAACTATAGGTATTGCATTGCAGAGTGAGTGAGGGTACCGCAGACCCAACTTCCCATCTCCTCATTCTTAC
This sequence comes from Tyria jacobaeae, assembly GCA_947561695.1. NCBI lineage: Eukaryota > Metazoa > Arthropoda > Insecta > Lepidoptera > Erebidae > Tyria > Tyria jacobaeae. The sequence goes on along the minus strand of OX387217.1, from coordinate 20,758,669 downwards.
TCTTCAGAACACTCAACTGCCACTACAGGATAGGCTTAGGATACTGGGTATGGACATCTGTCGGGATCTCAATCCGCGTGATTACATCGAGAGCGTCACTAAGGCGGCCTCGCGGAAGCTCTGTGTATTGAACAAGGTGAGACGGTTCTTCTCGCCCGAGCATCTGTGTCTTTTATATAAGACCCAGGTTCGCTCCTGCGTGGAGTACTGCTCTCATCTTTGGGATGGCTATGCGCAGTATCTGCTTGACGCTCTTGATCGGTTGCAGCGACGCGCAGTCCGTATTATAGACTGTCCTGAGGTCACCCAGTCTCTTGAGCCCCTGCAGTTGCGAAGAGATGTCGCCTCTATGGCAGTTCTCTATCGCCTACATCACGAGGAGTGTTCTGACGAGCTCTTCCAATTGGTCCCACCTTCTCCCTTCCTCTACAGGACTACACGTGCTGGCCTGAGGAGTCACAGTTTGCGAGTCGAAGATATGCGATCCCGAACGAAACGGTTTGGCTCTTCTTTCCTGTGCCGATCAGTGAAAGCCTGGAATTCCCTACCAGCGCACGTGTTTCCTTCCCAATTTGATCCCGGGTCTTTTAAGCGGGGCGTGAAAAAGCATCTCACCTGGCCGCCATAGTGTGGGTCACCATGCTGCATTGACTAGACATACAATGAGGATGGTGGCCACCACTCTTGGACTCCATTTATTGCTTACCATCAGGCAAAGTGGAGTCATTATGGTCGTCATTATACAAATTAAAAAAAAAAGGGGCGGGGGGGGGGCGCGAGCTCTTACGACTCTTAAGTGGCAGGTATCTACGGGCGGAGGTTGTCAGTTATCATCAGGTGATATGTCTGTTCGTCTGTCCCCTTCTATCATAAAATAAATCATCATTGTAAAACAGTTTCATTCACAACAGTCAAATAAAAAAGCTAATTCAATCAGAATTCCTAGAGGTCAAGTCAAAAGTCAGGTCAAGTAAGGTCAGGTTCCTTGTATTTAGTTGCAGGTCTTAGTGTAGTTAACATTTTTGTTGATAGATAGCGTTACTCTCGGGAAAATTATATCGCGCTATCGTTTCGTTCCTGGAACCACTTATAAGGTAACATCGTCTGTTGGTTGACTATGATAATAAATACATACTTTAAGTATATATTTCATTACGCGGCGCATAGAAGCTGATAAGGATTGTGATAAAACACTTAGTATTGCCAAATGTTATTCAATATCCAGATTATTCAGTTGATAAATAACTCTACAAACTTCTCACAGAGGGAGAGCAATCAAAGCACAAATAATGGGCAACTCGTAAATTTTAGATGAGGATGAGGAAGTACCTCATTTGAGGTGAGGATTTGTTTGACACGTGAGCGGCGGTCATGTTTTCAACTCACACGCAGCACGCCTCAAATAAGTGAGACGAGCGCGAGGTCCGGCCTCAGCGCAGATGTTAAGTCTTATTGTCGTTCCTCTCACACACATCATTATCTTTCACTCACAAGGTTTAAATAAGCACCTAAATAAACAAAATATGACACTCAATTACGTACTCGTAAATGTATAATAATAGGTATGTAATATTTATTGCTTTTAAATTCGTGTTATGATTTTTATGTTTCTACATTATCTAAATAATTTACACGTTCATACTATTTCATAATTCATCATTTCGAGCGATACTCAAGTAATGCCTAAAATTAATTGTCAACATTATACAATCCGTGACAACTAATTGCGGATGACTCAAATTTTCGTCCAGTGTGGGAGTCGAAAAGTCACTAACCACTAGACAGTGTATCTCACCTGCTGGTGGCGACCTCTTCACTGAGCCCCACGGCCCCGTACTCCAGCGGCGTGAAGACAGTGGTGGCGATGTTGTCGTAGTCCATCTGCTGCGAGCTGCCGCCGAACATGCGGCGTGCCAGCAGGCGGCCGGCGTGGATCGCCACCGGCGTCAGCTCCGGCCGGTCCTCTAGCACGTCGCCCACCGCGTATATGTGCGGCACGTTCGTCTGCTCAGTGGCAGCTGCGATCTTGCCGTTAGATGTTACACACTGGAATAGAACAATATACTTCTATTTATTTATGCATATGTATGTGTGCATTGATATCAAAGGCAACATAATAATAATTTGACACATCTAACACATGGCCGTATGATCCTAAACTAAGCAGTTTGTATTAGTTTTTTTTTTCACTGGACTTAATTCCTGTCAATCTAATATACACGCACAAAAAACACTCAGACAACAACAATTTAAAGTTGTAACAATGTTTTACAACAAGTGCTGGGTTGTGTTCCCGTGTGGGGATCGAACCCACAATACTTCTAGCATAGTGCCATCCGTACATAGTAACCAGACTACTGATAAATATACTTATAGATTTATAAATACATATATACTATAGATAGAATAAATTAGTATAAACTCTTTCGTGAGTTACATTCATATTTATTTAAATATACGGCTCTACTCACGTGTGTATTTCGAGGATTCAGGACTAGTTTGTGTATTTCGAAGATTCAGGACTAGTTTCGGTACCGACGCTACCCGACGGAATACCTTTTACGACGACTTACTCTTTGAGAAAGGTCTCCCGTCGGGAACAAAACTATTCGGGCAACCCCGAAATACACACGTGAGTAAAACAGTATATTTAAATACTTACAATAAAAGGTAGTGATCCTCAGCTTTTGTTATTCCTATGTGGTATCACTAACCTCGAGACCACCAGGCGTATAGTGTGTATTTAACAATAATCAGTCGAGTTTCACCACATCGCGAAACTACTAGATTAGTCTTCACATGGAACATGATTTGTAACTTCAATAGTAGTATTATTATATATATTATTGCATAGTCCTTTCTAGATACGAAGAAACCCCCAATAGACCGGTAAATCACCAACAATATATCATATGTATAAATATTACCAGATAAAAAATAAACTCTTTTTATTTCTTTTATTATAAAGAGAGACAGGCGAACAGAAGGAAGTGACAACTGCCGTCCATTGATACTTGCAACTCGAGAGTAGTAAGTGCGCTGCCCGCAGATGAGAGGGGCGATGAGGGGGGGGGGAGGATAAGAGGAGGGGAGTGAAGGAAGGGAAAGGAGGAGTTGGGCCGGTAATACAATGAAAGCAGTTTGTCTACCGGTTTTCTCGTAAGTATAATTTTATTCTTACAATTTAACTATTAAGGCATATACTTACATTGACGCCTGCTGCTTCCAAATTAAGTTGCTTGGTGAGTGCGTACCGGCCTGTTGCTATCAATACTGTGTCAAATATATCCTCGTTTCTACAACAAATTAACGTTATTGTAAGACAACATCTAGAAGATAAACAGTTACCCAAAACTCAGTAGTTACAGCCAGTTTAGTACTGAGGACTGGCAACGCCAAATTATATAGCAGTAAGATATGAAAACGTTAATAGGCAAAAAAAAAAATCTTTATTTCGTTTTTGTTCCATATTGTTAGAAAATGTTATAGTTATCTTATCTATCGTTCTATCTGTTATATTCTATCGTTTTCAAAGGTTTGCATAGCTGCCAATTGCAACGCCTATTTACCTAAAAATACTTATGCTTTTAAAATCACTTACTCTTGTTGTGTCTCCGTGTTCAGCCAGCGCACTTTCAACTTGCCAGTTTCTTGTTTCGCCACAGACAGTGGGATGCACTTGTGACAGAACTTGACGCCTCTCTCTTCCATCTCATTGGTGACCATCCGCGCCATCTGTTGGTCGAACCCGCGCAACGGCACAGAACGTACCAACACTGTAGCCGGATAGCCCATAGAGTTCAAAAAGCCCGCGCACTCTAGACCGATGTCTGTTTATGGCTAAGGTTCTTATTGTATATTTTCATCTAACTAATCATTTATACATATTGGCTGGAATATAATATTTTTTGTTTTTTTTTTTTTTTTATATTAGCCTACCATAGTGACTCCACTTTGCCTGATGGAAAGCAATAGGTGGAGTCAAAGAGTGGTGGTCACCATCCTCATTGCATATCTAGTCAATGCAGCATGGTGACCCACACTATGGCGGCTTGGTGAGATGCTTTTTCACGCCCCGCTTAAAAGACCCGGGATCATAGTGGGAAGGAAACACGTGCGCTGGTAGAGAATTCCAGGCTTTTACCGATCGGCACAAGAAAGAAGAGCCAAACCGTTTAGTTCGGGTACGTATATTTTCGACGCACAAACGGTGACTCCTCAGGCCAGCACGTGTAGTCCTGTAGAGGAAGGGAGAAGGTGGGACCAATTGGAAGAGCTCATCAGAACACTCCCCGTGATGTAGGCGATAGAGGACTGCCATAGAGGCGACATCTCTTCGCAACTGCAGAGGCTCAAGAGACTGGGTGATCTCAGGACAGTCGATAATGCGGACTGCGCGCCGCTGCAACCGATCGAGAGCGTCAAGCAGACACTGCGCATAGCCGTCCCAGAGATGAGAGCAGTACTCCACACAGGAGCGAACCTGGGTCTTGTACAAAAGACACAGTTGCTCGGGCGAGAAGAACCGTCTCACCTTGTTCAAAACGCCGAGCTTACGCGAGGCCGCCTTAGTGACACTCTCGATGTAATCGAGATCCCGGCAAATATCCATACCCAGAATACTAAGCCTATCCTGCAGTAGCAGTTGAGTGCTCTGAAGAGTAGGAAGGGGAAGGAATGGAGATTTTTTGTTAGAGAACACACACGCTTGTGTTTTCTTGGCGCTGAACTCGACCAGATTCTCACAGCCCCATTGGGAAATGCGGCTCAAGACCCGGTCGAGCTCAGCGACAAGCTCCTGTCGTTTTTCCTCAACGTCTGCCAGCTTGGCAGTAGGATGCCCGAAATATCGCCCGTGCACTGTACTGTCGTCTGCATAACAATGTATATTGCCAAGGGTTAACATGTCATTGATATGCAGAAGAAACAGCGTAGGCGATAGGACGGAGCCCTGAGGTACACCAGCGCTTACCTCGTGGAAGTCTGAGGCCGCGCCGTCGCAGAGAACCCTAATGCGGCGCTTTTCGAGGAAGGCAGCAACCCAGTTGCAGAGTTTAGGTGGCAGACCAAATGCAGGAGGTTTGGAGAGAAGCGAGCGGTGCCACACCCTATCGAAGGCCTTGGCAATGTCGAGGCTGATGGCCAAGGACTCCCCATGCCTATCCATAGCCTCACCCCAAAGGTGTGTGACGCACGCTAGAAGATCACCCGTGGATCGGTTCGGCCGAAAACCATATTGCCGATCATTTAACAAGAAGTGATCCTCTAGGTGGCGGATTAGTTGGGTGTTGATGATCCGCTCGAACACCTTACAGAGTATGGAAGTGACGGCTATAGGTCGGTAATTGGCTGGATCGGAGCGGTCGCCTTTTTTGGGAATGGGGTGAACATTCGCTTCTCTGAAGGCCTCCGGAACAATTCCTGAGGAATAGGACAGGCGATACAAGCGCGTTAGTACGGGAGACAACTCAGGTGCACAGTTCTTAAGAACCACCGCCGGAATACCATCGGGTCCACTGGCTTTCCGGACATCGAGTGACCGAAGCTCCGCACGGACATCCTTCTGCCGGATGCGAATATCCCGCATTGCGGAGTCGCAGGACGCAATGGTGGGCGTGTGCGCGCAACGGTCATCGATTCGGGACTTAGCCGCAAAGAGGTCAGCTAGTAGATTCGCTTTCTCTTGCGGCTCGTGGGCCAGTGATCCGTCAGGGTAGTTCAACGGCGGCAGCGAAGGTTGGCAATAGTTGGACTGCACGGCTTTGGCCAATCGCCAAAACTTACGGCTACCCGTAGGGTACGCGACGAGTTCTTGACCAAACCGTGCAATGCGCTGGGCATCTGCTCTGATGTAAGCCCTCTTGCATTCCCTAGTGGCTCTGTTTAGTGCTGCTTTTAGGCGATCAATGTCTGGGCCACAATGTGCGCGGGCCCTGATCCATGCGCGGTAGGCCGACTGCTTTTGAGCAACGGCCCGGATGCACTCGCGATTGAACCAGGGACGGGTCTTCGTGCTGGCGACTTCACTGTAGGGGATATAATACTCCATACCGACAGTGATTTCGTCAGTCACGGCAGACACACTTTGCGACAGATCCCTATCTTTAAAGCAGCGTTGAGCCCACGGGATGGATGCAAAATATTCCTCCCGCATTCCATCCCAGTCTGCTGACGAGTATTGCCATAACCGCCGCCTTGTTACCACAGGTCGTGGAGGCGTAACAAGAGGCACTGAGGTCGACACCAGGCAGTGGTCGGAGGATCCCAGAGGGGCGAGAACCGATACGCTGTACTGCGCTGGGTGATTCGTCAGCAGTAGGTCCAGCAAAGAGGGCGCTTGACCCATTATGTCTGGTATCCTGGTGGGCTGGAGTACCAGTTGGGTAAGGTCATGCGTGAGAGCAAATGCGTGGGCAGTTCGACCAGCGTGGTCAGTTTTGGAAGATCCCAGCCAGGACTCATGGTGGGCGTTAAAATCTCCCAAAAACACCAGTTCGGCGGTCGGAAACTGCTCCTGCGCTTTATCCGCTGCTTGACTCAGGTGGTCAAAGAGTCGAGTTGTCTCGGAGTCTCCGGAATGGGAGCGATAGAGGCACACGTAAATCCGGCTCGTAGTGCCAAAATCCACGTGGAGCCAAAGGATGATATAATACAACTTAAAAGATATACTAGGTTATATTTCGCTACAATGTTCAATATACAATAAGTTGAAATTGTGAGAAAAAGAATATAACATTAACTATATTAATATAATATATATGTATTTTCCCTATAAGTATACCCATTAAATAACCAATAATGACAGCAAAATATCATATCAATTTCAACATTAATGGCTATCCACAAAGTAGCTGCAAAATAACGAACTTCAAGTATTATAGGATTACTTGTTATATTATTGGTTTGCAAGCAGAAATCAAACATAATAGCATAAATAAATAAAATATACAATGGAAATAAAAAAGGATACATCCAGCGCCAACAATCAGCGTCTTGCCAGGCTCATGTCCCAAACTGAAAATATCATCACTGCTGATGCAGTATTCCAGAGCGCCAGGGATCTCCGGGTAATGCGGCCTGCCTCCCACAGCGATCAGTATGTTCTTCGCCGTCAGCTCCTTCTTCGAGCCATTCTTTAGCGTGGCTATAATGGTGTGAGGATCTTTGAACTCTCCCAAGCCATTGATGTAATCGATTTTCTTATCTCTAAGGTCTACTCTTGTGACCCAGTTGACTGATTTGATATGATTCTGCACAGATTCTGTGAGCGCGGGCCAGTGGATCTTTACATCTGATAATGCCGGTACTTGCCAACCATAAGCGGTGGCTTCCTGCAATAATTATATGGCAACATACAGACAAGTGTCACGTAGATTATTAAATATAACAAAAAAAAATATGAAATTTTATTTTCATTTTTAGAAAATATAAAAACAGATTGCGCAAGATGTTATTTTGTTCTCGACCATATAAATTATTGATCTTGATACTAGGTCGAGCATTGTGTCTCCTTCCATCTTTAAATAACTTTGGATTATTCTTGGCTCCTTTGCTTTTTGAGTCAGCTTAAAAAAAGGCTATAGAATGTTTACACCAACTATAAACACTGTAGTAACATCAAAATGTTGGCTCAATTGTTGGGTGATATAATGAATGTATATTATTGGGCCAACGTGGCACAAGATAATGTTGCTTTAAAATAATTATTTAATAATAATGGACCGCTAGGTTAGGCGTTAGCTAAAATTGTATTCTACATCAGTAGAGTTATGCCCCGAGTTTTTATAATTAACGAAGAGTATCCTCGACTTCTCTTTCAGTAACTGGCGAATTACCTGGCGAATAGGGTGACTAAATAAAATACGAAAAATCACTATATTGTTCTTTCAGTACTTTAAAAATTTTATGCGTTTTCTATATTTTTTTAGCTAGTATCGATAGTGTTTACGTTCCTAAGTGAATTATACATGCATAGATATAGGAGGCCGCTGACGTCTTTCAGCTGGCGTCCTCCTTAACTACCTCGAAATCAATAGTCTATAGTGCTATTACTATTGATTAAAAGTGTCAGTAGAACTAACTATGAATACTGGAAACTTATTGATAATCTCGGCTTCAATTCAAGTCTCAAGATGATCTCATATAAATGGACATGAGCACACAAAGAAACTATTTGAACTTTTTTAAACTGAGTAAGCATTAACAGTCGTGGTTCATCCAAACACAACAATAACATAAATGCTCCTTATGCTGACATCAGCGACCCACCAGGAATGATCACTTCGCCTGGGATTCTCCCTTTGTGTATTGTGTATTTTTTGGGTTTCGTGGCAAAACCATGCTTATAAACGTTCGAAATGCATGTGCAAAAGCAACTATGCCTCTTTTTTTATGCGATAGGGGCAAACGAGCAGACGGGTCACCTGATGGTAAGTGACTACCGCCGCCCATGGACACCCGCAACTCAAGAGTCACAAGTGCGTTGCCGTAGGAGTACGTTCTTTTCTTGAAGGTTTGAAGGTCGTATCGGTTCGGAAATACGGCAGGCGACAATTTGTTCCATAAGCTGGTTGTGCGAGGCAAAAAGCTTGCAGTTATTAGGATAGTATATGAATAATAACAGTAATATTAAAACATCGCTTTACAATAATGTAACACGGTAAGTGTTATCACGGTATATGTATCTATTAATCTCACTATAAAAATACACTTTAATACATTCATATGACACTAACTTCTAATGTCAAATCTACTTGAAACGGTCATAAAGTCATAATTAATGTATGCTATTGATCGAGGCACAAAGCTGTTATAAAGTTATTGAACTTCACCTTGGCCTTTCCTCCAACAAGCTTGGAGGTGAAGTCATATTCAACTACAATTCATAGCTTATCCAACCTTGAAATTACCAACCGCCGAACATTTTTCGTATAGATATAATTAAGCAAGGCTGTTGCTTTGAAACAAAGTAGTAATTTTGGATCTTATGGGACATATTCACCTTCTAGACCTAAACTAAGTACTATAGTGTATTCTGCGAGTCACAGAATACCATGTACCAATAGTACTTGGGGGAAAGGGAGGAAAGGGAACGGGAGAGCTGAAGCTCGTACTCTGGCGTCCCGCAGAATACGCACCAGTTACCGGGGAGAATAAAACGATCTCCGGCCTCCATGAGTGCTTAACTGAGGGCGAGAGGACTAGGCTATCCGTCGCCCTAGCAGAAGCAGGCCTAAGACGGTGGCGCGAAATGTTCCGCGTGCGCCTCTCTAAATCAGAGATTGGGTCGCACCATAGTGAGGTCACCTTGTTCAACAGGCGGCCAAGTCTGCCAAGGTTATACAGTTTTCATACATACATACAAGTAGCTGTACCACGCACCCCTCACATGTAAATACATACTCTTAATATTGGGACACACTCAGATCAATAAAGACCGGTGCGATACCAGGGCCTCACAGAAAACCGGTTGTGAAGTAATGCTTACGTTGCATTTCTCCGAAATGAGTGAGGTTTCCGGAGGCCCACTTCCCCATATAGTCTTTCCCCTCCCATCATCCCCCTCTACTCTTTCCCATCTCCGCATTCCCCCATCCCTCATCACCTTCAAAGGCGGGGAGCGCACTTACGACTCTTGAGTTGTACATAAATCGTCAATGGACGGCGGTTGTTACCTACCATCAGGTGACCCATCTGTTCGTCTGTCACCTTTATTATATAAAAAAAATGACATACACGAAAGTGAATTCTTGTAAATCTAATAATAGTCGAGGCCATACACTCACGCCTATATCCGCGTAGAGGTAGGCAGGGGCTTATGAAACGCCCACATTTTGTGCTAAGGTGTGACGAGGTGCTTCTTTGCCAACTAGATTTTACGGTAAGATCAAAAACTTGCTCGCTGGAAGCAGTTTATGTATTATTGCAATATTAGTGCATAGACTTACGACTGACATTATCATTTACTCAGCTTTAGTTATATAGCTCAAATTACTCTTTCCAACCGAGATGTTAGCAGCGGTAGCAATGAATTTGCCTTTTTAATTATTCGGTTAACAATGACATATTGCTAAAACGATACAATCAACGTAAATAGACAACCGACTTCAATACGTCTGTCATAAAATTTAAGACATGGTTTTCTCGTGGATACCACTGTCAGAACTGGACCAAATTGATATGGGACCACACGGGAAGCACCAGCTTGGAAATAAAAAAAACATCAAACTCGGTTCACCTAGTCGAAAGTTCTGAGGTAACAAAGAAATACAGTCGAATTGGGAACCTCTTCCTTTTTGAAGTCGGTTGAAAATTATTCGTAATTTTCCTGGTATCCTGTGATCAAATCCTGATTTAGTTACAAGATACCACCGCAGGACTTATACACTTTTATATAAAATAGAAACATAAAAATCTGATGATAATTAGCGGAGAAATCGTTCAGTACATCGCATAACATAAAAAAAAACAAATACATACGAATATAGAACCTCAAATTTTAATGAAGTCGTTTAAAAATCAGCTGACGTACAAAAACATTTTATACATGTCAACTTAGAAATACAAGTTAGATTATATAACTGAAAAGGGAACACCTTTGGGAATAAAATATAGGGATACCCATCCATTAATCACTGATTACATACATATATGGATGAATTGGAAGCCCGAGCAAGTTAGGGTCGCATAAATATACCAAACTCGAACTAGTTATTGACGAGAAGTACATAATAACTATTATGTTTTTACAAACCTTTTTTTTTAAAGTCGTAAAATGGAGGCCTATATTTTAAGTTGAATCTCTAGCAATACATAGCTGAGAATTGCATTCAATTCCATGTAGTAGTTTATACGTGATTTGGTACAAACATACAGACCGATAGAAATTCTAAAACTTTTGTTTTGGTTTCTGGTGCTCTGGTTTCTTCAATAATGTAAAGTCATCAGCTGGCTACAATTTTATTATACACATGTATGTATAGATAATTGTAGGAGTTACTTTGACACTCAAATTTAATGTCTAGGACAATATTACAAAGTTGGAATACCAACTATGGCGCACCGCCATTTTGTTAAGAGTTAGAATGTCTTACTCAAATCCACGTCACATCTACATATTACGTAGTTATTAAAATCATTGTTCGTGAGGCAATACGTTGATGCAAAGACCTCACATTTACAATTCCCCATCAATTACAATTTTTAGTGTACCTATAAATGTATCATTAGGTAAGATTACTTTATGTCCGAATAAAAACTCACATTGTTACCAGAATATTAGCGTGATAATATTTGTTGCCTATGATTATTTAAATAATGATTTGCTTCGGCAGAATAAAATTAACAGCGAGCAGGCAAGTTGTCGCCGAGAGGGCTCGGACTTGAGGACTAGAGGCCTCAGCAACTTACTTATAAGTATGCGATCCTGACCTGCTTCAGCTACTTCTTACACTCCCCAATTTATCTGCGTAAACAGTACCCTACTAACTACGAACGTGTTCCCTTTCAATACACTCCTGATTTTTTTAGCTAATTTAAGTGCCCGGATGACAACGTCTTGCCCCGTAAGTGGCCCTATACTATAATCAGCAAAAATGTTGGGCATATATAAGTTTTCCTGTCAATCGCGATGTCCACTCTGTATTACAATACTTTAATAAATTATATATTGCAACAGAGTTTAGTGAGGACTCGTCGTCCGCATCTATTATTATAAAACTACAGTTACAGTACAGTCGCATGCTTGATAATATTTCCTCAATTGTAGAGTACTTACATTAGTTATTATTATGGTAACTGTTGTTAGTTCTCACGTACGCGTAGTCACTGTAGGTACATGTGAAACTGTTATTTTATATGATAAATATCTAGAACATAACATCAGTCTACAACTCTGTATGCGAAGTATGACTGGAGTGCGAAGTACTCAGTGTACTTGCACTGAAAAAAAGGGGGAGACGATCACAAATATATGTATAGACCAAATGTTTACAACGAACTTTGGAGACGTACACACGGCTGTTCTGAAATAAAAGATTGCTGACCACTTTATAACTGCTGTATTTTAATACTTAACTTGAACATGCAGCGGACACCATGTAGATATAAAAATATTATAGACAATAAGAAATTTCAGTGGGCATAAAAAAAAATACTGCGAGACCTCACAATTAAAAATACCTTGTGATATATTAATTTTCATTGTAAATACTTTCAATTACGTATATAACTCGAGTACAAAAAAAGTGTAATGGATAAATAAGAGTATGAAGTACATGTCACAAAAGAAGGAAGAACTGATGAAATTATGTATCCAAGATAAGAGCGATAGGTCTAAAACTACTACTGTAGAACAAATACCGAAACATAGCAAATAAATGAAACTTGGAATCATCATCAGTATAATAAAAAAGAGACATCTGCTAACTACAATAATTAAAAAAAAAAAGTTTGGGAAACAATAAATATAGTTTCTGGAAAAATCTGTAATGCAATGGATGACATAATGACTAATCACTTTACAGTAGACTTAACTTCAGTATGGAATTCATTTGCCCACGGTTTCGATAAAAACATTAAAAATGACGTACACATTAGTAATGCAGTATTAGTATTACACCAATACTCTTACAAATTAGAATCAGACTTTATCTATGAGATTAAAACGCGCCAGTAATTATATAATATTTTAAATACTGCTGTAGATAAATAGTAAAAAGAGGCCAGGTATAGACATTAGACGTTAGGGACTTACTTATATATTATATAATTATATTCTCTTTATTGTTTCAACATCTCGACTTTTGTCGGTTTTATAGATACCCCGTCCCGTAACCTACGGGAAAAAGGATATTTATGTCCCTATTATTGTTCAAAAATTAATAAAGTTAATTATAAACGGTATGTATGAATAAATATATAAAAATTGAATGTGTAGTTTCGTTGTATGAGAGGAACCTAACTAGTGTGTATCTGTCGTGTGGTGTGTGTCAGGCGCTGCCCTTCTCCTTCCCCGTCCTCGTCCTCTTCCCCTTCCTCTTGCCCGTAGAGTGTTCAATGTCTGATGTCTGTCCAGTGTATGAGATATGTTCAGAGGGTCCTGTATGTCTGATGATTGCGATATGTTTGACGATTGATGCGGGTCCTGTGAGTCCTGTGACTTCTGCATGTTTTGCAATTCCTGGGTGTTTTGTGAGTGTTGGTCCTGCATGTTGTGTATGAATACCGTATCTCCCAAAACTTTACTGAGTATGGTTACTGTGTGTATGGCTGCTTGTTTTTGAAGAATGGTAATGTCAATGGTGGTTTCTAATTTATCTATGTATTTCTTAATGTTTTTGGCAACTATTCCCGTTGCGCCTATAACTATTGGAATGACAGTCGTTTGTGTATTCCACAGACGGGTGACTTCATTTTTGAGTAGGTGGTATTTGCTCAATTTCTCAATTTCCTTAGCGCCTATATTGTAGTCGGATGGCACAGTGATGTCTATTAAAAATGTTTTATTGCTGGTTTTATCGATATATATAAGGTCAGGTCTATTGTGCGTTACGGTGATATCTGTTTGTACGGGCATTTCCCAAAGGATTTTAGTGGATTCATTTTCTTTAACTTGTGGTTGTGTAAGTGTTTCTTTCCACCAAAGGTCAGAGACTTCTATTTTGTGTTTTTTGGCCAGACACCAGTAGACGTATTGGACAAGGTTATTATGACGTTTAACATAATAGGTCCCCGCCAGTTTTTCGCATCCCGATATGATATGCTGAGTGGTTTCGTCCTTGCAGGCACATAGGCGACATTTTCCGTCTACTGGTTCTTTCAGTATATCGCGCTGATGCTGTCGGGTCATGATGGCTTGGTCTTGTATGGCAAATATTGATGATTCTAATTTGGGAGATATATGCTGTTTCTTAATCCATTTAAACGAAAGTTCTGCATCTACGTTGGCTTGATCAAGTACTTTATGCGGAAACTGCCCGTGTAACTGTTTACTTCTCCACACTGCATTGTGTGTTTTAGTTATAGCTTTTTTAATTTCTTCATCTGTGTGTGTGTTATCCACTGGTAAATGTAGTTCGTCTTCTATTTCTTGTGCTTCCTTAATTATGGAGTATTTACCTTTATGTGAGTCGTGTTGTACTATTGCTCGAATAAGATGATCCCCTTCTGCTTTTAAGTATTGCTTATATTTAACTATCTGTGTTTTATACATATACTCTACGTTTATAAGACCCCTTCCTCCTTCTGTCAACGGTAAGTATAGTCGCTTTACTTCTGCTTTTTGCTGATGTGCCTTGTTTAATGTTAAAAGTTTTCTTGTTTTTACATCTATTTTCTTAAGATCACTGATTTTGTAATTAATAACACCAAATGAATAGAGTAGTACCGGAATAGCATATGTATTTATACCTTTTACTATTGAGCGTGAATTGAGATGTGTATTTAGTAGCTTTTTTATCCTTTTGAGATATTCATTTGTTATTTGATCCCTAATTATACTATGTTCTATCTTTCCTGATTCATGTACTCCTAAATATTTATATCGATCTCCTATTGCCAGTTGTTGAAACATCTCTCCGCTTAATAGAATATGGCCTTCTCCTATTGCACTACTCCTATGCCCTGAGCTAATATGTATTACATTACATTTATCTAACCCGAATCTCATCCCTATGTCTTCTGTAAATATTTCTACACTGTCTAATAATATTTTCAAGTTACTTCTATTGTTTGCATAGACTTTAAGGTCATCCATGTAAAGTAAATGATTTATCCAGAAACTATTTTTAAGTTTATATCCTTTCATTTCGTATTTATTCAGTACAAATGATATAGGGTTAGTAGCTAAACAAAACAATAACGGTGAAAGGGAGTCACCTTGGAAAATGCCGCGTTTAACAGAAATCCGTTCAGTAGTTATTGAAGTTTGGGAGCCACGGGCTGTCATGATCACCCCCCACGAAGGCATAACCAGCTGAAGGAACCTTTTTATGATATATGGACATTTATAGACATCAAGTACTTTTAGAAGCCATTCATGCGATACGCTGTCAAAGGCTTTTTGATAGTCTATCCACGCCATGCTTAGGTTCTTTTGGGATTGGTGTGCATCCTCTAATATAGCTTTGTTAACCATAAGGTGATCCTTACATCCCCTGGCACCACGTCGACATCCCCGTTGTTCTACCGCCATTATGTTGTTTTCATCACAGTGGCTATACAGTAAGTTGGCTAATACGGACGTTAATAATTTATAAATACTTGGTAAGCATGCTATCGGTCTCCAATTTCTCGGTTCTTCTGTATTTTTATTTTTAGGAATTAATATGACCTTGCCTGTAGTAAACCATTCTTCTAATGGTTCTGTACCTGCAACTATATTTGTAAATAATGAACTTAGATATGGGTGGACACTGGTTAGATATTTCAAGTAATAATTTTGTATTTTATCTATTCCTGGTGCTTTCCAATTTTGCAGTTTTCTTATGGCAGTTTTAACTTGATCTTCTGTAATTTCTTCTGTATTAATTGTATTTACCTCTCCAGACGCCATTTCTACCTCCTTAATCCACTTAGCTTCAGTGTTGTATGCTGTAGGGTTTGATAATATTGAAGACCAAAATTCCTCCACTCCTTCTCTACTTGGTATTTTAATATCTTTGCCAGCATTCGTCTTGCCCAAAGTTTTGTAAAATCTGTGTTGGTTTTCCTTAAATAAACTATTTTGTTCTTTTCTACTATTAATATCATCATATCGTTTCATTCTACCTGCCAGTGCTTTTATTTTTTGCTTAAGTGTTTCTGCTGTATTTCGTTGCTCATTTTCATTTTGTATGTTATATTTACTGTATAGCCTTTCTTTGATATTCCTCATTCTTCGTGTAGAAATCCCTCTTTCTATTTCTATTAACTGACCTAATTCTTTTCTAAATTTTTCAATTTTAATTCTTATTCTCTTTTTCCACGGTGGATCGCATTTTGGTTTTATAGTGTGTGTGGGTGTGTATGGTGTTTGATTATTGTTTATTATTAGAGTTTTAGCGGATGCATAAATTATATTATTTATTTCGCGTAGACTAGTGTTAGTAACTAATAGGTTAGGTAGATAACTGTCAAGAGTGTGTAGATTTTGGATGAATTGTTTATTTATTTTAGCTTTTGGGAGCAGTAAGCGTTCTGTAAGTGGAGTCTCTTTTGTTTCGGCTAATATTTGAAGGTAGTGTAATACTAATGGGTCCTGATCCTCGTTTACATCTATGTTGTTTGTCAACTGGTCTATTGTTTCTGCTTGTTCTGAAGAGTATTGTGCATGTAGTATGTTTTCTTGTGTACTCTGTATAGGTAATGGTGTTTCATGTCGTTCTTGGGTTGCATATGAAATATGGTCAGAGTTCTCAGTAGAAATGGTTCCTTCTGCTTGTTTTTGTATAAGATCTAGTAACTCTTGTGATATGACATTCTGTTTTATTACCCTGCGAGCTTGATTGGACAAAGTGTTACCATTAAACTTATGAATTTTATCGTTATTAGGGTTCCTCTCTATAAAAAGTGTCTGCAATCGTCCTATGTATCCTGCTCTTTCTGATCGTGCTTTAAAATAGCAAAACATTAATTCCTTTAATTCTGCTGTTGACCACTTTCTTCTTTTATCGTCGCTTATTACATTATTTGTGGTCGTTGTAGATGAGCCGACAGAGTCTATGGGCGTAACCCTACCCTGCAAAGCATCATCCATGCCCTCCCCTCCCCGTTGATCGGCTGTGACATTTTCGAGATCCCCGACTCTTGCCCGCCTGTTCAGCAAAGAGCCACTGGTGGTCCGTATGCTGTCACGTCCAGCACCAGCTCCAGACGTGCCCCGGCGATTGCCCCCGAGCAGCGGCCCTATACGTATTCCATTATTTAAATTCTCCATGTTGAATGGGTTACCTTTACCTCATTAGCCACGTAAGTTTTATAAGTACGCGTGTCCGCCCCCCGCGTGATCTGGTGTTCGATACGGACGCAAGGTAGGAATTTGGGGGGCCAAAATATTGGGGGGCTATATAATTATATTATATTATATAATTATATTATATTATATAATTATATTATATTATATTATTATATTATATTATATAATTACAGAGATCATACCAGAAATCACTTCATTAACGCATGCCTTTCCACGTCCCCGTACTCTGGTTACTGATAATAGGAATAATCAGATCTATTCATAAAACGGTAGCTATATTAATGTGAATAATTATAGACCAATTACTATCTTATCCTGTATCGATAAGATAGTTGAGAGGTATATCACTCTTGAAGTAACTAACCATGTAACAAAAAATAAAATCATATACGAAAATCAATAGGGGTACCGAAAAAGACGAACGTACATATCAATTACTATCATAATTTGTCAATGTGGTCAACCACCACCTCAATAACAGAATACAGGTGGTGATTGTTTTTATTGACTTCAGTAAGGCATTTGACACTAAATAATTCTACTCTATTTGATAAGCTTTCGCGAGCTGGTATACGGGGCCATCTGCTGGCTAGTTCCGGAGCTATCATAAGAACACAGTGGTTCGGCTAAAAGACTGCAGTAATAACCTTATCCCTACTGGCCAAGGCACGGCACAAGGATTGTTCATAGCCCCCACTGAGTACCTGTTTTATGTCAATGTGTGTGGAAGGGACATTAGTAAAGCACAGATAATGATGCAACGTAACTTTAATATTATGTGTATATAGGCTCACGACGGTGGCTTGGTTATCTGCGTATATGCCACCGTCGTCAGCCCAAAAGTCAAAACAAAAATAATGCACAAACGTTCTCCACATATGAAAGCCAACCAACAATATCTGCACATGATCACCTATATTTACACAATAACTATCAATTATGTACATGTTCAGCACTAGAGTTAAGTCTCACAACTTATGGTATAATAATAGATCAACACCTCAGTTGCTTACCTCATATTGAATGTGTGTAATAAACTAAGATCTATTAGGGTTCAAGCGCTTAGAGACTCTGTTATAGAACAAGTACAACTAACATTGAACATGTGTACAGGCTGCACCTGAGTATTCTTAAAACTATTACACCTAAAAAGCTATTGCAGGAAGCTAAGGATATTGATAGACAATCTGGAGTGATCTCTGTATTTGATAGATTTACTGTACAAATGGTATTAAACGAGCATCAAAACCTCAGAAATTTCTAAAGCAATGTCTAACGAAATACTACATGGGTGATAGTTAAAACTTTAAAATTAGAAATATGTAAATGACGGTTTGCTGTGAGTGAGTGTTTGATGAGTGATTTCACTAAGCACAAACCTTGCAAAGTTTTTATTAGTGTGTTCAGAATGTTTGATTGTGAAATTGTATGTGTATTAAACAATAAAAAACTTTTGAACGGGTTGAAGATATATAAGTAAAAATAAGAAAATAATAAATTTATGGTCTAACACAAAGACAGCTCAGGAGTTAGTTATGCGTTCCCCTAACCGTAACCCTAAAACTTGCAAAACTCCTCTGCCGTGCAAACAGAACCTTTAAAAACTACTGCAAATACTGATTGATCTGCAAATATAACATTAATTGACAGAGTCATACTGTACAATATTGTGATTGGCAAAATATAGGCGGTTGATGAGGCCCTGCCTACCCCTTTGGAGATACAGGCCGAAGTGTATGTACATGTCTAAATATAAAATGAATTACACTCTCTCCTACTGTAATAGACCGACAGCAACCTGATGTCCTACTGCTGACTTGAAAACATAAATTAATATTGTGGTTGACAAATAAATAATTCAAGAACTCATCTGGAAATGATTCATGGATGCTACGAATTTAACTTACACAAGAAGGAAAACCAGCAACGATACTGACACATTCCTACTAGATTGGGATTACCTACAAAATACTAGCTGTTTGCTGCGACTTCATTCAACATCGCATCGCATGAAATCAGTACTTAGTGTAGTCTTTTTGCGTTTTAGGTATAGAGGCACGCCTAATTTGAACAATTATTAGTCTGCTATAAAATTGAAATTGGAACCCTTTTTTGCCTCTGCAATGTTTATTTTTATGGTTATCTCTATACAAAATTCCGGAAATACATTCCGATTGGTATAACGGATTATTCGTTAAAGCATAACAGACAGACAAAGAGAGAGAGATTGAGAGTGAGAGAGGAGATAGTAGAGAGTGAGAGAGGAGATAGTAGAGAGTGAGAGAGGAGATAGTAGAGAGAGAGAAGAGAGAGTAGAGAGAGAGAAGATATAGTAGAGAGAGAGAAGAGAGAGTAAAGAGAGAAGAGAGAAGCGGAAGTTACTTTTGCATTTATAATATTAGTATGAATAGTTCAAATGCAGCTACACTTGTAGGTATTATGGCTTTAATAAAATTGTTCTTATATGTGTGTTATGTATAGCTGTTCACCACTAAAGAAATACGTTAACATTGCAATGGAACATTACCTACATTTTGTTCAATAAATACCTAACATTTAAAAACTAAGCTATACCGCAGTTAGAACTCCATTAATTTTTTTCACATGAAATAGTGGACAGAGGAGACGGGTCACCTGATGGTAAGTGACTACTACCGCCTATGGACACCTGCAACTGCAACTTAAAAGTCGCAAGTCGCATCTGTCGCTACGCTAGTGGATGCAACAGTTTCATGATGAAAAGGGAAATGGTATAATATGGAAACAAGGATAATACAGTAGATGTCCACTATCTGACAAGGGGACAAGGTAATGCTTTTTGCTTAGTTTTACCTGCTGCTCCTTTACGTACATATACACTTCAATTGCTGAAATTAGAAAAGTCTAAAATTCGTTTTGAAATCTTATACCCTTAGTCACTCACTATTAAGATGACACATTCAAACACCTCATACGTCGACACCCATTATGCCGTATATGCTATAGGCTGTTACAGAGATCTGTTTTTTAAACTATAGGGGGACAGACGAACGGCCGGTAACCTGATGGTAAGCGACAAACGCCGTCCTTGGACACTAGCAACTCAAGAGTCGTAAGTACGTTAATGAAGGATGGGGGGGAAAAGGATGAGGAGAGGGCCAGTTGGGCCTATAGAAACCTTACTAATTTCGGGGAAATACAAAGCAAGCGTTACTTCACAACCGGTTTTCTATGAGGCCGTGGTATCACATCGGTGGAGCCGGGCTATTCGTGCCTAAGTATGGCTCTCCCGCTGTTAGTCATGTAACAAACCTATATAACCATTAAAACATGCCTATACTACTTCATACATACATAAAAATAACGTTTTTGTGTCGGTGTTTTTCATATTATCAATTCAAAAACCAGCCGAGTGGTTCTCAGTGGAGATGAAACCAACTCTCTTCACGCTGGTGCAGAGCAAGGGTGTCGGAGTTTTATCTATCAGACATTAATATACATAGTCATGCAGCGAGCACTGAGATGAGATGAGCCCCTTATGCAGTGGTACTACATTATGATCCCCATAAAACTGGGCGGCCTAAGACGCCCCTGACTCCCCCTTCGGGGATATAGGTCATTGTATTTTGTATTAATTTTCTGTATTACCGATAACTTTCATATTGCCGACTCTTTAAATCATTTGTATAGATAATTAATAGATACAAATGTAGATAAAATATACTAACGACCTGAACCTACTTCTCCTAAATATTATCAGTCAGTTACACGATATACTTTGTTCTTATCCTCAATTGGAACTGCACACTTAATACAACACGTTTTCGTGCTGTCTTCATCAGATAAGATTAAATCATTCTGACTGATTAAAGTCATTCAAAGTGAATCCATTCTCATTATATTGTTACTGTCGCAGTAGTAACTAGAAAAAAAGTACTTAAAATAGATAGACCTGACATTGAGGGTCTAAGATTGTTTTTTTAGTTGCTTTGGACACTTGTCACTAGTGATGGGTCGAGAGAACATTCTGGTAATAGAGAATATTCTCGGTAAAAAGGAATATTTTTGTTAAAAGAAAACTTCTTCCGTTTGTTTTTTAGTGCTCAAAGTAATGTTAAGCTTTTGTTAAACAATTAATTGTTTCTCAAAATAGGTTAAATTACAATATACTATTTTGAGAAACAATAAATTAAAACAAAAGGTTTAATTTATTGTTTCTTAAAATAGATTAACCTTTTGATAAACAACAAAAGGTTAACCTATTTTGAGAAACAATAAAAAACAAACGAAAAAGTTTACGTTTAACAAAAAAAAAAATCTCATTTTACAATCTCTCTCTCTCTCTCTCTTTCTCTACAATGGGAATTGTGATTACAGTTTTCAGTAATTAAGTTAATTTTACTTCATTTAAATAAAATTAATTGTATAAGCAATATCAGTAATATAAGGAAAACTAATATGGTGGGTCCCATATTAGTTTTCCTTCAGTATCTATAGTGTACAAACATCGGCCTGTTACATTTTGTTACATGTAACATATTAAAAACGAAAAATTCATATATAATTAGTTAACTGTCTGTAAATGATAGTGGGAATGAATGAGTGAGAGAAATGAGAATGAGAAAAAAACACGATTTGATCATAGGATACACATATAGGGAAATAACGAAGAAGTCTTGAAAATGGCAATTTTTACTATTTAACGTATTTGGCAAGGAATTGGGAAGGCGCATTGAAAGCAGTTATCTACTATTTTTAAAAAGCAATTTTAAAAAGTTGCTACATTTGCTATAGCATTTAATAGAAATACAATAATATTACATTGTCATCCAATTTACATATGCATGCAAAATGTTAGCTCAAACGGAATCCGGAGTGTCAAATTTAATTACCAGACTACGCAAAAAGGAAGGTTATGTTTTCGAGTGTTTGTGTATAGTAATGGTGTTTCTATGACAAGACCTAGAGCCTAGAATTTATCGATTTAGACATGTAAGGTGTCTTTTGATCATTTGACACAGGGTGACATAAAATTTCAAGATACATAGTCTGCGAAAAAAAACAAGGAAGGTAATTAAAATCGGATAGATAACGGCTAAGTAAAAATTTGTAAAAACTGTTAAGTTGTCATGCATGTCATTCGGACATCTCATCATTTTCTGACATCTTCGATATTCGTACACACTGCTATCACGCCCGTGTCGGGCAGTCTAAGTTCTCTGACTGCAAGATAAATACATATCTCTCTTTTTTAATATAAAACGTAATGAGACAAGCTAGATCCGATCTAGTACCTCACTGACTTAAGTGCCGATAAGATGATAACAGTAACATGATATCCTACACAAGTAAAGACTTTTTCTTATTGAAGTTTTAGTACCAACGTGCCATACGTCGTTTCTATTCCAATACGCTACTTTGATCCTCTACGACGTGTGCGTGAGACTTTATTCATTGTTTTTTCTGCTTAACTTATAATAGATTTCACACGCGTGCAGAATATCAGCAATAGTAGCATATCATAAACAAATAAAAAGCTATATAAAATTGTGAACAAAGGAATTATTATTTTTTATGACAGTGTAGCTGCTGTACTTTTCAGTCAAGACAATCACCAGAATTTATAAACAAAATGTTTCTCCCATATATTATTTATATAAATCTAATTTCTGATTTCATCGCTAGAGGACTCGTACTGCCCGGCATCAACCAGCTCGAGTTATAGGTATGCGACCCTGACTTCCTTGAGCTTTCTGCTTTTACTCCCCAAACCACCCGTGTATGCAATATCCTTTCAATAGACTCCAAATTTTAATCTAATTCCTGGATGGGCCTGGATGACGTTAATAGGCTTGCCCCTATTGCACAAGTCGGACTAAATTATATTCGGTAATATGTGGGCGTTAATGACAGCTCTGCCTACCCTTTCGGGGTTACAGGCGTGAGTGCATGTAAGTATGTATAAACTTCAATCAGCAATTTATTCTGCTGTCACTGTCATGGACTGTCATGGAAACATCAAATCTATCTATCTTCTATATATAAGATATTTCCACCGATATATTGACTCATCACGATATCTCTGGAATCATAAGGCGTAGAGACTTGAAATTTGGTAGGAATATTCCTTTCGCCGAGTAGAGGTCAGCTAAGAACGGATTTTACGAAATTCCACCCACAAGGGGTGTTGCGGGGGTGTCAACGGGTGTGCTAGGCTGATATATGGCGTTCAAACGTTAACGTTCGGTGATATGTCAAACCACGCAAATCTCTTTAATTTAGAATCTCCGTCATATAAAAAGTTTAATAACAGTTTGAACTGACTGAACTGCCAGTCTACGTTCTCCTAAAAATAATATTTATCGTACTTTTATTTGCTATTTGCATTTCAGTGGTAGGGCCATGCTTAGGCACGAATGGGCCGGCTCGACCGGTGCGATACCACGGCCTCACAGAAAACCGGTTGTGAAGTAACGCTTGCGTTGCATTTCCCCGAATTGAGTGAGGCTTCCGGAGGCCCAATTCCCCCGCCCCCCTTTTCTCTCCCCTCATCTCCTTTCTCCTTTTTTCCATCTCCTCATCCCTCCTCTCTTCTTTCCGCTCCCTGCATCCCCTATCCCTCATCACCCTCAAAGGCGGGCAGCGCAGCCCATGGACGGCAGTTGTCACTTACTATCAGGTGACCCGTCTGTTCGTCTGTCCTCCTAAGGTAAAAACAAAAAAACAAAAAAATTGTAGTTGACTGCAGTTGTTTTAGTGGTCACATCGCCAACACGCTTCCGCGCCTAGAGTTGTGGGTTTGATCCCTACACGTGACAACACTTTGTGGAATTCACAAATTGTTCTTCTGAGTCATGATGTTAATCCTAGTGCAGGAGTCGTCTCTTAAAAGAGAATGAAAAGAAAGTAGTAATGTACTATTCCCTTTTAAAACAAAAAATATTATTCGCCATGATGCACGAAATAAAAAAAACCTGCCAAATGTGAGTCGGACTCGCGCACGAAGGGTTCCGTAACATTATCTATAAAACGACAAAAAAATCACGTTTGTTGTATCGGAGCAGCTTCTTGAATATATGTTTTATTTTAATTATTTATTTTTAAAGTCAATATTTAAATGGCTCTAACTATTCTGTAATATTTAAAGCGTCTACCTGTTGTACCGTTATTATTATCAGGCAAAAAAGAACATAAAAAAACACGTTTGTTGTATGGGAGCCCCCTTAAATATTTATTTTATTGTTTTTTTAAGACTTTGTTGTTATAGCCGCGACAGAAATATGTTACATCATCTGTGAAAATTTCACCATTTCATGAAACAGTTGGCCACATCATGAAATATGATCATTTCATGAAATGGTAAAACATCATGAAGTGGTTTCTTCATGAAGTTTCAGTTCTATGATCTGGCAGCGATGTCTAAACGTCATTAGTATTCTATAAAAAATGTATTTACAATGGATTGTTTCTTGCAGTCGCAAGGATAGATATTTGAGATAAGTTTAAAAATTATTAATGGTAAATGGTATTTTTATTATTCTTATAGCTCTAAAACGCTTGGAGTGTCACTTGTGCTTTGCAGAAATCTCAAAAAATAGAGATATACAAATCGAAAAGAAATCAGTTTTACAGAGTTTTAATACCTAACTCTCTGTGCATGTTGTGGTATTGACTCAAAATATAAGACTACAATAACCATAAATTACCTCATTATGATGAAAAAAAAAAGTTATTACATCAGTTGAGTGTGATGTACTACATGTGCAAAACAATTACACTTGTGAAGTTGCAAGTGTTCATGGGGGGCGAAAGTCACTTAACATCAGATGACCCGTTTGCTCGTTTGTAGCTATACAATTAAAAAAAAAACGAAATTTGCTATTTAAAAAATAATGAAATTATACACAAATGTGAGAAATATCTACCTGTATATTGATTTTAAAGCATTTTTAACTTTTTTTTAGTTTAGCTAACCTCTTTCTCGAACTACCAGGTTCATCCCCGTGGCTACATAACTACTATAAATGAGTTTTACAGACTGAGCAGTGATAGGCAATATTGACTATTTTGAAAAGCATCAACATAAAAAAATAAAGGTTGAATTAACTACACTAACAACATTATTTGTGCAATTTTTCTATATTAGTGTAATTAAAAAGAAAAAACCCATAACCAAGAATAATCCAAATCACTTAAAGCCTTAGTTCAGAAAGGAAGTAGGATCCAAGGAATTTGGAAGGAGCCACGCCACATACCATTCTCTACAAAAAAACAAAAACTATTTAAAAACATTATAAAAATATACAAAATCTATGGTATGTCATCTTAACTTTCAATAGCAAAAAGGATTTAATAACATAGAAATTATTAAAAAAAATAATGACACTTACATGAATGCTCTCTCCAAGTAATGCAGCCTGATGCATTAGCTTCTTGGGTATACAGCCTACATTGACACAGGTGCCACCAAGCCCCCATTTGGTGCCCTGTGGTGAGGGTGTCACATAGTCAAGTACAGCGACACGCGCACCCAGGTTTACTGCCTCCTTCGCACACGCGAGCCCACCAGACCCACCACCAATGACTGCCAGGTCATAGTCGAAATTTCCATCTATAATGTGAACCATGAACCTATCAGACTCTGTCTTATACAAATTTGCATATTGGTATGGATAGCTTTTTAAAAATCTTGTTAGAAGCAATTGGTTGCAGAATTAACTGTAAGTGTAATATACTTTATATTTATTACATATCCAGTAAGTACCAACATTCATTACTACTATTATAAAACTCATAGTAAGGTCTCATTCTTTACTTGGGAACACATGGTTGTTGGTAGCATACAGCAATAAATAAAATGAATGCTTCTACATGACACTGATCTATAAAAAATATTGATGTGTAATGGGTCCACTGCCAAAATAGTCATATGTGTCCCAGAATATTCCACAAAGAGCTCATAGAGAATGTAAAGAAACAAGAACCAAAGTCGTGTGACAATTGTTCTTTAGGCACTGTTACTAAAAATAATTTGCTGTATGAACTACATGTTCACAAAACGGTTGTTTTAATAACTCACACTGATACTGAATGATATGTATGTACTAATAAATTATTTTATTAACATAAATTTGAATTTAAAATGTACAAATGTCTGCACAAGACAAACTAGAATATGAGGATGGTATATTTTTTTTTAAATAATATGAAAATAATTGTTAAATTGTTATACAGTGGTAGAGCCACGCTTAAGCATGAATGGGCTAGTTCGACCGATGCAAGACCATAGCCTCACAGAAAACCGGTTGTTAAGCGTTTGCTTTTGGTTTGAATTTAATGAGGTTTCCAGAGGCCTAACTCCCCCTCTCCCCTTTCCAATGTCCATATGTAAACTTTTTACTTCTAATTTTTTAGAAATAATGTAATGATGATAAGGGTATACACTTAAGTATTGATTAAGGTATTCAATTACATTTGTCAAAAGGTGACATGAATGTTAAAACTATTAAAAATTACTTTTCTGAAATCTGGTTACAATATTCTCAAATAAACAAGAAACTAGTGTAGAACAACAGTACAAATGTATGAAATAAACCATGCTAAAGGAAAATGTTGAAATAATAGGTTATTCTGCAACTAAATGCTTCCCTATTTTTATTTGCTTTTCCATTTCAAAGCAACAGTCACATGTACAGTGCAAACATAATATTTACTAATTGTTTTAAAACCCTTAGGCTCCCCAAGCAACCCAGTTCATGAAATTATCTATAAATAAATAGTACTTTAGTTTACTGGCATACCTTCCTTGGTATTATCAATAGGAGCAACCAACTGGGCCCTACGGCTACAACACAGCCAGGTCCCTGATGTTATCAAAAAATATGCATGAACCTCTAATCGCTAACTGAGATAAATATACTGTCGTTATCATATCAATATCATTTCTGTTAAGAAAAAAAATGAATTATCATTCCACCATCCCTAGGATATGTTTAATAGTCTATAGCAAAACCATCATAATAAACCTTTAAGGTAATAAAAGCTATGTTCTGAATGTCTTGTTGTATTTCTGCAAGAGCTTTTACATAATAAATTAAAAACTAGGTTGCTTTGCTTCAGTTTCTAGAGATTGTCTTAGAGGTTAGACTATTAACTTCATTTCAAGGTGAATACGCAGTCAATTACGGTTCACTACTTACTTTTGCTGAGAGTTCTACGGGCCAATATAACAACTCTGTCAGTAGATATTAACGGTTTTATAAAATTATTTATCCTTACAAAATTACTTATGATTGTCATTTTGACGTCAAATGTGACAGACTGAAATACTAGCACCAAATCTAGTAGAAAGAAGGGTAGCAAAAGATAAGTTTATTCAAACGTCAGAAGATAACCAAATTTAAGTGCAAAGATGAAGTCCTTGCTCATAACCGGTGCGAACAGGGGCCTAGGCCTCGGGATGGTGAAATATATACTTAAACAGGACAACCCGCACAAAATAATTGCAACATGCCGAAACGTCTCAAAGGTTTGTTATCCATTTCTGACTTACCAATAGGCGCCATCACTTCCTACTTTCTTAAATTTATCACTAGTTAAAAACGTAACACTCTGAGAACTCCTTAATTCAACAGCGCACTCAAATACGCGATGTTTCACGAACAAACACTATTCGTTTAAGAGGCATATAATGCTTTTTGTAGCTAACTAGTACAAGTGTGCGAAAGAGACAGCGTATGATTAACTCTAGTCTGACAGATTAGTGACGTCACCTTTGAGTACTAAAAAGTGCTGTAGCTGATGACGTATCATTTTTATAATAATGATGTCACTCAAGGTAGGCAGGCTACCTAATAAATATTTTTTCAGAGAAGCAATAAATATAATTAGGTACTTACCTGGCCGCCTCAGAATAAAAAAAAAACACTTTTGCGTTTGCAAAATTGTTTGCATATTTTATATACATTGTTATACTGTCTAATCTTAGCTTATATCTTAGGTAGGTAGGTACATCGTTCGTGACAGCGTGTGGTTAGAATTAGAGTGCTGGACTACCAGTAAATGTGTAAAGAAACTCGAATTTTGCCATTTTAGGTTGTTATGGCCCTAATGATGAGAAAATTAGCTAAATATTACATTATGCAATTGTTTAACTCTGAGGAAAGTAACAAAATTCTTAAATGTAAATATCATAAGAATGAAAAAAATTGTGCTTTTTTTTCTTTAATAACCTAAAGGAAGAAGTGTACGTTTCCTAAATAGACTCTTGACTTGTCCGGTGGCGGCATACTTACGTATTTTGAAGGGACATTTCTATATAAAATTCTAAAATGAAATGATGATTTTTTTTTATTTTTTATTTGTAAGCCTACCATAATGACTCCACTTTGCCTGATGGTAAGCAATAAATGGAGTCCAAGAGTGGTGGTCACCATCCTCATTGCATGTCTAGTCAATGCAGCATGGGGACCCACACTATGGCGGCCTGGTGAGATGCTTTTTCACGCCCCGATTAAAAGACCCGGGATCAAATTGGGAAGGAAACACGTGCGCTGGTAGGGAATTCCAGGCTTTCAGTGATCGGCACAGGAAAGAAGAGCCAAACCGTTTCGTTCGGGATCGCATATCTTCGACTCGCAAACGGTGACTCCTCAGGCCAGCACGTGTAGTCCTGTAGAGGAAGGGAGTAGGTGGGACCAATTGGAAGAGCTCGTCAGAACACTCCCCGTGATGTAGGCGATAGAGAACTGCCATAGAGGCGACATCTCTTCGCAACTGCAGGGGCTCAAGAGACTGGGTGACCTCAGGACAGTCTATAATACGGACTGCGCGTCGCTGCAACCGATCGAGAGCGTCAAGCAGATACTGCGCATAGCCATCCCAAAGATGAGAGCAGTACTCCACGCAGGAGCGAACCTGGGTCTTATATAAAAGACACAGATGCTCGGGCGAGAAGAACCGTCTCACCTTGTTCAATACACCGAGCTTCCGCGAGGCCGCCTTAGTGACGCTCTCGATGTAATCACGCGGATTGAGATCCCGACAGATGTCCATACCCAGTATACTAAGCCTATCCTGTAGTGGCAGTTGAGTGTTCTGAAGAGTAGGAAGGGGAAGGAATGGATAAATATCCGTTATTCAGATTTCAGTATAGTAGTGTATCAAAAATAAAATATATTTGAGTGTATTAAACTGTAACAGATAAATACCAAAAACTAAAAAGTAGTGACGTAACAGGTTACTAAGACAATTTTTTACGTACGGTTACGAAGAACGATTGTTTTTCCCTGCCAGAAGCTTATGCAACTTATAATTAAAATACCATTACTATTTTTAGGAACTCGAGGCACTGACAGCTGCAAACAAAAACTTATTTATTGTTAAATTAGGTAAGTACCTAGTAATAAATTCATTCTGTATTATTATTAGTGCTGGACACATCCAACACGCGATTGCTAAGTCGACCAGAACAGAAAAGTATATATATTTTATTTTATCTTATATTCATAAGTCTTGTGGACGATTTAAAGTGTACAACCAGATTAAGATTATAACTATATTTAATTCATAAGCAACTGCAGAGCAGAACATGACACATTTAAGTTTATCGAACTGATATCAAGATGCACCCGTACTTAATATCCACTAGTGATACCTCTACATCACCAGATACCAGTTTATATGAATGAGATTGCAGACTACAAGTTCAGAGGCTGAATGGTTACACAGGGTAAGATAGGAGCTAAGTTTAAACTGCTTGTTTTTTTTTTTTTTCAGACCTTACAAATATAACTTCGATCGATGAAATATTTCCACAAATATCCAAAATTGTGGGCGACCAAGGCCTAAATGTTTTAATAAATAATGCTGGCATCAGCACTAAGTTCACCAAGCTCGGCTTAGTGAAAGCTGAACAACTTTTGGATAATCTATCTATAAACACGATCGCACCAATTATGCTAACCAAGGTTCGTTAATAAAAAAATAACTGTTACGATTACGTCTGCTTTCCTACATATAGTCTTATATTAGAGCAAAATACCAGTTAGTGGGTATTAGGATACACGCACATATCAGTTGCTCCAACTGCCTGTGCCTGTTTATTAATAACAATTATATAACAAGCTTATATGAAAGAAAAGAACCAACCTTTTTTATATTGCAATTACCTATTTAGTTCTACTATAATATAACAGTGGTAGAACTATGCTTAGGCACGAATGGGCCGGCACAACCGGTGTGGTGGTGTGGTTTCCGGAGGCCCAACTCGGGAGACGAAAGAGGGGAGGGGTCCCCACTTTCGTCTTCCCTCATACCCCTCTCCTCTTTCCCATCTCCTGATCCCCCCTCTCTTCTTTCCCTTCTCCTGATCCCCCCTCTCTTCTTTCCCTTCCCCGCATTCCCCTTATCATTATCACCCTCAAAGGCGGGCAGCGCACTTACGACTTTGAGTTGCAGGTGTCTATGGACGGCGGTTGTCACTTACTATCAGATGACCCATCTGGTCGTCTGTCCCCCTATAGTATAAAAAAAAAGAACAAGCTTCCGTCCGCGTGGTTTCCAAAAAGAAACCTATATCCTTCCCAGGGTTTCTAGGAGTATCCTTATACCAAACAAACATAATCAAAACAGATAAACACGAGTTACTTTTGCATTTACAATATTACTATAGAAACATGCTGAATTTCAGCTCCCGAACCAGGAAGGGTCAAATTGTATTATAATATTTGTTATATTACATACAGACACACAGACGCCAGGACAGATGAAACTAAATAAAAGTTTGTAATGAGTACTATTTATTTACAGACTTTATTGCCTACCATCAAACAGGCTTCCGATGTCAATAAAGAAAAACCTATGGGAGTTGAACGCGCTGCTGTAATTAATATGAGCTCAATCCTCGGTTCTATTGGACAAAATGATAAAGGAGGATTCTATCCTTACCGATGTTCAAAGGTAGGCCATATATCGTGAAAGCTTTGAAGCGTTATTTATAACGTGGATTGTAGATTACGGGAACAGTGTAAATATTTCTACATATAACCTACTTTTTTCTATCTTAGGCGGCGTTGAATGCTGCAACGAAGTCGATGAGTGTCGATTTGAAAAAGGAAAAAATATTGGTCGTGTCGATGCATCCCGGATGGGTAAAAACAGATATGGGTGGTACAAGTGCACCGTTAGATATTGAAACAAGCGTTCGTGCAATATTTGATACAATAACTAAGCTTGGAGAAGGTGATACAGGCAAATTCCTGCAATACGATGGCACTGAACTTCCGTGGTAAAAGAAGGTAAAGAGCTGTCAACGTCATATTTTTTTTAGTGCATAATTTAAATTTAAATAAAGGAATAATTTGCTTAGATTTTGTTTTTCTTTATTAATGATTGCTTGAAGAATCCAAGAATTTGTCACCCTTTCAGTTTGTTATTTATTAAATAAGATAAAGAAGAAATTAAACAATTATAATTAATGTCGTTTCGTCGAACCTATTTCGCATCGTTCTCGGCGAAAAGATGTATATGAGCGGGAATATAGGTATAGTAGCCGATATGAGGGCCCTCCGGAGCGTACCGTTAAGGGCATAGTGTCACGATAACCTGCCTAAGCAGTAACGTCAACTCGTCACGAGTGGCGAACAGCCTCCATCATGGAGGCGCAGGGACATCCATGAGGCTCGCAGACACTGCAGGCCATCTCCACTCTGACCACGCGACAAACCAATTTGGTAGATAAACGTCGGAACATACTACTAAACGCAATCTCCCAATAAAAGTCTCCCATCCTTTTTATTCAGGGAGCAGAGCCGAAGTACACTAACATTGGCAAATCTCAGGGTTCAATCTTCAACTCAGCAAGAAGTTGCAATGCTTGACCTCGTAAGCGTGGCCCATTTTCTCCCACAAGCTCGGAGGTAAGCTCGTTCAGGTGTCCCAGGCGATTACCATCCTATCCTGCTGCTGAGTCATTGTAGAAGGAGTTCAATGCTAGTTCCCGTAGTATAGTAGTGATCACGGTATGTGACACATCTGGGGCCGGTGGGGGTATGAGCGGGCGCAACGGGGCGGGGGTGTTTGAGTTTCAAGTGGGACAAAGTCGCCTCATTCCGCTGAGCGAATTCGTCATCGTAGACCAACAGGCGGACGGCGCCCTCAGGTCCCCCTCAAAAACCTTGGTTACGATAGTCTTCTCAAGAGAGTGTGACCCAATTGGCGGCAGCGATATGTAAGTACTTGAGCAGTCTGTTTTCCTTAACTTTGGAGATCATATTGCGAGGC
Source organism: Tyria jacobaeae (assembly GCA_947561695.1). NCBI lineage: Eukaryota > Metazoa > Arthropoda > Insecta > Lepidoptera > Erebidae > Tyria > Tyria jacobaeae. The sequence goes on along the minus strand of OX387217.1, from coordinate 20,726,454 downwards.
TGCGATCTGGATCGCGATATATCTATGATACCGTGCAGTTTGCCAGCAGCTTGGTTCCTTTAGAAATGTGCCGCATCAGCAGAACGCTTTTCTTTAAAGTGATGTGTGATGAGGCAACACCGCCGGGCACGTCTGTTTAGCTGATGGTGGCGGGGCGTGCAGTCTGTTTAGTTTTGTGATACCCTTTTGAACTCACCGGTACGAGTTTTAAGACCGAGAGCGGTCAGCTCTCGCAGTCGGGAAGACCCTGGGTGGTGAAGGCATGTCAATTGCAAGAAAATGAACTCTTTATAGTTAATATTGCAAGTATCTACTTATAGCCAAAAAAAGGTACTACAGTATCGCCCTAAGGCGATTATATAAGTATGAGTAAAACCAAAACGCTATAAACCAAAACGAACAAATGATTATTATATTATTCAACAATATGAAATCAGAATAAAACCAGTGCTTAATATTAAGCAACGACTGAATCTACCAAAAGAGAAAAGTGTCAGAAATGTTATTCATCACAACAAAAAACAAAATGAAAGATTATAATTACTACAAAAATTTAAGCATTAATAATAAATCCTCATAGATGAAACAATACAATACAAATATGTATCTCCTCTTCAGTATGGCTACGAGGTGCGATCGTACGAAGCTATAATAAATGTGTGTTGTCGTCAGGTGTCGCACTCGGCACTCTGTCGATGGCAGCCTAAACGAAAATGCCTCCTACCGTAAATTTATGTAGTTTATATCTCTATTACCGTGTTTGATTATATAATAACTTATGAAATGTAATATTTTGCAATGCTAAAAGAGACTAAAGTAAAACGAATTACTCAGCAAGCATTTAAATTAACTTTAAAATATTTTATAATAAGTTAAGAATTGCTTATTTAATAATAATATTTAGTTCATGATTGTTGTTGTGCACTTGTTTTTAAGTCCATAAGTGTTTTAGTCGTGTAATGTAGTGTTTGGAAACATTGGTTTTAATTAGATTTTTTTAAATATAATATATTGTGGAAGTGTACGTTCACCACAAAATTATTAGAAGTACTTAGTAATTTTAAATGGTAGGTTGTTCACTGAATAGCAAATCTTTGCTTTATATTTTTTGCAGGCGCGCTATATTCCATTCGCAGTGTATTATTATAATAAAAACCCTACCTTTTGATTGTATCCAAATTTGACTTACCCTGCCATCTACACAGTTCCTGATTTCCATCGTGTGCTAGGAGTGAGTTGGGTTTAAGAAGTCCTTTAGATGACGCTGAAAAAAAAAACGATATTTTATTGCCATTATTTATTAAAATATTTGCCATATGGTTCTCGGTAAAAGGCGACTAAAGGATCGGAGTCTTATCTATCAAACAGAACTAAATCGTCGTCAAAACGATGGGAAGTGGGAGTTTGAGAGGGCTCCGGCTACCCATTTGGAGATATAGGAGGAAGTGTATGCATTTATGTGTATGTAAGTAACTAATTTATTCCAACAATAATTTTGAAGCACTTAGAGTAAGTTTTCGTACTTTAGTAGATTCTATTTCAAAAACTATAGAAATAATAACACTAGTCTAAATAAGGCTTTGTTTAATTGACGATGATACTTGCCTATTATTAGAAAAATATTGATTAAATAGAATAATAAGTTAATAAATGTATCTGTCATGGAGAGATTTTTTTTATAGTGTAGGGGGACAAACAAGCAAGCTAGTTACCGGATGGGCAGTGACAAAGGACGAATGTCACTTGTAATGTAAGAAAAAAATTGTGTGGGGTTTGTGTACATTTATTATAAGAAAACAATACTGATTTTGTAAAGGTACAAAGGTGTCAAAATATATTTATACACGACTCGTCATAAAAGAGTACATTATACTCTTTTATGGGCAGTCGTGTAAAAACATATTTTAATAATGATTAAAAATATTCAAGATTATTTTACGGGGTTATTATACTATACGAAGGTATGTGAGCTTCTCTATTCCATCATAACTTCTAAAGCCGTGGACAAATTTGAATCTATGGGTAGTTTTTTTATTTGAATCTATATGTAGGTTTCGTTAGCATCCTTACATCAACCCCAAGAGACACTGACTACACGATTCACCGTGGGAGAGCCGTGTGGGCTCGACCGGAGGAATACCAAGGCCTCACAGAAAAACGGTTGTCAAACAATGCTTGGCGGCGGAAACCTCAAAGGTGGCAGCGCATTTAAAACTCTTAAGGCTCCATGGATGGCTGTTGTTGTAATGTACCTACTTAAAAAACTTGATCAAGTTTCAATTAATGTGAGTTAACACTTATTTTGTTTGTTTCATCTTTCATTCTGTCTGGGATATCCTATTGCACAATATGAATTGGTTATGACGATGACGCGTACATACCTACTCATATTACCACCTATGAGTCACTGTCATGATTAAATTCCATTACAACATAAAAGTTATAAATGCGTTGTAACATAATTAAACAGGGTGCATACAACGTGTTATAACGATACAAACCGATATCACTTATAAGTTATTCCGTGTTTTGCCACATTATACCCACGTCATATATTTAACTAAAATTGGCATGATAGAGAATGAAATAGAGAAGCTGATTTTAATTCGTTTAGAATGTACTCACATGCCGCAAAACACCAAGTTAGAAATTTTTTAATCCATTTTAAAATGCGTCGCAAGAATTTGAGCAAGACGGCCGAGGCCCGCTCTAAAACGGTGCCGGCCCGCCCCAGAATGCTTACGGCCCAAAACACAATTATAGAGAATCACTTATCATAAGTCCAACATGTAAGTCTCGCCCTTTAGAATAAAAAAACATTGCTGTGTCCTTATGCTCTTTTTATGCATAAATCGGAACACAAAAAAAGATTAAACGATTTTTGAGAACCCTCAGAGGTTTAAAAATTACAGTATAATTTATCCATCCTTAGGTCCATACGAAACCGCCATATTTTACTTTGGAAGTGGATAGAAAAACTCGGCAATCAATAGGACATATCTGTAAAAGAAAGAAAGTCGTAAATGACCTTTAGTAGCGAGGAATAAACTAGGGAGACACCTGGAAAACTTATTTTTATTCTAGAAGCTTGTGCATATCAGGGATGGAAGAACAATGGCTGCAATGAAAGAGATAGGTAAGTCTTACAGAATATACCTATCGCGTCGCTTTAACGTTGTAGGGGCCGATGTATATTGAAAGGGAAATTTCACAGTGGTCTCAGTGAGGGGAGCAAACTTTAGAGACGAAGCAAAGAGCTAACTAAAACTGGCCCGTGGTTATGGTTAATTTCTGAGCTTCATCTAATGAGATCGATAAGCAACGCTCAGATCGTGTTTAAATAAGACCGTGTATTACGATTACGTGCAGGTACGGACCTATATTTACTAAAGATATATAAAGGCCTCATCCCTTTAGACCAGCTGGTGCATGCTGTCTATCGGAAATCTTCAAGAGAGAGAGAGACACGTGTAACTTACGATTGTTGAGGATCTTATTGTTATAAAAAAAATAGTAAAAATCAAACGAACTAGAGGAGGAAAAATCTAAGAATCACAAACTAAAAATAAAAAGAATATCAGAAGTACTTCTATGATTTCTTGACCATGTTTTGTAGTCCAACCGACTTCAAGGAGGAGGTTCTCACTGTCTTGTCTTCGACTGTCTTTTTTTTTATGTTACCTCATAACTTTGAACTGGGTGAGCCGATTGTGATTATTTTTTTTTTATTTGAAAGCTGTTGCTTACCGTTTGGACCACACGGGAAGCACCAGCTTTTAATTCGGTCCAGTTCTGACAATGGCATCCTTGAGAAAACCATGTCTTAAATTTTGCATTAAGCATGTGCGCGACAAATGGACGAATAACTCAATATCACGCCAACCGATTTTGATGATTCTTTTTTTATTGGAAAGGATGTACCTAAAGAATAGTTAGATGAAAGTTTGGTCCAGTTGTGACAATGGCATCCATGAGAAAACCATATTAGTCTTACATTTTATGATAGACGCATTGAAGTCGGTTGCCTACTTTTCTAAAGTACGATTATTTGGTGACCTGTGTGTTAAACAGTCATTCTAATTTGCCACTAATGTGAATATGGTCTTCTGAATTGGATAGATTATCAACTGACCCGATGAAGATCATAATTATCTACACCAATGTAAAACCCAAGCTTAATTAATTGTATCTAAGCGGCACTTTCTGCAAATTTTCATAGATTTTCAATGCTTTTTCATAAAATAAAACGAAAATATAATTGGAATCACTGACGCAGAGAGGACAAGAACACAACATGGTTTTGGCGTTGTCGTAAGCATTCGCATTTAAATGTTCCAAGAAGAGTAATCGTAGATCATTTTAATATTATTTATTAATGTCTAGCCGTACAGCATCGATATAATTAATAAGCAAATAAGATTATCTTATCCTATAATAGCTGTAAGGTATACATACATAGCACAGTATGTGTTACTACTTACTATTCATCGCCACTTATGAGATAGGGTAAAAGTTTTAACAGGCTATGAATGCAATGATAATTACTTACCCGATGTTTAATTATAAATGCTTATGAAGTAGTGAACCCGTGTACCGTAAACTTAAAATCCTCGATTGTATCAATTACCTAATTTATTAACCCGATTAAAAATCAGGAAGTACTCAAATCTGCCGTATTTGTTACCGCCTAACTCCTTTATTTACTAACCAATTTGATAAAAATGTTAATGGGTATTCTTCCAGTTTGGTTCTATTAAAACTTGAAGGAAATATTAAACCTCTAAGGTGTTGAAAGTTCAGAGATAAAGAATACATGGTAGGTGCGTGATATATTTGTCATTAGTAAATCGATTTCTATAATACTTTTTAATTGGTTATACTTACTCAAGATTATTCCAGTTAAGTTCAAGTTAATAACAATCTATAAAGCGGCAAATTAAAGGATAAAAACATTGCACATTTAAATTTTTGAAGTTAGCTTAGATATTTTTTTAATTCATTGTTATCCTAAAGAAAGAATATCGTTCGCATATTAAAGTAGCGTTGGTGACTCGCGTCTACTATAGGGGGGTGATATTTCTTAGATCCATGGTAATTGTCAAAATAAGTCTTATTTATCCATATCGCCAATAATTACACTTATATATTTAAGTAGAAAAATCCTAAAAAATCAATTCTAATTATATGACCAGCTGCTGATGTAGCAAATAAACCCTTGACCTCGGCCTTCTATGTCATAGTAGATATCACACGGCGGGTTTCGCTACTTGAAGATGAAAGATCAATAAAAAAACCGCGTAAAACACTTACTAAATTGGCTGCACTGTTCTTTATTAGGGCAAATGGAACTGAGATAAGATACGTTCATATTTTAGTGAAGTCGTTGACGCCGCTACAATTTTTTTTATACACAAAAACCCACTGTTAATGGAACAGAACTGGACCTGTCTGCAATAATAGACAGTAGTATATTTTGTGACGTAAACAGTCACTGCATTCGTCTGCCTATTCCAATGACCAAAGAGTCCAAAGTCATTATAATAATAAACCTGATGAACCACTAAGGTTCACTGTATGCTAGTTTTGTCAGCAATAATATAGATTTTAATTTATCAATTCTAGGCTCGACTAAAGGCTAGAGGTCTGGAAGCCGTGGGAGTTTCCAGACTTCTAGCCTGTAGACGCAGACTACAGATAGCTGTAAAAATGACAAAACAAATAAAAAATAATTACAATTTCACCAAAAATGCCGCCTTTTGGAAACAGTTTTCTCAAAAATACCGTCTTTGTTTTCCTTGAATGTCCATTCACTAGTTACAACGATGATTGTATTGATTGCTCGTACTGTGATGTTTTCTCACTTTTAGATCGTGAAAAAAAAACGTTATTTAGAAAAAAAAATCAATAAAATGCGAAAAGCAGAGAGCAAAAGTTACTTTCATCCATTGTTTCAAAATTGACACTAGTTACATACATACGCCAACTGTACTGTACCCTCTAAGGGGTACTCAGAGATGTATTAAACACCGGCATTTTGCCACTATTTTATAAAATTAAATAGTGTCCCTTGTGCCTCTTGTTTCCTCTATATTTTCTTCCCCTTCCAACTCATTTGCAGCTGTAATAACATGGGGCACCATTGCGCGCTGAAATAACTCTCGAGGGACTTTCAAAATGTTTAGAATAAATATGACTTAAATTTACAGATTTGCTAAGGCAAAGTATATTTTGAATACGAACTTATAAGATTAATATTGCTATAGCAAAAGGTCTTCAAATATTGATTAAATTATGCAGAATTGATTGGCAATGTAATAAACATTCTCTGCATTCTCTATTGCTTGTATCGTGGAGTGTTCAGATGAATACTTCGGACTTATACCAGCCGCAGGTTTCCACCATTGTTCTATACGACAGTATTTCCGTCCCCTTCACCTGGATGATTGGCACTCTAGTGCTGTACGCTTTTCCAGAAGCTTTTTACCTCGTACAATCAGCCTCTTGAATAAACTGTCGCCTGCCGTATTTTCGAACTGACCTTCCAACCCTCAAGAAAAGAGCGTACCTCCACCTAAGAGGCCGGTAGCGCACCTGAGACTCTTGAGTTGTAGGTGTCCGTGGGCGGCGGTGGTCACTTACCATCGGGTTACCCGTCTGCTCGTTTGCCCCATCTCCCATAAAAAAAAACGCATTTTACCTACCCGTTTGGTACAAGGTATCTTTGCATCGCATGGTATATTATACTTTGCACATCGGCACTATTGGGCGGACCTATTAGCGGTAGTCTCAACCTGTTTGTTTAATATAGCTTTTTATTAACTTGCGTTATCATTAGTAACGAATTTTCAGTAATTAATAACAGAGCGCCATCTAGTGTAATGAATATAAAGAGCGCTACCCTCATACTAGATTACCTTAGGCCGGTTGCTACTTTAAAGATATTATAATGAAAATATAAATAGACAATATAACGTCCTTATTTAAACACAATACTTAGGTTATCAAACAGATAGGCAGATATAAAATGCAATAGATTTTCCAAACAGAAATATCTATTAAAAATTCACTTATTTAGAAAAGGGTATGCGAACATGATAAATAAATATACAAAGGAAGATAAGCCTAAAATAAAACTGCTGAAATGGTATCAAAAATCGGATTTATAATTCCGTTTGCTGCAGTAGGTTAATGTTAATTAACAATTTGCCAGGTTACAGAATTGGCCGCACAGCCGGTATCAAGCATAACGTGTACTTTTTATAACAATGATACATTTTTTTTTTCAGACCTAATAACCTAAAACTTACAGAAACTACCTACAAAGATATACAGGTAAAGCCTAAATTATCTACAATCGTCAATAAGTTATATACAGATATAATAACAATACAGCAATGTTATATACACTTACATTTTATAATTATCTGTAACCTGAGAAACTTTGATTTTTCCTACATTCTGGACAGTACCATTTGCCTTTAGGCGGTACCATGATACCGACACACTCAAAGTGAAACCATTCTATGGGACATCCTTCGGCGTCACAAGCAATCATCTCCGATACTTCATCGTATGGACATCGACAGTAGCAATAAACACTCTCGCCTTCGCGCGCTTCCCGCACTGCGGGTCTTTGAAACGCGTACGGTAAGCTGGACGTACCGGAGTTCAAATAAGTCGGAGGCGGCGGCACTGAGCTTTGACTATTTGGCTGATATATTTCTAAATTTCCTTCATCACTGGAATCGGAATCGCTTGATTCCATAGATTCTGAATTCATTAAGATACGCGGCGGCTCAGGATCAGGTATGGGGGCTGTCAACCTAATAGGATCAGTATAATTATATAATCTGGTGGATATTATAGTAGAAGGTACTTCTTTCTTTGCCTTGTGTGTCACTGGGGATGGTAAGTCTTCCTTTCTCCATTCAAGTTTAGGTGGTTGTTGGGGTTTTAGTGCTGATACAGGAGTCTGCGGCGTTTCCTCATCACTTGAATAGCCATAAAATTTATTAGGAACTCGCCTCCGCTTCGACGCCCGTTTTTTTTCTAAAGATGTTGCTGGGGTATTCATATTTACTATACTTGGGGTCAGTTTAGGAGCCTCTGGAATTTGTACTGTGTTTGATTGTAAAGATATTGTGATTTTATTAGGGACAAGGGGCGGAGGTGCTTCTACTTCAGTTTTAGTTATTACATCTTTAGGAATGTTAATTTTTATGGGCCCATGCTTTTTGGAATTCTTGGACTTCTTTTTCTTTTTACTCTTCTTTTTACCACTTGATTTTACTTTCACATCTTCAGCCATAGGTTCTTCCTTAAATTCTTTTTCTTCTTCCTTTATAGGTGTAGCGGGTCGACTGGCTTCTCCAGATATCGAACCACCATCAGACGGCCCTACAGATGGTACTGCTATCAACTGACGCTTTTCCTCATTTAGTTTGTTAGCTATTCGCTGCGGATTTTCATCATAGAACTCTTCATCAGTTTCACTTTCATCTGTTTCTAAATCAGTTTCAGCAATAGGTGGCTCTGTTTTTTCAGGTATCAAAATGGGAGTTTCGGACATACCCATTACATCGACATTTGAGCCAGTGCTTATCCTTCGATTGGGTAACGTTTTTTGTAAACGTTTTTTCTTTTTCTTCTCATTGCCTGAATCATCAGACGAATCTGAATCTGAGGAACTAGATGATGAAGATCCACTACTAGAGGAGCAGCTACAATTAGAACCACATGAACAGCTCGAATCACTGCTACTGCTACTACTGGATGACGATAAGCCACCTCTTTGTTTCTTCGGCGACTTTTTATTTTTCTTTTTATCACCATTAAATAAATCATCATCTCCATTCATGTCAGTGGGTATTAAGCAATAGTCATGATCAGATTCACAGACATGTTTTCTAATTGGTACTAAAGGTGGTGTCTTCTCCTTGTATTTTTCAACCTTTGCTTGATACTTTTTGAAATTATCCCATATGTCTAATACTTGCTGATCATCTGGCTTTTCATCAACCATCTCAGGTTTTTCTTCAACTTTTGAAATACTTTCACAATCTGTATTATTTAAGGTGTCTGTTTCCAATTTTGGTACTGCAATTTCTTCATGTTTCTCTTCAGGTTTTTCATCTTTTATTATGGGTGGAATACCACTGTCTGATTCATCGCTGCTATCACTTTCTGAAAGATTCAATGCTGGTAAATTCACATCAAGCAACAGTGCATCTTTATCTTTCAATTTCTTTTTCTTTTCCTTTTTAGTCAGCTGCTCAGTACCAGACTCAGCCTTGACTTCAGAGGGCCCAGATACCTCTGGTTGTGTATTATTTACTAAATCAATGACAGGGATAGGATCTTTAGATACTTCTGGTAATACTTCACTTGGTGGGCGCTTGTCAGAACTAAATTCCTCAGATAATAATTTCTTTCTGTGATCATCTACATGTTTAGATAGCAGCTTCTTTGATACAAATTTTTCAGTGCAATTTTCTTCTGTGCAAACATGTGGATATTCACCTGTGTGAAACCTTTTATGAACTTTTAAATATACTGCTCTTGTAAATTGCAAACTACATTCGTCACAAATGAAAATTGCTGGTGGGGTGCAGAAGTGATAGACATGAGGCCACTTTTTCTGCATACACTTCTTACACATGACACTTTCAGTACCATGTTTCCAAAACAAGTGGTTGGTTATATCTGGTTTATTTCTGTATGCAATTCCACATCTATAACATAAATGATGCAATTTATGCTTCCAAACATGGTTAGAAAGACGTGCTTGATTGTGACACAGTTCCAAACATACATCACAGGTATGGTGAATCTTACGCAAGTGTACCATCAATCTAAACTGAGATGGAATAGCGTCTACATTGCATAAACAACATCTAAACTTAATTTCATACTCAGAATCATATGTTCCAGGGCATAAATGACATAATAATTCACTATAACTATAAAAATTAGACTTACACATCACACATAGTAAGATAGTTTTTTGATGCATTTTCCGATTATGTAAATAGAGATCTTTATGGATAGCAGTTTTAAAATAACACTGAAAACATTCAAACATATAGTCATATTGTACATCATCACACTTATCAACACTGTCATAAGAGTCCAAGTTTATGTAGACAGAGTTTAATTCTGGTGCACTTGTAATCAGCTTAGTTGTGATAGTCTCTGGCATCAGTTCTTCAGCTGTGATACTGTCTACAGTGGCTCTGAACCGGTGCTGTGCTACCATGTGTAATGCAAGCTGCTCACAGTTAACTGCGATTTTACGTACATGGTTGCAATATATGCAGTTATAAACAGTTGATGACAAGAAAACTTTTAGTAGGTCTTTAAGAGGATACTTATCTAAGGGTTTATCTAATGCTAATTCTGTAACAGGGATAGAAGGTTCTTCTATAATTGCTTCAGCAGGTTTCTCTTCTTCTGTTTTTAGCTCAGTCTTGGTTTCTGTCTTAATATCCACATTATCATCATCAACTTGGATATTTTCTTCAGATTTATAGATTGCATCCTCATGTTTATCTGCAGGTGGCAATGTAGACTCAGTCACTGTATCTTGAACCAATGGTACTTCAATTGATTTATCTTTGTCAGCTGAGGTTGTGTTATTCTCTTCAACTGTTAATTTATCACTGACATCACTATCAGATGAATAGTCACTAGATGAATCTTTATCTAAAAGTTCTTTAGGTACTCTGACAGTCAACTTTGGTACCCTATTTAATGTGTTAATTTCTTCTAGTTTGTTGTCATAAATAGTTGTTTTCACAGAATTGTCAGGTTTAGGTTCAGGTGTTTTTGGTACTGAATCTACATTGTTATTTAATAGAGTTTTCAAGGTAGTTTCTTTATTATTTTCAATGAAAGTGGTTTTAACAAAAGGACTATCAGCTCTATCACATATTGTCATTTTAATTGATGGTGTCTTAGGTAACCCTGCAGTTTCAGATAGAGCCTCTTTCTCATAGCGCTTTGGTGGCCTTCTAACACGAGATGGGGGTTTATGTACAATTTGTTGCCCAATTGTTGGATCAACTGTTGAATTAATTATAACAGGAGAATTTGCATTGTTAAGGCTTAATTTTAACTTTATACCACACTCTTTTTCAACTGGAGGACAATTTTTTTCCTCAGCTTTAGTAATTAAGGACTCTTTTATGGGTTCACAGTTCTCATCTGAAATTGGTGAATCACTCTCTTCTGAATGCTCTAAACTGTCATCCCCACCATTAGGGATCACTTGTTTATTTCTATCTGGACTAAAAGTACCTTGGTGAATTGGACTTGATTTTTGCTTTGTATCAGAACTTTCCAATTCCATCCCTGAATCTACTGTATTTATAGTATCTTTACTTGTTGTTGCTGAACTGTCTGAACTAATACTTGTATCACTAATTAATGGTTCATTAACAGGTGTATCTGTAGCTGGCACAGTCTTGTGTGTTGAGGATGTTACAGTCTCAATCCTATTCTCACTAATGTCTTTTCTATCACAAACAGATTTTGATGTTTCTTTTACTAATTTTGCTGTTTCTTTCACTACGCTTGAAGGTCCATTAGTAGTAACTTCATTGTAACTTTTAGTATGTTTCATACTATTAGTCTTAGCAGCATTTTTACTTATCAGAACAGGCACAGGCTTGGGCTTAACATTATTACAATCATGATTAAAAAAGTCATCTTGTTCACTGCAAATTTCATCACATGCACAGCACATTAAATAAAAAGCTCCACTGTAAACATTACAAAATTCTTCTTTGCTGTCATAATTAAATTCTTTGACATGGTGTTTGTTTGTCAGATGTGAGGAGAGTTTCTCAGCTTTTGAAAACATTCCTAAGCAAAATAGACAGATGTGCCTATTGTGTACCTCTCTCATGTGCAGAAAGAGATTCCAGTTCTCATAATATGTTCCACAGGCTGAGCACAAGTACACTTTCCTAGTTACTCTTGATGGTCCACTACTATTGGCCTCATTGGGACATGGAGCTGCTTCAGGACTAAGTGCAGGCTCTTTTGCTTGAGCACGACAAACTAACTGATGTTCCTTTAACATAGCCAATGTCTTAAATGACATAGAACAACATTTCCGACACTTGAACTTAACCATAGGCTGCAGACCCAAACTCTGAGCATATTCTTTCAACTGGGCTCCTTTTTCTGTTTTACCTTTCTTAAATTGTAACAGTTGGCTTTTTGGAACAAGCCGAGGCACAGGTTTATCTCGTTCATTGTTAACATCACATTCAGCTGATGAAACATTATGAAATTGGTTACGATCTAAGTGCTTAGGTATAAGTTTGGGCACTCTGGGAACTGAGTTGACAGGAGTGCTGCTATCACAACTTTTGTTTAATGATGGTTTTCTTTTCTTGCTTGGATTATAATATTGAAGAGAATTATCTACAAAAGGCCTTTTTCCAAGATGTATTCTAAGTGGATTTATTCGTTTCTTGAACTTGTCGTCACTTGAAGTGTCAGGCGGCCTGCACTGATCGTTGGACTCGTCGGGTGGACTGGACGGCTCCCCATCGAAATCGTGGCCATTCGTAGTTGATTTTAGAGGGCGTTCGCCGTATAAATTTGTCAATGCAGTCGTAGTGACTTTATCATCTTTCGTATTGACAATATTACCATCTTCCATAGTTTTCTGGAAAAATAAAAACACGTGCTTTTGACTACTAGGAAACAAAAGACGCTCATACAAGAGGAAATCGAAACATGATTTGAATTATCATTGTATCAACAATAATATAAATATACAAAAAGTACCTCGGAAATCGTCCGTCCAGCACGAGTGCAAGAATAAAGATTCGTTTCCATGCATCCGTTTGATCACAGTAATCCTTACATCTGGCTTAGTATGAGGCAGCCGCGGCCTGATCATTCCCGTAAAATGGCGTCACTTCGCACAGCGAGGAATGGTGATATCAAAAACGTTGCACGATATTTGTAGCACTCATTTCACAGTTTACAAACATTTTTTAGGGTTTAAGCATCGTAAACGAACACCAACAAAACTAAATTAACCCCAATATATTGTTTATTTCCAAACACATTATCGAAAACCGTAGCGTATTACGAGAAGCTAATTCATGAACCATAAACTAAAGTTTTACTTCTTAAATTTTATTTTTTTAAATTTATTTGACCTGGCTTGGCACTATAATGGACACGTGGTTTTGACCATAGAGATTGAATTTACTAATGGTCTTAAACATCAAAAAATACAAATCTAATACATATATAATGTACACAAAATCTATTTAAAAAAAAACTATGTATTTGGTCTTCAAGCAATTGCAAAATTGGTTTTAGGAAAGATGTATCAGAATTGTCTTTCCTTTCACTTTCTTAGTTTTAACTAGTGACTGTCCTGAATTAATGTTCATTATACAATTATAATAATAAATAATCAACTAACGGTAGGTATACCACGTTGCAAATATATGATCATTTTTTATTATTATGTTCAAAAAAACATTTTTAATATTAAAAGTATAGATACAACTTAGACTTAGACTTATCCATAACGTGAAGCTGTGATGTCAAAACATTCCTTTTTGCTTAGAGGGTTAAAAAATACTTATCAACTTCCACTTTTAGTATATGTATATTTACAGATACAGTTAATAGTTAAGTTAGATCAGAGTTGAGTTTTGGATAAATACTACCGATAAGCGACATAACAAAAATTAATTAATTGATTAAGTAATTAAAAATCGACTAAAATGTAAATAGTAGTTTCGTTAACAACCTCACTTATTTTTTGCAAATTTGTCAAAAGCTCTTCGTGAAGTGAGTGAGGGTGTACAGTTTTTATCATTTTCTTTATTGAGATTTTATTTCTTTGCGTTTGTTATGTAGACGATGCAGATGCAAGATGATGTCTGATCAGTTTAGGAAGGTAGAACCATATTCCCCGAAATCTTCACCTAGAGGTGGGAGGTCGCCAGTGGTTTCTCGTCAGGATTCCTCCGGAACACTCAAGACTACTATTTCCTTGGGCAAAAACCCGTCTATAGTGCACAGTGGCCCATTCTATTTGATGAAAGAACCTCCAGGTATAGTCTTATTTAGTGTTATACAATGTTACAAACGGTTTATTTACAAATGACTGTCTACATTAATACAAAATATAACTTATTGCAGGAGAATGCGAGACAACAGGGGCAACTAATTTGATGGCTTACTATGGGCTAGAGCACTCTTATAGTAAATTTAATGGCAAAAAATTAAAAGAATCCTTGTCATCATTTCTTCCTAATTTACCGGGCATTCTTGATGGGCCTGGTCAAGAAGATAATAGTACTTTAGGATCAGTAATAGCTAAGAGACCTATAGGTGGCAAAGAATTATTACCACTTACAAGTGCCCAGTTGGCTGGGTTCAGACTTCACCCTGGTCCATTGCCAGAGCAGTATCGTTATGTTAGTGCAACACCACCAAAGAGACATAAGACCAAACACAAGAAGCATAATAAGCACAAGGATGGAGTACCCCCTGGTCAAGAAACTCCATTGCAAGGTAAGATATGATATGACCTTCAAGAAAAGAGTGTACTCCCACCTAATAGGGCAGCAATGCACTTGTTACTTGAGTTGCAGTTATCGGGTGGCTGTGGTCATTTACTATCAGTTGACCCATCTGCTTGTATACCCATATCCCATAAAAAAGTACATTTGCTTTTAAAATGATTAGGTTGTACTTGAATAAGTCTTGATTTATGAAGTACTTAACAGTAGACAAAAAATATATGTTAGAGAAATGGAATAACTTCTGAATAACCAAGGGGCCTTTTTGATACAAGTAGCACTTTGAAACACTTTCTAAACTCTTATGCACATCACTTAAAAGATCAGAGGTAAAGAGTAATACTGTTAAGGTATATACATATATTAAAGTTTAGCAACATATTAGAAAGATGGCCAAAGAACTAATCTGTACAACCTTATACCTAGACCCTGGCTGTAGCAATTGTGCTGGAACACTAATACTTGTAATATATTGACACTTTATATATGGCCATTTGATACCAAACTAAGCAGAGCTTGGACTATCGTAATCAGACTGCTAAAAAATGTGCTTATATAGTCCTAAATACAGACATATCAGAGGTGTTCACATTTTGGAAAGTTGGAAAGTTAGAGAAGCTCAACTAGGTGGTGGTCAATCAAGGGACCTGAAAAGTTATGAAAAAATTGAGATTTTACACCACCAGCAGACCTACTTGTACTTGATAATTCCTTAATACCTTGTTATTGATTAATATGTTTGATTTTATTTCCGTCATAATAATTTGAGCATAAAAACTTGATAAACCAACCCACCCAATGTAAATTACTGAACTATAACTACATTCATACTATTCCCACACCTAATGACTTAAATTTTACAATGAAGTTAGATCCGCTGGGGACTATTTGTATTCCATAAATTTACCTGCGTTTGTAAAATAAGGGATGTAGGTAATTATTTATCTCTTACTGTGGTCTGACTTGAAGCATTCACTTCAGGTTTGGAGTGTTCTATGTTGTTCATAATTAAAATACGCCTTTTTGTAATATTAACTTAGACACAGTTACAAAAATTTATTATTAAATAGTTCAATTTCTTATAAATTAATGTAGTTGGCCAGCCCAATTTGAACAAATATTCTTTTTATACTTTTCTTTTAAAAATAATACTTGCAATGTAGATCACACATTACTAGTATTCTTTTGTTGACTCCCCCAGCTAAGCTAAATGCTTGTGTTAGGGGTGTGTTTACGACATAGTGTAATTTATCTATAATCAAATGATCATGCTCATGAAAAAATATTTTTTCCTGGATGGGAATCAAACTACCTCTGCCTTTAGCAGTAAGTTCACTAGGAACTTTACTAACAGATCTGTGTGGTTTATTTGGTTTGAGTCCTCAGCAAGGCTTTTTCATACATAACTTACAATTAAAAGAAACATACCCAAACATTGATAAAAAAACTTGTTAATTAGGGAGCTATTGACATTGTTACACTCTTTAATTCTGTGTAGTGTGGTTCCATATTATATATATAAATTATTTATAGCTATGCTAAGTGAATAAAACTTGGCCTAAGTACCCACTCTATGTACAGATATCTCCATATCACATCTCACATTCACTTAATTTGTAAATCCTAATGCTTTGACTAAACAAAACTTTCATATAATATCTACAGATTCATCCAACCCAGACACATATGAGAAGAAACATAAAAAGCAGAAGCGTCATGATGATGACAAGGAACGTAAGAAACGGAAAAAGGAAAAGAAGAGGAAAAAGCAGAAACACAGCCCTGAACATGGAGGTCTCACGCCCAGCCAGCATCCTGTACCTTAGGTGATATTATAGTGTTAATATGAAACTATCGAACCCAAAGAGATTGCATCATAGAGTTTACAAGTGAACATGCAACCAAAAATATATTAATATTGTTTTGAAAGTAGTACAAAATGGTGGCCACTTAATCTGGTTTTGATTTCAACAATTAATTGATTGAATTTATGAGTATGTGAATTTACATAATTGAGATCTTTACAAAAAGTATTTGTTAGGTTGGTAAACAAGTTTTGTTACTAAATAGGATTTTGGTTTTCATGATAGTATTCAAATGCCAGCAAAGGGGCAGCGTTAGTCGCTTTCCCCGGTTGCCCTGTCTGCTACTTTGCCCGAGATAGGCTCGAAAATAAAACAAAAATTCAATTATCAAATTAAAATTGTATCTCTAGTACTTTTTTTAGATAAACTACTAAATAAAGTACTAAAGAGTTTGAGAGAGTGGAGAGTGTCTTTAGGGACACTTGTAAGCAGAATTGTTGGAGTTTAGTGAAATGAAAGGTCTGTTTACATTACTCTGGCAGTAGTAAGCAATGTTACAACTATATTATGGTTATTTAATGTACAATGTATCAAGTAGACATCATATCTCAAAACAGTTGGAGACAAGAGACTAATGTAACTTAGATATTATATGAAGTAGCTAAGTTTATTATGATCTACTAAGAGAAACCAGGGGTACACCAGGGATTATTTAGTAGTACCGTAGGGGCCAGAGTTTTAGACTAAATGTTGAATGAGTAAGTCTAAACCAAGTTTGTGATATTGAGAAGTCAATGTGAGTATTGTGTAGAGAAAATGGTTATTTGGGTAATATATCATGTATTTCTTAGTTGCTAAATGATTTTGTTTGTGATATTGTCATACATTCAGTACTTTGGTTTTAGAAAAGTCTAACATTTCCTTACCGGACAAATTGTACCCACAGCTAAATGTGGTCATGCATAAGCAGGTTCCTCAGTGCAAAATCTATAACTTCTCATAGTCTCTTTGGGTTTGACTCTTAGGAAAATAAGTATTAGTAATATGATACAGTAATTAAAATTTCATTTTACCATTTTGTTAAATACCTTTCGTGTTCTGAAAACCAGGATTCATTGTAAATAATCATTTCTACATTTTATTTTTAATTATGATTAAGAACTACCATTCTCATAGACGTAATAAATTTGATAGAATGTTTTTTTGTTGTTTTGCTTTGAAAGTTAAAGTAATTTTATATGTTTTGCGAGTTTCCTCGACATATGAACATAATGTATGGTATGGAGAGTTGTGTATGGCAGAAAAATGATCAAATTAGAATAAGTGATGTTGAGATGAGATTGTGTGGACACACTGTCGAGCAAGTGCGGTGTAGGACTGGTTGACAGAAGAGGACTAGATATTCAGAAGTGAGGCTTGAAAGAAAACGTA
Source organism: Tyria jacobaeae (assembly GCA_947561695.1). NCBI lineage: Eukaryota > Metazoa > Arthropoda > Insecta > Lepidoptera > Erebidae > Tyria > Tyria jacobaeae. Next base: position 20,708,657 of record OX387217.1, on the reverse strand, counting down.
GTGGCGAAACTTGAAAACGGTATACTGAGGCAAATGATAAATCATGTATGTAAGACGAATGTAAATTGGAATTCCGGTAGGAGTCGACCACGCAGAACATACACAAGTCAGGTCCCAAGTACCCTAAACCGGTATGCTTGTATGAAAAGGTAGAAAGGTTATGCATGTATGAACAAAATGTTGTGAACTCGACAAATATTGAAGAAATCTCAGGGATGCAGGTCGTCACACGTAATTCACCGTTATGTAAGTGGTAATATATCCAAATACACATAATAATCAAGTCATGGGTGAGCGACCGACATCGAAATCTTGTCATCTGCGTCATGACCCGTCTTGGCGTCACATCATTCGATGATGTGACGTCACGCCGGTTCGGTTGTGTTCAATATAATGAAGAATGGATATGTTGTTATTGTATACATATTATTAGAATTTGTCATGTGCTTCTCCAGTAGAATAGGATCAGTCTCTTCCCGTTGGTGTCGTATAAGGTGACAAAGGGATTGGACTGTTATCTATTAGACAGGTATATTGTGCCCCATTGATGACAAGCCCTATTACATTAGTCGGACTAAATTATGAATAGCGTCGGCGTTCAATACGCATGTGCCTACCCTAGGCGTGAGTGTACATGTAAGTACATCTTATTGTTAAGGAATTTAAATTAAAAACAAGTACTTTCAGAGCGAAATTTATTCAAAATATTCAAATTTATACAATATTAAGTCGTGTTTTCGCTTCATATAAAAAGACAGTTGGTCATTCAGTTAAATTGAAAACAAAATAAATTAGTAATGCAGCACCAAAATACATACATACATCGTACTTAAAATATTACGTTTCTACATATAAGTTATACCGACTATACGACAATAGCGCAGGTCGCCGTGGCTCTTCCACTGATCTGTATCGAACAATACGACGAAACGATAACAATCTGAATTTTACTGGCTGACTTGGCTAAACTGTACTAAGTCGCATGAAATTTACCGCCAAGAGATGTCACGCAAGCGCAATAATGTTATATATTAGGGTTAATAAACAGTTGTTTTTAGCTCATTATTGTTATTGATTGAAGAAATCGAGTTTGGGATACGTGTCTACAGTCATTTAGGTTAATATAATGTGTGAACTACACTATTGTTAAAAAAACATCAGTTGGAAGACAAAATTCAAAAACTAAATTGTAAAAAAAGTACTACACTACCCATTAGTGACCCTGACTCTGAAGTCGTGGGTTTGATTCCCATACGGGACATAAATTTGTGTGTTCCATAAACAATTGTAATAAGTCTGGAGGTTCTTTGTGTCCGTTTATCTGTTTGTAAAGTGCGCGACAAGGGAATCGTTCCTAAAGCGGGAGTTATCATTTAAGAGTAAAAAAAAACAATATTATATTGCGATGCGATTCATCCCTTTATAACAAGTAGATATATGTACAAAGAATCTACGTTGTCTGTTTTTCATATCGAATGTTCTGAACATAAATGAAATTACTCTAATACTAAAAAAGAAAAATACGTACAGACCCAGTCTATTGAACTGTAAAGACATAAGTATTGATGGCTAATTGCAACCAGCGTTAAAAAATCGGTGGTGTCAACGTATTTGGTATACTGTTCGCAATTAACTATCAACAAGTTTCACATTTATACTCCTTGTCAAATAAAAAAAATCTGAGCGTTTTGTTCTTGCAAACTTGCAAGTGGCCTACTTTCTACTAATGGCGCAAAACGCAAAACATCGCATTACAAAATCTACAGATATACATACACATACATATGTTACATGTTCGCAGTTAGATAAACCTGGGTAGTAATTCTGAACGACTACGGTAAAACATACGGAAAGACAACAAACGCTTACTCAAATCATACATCAATAAAAAAGAAGAAGACGCTTGTCTATGTAAAAGACACTGAATGAACGTTAAAGTTCCCAATGCGATAAAAATATTATTATTGTTTTTTAAAATGTACCGTTTTTAAAGTTCAATGTTCGTAATAATTCAATTTTACATGATTTGGAAAAAAGTAAAAGCAATATAGCAGTCGTTCAAAATTATCTACAAAATTTACGCTGAAAATACGTACAATAGGTACGAACATGTTTAACCACGTTTGACAAAACGCAGTCATACAAGCGCATCACTACCGCTACCCGCATATCGACAACTATTCGTATCTTCGTATTACTAATACATTTTGGTGCGCCATGGCACTGTACGTTAAGTGAGCATCACTAACAACTATATTTATATATATATATATATCTATGTATAAGCGACAAGTTCCGATTAACTCCTGAACACGAGATAGATGTTTTCTTAACTTCACTATTTTTCTAATTTTTTTAATTTGACCGTTACGAATCGCGAGCACGGTATTTCAAAATTTTAATATATAGAAGAAAATAACAGTTCGGTGATGAAGCTTAACAAGTACAAGCAGCTTCTAGAACACAAGCTCTAGTCTGTAGAGATTAAAACAATAGCATAAGACACATAAAAACAAGCAAATGTATTGAGAGTATTTGATTTGTGTTGCCTTTTTTTTAAATTTAGTTCCAAAGTTGGATGAGTCGCTATTTAACGTTAGCACTCACGACTCGTAGTGGCCATTACAGTCAACTACTCCGAGATCTAATACATACATTCACATAAGTAATAAAAGAATGCCACAATAAAAAGATAAAAATAATTTACAATGGTATCAGTTAAGTATGGTAACTTATTAGTTGTGAATAAAAATCTCGAAATATATAAAATACAAGGATCAGTCCATAGAGAATATAAAGTGCAGAGCACATTCATTTTTCGGCGCAGACATTGATTCGTACTTGACAATAATACCGCTTTTCATATTTAGAACGATTGCGATTCGAAATCCGACATTGATGAAATGATGAAAAAAGCTTTATTTGAATTGAGCTAATAATACTTATAGTCTGTATACAAAAAAGTTACAACCTAAGTTTTTTGTTTACCGTGACACACTTTTTTAATTTAAAATAAGTCGCTGCTTGATCGATCATTTTAGCGTGCCAGCGCTAAAAGTCCGCGAACAAAATATAAATTGTACGAGTACCCGAAATACTCCCAATAACATCCCTATTTGAAAAAGTATATCTTCAATATCCGGGATAGAAAAATAAATTAAACAATTAAAAAAATATCGCACTTTGCGCTTTATATGCTCAACGGTGGGTCCCACGAAGACTCACCATATTCTCTATGCCTATTGGACGTGTACGTTCTCAATCGACTATCACAACATACAATGGATACAATTTTGAGCAATATTAAACTAGAAATAAAAGCGAAATTGCCGTGTGGTTCGCGGTGGAGTTACATAGGGCCACCCGATCTGTTCCCGTGGCTATCCTAAAAAGAGACAAAGGGATCAGACTGTTCTCTATCAGAGAGTATGTATGTATGTGTCATACAGAGACCTATTGACGGAAATAGGCTTGCCCCCAATTACAATAGTGGGACCAAATTGTGGGCGTTTAATACATCTCTGCCTTCCCCTTAGGGGATACAGAAGAAAGTGTATATGTATGTAAATAAAAGCATCAAGAATATTTATGTCGCCTACATTTGCGCTACCGAGGTCTTCTAATAATGAGAATAAGAGCGCTCATACTAGTTCGCATAATATTGAAATTTTAAGTTATAAATTGCATCTCGTAACACTTACTTATCAGAATTTGTGATACCAATGGCAAGTAACTCGATCACTCGAATTGTGATTAGTAACAAAGCGAAATAAAATCGGCAAGCTCAATATAAAACTCTTACGCGAAACCTATACAAAAAATGTGAACGTCATTAAAATAAATAATTATTTTATTAAAATTAAAACAAAATATTAATAATACACATTACTATCATGATAATTTACAGGGAATAATTAACGATAAAACAATTTACAAGTTACAGCAGTTTTATGTATACCCATACAACGTGACGTTATATAGCACTGTCGCCCCTCATGTAGATTTTCTGACAGTATGTGAAGAATACAGATTGATATTTACAGAAAATGTAAGAAATCTCTTGCCAAACTCATGGAAACTTCTTAATAGAGTTTATACGATTTATACAAAAAAAAAACTATACATTGTTTTATTGCGCTGCTACAGTTCGGTTACAAAACTGTTGATAAAATATCTACAGATATGTAAGGGGACTACACACTGAAGTTATGTTAAACAAACTTATAAACGTCCTACAGATAGGATTTCATTTTTTTCTACAATGTGTCCTATGCCACATTCCCATTCGAAAAACTTATTTATTGTTGTCCAAATGACATACACTTTACAAAAAAAATGCCACTGTTATTATAAATATCAAGCCAATTCATAAATATCTAAATAAAGACTTGTGTTTCTAATGTTAAGTACACCTATCAACTTGATGGTCGATAGGACCACGAACTAAGACTGACGGGGAGTTTAACGAGGAGGTTAAAATTCTTATTCAATATTGTTGAAACTATTCATATCAACATCAAGTAATCAGATAAAATAATGCTGTTCATAACGTATAACGATTACAAAATGTATCAAAACGAATTCTAAATATGATAATGATTATATATTTTTTTATTTTTCTTTTTGTGAAATCCTGTTTTTTTTTTGTCAGTCCTTAGTCAGTGGTCTTACTTTGTGAATTAGTTTCTATTCAAAGAGCTTTATTAACACTTTCTCATACTTCATATTAAACTTGAGCTTTTAACAAATGCGCCCATACAATCAAACTTCACGCGTGCATACACTTTCACAGTGGTATTACAATAATTTTATGATCAACATAATGCAGGTCGTAATAAAATGCCAGTTACTATGAACAAAAAAAAACAAGTTATTATGTCAAGAAATTAATGTTAAATATTACACCGAGTACACTATACATAATATATAAATTCTATTGAACAATCGCTTTTACGATATTTTGTAAATGAATTTTACTAAACATTTACAAAATAATGCTGAATTGATTAAAAAATGCTATACAATGCGAATGAATAATAAATGCATTCCACAATTTATTTCATGACTTTTTTTTATATGTTTTGGAAGCACTACTGTAGACCTTTTAAGAAGTACATACTGGTCCGCCATTTTTGTTTTTGGGCTCCATGTAACTAACTAGATTATTGCTTTTTTTATATTTTTAATACATGCTACTCTCTGTCATCATATTGAGTTACGAAGCATTATTATTATATTGCACACATTTGTAATCCAATAATATTTTTGTAAACAGTACCCGAGTTTTTCTATGCGTAAATTGATAACATATGAAATGATATTTCAATAGTAGAAACGGTTTTTCGTGTAAGCCAAACACGGTTTGTAATAGAAAGTATACTAGCAAACGCTTTTATACTACTTTTAATAACGTCTTAAATAAAACATTAATAAAATCAGCAAAGTTTTAAACTATGTGTTCAAGTTAATAGCAAACTGACGTCATCTTTATTATCAAACAGGTACTGTGTGTAATTGAATTCCAAACAAAAGAATCGTCCTCTGTTGATATAATTTTTTGTGATTGGCAAAATGTGAGTGTTTAATACACCGCTGCCTAACTTTTCAGGGAAGAGGCGTGAGCGTATGTACGTAAATAAAAATGAATGGCTAAATCTGTTGCTAACAGCAAAACTCAAGATCTTTTTGGGGCTGCAAAGAGTTTTACAGCTTTTGACTAAACAATGTTTGTCAGTAAAGCTAGTTGTAAATATAAAGAGTACTAAAACCGGTTCTATATTTCATTTCTATTGTATATCGAGATATTTTTGCAGTGTGTGAAACAAAATTAAATTTTTACATTTATTATCAAATTAATTAATATGAAAACGAAAAAAAGCTGTTTTTTTTCTTAGTATAAGGACAAGTTAAATGATTTTTTGTAGATTTGTAAATAGACATCTCACGATTTGGCTTACGCGCAATCATAAAAAGGCCTATAACTACATATATTTCTATTAACGTTCGTTCGTATTAGCGCGTAATACATGGCTGGCTATTGCTTCTGCGCATTGCTGCGTAGTAAACAAGCTTTGTATAGTGTTATTGTCACAGGTCCTTGAGGAGTGCTGACTTTGCGTTCTTGAGCTTGTCCAGTCGTTTTGTTAGGTGGCTGTTCTCTGTCTCTAGTTCTTCCACTCGGTTCAAAGCTTCACGTGCCTGGAAATTGTTAATAATATTATTAAAATATGTATGTAACTGTAGCGCTATAAAGAGGGGTAAATATACAACACGCAATCATTTAAATAAAGGTGTAGTTTTAGTAAAATCTTTTGGATCAGGATTTGTTTGAGTTTTTAGTTGATGTTTCAACAAAAAAAATGTTAAACTTAAATATTCATAAGAAAATAAGTCCGCAAAATAATTACATTTAAAGAATTAATAATTTTGAGAAAAAATGTCATAAGATACTATTGACGCCGATACAAGAATGTAGGAGTTTTACTTTGAATGCCAATTGAAATTCTATTCTATTCTTGTGTAATTAATGTTTATTTTAAACATATTGTTTTAAGTAATTTTCTTTAAAATAAGTCGTACTTGTAAAGAATGACAATATATGACAATATGTGATATATTGATGACATATTCCCAACTGGTAAACACAAAACAATATCGATGATCAATACTTAGATTTTATATTTAAACTCTCGTGAATTTCCAGCGTTAGAGTACAGATTACCTACTAAATGTCAGCCTGTTCTGAACGTCTTACCCTTAATTTTTATATAATCTAACTACATCACTTCTAACACATAAAAAAGTAACACGAGTTAAAAAAGAGGTCATTGCAAATTAATTAATGACAAATATGTACATATATACAATAATATATGTATATCTTTTTCATTATAAAACACAACTCCTGCACTAGGGAATATTCCTGAATATTCGTGTGGGATAATAACATACAACATAGGGCACCCAGACTCTAAACAACAATTTGACGATCTCACAAATTTTTGCCCAATGTGAGAATCAAACCCACGAACACTGGCTCAGCACTCAACACATATTTTTCAACATAGAAACTACTACTGGTACTGTATGTGATTACAAGCCATTTTTATACAGCAGATTAATATAATGAGATATATTTTGGAATATTTCTGAATTTTTAATATCTACTTTGTCAATTATTTACATCATGCTAAATATTCACACAAACATGCCTTAGCCATTCTATTGGATAATATATATTAGATCTTACGGCGAACAGTCAGTTTGTTGTAGATATTTTTAAACAACAATTAAAGCCCTTATGCTCTCTATTCTTATCACATTCGTACCATAAATAAATCATCTTACAATTAAATATTTATATCAAAACAAAAAATTAGTCGCAAAATTTGCCTACAGATCAAGATTAAGAAGGATGTGAGGGCTGTTCAATACTGCTAATAATAAGGCGTCGAACTTGAGATCAAGTGATTGCGGGTTCAAACCCCACCCAGTGCACTACTGAATCCACACAGACTAATTGGATGAATCAGGAGAATATTAGTTATGTGTGCTATTATTCTTTAAAAAAAAGTAGAAATCAATAGTGCGATGCATAATTATGCATACGGCGTTAAGGTACCAGTAGCCCTTGCACCACCTTACAAAGACTCTATTTCCTTTATCCAGAGTTAGAAAGTCTGTATTCAATACAACCATACAGCATCGCATTTCTATCGACTTTAAAAGACAGGCCCTAATGTTCTAAGGATCTTGGAAATTGCAAGTTTGGAGTGATAGTCACGCCGATATTCTCGTATTAAGACAGACAATCGATATTATGTTGATTACGTGGAAGGGTGGCACACAGCGTGGGTTAGATATTGAACTGTACCGTTAACTGTCGCCATTATTGATAACGGCCCAGAAGTCAACAACCTCCTGAAAATCAAATTGTCGTTTGTACATTTGGGAGGATATTTTCTTCATCAAAGAAAGTATCTCTTTGAGTGTAAGTCTATTTTTGGGTCTAGTTAGGCACACCTATGCACACCTTCGGTATGGTTACTTGTGTAGGGCATGGTATAGCTGTGAGTCTACGGATTTGTATGAATGTAGGTATAAATGTGGATGTACCTATGGATGTAGGTGTAGGTATAGGTTCTGTTCTTTGTGTAGGTTTAGCCATGGGCGTGGGTGTAAGTATGTGTGGGGGTGTAGGTATGTATGTGTGGGGGTGTAGGTATGTATCTGTGTGGGTGTAGCCATGGGCGTGGGTGTAAGTATGTGTGGGGGTGTAGGTGCGTGCTTGGGTGTAGGTATGTATCTGTGTGGATGTAGCCATGGGCGTGGGTGTAAGCATGTGTGGGGGTGTAGGTATGTATGTGTGGGGGTGTAGGTATGTATCTGTGTGGGGGTACCCATGGGCGTGGGTGTAAGTATGTGTGGAGGTGTAGGTACGTGCGTGGGTGTAGGTATGTATCTGTGTGGGTGTAGCCATGGGCGTGGGTGTAAGTATGTGTGGGGGTGTAGGTGCGTGCTTGGGTGTAGGTATGTATCTATGTGGGGGTAGCCATGGGCGTGGGTGTAAGTATGTGTGGAGGTGTAGGTACGTGCGTGGGTGTAGGTATGTATCTGTGTGGATGTAGCCATGGGCGTGGGTGTAAGTATGTGTGGGGGTGTAGGTACGTGCGTGGGTGCAGGTATGTATCTGTGTGGGTGTAGCCATGGGCGTGGGTGTAAGTATGTGTGAGGGTGTAGGTGCGTGCTTGGGTGTAGGTATGTATCTGTGTGGGGGTAGCCATGGGCGTGGGTGTAAGTATGTGTTGGGGTGTAGGTACGTGCTTGGGTGTAGGTACGTGCGTGGGTGTAAGTATGTATCTGCGTGGATGTAGCCATGGGCGTGGGTGTAAGTATGTGTGGGGGTGTAGGTATGTATGTGTGGGGGTGTAGGTATGTATCTGTGTGGGTGTATATATGTGTGTACTTTTGCGTATCATCAGGTATACTTGTTTGGCCTGGTATGTCGGACTTAGATATTTAAATACCGACTAAGACTAAATACATCCCCTGTCTCCAGCCGCTGTTTATCCTGCAGAACCGCCGTTAGGCATTACTTCACGGGGGGGATCTAGCTGCCGCTCTTCCTTCAGATAGGTGGAATAGCTGTTTCCTGCCTTCTATGCCTTATTTTCGTTGCCTCGTAGGTATGTGTGTGGGTGTAGGTATGTGTGCGTATAAGCAGGTATGTATAAGCCAGTGTGTGTAGATATGGGTGACGGTACCTCCCGCTGCAGCTTGCGGCGTTCGTGCTTGAGCTGCTCCTCGTGCTCATCCTGGTGGTCCTGGCGCGCCTTGAGTCGCGCGAGCTGCGCCTCGAGGCGCGCGACGTGCGCGGCGTGCAGAGCGGCCTCAGCCTCGGCGCGAGCCGCCCGCCCCTTCGCCTCCGAAGAGCACTTGCGGGCCGCCTCCACTGGAAGTGTACACACACTCTCTATATATTATTCCGATAATCTGCTTATATTTTAGGATTGTAAAGTAGACTCTTTAAATAACGTAAAAGAATATTTTTTTGGGGAAATACTGAAAGAAATCTTATTCTAAAACTGAGAATTCAACTTTTAAATTAATCTACTTATTTTTTTTTTATATTTTATAATTATTTAAAATTTTAAAATTGAAAGAAAAACTCATAAAAGAAGGGTGAAAAAGAAGGGTGTCTGTATTGACAATGCTTTTCGTAAAAGACGGTTATACAGGATTGTTACTATAACTTTATGAATAAAGAATTTTTTGAATAAATTTCAAATTGATTGCACTTTAACATTTAAACTAATTTGTAAATTTTAAACTTTTAACAAAAAGTAGTTAATTTTTCAATCTTGGTATATTTAAAGCGGCGGCAACTTATTAGCTAATGGCGTTATGGCTTCTAACCCCCCACCCCCCACTTTCTTACTATTACAAACTCGTTTTTATAAAACAAGTTAGCAATATTAAGAATACTACTTACACTCATTCTCATACTCCTGGTCGTGATGGTTCGCTACACCGTTTTGTCTGGCGGCGCGCTCCTCGTTCAACTGTAGCTTCAACTTGCGAACTTCTGACTCCAGCGATTGTTTGGAACTTAACAACTTTTGCAACCGCACATCTGTGATAAAACAAGCAAAAGAACAAATGTGTTCGTTACACCTCAATCACTTTAATCAAATCAAATAAACAAATTAACATATATGCAAGACGATAATGATTTATTTAAAACAAGTACTGCTTCATAAACACTAATCGATGTAAGCAAACCCATCTATTGAGCTATAGATTGGTTACGTTAAATTGTTAGACAATTACTATGTATTGAGTAATAGCAGTCCAGTTGTAATAGATGACCAGCCCTGAACAAAAGCATTCGTTCAAGAGCCTGACGGACGTCTCCACCATTGTCCATCTCAACCATATCAACGAGAGCCGAACGACCCGCGACACATACGCCACCATTGGCAGTACTTTTATGGGAGCATGACATACTCACAACAGCCGGGAGTCAACTTAAAATCTTATACCTTATTATTATTATTATTATTATACATACATACATACTTGTATACCCAAAGGGGACGGCAGAGGCGTATTTAAACACCTACATTCTATTGAAACACGCAGTCAATTAGAATTTGTTCCTACTATGGTAATAGGAGCCCTGTATGACTGTACACATACTGTCTGATAGATCACAGTCCAACCCCTGAGTGACTATTACGACACACACGCGAAGAGATACTACTACTCCACTGTGATATTATACAAAATTCGTTTTAAGTCCATTTAACTAGTCTTTAATTTAAATACATAATTAAATAATCAAAGATGTTCCGTGACAGTAAGCGTCAGGAAGCTGTTGTCTTTTTTTTATAATTATGTAAATTGTTTAAAATCTAAAGTTATAAGTAGATAGATAGATAGATAGAATACTCTTTATTTGTACACTATTCTTACAGTAAAACACAATACATACAATACACGTGTCCACTATATAATGTACAAATGGCGGTATTGCTATATGCAATCTCTTCCAGGCAACCTTAGGATGGATCATAATCATTCGGAGAGACAGAGGTAGTTGGAGGATCATATCAACATTTTAATTAAAAGTATACTAACTTATTTTAAAATACAAATCTTATATAAAAACTAAACATATTTATGTACAACATATAACATACATACTAATACAAATGCAGATAAAAATACATACTAACTGCCCAATCTATATATATAATTCTATAAGTACACCCATTAACTGCCCAATCTACCAACCCATTGCATCTGTCCATCTAAAGGTTGTCTGTAAGAGATCGCAACTAGCGATAAGACCGTTTGAAATACTGTGAACTATCCTTAATGGTGTACAATATAGAGTTTTTATTTGTTTTTTTTTTTTTTTTTTTTTTTTAATGCGATAGGGGGCAAACGAGCAGACGGGTCACCTGATGGTAAGTGACTACCGCCGCCCATGGACACCCGCAACTCAAGAGTCACAAGTGCGTTGCCGGCCTTTTAGGTTGAGGTACGCTCTCTTCTTGAAGGTTTGAAGGTCGTATCGGTTCGGAAATACGGCAGGCGACAATTTGTTCCATAAGCTGGTTGTGCGAGGCAAAAAGCTTCTGGAGAAGCGCACAGTGGTGGAGTGCCAATCGTCCAGGTGATGGGGATGGATATTTTGTCGCGTAGTTTGTTTTTTTTTTTAAGATACTACTCCAGCATTAGGAATAATTTCCTGTCGCGGGGGGCTTTACAAACATTCAACCAACGAACACAAAGAACACCCAGATTCAGGACAACTATTTGTGGATCACACACATTTTTGTTTCGTATGGGAATCGAATCCACGACCTCCGGTTCAGCAGTCAGGGTCACTATCCACTAGACCAATAAGCCCGTCAATTCGTATTGCATTGTATTGCAAGTATGCATTCCGCACTACTAGCACCAGGTATACGAGACACAGAACAGAAGATCATGGTCATCACACAATTACATGTCATGTAGACGTACCGAGCGTGCCCTCGCCGGCGTCGTTGAGCAGCTGCTCGGCGGAGTGGCTGATGAGCGCGAGAGGCGGCACGGCGCCGACAGCGTGTCCGGCGGCCGTGGTGGCGGTGGCGGGCGCGTCGAGAGCGGCAGCCTCCACGAAGGCGAAGCCCGCCGCCGCCGCCGCGCAGTCCCGCGCGCGCACCGCATCCCGCGCCGCGCTCAGCTCGCGGGTCACCGACTCCAGCTCGCGCTTCACGCGCTCCAGGGATGAACACTTCTCTCTGTGCTCGCGCTAAACACATCATAACAAATAATCAATGGATATTTATTCTTTACAAATCTGTATTCTTGATTAAACTAAACAATATACAATGGGCATTATGATCTTCATGAGAGGAGTTATGAATTCTAGAACTACACTCTAACAAATTATGTTATGTATGTTAAAACAACAACAAATCAGTAAGCATGTGCTACCTGTAACTGCGCATATTCCTCATGGAGCTCCTCTATCCTGTCCTTAAGCAGTTCCAGCTGGTAGCCGAGTGCCGCCTTGTCGTTATCCAACTGCGCATTCAAGATCATCGCCTTTCGGAACTTTTCTTCTACTTCTTTTAACTCGTGCTGGAAAAAAAAGATAGCCCATTAGGGAATATCTTAATGACCGCGTATGTCATGTACTCTCCAAAATGTGGTTCGAGTGCGTGACCAACTTATCTATTTTATAGACTGTCAAAGTCTACACAAATAAAATAATGAATGGCTGTGTCGCTAATTGCTACGTGCAATAAATGAGAATGGCCTGACCAATTTGCTTTTAATATTTTTTGAAAACCGAGAAAGGTTGTTATGAAGAACATCATAGGATTTATTATGGGACATTTTTTGTCAATAAGTCAAATATCTTTTGGCAGAACGAACTTGTTCTGTTGGGTCAGAGAGATTTTATAGACACATAAGAATATCTTGTGATGGTTATTACACCCGAATGAACCTAGGTATACTTCCAAAAGGTCAAAAATCAACTTACTTAGGGACAAAGTTTAGATTTAACCTACACTTTCGATTTAAATCATACATCATCATTCATTAGCCTAAATCATTAATATTAGATGCAATAGGAAAAGCTTGCAGTGCCACTAACGTATTTAAATGTTCACTCGTCGTATTCTTGTTTAAAATGTAAAAAATGATGACATCTCTTCTAGAATGTCCTGTATCCTCCCTAAACCCTCGAGGTTTTCGTAAGCTTATTTAACACTTACCCTAAGATCTTTCATACTGAAGACATCATCTACGGAGTCCTCGGAGCTTCTCCGCGGCGAGTGCACAGAGCTGGCGGGGCTGAGCGCCGCCAGGCGGGTGCGATCGCGCCGCCCCACCGTCTCTGACAACAAATTGTAAAAATAATTTAGCACCCAATTATTCTTAGCTCCTCATTGTCTAACGGTATTTTTATATTAAACTGTTGGTAACCTGAGGCTTCACCTGTGACGGTCTTTAGGTTAGTAGCTCATAAGTGGGTGGATTTAATTCAAGGGTCATTTTTAATTTGTAAGTTTGAGCTATAAGCCGTTTTCCGAATAAGTAGGTATAATTACATATAGGATGGGATTTAAACTACGTTCTGTTAAATCTTCGTAAATCTGATTTATGTTTTCAATGGGATTCTCTGTAATCTTTAGTCAGATTATCGCGGACGTGCATGTACCCCTTTCCAGCGCGTTTAAAATGTCGATAAAATATATTGTGTTCATACTTTCAGTCAATCGGTATTCTTGAGTAATAAGTAGTGAGCAATTCGTTAGGAGATAATGCTTAAGTTATGAAAAAGGAAAATTGGGAGAGGAATGATCAAAATTCACGAAACAAAGCAGGTTCCCTACTTTTTTATTCTAGTATGGTCATTGCTCACTTGTTAATATATAAACGAGAGATTAACAATTTACATATTAAACTCATTACATTAACATAATAAATATTTTAATTAAGTGCATTTTAAAATTACAAATTGTTTACTGTCATATCTACAATAATTAGCTCTATCGTTATATTATTAGAGTCTAGAACATGACAAAATAATGAGAATAATTTGTATGTTCTACACTCTAAAACTACATCTACAGTTATTAGCTGCTTTAGCGTACTCTCAAATCATATGAAGGTCAAACTACTACTAGTTTGACCTTCATATGATTTGTATATGCATTTTTTTTTGCAATTATTATTTTTCAAATGACCACTTGATCATCACCTCTCTCAAAACCTAACACTAGCCCTAAGTTTAGGTCACCGATTGATCTAGTCCTGGACCGAGATGTTGATAAATAAAAATCGATGAATTTTTTTAAACTTGTAGTTTTGATGGGCCTGTTAGTCCAGTGGTTAGTGACCCTGACTGCTGAACCGGAGGTCGTGGGTTCGATGCCTATACGGTACAAAAATGTTTGTGATACAAATAGTTGTCCCGAGTGTAAGCGTTATTTATGTCCGTTCATTGAATGTTTGTAAAACCCCCGCGACAGAGGAAATTATTACAAAAAAAAAGTTTCTGTCTTGATTAGTGATAGTCTCAAAACATGTTATTACCTGTCTTGCCTGCATACATATCATATGCCTTATCTGCATGGTCTTCCTGTTCTCGCTGCTGGCGCTCCAACTCACGCATGCGAATTTCTCGCGCCTCTGCTCTAGCAGCCCGACGCGCCGCCAACCGCTGCTCAGCCTGTAATCACAACACGACAAATAAATAAAAATGCTTCAAGAACATTAGGTACATATAAAATAATTTATACCCGACAACCATTGTTGGTTATGGTCAATGAACATACATGAGGAGAATATTTCAAGATAAACACATAGAATATTTCAAGATAGGGGGCAAACGAGCAGATGGGCCGCCCATGGACACCCGCAACTCAAGAGTCACAAGTGCGCTGCTGGCCTTTTAGGTAGGAGTACGCTCTTTTCTTGAAGGTTTGAAGGTCGTATCGGTTCGGAAATACGGCAGGCGACAATTTATTAAATAATCTCTGCAAAAGATTTACTTTAGAGCTGGTGGAGTAACCAGATTCAGATCACGATTCAGAGATGTGATATGTCCCAGCTGGCAACGCACAAGCCCGAGGAATCACACATTACTCACAGACTTATAATTTCATATGTTATAATGTGACAATGTTGCCAGATACATGGTATGGTTGCACAAGCCCACATGTGGGCGGTAAATCATTGCTCATAAGACCCTACTCTGTATTTAACTCACTTATTACTCGTTTTATTAAATATATGAACGATTTATGATCATAATTCATTCAAGAGATTAATAGAGAAGTAAAGTGAAACAGGTAACGGTATACGTTCACGTGATACAAATAAATGTATCATATAACATATCAAGTATCAACATCAGGACTCAGCCTAACCAGTTCGAGTTATATGACTTGACTGACTTGCTCGAGCTGTTGCTAATACTCCTCAGTCCACCTGTATAAGTGCTCCAAATTTTCCTTATTACGTAAATGGGACTTAATTAGAATCTGCAAAATGTGGGCGTTTATAACGACTCTGCCTACACTTTGGGGATAAAGGCGTGAGTGTATGTATGTATGTATGTATGTAAATATGTACGTATGTATGTATGTATGTATGTATGCATGTATGTGTGTATGTATGTATGTATGTACGTATGTATGTGTATACCATATCACCGAAAACAGATATTTTCATATCCGTTGGCCCAATTCCCTGTCCTCGAACAGCATTATCTGTTTTACTAGCAAATAAAATAGTACCGATATCGACAGCAGCACTCTTAACATGAAATCTATACGAGGTGCTGACGGAGTGGATATGAGAGGAAGGTGTTGAAATGATGAAATTAACGGAAGCAAAGTAATCAACGATTACTCTTCGTTGCTCGAAGTATATAAAAGAGAGAGGCATACTGCTCAAGGATATTGATGATTTGTTAATAAAATATTCCTTAGCATATGGTTTCTTGGAATAGTGTATAGGTAAGCTAATTGTATTAAAGAATTTGTGTTAATACCTAGAACCTTTTTCTCCAGCAAGGTCGATGGAACAAGTCAAATTAATTTTGATATAAATGGTTCACTGATTGGTAACTCAACAATTTTTGAAAAGCGTGAACTTTTATATGAATTTGTAATTCTAAGTATATGATACAAATTAAATGTATCTTTGAAAACTGATTAAACATTTATGATCTCCTAATCATGATGTAATTGGCAAATAGATATAGACCAGCGACTAAACAAACAAAGGGATGGTCATGAGGCAATACACTTAAGGAACGCAATTTGATATAACCTATTTATAAACCAAAGTGACCCGCAGATGTACTTAGTAGATGACACTTGTGGGTTACACTATAAGTCAGTTCTTAGAAGATTAATGTCTACCAAGTGTATGCTGAAGTGTCTATCCAATATTGCAAGCCATTACTCTCTGTACTAGACACCGCATGTTGCCACGTCAAAATTGACACGTTATTTTACAGGTTAGGTTTACAGAGTACGTAAAGTATAAAATACTAAAGTTAATACAGCATAGATAAAAATAAGTATTGAATGCTTCAGAATGTCACTTAGTACTATTTTTGACATTTTTTTTTTCTTGTTAAGTAAGATATTCTTTTTTTTATTTATTAAGTAAACTATGTAAAGTTTTGCAATATCAAAAACACTTTCAATGTATAAGATGTCAATGTATGTATAAGAGAGACGTTTGATAAGGGTTTTGTAAGATGATGATGCACTGAGATGATATTAAACACGTATTTACTATCAAACATCTTACATTATATATTTATGAATCTCTTTCTTTTTGACTCATACTGACATCTTAACGTTAAAATAAGCTAGATTCAAATTTGCTTACAATTAATCTTCAAGTTACCAGAACCTTCTTATTAAAAATATTATGTAAGAACTTTAATTTAAATGATATAAAAATAAAATATTGATGTTAGATTAAAATAAATTCTCAAACAGGTTTCGCTTACGTCTTTGTGCACAATTTTGCAGCTTTTTGGAGTTACATTTGTATATAATAGCAGGAGGCATCAGAATTGCGATCAAATGGCTGATTTTTTTTACCTAGTTTAGTTTAAAAATAATGTCTAGCAGCTTTACAGACTTTTTATAATTTTAATCCTTACATCTTAGTTATAATGTATCTATGTTCGAGTACAGCAATTAAAATTCTTCTCTTTTCGACAAAGTCAATTAAGAAACAATTTAAGGCATAGTTTTAGGATAACTAATGTGTTTATAATGTAGGTAATAATTATAGTAGAATGACAATGCCTTGTTAAATGGCTACCTCTGAAGCGTGGGTGAGGGCGTGGTCGGCCTCTCCCTGTCTGGACTTACTAATAATGAGCGTATATGTTAATTACTAGGATTAGAGAATGGCACTCCTAGTCTAGACAGACAATTAATTAGTGTAATCAGAGAATTTTGGGTCTATTTAGTAAGTGGAAACTTACATACATCTATTGTTTTGAACTTCGCATTCATTTAAGATGGAATTCATATTTACGGCTTATTTGCGTACTGTTACGAGTGAGATAACTAGAAATAACTTTTTTAAATTCTTTTGGAGTGTGGTTCATGGTAGAATAGGATTAGGCCATCTAAGGGATTGGACTGCTATCAGACGGTATGTATAAAGTTATATAGTGTCCGCTTGACAGCAATAGACTTTACTCGTATTACGTTAGTTTTTTTTTTTTTTTTTTTATGCGATAGGGGGCAAACGAGCAGACGGGTCACCTGATGGTAAGTGACTACCGCCGCCCATGGACACCCGCAACTCAAGAGTCACAAGTGAGTTGAAAAGAGTCACAAGTGCGTTGAGTTAGTGGGACCAAATTCTAATTGGCAACACGTGCGTGTTTAATACATCTCTGCATACCCCTTCCAGGATACGGGTGTGGCATCGTTGAATATACGTATGGAGAATAGGTAACAGAATCTAAAGCCTGACTGTATCATAGCTTCCTCTCTTTTTTAATTGATGTTGTCTCGGACCTTATGTAACTCCTATTGTTAAGGCAATTTAAATGGCAATGGCAAAAAACCGGCTATTAATCAATGCTTGCATTGTGTGACAGAGTGAGTGAGGTGATAAAAAAACATGTCGAAATCCATTAAACCTTCTAGGCTCGAGGCTATCGGGAGAAAATAAAGTCCACATTCTTGAGAAAAACTAAGAATATTAACACTATTGCTACTTGCCTATCTAGTCATCTACTAGTACAACCCAGTGAGCATTTAAAAAATTGACGTTATAGCTAACCATGCCTTATCGGGAGAAGCAAACTCTTATATTTTCTATACAAGTCGTCATGTTTGTACACATTTCTCATATAACAGCTTTAACGGCGAAAGCCTAACTTTCCTATATAAAGTACAAGATTGCTTAAGGAGACAGAGCAGAACTCTAAAATTTTTGGGAAATGGGTAATGTGATAGAACTAAGTTTCAGGATATGAGTCACAAAATTTTGACATGAGCACGTCTCGGCCCAAACTTAGCATCTGGATAGCAGAGTAGCACAGGGAATTCTTATAAAGCTTGAGCAGAACAAAATTCAGTAGGTAAGTACATAGAGAACGTTTTTAGGGTTCCGTACCCAAAAAACAGGAAAAACGGGAAAAACGGGACCCTATTACTAAGACTCCACTGTCCGTCCGTCTGTCTGACTGTCTGTCCGTCTGTCACCAGGCTGTATTTCAAGAACCATGACAGTGAGACAGTTGAAATTTTAACAGATGATGCATTTCTGTTGCTGCTATAACAACAAATACTAAAAAACAGAATAAAATAAATATTTAAGGGGGCTCCCATACAACAAACGTGATTTTTTTGTTCGTTTTTGATCGATATTGATAACGGCAAGAGGCAGACGCTTGAAATATTCACAGAATATTTAGTTAAAATAAATAATTAAATTAAAATAAAACAAATTAAGAGGGGGAACAAATAATGATTTTTTTTACGTTTTTATAGATAATGGTACGGAACCCTTCGTGTGCGTGAATCACACTAGCCGTAGAGAGATGATCTCTATATGCATTCAGTGAACAATTTTCGGATTTGTCTTAATTTTAATAGCAATAAAATCGTATACTAAAAGCCTTTGACTGGCTTGTTAGTCTAGTGGTTGGTGACCCTAATTGCTGAGCCAGAGGCTTCGATTCTCAAACGGTACAAAATTGTGTGTGGTCCACAAATACCTAATTGTCCCGAATCTGGATTCTTTGCGATTATTGTGAAAAGCTGAGACTCCCATGAGATACATAAACTTATTACTCGTTTTTGTGCTACGTGCTTCGAAGTATACCGTTACACACGGGTAACGAAAAGTATGATGGTAACACAAACACGACATTAATAAAATGTTACTAAAACACCCAATTCAAATAGATATGGCTACAAAAATACTTAAAGAATTACCTAACATGTCTTGTGATAAGATCATTCAAAAATAGATTTGGCTTTGTTTAGTGTGCTTTAAAATTTGGTTTGGTTGCAGTGTTTCAGCTTAGAATTTTTAGTCTTATTACTCGATTAGAAAGTATGTTGAAGTCGGAAATAACTATAGAAATAAGAATAAATAGTTAAATTGAAATCTTGTTAGGGCAGTATGGAATACTATTCCTTTTTTCTAAGATAAGACATAGACAATATTCTCAAAACAATAAATGACACAATAACTTTGAAAACAAAAGAATATAGAAGTCGGTTATTGTCGAATCGATTGCAAATGAGCTCACCGGCGATAACGAAAAAATGCGATAAAACAATTTTTCTGGACAAAGTGAATATTGTCAAATATATGCAGACAATCGTGATACCTATCTCTACGTCACCAACACCAAATATTTGTAAAGTATTTCATTAAAAATTTGATTCACGACACATGGCGGCTTGTGCAAATTAAAAAATGTGTTTGGAGAGACGACGGTGACATCATCCTTCAACACAATGGCTTAAGGACACAGTCATTCACTACCGGCCACGAAGCGAACCTTAACTACTTACAAACAATTTACACACACTCATCCTGATGTATTAATGTTGGCAAACATACCTAATAAACATTTTAAACTTGAAAACATGTCTTATCTCTTTTGAAGAGTAATGCATCAATTATCACATGCATCCAACTGACAGCAGCCGGTAATGCAGCAAGGATAAACAGAAGTGTTCTTATTAGTGGGCGATATTTATAAGCAGTTCAAACATAAGTCGTCCAATGCATCGTGATTGTCTTGTTTAAACACTCCAAATCGATTGAGAAATCAAACCATTGTAGTTCCGCTCTAATTGTATCTAATGGTCTATTAACAGAGTATTAACCTTTTGAAATTTGACAGTTTTACAAAAGATCTGAGCAACAATTGATTGCTTTGATAGAGTGCATTAATTTCCGGTTAATGTTGTAAGCCGATTAGTTAATTAAGCGTAATGTCTAAGTAATTACTTGCTTTATTTTACAATTTTATTTACTGTATTGTAGACACTCAACATGTACTAAATTTAAAACAAAACGGGTTGACTGCGACAAATCATCTTCACATCTTACAAAACAAGGATATAATTTAGCGCGTACAAACTGTCAATGTCATAGTTTAACGTTAATTGTTTATATTTTTAGCATAAACAGAATGTTCCAAATAAGCTTTACAAACTGTCGAACAATGAACATAGTAAGTACACCGGCGTCGTCGGTGTAGCAGCTACGTCGAAGCGCACGTGTCAAGTGAAAACATAGCACTTAGCTCATTGAAAACCTTCTCATCCATGACACAATACGTTATGCAGTTGAAATGAACACCCAACAATATTTATTAGCAAATTGAAATGAACTTTTAACAAGCAGGATGTATCGAGATTTATTTTGAACAAATACTGGTATAGTGAGAAACATTAATACGATAAGCAAGGACACTTAAGAGGACATTGAAGGCAATAAAACAGTTACCAGTGCTACGTAATCAATATACCCGTGAAAACTTGTTTTAGAGACATATTTGATATTAAAATGAAGCAGATTTACTCACATAGACTGTAAAAATACGGACTGTGATATAGAATAACAGTTCGAACTCCATCGTTTTCGTGCTAAGGTGGTGTATGAGGTCATCAAACGTGACAATACCATCGCACAAGTGCGCCCAGCTGATGTCACATACCCACTGAACAGTGGTATATACGTATGTATTTGAACTATGGATAAATAGACATATATGTCACATTACATTATGAAAACTTTTCCTTTCATATTGCATGTCATGGATTATCAAGTTAGAAGAGATTAATCGATTTAACCCAGGCTATAACATCCATTTATCGAAAATCGCGTAGATGAAAATGTTACTTACGAACAGGGTTAGCAGTTTGAAAGCAAGAGTTAACAAGCTCTCCGGAAACGTCATATCGATGCAATCTAGCTCTAAGACGAGGTCATCCCACCACAGAACCGGCCGATTACGAACAGGAACACTACACTGAACTACCTAATATAAGTACATCTGACCACTACCGCGAAATACCACTCTAACAACATTATCACGACTATGTTACACCTAAAAGTGTTGCAAGAACCTCAATTTACACAAAACATATTACACCAGTAAAATGTTACATCGAGCCCGGCAGATAACTAAAGCAAGCTATGTTCAGCTGAGACAACTTTACAGATGACCTTCGAATACCCAATGTATAGTGAAATATAGCGAAATAAGATTATTTACATTTAGGCCTTATGGAACCGTGAACTAATTTTTTTAATAGTACACATTTATAAGTATGTGCAGTATTTAAAGGGAAAAGGATTGCATAAGCAGATGGCCACATTGTGACTCACCTGTTAACCATTTTGGGGACCGGATAAATAATATGGAATGATCGTGACACCATATAAAATTCTCATCGACACATAAATATATACGTACATGATTCTGCTGATCGCCAAGAATTCCGACTATTGAGGGATTTTGGTCGCCGTGAGAATCTCGGCGAAGGTCTGATAGGCTTAAATTTGGGTTATCTACATCACTGGAGTGAGCCTCACTATTCGTTCGAACTATATGTCTATTTTGGTCTTCAAAATCTGTGTTTTTAGAGTAACCATTTGTTGCTCCATTCATTTTGTGAATATCCTCGTTTTTGGCTTCGTTAATGGCAATATAGGATCCATTTATATTATCATTTCCTTCTATAATATTTTCTTCATCTGAATCGCCAAAATCACCATCTGTAAAAGCATCTCCACTTTCGTCGTCACTATTGTGAGGTGTAGCCCATTCAGATTGATGCCCCATGATTGTCGACACTGAGTAACCGCTGGCTATTGTTGCACTTGTTCGTAGAAAACAAACAAACTGACACACGCACTGTTTTCAAATTCTCACATCTGCAGCATGCGTCAACAATCATGGACCGGGTCGCGCGGACAACTAGATTGCACCATCGTCTTCACAGATTTAATAGAAACGACGGATGTTATTTTTGCACTGTACTGGTTATCTACAAACGTCAACTGCAGTCTATAGTAAAGGCCGATAACATGTATTGTCACGCTATATTTTTATCTTATCGATATTTTCCACTTTATTAAGTTTCGCTCCTTTATCAACGGTCTTTATTTTGTAGCCCTCTATAGAACACCATTTGTTTTGACATTATAAATACAACTTTCTTTTGATAGAATTACACAATTATATTCATTAAATTTTTATCTTTATGACAATAGAATTGAGTCATTACCACAATACGTTGAGTTAAGACAACACAATCCTGGTTAAACTATGCCTTGTTAAAGAAAAACGCGTGTGGTTGCGTCAACGTCTGTGGCAGAGTGCGACTGAGCGCAATGTATAAGCCGCACGTTACACTGTGTCGTAAACGTGTTTGTAATGAATCGCTGCTGCGTTATCGCAAATGTACAAAATTAGGAACTTGCGGAAGCAAAAGGGCATTGTAAAATTGGCCAACAGTTGCGTAGCATTGCGTTGGAAATTGAAGTCATTAGAAAATTAGTAACTGGGCATGAACCGTGATGGTATGGTATAATGTCATATAATCCAATCAAAGATGAGCCACTCTCACGTGCTCCTCTGAGCTCATGGCATGAATAGCATTCCTAATCGCATGTTATTTTGAATAGTCAAGTTGTGTTTACTTGGACAAATCATTGCTAAATCTTTAACACATTTAAGTAATCTTAAACCATTACAGCGCTATAAGAATACGACCGTTTTCTGTTGTCCGCTTAAACGTAAATCAATGAGGAAATAGGCTGGACAGGAACAAAGTTTTGGTTATGTATACACACGCTTGGATATGTCTTTCCAGCTAGCTTAGCAGGGTATCTTTAAGTTATTAGGTAGTAGCCCGAATCTCGATATTTTTATTACCGTAATAATTTAAATGATTATCGATTTATCAATCAATGATTTTTATTTACGTCCCAGGCTCGCGTAAAAATTATTGTGTCATAGTTCTTAATACTGGATAAAGGTAAGTACCTTATTTCCTTTTCGGCACCCCAGTCAACATGATATGTAAAATTTGATGCCTTTCTGTCCATGCAAAATAAATATATTGTTATTTTCTCTATCTTTCATGATAATCGGTTCAATAGCAAAGACGTTAAAACGTAACAAACAAACTCACTTTCGTTTCGTTACTAAGGTGACTACGCGGAAACACGATACACTAAAGAGCCGGTGATTTGATAAAACATGTATTTTAATGCACAAGCCATAATAAAAACAATGTCCCTTATTACATAAGTGGGACTAAACTATTATAATGGTTGGCAAAATGCGGGCGCCTCATGCGCCACTGCCTACCCCTTCGGGAACATAGGACTGATTGTATGTAAGTATATAACAAAGATACAATTGCATTTGGATTAATAGAATATTTGTGCACAGGCAAGAGTGAAAATTCCAACAAATCGGATTTATACATATAACGATTTCGTATAGTTTTCCTGTAACGATATTATTTTTCTTTTTTTCTAACATATACAAAGTGTTGTGTGTACCTATTAAATGTTCAATTTATTACAATAAAAATGTATTTTTGTATACAAAACAAAGTTATCAGGCTCTAGTGACATTGAAATTATCGCAGGAAATTATGTTACATTGCTAATCAAATATAACAACAATGATATGTAATTATTCTCTAACCACAAAACAGCATATTTTCCGTATAAAATAACACATCTATATAATTATTTATTTACCTATTAGGTATATGTTCAACATACTACACCTATAATATAATATACGTAAGTTTACAATTTTGTAATATTGGCAAGCCTATTACTGTCAATCTGGCACTATACTCGCACATATACTGTCTGACATATAACAGTCGACTCCCTTAGTTATCTATCCTATTCTACTCCTCCAGGAATTACACGACATATCATTTCTTAATCAAACTTAAAAAAAAACTTTGAAATATCATAAAGCACATTCAACTTAATAAAATACATCCATAATGGCGTCGATCGGAAAGTGTACTTAACCGAGTCAACAGAAGAATATGCAGACAGGCGGCAATACCTTATTTATTTTTTTACCCCAAACGGTGAAAACATTATTCAGTTCACATGTAATGTATGCAGGTATATAGGTCCTACAACCAACTTAAAGTTTTAATATCGTTATTACAGTTAGTGTTTATTAGATATTCGTCTGACTGATTAACACACAACAAAAGTAATATGTAATATATATATATTGTGCAGCATATTATTAATTTATTCCCACGCGCTGTTCTACATTTCGTTAACCTTATTGTTTGAATTAAAAGTTGTTAATTATCATATTAATTATGAGAAACTAGGTGATAACAGTAATTTTTTGATCAAATTTTAGTCTCTTATGTTGTCGAAATTTAATTTAATTTATGTTATTATTATTTAATTTACGTTTGAATGTTGGGACTTGGACCACGATTACAGTCATACATTATTTAAAATCCATGCTTGAGAATATTTTTGAGTAAGCAGTAAATGTTATATCACTTGACGGATAGACATTGGAAAGTGTTGAAACTACGTCCAGCTTTACAGAGCGGTCATGCGGTTGTCTGACCTACACTTATTCTTAGAAAGCCGTACCGTGGAAGGTACGAAGGAGAGGAATAATTTCCTCCTCTTTCTTAGCAGAGTTCAACCGAATCCCGAACGGCATTAGTCAGACAAGGCGAGATACTAGGTAAAATAAGTGATCTTTGACATATTTATTTTCACGTATCTTGTTAGTTTTTCCATTCAGTTAATACCATTACAACCAACCAACGACAAAATTCAAAATCTTCGCAGGGTCACAATTTAATCTCAACAATAAAAATGCATTTTAACTACTTTTAATAGACATATGCTTAACTTCTTGCTTATATGCTTATTCGAGCCGTGCTTAGGCACGAATGGATCGGCTCGATCGGTGCGATACCACGATCTCACAGAAAACCGGTTGTGAAGCAACACTAACGTTGCATCTCCCCGAAATTAGTGAGGTTTCCGGATGCCCAACGACCTCCCCTTATTCCTCACCCCTTTTCCCATCTCCTCATCCCAGTCTCTTTCCCCTCCCCGCATATCCTCATCCCTCTTCATCCTCAAAGGCGGGAAACGCACTTACGACTCTCCAGTTGCAGGTGTTCATGGACGGCGATTGTCACTTACCATCAGGTGACCCATCTGTTCGTCTGTCCCCCTATAATATAAAAAATATAAAAAAAAACTTCAATATTCTGGGTCGAATATCAACAATACAATAGAGTTTAACCCTATTAACCATTTTCTGGAATCTTAAATCTATGAATAGCATGATAAGTGTTGAAAAAAAAAGTAAAGTTGCCAGGTGCAAGCAGAGGACGTCCAGAGGAAAGATAGATTGAATTCATGAAATAGGATATAGAAAGGAATAGAGAAAGTAATATATTAATGCACCGACTCCAAATAAAATTAGGAACGGGTGATAAATCTATTAACGTCTTTATGCTTTTTTGGTTTTGAAAAACAAGACATGGGCAAAAACTCCGCAATATTAATATCGTGTTTTGTACGCTTTGAAACATGCTGGTCCTGCTCTATAGGACAATTTTGAGTCTAGAAAAACTCTAACTGGTTGTTAATTGTATTTTATAAGGAATTATATTTTGTAACATTGTTTTACACGATTAGTTTAACCCACACACTGACTTATGACTTGTTAATATTCTCTATATCTATGTAAATCGCATACTACTTTTACTATGTTTGTTAATGTGTGAGCACCATGTATCTATCATAAAATTATTTTATCTGTCGTTGCTTCCATTTAATTATTTTTACCTGTTTCGGTATAGTGATATTGTTCTGGGTGCATCGTTTTCAAACATCATTTTAATTATATATAATGATTGTATGTAAACAAAACATTTTAAAAGAGTAACGGTGGAGTTTCTTGCTCATTCTTCTCCATGCGAAACTACATTTAGGAATGGGTGACTAGAATCAATTCTATTTAAATGTAAATGTAGACGTTCGAAAGGGCCTTTCGGCCTATTTGAAATAAATGCTTTGACTTTAACTTTTGAACATTTAAAATTTATAGGAGTATACTTTTGCGGTATCTAATGTTATAAATACTTATTTATTGGTATGGTGTGTCATTATAAGCTTTGTTACTATTGCACCACTTAAACTATCTGATTTGTCGTTGCTTTTTCTCAAATTAATCATTCCTGTACCGCGGGGAGCTTTACAAACATTCAATCAACGGATAAAAAGAACTCCTAGACTCGGACAACTATTTGTCCCGTGTAGGCATCGAACCCACGACCTTCCGGTTCAACAGTCAGGGTCACTAACCACTAGACCAAAAGGCCCGTCGGCAAAAGGCGAGTAAGGGATTATCGTTATCTATCAGACAGTATTTATACAATCACAAAGTGCCGGATTGACAGCAAAAGGCTCGACCGCAATTACGTTAGTGGGATCAAATTTATATCGGCAAAACGTGTGTTATGTACACCTCTGACTACGCCTAAGGAGATGCAAGCATGAGCGTATGTGTGTGTATGTTGTTTTGTCAGTGAATCTTTTAACTATGTTATTGCATTACCTTCACAGTAAGTACGAAATCGTGCCAATCGTCAGTGACTTTTGATGCACGAACACAAAATAATGTCTTTTGAAATCGCAATATCGATAAGGTTGAGGTTCTTATTGTCAAGGTTACGATTAATTATGGCAAGTTATACTAGTATAAATAAAGTCTAGTTGACCTTTGTATAAATTATTCTGTAGTTTTGTCTTTTTTCCTTTTAGATCAATCCTGGTAAGGAAGTACGCATATTTTATTGTGTTGCGCCGCTTATGGGCTACGGTAATTGTTTTACTCACGTATGGTAGATAGTCATAAAATTGTCTATTTAATTCTTTGTATAATTCTAACCATAATTTTGTTGTTATTCATTGATTTTATTAGATATCCGCATTTTATAAGTTGTGTCTACATAATATTTCAATCCTAAAATTGCATTTACTAGTTTCTGTTGTAACCAATAGTATTATTAATTTATAAATAAGTTATAAATCAATTGTATTGCAAACTACTTCTATAACATTTTTTTTATTCTGCAATTTATAATTTTTCGGAATATGTATTCCATTGTAAAACAAACACCCATAAATATTTATTTCTGGGTGAAAGGCGCTGATGACTGTCACCGTAAAATTTATATTAGTACGGTCGGCAACGGCTACTTCTTATCTAACGTGCCATGATTCGGTTTTTTTTGTACATAGTATAAGTAAAAGAAAACTATACTATTATATTATTTTCATTAAACCTCGAAAGCTTTTTTAGACTAGAAACTTCACAAACGACATAAAGTCTAATAACAATATAGTACATACTAGGAACGATAATAAGGGAATTTTAACAAGTGTTTAATTTAAGAATAATGTTATTTATTATATAATGCTAATTTAAGTAATGGGCAGGTATAACATTTTTGTTATAGAGTTGTCTACATTTTTAGCTAACATTTCCTGTGTTCCGATATATATGGTATAAAAAACTTGCTTGCCGAGAACGAACCTAAGACAAAGGTGCAAGGACGTCACGGGCACACACTCTCACACAATACACCCCTCTGCAACGCTAGCCATACATCCTTGCTCCCTATTCCTTTACTTCAAGGTCTAATATTATTTGACATATAACAAGTTGGTTACAAAAATAAAATCTTGAGAAGGTGAGAGCTTAATGATAGATCGGTATTTTAATGGGCAATATAATCACTCGAAGGAAGCTTTCAATAAATATACATAAAGATGATAGATTTAAAGATATTTTAATTTATATCATAAATGTGACTGACTTTTAACCAATAAAGGATATATTTTATTGTTTTTACTTCAGCCATGTATCATGTATCGCTGTTCTAAAGACATCAATCATGGTGAATTTGACAAAACTTATGGGCGTAGTTTAAGCGTTATAATTTAGCAGGGCAATAAATCATACAATTTTAAAGACCGCACTTCCTATACACAACGAAAAAAATCTAATTGAAAACCGTTCACGAATATCCGTGCACACACCGTAGAGTGCACTTAACCGAACAACCAACCGGCAAACACTGATTAGCAGGCCCACGGACGCACGGAACTCACGCAAAAACCGCGCAAACGCAACTACAGCGTACAGCGAAGCAGAATAATTGAGATGATGACGGCCACGCGACAACTAAACGTAGCGAAGAAGGCGATCGCGTACGATTGAGAGTAGGCATCTAACTGTTTGTAGAACAAATATCGAACGGGATCGATGGACAACGCCTACCGGTGCGTTGATATGCGCACGCGATGCGGACGTAAATATCGTGACATTTGCGACGCAATCCGATGCATCTACTACTATGCAGGACGTTGGCCAATGTACGTGAGATACGCTCTCGTAACAGCTGAGGTGAACGATCGACAGATAATGTATTTATTAACGACTATCTAATATATTTTTAGAAATGTGAAAGTTTGAATAGGTTTATGGTTATGATGAATACTTTCATTATACACCAAATAAAAAAATTATTTGACTTGATAAAAATTCTTGCAATTACAGAAAATCTCTACAACAAGCTTATAGAATGCGTACAACATTGTATATTTTAAAGATTTGTGATATATGCAAATATGGAATGCCACAAGGGTAAAGACTCAGCCCACAGTTGGGAGATCGTTGTAAAGTAGGTTTGATTTGGTTTTATTGTCAATATTTTACAAAATGACGACACGCGTAGTCAATTAACATAACTATTACTTAGCTCTAAATCAAAAGAGCGATAGGGGAGTTTATGAGAGGGACTTATTTTTAGAATTGTTGAAATGTCCTGTGTGATTCACAAGTGTGGCGTCTGTGGTGCGGACCACACGCGCACAGAATGACAATAAGAGAACATTGTCACGTGTAATATAATATTTGAAACCTTTTTTGTTTAAAATAACGAAAATGCTCAAAATGGCTAAAAATTTAATTAAAATATTGTTACAAGACGTTGTATAAACAACAAGTTTGAATGAGACGTAATAAATAATTAGTCCGCAGTACAGATTTAACAGGATGCACGAGCAATGTTTGGGCGAATACCTCCTCTGGAATTAATTCCAGAACATTAAGAGTGTATTAGGAATCCCATATACATAGATACCCAAAAACACGGGTGGCTCGTACACCCAAGGGTCCGGAAGTACACAAAATTCTAAGTACATAAATAGTTTGTCTATTTTGGAAATCGATATTCCAAGATTTTAGAACGTTTTTTTCGCAAGACGGACTTTGCAATTGTCTCCCATACATCGGCGTCATATCCGACCGCAAAATTTCGTAATAGCAAAAAGTTATGACTGTGAAGTGATATAAAAACAAAATAAACTCTCTGTATATTTCTTTACTTGTACATATTATAAAACCTTGCCTCTTGTTAAAATTTATGGCTTAAAAGCCCGTATCTTTTGATATTGTAGACATAGAAACTTAAATTTTTTTAAGGCTTCGAGGGACCAGACCCACAAATATTTGATGTTTATTTCCACTTAATATTCAGTATTAGCTTAATATCCAAGGATACTCACGTAAAGATGAAAAAAAAAATGTATATGTTTTGTTTACAGACAGGGGCTGCTCACAATGTTGATATGAATTACTTTTTTTTTTTTTTTTTTTTTTTATACTATAGGGGGACAGACGAACAGACGGGTCACCTGATGGTAAGTGACACCGCCGTCCATGGACACTTGCAACTCAAGAGTCGCAAGTGCGCTGCCCGCCTTTGAGGGTGATGAGGGATGGGGGATGCAGAGAGCGGAAAGAAGAGAGGAAGGATGAGGAGATGGAAAAAAGGAGAAAGGAGATATGGGAGAGAAAAGGGGGAGGAGGAATTGGGCCTCCGGAAACCTCACTCAATTCGGGGAAATGCAACGCAAGCGTTACTTCACTACTGGTTTTCTGTGAGGCCGTGGTATCGCACCGGTCGAGCCGGCCCATTCGTGCCTAAGCATGGCTCTACCACTAAAATACTATACTATAACGCTATAGCTACCTGCTCGATATTTATGAACAAAAATGGTCCTGAGCTCTGCCTAACGACATTCCTGTAGAATACAGACACGACACTGCTATTCTCCTAAGTCACATCAGACACTTTTGACATTACAAACAAGAAAATTCAAAATTAAAGTAAAAACATTCCAAATAACATAAACAATTAAAATAAAAAAAATAATTCTACATACCTACTTATTATTATGTAAACTATATACAAATAAAGTTATTTAATAATTTGTCTCTAAACAAAACACTAATACACAGAATTTTCTCTTCACTAACTAAACGCGAGGTGGAGGTGTTGGAGGAGTGAGTGAGGTCCTCTGTTTTAAGAGTTGCGTATTCCGTACGAAATATGATTACATTACAATCATACAATGCAATGTAACATAAGTTACAACAAATGGCGATAAATGTTACGATAAATGGCAATGGCCGTACCAATCGTTGTCCCCAGGATGGTTTTATGTATTAAGCTTAAGATACTTTGTATACCTTCTTCTAAATACATGAACAGAGTTTAGGCCGTGGAAGTGTAGTGGCAGGTTATTCCAAAAGCAGTAGTAACTTCAAACTTCCTCGAAGCGCCGCAGATCTATGTCCAGGTGCGAGTTATAGACGAGACGAAGCACTCCGACTCCCTTCAAACTGATAATTTTTTGTACCCAAGCAATCATAAAATGTACGTGTTTTTAAATAATTAGTTTATGTGCGCTTGTTAAACCTTTACAGCAATATAAGTAAACATAATCTCAGTATAATCATAAGTGAAAAAGTATTACATATGTTACGTAAATAAACCGCTTTCACTGTAAACCGGTCGAGATCCTTACTATACTCATCACTACATGTGTAAATAAATACATATTTATTAAACAAATGTGGTAACATAAAAAAAAATGGTTTTAAATTTGATCCTTAGATCGTCAAAAGAAGTATATTTCATAATTCATACTACCAAAATATGTTAAACAATAGTTGATCGCAAATATTTTTTATTTGAGAGATTTCAATGTCTTTTTTTACGTTATAATTTGCCTCTAAACGAGCAGACGGGTCACCTGATGGTAAGTGACTACCCATAGAGACCTGCAACTAATGAGTCGTATGTGCGTTGCTAACCTTTGAGGTGGGAGTACAATTGTCTTCAACTAGCAGAAGCACATTTTTTACTACGGTCGTTTATATATAAAGGCTGGAAGTGAAAATCGTAATCATATAGGTAGTGTGCAGTAAGAACCATAATCGTTGAGACACCAATGTCATCAAGTGGACCGATACATACAAGTTAAAGCAGCATAACGTTACTGTACCTAAAATAGAAGGAGAATAAGTAAGGTTTAGAATTGTTTTTTCATGCAGTGTGCAGAATAAAAAACTTAACAAACTTCCCTATTTTTTACGCTTGTGAATTAACCTCTAATAAATACGAGTACTCACTAGTTTTGGTCTGACTAGGCAGACAATCGATCGAGCGGATTCCTCGTCGCTACTGCTCTCCAGACAATCGGACAAAGACGGTGAACGACGTTGCGCCCAAGTTTTTGGCGCTTTTTCCGTACACGGTGAAGGTACAACCAACGGTGGTAGCAGCCAACCGCTCTGCCCCCTCCACCAGGACACCAGCGCTGGTGCAACACCCACAACCATAGCTAGTCCCAATCGAACCATCATGCAAAATATACACAAGTTATCTTCCCAAACAAATCAGTCTCAAAAAGGCATCGCAGTGTCGGCGCACTAGGAAGTGTTCCAAGGTGTCTAAGCTCGCATTGTCTCAAATAAAATCGTCTATTTTAGATCAATGCAGTGTCACTCACTTTCACACATGCAAAGTGTCACCAAAGCGGCGAGCGGACGCAACGGATTATCCATGAACTCATCACCGGAGAAACGACAGACGCGTGCCAACATCCAACCGTAGATTTATATAGTTTACATAGAGGTGAAAACTATATGGCTAAAGTAGTACACGTGCAAAATGCCACGGGACATTGACGTACCGAAACTGCACAACCGTAACGAAGCGCATCATGCCAAACGTGTGACTGTTCGCAAACGCAATCCGTCTGGTAATTTTCACAGACGACCGACGATTTCACACAGACGGGAGCAATATGCACTGTCCGCGATATTGTACGATCCGTAAAACGCTATAATATCGAAAGATGAAAGTTTAGCTGTCCGGGTGCACCATGGGACGGTGTTCCCTCGCGCTCGCAGACAGACGAGTGGCGGTCGTTGACGCTGGAGGCTCCCCTCCGCCGACCGCCCAGGCCCCTCTCCAACCGCCCGCCCAAAAGGAACCACCCCTAGCCCTTAAGCTAGACATGTAGCGAGAAAAGACTCCTCGATGAAAGAACACTTTCCAAAATCAAAATGATTTGAACAAGAATGTTCAAGTCGAGTCTATATTTATTTGAAGCGTTGAAACTGCTGACTGGTACGAAATGAGTCTCTTTCAATGACCAGCAGCGCAATCTCGTGTCGTGAACTAGGTCAGGTACGTGCAACGCTCGTAATGGACGATAAAACTATCCGTCTAGTAACGATGCTGCGTTATGAAAATATATTGGTAATAAATTCACGTCATGGGAGATCTTACATTATGGGTATTAAAAATTTCATCACACTGTAATGTAAAACAAAACTTGATTATAAAATTACCACGTGTTAAAGATACCTGTAAAAAATATTTTAGAGGAATATGAAACGAGCCGTTTTACGTGTGAAACAAATACGTTTTTTACCTTTATTCTGGCGTCTCAGGCATTAGTCATTAAAGTTAAAGCAGGATAGGTCGTAGGCGGGACTATGCAATAGGTGGATAAACGCATTTGTCGACTACCTGATGCCGGATGCGGTATACACAATAGAAAAATTAAAATCCATAATTCAAAAAGGAATAATGAAATAAGGAAAAATTAGGCAACATACTGTTATAATATGTTTGGAAGTTGCATCAGCCAGTACCCCTCAGGCTGTGGGGGCGGAGCAGACAGATCAATGTTACTGATGACGTCAAAGCAGCCCAGACTAAGGGCGGACGGTCACCAAGTGCTCATGTTCTTAGCCTGGCTTCGCAATATTAACATTTATATTTCATAGTATATGTACATAAGTATGCGATTTATTGATAAGAAATATGCTTGACATACAAAGCATCGAGATTAATGAAAGTGTGTAGAGTATTTCTGATATGATAACAATCTGTTGGTAAACCATTACGTTTAAAAATAATTTACCTTAAAAAGAATAATTACTTCAAATTTCATTGGGACCAACCTTGGCACAAAGAAACAAACAATAATAAAATACAACAACGTCTTACATTAAAAAAATATCATTTAAATCTGTTCACAAATGGTCAAGATATCAATCTACAAACTACCATAAAAACTGTGTATGTTAAGTTGTATTTCAGCACTACTTAAAGCAGCCATCTGCAGTGTCGTTCCCGCTTATAAAATTGTAAATAATTGTAATTGAATATAAGACAAAAAAAAAACCTTTAAACTAATTTATTATCCTTGATAAAGAAAATCAAATATATATTAAAGTGAAACTTAAAATAGTAAATAAATACGGATTCAGAACCTCCCCTTTCAGTTAGTTGCGACCATGAGTCTTCTGACGTCTAACTAGGAAATATTTATTTTAAGTATATATTTTAAACGTCCGGTCGAGGTTTATATACATTATGTATTTATTTTATTATTTCAAGAAATTGGTCATTACTTTGTATTCTAGTAACTGCGATATATAATCAAAGGTTAGTAAAGATTATAATTATTTACTAATTACATAAACACACACGAGTACCACAATACGAGAGGCTTAATAATATATAACTATACCACCAGTGAACTGAGATATGCTGAATGGTGATATGATAATGAAATGTTTATCATTTTAATTTGGTAAAAAATTGAGGCTAAATATCAAAGTTATATGTAAGTAGCTCCGTATCCACTTACTATAAATGTGGTTATTACGAGATTTAATTAACTTAAAAACGAATGTTATAGTAATAAATACACAAATAATATAATGTATCTGTGAATTATCGCCCACATTTCGTCAATTATAATTTTGTCCAAGTTACGTAATAGCCTATTGCCATCATGCGGGCTGAATGGGTAAAGGCCTTACATAACGTACTCAGGAGACGGTAGGCCGCTGTACATAACTGGGGCACCGGATCGATGAGAACAGGGCGACGAACCCTGCAATCCATTGCCAGGTGACCTATATCTGATATTACTATTATGAACAAGCAGGTCACAGATTTGTTAAATTAAAAGGATTTCGGAAAGCAGGATATCTATGATAATTTGATTATTATATATGTATGTGATCCTGGAGACAAAACTACAAAAGCGTATTAGGAAATTATTCATTCTGTTCTCACTTTTTATCTTCTTGTATATTTCTTTCTCCTTCCTTCTTAACTTCTTTTTCCCTGGGATAAGCAGGGAATAAGAAATAAACTAATGTTCTTAACTTAATATTATTTACATTTAGCAACATAATAGCACTCGATCAAATAGTGTTTTACTGTATAATATATGTTGTTATCTTTTTTATATATATTTTAGGGGAACAGACGGGTCACCTGATGGTAAGTGACAACCGCCGTCCATGGACACCTGCGAGGGTGAGGAAAAAGGAGAGGGGGAATTAGGCCTCCGGAAACCTCACTAATTTTGGGGAAATGCAACGCAAGCGTTGCTTCAAAACCGGTTTTCTGTGAGGCCGTGGTACAGCACCGGTCGAGCCGGCCCATTCGTGCCAAAGCATGGCTCTACCACTGGTATTTTTAATTATAGTACACATTTGACAAGGCAGCCTATAGTTGTGGTGACCAGACTTCAAATAATTCAAATAATTGTTGAGCAGTTTCATTAAATAAAGAAACTTATTTTGTTTTTAATAATTTTCAGCATAATTCTATATGATCTGCATCTGTAGAGTTTATTGTTTGTTTGTTTGATCGAGCGACTCAAACACAGTCAGCATCCAAAGAAACATTCAGTCAGATTTGAATACCTATTTTTGTATTGGAGAGTATTTTTTTGTCTTTGTTGTATTTAGGAGTTTTGATCCAATAAGGGTAACCCCATCATCATCATTAAAGAACCCTATCGTTCCTTAAACCCAAGAATTAGTCAAAGACACGCCAAAAAAACTGTAAAATTAGCTACATAATATGTCTTACAGATACATATTTCTATAACAATTAAGATTTATGAAGTCAAAACAATTATCAAACCACAGCTCATCAAGCTCTATAAGTGTATTAAGCTGAAATCCAAACAATTTAATTGAAGTTCTCTGAGCAAAGTCTCACGTTCAGATTTATTCCTGTCACAATATTTAATTACGAATAATAAAACATCACGATGCGACCCTTAGGATCGGAATAGTGACAAGATAAAACTACGGGCACGTCTACTATAATATACATACATATGTATGACACGTGATTTATATATGCGGTCCGGAAGGATTCAAAAAGATACATAAATACATACATACACTTAAGCTTATATCCCCCAAGGGGTCGGCAGAGGCGTCGGAAAATACCACTTTTTGCTAACCATAATTAAATCCCACTTACGTAATAGTGGGCAAGGCAAGCGTATTGCGACATACATTAAGATATCGACATATTTATTTGCAAAATGAGGTACATAGTTAAATAAGATAGTTTAATTAAATTTTAAAGAGTTCTTATCACTAGCACTGAAAAAAGAAAATATTTTTTTAAGTATAGGAATTATATAACATAATTCCTATATCGTTAAAGGGTATACAACTTTTCATCTTCAGGATTTAGGAAGTAGTAAATATACTGTAAAAGTATAAAAAAGATAATACTATACAATACTGAGAATGGGTACAGCTCTGTACAAAAAAGAAAAAGCTATAAAATGCTGAAAGCAATTTACATATACCAAAAGGCAGTATTCGCAAAAGGCAACGAGATGAAGCGCGTGCCAACTCTCAGGCGGGTCCGTTAGTTCGCGGAAACAACTGACCTACTGCAACGCTTCCTATACGCCTCAGAGACTGTAGAATGTATACATAGTTTATTAAACTACACAACAAGCCTCACGCGTGACTGATTACGGACCAAAGGCGGACATGTGCTAGATCACGTGGAACTTTTTCTTGTCATTTTTTGATAATTGCTATAAGAGCTTCGTTTCTTTTTATTGAAAGGATTTTAAAGAAATTAGAAATCATTTTACACCTTATTACGATCAGATATACGTAAAATTAAATTGTGGCAGATAGCTGAAAAGCTGCAGTTACATTAACATTTAAATATAAAAAAAAAAAATGTGGCGATGAGTACCGTGAATGCTCACAGCGCTCGAAAAACAGCGACGACTGGCGAGTTACAAGGATTTTTTGGAGTTCTGTCAGAGTGATTTGGATATTTGCAACTGTATGTGTATGCGTGGACGAAATTTGTGACCGTAGATGTAACTCGGATTACGTCATCATACCGTCAGTATGATCCCAAATCCAAACAAGAATCGATGCAATGGATTAAAATGGGAGAAAGGCCACCAAAGAAGTTTAAAGTGGAAAAGACAGCCTCTAAGACTACGGTATGGACTACAATGAATGGCCTGTACTACGCTAATTTATTGGGTCATGCACGTGAGGCAGTCGTTATATTATTTCGGTGGTATTAAGACAGTATCTTCACGATGTGAAAAGTGTATTTCTAATAAAAAGATGACAACAATTTCCGCCACTTTATTTAGCGTAACTCGGGTTGCGCTAAATAATATATTTAGTATACAACATAGTTAGTCTAACACGCCGTACTACCAGTAGACGCGGCCTCCGTCTCGGCAACACATAACTGTCCGGAACATATGTATGTTTACCTCTTTCAAAACACCTAGATTTAAGGTCTGGATTAGAAGTCTTGCTAGGCAATAAATTAAAAGTATACGCTACAAGCGCCATTTCCCTTCTACTATGCCTATCGCAAAGGATCGGAAACACCAATGGATAAAGTGGATAAACAAACTACAGCCTTTTTTTTATTTTTTTTTTTTACGTGTGGAAACCCCCACGGGTCGTCACCTCACCGGGCTAAAAGGTGATGTGGTATGTCGGACTCGAACCAACTAAAACCACACGGTGTTCCGTCACAGGGTCTTATTGCCGGAGCCTCAGATGTACCCTTAAAAGGAAAACCCTGTGCACCCCGGCAGACCTAGGCGTCTGTTGAATAACAGACGACCCCACTATCGTGTATCGGTCATCATATTAAAGAGGCGCGAGCACGGCGCCGCCGTCTTGGGCCTGCTTCTGCTAGGGCGGTGGATAACCCAGTCCATCACCCCCAGGCCAGCGCTTATGGAGGCCGGAAATCAGCTTGTTCTCTCCGGCGTCTGGTGTGTCTTCTGCGGGTCGGGAGAGTACTAGTTCTCTCCCTTATCCTTTCCGCCGCCTCTTTGGCGAGCATCACCTCCTCGCAAAACGAGGCGGCGGAATCCCATGCGCTCTCGGTCAAGACCATAGACACAATCATGGTCTCCAACGAGAGACCACCCCCACCTATAGCCGTCGCGAGGTCTACGCG
Organism: Tyria jacobaeae; assembly: GCA_947561695.1. Taxonomy (NCBI): domain Eukaryota; kingdom Metazoa; phylum Arthropoda; class Insecta; order Lepidoptera; family Erebidae; genus Tyria; species Tyria jacobaeae. The sequence continues at coordinate 20,670,381 of OX387217.1, read as the reverse complement.
CTGCTGCATCCACGCAGAGCACTCCACAAGTGTGTGAAGTGCGGTATCCTCGCGGCAGCTCCCGCAGTGGTGACACACAGACGTTGGCTCCCGGCCTATTCGACACAGGTACTTCCCGAAGCAGCCATGTCCGGTAAGTACCTGCGTCATCCGGTAGGAGAGGCTACCATGTCGCCTCTCCAGCCAATCCTCCATAACGGGCCTTATCGCCACAATTGTGGCATGCCCTAAACAAAATACAGCCAAATCAAATTTATTTGAATACGCTCCAGCATGACACTACATGTAGTTTCAAGTGTAGCCCAAATAATTGCACTACACTCAGTAATAATACATAGTAGTAAAAATTGCAAGGAGTTCAAGAATTTTTATAGTTTCTCGTGGAACTTGTAACCATATCGCTTGGTATTTATCAATATTAAGACGTTCGGATGGTACACATATAAGAAACTGTACTGCTTATGAATTCATAATATGACGTCTATTCCACCCTCATACAAGCGTCACTCTATTACAAAGGTCATGTTAGATGGTTGTAAAAATAAACTTTTTTCACTGTATAAGATGATTATCCGAGTCACAGTCTTGACTATAGTAAATCGTAAAAGCAACCGTGTAATGGTCGCCTAAGATAACCTTTAAATATTGTGTACTAATTAAATATAATTAAACAAGCTTTTAAAATAAATAAAACGTTAATAAGGAGGACATATCTAATAAAAAAAACAACTCCACAGCAAAATAATAATAATAATTGTTTTTAACATATTATATCAATAATTAGTGGCAGTCTTAATAATTACTTTTCACCATCACAAGACACCGGAATATTATGTGACACCAGCTGATGAAAAAAGGCGGAAGTTTCACGGCTGCGAAGTGTTATCAATACCATCCTATTGACAACACACAAGCTCATGTTGTAGGTAAGCATTCTTTACGACATAGGTGAAAAGAGAGTTGTGTAATAATCAGTGGTGTGGTTCTTGGTGGAGTAAAATGGGTCCTATCTCTTCAGGTGAGTAAAAAGGCGATCAATTATTTAGCAGCCAGTGCTCATGACAGTGATATACAATCATACAGTGATCGGACAAAAGGCTTACGCCCTATTACGTAAATGGGCTTAATTACATTTGACAGAAAGTGGGCATTAGAAACGGCTCTACCTACCCCTAGTGAGTATATGTATGTATGTTGTGAAATGTCGCGAAGGATCCTAGCATTCGTAAATAGCGCAAGCAACCGGGTCTCATCTATTTCCACCGCACATCGTTTTATTTCGCACCGCGTTCCGATGCAAGCGCTATATGCGCTTACGCATAGTTTAACAGACAATACGCAGGGTTGGCATCACAGTGATAACTCTAATTTAATATGTATTTGAATTATTTAACATGTGTGTGTTTTTAACATGTGACTATGAAAATAGTAACGATTGAAAAAGCAGATTTTTTTTTAGACTTAATTGAAACGAGAGAAAATATAGATTACCTTTTAATAGATTACATGTTTCTCTCTTTTAAAGATGTAATATAAATTTTATCGTTTCAAAAATCATTTACAATATAAAGATTAAATTTTTAATTGTCAAGGTTGGTAGCTACTTTTTTTTATTATTATAAGGGAACAGACTAACAGACGGGTCACTTGATGGTAAGTGTCAATAGCCGCCCATAGACACCAGCAACTCAAGAGTCAGTGCGCTGAGTGCGCCGCTCGCCTTTGAGGCCTGTGTGGGTTATAAGAGAAGGGGAGGAAAAATAAGAAGGAGGATTCCACTTGAATTTTCTTCGCCTTTAATATTTTATCGATTGTGGCAAAAGGGATAATGGAATTTAATATTTGTGTGTGAATAACATACATACTATACATACGTAGGCAGAGGCCTAATGAATGCCCACACTTTGACGACCATAATCTAAAAGGGGGCAAGCCTGTTGCCATCATCCGGGCACTTTGGGAATTATATGGGACCAACGAGACTTTATTGAAAGGGCAAGAGAGGATGGAATGGAACAGGATATTGCTTATACAGATGTATTTGGGTGTATAAGCAATAGCTGAAGCAAGTCAGGGATGCATGCCTATAACTCAAACTGGCTGGTGCCGGTAATACTAAATAAAGTAAAACTGGGTGTTTTACTTTATTTTGATCTGTAAATGTCCGAAATACATGACTGTTTTACGGACACTATCAATCTTATAACGGTAACCCTATTAACGTTTACACTTCATAAAGCAATGATCGTTGGATCCGCTGTACATATCTGCCATAAACTTGATGCGATCCTTATATTATCCTACATTTGAAGTGCATGTGTGAATGTTATGCCAAGATTTATTATTACATAATTTATGGGTTGAACCATATTGGATTTCATTTCATATGTTATTGCCCACCAATGCGAATCTTACTCATCGGTTTATTTCTAGAATTGGAGTGTTTATGCCTACTCCGGAGTGAACGATGCACTGTCATCGGAACCGAAGGTGTATGCAAAATCTCAGTTCAATCAGACACCGGGAAGCAGGTGAAATTTTAACGTTCAAATATAATATATAATAAAAAAAGTTTGTAAAAAATAATAATTCCCTATAACTTCATTCTCCAGAAATTGCCGAATAGTGAATCATCAACTCGGGTACAATTTTTCTCCCAATTTACAGAACTTGCTTACACATCAACTGCTAATATATAACCTTTCTTATAAAGAAATGTGATGGAAGGATCGTAGATAGCTAAATATATGACATCAAAGGCGGCATCAGTCACGCCGAACACTGAGGTGCATGCGGAAGTCTATTTCGATCACACGTCATTTTACACTTTGCATCAACAGGTGGCAACTTACCCAATGATCTTTTTATATTGAGATACTACTCAAGCGGAATTAATTCTATTTGGCCAAATATTGGTGTTTAATACACCTCTGGCTACCCTTAGGGGATACTATCAAATAGACAAAATATTAATTGTAATAATTAAGGAGATTTTATAGTCTTTTTTTACTTGTTTGAGTTTGAAAGTGAAGAGCATTTTTGTTAGACAATTTTATTAATTTCTTCGCACAGAAGTAAGAAAGCGTCATTTACATGCTGAATAAATATCTTATGTGTTTGATGGACTTACCATGATATGAGACAAAAAACTGACATTTAGAGTCAATTCAATCTAAACTCTTTAATAATTTGTTTTGCAATATCAACTGTTAATGCGCTAATTCGATGGTAAAAACCGAATTAACAGTATTTTACATATGGCCACTTTCCTTCTCGATTTGAATTTGTAGCATCTCATTTTATTGCTGGATTTATCGCAAGCAATATGAATCCAAATGTAAAGTTTACAGAATCAACATTTAAAGCTTTTTGTAACGAAAATTATTTAATACCGAATTATTATAAATCAAGAATTGAACACAAATGGTTCCCACAACAAAATACATGCTACTTTGGTATTTTGTCCAAACGTTGGTCAAGTTGGCACACTGTGTTAGTTTGAGATAATCTTTGATGCGGCGGGACTGCTAGCAGTTGAACAGTTTGATACAGTTAAGAGGACTACGTGTGGCTGGCATGTTAACTTATTTGATATCTAATCATTGTTATGTCAAGTGGTATCAGTGCTATTAAATGTGGAGATATATGAATTCTTATCTTGCGATACTAGATTACATCAATTAACGCTATTTTGTTGGACAGTTAGCAAATATTTCTGTGCACAGTTAGTATGTGTAAACTATATAAAGGAATAAGGTATGTTTTTTTTTTAATTGTGAGATTGTATTAGCAGATTACACGTACAGGTAAGTAAGTGGCTTTTGTAGCGAGAGATGCATTTGACCAGAGTGTTGATATTTGCTTGCCGTAAAGCATGGTGCTTTACCGAGACGTTTATTTGAGGGTCCAGGAGGTAATAACATTTTGCTTTAACGTTCTCGCTTCAAGAGGGTCATAATAATATAATAGTGTTGATTGGCATGTTGCTCTAGCGGTTAGTGATGCTGACTGCTGAGCCAAAGGTCTTTGGTTCGATTCTTAGCAGGGAAAAAAATTGTGTGATCCACAAAGTTGTCCCGAGTCTGGGTGTTATTTGTGTCCATTGTTAGTTTTTTTTTTGTGATAAAGAGGGGACAGACAAACAGACGGTGATGAGAATACTGAAGCAATGTTGCCAGTCTTAAATTATACAGTCATGTAAGAAGATTATCGGGCGAGGATCACGACATAGACCATGATAATACTAATTGTAGAATAAATCTTTTACTAGTATGAAGTCATAAACCATATTTAAAAAACTTAACTTTTTGGACTGGTGTCAAACTGAATACTTTAACCGCTGAGCCATCTGAGACCCGACCTAATGTTGAAATTCTCGTTCAGATCTAAGACCATTTTTGTACACTAGGTTTCTAACACTGATTATCAATTCAGTTCTCTCGCTCTTTTTTTCTTTTTTTTTTTAAAGACCACTCCACCACTAACATTAGTTCCTGTATCGTTGGGATTATACAAACACTCGAATAACGAACAAAAAGCACACCCGAACTCGGAACAACAATTTGAGGTATACACAAAGTACTCTCCCGCGTTGGGATCGAACCCACAACACGCGGAGGTTGCGAGGTGACCACTTAAACTACTGCGCCATCCGTGCAGTAAGTTCTCGTGATACTGATTGCTATAATTATTCTTCTTGACTTACTTCATTATTATATTATTTCTTAACATATTATCTGCACACTTCATTTTCTTAGTAGCACATTACTTTCAATTTAAAGGACCTTTTGGGCTCTTAAGATGCCATAAAATGCGATTTTATATTCCATTTTTAAAATCTTCTACTGAGGTATTTGTGTGACTGTGTGAGTGTGATCTACATACTAAATGGAATTAAACGATCTATAAGATTGACGAAATTAGCATTAACCCATTTTGACCTTTAAAGGCAAGTAGTCCCAAATTCTAATTGGCTTAGCAAGATACTCTTGCTTTAGAATTAACTATACACGTAAAGACTACATACACACGTCAATAAGTATAATTATGAGAGACTATCAGGTGCCACTAACTTTTAACGGGCTAAAGGCTTAGCTTCAGTTGTGACTAACTACCAAATATCTAACTCACTATGTAAACAAATCTTGAAATTCATTTTTACCTTCTTTTAATAGTCCTATCGAAATGAAACCGTACGCAAATGTAATTCTGATGATAATATTATAATTTGGTAGTTTCGAACTGATGTGATAATGGAGGCAGAAGGTGGACAGCGGTACTCTTCAGTGTTTAATTACTAGCAAATCACAAAATTTCGATTCATATAATTCACTTTGACAAGTACATTAAAATTAGTAAGAAAGCTTTTTTTCAACCGACTTCAAAAAAGGAGGATTTTCTCAATTCGACTGTATTTTTTTATATGTTTGGTACCTCAGAACTTTCGACTTTGTGTACCAATTTTGATTTGAAAGCTGGTGCTTTCCGTGTGGTCCCATTTCAATTTGGTCCAGTTCTAACAATGTCATCCACGAGAAAACCATATTTATTGCAATGAGAAATATGTAGGTACCTTACTTAAGTAGCTTTTACTACAATCAAGGTTTTTACCTCTAATAATATGCACACGTCTATACTTTACTACGTATTATATTACGTACCTACTATATATTTTTATAGTGTGACAAACGAGCAGACGGACCCCTGGCGGTAAGTGACTTGCGCCGCCCATGAACACTCAAGAGTCACAAGAGTGCTGTCCACCTTTAAGGGAAGGGAAAAAAGGGAAGGGGAGGGAAAGGGGGATGGGCATCTGGTAACCTCACTCATTCGGTCATACAATACAAGCGTTGTTTAACAGTCGGTTTTGTGTGAGGCCGTGGTAATACTCCGGTCGAGCCGTCCCATACGTGCCGAAGCATGGCTCTTCCATGTTAATCTTTTATATCTAAACGAATATTATAAAGCTGAACAGTTTCTTTATAACGCAAACTCGCTGGTGCCGGCAAGTAGGAGCCCTCTAACTAATATAATATAAAGGATCTACGAATCATTTAATTTTTAAAAATTTAACGCTACAGCAACCGGATGGATCAGTGTTACCCAAAATGGTCTAGTGTTCCCAAAGGGGTCACTGATATAATAAGTAATAAGTCCGGTAAACATTAAAACCGTATTTATTCTTGCTATTTCGAATTAATCTATCAAATACGCATCATATATATACACTTTTATGAACAATCGTTGAACGTCCCTATGCATTTTTTTTTTATTTCTTATAGATATTTATTAACTTCTTACTATTTCGAGATTTTTTATAATCGCCTGTTCTAGTTTTATATTTATTAATACAAAAATAAAAATACTTGAAACAGTAGCATACTGAAGTTTGGGAAGTAGTTAATACTTATAGGCTTCTATGTATTTAGAAATATATGTGTACATATGTATTTATATATGTATATATATATATATATATATGTATGTAAATATGTTTATTAGCAATCTGGTCATCATAGTATAAGTTCCGCTTAGTTAGGGATCAAAGGACCGTGTGTAATATGTGTGAAGTGTTAAGTAAGAAGTGTACCTCGGGAGCGAAAAAGAGAAAAAATATGAACAAACTTTTATACGCTATTGCATAACATCTATTTGTTCACCCTAAAAGCCAAGCAAATAGGACAACATATTTATCTGTGATAAAGCGAACACGCCCAGCCCCACCTAGTGAAAATAAGATGAACTAATTCAACGACCACGATTGTTTACACCATCAGTTTAGCCATCCTTAAAACAAAATAATAAAAATAAATGGCACACAAAACTATGCTGGGCTGACAAAATTGGCTTAGGTTGATTGTTTTCTTTTTATTCTATAAGGGGACAGACAAACGGACGGGTCACCTGATGGTAAGTGGCAACCGCCGTCCATGAACACTTGCAACTCAAGAGTCGTTAGGGCGCTTCCCACCTTTGAAGGTGATGAGGGATGGGGAGGGGAGAGGAAAGAGGAGAGGGGAACTGGGCCTTCGGAAACCACACTCATTTCTCGGAAATACAACGCAAGCGTTGCTTCACAGCCGGTTTTCTGTGAGGCCATGGTATCGCACCGGTCGAGCCAGCCCATTCGTGCTTAAACATGGATCTACCACTGAACCAACTTGGATATTTAGAATGTTATAAATGCGCTTAGTAAACAATTGGTGTAGTAGGTATTTAGTTAAACATAGATGGAAGAATAAGCTACCTAACTTAATCCTGTGTACTAACCAGAAGCTAGCTTACTTAATTCTTTATGACTTATTTATTTTGACTGAATCCTACTCTTGACAACTAAAAATTTCCGCTAAATGGTGTGATGGCAATAAATAACTCCCTATTTGGTCTAGCGCTTAACCGCATGCGACAGCCGACCAAGAGGTCTCGAGATCGATGCCAAAAAAGTGCTATTTTTTTTTATAAAAAAATCTCAGTAGCAGCCCGGAGTTCGGAAGTTGGCAGTCTTACACCCTCGTGTCTCGGAAAGCACGTTAAGCCGTCGGTTGTCATGAACTCCTATGACAGGAGATATAGGAATGTCAGCACTCTCAAATATCTGTCCAACTATCGAATTTATTTCAGGGTTGCTATGAACAGATGTCAGTCGCTCCGTGGAAAAACTGATATTCAGGCAATAATTGGTTGGACTAGAAGCCAACTCCAATAGACATGAATAAAGCTATGAAGGTGTGATTGCAATAAATGTAACTGTTTTGACAAAATTAAGAAATCTGTATATTCCTAATATTTCCTAGAAACATCACATCGCAGAATGACCATATGTGTTGTACAAAAATACCGACGTCAGATGTTAACTAGCTATGGTTAGTCAGTTAATTTGACATGACAGTAGTACTGAATATAGTAGGTACCGTATAAATTACAATAGCAATAAGTAAGAACTACTTTTCTGACATACCTCTCTGGCGATTTGATCGAGCGCCTGCTCCTCGGCCGTGGCCTTGGTTTGAGTGCGCTGGCGTCGTGACGGATCCATCTCCGCACAAACACTTTACACCCTAAAAAAATACACTTATTATGTCTAAAGCAGCAGTCGTCTTATCGCTAATGGCTTTGCAACTTATAATTAATATTATAGTACCAACCAGTATTTCTATCATTGTCAAGACTTTTGAACCAGGATAGGTTCAATATAATACATTTATTCATTCATTCTTAAAAAAAGACAATGCCCGCACTAGGATTAAATCCTCCCTAAACATTCAAACAATGGACACAAAGAACACCCAGACTCAGAACAACCGCTACGCCATCCGTGCAGTCAATATATTTATTGGATGTATATAGCTTTTACCAAGAATTTTAAATTTGTGATACATACACTTAATGCACTTCTTCTACACAAACTATAAGTATTCCACATTCTATAGATATTCATGTATATAGAAGATAAAATTATTGTACATAAATATTATTAAATATTTTGTATGACAGGAAAATTATACTTGCACTATACCTACTTCCCATACTTAACTCATTATTTATGAATAACTTCTTGAAATTAATTCAAATCAATGGGAGCAATATCTCTTACAAATCTCATGAAAAAATTGATTTGTTTTTGTAACTTTAACATTCACTTGTATCAAATAAGATCTTCAATAAATCATCATAGTATTCATGACAATAAAATAGATTCTTTAAGGTTTTATTATATTGTATCATTCTGAATATAGTCAAAGTTACTGTTTTTATTTAAACCGGTACTCATTTTGATAGCGTAATGACTAAAATGTATGTAATAAAGTACTTAGACATGGTATAATTAACAATTTAACTACCTTAAACAATGCTCTAATGACTTACACATTTTGATAACATATTTAAATTGTAACTAAAATGTTATCAACACATTTTAGTTACAATTTTTACAATTTCACAACACTACAAACTTGTAAGTGACCTAGTCTTGAATTAAGGCTGAGAGCATCACAAATAAGTCACTTGCATATTGTCATTATGATCAAACCTCCGATTTGGATCACTTTATAATGACTATATTTTTCCAAATAAATATAACCCAGGAATATCCAAGAGCAGAGTAAACAGATTTTTTATTTAGACATCTATATCATCAGAATTTTCGAGGAGAAATGCTTATTAAAATTATGAATGAAAAAAATATACTGGATTCAGGTACAGTAGTCTATCCAAAAGATTGACCTGATTATCAATTTGATACAATATAAAGCCATAGTTTTCAAGTAAAGCATCATTGCATTATTATTATTTTTCTTATTTTTCACTAACAACTCAAACAATATTATAAATATTATGTTCTTGAGAAGTTTTCCACTAAAACATTGGATTAACATTAGGTAATCTGTTTACTAAGATAACAGCTGACATCAGCTGTAGATAATAATAGTTTCTTGAATAGAGCATAAATATTTGTTGCTTTAATAAATCTGATTGTCATCAGAATGAATATTATGTATTTATTATATAAAATAACATTGTCATTCAATGGATTTTTGTGCAGATGTTAAAACAGAATGAAGGTGTCAGTAACAATATAATAAATTATTTTTAATGTTCATGTGTTACCTTAAAAACATAAAGATCAACATTGTTAAACTTATTGTAAACCAATTTGAAATGACACAATATATGTTATATTTTAAAACAATACAGTCACCACACAATTATTTAAGAATAACAGCCCAATATTAGAGCCTGGATGCAAAATTTAAATAATTTAAATAAATTTAGAAACAGGTAATATATAACCTAAGGTTCATTGTGCTTATCTCACATGTCTGTTTCCTCAAAAATATATTGGAGTCACGACTAATAGGAAAACGGGTGGGCACAAAGCCAACACGGTTTTTATGGTAGCACTACAATGACATCATAGCATACTTACTGGGACAGTTACAGATGTAAACACATCACTGCAACGACCACTATCACCTACTTATCGGTATCCAGTCCCAACACGACCTCACTGTTATGCCAATCGATACACAAAAGCAAAAGAAACAAGAAAATATGCAATTTTTTAGGAAATACGGCCACACCAATTCACTGCCTACACGATTCACATTGATTATACGTTACATTTACGCTATTTGGAAAACTTTAAGGATTGTTTGGCACAGTTTTGAAGACCTACGTTTAATTATAAACATTTAATAAAGTGAAAATCGTAATTTAATCCATTTTTACTAAAATTAATTCTTATAAAAGCCATGTATGACATGCATGCCATTGCCATTTAAAACCGTTGCGTTCGTTTGAGAACAGCCTGTTGGAATGTCAATTTATACCATTTAGAAGCGTTCATTCTTAAAAGTGCTTTCAAAGTTCTAAGATTTTCTATTTATTTTGTTTTATTAGTTGGGACTGCGATTTAAGCAAAACGGTTTCATTGCAAATCGAAAGAAGTATATTTCTTATACTTTCAATTCAGATATAATTTCGTTGTTTTAGATTACATGGTTCTTTCTTACTAGAGTATAACAGTAACTTCACTTTTTTGAACATACATATATACATCTCATGCGATAGTAAACACGATACTGCACTTATAAAAAAAAAGATTATAGGACTAAAGCATTTTTACACTCACTATTATTATTAACATTGTTTAGACATGTACCATTGTGTTACCGTGGAAGAGCCATGCATAGGCACGAATAGGTCGGACAGAAAACCGGAAGACAAACAATGCTTGCACTGTAATGCCGAGTGAATGAGGGTGCCGGAGGCTCAACTCCTTCCTTCCCCCTTCCTCATCACCCTCAAAAGCGGGCGCACTACCTGCCTTTAATGAGTCGGACGAGCACGACTCTTGAGTTAGAGGTGTCCATGGGCGGCGGTGGTCACTTCTTTTTGTTTAGGTGACCCGTCTGTCATACTATATAGAAATGAAATGTTGGAAAAGCATAACAGTGTAAGGGTGTGTATTCCATCAAATAAATTCAATCCCATCTTTAGATTTTTTATCCTATAGATCCAAGTAGGTCTCGTTCATTGTATATCCAAATAATTTGACCTTAAATATACGTGCACACATCGTGTCTGTGTCGTGTGTCTACATCGGTTTCCACAACACAACTGCGCTTCATATGGTCAGTAACTGTCAGCTACATGGTAGTGGAGTAACTAATGTAGTGACAATCAAGGGTATTGTTAGACTGGGCACCAAACGAACCAACCAACAAGATAAACATATGCAGAGCTAGCTTCTAACTATATAACAATATCTACTTCTGTGACAATGGTGGAGACCACAGAATACAAATGCTGAACCAGTAAAACTACCAATTTATGTTTTACTCATTATCATGTATGTACTATACCTACTATGATTATGTCAAAAGGTTTAATATAGAATAATAAAACCATTTAAATTATAATGTATATTTTTTAATAAAACACTTCAAACAATGTATTTCACATTCATACATACATCTGTGCATCTTCTTCTTTGTAAAACACTTGAAAACAAATATTTCCTTAACTCTATTAAGAGACTATTGAATTCATTGATATGCTAAAGAAGCTGATGAAACATAAACTAATATTTGTGTTCAAGTGTCATTACAATGGTAAATAAAGTATTTTGACTTATTCACTCTTAGGCTTAGCTGTTTCTTCCTTGTAATACAAGAATACAAATGAGAAGAGGAAAACTCCAATCATCATGGAGAACGAACTCACATAGTATGGGTAAGCACTGGGAATGAATCGCTCATACTGTGTGTGTTGCAGAGGACGAACCGACACCTGAAAATAGTATCATGTTTTACATTATAATCCATAAACAACAATAACAAATTGTTTATTTAAAATTTTCTGTCTTATGGAATATTGTTGTTTATTTTGCAGAAACTTTTAGTATAGTAGTGGAACTAATATTATATGTTGTGAATGTAAACCATCCAAAAAAGTTAAATGCTTGTATTAGCAGTTTGTTTATGTTATAGCTTGGGTACTGGTTAGGGTTGCAGTTTTAAATTAAAATAAGGCTAATTAATAAATACTGACGTAAAATTTAAAGTAACTACAACACAACAAAAAATCAGACAAGAGTTTTCAGATACTTTACCTGAGTAGAATGATATAGCCTTGTGTATCCAATCCTATCATAGTCAACCTTGAACTGGTAAACTCCCCACACATCAGGAACCTTGAATATAGCCTCATATACACCATTGGCTTTCTTCTGCAGGGTCTGGCGAATGAAAGGATCAATTCGCACAAATTCTAGCTGTACATCGGTGGCGTCAAATGGCTGCCATTTGCCGTTCTTGAGCTCATCAATTTCAATTCTATAAACCTGGAAAACAGTTTTTTTTTTCAGATTAAATTTATAAAAAAATAAAAGAACAGTATCATAACATTTTATGATTAAATTGTATTTTTTAATATACCATCCTAAAATCAAACACTCATTTCAAACTTCCTTTGTATGGTTTTCAAGATTCTAAAAAATATATTAAAAAAAATTATACACTAAAGTACAGATGAACTTACATCATTACCATATTTTTAAATTTGTTTTGATTGTCAAACTAATTATTTATCATTTATTTTGATCGAAATCGAATCTAATATGTATACTCACCACAGTGTCAGTGATGGTGTAAGTGTTGGAGGACTCCTTTTCTCCTTGTCTGTGATGATCCACGTTACGCACGCGCAGTCGGCCGCGTTCCCCAAACACCCATTTAGACAGATGCTGTGACAGGGCCTTATTACCTGATTGGTTTGATGTCACTTTGTCACCCTGTAACAAAATTCGGCATGGAAAGATATGCATATAAAAAAGCAAAGACAGATTCTGCTTCTATCAGATATTTTCCTAGTTCCCAACACTTACTAAGTACTTTTGTTTGTACAAATTATAATAAAAATAAATAAAGTAACAAATTGTGATTTAAGAATATGTAATTACAATATTTGAACAATAAAGAGTTTATCTATCTATCTCTCTAAGTACAGCTAACCTGGCACCCTTCTTAATCGGACATGCCTATGATAGAGGCAGTTTTACAGCAAGGGATGTGTAAAGAATTTAGCAGACACAATCTAGGTTATGTACTTTTGTAAGTTCCAATTAATTATGATTTTTTCATGCTATAGAAAACTATTACTGTAATTATTTTATATACTTTCTAATTACAACTTAGTTCATAATAAACTCTATGCACATTTATTGTCTAGTTTAATTCATTTAATTCTAAATATAGTTTTAATATAAAGGTAAGGTAAGGACAAAAATTTGTATAAATTACAAATTGTATAAAAAGTTCCAAATAATGAGGTGTTTTTTTATGTGGCAGTACTCTATATACAAATTTGATACTGTGTTGCAAATTAGTTAAAGAAAATAAAACTTACATGAACTTTAGCAACACCAGAGTTAAAGGCCTCATCAGAGAAGAAGAATAGAGATCCACTGAAGATAATACGGGCATTATTCCTTGCTTGTAGGGCAGCTATCAGCACTGTCTTGCGACCCACAGCATGGGGGTACTCCTTCACCTTGAATAAAACAAATATTGAGTATTTACTTTCATGATAAGCAGACAAAAAAAAAATTATGTATAAATCCTCAATAAAAAATAATTTACATCTAAAGACCCTTATTTACCTGACAATAGTCTAGTTCCAGTTTTCCTATTAGGTACCTGGAACCAAGCCTGAATGGGAAAGCAAAAAGGAGTATAGATGCAAAAGATAAGGATATTGTTTTTATCAATGAATTAGGGATACTTCCCAAAGTAATAGCTCAAGCTGGTCAGGCATACCTTGTGACTTAAACTGGCTGACGAAAGGAAGTCATAGTACAGGATTTATATATTACATACATTAAAACGGTTATGCATATATCCCCATAGGGGGTAGGCAAAAGGTATATTAACATCCACATTTACTATATACTTTGGGGCAAGCCTATTGCTGTGGGCAAATACATACTGACTCATAGCAAACAGTCTGATCCCTTAGATTTATATATTATAAGTGGTACAAAGTGAATGTTGTGTAGTTTGTTCAAGATATTTACAAACTGAAGAAGCTAGCGAGATAGACATAATGCAGAATTTGGTAGACTGGGTTCTTTGGTATACATTGGAAGAGGCCTATATCCAACAGTAGACTGCAATAGGCTTAATGATCATAACAATTAACAAACTTGCAGAAATCATAATTTTTTAAGCACATAAAGAAATCTACCTGGCTCTTAGGATTGTAGCTGTAAGCAGTTGAATCAGCAATCAGAATGGGCAACACCAGATTGTTATCCTTATCTAGAATAAGTCCAGTGCCTTCAAACAGAAGAGGCTGTGTGTTCTGTTCCCCAACAATAATAGGAGATGAGATCAGATTCTTGGGAGATATCACAATCCTGGTGTGTTCACCATCATCAGATGCATCATAGTTAAAGTGGTCAATCACTGCTGCTGATTCTTCATCCATCTGAAAAATCAATAAAATGTCATTATTACTAAATACATTATTAATATATCCTTTTATAGGAATAGAAATAGTTAATTAGAAATTAAAAGAACTCCTTACTATTAATTTAAGTCATTGATTGACAACAACAAATAAATAAATTAGTAGAAGTAACTTCTTTGTGCAGATCACAATGAAGGTCAGATACAAGCATTATTCAGTTCAGTTCGCAGGAAATTCAGTTCCATACACTAAGTATCAAAATAATATGAACACAAGTTTTGGAAGTTAACAACCAAATATTGTGTGGTGTCATGTAATATTAATAGAAATAATACAAAGGAGAGCAAAGTTCTCAACTAGGAACACAAAAATCCTAAAATATGATTTCACATTCCCATTTCACAAATTGGTGTCGATAACCTTCATCCTTTTTAAATTAAACAATAATTTTTGATTAATAAATCTGATGCATGTAGTTACCTCAAATCCACATTCTGAAGCTATTTCCCTGTACACATCACCGGCGGCAGCATTACCGGCCATGAGCAAGTTACCACCATCATCAATGAACTTGGTTATGGCTTCAGTATCGATTTGACCACCAAACTCAAGTACAGAGGGTGCAAACACGATTAGATTCTTATACAAATATTCGCCATACTTTGATAAGACTAGGTTAGCATCATCGGCTAGCTTAAATGTAAGGGTGTATCCTCTATCTGAAAATATAAAATAGTTAAATGTAGTAGGTAAAAATAATAATCAGAATTTATCTTAGTATAAACTGATTAACCAACAGCAAAAGGTGCCGGCGTCTTCAGACCTTACCTTGCAAAGATTTAAAGAACTGTGAGTGAGTTTCCTTTATATTAAGGTTATCTACAAGTACCAGAGTTTCTTGTTCAGCTAAGGCTAATGAAAAGCAAGTTGTAATTCCTATTAAAAGTAAAAACTTCATTTTAACAATTTCTTAGTACAAATCATTAAATGACGTCCCCTCAGAAAACTCCTATGAATGACGTGGTTAAAACCATAGACACTTGAATTCAAACTAAACTAAAGCTGCAAAATAGGAATCTGCTTTAATTTCCAGTATTTGTGTATAATCTATGGCTACAATACTATTGCCATTATTTTTTAATCATTACTTTTGACAGAAGGACCGTCCATGAGTTAGACTCTATGAATCGAAATTTAGCATTATCTGTGGCGTCTGTCAATTTGTTATGATTGACGTTTTGTAAAATGATTTATTTTTGTATTAAAAACCTGATTTATAAATTAGCTAAATAAATAGAGTGAGTCGTACAAATTTGTTTCTACAATAGGTGGTCTTCCATAAGTGCTTATAAAATGATAATATCGCGGTCTAAACACCGCTCCTCGGTGGAAGTTTGTGCCGATTGCGGTGCATCAGGTCAGTGCTGTGCCAGTTTCAGTTAATTTGATGCGGTGTTAATGTATATATGCTATTAGCTTTGTACTGTGTGTGTAGATCCTTCATGGGCGTCGATCAACCGCGGGTTGCTGCTGTGTGCTGAGTGCTGTAGTGTTCATCGTAGCATGGGACGGCATATTTCTCACGTTAAGTCTCTGCGTCAGGGTTCATGGCCCCCGTCTCTATTAGCTGTAAGTACATACTATTTCATGCCATTAATAAAGTTGCCAATGTTTACCTATATGGGAGAACATAATGAATGTAGTTTTGTTAATTTGTCACTTTAATTGGCTTTAATTAAACAATTAATCTAGTGACAATCACTTACTGTATTTAGCACTTTTAGAAGTTTTTTTTTTGAAGAAATAATTTCGGCACTCATTTTTTTTCACACATACTGTTGAAATATTATATGGTTAAACATAAAGAGCCTGTTTATCAAGTAAGATATAACTATTGTATTTATAGAGTAGAGAGAGATAGAGAACAGAAAAATCACTAAAAACTTTTTTTTTTTAAATTGCATATTTTTATTACTAAACCAATATTTCTGAAAATAATTATATATCACATTCTTGGCTATAAGTTCCCATTATTACATGCAGATGGTACAAGCGCTGACAGCTCAGAATGTTAACAGCATCTGGGAACATTCCTTACTGGACACATCTGCACCAAAACACCTTCGTAAGAAACCGCAACCAAAAGATCCTTTACAGTAAGACATGTATTTTGTATGAACTAATTTCTTAACAATTTTGTTTACTATCTGATTAGTTATCATATGCATTATATTAGGTATTGTACTCTTAATACACTGTTTACATAACATGTTTGAAATGCATTATCATAATTTAACAATACAACATGTTAAGAATATTTAATAGTAATGTTTTTATTTATTAAAAATAAAAATTTTATAAACCTTCATTGTTTGGAGTAGCAAACATATTTGTTTACCAGCTTATAATTGAATGTAGTTTTTATCTTTTTGTTTTTATTATAAAGCAGCTGCCAGCTTTCTGTATTAAAGCAGATATGCAAAAAAGAATTATTCAAAATGGTCATGCTGTTATTGAGTTTTGCTGAGACTAAAGAAAACCACTTTTAAGTTTTCTTAAGTTTTATTTTTCTTTAATGATATTGGAATGTGTTACAAAGCCAACCTATTGAAAAACTATTGAGTTTTATGATACAAAGCATATACATTTTAAATAATAATGTTATTATTATTATCCCTATTATTTAACTATCCCTTGGTTCAGATTACTTTAAAATTATTTCTTAATACATCAATATTGTTTCAGCCCAGTAAAGTCAGAGTTTATCCTGGCAAAGCACCTAAGGCTGGCATATGTGCTGAGAGCAAGGCGAGATGAGCCTCCAAGTGAGCTTGGGAGGCAGCTTCATAGTGCCGTACGGAGTTCCTCTCTGGATACTGCTATGAGATTACTGGCACAAGGAGCTGATCCAAATTATTATAACCAGGTATTGTGATTTTTCTTTTTTTAATTTGCTGATCTTATTGATTATTGTTACCAATACTCTACAATGTTCTGTATTAAAAAAAACAGTGTGTTGATCTATAACATTTTTATAAAAAGAGTATGATTTTAAGTTATCATTGAGTGGTTTATTAAACAAAAAGGACCTGCTTAGGAACCATAGATATGTGTATTTTTATGAAAATTTGATATACGTCTTAGATCACTAAGATATTTTATTTTCACTATCTCATTTACTTGTTGAGATATTTATAAAATAAACATAATGTTGTATGAATCCATTTCCTCAATTAATGGCAGTTTGCCAAAAGTTTGTTAATTACAGTGTCATTTAATTTTATTTTTCTTAAGAAACAGACTCAATAGCTTGACCACATTTATAGGAGAAGGGTTCCATGTGTTTACATGTGGCATGTCGCGCTGGGCAACCTGCGCAGGCCGAGCTGTTGGTGGCGTGGGGTGCAGATCCTACGACGAGAGATGCTGGCGGGAATACACCCGCTGAGTGTGCCAGGTTTGCTATCTATATTATCCGCTATCTAGACTAGAAACTAACAAAGACTGTGATGTCTGATACTTATGTTTTAAATTGCCTATATTTATCGATAATACTTAATTTGTGGGAAAAAAACCAATGAAAGCGAAAGG
This sequence comes from Tyria jacobaeae, assembly GCA_947561695.1. NCBI lineage: Eukaryota > Metazoa > Arthropoda > Insecta > Lepidoptera > Erebidae > Tyria > Tyria jacobaeae. The sequence continues at coordinate 20,652,321 of OX387217.1, read as the reverse complement.
AAATTATGCAGTTGTAATCAACAAATGTAAATAGTCAGAATTTCTTGGCCAGTCGTGGAGTCAGTGAAGTTAATGGACGCCCAACTACACCCTATTTGCCCATACCCTCCCCACTTTCCCCTCCCATCTTTCCCCACCCCTGTTTCCTCTCCTCCCTTTCCTCTACCGGAAACGGCGGACAGCACTCTTGTAACTCATGAGTTGCAAGTGCGAGCACTTGACCTACGAGTTCTTTGCACATTCATCCATAAAACTGATTGCAGATAATAATTATAGAATTTACTTGGGACAAGGACGATGGGGAAATATGCCCAATTGGTGTTTTCATTTGACAAAGTATACTGTAATTGTGCATTTTTCTATTACACTGCAGTAATGGTTTAGTATCACAGTTATGTAGTGATAATATTTTACATCCATGCACCTAATTAACTTATGGGGACCCGGTGGTCTAGCGGCCTAAAATTTAGCCTATTTTTTAAAATTTTTTTTGATATGACAGAAATGACTAAGGGTTTTAAATTTTTTTAGGCTTATTTTATTACTTATTAACAATACAAAAATGATGGTAAACACAATTTTTTTTTTTTTTAAATTCCAAAAGTGGCGCTGAAGTTCCCCTCTCAAAAAAAAAAAGGACCTGGCTGCTGAAGGAGGTTTTATCTATCCCTTTGATCTGAAATTAAAAAATAAGACGGATTTTTAATCATTATAAGTATAGTTATGGCGGGGACTAGAATAAAAAAAAAAAAATTGACAAAATGGCGCGTAATTCAATTTCATTTTCTCAAGAAATTGTATTGAAATATGCACTTACGATTAATCGGCGATCCCAGCACTATAAAGGATTCCCTCTGTTCTCTCATAGTCTTCATTTTCTTGACTCTTGGATTTTTTACGAGCAGTTCTTGCCTCTTTGGAGTCACTTGTGCTTTGACGATCAGCCTTATAGATTCTTCGCTCATCACGATCTCGGGCTAGTTGAGCATCATCATCCAGAGCAGGGGAATGCTCATAGCTGTCCAAAGTACCCGCAGCTTCACTTTTACGCCATTTACACCAAGACTCAGGACCTATTGGACAATAGGAGTGTTGCGGATTTTCGTTTGTTGAAATATTGTGATAATACCCCGCTAAAACTTCTTTCTTCATATCTTCAAGAGAATCAGGGTGCCGACGAATTGCTAAACCGTAAAATATAGAAAGTTCCTGTAATAATTTATTTGTTAATTTTTTCGTTTTGACAGCATCTTTACCGACAGATTTTTTTCGAGTTTTCTTGGGTTTTGCATCTTCACCAGCGTTTTCATCTTTACTAGCTGCTTTCGACATTTGTAATTTCGCTTTTTTCAATTGTTCATATTTTTTTTTAGCTTCGAGTCCACGTTTATACAAACGTTTTTTAACATGTAAGACACACTCTTTCTTTTGAACAGTAAAGTCATCACCGTAGGGCTTTATTTCCAATAAAGATTTATACGTCTTGGTGTCGCCGTCTCCAATATAATTAGCATACTTGACGCCATACAATTCCTCCGATCTTTGAAATATTTCTACTATACCGTCGACCTCCATTTTTCCTGAACTTCCCTCATGATTAGCATCGCAATCATCTTTATGATCCTCATACCACAGCGCATATTCATCAGTGTTTTTTTTTCCGACCCAATTCGAACATCTTTGACAAATCTTGCTTTTAACTACAACATCCAGAATTTTATTTGAATACTTTCCAATGATTGATACTAATCCGAGAAGAGAAGAAAAACCACGTTTTGCCCATGAACCATCGCCAGATATAGAAAGTTCATTAGCTGGATGTCCTTGCTCTTCATTCATTTTTATTTCTTCAGAGACGGCTTTTTCGAAAACAATTTTGGTAACGGCTTCTGCAGCAATTTTTATGTTATTTACTATACTATAATAAGTACTGTTACAGAGGCCGTGTCCTAAATCCATCAATCCGCAAAAATTGTTAATTCCTTGGAAACCAACTCCGAGCATCTTCATAGCAAAAACAAGCCTGCGATTGATCTCAAATGCCTTATCGATGAACGGCGAAGACGGAATTAAGCTTTCTTTGCACTGACATTGGACAGAAAGCTTGAACCCTAAACCACGTTGCGAATTTTTGCTAAAAACGATATCACCATTGCAGTCCTTACACTTAACTATCTGCTGTAATGTTAGAAAAACAGTGGTGAATTGAATTATTATACAATAATTCATGCCTGGATCCATGTTATATTCTAATTCCTCAGTGGTTTTGATTTTTTTAGCTGAAGTGCTTGTATAATTAGTATCATTCTCACTTGTATAACGATTACCTTTAAAATATCTTTTTTTGCCTTTTTGTCCAGGTCTTTTGCTACTAGTTTGGCCCTGCTTACGATCCAATTGGTTTTATAAAATTATTTCACTCGATATCACTATAAAATTATTGATGTTATTATAAAATTATTTCTGTAATATTATTACACTCGATGTTGCTGTCGCTGAGGAACACGTTAAACTAACTGAACAACTCTTAAAACTAAAATATTTCATTCATACAATAGTCTAAGTCAGGTATACGGACCCGAGTAGCTGCAATTAGCGAACAATGGAGCCCAACTCACCGATCGTCTACCTGACATTTTAATGGGTTTTAAATATAGAAATACTCGAAATTTTGTCACCAAATTTTAACAGTATATTTTTGAAATACTATACTTTCGAAATATGTAAAAAAAAAATCGATTTTTCGAAAATTCTAGACCACCGGGTCCCCTTATGGAATGCAGTGGTGTGACCTTTATGTTTGTGTATCAATATGGTAAAGACAAGATCTTTTTAACACCTACAATGGTAATATCTACAGTATGTTGTTATATGCCTATAACTTGACCAGAAGATTATTAGATATTCCATTTTCCTTATATGCAATGCGCCTACGCATTGCATGTGGTAGTTGGAAGGAAGGAAATGTGCTGTTGAATTCAGCTCTGCTCATCTTAAAAATTAATTAATGCAAAATTGTAAGTGGACGTTCGGTGTTTAATGACGCCAGAACATCTCAAAGTATCAGGCACAGAGATAGATTAAAATTGAAATGCGTAGGATTTTCCATTAAAGAGTTGCGGGTTGCGGGAAGAACTGACACTCGGTGAATAAAAAAGCAAGCATTATTTCGCAACTGGTTTTCTGTGAAGCCATGGTATTACTCCGGTCGAACCGAATACGTGCCTAGGTCATAGTCAAAGTAAACATTCTAAACGTTTTGATATATGTATTGCAGGTTTTCTAAATTTAAAGATGAATGTGTATTTATCCTCAATGTTCTGGCTTGTTTATGATAAGACCTATTGTTTATAAGTAAGCTAACATTATTGTTCCTTATCTAAACGTGGCATTGAATATCATACGTCATTGTCTTCATTATGTTTTGTGTCGTATATATGTACATTGGCGATGCTGATACCTATTCTACTTATAACAGCAAAGAAATAAACCGATAACTACATATGTATATATAAATCCCATCCAGACTTAACTCATAAACATATGTAGGTGAATCTCACAAATAAATTGTATTTCTTTACTAATTACGCGATATATAAAAAAAACCCTCCAATCTCCGACCCGGCGAGGCGATCATGCCTGGCGGACTGCGGCCATACGGTTGATGTTGGGAAGTTGTATATATACTAATCGCCGCGAGAACTTTCTTATCGTGGTGCAGGATCATACTACGTCATTAGAATAGTGGCTACGTAGTTCATCTTTTATTTGCTAGATGGTGCTGATATGTTTCTTCTGTATATGGCAGTCGCCACAAATAGTACTGAACTGATTTTGTCTTTCACTTTGACAAAAGTAGTAAACTGACTTAATTATATTTGTTTTTAATAAAGAATGCTAGCAACATGGGTCACACATAACTAGTACTACTTCTACGTATTTCTGGCGTATATGAGTAACAAACATCCAATAGTAAGGTTGTTTCTATAGACAAGGCGGGCACACGGAGCTTGCTGACCGTATGACCGAGCTGGTGTACGAGGCGACTGATCGCATGATCTACTTCCTGACGGGCGAGCGACCCGACCACGCCAACGGGAGACACTACATAGTGCCCAGAGCTCACGACACGCACGAGATGACTGACGTCGCTAAAGCTGCTAGGGGCAAGCTGCAGTTGGTGAGCTACTACCTGTTACATACATACGTTTACGCTTATATCTCTGATGGGGTAGCAGAGGTGTTTTAAATACCTATATTTTACCTATTAGAAATCATACAGCTTATGGAACAAATTGTCGTCTGCCGTATTTCCGAACCGATACGACCTTCAAACCTTCATGAAAAGAGCGTACTCCTACCTAAAAGGCCGGCAACGCACTTGTGACTCTTGAGTTGCTTGTGTCCATGGGCGGCGGTAGTCACTTACCATCAGATGATCCGTCTGCTCGTTTGCCCCCTATCGCATAAAAAAAAAAATTAGTCACATTAACCCTTCAATTGTTGTTCTGAGTCTTGGTGTTCTTTTTGTCCGTTATTTGAATGTTTGCTAAGTCCCACGCGATACAGGAATTAATCTTAGTGTATGAGTTGTCTTCATAAAAAGTCAAGGGCAGTCAACCTTGCACTTTGAGAATTAAAAATTTACTCTGAATGGTAAATACAAGAGAATGACAATAGATGCAAGTCTTCTCTTCCCAATTTAGTAACATTAAATTGCAAGACATGGATTGGGTTTAGTCTCTTCTGTGTCAAAGCTGTCGGTTACCAAAATAAGAATACTGTTTTAACAAGCGTAAAATACAAAATATATTTTTTTTTATGCGATAGTGGGCAAACGAGCAGACGGGTCACCTGATGGTAAGTGACTACCGCCGCCCATGGACACCCGCAACTCAAGAGTCACAAGTGCGTTGCCGGCCTTTTAGGTAGGAGTACACTCTTTTCTTCAAGGTTTGAAGGTCGTATCGGTTCGGAAATACGACAATTTGTTCCATAAGCTGTCAATAGTCACAACAACAACTATGGGAATATTACAAAATTGTTTGAACTTATGACAAAAAGTCATACATGCATATTTATTTAAATATACATTTTTACGCACGTATTTTATTTCGGGGATGCCCGCCTAGTTACGTTCTGGACAGGAGATTATTCTAATAAAAAATGCATGCCTTGAAAGGTGTGTGATACTATGTGTAGTTGTTTCACGTACAATTAATTGTTCAAACTTTGCTTTCAGCTGCCGAATCATCTATTCGAGGAGCTAGTTATGGATATCTATGACGAAATCGACCGTCGGGAAACAGAAGCAAGTGAGTATGTAGACAACAAAAATAGAGGTGTTTTTACTGAAAATAATAAGCTTATTAATTTACTTACCTTATTCGAAGCTTATTTAATTGAGAGATAGCTACTTGGTTTCCCGCCTTCCGGTTCAAGTAAATTCTGTACCTACTTCCCTTACGCCATGTCTACGTCACTTCCTCCTGGCAGGTGGGGGAACTTTACTTTGAGTTACACCATTTAAAAAAATATTTAGTCTTATAAGGCACCAGGCAGGGATTACTCATAAGCTTCGAACAAGGTAAGTAAATTAATAAGCGTTTTATTTTCAGGAAAAATGCCTCTATTAATTTGATTTGACCGTTATTCGAAGCTTATTTAATTGAGACGTGTTTGTTATCGCCTGGTGGAAGTGACGCAGACGCCAATGTGATAAGTACCTATAATAGTATCCAGAATCAGATACATTACAGCAATATCAGCTTACATCACACAGAATCAAAATATGTAACAAAATACCTTTAAGTAAAAACATATCAAGATGTGTATTAAGTACATTATGTAATCAACGTACTATTATTTCAATCGACCGGATTAAAGAGCGTCGTTACTGATGACGTATTGCATGCAGGCTTGCTTCGCATTTACTAAAAGCATTCTGTGAACGCCAGTTTCCCTTAGCAAGAATCTCTTTGGATTAAGAAAATTGCCAATTTTTTAAGCCACAGCAGACCTTATGCATCCGGGAGACGCCTTAACACCTCCACATAACAATAATGACTTAACCCACCCTGCTATGAGTGTTCGTGATAAAGGTTTAGGCGTACCTCTAACATTAATGAATAAATTATTAGTGTTGGCTGCGAGCTCTACGCTCTCAAGAGCGAGGTAGAGTGTTTAACCCAGAAAACAGGGTCTAATCTTTCCTTATCAAAATTCACATACAATTACCAACCTGATTGTCTATAACTAGCGTAATCTGTTTTTGATTCGAATGAAGGCCAGAAAATTAATGAGTTTGCTTGAATAAAACAATTATTAGAATCTACGGTGAGTAATGTTAAATCCTGAATCCTTCTGCCAGAGCAGAGAAGTAGTAAAACCGCTGCGTGACGTTCTACTTGAAAAATGTCGTTCTTATCGATAGAATAATTCTCTTAATGAAGTGCTAAATCATCTATATTCCACACTGGAGATTCAGTATGGCAAATTGGCTTACGTAATGATATTGACTTGAGGATATGTTTACTTACGAGTACATGTGAACTTAATTGGCCGGACAGTTCTGCATTAAACAAAGTTGATACCACCGATGTATGTTTTAAAAATAGATCGCATAAAAATCTAGCCAGGTCACATCCCTTTGGAATTGTAGGATTAATCTTGTGATCCTTACACCAGCCGATACATCTTCCATGCACTGCTATAAACTTTAAAGTTTTAGTTGCCTATTATCCCATATGGTTAGCAGCCCAACCCCCCCTCCACATTTTTTACACTTCCAGAGTCATTTTTAAGGTTTTAGGAGGTGGTAGTTCCGTCGTGGTATCGATTAGAACTCTTTCTAGGTGAGAGAGAGTGAATGGGGGGCAGGGCACGAGATTTAATGTCTGGACGCCAAAACACTCGTTTTCATCGTGGGACTACCAACAGGTAAGTTCCCAGAGCTTGATTTAGGTGGCTCCATGACCCTGGGGATCAGATACGGAGAAGCAAAGACCCAGGCCAGGCTGTTATTCCACTGTATATATATCACTGGAGTTCCCCAATTCGAGAAAACCTTGTGGATGCATTCCGTAGAGAGATGCCATTTCGGAACCGTGCGTAGTCTTGCAAGGTGACCGGCATGACCGTTGTAAATTCCCGGAATGTGATAGACGTTGATGTCAATTTGAAATCTGTCTAGGATCCGAAAAACCTTGTAAGTTAAGTTCATCAATGGAGTCGATTTGGTTCCTCTTTGTCGTAGATATGCTATCACAGTTCTGTTGTCGCTCTGAATCAATACGGTACTGTACCTCAGGAGCTGACAATGACCTTGAAAATTTTTAGGATTGCCAATATCTCTTTTTGATTGCAATGCAAATCCTTCTCGGCTTCAGACCACGGGCCTGTTAATGATATTGTCTAATCGAATAATAAACCCATGCAATATCCGATGCATCTGTCGTGAGAAAGTTTTTGGATCTGAATTAAGAATCTGGTTTAGAAGGTTCAAAACAGCTCTGTAGTGCCTGCCTTTTGGTACTGCAAAACTGGCAAAATTTAAGAGGCCTACACGACTCTGTTGATCTCTGACCGTTGTGCATCTTTTTGGCAGCATTTGATTTATTTTGCCTATCAGAGTACATACTTCACTCAGATTGTCCCCATCATCGATTTCACTATATATATCATCTTTTAAATTTGTTTTCGAAGGTAAATCAGTTGTCGTCTATATTTTTCGGACGGTTTGGACGATTTCCGTCCGTCTATCCGTACAGGTGTACTATTTTTATTGATCGAAAGAAGCCTGGCTTCGCTTCCCGGCTTCGCCTAATTTGCATATCTATAAAAAGTACCTCCTTCCCCAAGGTTCGTAGTGGGCACATATCAAAATTTAATCAAAATTGGCTTGGGCCGTAAAAGGGTAACGAAAATGAATAAATGCAGTTACTTTTTTTTATGAAATATGGGGACATGAACAGACTGGTCACCTGATGGTAAGTGACAACTGCCGTCTATTGGCACCTGCAGCTCAAAAGTCGTAAGTGCGCTGGGGAGGGAAAAGTGGAGAGAGGAAGTTTGGCGTCCGATACCCTGACTCACTCAGCAATACAATGCAAGCATTGTTTGTCTACCGGTTTTCTGTGAGGCCGTGGTATTTATTATTTATAACTTAGGATGTAACGGATTAAATAATCAGTTGTATAGGGCTTCTCACTTTTTCTCACTCATTACGCCTCCCAATACAACTGGGGCGGCTAACTACACTACTAGTGGTATGAAGCTAAGTTCAAAGCCTTTTGATCAGTTGTCATGAAACTTTAAATAAAACTTGATTTCTTAGTATGGCAGACGAGCGCCAGCGGGCTAGAGCGGAGTGGGGTGGCGTTTCTACCTGTTAACCCTGCGCTGTCGGCGCCAAGGAACCAGGGAAGGCAGAAACTGGCGCGACTGTCTACTGCTGAGATGGCCACACTCTTGAGAGATGTACTAGTTGATGCCACTAGAAGACAACATATAGCGACTTTACAACCTAGAGGTAGGTGGATTTAGGTACCTACATAGTGGTATAAAAATATTTAGTTAGTACGACTTGAGAACGGCTTAGGTATGTTGGGTGCCAATGCAGTATTAATTAATTAAGGATATAAAGCAGCTAGGAGGAGATTTCTTCTCAATGGTGCTCTAGGTTGAACAAAATTAGACTTTATACCTCTCTATATAAGAGGTATTTTTTTAATGTACTGATATATAGAGCTGTCTGTTGTACTGTTGTGGGTTCGATTTCCACCTTGGACAAATATTTATGTGATGAGCACGAATATTTGTTCTGTCTGGGTGTAATTAATCTATAATATGTATTAGAAATATATAAGTACGTTCATCAGCAGTCCGGTTACCGTAGTATATTTTTAGAGGTATTTCTTTAATGTTCTGTTATATATAACGAGTTGAACTGAAGACTTGTCTTATGTACCTACACAAAATTTTCAAGAAGTGATGAAGTTAACAGAATGTCAGTTAATTTTTTACCAGATGTTTGTTAGGTAAGGGAGGGTCCTCAATTCGATTTTACTGTTTTATCAAACGTATGTTTTGACCCTCCCATTGTAAAGTTTCATTTCCAATACCTCCCATTAGAACGGTGCAATATGCATACAGTCATATAGTGCCCGATTGACGTCAACAGTTTTGCCCCCTTTTACGTTTATGGGACGAAATTCTAGGCAATATGCGATTGATTATTACGATAAAAAACGAAAACGATATAAAAGGTAGTTTAATATACGAGTATGTGTGTGTGTGTAGCGGTGACGACGCTGATGAACCCGCTGCTGTCGGCGAGTCACCTGCGGCACGTGTCGCAGCTGTCGGACGACGAGCCGCTCTACGACTCCGTCGCCTCCGACGACGACTACGCCGCGCTCGCGCCCATCGACCTGGACGTGAGATCTTTACTTTATTAACATTTCTCATTAACAGTCTTATATTTTGTTCAGATACACCAGGTGTTTCAAAAAGAGGTCGTCGAAGTTTAAGAGCGTTATTTATTTATTTATTCAAAGCTCAATGCACAAAGTTTTTTCTTTGGAAAAAGCCTTTCCTAGTATGGGTACACATTTCGAAACATTTTTTAATGATTTTTTCGTTAACCTCAAAGATTTTATATTTTATGCATACGTTTTCGGAAAAACCTTCATATCGGTTGTATCCATTAAGAAATATAAGCTCTATAGATAAATTTCAAGTTAAATTGTCATTTTCCAAATAGGATTTCTATATTAAAAATATCTTACACTTTTAAAACACTCTGTATGCAGACTTAATCACAATCATATAATAGCAAGCGTAGTGCATGGGGATAGACCTAAGTAAAATCTTATTTACCACAAGAGTGTACAGTAGAATAACGGCTTATATGGCCAACAGTAGCCAATCTTTATTAAAACATTAGGCATTCATCTTAAAAGTCTAAATTAATATTTTAAAGTGTATAAAAACCAAATGTATTTTCGAATGTAGTATTACCGCAGCCTCACAGAAAACAGGCTGTTAAACAATGCCTGCATTGTGTGACTGATTGAGTGAGGTTACCAGAGGCCCAACCCCTGTTTCCTTCCCCTCCTCTCTCTCCCTTCCCTTCCTTCCTCTCCCTTCCCCTCCTTCCTATCCATCCCCTCCTCCCTTTACCTTCTCCCTTTCCCACCCCTAAGAAGTGAACTTTTGTGACTCTTGAGTTGCAAATGTTCATGGGCGGCGGAAATCATTTTCCATGGGGTGAGCCTTCTACTCGTTTGTCCCTCTATACCCAAAGAATAAAATTATAAGTAAAATGTTTTCCTTTAAATTTCTAGTTTAAGATTTCGATAAAACGTGTAACTGAAATATTTTATCCCACAGTTATCAACAATAGTACCCCGTTCAGGCGAAACGGTATCCTCAACATACAATCCTTCATTACCAGATTCGTTCAGCAACGACTTCCGACGAACGCAATCACCCAGCCGACTCACCCACACGCCCATACCCGAAAAGAAAGATGAAATCGAAACATTGAAAAAGCAAATATACACTAAAGATTCCACAATCACCGAACTAAAAAACCAACTCAAGAGTTTACAGACCATTGTAGAACAATTGACTAAAGAAAACAGTGTTCTTAAAACAACTAGTAGCGTTGACGATGACCAAAGTATGACGTCACAGATATCAATGAACGATAGTACATGCAACGTTCTAGAAGCTTCTAAGGGTCCGGAGAGAGGCAAGAGCTTAGAGACCGAACAGTTGAGTCGAGAAGAACCCGACGCTAAGCTACCCAAGACGGCTCAGCGACCGGTCAGTATGTATGAGACTAGGGAGGGACCAAAGAATAACTGGCAGGTTACTAAACACCAGGTACTAATATTTAATTATACTAACTTGTTTATACACAAGTTTACCACGAGAAGATAGATAAGACCATGGCTATACACTCGGCATATTTCTTCTCCTTTTGTGAATGTCCGAGAATAGAGTTGTCTAATTAATGTTGTTGTTTATGGTCACTTTTATCATGCAGAATGAATGCTAATAGGATTTCAGTGCTTAAAACTGTATACAATATAACTATTACAACTATAATGCTACATATATACGTGGGGAAGGACGTAGGCTAATATTTGTAGACATACCATGCAGGCGAAGCCGCGGGCTAGTCTTAAATAAAATTGAAATCTTATGTGTTTTTGACATTTGACTGGCTTCTTGGTCTATGGTATATATTGTCTATGTCCTGACTGCTGAACCCATAGGTAGGTCCGATTCCCACACGGGACAAAAATTTGTGTGATCCACATACAATTGTCCAGAGACTGGGTGTTCTATTTGTCGGTTCCGTTTTCATGTTTTTATGTCCCTGCAACACAGGAATCAATCAATTATCATTTTTACTAATATATTGTTCTGCTAATTTCAACTTAAATTACAATATACATTATGGTCTCTTATATCTTATGGCACATGTAGTTTCTCCTATCTTCTCATGGTGGTCATAATAGCTCCTATTAAAAATAGAGGTGTTCAGTATTAGTGTCTAGCTTAATCCAAATGAATTTAACCTCCTTAACTATTGTAGTGTAGATGTATATTAATATAAGATATATTAGTTGTTAACCGTGTGTGGTGTATATAGCACTAGCTCTATCCTGCAGTTTACGTTAATGATCACTGCTCCGCTCTTTTGAAAAACTATATTTTTCCAAAAAATACTATATTCAATACAATAATAATTGTCAAAATCCGACTGACAGTACTAAAGATTAGCAATTTTAAACCAATAATCACACAAAATTATTCTTACCCTTTATGTATATAAATTGGTGATTTATGATTTGCAATCATAGGGAACTTAATTATTGTTATCCGACTACGCAAAAGTAGGATTATGTTTTTTAAAGTGTATGGTTTTATGTATGTATGATGATTATCTCTGACTGCTTATCATCTAGCACCAATTTTCATAATTTAGACTCATTTTTTAAATGTATGAGTACCACAGCCAAATTATTGTCTATGGACATAAAAGGTGATCGATTGACGCCAATATCTTGTTAGTTAGTGAATCATGTTTAATTTTTTTTTTAATATACGATTTTAGCAATTTTATAAAATCTAACAATTGTGATCGTTGTGTTGACTTCTTTATAAGAGAACTTATAAGAGAACAAATTGGAAGTCAGTCAGTTGTAATTGTTGTACGACTAATGAATGACCTTTCCTCAGCTGACAACACTATCAAGCCTGGAGCGTTCTCTGTCGCCCCTGTCCCTGTCGGCGGAGTGTTCCGAGGAGCAGGGTGAGCCCTCCCCGGATGTGGTCCAGCGCCGCGCGGAGAACGTGACGCGCGCCATCTCCGAGCTATGGGCGGCGGCGAGGGACCAGCACCCGCGTCTGCAGCAACGAGGACTTATCATCAGGCAGGCTGTACGTGCACTGCTCGCACTGTTTCCACAGGTCTGTTTCATTGCACCGCTCCTAAAACATAGTTGTAGTGTATGTGGGTAGAACTAAACCTCATATTTTTTAATAACACGCTTTTATATAGTATGTTATTATGTAACCGAAACTGAACATGATTTTGACCCCCTTCAAAACGCCGAATGAACTCTAAATTTAACATTATTATCAAGGACCGATGATGATTCAATATTCTCAACAATTAGATCCGTTATCCTTACTAGGATAATCAGGATTAGCAATGGTTTTCTTTAAACCCTTTTTCCTTAAAACTAAAAAACAACAATACATAATACAATATACTCCAAATTTTCCTAACTTATTCCAAAGTGCTCGAATGACAGCAATAGGCTTACCGTCTACCACGTGGATGGAACTGAATTATTCACGGCAAAATGTGAACATTAATTACGCTTCTGCCTACCCTTCCGAAGATACAGTTGTAATTTTATATATGTATGTTTTAGTATTAAGTTTATTATTAATAGTGATAACTTGTGAAATGTGAATTTATAGTGAATATTGTAGGTAAGTTATATACACATTTAAGAAAGTAATTTAAAAATTGTAGGACAATAGATGTATGGTATATGGTATGTATATTGTTGATGCTCCACAATAGACGTGTTCTTACCAACTGTCACCTACTGTGAGGTGTCAACTAGCATGTCCATAGTAAGATGCCGAGCTAGTGCAATGTTTATATGTGCATGTGGTGTAGTGACACACTACACTAGTGTTCCGTAAACTAACTGATTATAATTTGTTTTGCAATGATAAATTTAAACCGTACATTTTACGTTTTTTTCACTGATATATTGAAATACTAGATGATTACTAAATAAGCAATATGTTACTAAGTAAAACGATAGTAATTAATATTTTTTTTAGAGCCAGGTTATTCACAATAAGCTTTACTTGTAGGTAAGCACAGATCGCGAACTGAACCTAGTGTTAGGTGAACTTCGGACAGCCTGTGACGAAGTGACCCTGGCGTGTTCAGCGCCCTCTCCCCTCAACGAGGTGCGTGCCGCGGCCTACGACTTGGCGAAGGCCACCAAACTCCTCGTCACTCACTTCACTCCAGACTCATAGCGATCGCCTTCCTGCCACTACACCACCGTGTAGGGACAGCTAACTAATTTGTGGACTATTTTCTGTTATCCGTTTAATACTTGTTATAAGTGATATTTGCTACTATATATATGTGGCTATCGACAAGAATTGTCTACAAAACTTTAATAAACAAACAGTTAAACTAAGGCTAAGATCACACTGTTTATATGCACTAAATACAGCTTACTCTAATAGCTATTGACGCCCATTATACGCAGAGTATATCATTTTCCTGTCAATGGATTTTTTGTGATAGACAATGTTAATATCTTGGAATGTCACTGTCAGAAGATCGTTTAAATTAATATTTGTTTATTGACTTGATGTTCGGAAAAATAATCTACTATATATATACTGATCTATATACTGATCATGACAGAATTAAGTTAGTATTGATTTAAACTCAACTAACTAAGTCTTATCTATTAGTGTAGAGCAAAAATGTCATATTGTAAATAATTTCGCCATAGTGTTGTATTTATGTTTCTGACATTTCAAGACAAAAAAAAGACTACGGGACACGGATACAATACTCGTTTTAATGCTAACGATAATTACAAATATATAACTCATCTATATGTACATACAATTGGTTTATATTTTTAGACATTTTAGAACTGGATCTTATTTTAGTAGGTAACTAATGAAAGTGCTAAAAACAAACTTTATCATAATATTTTTCAAGCCAGACTACAATTTCTATATCCGACATTATTCAAAGTAGTTAAAAGTAAGAAAACCAAAGTAAACTTCTTAAAACAAGATGACATAACACAAATATTATAAACATGAGTTAAACACAAAAAAGTATTCAGCTACAGTACGAGAGGCTATTCTACAAAATTTTTAAACAAATTTTAAATGGTTGTATAGGATCTATAGTCTATTGATATTTTTATTTCCTCAAAATAATATCGCTTTATGCAAAAAAAATATGTTTTATATTTAAACTATAAATAGTCGCACCAAAAAGGTAGCCGCCATTATCGTGACGTCATAATAGCAGAAACAAAGAAGCTTCAAATGTGTAGTGCTTAGTGCTTTATTGTTTTTTATAATAACTATAATTTAGAGCCACAAATTCAAAATATAAAGATATTTAAATTGTTCGCTGTTGCTTACAAACCAAAACTTGTATCTGCTGTAGTGACGTCACTCACGAGAATAAAATGCCGGTTGTCGTTTTCGGTCACGTGACATACAGATAATAAAACTACTATTTTAATTTTAAAAATATAAATAAATCACATGGTTTTATAAGAAAATAGTATTAAAATCGTTTCCGTTCGTAACTGTAATGTTTATGTATAACATATAAGATTTAATTTTGATAAATGAAACAATATTAGAATAAAAACTTTCGTGAGTTACATTCATATTTATTTAAATATATAATATTACTCATATGTGTATTTCGGGGATGCCCGACTAGTTTCGATCCCGACTGGAGACCTTTTTCAAGGAATAAGTTGGCCAGCCGTGACGGTACTCGAGTGTGTATTTTGTGGACACACGTCCGCAAAATACACACGTGAGTAAAACTGTATATTTAAATAACTCGCCTGTTATTGTGGTAACGTAAATTGAAACTAACTTTACTGTAATTGAATAGATAGATCATGTCACAAGATAAAGAATAAAATACGAAAACATCAAATATTTAATTAACTCTAGTTTAAATGAATTAAGTAGTTATCACAATAATCTTAAACATTATATGTAGGTCACATTTAGCTAATTTTATACATACATAAATACCGTATTAGAGATGATTCGGAGTGCTTCACAAATATTTAAACAACGGACTCAATTAAGACACAGACTCGTTACAACTATTTGTGGTACACGATTTTTTTTGTAATATGTAGGTGTTTCGAACCCACAATCGCTGGCTCAGCAACAGTCTGGCCACTAATGTCCATTATAACGTTTACATTCGTATCGGATAACGAGCATTCTCGATCCAGTGAAGTATTCAATTTATAAAAATATATGCATATATAAAGTTCTATGAAACTCTAGGTCAAGCCTAAAGTGTTCAACGTGTTCTGACGGTAGTTATAAAATATGTATAAACAATGACTATTTAAAGAATAGTATAACTTGCTTAACGCTTTCGATGTACCTTAATATAAAACCATCGCTTATTAGTTAGACAAAATATATGAAAACGTTATGTTCAAATGTGTACTATGTCATAAATGTCAACCCTATCGCATAGGTTTAAAGTTGAAAATATATTGAATTATCAACCTTATGGTGTATATTTTAGGTCCAAAATATATTTAATCTTAAACTTATCC
This sequence comes from Tyria jacobaeae, assembly GCA_947561695.1. Classification (NCBI taxonomy): domain Eukaryota; kingdom Metazoa; phylum Arthropoda; class Insecta; order Lepidoptera; family Erebidae; genus Tyria; species Tyria jacobaeae. The sequence continues at coordinate 20,636,413 of OX387217.1, read as the reverse complement.
TGTACCCTTAAGGTTGAAAATATATTAAAATTTGAACCTTATGAAGTAGATTTAAGGTCTTTAAATATATTGAATGTTTAACCTTATCGCGTACGCTTAAGATTGAAAATATATTAAATTTTAAACGTTATCGCGTAGGTTTAAGGTCGAGTATATAGAGGCCTAGTTGTGTCACACTAGGTAGCTAAATAAATGATGTTAGTGATTATGTATTTTTAAGGAAAGTTTTTGAGTATCGCATTCAGTATATTAAAGAATAGTAAGAGGAAGTTATATGGTTTATTTTTATGTATGTACTGTTTTGTAAGTAATGTGTTCGGACGAGTGTCGATGCGTTCATTGTTACATAGTATTGAAGTGGTTGCTTCGTTATTGTATCACAACAGGATTAGGGTGCGACTACACTTGCCGAAATAGCACCATAATTAAATATTCCATAATTTGAATTCGATGATATTATACCATCTAAAACTATTTTACGTTATAGCATTATTTCGGCAAGATGGTTGGACCTCTTATATTATCGAATCGCGTTGGTTAGTCATGTGTGTAATAATAACAATATTAGATCATTGGGTATGCCTCTGACTCGCCTTACACGATGTTAAAAAAGTTAGAACATTGATTTACCTTAACAACACAAAATCCACTTATATTTAAACGTATTGTGACTTGTTTAATCAAAACTAATAAATGTTTTTGAATTGTCGAACATAATATCAGACTGCCCTTTCTACCCGACTGTGCAAGAAGGAGGGTTATTGTTTTCGAGTTTATGTATGTATATAACATGTGTTTAAAATGATTTCAAATGATTGAAAATTAGAATTATATCAGTAAAAAGAAGAGAGGTATCTTATAATAATGCAGTCGGTTTTGTTATTTTTTAACTATTTTACTTTTTCTTGGTGCGGTATACGTATATATTTATTTACAAATTTACATATATTCATCATATTTAAAATGTTCTTAAAGTTGATTTTGCCTTGTTGAGTAGATCGAATTCATAGATAACTTTTATATCTACTGCACTTTTTAAAAATAATCACTTTTCTTGTCGGCGTTTCAGCTGATTTTAGTGCGTCGGGTCAGAGTGTATGTTTGAATAACTCACCTTCGACCACGTGATGATCATTTGTGGTGAACCTAAGTACCACGCCCGTGCGGGTATCAAACATTGTATGTTGTTCACATTGTTGTAACCAAAGCCTCTTATGACTCGGAACTTGACACTTTTTGTTGCCCATGCAAGAACACAACTTGACTTCTAGCAAGTTCATCGCCATTTGCAAGATGATTTAATAGTACTATCATAGTATAAAGCTTATAAATGAATACTATTTTATTTTTGAAGAGACAAATCTCTCGAGGATTAATCAAAGTATTGTCCTGAGTGGCGATCGAACCCACAACACTAGGCGCACCACTTAAACCAGTACGCCACTTGTGCAGTCATACATAATTCGATAGTATGTTTATATTACATATAGGAAATCGGACAACGGCCCCTTGTATTTAATTTGTCACAGCGACAATTCAATTCGATAATCGTAATCGTAGACAATCGTAAGACATAGTACACTTATGTTTAATAGCGGAGTTTATAAGTACAGGTGTGGTCAGTGTGAGAGGACGTGCAGAAATACAAATTAAAAAAAAGATTGTCTTTACATTGTAACATTTTAACGTTAAAAAATGTGGTTTTTCGCCTGCAATAGAAACAGACTTTAGTAATAAATAAATTTAGTTCAATATTGATTGTCCGTCCACACGTTCCGAGCTAAGTTAGTTTAATTATATTCGTCAAAATTCACACGACAACATACTGGTGGCGCTATCTGGTGACACTTAGTAAACTACTTTAAACGTGTCTTATTTGCAACAAAAAGTGGCCAAATGTGTGCGAGGCCTTATTATTTCACAAACATTCTCTCTTTGCTGTCACAAATCTGCATTTCTCTACCGTGTCATTCCATTCAATGTGTTCTCTGTATATTGTAATGTTTCTAGATAATTATTGTAATGCTTCTACTTCATACAAGTACTGTATAACTATATCTTGATCTGTTCTACCTATCTGATTCGATTTGCTGCGGAATACGCATTTCAAGGCAGTTTTTGTAAACAATATTTATTATGTTGGTACTAAGAATCAAGTACAGTCCGCTAGAATTTTCAACACAAAACAAAGTCAACAAACAAACAAAGTAGGTACATATAACAACGTAATACCAGATCTTACAGGACACATGTACAAGATATTATTCTATGAAAAAAAAAAAACCTATGATTGACTACTTGCCTCAGTAAATAATAGAAACTTGCACAAATCACTTTAAATTTCACTCGGCAAGTTTTGTGCACAAAGCAATCTTTATAAATAAAAATATTTATATATAACTTTTCGTTTCAAAATGTAATAAAGAGAACCTGTAGACTTGCTGTAAGCGCTAGAAAAAGTACAAAGCTGCAAAATTTAATCCGTATAGATATGTATATACAATATAAAGATAATAATACCAAATATTTTAATCTATAGTCTTGTGAGATGCGTATATTCGCAGCAATAATTACTACACGATACCTATATCGAGGTGCTTACCAAGTAGTAGTGTCCTCCCCCCCCCCCCCCCTGTAATTGTTAGTACCCAGTACACGATAATGGAAATGTGCCTAAAAATTTATATATTCATACATTTGTTAGTATACGTAGATAAGTTATTGGTTCGTAGATTTTATATAAGCGTTTCATAATATACTATATTATGTTGTTAGATAGGTATTTGTATAGTTACAAGTGCTATTGCTATTGTGGTTATAATGTGTACGACGTTCTCAAAATATCTGTTTAGGGCTAGGAACCAGGAATTTAAACAAACGCCTTTTTAAACATTACGGAGTTATTAAAGTGGAGCTTAAATTGTTGTATTCAAAGGGTTTTTGCGGGCCTGGTTTGCGCTGGCCCTTGGCGACACATTCAAAACGATTTATAAAAAATGGGGGACCACCTCTACTTACCTGATCTTGTCCACTAAACTCCTTTTTGCTGGTAATAAACTGTGAGACTAGTTAAAGAAATAAGTGGGTACCTGAATAGCTACCCACTTCTTTCTTCTAGAAGGAAAACCAGAAAGCTATACAAATATATAGCACTAGTCTTTGCTATAAAGTATTTAAGTTTGTGAAACTGTGTTTAAACTAGTTAGGAAAAGTAGCTACTACGACAGGCATGGTCCGAAGCCCCTGCATGTCTTCCGATATCTCGGGAAAAATAATAAGTCAACTGTAACGAATCAATTAACCAAGTTTTAAAAAATAGTATTCGTATACAATACTATAATTTGTTTGCTTATAACTTCTGTCAGTGACTGTGGCTATGCTTAGGCACGAATGGGCCGGCTCGACCGGTGCAATACCACAGCCTTACAGAAAACCGATTGTGAAATAACACCAAGCGTTGCATTTCCCCGAAATGAGTGAGGTTTCCGGAGGCCCAACCCCCCCTATACCCTTTCCTCTCTGCTCATATCCCCTCTCTTCTTTCCCCTCCCAGCATCCGCCATTCCTCATCACTCTTGAGTTGCAGGTGTCCATGGACGGCGGTTGTGACTTACCATCAGGTGACCCGTCTGTTCGTGTGACCCCCTATAGTATAAAAAGAAATCTCGTCTATTTAATTATTCTTACTTTAGCACATGCCATAATGACTAGCGTACACGATATCGTTATATAGTTAACTAAGTTTGTGTGGTCGTCTAGCGCAGATTTAATAGTACAACTGTATGATACAGATATTTTGAGAGCATCTTAATATAACAATATTAGCTTTGGTACCACGTGTAGGTAGGTATGTTTAATATACGTATGAGTATTATGTGATCACTCTATGTGCCAATGTTTATGTAAAAGACCTAGATTAGGTAGCATTTGTGATGGGATCCTGTTTCTGTATTTTTGTACATATACAAGTATATACATACGTACGTTCCCACCAAACACTATATTATAAAGTTTTACGTTTGACTAATACGTTTTAATAATAATAATTTTCGACATCTTACACACGGCCGTCTGATCCCAAACAAAGCAGAGCTTATGCTATGGTAACCAGACTGCTCATAAACATATTATTTAAAAAATATAATAGATAAAATTACACCCAAACCCAGGAAAATTTCTCGTGCTCATCATACATTGTGATGAGCATGGAATCAAACCCGCGACCTCTGGCTTAACATTCAGGGTCACAAAACCCCTAGATCAACAATATTTATTAATGTATTCATTTAATAAACATTTAATATATTGTCGTATTTATATATTTTTATAGACCTGTTGTCATTATTTAAAGATCACTTCATATTGGTCTGTCTACTTGGTTTTTAAAGTATGCTTTGTCAATGATAAAGATCTGATGGTAATTGAGCACATGCTGCAATGAATAATGATTGATATCCAACACGAATCATTAGTCATGGCAGCATGTACCAAAATATTCCATATTCCATTTTAAAAATATAAAAGTTATTTAATTTCAGTTGGCTTTGTATGGTATGTATTACTAATATATTATTATTAAAAACATGAAAAATCACATTAGAATATTAGATTATACATTGAGATTATATACAACATATTAGTTGTACATGAGTTGTTTCGGCAGTGACTACGATTGTCATAGAATAATATGCAAATATTCAATAAAGAGGCTAAATAGACGGGCTGCGTGAACTAGATACTAAATGCCGAAACTGCAAAGCTTTCAAATAGTTTTAATTCAACACTTCATTGTACAACAACTTCGACTTCGTTTTCACTTCGACCAAAGGCTGCAAAATGTCAAACTAACGAACAAATCATTTGTTTATATTATCTTGAAGTAGTAAGTGTCGAAGGCGTTAGGTGTTTTTATAGAATACAGTGACATTTTCCACGAGTAAGTGTTCAATACAGTAGGTTTAAATGTAAACGTGTAGTCATGTGTTTCTTGCAAATGTAAGTGGGGTTATTACATTATATACTATGTTATTAATATCCATGTAGCTACGGAAACATGATCTCAAGCTGATTCGTATGAAATTTATTGAAATTTTTAACGTTTATCATATTGAAATTTATTATATTGATTAATTTTGAAATCATTCAGTTGTTTTATTTTAGAATCTATTTTGTACACTCCCGTCTATTTGTATAAGCAATGTCCTTTTCCTTCAATTGGCTTCTTGTCTGCCTTTCCCATTTAGTGTACTCTTAATTTTTAGCGCCCGGTAGCGGCTTTAGGCTCGCTTGTACCGATTGAAAAAGATCGTCTCTCTGACCTTAATTCTTTATTCGCTTTCTTACTGAAAAATAATTACCTAAAAACTTTGGGGGCATGTTTTCTCCTACTTTTATTCACTTACTGGAATTACAAGTATCCCTAGGGCTAACCGCTAGGTACCCATGTTGCTATTGACGTTGTGGCAACCTTCATATACATCAACACCATCTACCGGAGAAAAGCTGAGTTACGTAGCAACGAATCTAACTACTAACTTACTACGTGAGATCCTAAATCTCGAAATGAAAGTTCCCGCTACGTTCAGTATATATGCAAGTTCCCAGTATTAACCGTTCGGCGGGGATCCTCCGTTTGTGTTGGAGGGACATAACACTCATTCCTCCAGTCATATAAAAAAATATTATTAAGAAATAGAATATAATGAATATTAATATTAAATACTTCCAGTCATGCTATGTCACGATAATATTTGCTGGTAAGGTGGGCGTGAACGCCTCGCCCGCGACCTCTGCCCTTACTTCCGCTAACGTCACAAGTGCGTAGTAATCAGCTGGATCTGCATTGTGCACTGCAGTCGACCTTAACCTCTGAATAATGCATGTGCTTCCACAACTGCGTACAGACGTTTTAGACGTATATATTTTAGTAGGTATTTCATGAAAGTACTTACACAACGCTTGTAGTATTAGCTAACTTTTGTTGGCTCAGTTGCCACAACGAAAAAAAGAAGAACTGTGTACAGGTGTCCGATAATTCGCTGTGACATGACATAATAAAGAAAAACGTGGAACATAAGTGTTTTAGATTCCCTTCACCTTTGAATGGTTTCGCCTTGGATTGGAGTCCTGGCTGATAAAATAAAGCAAAGCGATTTTTTTTTCCCCGTTGTACTTAGTTGTGGATATTGTCCTGCCATAGGTACTCTGGTTCGTATTACTGGCTACTTCGTATATCATAAATGGTCGGGCCAGATCAATGAATAATAAGCGTTTGTCGATAATAATATGAGAAGCTAAATGTTCTACTAAGTACTTTGTCAATGGTCAAACAACAACGCTATCCGCTGTAAATCCGCTGATATTGTTTTTTGTGATGCATCGTGGCATCGGCCTAGTATTCCGTTTTAAAAGCGAATCATCATCATCATCATCATCAGCCTATCGCAGTCCACTGCTAGACATAGGCCTCTCCCATTGCACGCCACTTCGATCTATTTTCGGCTTCTCGCATCCAGCTCCTGCCAGCCATCTTGCGCAAATCGTCACTCCACCTGGCCTGTGGGCGTCCTACGCTATGTTTGCCGAGACGCGGTCTCCACTCAAGAACTCGTTTTCCCCAACGGTCGTAGGTTCTGCGGCTAATATGGCCAGCCCATTGCCACTTCAGTCTGCTGATCCGGTGGGCTATGTCGATTACTCTGGTTTTTTGCCGGATCACCTCATTCCTGATGCGATCCCTTAAAGAAACACCGAGCATAGCCCTTTCCATAGCACGCTGAGCAACTTTAAACTTGTGGACCAGCCGTACCGTAAGTGTCCACGTTTCGGCTCCGTATGTCATGACGGGTAGGACACACTCATTGAAGACTTTCGTCTTAAGGCACTGTGGGATCGACGATGAGAAGACTCGGCGTAGTAAAAGTAAAAGTAAAAGCGAATGTGTAAAATTAAAATAAATGTGTTTAAAAATATTAAAACAGTAACTTAGCAAACAAAAACAAAATTTATAAAATCTTGTCCTTTATATAAGGATATTCAGATATCCTTAATTAAATAAATGCCAAATATTATTTCATTTAAGATATCTGGTTGGGTAACGGTGATATCACCACACGCTTCAAAACATAGGTCTGATTTCATCATAAAAATATGACATTATAAACCCACTTAACGTCCTCCAAAACGAAACAATTAAGTAAACATGCTTTATTTGAAAAAATACTTTATTTCGTAATAAATTTTTCACACGATCATAAAAACGTTCTAAAGTAATTATTATAAAAAGTACCTACATTGTTCAACACAAGTAAGAAATATGGCCTCGATTTAGTTTTGTACGTTGCATCAAAAGAAAAAAAAAACATACAATGTTGATAGTTATTACGCCAACATTACCAACACATGATTGACAAAATTATTGTGTTGGTAAATGGTTTGGCTGATTGCTGAAACTATTAACGTGCCTCTAACAGGGAACATTATTTATAAAAACTTACCTGTTTGCTCTACTCTCAAAGCTAATAAATATAATAGAAGTAGATTAATATTCTATTTATGAGAAAAGTTTGGAACACTGCTCATATTTTATATTATTAATTAAAATAAAATTAGGTTAGTCAAGTCGAAATACAAATTATACTATTAATAATACATTAAATAATACCATGTATAACCCTGGCTTTATAATTTTGGTCTGGAGCGTTTGTGGGATAACGTACCCTGCATCCATAAGCAAATAATTATCATGAAAAGATATTGCTATCGTCTAGCCACGTTTCCATTGAAGGTTTTTTAACTGAATTCAAAAAAGGAGGAGGTTCTCTTTCGACTCTATATTTTTTTTTTATATTTGTTACCTCAGAACTTTCGACTGGTTGAACCGATTTTGATGATTTTTAATTTGAAAGCTGTTGCTTACCATGTGGTCTCATTACAATTTGGTCCAGTTCTGACAATGGCATCAATGAGAAAATCATGTCTTATTTTTTTTATGATAGACGGATAGACGCATTGATGTCGGTTGTTTACTTTTTTAATTAGCACAAGTACCTACAGACATGTTAACTTTATCGACTTCATATTGTATTCGTCTGACCTGTAAATCATCTGATAAGTTGCAACCTAGATATCTGGCAACAATAGATTATTACGCAACATATAAGATCTAGAATAAAACATCTCCTAAGTAAAACTCTTTACGATTAAACAGCTTTAATTCGTTCAAATGTTTGTCTCCAGCTTTCGATTATTAACTCAAAAACCTCTAAATGTCCATTGTACATACAAAAAGAAAAAAAAAAATCTTCAATGGTTCTCAATTCATATTTTATGTGTAGTTAATGAAATAGTGAAAGTAAATTTATTAACTACACAGTTTACACTTTGTGTATTCATTTTAATCAATACTTCGTTGGTGTACAATAAATAAAATTATTCTAGTCTACAATGTTAAATAAATTGTAGTCGCACTCATCGTCAGCCTGTCATCGTCCACTTTTGGACATACGCCTCTTCCAATGTACGCCCATTGACCTCGACCGTCGTACTCACATATCACATTTTAAATCTTTCAATACATTACGGAATAATATGTATAAGGTTTCTTTAATTTAATGACGGTTCAAAGTACAACCTTTATGATTTGTTGGGCCAGGTGTACGAACGGCAATTGCAATGGGTAAGAAGGTACATAAGGTGAAGCTTTGAAGGCTTTTGGTTTTTTTTTTTTTTATTTCATGTAAGTTTCTCAGACTTCAAACTACATACTTCATTTCCTAATGTAAGTAAGCCGTGAGAGAAAAATAGTTTTGCCTAATCAATTTTATGTACATATATTATTGCATGGCAGAATATAAGGTGAATTCTCGAATTTGTATAAATTTTTCAAAGAAAGTTCGAATATGTTCCTTTGAAACCTAAAAACTGAACTTTCACTCATCTGACTATGCTTTAAATTGAATTATTTCATTAAGTCAGGCAATAAGATTACTAAAAAAATATTATAATTGTCTCTTTCTGTTTTACTGTAACGTTTTTTATCTATTTTAATTCATCAAATTGCCATAAAAGGGGAATGATTTGACAATATATACCCGTGACGTCATTACTACATATTTCATACAAAAATTACTAAACCTACAGTTTTGACCTGTCCTAAATAGATGCTGATTTGGCTTGACAGTAATCTAGCGTAATCATTTAAAGTAGAAGGAAGCGTTTTCACCATGTCTACGCTAAAGTACCTATTCTTTGAAATTTTTATGCTAATGAACAGTTTTACATATGAAAAAACGACAATCACGTCAGAGCATATTGTTTTATTTTAAAATGCGCTTAACTTTCTGGCGTTGTGTTAAGGCCGGCTAACAATAAATAAAAGAAACGGTCTGTACATTAGCGCCACAAATAAAATACATGTCCATACTAACAAAAAAGCTCCTGAATAATTTGTCAGGTGACTTCTTTTTTTACATTTAAACGCTTATCATCTTGAGAAAGGTTTTAAGCTGTGTAACAGCAAGCTACAAGCATTGGGAATATAGTAATGGCCCCCCAACCCATGTGTAGTACCCAAAGGTACTTTGATACTAAAATCATTAAGACCTGACCTGATTCCTGACGAATAAAGTTCTTTCAGTGACAGTTTTGCAAATGACAGATGTTATTACCAACATAATAAAAATAACAGAGGCAATAATTCCGTCAAGTTAGAATATCAATGACCATGAAGGCTGTGCTACCGCTATAAAGTAAACAAAATTAAATCTATGTTAAACTCCAATATCCTGATAAGGTACTCTTGCATTGCTGCAGGGGCAAGGAGATACCTCACAAGACAAACTAATTACGTATTTCGAATGTTGGATTTAACTACACACGGTTTTACGAGCACTTCCAAATTACGACAGCCTGGTTCCCTCCGAAGTACAAGTAGCAAATAGTAGTACACTCATAGGTAATTTCGAATCCGTAGCTCTCGCCTACAACCACATGGAAGGCCGCACCGAACTTCTTGTCCATAGACTCTTTGACCATACGCGCAGCTAATTCATTGTTGGCAGCAAATTTTTCACAAGCTGTTACTGATAACTCCATCGCTTCTATTCTCATTTCTTCTGGCATGTCTGTATGCTGTGGATAAATAAATAAAAGGACTGTTATTCTACTACCAATATTAAACATGCTTTAACATCTTGTAAAAAAATTGTGAGTATGCATAAACCCTGCTCTGCGCGATGTCCCAGGCTCTCATTTTATACTTAATGATTTAAAACAGTTGCTACGTAGTTACCGGACCCGACAGACGTTGTCCTGAAGTTTAGTATAGATAAATAACCTAAATTTAGACTGCAGCACCATCTGCCGGGATGATTTGTGAATCTTAAGCATCCAGGGCGTCACCCAAACGCATACAAAAAAAATATTCAAATCGGTCCAGCCGTTTAGGAGGAGTTCAGTGGCATACACGCGTACATTAGAATTATATATATATATATATATATATATATATATATATTATAGTGGGTTACACTATATTTAAATGTTAGAAGAAGGAGGTGTGGTTCAGGAGATTTTGAGAGACGGGTCACCTGATGGTAAGTGACAGGTTTTTCTTTGATGCCGTGGTATCGCACCGGTGGCCTAAGCAAGGCAAGGTCAGAAGTTGTAAAACTAGGTAAAGCCTGTAGATAATTACTACGACTGTCATATAGAGCTGGAAATCGGGTTAGTATAATTTATTTTCGGTAACAGTTTAATACGTACGCGGGCTTGTTTGGTTTCTTAATTGTATAAAATTAACAGTCAAACTGTTTTGTATTAAAAAAATATTGTTACGTCAATAAAATACAATAAGTAGCGGTTGATGTTAAGTTCGTATGCAGATAAGAGCTAAACCGTGTGTGTTCAAATCTCGTAAAATCGACTCACTAACATAAGAACAAACACATTCCAATATTATTTTTAACGTGTCTACAATTCACGCGGCGCAAATCCATTACTAAACTAGGCGTATACAACTCTTCACTTTACATAACCGTATCCAAACATCACCAACTGTTGAACGAGAGAGCTCGCCTCTGTCCAACTGCCAAAATAAACAATACTCAATGAAGCGTCGCGGGATCGAAGAGGCGAAAGCTATCAGCCCAAAATGTGTTTACGAGTACTTGAAATCATCCGGTAATTTATAGCAATATTTGTTCGAGAGAGATTCGTTCAATACCGAGTGTTTGTTGACTTGCAAAAGTAATATTTAAAGAAATGTTATCAAATACGAAATATTCACAATTGTATTGTTACAGATTTACAAGTAGAGAAGACTACCTATTGAACTACTTATGTATATATTAACTGATACTCATGTCTATTGATTCTTATTTTATAGATTAAAATGTTTTAAGCAATTATTAGGTCTTCGATTGACAAAATAATTTTATAAATACTGTAGGAGGATTATTCAACGGGGTATTATAGTGACGACAGTTGAGAGGGTATGTTAAAATATTGATAAAAACTTTGAAAAAGTGTATTGTACGCAGTGTGTAATAGAAATAAAGACTCTTTCGGAATATGGGTCGAATAATCGAAATCTATTCTAATGTTATCTGCGAAAGTAACTCCAACTACATATCTATTTGTCAGTTACCTTTCCACGGCTATACGGCTGAAATGATTTTGATTTAATTTGGTATGTTGATACTTCCAAACCAGGGGAAGGACATAGGCTATTTTTAAAGAGATAGCACGCGAGCGAAGCTGTACATAATATATAATAGGTTACGAAAAGTTATGCAATAATTTCTAGATGAATTTTATTCAAATTAAGCAGAGCTTATATTATAGTGATAGACCACTGATACATAAAGTTATACATCTTTTGTATTAGAAACGGATAATACACGAAACACTAAGAACAAACAGCCGTTCGATGATAAAAGTTATGGTGAATTGTTGATATGTTTCTTAGTTGATACCTTAATTACCAGCGTAAGCAACGTTTGAAGATTTAAATCGGCGTTCTTGGCCTGTTTTTGATACGGTTAAGTATCGCGGTTCCCATAAGAACAGTATGCATCTAATTCATGAGCTAAGGACGGCAACCAATCCGATGGGATAGGTGGAAACCAAGCACCGAATGCTCCGGTCGAGCGATATTTCCCAGCGCCACTTTAAGCGTCGTCGTGCCGCTCACGGACCTTGACTCCGCCGAAATTTAATATCGGTAACCGTTTGATCGATATCTCTATACTTCTTGCTACCTCATAGTGAGCTAGAAAGATGGATGATCAACTAGGTTTATTTTATACGTGCTCATTCATAAGGGAGCTTTTCATATGAAATACTTATGTTAGAGCACTTGGATTTCGGAGCACCAGCCAGTTCGACTTATAGGTATTGCGACCCTCACTTATTTTACTTATTGATTATACTCCCCAAACCATATAACAATATCCCTTCCCTTCCCGCTCTATCATCCATTTCCTGTCAATTTACACCAATTTTTCCCATCTAATTCTCTAGAATAATCCGATGACTGCCCCCATGCCTGCTATAGACTGCCATCTTTTACGTAAATTAGAATCGACAAAATGTGCCCTTGCCTACCCCTTCATGGATACAGGCGTGAGTGTATGTATGTATGTATGTGTTATAATAAACCTTTTACTGCTTTTCAAACTTTATATAGGATAATAAAAGGAAATGTTAATTGTCTCCATTTGTGTTCGAAACATATTTTCAAAAAGATCAAAGAACTATTTTTAAACAAGAAAATAGATATGAATCTGAAAAGGTTGCTGAAAAGACGTTCTAGACGTATTTGTATAGAATAGTTAGTTAGAACCAAAGCATGTCACTGTGAATAAGTTGGTAATATGACTATTTAATATTAGTGAGTATTACATGTGCACTAGACTTTATACAACTTTTCATACCCAGTATCAAGTTTCATCAGAGTTATTGCCTTTATTCACACGTCTATGAAAAACTTTGAAAATATTTTGATAATATCTCCAGCCAGATAATTACGCACCGCAGAAGACTACTCAAATTTAAATTCGTGGCAGACTTGATAGAGATGAGCTAATATTTATACAAGGAATTGAGATTAACTGAAAAATAAAAACAAATGTTTACCCTGATCAGAGGATAAGTATGGATCACTTTCTCAGTGGTCGCAACCGTCGCAGCCTCTTCAGCCATTGTCCGTAATACTCACAAATGTACAATTAATGAAGACACAATAACGTCACTACGAGAGTAATTTAATATTGGAAACGCGACAAATTCTATAGAGCGTAACGTGCAATGTCTCCCCACTGTTTACCCGTTGCCCTGGGTAACCGACAGAGGCGGGAAGATTCTGATTGATTTTTCTCAACGCAGCGCACTGTACGGCCAGCCAGACTCTTTGGTAACTAAACTACTAATGGTAGTAAATAATGTACATGGTTTGGTCATCCAAGGTTGTGCGTGGGAGCTCGAAAGGTTTAAAGTTTGAGAATAACAATATTCCGCCTTTAATTATAACGTCATTATCATTATGTTGTCTAATTGAGCTGAGATTTATATAGCCAGGAACAGAATTATTTAAATACGGTTATATTCGTAGCTCATTTAAAGAGATCTTACATACGTTGGTACCTGCCTAATTTTTAATAAATTATTGTACAGTTTAATACCTAGCTGTTACTGTTAACAACAATTCCAAGTTTGTAATACACTACAATATTAATATATAATTATTACGATATCTTTGTCACGAGTACGATTACGCTCCTCTTAATAGCGGATAAGAATCTCTCTGTATGTATATAATTCAGTCAAATTAGTTCAACGATTGGAGGTGATTTACTAACAAAGATGTTTATATGTTTATATTACATATAAATAAACAATGACTTTGACTGCATGGATGGCGTAGCGTTCGTGGTCACTTCGCCACTACGCTGCCGCGCCGAGTGTTGTGGGTTCGATCCCCGCACGGGACAACACTTTGTGCAATCCTCAAATTGTTGTGCTGAGTCTGGGTGTTCTTTGTGTTCGTAGCTTCTATGTTTGTAAAGTGCCCCGCGATACATGATCTTAATCTAATCTTAGTGCGAGAGTTATCTTTCAAAAAATAAAATAAAATGCTTGTATTGTATTGCCAAGTGAGTACGGGTACAGGAAGCCCCTTTCCCCTCCTTCTTCAGCCTTTATGGCTTATTTTATGCTGAATTGTATTTATATTATATATAAAAATAAAATTATTTAAGAACACACAAAGCTGTAAATTATTTGTTTATTTAAAGTTGCTTATCTCTAGAAGTTCCAGTTGAATTTAGAAATTATTTTTTGTGTTAGATATTATAGTTAAATTAAAAAAAATACTGATAAAAATGATACATATGAATAAAACATCGACCAAAAATGGTGATGAAAGTGCGACTAACGGTTAGTCTACCATAAATTTAAAATTATGTCTAAATCTAATCATTGCCATATAATACAGGCGGACAGATGAACAGACAGGTCATCTGATGGTAAGTGAGAACTTAAGAGTCGTAAGTGCGCTGCCCGCCTTTGAGGGTGATTGGCGATACGGGGAGAGGAAAGAAGAGAGGGAGGTGGAGATGGGAAAGAGGAGACAGGGACCAGGGAGAGGAAAATTCGGGAAAATGCAACGCAAGTTGCTTCTCAACCGGTGTTCTGTAAGGCCGTGGTATCGCACCGACCGAGCCGGCCCTTTCGTGCCTAAGCATGGCTCAACCACTGTTAAAGTAAATAACATATTAATGCAGGTTTTGTTTTTAAGTAAGATATTAAATGAAATTGGCCTTTTTAAGTACTCTCATCTATCCCTAAACGTATATTGAAGTGCAGAAAAAGTACACATTAGTGCACATCGTGGTAGACTAAGACACCAAGTACGCCACATATACATATATAACAGCATAATAATATTTCAAGATTATTTCAAACCAAAAAAGGCACCATATGTAACGATAGTTATCGAGCATTGTATTAGTATATTTTGTTCGTGTGTAAGATGTGTTATTATATTATTATACATTTAAACTAAGCAATATTTGTCGTTTGTGTGAGTTTCTTTCATTACAATTACCAGATTTGAAAACTTTAGACATATTAGAGGGAAGGAAAGATTATGCTACCGTAAACAATTAGGTTTGGGTGAAGAGAGTGGATTTTAGTGACCTTAACCTTTGTCCTTTGTTTGTTTGTGTTTTGTGTGATAAGACCGCCAATTGTCATACCGAAATATATGTATGTTTGTATTTTTCAGTACTTTCATGGTGTATAGTAAATTGATATAAATAAAATAAAAATAAATATAAAGTACACCTAGGTATAAATAGATAGATAGAATACACTTTATTGTACACCATACAAAGTAAACAGTGAATCTTAAAAATAATCACTAAAACTAGGTAGGTACAATGGGCGGTCTTCCCGCTAGAAGCGATCTCTACTGGATGACGACAACCTTTGGATGGATTTAGTTAGAGCCAGAATCTGTGGTAGCTGACAGTGTATATGCTACCTATATACCTATAATAATATATATAAATAAACATATTCATACATATAGCAAAAAAGGCTAAACAAATTAAAAAGTAAGATAATACAATTCAGCAAGTAACAATACAAAATGACTATGATTTAACTATAAGTTTAGATCTTTAACCATTGCTTTGAATGTGTGTATGGTTCGAGCATTCCTTATGTTTATTGGAAATGCGTTCCACAACCGTGTTGCAACAACAGTAAAGGACTCGATCGAGAGAGAAATTAAATAATTAAATATCAGTAACTTGCCAACTATATTCATAAGTTTCAATGTAGGAAAAGAAAAGTCTGGTAATTGCAACTAGATTCTTCACACTAATCTTATAGAAAGTTACATTAAAATCCGTGTATGGTTGTCTCTAGGGACTTGCTAATCTCATTAAATATATGTATACATTAGTTGTACCTAAGAAATTTTATTTTAAGCCCAACTATAAGAGAAACCCTAGGTATAATAACCGTAACAGTCTGTGGACCTGGTGACCCACGTAATTGTTTTCTCATCCACTTTCATTAGTTACGTCACTCACATCGCTGAGATGACCACGGAACAAACGAACAGCTGGATTACAAAAACCTTCAGCAATGTTACAGCAACTCACATTCCAGATTCACAAAATCTGTAACATTTAAATGGTGACTGTACATCGCAAAAAATAAAATACAGAATTTCATGTCATAGCATGTATGGAGACTGAGAATTCTTCTTATTGCTGTGTAAGCCATAGTAGCAAAATAATTCAATTTATTATTATTAGTTGTTTATGGACTCTCTCCCGCATGACATTTAACGCAAAGATTCCGCCAATCTCAAGTATTTTGAGAGAAAAAAACAGTGTATAAAAATATAATCGCCATGTTGGTCAACCTTCGAAAAAGCTCCTAAAGACTCAATAATTTATTTCTTAGCAACATGTTTGTTTCCAAATGTGTCAAAATCAGCTGGTGTAGACAGTGTCAGTTTTTTCATGTTTACGTTTAATATTTCCTGTTAATATTAACAAATAAATAGAAAATGGAAATGAAATATGTTTTAGAATGTTAATCAACACCTTTCAATCTTTTTCTAAACGTGTCTCTCGAAACACTTGACATTGTTAGAATCTCTGCGTTGACTCGATACGCGCAACAGTCAACAACTAATAATAATAATATTTCTTTTTAAAAAGTGTGCTAGATTAATTATTTTGAATTTCTATATTAAGATGGCGTCTCGTTTTAGTGGTGCTCTGCAGTTAACAGACTTGGATGACTTTATAGCACCCTCGCAGGTAAGAACATAACCTATTCATGTAAACTATTATATCCCAAACAATTTATAACCTGGTAGATAGTTGTTTACGTTATTTGTCTATTTAGTTATTTCACAGAATTCTTTCAGTATTTTATTGTTATAATAAGATCATTCCATAAGGATCTTGCTAGCGTACATCAAGGTCATAGGTTCGATGCCTAATGCTTACTGATTTCTATCATCAGGAATGTATCAAGCCTGTTAAAATAGAGCGAACAAAGACTAAAACGGGTGCAAAGATTAAAATAGGCGAGGATGGATACTTCGATGTTTCAAGTGGCGTAAACCAGAAGTTACAAAAGGTTGAAATAACACTAGCGGATTGTCTTGCCTGCAGCGGATGTATCACATCTGCAGAGAGTGTTCTTGTCACAAAACAGAGTCAAGAGGAGTTGTTGAGGTATATTTGTTTCTTATATTATATATTTATCTTCCATTCCAGTTGATCTTGTGACTACAATATGTGAAATATACATATATGTACATAATCTAGATCAAACTGTGTAAATTTACTACTTATCTGACATTTTGTGTATATTAATGCATAAGTTGAATTACATACCTTAAAACATCACTGATAAGTAATTCTACATATGCAACACACAACTAAAATGTTCTCATTCTTAAATTAATATTATTTGAAATATTAATGAACTTCTAATAATATATTAATTATTTATAAAGATCCTCAATAGCATAAAAAATTATTTGCTTGGAAATTATTAAGCTGTCTAGTAAAAGACAACATGTCATCATCTATATCTCTGAAGGGGTAGTAATCTTAAAGGCCCAGTTCTTGTAAATTTTCTTACAATATTTACATTAAACAGTATATCATATGTATTCTAAAAAAGGACGACGAGGGTATAGCATTTTATCATTTTATCTTATATCTTTAAAGGAGCAATTCTTGTATATATGTATATATATATAATCTGAATCTCGGAAACGGCTCCAACGATATTCATGAAATTTTGTATGCAGGGGATTTCGGGGCCGATAAATCGATCTAGCTAGGTTTCATTTAAAAAAAACGTCGTTTTATCCGTGTTTTCAGGCAATGAAAAACTGCTACAATATCATTAGAATACGACGGTCAATTTAGCCACCATCTAGAAGGTTGTAATAAGTTAGGTGGAAAATAGGGCGGTCCCGTAACCAGATTACCCCGGTTTGAATCCTGAAGATTTTTTTTTTGTTATTTTACAGGATTTACCAAAAAATATATATATATATACCGAGCAAAGCTTCGGTCATCCAGGTACTATATTTAAAACAAGCAACTGAATGCACCAATCTGAAGAAAATGTTCATGACAATCTTAAACATTTTTCCCAGATAAAAACCACTATAAATATAAATCACACTATAGCTGCCAATTATGTAGATGAATATGTTTAAATTATATATATATATAAATAATAAATATATATATAAATTGGGGAATAAGATTACCTAAAAGTAGTCTGAAATTGTTGTTCCATTTTACTGTGTGTTTTAAATTTATTTTAATAATTCATCACATAAACATTAAGAGAGAATAATTTGACAATACATGCCCATGATGTTGCAACTATGTATTTCATACGAAAATTTACCGTGTTTTATATTTACTTAAATGGTGCTAATTTTACTTAACAGTTGTCTAGCCTATTGTATACACAACTTATGTTTTCTGTTATATTACCCATATCATACAACATACACAGTATTTTATTTAATGATTTGCATAATCTTTTTTCACAGAGTGTTCTCAGAGAGAAAGTACACAGACAACAAGGGTGTGACCAATGATGTGAGTCTCATAGTGATATCTCTGTCGCCTCAGCCTACACTGTCACTGGCTGCTAGGTATAAACTCACACCAAAAGAAGCTACCAATAAGTTAGCAGGTGCTTTGCAATTTATTACTATTAAAAATTATATAAATAGAACCTTCTCTTTTGAAGGTGACAGTTTGAACACCATTAAAAGATAATAAAACTTGAATTTTATTCTTATACTGCCCATAACAGTGTCAGCAGAGTTAAATTTGATATATGCCTATTTCATATACCGCCACATGATTAATTTTACAATTATGTATAGATTCATGGTCAATGATCATTGCTAAGCTTCCTTTAGTAGATGCACGATGATGGATATGCACACTGTTACTTCCACGAGGCATTCAGACATTGTCGGAAAAAGATGGCAAATTGGCACTGAACTTGACTGGGACCTGAATAGCGTTATAGGCACACTACTACCAGTGCTAGACAACTGCTGTACAAGACAAAGACTCGTTCCTGCGTTCAGTACTATTCTTATCTCTAGGATGGCTTCTGTGAGAAGCCCTCGACAGTTTGCAGCGGCATGCCATACCTATCATTGGGAGTCCTTGAATCTTGAATCTTTGCAGTACGTGAAAACGTAACCTCAGTGGTAGTATTCTATCACCAATTCGAGTTTATCAAATTGATCCCACCTACTCCTTTCCTACTTAGAGCCTTACTAGGTCTAGTTCGTCAAGCTTACCATCAGGCAAGTTGAAGTCAGACTGACAAGCTTCTCATAAAAGGAAGCCTTCCTCAATCTTTTTTTTTAAACGGTCCTTGATATTAGTAAATTATGTGCCTTTATAATATTAGTATAGAATGTATGAGTGTTTATTAATTCAATCTACTTTAAGTTTATACTTTTAAAAAAAATATTTAGATTTTAAGATATATTTTAAATTTATTCAGGTTACTTCAAGAGTTTAGGAGCAGACTTAGTTCTAGATATGACAATAGCTGAGGACTTCTCTCTATTGGAGGCACAGCAGGAGTTCCTACAGAGGTTCCAGAACCAACAACACGACTCAACATCCAAAAACTTACCAATGCTTGCTAGTTCCTGTCCAGGTAACAAATACAACTAACCATAGACACTATTAAAATAAAAATTTAATTATTAACCACAAAAATACCAGATTTAACAATACAGGTTATAACAGGCATCAGCAGACAAACTGTATATTTATTTTGAAGAAACAGGTTAACTAGGCCACATCAGTATTAGTTTCCCGCAGAATTCTAGGTATGTAAATCAGGAAGAAACGGGTTTTTCTCCTTGTAATCTTAAATTCAGTTCGTTCATATTATGTTTTGTCATATGAACATAGAATGCTAACTTCCGCAGTCCCTCACTATTTCCTAATTTTGTAACAGTGATGAATTTCATATAACTACTACATACATACTAACACTATAACATGGCAAGTCATGTTCTCCAATCTTTGCAATAAACTCGCGGAATCTCCAGTGATTTAGCCCCGTGGATCTAATGAAATAATAACTAAGTATAAGTATGGCTAAATGATAAAAAAAGGATGGGTGGCCTTTATCTTGCTTTTGTTCTGGCAGGTTCAGTGCAATATGGACTACGTGGTTTTAATTGGTTTAAGGTAGTCTGTTTAGCTTTAATTTATGGTAAATATTATATGTATATAGTGTTGCTTACAACCCGTCGCTCCGCTTTTACAGCTCCCTAATAGTGGGGGTAACACTGAGCGTAAGATTTTAGGATAGCAAAAAGGTTGTAATTAAATTTCAGTCTGGTTTTATATTTTTAATAATTTTATTTCTTTACTACCATCATAATATTTCATTTGCGCTTTTTAATAGAATGGTAGGAAACGATGGAGTTTATTCTACATTTAGTTAAAGCCGCCATCAATTTTTGATTATTACCAATTTAGCCGTGTGGTACTTGGTGGAATAGAATAGACCATATGTAGTTGTTGTATAAGGCGACTAATAATATGAAAAAAAAAAAACATTGCCCCATTGATACCAATAGGCTTCTTATAGTTTAGCCTATGTCTACCATTTTGGGAACATATCGTGAGTATATGTATGTATGTGTCCCAATTTACAATTACACCTAACCTGCTCAGTATGCATTGCTCAATCCAAGTCACTGAGCAATAGCACTCTATCGCTTAGTGATAAAGTACATTTTGCAATACACGTGTACTCCGTTAGGTGAATATAACTTGTAGTGTCATCAAGGTTAAACTTTATGCATTTGTTTCTACAGTTGTATTTATTTAGGTTTACGAGTATTTATTAACATATGCCATCTGTTGTACTGTTTTGTACAGAATACCGTAATACCTCGACTTACGCGAATCCTCCCCAACCCCTGTACACCTTGGCCACCTGATTTACAAGTGACACTCCATGCATCCACTTACTCCCTCCAAATCAAAAACTCAGTCGAACCACTGTCTCAGCCCTGCTTCTGCTAGAGTAGCGGTCAGCCCAACCCGTTACCCCTAAGCCGGTGGTCATGGAGGCCGCAGATCATTTCGCGCTCTCTGATGCCCGTTGCATCCTCTAGACAGAAGAGTGCTTGTCATCTCCCGTTCCCGTTCCGCCGCTTCTTTAGCATGAATAATGGTCTCGCAATACGAGGCGGCGGAATACCACGCACTCTTGCTTTGGACCATAGACATAACCATGGTCTCCAGCAAAAGGCTGCCCACTCATATAGCCGCCACGAGGTTGGCACGCTGCTGAGTCAAGTCCAGTATCGTCGTGGCTCGCCTAGAGTGATGGCACGCAAACTTTGGCTGCCTTCCTATGCGACGCAGATACTTCCCAAATCAGCCGTGTCCGGTGAGCACCTGCGGTAAGAGAGAGCATCATGCTGTCTCTCCAGCCATTCCTCCGTGACTTAAGCGATTTTATGTCTAACATAATCTACGATTTTATTAAACATTTACTGTCTAAATTATTGTTTTTAGCTACCGGCCCTAATTAAAAATAAGGTATATGTATTACAATGCAAAATTTTACCCCCAAGCGGTTATCGCTCAGTCCCATCAAGTCGTGTTCAGGATATTACTGTATTCTTTTTTCAGAAAATTTAACGAATTTTCTCCTGCAGGTTGGGTATGCTATGCCGAAAAGACACATGGCAACTTTATCCTCCCCTACATATCAAGCACGAAGTCTCCGCAACAGATCATGGGCTCGCTAGTGAAGCAGTACTTGTCCAGGTGCAGGGAGACGAACCCTAGCGAGATATACCACGTGACCTTCATGCCGTGCTACGATAAGAAGCTCGAGGCCTCCCGGGAAGACTTTTACAGCGAGATCATGAAGTGTCAGGATGTTGATTGTGTTATTACTTCAAGTAAGTAACTAGTTTCTACAACAAATATAAAAAAATGTTAAAAGCGGTATATTTGATTGAACATGATAAAAGAGGAATCATTCAAAGAACTAATCCATTCAAAGCATTATTTCTGAGAATTATCTTTGCAGCATTACAGTGTGTTAAGATTTTGTTTCAAAAGAATACTAACAACGTGGGTCACACATTACTAGTATTCTTGTTAACCCCCCCAGCTAAGCTAAATGCTTGTGTTAGGGGCGGGTTTACGAAGAAGATGTGTATGGTTATCTTTATCAAAACATTTTTACCATAAGCACCTCGCGTTTGATATGCCTGGTGATATAAATTGAGTAGTATTAGGGAAGGTGTATGCTTGTTTGGTACTTTATGGTATGCAAACATTATTTTGTTCTCAAATATAAATAACAAATGTGAACGCAGTGTTCTATACACACGCACGCTTTTTTCTTACTTTTTGAGGTAGACACATACAAAAGTCCTAACACCACTTGCCCTACCCTTATATACTTACCACATGGGCTTGCTTTACTGCCATTAAAACCTTTCAAACAAGCGTGATTTGCCGTTTTTACTGAATACCACATATACATATATTACACCAGCATTACACTATCTCCAGTGGTAGAGCCATGCTTAGCCACGAATGGGCTTCTCGACCGGTGCGATACCTCATAGAAAACCGGTTGTGCAGCAACGCTTATTTCCTCTCCCAAATCCTCTTTCCTCTCCCCTCATCCCCCTCTCCTCTTTCCCATCTCCTCATCCCCCCTCTCTTCTTTCCCATCCCCTTAAAGGCGGGCAGCGCACTTGCAACTCTTAACTTGCAAGTGTCCATGGACTCTTGTCACTTGCCATGAGGTGACCTGTCAGTTCGTCTGTTAAAAATATAATATTACATTTGAATTTGGAATCTGTCACTCTCGTATAAATATTCATTGTTTTCTCATTTTCGCGCCAATTAGCACTAAATATTTTTGTGATATTATAATGAAGGGGGGTGATAAAGAGAAAATTGCTGTGATAGCCGATGCAATTTTTGAAACTCCACTCGCTTGGTATTCGCTTGCTATTGGTAGTCGAATGTTCATGTAACGGACTATTGATGGTGCTATGAAACCTCCTGACCGTTTGTGACCGAAAAGATCTGTCAGTCCACTTAGTATTTGTAAGAAAAAGCAGTAAAAGAAAAAATACGAAGAAATCCTGTCCGAAAGCAAAAGATTTATCTCGGGAATTGAATATAGCACCTACACCCGGTCACGCATTTTGAAAGATGACTTTGGACTTGCAGCTTATAAGAGAGGCACTCGTCATATTTCACTAATAATTTTAAAATTAATAGATTTGTAAAATTACAACAACTTCTTAAGCGGTATGCAAATGGAGGTATGTAATAAAAAAAAAAGATTTTGTAAAACCGATGTTAATTATACATTAATGTTTAAATTCCCAATTAATCAATTAGTCCACTGTTGGACATAGGCATCTCGCAATGAGCGGCATAGCAACCGGTCTGCTGCATACATTCCTTTTTCCTCCAACGGTTATCGGTCCTTCGGCACATGTGGCCAGCCCATTGCCAGTTCAGCATGCTAATTTTTATAATTTATTAATTCATAGTCGAGCTAGAGCAAATGCTAGAGAACGGCAACAAGTCTCTGAGGGACATAGCGGGAATGGATCTAGACTGGCCGTGGGGCGCGTCGGGCGAGCTCAGAGCTGGCCTGCACAGACACACTGGCAGCGGCTCCGGTGGATACGCTGACAACGTCTTCTTGTACGCTGCTGAACAACTCTTCGGAGAAAGTAATGCACAGCTCACTTATAAGAATTTAAGGTTAGTCATCAAATTTATAGCTTAGAGAGATTGCTGATCCAATTCGAAAAGCCACACCAAAAAACAACTGCAAAATCCTGCAAGAATCTTTTCCTATGGAATGCGATCTGCACAAAACATAAAAAAATATGGAGAACTTTAGATTTATTTCTATTTAAGTTTATACCAAACATAATTAAATTCACCAATAACAGCTAAAATAATAACAGAATAAATAAATAAAAATAGGGACTATTTACAAAGTCCCAATTTTTATTTATATATTCTGTGCAAGAAAGAGGACAGCTTTCTGGTCACGAGAAGTGTGGATCAGTCTCTTAGCTAGTTTTTTAGATATGGAATCAGCACTCGGACCCTAGGACCTCAGTGTCTCGACCCATACATAAACATAATTGGTACACATTATTGATAAATTATTGTAATAACGCCATTTGAGACTTTCTGCGGATGCAGTAGCCTTAACACAGCTGTGCTTGCAAGTTGCGTCTCATCCCAAAGATCTATCCATCCGTCTTCCATGTCAGTAATGATGATACCATCTGGTCTTTTCCCATCGTCTTGTACCAAACCCTTGAGTTCACGTACAGCTAGAACGCTAGTAACAAGAGCGCTATGGATTATGCCGTTGGTATGTGCATGTTGTGGCCTATATGCATGCGGCCTGCATTTCTGTACGAGAAAGGCCATGATGTCCGAGGCTGGTGATACCTTGGGTGTTTGGCCAGTGACATAGGTTGCAAGTTGACGAACGTGATAAGAAATAGAGAAAAAAATAACAATTTAAGTAATTATGTAACGTGGTCGGGTTTTAAATATTTTAACCGACTGCAAAAACAAGAGGTCGACTGATTTAATTTTTTGAAAGTGCCATTGTAACAAAGTAATTTTTGTGTAGGTACAATGATTTTTTAATATACTTTGTAAAGCTTTAAATAAATTTTCGCCTCATGTTACTTCTACTTCAGGTTAATCCTATCCTAAATTGTACGGTTTTTCTATATATTGACTCGCTTTTTTTACTAATCTACTCTTTTTTAAGTCCATTAATATCGTATACGTATTTCAAAAAGCGAATGAAATAACGAATGATAAAATAACGTTGTATTATGTTTTTACATTTAGGCGCTTGGTCAAATCATTCAACAAATACGTCTCATAGTCTATCGTATTTGGTGCAAACATTGACCAAAAAACAACTATTGTATTCAAGTTGTTACCGAGGCGTGAATCTAAATAATTTAAATCAACTATGTCCTGTGCCATTGCTGTATTAATTTAAATGTAGCACTGTTTATCAAATAATTTGAATACAATTAACTGGCAGTTTTGAAAAGCAACTGTTTGTTTTATGACTTGTTGTTTTATTAAAAAAAAATGAATAAATAAGAAATTATTATCGTTCACGTAAACATTTTACAAAATATTAGCTCTATGTATGAATTCTAAGTTTTGATTATTTATTATATTATTAGCAGCTTCAAAATAAGATTTCTGTATTAAAAATTATTAATTTTCCTTAATTTTTTTATCGCTTCACGATATTTACGAGATCTTATACTACCCTAAAATATAAACACACCTTTCTAAAACAGCCACTATATACCTGGCTCGTTCACATTTCAAAGTGTATTTGTTTTTTTTTAAATTGTACATAATATTTATTATAGTTAATACATATTGACAGCAAATACTAAAACCTTTATGAGAGCTGGAGTTCGCACTAGGTTCGGGACATATATAACGGATCTCTCGCTCTCAAACGGTATATGTACAAACACTAGCTGTTCTGTGCGTAATAATTACAATAAAAATTAAACCAAACCAGGATACCAATTTTTCTTTTTTTCATATAGTTAAAAAATCTATCATATATTTGCTAGTGTGGCGATTAATTGTATTTCATAGTCATATTTTTTACACTTAAGCATTAGCTTCTAGATTTCCAAGATACAATAAAGTTTAATTACAAAATAGAATTAAATAAGCTATACTCCTGTCAGTTCAGGATTATGTTATGTGAAAACTGTTAAAAAGATTATAGAACCTAGCTGCTAATAGAAGATTCCAAGTATACACCCAAATCACTTTATTGATATATGTTAAATTGTGTTTCTTATTTTAAAAATAAATTTTAAAAGCAACGGTGCATGTCATGTCACCAAAACTGCCTAAAGAATGCATCCTTCTGGAAAATAGACTATAGCTAAAACCGAACACAGACTGAATGTTTGCTAAAACTTCGTGCAGAAATCCAGACTTCCGCGAGGTGATTCTGCAAAAAGATGGTGAAGAGGTACTGCGATTCGCAATCGTCAACGGCTTCAGGAATATACAGAATTTGGTACAAAAACTGAAGCGTGGCAAGTCGCCTTACCACTACGTTGAAGTGATGGCGTGTCCTTCAGGTTTGTTTTTTATTTATACTGTTACGGAAGTGGGTACAGGGATTGGAAGGAAACTAATGTCACCGTCGAGAGTAACAATTTATTTGCGTTTCACAGTCTGAACGCGTAACAATATTCCGAACGCGTAAAACTCACTGCACAGAACGAGTTGTACTGCACGAACCGCGTAGCACTCTTCCACACTGTCCCCGCGGACTACACTTAGCTCAGTCCAACGGGAGCACTGCACCACTCACTAATCACTTTCACTTCACTTCCACTGTTCACTTCACTGTACTACTTTTTCACTTCTTCTTCTTATTCTTCACTTGAGAGCACTTTCCACTGAACTGCCCTGTAGGCGCGTCTGGAGCTCTTTATATACCCCTAATTTCGATCGTAATTTGTTGAATTTCGACCGTCATTTCGTTACTCTTTTCGATTGTCTTCTACAACTTTATTTATTTATTTATTTTGCTTGATCTAGTACTTTCCATTATATTTGAATTTTGTAAAGAAACATCCCCATTTACTAGAATTTTCTATAAAACACCGAAATCACAAACAAAAACCAATAGAGTCCGCGGGCTTGAACTCACGGCATTCGGCTCCCAGTCGTAGCCCTAAAAACTTCTATGCATTGTTTGTCTGACCGGTGACGTAGGCATGGCGTCACAATACTATAGGGGGACAGACGAACAGACGGGTCACCTGATGGTAAGCGACAACCGCCGTCCATGGACACCTGCAACTCAAGAGTCGTAAGTGCGCTCCCCGCCTGTGAGGGTGATGATGAGTGAAAGAGGAAAGGGGATAGGAGGAGTTGGGCCTTCTGAAACTCATTTCGGGGAAATGCAACGCTTGGTGTTACTTCACAATCGGTTTTCTGTGAGGGCGTGGTATCGCATCGGTCTAGCCGGCCCATTCGTGCCTAAAATGGTACTACCACTGTTGCTGTTATATTATCAGCTTTGATATCATTTGATGAAGGTTTTACTACATATATGTACATACACTCATGCCTGTATTCCCGAAATCAGGAAAGATCCAAAACCAAGTTCCAACTAGATCAGTAAGTAGTTAAGACAGTAATTTGGTAGAACTACTGTTGCTACTGCTGCTGTTCCTCCTACATGTAGTATCCAGAGCTCCAAAAGAAGGTAGGGTACAGATTGTCAAAACATAGTAGACCATTGGTTTTCGCCAAAATGTATGGGCATCCGTAATTGCTTACCGACAGATTAGCTGCGTTTTTTTCTGCTAATGTAATTATTCTAATAAAGGCAAAGTGCTCTTTACCCTTTTTTACTACCGCCACCTGAAGAGATGGGATGTAGGACCATCGTCTACCGAGACCTACACTGCTATCGACAGTGACGGTATCTAAACATCATCTTAAATCAAGGCCCGACTATTGGCAATCTTGTTTATTTTCTGTTGTGACAAAAAGCTTTACCACTGCCTGATCTAACTGAATCCTGGATGAT
Source organism: Tyria jacobaeae (assembly GCA_947561695.1). Lineage (NCBI taxonomy): Eukaryota > Metazoa > Arthropoda > Insecta > Lepidoptera > Erebidae > Tyria > Tyria jacobaeae. The sequence goes on along the minus strand of OX387217.1, from coordinate 20,608,675 downwards.
TCTGTCTGTCTCCTGACAATTAAAGTATGATTGAATTAAAGTGAGATGTGTGTTTGTCCGAGTGAGTGAGGTGTCCATACTCTCAACTTCTTGCCGGCCTCCCTTGGGCTTATGGGGCTTTGGGGTAATGCTCTTGCGACTCTTGTGTTTCAGGTGTCCATGGGTGCCTATACTTACCATCAAGTCACTTATCTGCTCGCTGGCAATACACCATAAGAAAATATTTAAATAATAGATTTTAATTTGATTTGTAGGATGTCTAAATGGTGGTGCCCAAGTCCGTCCGGTGTCAGGTGAGAGCGGGCGCGAGTTGTGCGCACAGCTCGAGCTGATGTACTCGGAGCTCCCCCTAGCGGTCCCCGACAATAACAAGCTCGTCCGCAAGCTGTATAACGAATGGCTCGACGGCAAGGACTCGGACAAAGCAGCCGCCATGCTGCACACCACCTACCACGCGGTGGAAAAGTCTGACATAACGCTAAATATTAAATGGTGATATGTATATATGTTTGAGGAGTTTGCCCACAGTGGCAGCAATACTGTATCATTGTCATTTTAGCTATAGGACATAGCTATTTTACTGGTGGACATAGGCTTCCCTCATGAACTCCCAAGAATACTGGTTGGAAGCAATGGTATCTGTGACTATATAATTATATTTTGATATATTTAAGCTGCGTTTATGAATGTTTTTTTAAGCTCTAAGAAGAATAGGAGATGATAGATGAACAGATAAACATATTTATTCATAAATATTTAAATTATAAGTCACACAGATTTAATTGACGGGCCTGTTGGTCTAGTGGTTGGTGACCCTGACTGCTGAACCGGAGGTCGTGGGTTCGATTCCCGTACGAAACAAAAATTTGTGTGATCCACAGATAGTTTTCCTTAGTATGGGTGTTCTTTGTGTAAACGGAGTAAACTCTTAAACTTTTCAGAACTTAGGTGCGTTGTATTTTGATCGTAATTGTTTATTGTCCCTAGCGGTATTCTTCTCATCAGAATCTGACGATGTTGATTTTCGGTAGTATTCCATTTGGAGGCCATATTTTTATTCATCGATATTTATTTTGTTGATTACTACTGTGCTTCTAAAGTTCAAAGGATTTGTCGTTGGGTTAATTAGATGATAACCTAAATAAATCATTTCAAGTCGCTCCAAGCTTTGTTACAGTCTGTGGGAAATACACATTCACACATATATTCTTACATATGTGTATAGATAACAGAATCGCAATGACATTTTACTTATAAATGGCGGTATTTTGGTGTGAGAGTTATATAGTACCTATTTTTTTTGTTTTTTTTTAAGATAACTCGCACTAAGATTAATTCCTTCGCGGGTGACTTTACCAATATTCAAAAAACGGATACACAGAGCACCCAGATTCAGAACAATATTATTTTAAGGTTCACACAAAGTGGTGTCCCGTGCAGGGATCGACAACACTCAGGCGGCAGTGTGCTGGCGAGGTGACCACTTGTACCGCAACGCTTTCTATTCATATTCCTATCAGCAGTACCTTATCTCACAATGGTGACTTCGTCTTTGTTTCAAGAAATTTAAATTTTCAAGTTTATTTATTTTTTAATCTTTCCTTTGCCACCTGTAAGTTTAAATGTTAGCAGGGTTCCGTACCCAAATAGTGAAACGGGAGCCTATTATTGAGACTTCGCTGTCCGACTTTCCGTCTGTCACCAGACTGTATCTCATGATACGTGATGGTTAGACAGTTGAAATTTTTACAGATGGTGTATTTCTGCCGCTATACAAATACCAAAAAACAGAATAAAATAAATACTTCAGGAGCTCCCATACAACAAACGTGTTTTTTTTCCTCGATATTTATAACGGCAACAGGCAGACTCTTGAAATATTCACAGAATATTTAGTTATATATTAACTTTAAATATATGTAATTAAATTAAAATAAATATCTAACGGGGGCTCCCATACAAGTAACGTGTTTTTTTTTTGCCGTTTTAATAGATAATGGTACGGAACCCTTCGACTTGGCCTCGACGACTCGAACTTGGCCGGTTTTTTTTAACTGCCCACGCAAGAAGGGAATGGTATAAATTTGACCTATATGTATTCATATACGGGTGAACTGATTTGGATTCGGTTTTTTTTTATTGAACGTAGGTGTGTTGGAGTTTGTAGTGTTTTATAGAAATTTCAAGGCATTTCAGCCGTTTCAAGGTCATCTCCTTTCTCTCTTCTAATCTTGGAGGATATTTCAAGTCGAGAGTCTATTACAGTTTTAATTTATAAAGATATATATCTAACAGTTCATAAGCGTACAATTTTAGCTCTTGTCTATGGTTTCACATTGAATTTAAAATTTAAGACATTATCAACATAAGGCCAATATTTTCTATTTTTATTAAAGAGTAAACTATTTTCAAACTAATTCTGAATGTTATTTTATCTGTGATTAAAGCGTCCTAATTATAACATTATTTTTTCTCTTAATTGAATTAAAAATGGCAAATTATAAGAAACGTCTTTTAAAAGATTGTTTAAAAAAAAAAATAATTTAAAAAAAATGTTATTGAATAGCCGATTCTTTTTGTTTGTTTAGTTATGTTTTAAATATAAGTTATGTTGTGTTAGATGTGTAAGGAAAACATTTAACGGGAGCACTAACTCTTGAGGATATTCAGACATCATATTGTTATTAGCTATTGTTTATACTTGCAATTTGTAGACATTTTACAAGCTTTTATTAAACTTGCATTGTGTGTTTGTTCGGATTTGATCTTGCACGTTCAACTTGACTCGCTTCCCGGGTTCATATTGAACTGAATCATACGCTTGCAATTTCAATGACAATACATCTTTATAATAAGCGTGATCTGTATCGTGTTTTAAAATATTGTATTCATTTATTAGTTTTATATAACAACAGGCTTTCCCAGCACTTTCATCTGCGTTTAGAGTCACTACTCTGCTCCCTTGGGTACTAGCGTGATGATACATAGCCTTCATCAATAAACAGGCTATCTAGATGGTTCAAACAAACATATTCTGTATCTCTATAACATTATTATAGAATTATGTCTGAATGTTTACTGAGTTGTGCAAGTATCGAATACATGTCTAAATGTAATAAAGTTGTAATGTAAATATCGCTATATTATTGTAAGAACAATATGAGAACAATACAGTTTGTTTTGAAAGCGTTGTGTTTGTGTGGTGACCGCTCATTTACATTAAGAACTTAGTCATTATAAATATTTAATTATTCCTTTTTAATATATATGGATGACCTCGCATGTCGCAATTAAATGCTGTCACTTGTGCGCAGTCACTTTTAGAATACATTTTAAAGTGAAATTCTGCCCTCTACACGGATTATCCTATTCTCGTTTTTTTTATGTTAAAAAACGACGGGTCACCTGATGGTAAGTGACTACCGCCGCCTATGGACACCTGTGACTCACGTGTCACAAGTGTATACTTAGTCTATAAATTATTCTCAACGTACTATATGTGTCCTTTGCCTGTAATATTACCGAGAGCCATGCTTACGTACGAACCTACCTACCACGGCCTCACATAAAACCGGTAGACAAACAATGGTTGCATGTATTGCCGAGTGAGTATTAAATTCTTACCATCGGACCCGTCTTTTCGTCTGTTCGTCTAAATCATAAAAAAAATATTAAATTCAAATTTAATACGTTAAAGATGAGTTATGCTGTGCTCAAAATCAACACTTTAGCAACGAACAAGAGGCAGACCACCAACCTCTTCGAAGGAGAAGCTGAAGAAGAAAGAGGGTCATATTACTCATACGTACTAAGTATTAACATAACAACTTATATAGCTTATGGGTTACCCATATTTTGTCTTATACGTGAGCCTATTTGGCTCTTTTTAAGTGCCGGGGGGGGTGGGGGGGGGGAACAAGCAAAATATACCTTTTGACTAAGAAGGAAATCCAGGTATTAGGAGAAAATACCGTAGAATAGTTTCTTATTAAAATCAGCTAAACAGCTCAAATTAAATTAAATAACGTAGTAAGTGTTCTTGTTATTAAATGTTGAGATCATTACACTCTGAGATTCTGGATTTGAGTGTATCTGCTCCACTGCGCTTCTTCAGAAATTTTTGCCTCGCACAACCCATCTGGTGAATTAATTGTCGCTGTCAATGTCAATACAACCTTAAAACCTTCAAAGAAAAGAGCGAACACCCGCCTCAAAGGCCAGCCATGCATTTCGACTCCTTAGTTCCAGGTCTCCATTAGCGGTGGTAGTAATTTAGCATCAGGTGACCCGTCTGCCCTTTTAACATAAAAAAAAAACATTTTCGTCGTGTTACCTACAAATTGAAATATTGAATTACGTCATCAGATGTATGAAATTCTGCAAGTCCGCTCAAGCTTCCTGCTAAGTGAGTAGTTGCGTTGTGTTGCGTCAAAAGACGACACACCTATTAGAAGTTTGATCAATTATAACAATTATTTGCTTCATAACTCCGTATACATCATATTTGTTCAGCTCAAACAACCGAGTCTAATTGCTCCAAAGATAGAATTATAATATATTTCATTGCTACAAATATGTTTTTTTCACAGGTGTTATATATATTAGGGTCAGTGGAATAGAATGGGGCCACCCCTCTTCCTGTAGGTGTCGTAAGAAGCGACTGAGGGATCAGACTATTATTACCCTTGTCCTCCATTACATGTGGTTGACAAAAAGTGTTCGTTTGGGACGTGTAACATATCAGTAGTGTTACAATAAACGTCAGGTTCCACATATAAACTAGTATTTAAAAGATTGATTTGTTGCGTCACGTATCGACAATGGGTTGCTATCGAAGTCCGTCTCACTATCGACTTACATGAGGAGCGATTGTATTCGTCGCGTGGTACGACACGGCCGCGGACGACGAAGCTCCATCAATGCGCGTGTTGATTAAATAATGTCAGGTGTTTACAAAACAAGTGCTACTTTCTTCCGCAAGTGTGCTCAATAGGCCGTGGGGTGCTGTCGCGAGTGTGAGATGGGGGACTTCAGTGTGACCTCGAGGGTATATTGCGTTCTGTTTTGCACGATCGTGAAGGCTGTGATCAGCACTGGGCTCGGCAAGTGTCCCGTGTATCCGGCATTACCTAATTTTGATATACAACGGGTAAGTATTATGATATTTTTGTAGGTAGTAAGTAAAAAAGCAATTATATTTACCCGACACGTTCTTTAGATTTTTTTTGTGATCGTTTTGTGCTTTAATAGTACTTTATTTAAGTAGTTTAATGTTAGTCTAAATTAAAGTACTTTATTTTATTCAAAGATTTTCTATTCTATTTTTTCTTATTTCTTAATAACTACTGAGTACTAAAACTGTTATTTTAATAGCATATTTAGAACAACAAATGAACAAACAGTCTCTTATTTTGTTTTTGTAGAAATTTAAAAGATGTTAAAATAGATTGTAATCTATTATACAGATCAGAAAATTCATAAAACTGACTTAAAAAAATATAGGTAGTCAATTAAGTTACTTTCTATGGATTTTGTTAATAGTAGGTTGAATACTTACAAAGCCAATGAATACATAAGATTTAAAATCTTTAACTTTACACATTCCACTTGCATTTATGAAAAACGAAGATGACAATACCTGGAAATTAAAACAGTCATAACTTTTACACGCGTTCTTTCTCACAATTTGTTCTGCAACTGCATGCTATAGATGTATATGTTCAGTGCTTAACATAAGGGTTCCTTTCTGGGACAAGCTGTATAAGTTATTAAAACAGTATAAAAATAAATTGTAATTATTTTAAACTCAAACATACGTGTAATAGGTTTATAACCTATTACATACACCCACGCCTGTATCCCCGAAGGGTAAGCAGAGATGCATTAAACGACCACTTACAATACTTATATACGATTTATAATACTTGAAATATCGAACTATTTTTTTATGTAAGGCACACAACGGCGGTGAACGTCACTCACTCCTGATGACTACTTTCCTTAGCCGTAGAACGGTTGGTGAGAATTGTTATCGTTTTTTCAAATTACTTTGTGTATACTTAATGTACCTACACCTGCTGTTATGAAACGTCAACTGCCATTTCTTTCATAATTTTTATACTAGTGTGTTTTAATAAGGACTAATACTAATTTACAAATTAAGTACTGGCTAACTCAAAACTTAAGAAAATAGTTAAAAAAATCCTAATTGCATCTTATATATAATAATAATAACATTTATTTGCAGAAATGTGGTTACAGTAGGTGGTTTACAGTATTAAAAGCACGAGACACATTTCGCTATATTTAGGTAGCATGCAAATATTTAAGATTATACAGATAAAATTGGGAAAACATACTAAGATAAAAAACATTGAATTGATGACTTGATTTGCCACTATGTAATAAATATATGACAGTTGAAGAATTAAAAATCTTATTTTATACATTGACTACACTAATGCATTTCTGAAGTGATACGACTGAGAGGAGTTCTTTATTAAAAAATCGTTGACGGAGTAAAAGCATTCTGCAATTAGCCAATTCTTTAATGTAGCACAAAATTTATGATAAGGAAGATTTGTAATAGTCTCTGGTAACGCGTTAAAAATAAGTGGTGCCATATAAACACAACTTACCCTAAAAATCTCTAGGCGAGGTACTGGTAGTTTAAAATCCGAGTGAGTATTTTTACGTCTGTTGGTATTATCTTTAAGTTCAAAAAGCTCCTTATTGCATCTAACAAATTTTGCTACTTCGTAGATGAATATACTAGGGACGGTTAACAGATTTTGAGACGCAAAAATGGGCCTGCATGAATCTGACCATATCAAGCCAAATATTGCACGAAGACATTTCTTTTGCGCTATGAATACTCGCGTAATTTCAGATGAATAACCCCAAACTACGATGCCGTAACGAATCATGGAGCAAACATATGCATGGTATATCATTAAGGCAGTCTCCCTTGATGCAACATCTTTAACTTTTTTTCTTGCAACTGTATGTACATTGGTGCTGGAAGGTCACTACTACTATTCAATGAAATTGATTACTTACAAAATTGATATTTCATATATATATATTTTAATATATAAAATGCTCGTGTCACAGTACAACTCCTCCGAAACGGCTTAACCGATTCTTATGAAAATCTTTGTGCATATTTGGTACGTCTGAGAATAGGTCGTATAGTATATTTCATACCGCTAGGTGATCAGGGTGTCCCTATACAGATTTTTTATGACAGTACAACGTTTGCCGGGTCACCTACTATATACATGTATATATCACGATCACTACTCTTGATGAGGTATGTAAAAAAATTGTCAAGTGTTCCCTAAACAGTCGTAACATATTCGCCTTGGTCAAGAGGTCTTGAAATTTGTATAGTACCTGTAATTGGCAATCATGAGAGCAGTAGTAGTTTTTTATTTACACTACCTTAAATTGGTTAATAGGTCGATCATGTTCCCAAGTTTGCTCTACAACTTAGAGGCCTGGTGCCTGTACCGGATACATTACGCGTACTTGACCGATTCCACCTGCAATGCCTGCAGAGCATTATGAACATTTACTGGACTAATTGTATCCGAAATAAGAAAGTTCTGCGTCTTTGTTTTTGGCCCCTGCGTCTTGCCGCCTTTGAGGGTAGTGAGAGAAGGAGGACGCGGGGAGGGGGAAAAGAGAGGGTATGAAGACATGGGAAAGGGGAGAGGAAAGAGGAGAGGAGGAGTTGGACAACCGGTGACCTCACTAATCTTGGGGAAATGAAGACAAAGACGAAGAAAAACGCAGCCTCACCTACAACTAAGCAGAACCTATGTACTCCATGTTCACTGTTTATTAAAATAATGTTATTCTTATTTAAAAATACAAAGCAAATGGTACGCGTAAACCATGACGCTGATCATTATTATTAACAATGAAAGAATTATCTATACTATTTGAAGTGTAATCAATACATGTAGATTATTTACAAACAGAAATACTATTTACGATTTCTGTAGTATAGTAAAGGCGGTATAGTAAACAGTTAATAAGCAACCGCGTTTGAAATCAGATATGTCTGTTTAATAAAACATTTACACTATCTGTAGGTGTCACTGTGGGGTGTTTACCTAAGGTGTGGTCATATTATAAGGTCGTATATTAAACGACTCCCTTTATTCCCGGCTCCCTTGGTTGACCCATTTGTAATTAAACACTGTGGGTTTAGTAAATTGAATGACGTAAAGTGCTAGGAATTAGGAAAATTCTTGACTTGAATGCGTGAATGCAGAAATCTCATTATTAAAACACTTTCAAAGTTCTTATATATATAGTACTTCCTACCACTGTCCCAAACTTATTTGGGGTTGGCGCCATGTGTACATAGCAAGAAAGTTTTAAGTAGTTTTTGTATAGTTAGGCCCACCTAACGTTTATCCTCCGTATTAAGACTTCCCGTCTTAGAAGGAAAAAAGGTAGACTTGCAGAACGATTATGGATAGAAAAGTGACCATGGGGTTATGAATACCGCAAGTCACAATGAGTAAACCGAACTTAGACTGCAGTGGTTCCCAGAAACCAGGGTCGTACACGCATGTCCTGTATTTATAGTGACTGCAGAGACCACTAGAACAGGAACATCTCCTGGCTTAAGTCCAAAGTTGAACTTGAAAGCTTACCAATCATTATACCTTATACATATGACACTCCCGCTATAAAGAAGATTATAAGTGCACATACTAGCATGTCGTAATCTATTAAACCGTTCAGGCCTTAAGTCCTGATACAGAAATGACATATAAACTTATACATATCACAGCCGGGCAAAATAAAATAAACTTATTGGAATTTACAAAACAATTAATGTATCAAATGAATGTACTGCAGACAATGTTCCCGTGGAGAGCGTCCCGACATGAATAGAACTTTGAGCCACTTTGAAGATTAATCATTTTTGTTTTCCAAAATCGTCTATAGCCTAACTCTGATATATTTCTAATAAGTTACTGAAATATGATTACACCTTTTACTAACACCGGTATATTTAAAGTACTCAGGTACTTATTTATTTATCCGGTCATACTCGTTTTCTTCTAAAGAGAACTTCACTTGTTTCCAGACAGTCAAATATATCTTAAGTAGGTAGCTACTGTTAACAATTGAATCATAGAAGTAGTGACCTTTGTTTGTTCTGACCATTTTAAAGAACCAATCATTAATCAAATCAAGAAACAGTTTGTGGCGACCTCCACATACAGAAAAACACATGTTAACTACATCTAGCGAAGACAAGCCGAACTACGTAGCAACGACACTGATGACGTAGTATGATCTTAAATCACGAAAATAAAGTTCTCGCAGCGATTAGTATATTTACGACTTCCCAACATTAACCGGTTCCGGTTCGTCAGGCATGATCCCTCGCCTGGTTGGAGGATACTCCCTTTGTGATGGAGGGACATAACACCTGTTCCTTTCAATCTTTTAATGTACATCCATACATACATACGCTTGCGTTTATATCCACTATATGTGCCGCTATAGCGCGTGGGCAGAGGTGTATTAAACACCTATATTTTGCCAATTAGAATTTGGCTCCACTAACGTAAAATGGGGCAAGCCTATTATTAATAGTATTTTATTAACATAATTTAAAACTACTTAAATTGAAACTTGAAGGAAGGAACTAGAAGGAATTTCATTTTCAATGTTGGGAATTCCTAAATAGTTACAGAACATTGCGCGTAGCGCGTAATGTTCCAATACCAGCATTAATTTACACACCGTGCTTGCGATTGGCTATCAACCGGTGGACTGTCACATATGTAGATATGTGCTGATACCTCACGTAGGTAGGTCAAACAACGAATTCACAAATACTAATCTCTTTGTATTATATTGAATATGTGAATTTGAGTGTAACGTACATATATTGGTGTAGTTGATATGTATTGTGTAGTACCTTTTCGGCTAATTTGCACTTTTTACATTGTTACGAGCTATTTGTTTCATATATGCCATTATAATAAATATTGTTCCGTATGTAAAGAAACAAATACAACATAATTGACCTACATTCAAAAAAATGTAGGTATATATTTGATTAGGAAAATAAAATTAAAATAAGAAAATCCTTCTCCTAGTGTGAGCATAAGACAAAATTAAATAATAAGTTTTGTAACATTTCTTTCTCAGTAACAACACTGAACAACATGTTATGGATGATTCATAAATAATTATTAAGGAATAAATATTCCCGACATTCCTTGAACATACATAAAACACCAATATCACAGTGCGGACAGGGCCTAATGTGGCGTGGAGTGTACAAAACAATTATTTTCAGAACTGTCACTGTTTCTATAACAATGTATGTACACACAATGTTCCTCGAACATTCTTTCGTTTCTGCTAAACAAATAAGTCAACACATTCCTGTAGGTAGCAGTATTCTGTTATATACTCGACAAATGTATTAAAAATAATGAGTTTTCCTGAAACTGTTATCTTTTTACGTTATAATATAACCACGCCTTGATATTTATACTTAAATAAAAATAAACAACCACAAATATGTCCATTTACAGATGACAGGTACGTGGTACGAGGTGGAGCGATCATTTTATCTCGTCGAACTGACTGCAAGCTGCACGGAACTCACCGTGGACCTCAACGACAGAGGATATTTGCTCCTCACGATCAACACTGTCAACAGATGGTAAGTATCTTAACATCTCAACATCTTTAATTTGTAGGGCGTCTTAACTCGACATGTTTCTTTTCTAAACATGTTTGTATTTTGTGATTATAAGACTACACAGAAAGGAGGTTTTAACAATTTTTACAGATGGTTCATGACTAACAGGCACAAATTTCGCACTTACTATCACCTGAATCTTTGACAGACACAGGGCTGCGAGGAAAAACCGTATATACATGAAATTGTTAAAAAATATATCGATCATAACCTACTACTCTCTTTTGTTGACGTTTCACCATTAAAAAGATGCGTAGGTACTTCCTAGGCGTCTAGCGTTAACAAAAATATCAGACAGATATACATTATATAGATACATAGACTTGACAAACATAAACATCCTTCTTGCGCAGTTGGGTAAAATTATTCGCATGCAGTAGCGTACACGTGATACACTTGAATCTACTTAATTTTTTTTTTGTAATTGATAATAAATCGACAACGTTATACATGAATAATTTGGTTTCACGACATTTGTTTTTATAATAACTAGATGAATGAATAGCAATACAACATTAAAATTAATCGGCTAGCCGGGGTGCATCTAACCCCGACATTTTGCCAATTAGAATTTTGTTCCACTAACTTAGGAGGGGGGCAAGTCTGTATTTACTGTGTGGTAGATAACAGTCCAATCCCAAATACTCAAATAGTTTTTGTTCAATCACTTGTAGAGGTAAAAATAAAATGTGGTATCTTAGATCATTTACTTAAATTTGTTATACACAAATTTAAGTAATGTAGGTAAATTTAGGTTTTTACTATATATATTAAAGAATACTAGCAACGTGGGTTACACATTACTATAGTATTCTTTTTGTTAACCGCTAAGCTAAATATACTTGTCTTAGGGGTGGGTTTACGACGGTAGTGTACTGGACGGGGACACGAAAGTGTATTATTTATTGAGTTTTTACCTTATTATGTGTGTTATGTTTTTACTACTTGTTATAAAACCAAAACTTTTTTTTATTTTGAAATTTAAAATCGTAGTTTATTATCTATATAACACGTGAGCCAAAACGCCCACAGTCATTTTCTTCTCGTGATTGACGTCATTATAGCAGAAACAAGTTTGTGTTTGTAAGCAACAGAGGACAATTTAAATACCTTTATATTAAGTATTTGTATCTTTAAGTTATAGTTATAAGTAATTTAATTTTTAATGTTAGAAAGTCTATAAAGGATAGTCACTTTAAAGGATATGCTAAACGCTTTTTTGGTATTATGACGTCACGATAATGGCGGCTACCTTTTTGACGCGACTATTAAGTACAGTTTAAATTTAAAACATATTTTTTGCATAAAGTGATATTATTTTGAGGAAATAAAATACCAGTTGACTATCGAATCTATACGACCGAGCCTGGCTCCCAACATCGTTACCGGTTCGCTTGGATGGTTTTGACGTTCGCAAAATTTCAGATTTTTATCATCCGTCCACGGCACAGAAAAGTTAACTAGGAAAATTCTAACAAACTGGTAAATTCTGAAGTGTTCTGCAAGACCGATGCCATAAATACTTGGAGGGTGGTTTGTCCCATTTCTCTACTACTTGTTAATCCGCCCTATCAAAGGCAGTGGGACGAGCTGCTATGCATTTTAAAAAGGGATGCTTTAATTGAGACCTCATCCAATATGCAGAACGCACTCGTTTGCTGGCAGTAGGAATGGGTGAAGGGCCTGATGCAAAAGGCAGACCTTCTTGATACGGCATGTATTGTGAGGAGGTTCCTGTCTCTGAAGCCCTAACCACTGTAGCCCTAACCGGTAGTATGGTCCCTGTACCCGATACCGGTGGGACAGAATTTTTAATATTTTCAAATACATTTTGTTTATTCTTTCATGTTAAAAATGTATGTTATTTGAATAAAGAGAATATTAATATAATGAACATAATTTAAATAAGCATACAAGTATATTCAGCTTTTACTAGTGAGAGTACTCTCGATTGTTATTTCCGATATGACTCCTTAAACATTGTTGACGTATCTATGTATATTCCCTGAAACTTTTTTAGTTTAAATGAAGAAATATGCTATATATAATATAAATGCTTTGATATACTAAATATAATAGTGTGTATGTGCAGAATTGTCCACACGATAGGAGATTTCACTAGTATCAAGTTCACCGGGTTATATAGCAAAGAGCCGAAGCATATCTAATATACGATGCTCTTTTTCTAATTCTCTCTACGGTAGGTATATCTTTCCTCACTCATGTAACGTAATACGTTAAACGTGAAAATAACACTCTCAATCCTCCTTTCATCCTGACATTTCAAAGGAGTTTCACTTTAAAAAAATAAAGAGCGAGTCTAACAAATAACGTTCGTGTTTACTGTTAGGACAGGTAAACGTTCAACAACAAATGGACTCGGGATCCCAAGCGTCAACGGTTCGTCCATCTTCCGATACAAGGTGAACAACCGGGTGCCATACGTGATCGGGCGGTTGTTACCCGGGGCCGGACTCTACAATATACTCTTCACTGATTATGATGGGTTCGCCATCGTTTGGTCCTGCGCCAGTTTCAGCATCGCACATTCAGGTTTGCAATATTGCTATTAACTTACAAGAATTTATAAAATATAGATTAACGACCTATATAATATATATAAAATATAGGTCGGCAAAGCAATTGAGTCTCTCGAGTCCACCATCAAGTTGTGCGTCTGCTCATGCCCCCTTTGCCATTAAACATTTATAGAACTTACTTTGAAAAAAAAAAAACAAATAAAGAGGAAGTGTCATGACGCGGTGGGTCGTGACTCACAGTTATGCGGAGATCAACGACCATTTCTCTTAATGTTGTAGATCTCTACGTGTAGCGATTTGTTATGCAATGGGCATTAAATTGAGAGTCGCCAGTTTGTTTTCCCTACTCCTAAGAAAAAGGGGATTGGCTACAGAAATGTAGAAAGCTTAAAAACCTACATTGGTCCAATAAAATCCTACAACTTCTTATGTTCAACAATTAGGCATAAAGTGGCAGAAATCATTTTTTTAAATAGTAACAGAGGGGAAAAACCCCACTACTCACCCTCGCTTTGTAAACCTTAACGATGACAACAGCCGAGAATAAACCCGAATGAATTGGGAAAATAATTGAAGGGAAAAACACGTCATCCTCACGGTGACTTAGGAAAAAATGATTATTTGTTATTTATTCCCTTACGGTCAACTATTTTCAGATCACATCTGGGTGTTAGGCCGACGGCGAGAGATCGACGCGGCGGTGCGCGCACAGATCTACGCCATCATGGAAGAGCTACATCTCGACCCTGACCGACTCATCATCTCCAAAAATTCCAACTGCACAAGAAATCACACCAATACTATCAAATAATAAATATAATAGATGACTAGTATAACTAGATTTATTTTTTACATGTTATGAAACCTGCTCTGTGGTCGTGGATTGAGGCAATCTAAGGTAATATAGATTTTTTGAATTTTTTAAGAACGCTATATTAACTCGTCATTTCACAATTTTAACTAACTTCAAATAGAATTTTATACTTATAAGTTGGAAAATTAATATGTAGAATTCATACTACGCAATATCTTCATCAGTTGTGAATATATTTCAATAATTCGGGAAATATATTAGAATTTTTTTTTTGCTTTGCATTAGGATTAATTCTGTGTATCGCAAGACTATACAAACATTCAAATGACGGATATAAAAAACACCTAGACTCGGAACAACAATTTCATGGAATACACAAAGTGTTGTCACGTATGAGGATCAAATCCACAACACTCGGCCGGTAGCTTAGTAGCGAAGTAACCACTTAAACCATTACGCCATCTGTGCTGTCAAAATTGGAATGATTGTACTCAAGGTTGGTCCAGATTAAAATAAAAAATACAGATCTATCATGATACATATAACGATACTGAAGTCGTTATATACTTTTAGAAATTTAATTATCCTGAAGGACGTCCAGAACCTAGTCAACGGTAATATACGCTACTAGGCTCTACTCTACAACTACGTGCTACACTACGCTGCTACGTCCTGTGAAACGCTACTAGGTGCTGCGCTACGCTACTACTTGCTCCGCTACGCACCTACGAGCTGCGCTACGCTACTACGCTGCGCGACTATGCTCTGCGCTACTTAGCGCTATTTTTGTAGTGGTGAGATATGTTATGTACTGCTTTTTATTTCATTGTCTTTGTCTATGTACATATCATCGACTTGATTAAGTCTTATATCAAGCCTGAAACAAGATACCCATATGCCCTCGTAGCGAGACGTAACATACTGTACCAATTCAACACCCGCATCGTTGGACGCGCAATATTTTTATTCCACACTTGGGCTACTACTAGACATGCGCAACGCTAGGTGAAATAAGTACCATTTAAACAAAGAGAAGCCAAAAATCGATCAGAGTGGCGAGTAATTGCAGAGGCCTAAGTCTAGTAGAGGACTGCGATAGGCTGATGATGATGATGATGATGATGCAACAAACGCTTCTGTTGTTCCTATTCCTCTGCGTATCGAGTCTTGAGATGACCTCGTATTTACTACTCGAAACTACGCGTAATGAAACGTGAGCAACATATCTGTAACATTAGTAACATTCTTTGTTACTTGATTATGTGAAAATGTGGCTTGATTTTAAATGGGTTTACACATTTCCCAATTTGCACAGCTACAAAAATTTTTAAGACGTCTCAGATTTTTAAGACATTTCGGAATGCCGTAATCCTTCCTCCTTCGGTCCTAACGCTGCCACGTCGCGTGTGCATGTGCCTTGTCAAAATGATATCTAGGGTAAGAAGTGCAAAACGAAAAAAAAAAAAAACAAAAAGCAATCAATAATCACTATTTTTTTGAAAAAATATATTTACAGTAAAGTTTAATACAGTAAAAATCTTACGAGAAGTTCAAAAACTATTCAATATAAATAAAAACACTCAAGAAATTTATCACCATTAACGGATATTTTAATTTATTTCTTTAGTACCTGTTCAGAGAAAATACTTCGAAAGTACAATAAAGGTGAATTTATTTTAAAAATACAATTGCAAGTAAAGATATAGTTTCATTTAAGTATTTTATCCTAAATTCGGAACAGGGCCGTTTTGTGATGACAAGTAAGTATTCAAAATCACAACATAAATAAAGTTGTGCTTAGAAATCTTATAAGAATTTATTTTATTGCTTTTAAAGTTTATTAAATAACAAAGAATAAAATGATGCAAGTTGTAATAACATTATAAAGTATGAATTTGGCGGAGTTTACACGTTATATAGATTCAAACAATTTGGTTATTTTATTTGGCATAGTATTGCAACAGCTTAGTACATACTTCGTAACATTTATTAGCAAAAGTGACCACAAAAGTAGGTAATAATACTCTCACAAATGTAAAACTTTTACACACAAATCTATTGACCGGTGGGGAGCTGTATTAATATGTGTGTTAGTTGAGTTTTTCTATGTATATTATATGTACGCATATAAACAAACTATTTAAGTTACGTTACGTACGAACGGTACCTGTGGAATGGATAGTATCAACACATTTTTTTATTATACATACTTTTAGTCAAAATATCAACATTTGTTATTGTTCTCATTGTGAAACCTGCTTTTAATAAGTATGCGACTATTGTAGCAGTTATAAAGTCCTTCAAAAAAATGTATTCTATTTCAATTTCCTACCCGAAATAGTTACTTACAATTGGTACAAATTGGTATTTATCGCCTATTTTATATATATATATTTCATACATATACTATTGGTAAGGATATATGAAACATTTTTATCATTTTTCCCCCCCTGCCTAAATATACTAAAAGAAACAAAATACATTCAAAATTTGTGTCACTGCTTCTTCAGGAAAACTTCATTATTCGCAGCTAATGTAAGATAAATAATACAGAAGATATTAACGTTTTTCTATGTAGTAAGGATCCGTACAGGTAATA
Organism: Tyria jacobaeae; assembly: GCA_947561695.1. NCBI lineage: Eukaryota > Metazoa > Arthropoda > Insecta > Lepidoptera > Erebidae > Tyria > Tyria jacobaeae. Next base: position 20,591,975 of record OX387217.1, on the reverse strand, counting down.
TATATTCAGTATAGATATATAAAACAAGTGGCTTGCTTCTAAGCTTCACAGAATAAAAAACATTTTAATACATTTCCTCAGTGCCTATACTTGTTATTTCCTCACAATAATCATATAATTTTCTAAATTTCAATTCAATTTATCCTTGTTTGTCAATAAGTATACACGCCAGTGGTCTCACTCTCACATCTTAACTGAAAATAAATATATTATAGTCATTTCTTCAAATACATCACAAAAGTAATCTATTCTTCTAGGTAGACTTTTCCAAAACGATGCTGAAGGCTCTATATACAACAGAAATTATTCTGAAATATTATACCCACTTCCCAAAAATGATACTTATTTACACCCACTGAATTAGTGATAGTAAAATGCTCATAAGGAGAAGTGTGATTCAGTGTAATTTTTAAATTAGAAAGTCAACTCACAGGATTTGATTAAAATCTGTGAATTTAAATGGCGTGTATCTGACCTAGAACCTAGAAGACCTGGCCTGCTGCTGATCATATTTTGGAATGGATTACAAAGACAGAAATTACAAAGGATAATTTAAATGTTAAATACTTAATATTATAGACTGATTCAATCGTCAGAGAATTAATTTCTTTTAATAGAGTATTATGATTAGTAAAATTTCTCTGCATGTTAATGCAGTTAAAATTATCCTTTCAAAACTACTATTACCCATATTTGATAAACATTTCAACATCACTAAGAGTTCGAAATTCATTATTAAAATTGGATGGCTTATATTATTTTTACAGTCTTAAATATAATATTGCAGATACAACCATCAAATCAGAAATGTATGGGTCGCTATTGTAACTTAAGATGTTGTTTGTACAGGTAATAAAATTAAAATAAATTACAAAAAAAAAACAACAACATGCTGCAACCTTCAACAAGATTTGTGCAAAATAAAAATAAAGTGCAGTAAAAACAAACAAAGAATAAATAAATAAATTTAAACAATATTTTAAGTACTGAAACAAATGATTAATTTTGCAAACAATCAATGCATCAGTAATGTTGACACCAGCAGACTTCTGCGTAACAACACACCTGAGCCATACATAATCTATAAAGTAAAATGCTGTTAACCAGTGTAAATTAAAAGTAATAAAAATATCATTGCAGTATACATGATCAAGTGCAACGTTTGACACATGTTAGATGCACATGAACAGCTCGCTAGTACATTTACAATACATCCTTGTGATGGCACATAAACCAGTCTGCAGCACTCAATGCCATTATAAATAATATTGTCATTACACAACATGCATACAGTGAAAACCGTGAACACATAAACTGCCATGCAATTACAAGCACTCTGTGGAAAAACTTAAAGTTTCACATGTTACAAAGTATTTTTATTAGTAACAACACTGTTCCTCAGATCCATCACTTTGAGGCACTCAGCATCACGGTTCGTGAAGTCATAGTGTGAGAGGGAGGCTACACTGCTAATGGGACTGTCACAGTTGTTGATCTGAGGTGATGCAGCCCTCTTTGGACTTGTGTGGTTGTTTAGAGCATACTGATGTATCCAAAGTTGCTTCTCTTCCACTTCTTTACTGACCACAACAAACAGTTCCTTCTCCTTGCTGTCTAGCTGCTCTTTTAAGTATGCTATCAGATCACTGCTCTGAAATACAGATATAATGTAATTGCAAGAATTAATGAGTACAATGTTACAACTAAGGTGAACTACAAATCTTTAGGGTGGGCTATAGGAAGATTACCTGTTGGTAGTGCTTTTCTTGAGATTTACTAATTATTTAATAGAGGAAGACAAAATGTATTTGTGTCATACTGTGTTTCTCAAAAACTATAGGATTTGCATAATATCCACAAGTTCCAAGTTTATGCTAGACCAAGAAGTAGCATATTGTTGTTTGTTGGGCCTCAACAGTGACGCAGCGATCTACTGAGCAATTGTGAAAATGCCAAACAATAATTTTAAATTAATGTTCCAATTGACACCTGTCAATAGGAATTAGGCAAATTGATTACTTAACTATCTTTTGGTTTAGCAGTTACTCTTTGCAGTCTTGTTTCATAAGCAAGAATTACAGCAAGTCCCTATTAGAAAACAAGACTGAAGTAATAGTTAAATCAATGACTGTATAACTGTAGGGAATTTATTTATTTATTGTATGTATTTATATCTATGTATTGTATATATTTATATATATACAGGGTCCAATAATAGTAATACCCAAAACTCAACATCAAGAAAGTATTATTATTGTTCAAGTTTTTAATACTCGAAATGGTTAATCTTGATAATATTTTTTTCATTTATCATTCATTTATCATTTATCATATCCTTTTTTACTATATGATATGCACAAAAGTTTCTAATACTTACTCTGCCTATTAACTGAGGAGCGTCAAGTTTTGAATCCAAATTATAGAAATTTCCTTGGATTTGTCTTATAGTGATCCAATGACGACGTCGTAATGGTAACATTACAAACCCCAGCTTATAGTCCGATGGCACATTAAGAATAAATCCACAGATATTTGACAAGTCCAAACACCCAGGGTCTCTGAAGGGAAAGGTAACAAATTAATTTGAAAACAACATATCATGGTCATAATATAAATAATTAGAGTAGTCTACAAGTTTAACAGGTAATTAATTTCTGGCTATAAATATAGTTTTAAAATAAGTTATTTCGAAAAATCTTTACATTGTGAATTATTGGATGCTATTGATATATATGATATACTTATATTATATGTAAACAATTTCTAAACATTCACGAAAAAGAAACTATGAAAGTTGAAAGAATAAGAGAAACTACTGCTATTCAGTTGAATAGTATTAATATCATATTTACAAGTGAACAAACTGTTAATAAGTCCAAGGCTACTCACTTCCTCTTGTCAAACCACACAGCTTCACAGCCTTTTTTCTGAAGGGCAGCCATTATCACATTAATATCATAGTTGCCTAGTCCTAACATAGAACGATGAGGATTAATCCACACATTTGGTGACAGTCTTCTACATATAGCATCTAACTCAGATTTTGAAAACGTTCCCCGCGTCTGCAAAGACCAAGTAAACAAACATTATACTCATGTTCTGTGCATAAATAACATAACAAACAAATCTGATATTTTTCAAAATGTGAACTTCATGGTCAGGTATGATAGTAGTATTAATTAACATTCAGTAATACCTGAAATAAGTTGTTAAGCGCATGTAATGCGCACAGCTCTTTAACTTGCTTCTCATGATAAATTGTTGATTTCGAACTCATTGCGTTCACGTCCCATTCAAAATGCTTCTTATTAACAAAGCCACATTTTATTCACTTGTAAATTTCTAACACATTTTTTTTACTTATCTGCAATTAGAATGTTATCATTGCTACAGTTTTTTATTTCAGAATTTATTTTATTTTTTATTCAACAAATTTCTGACTGATATCCACTTTTGACAGAATAATAGAGGTGAGGAACCGTGTAACTCTAAGTCATTCAACGCCATAGAGTAGTAGCTGAAATGTGTGATTACCAAACCATGGGAACTATGGGATACCAATGGAGAGGTTAAAATTATTCGTTTTGTGAAATTCACCGAAACATGATCAATACGCATCAAAATTAGAGCTGAAACCTCTTAAAAATATATGTAGTCCCGTGAAAAAGTTAATATTGTGTGGAGCAACCATAAAAACAGTTAGTTTGGTTGTCTTATTATCGGTGAATTGGGATACACTTATAGACATACCAGAAAGATAATCCTTTTCACGGACGGCATGGACCTAAGTGTGATAAGCGATAAGGCTGTGGTTCTCAAGTTATAGGTGTATACGTAATCTATGGCTATGGTTGTCCGGTGCGGTGTACAGACTGCACCATAGATTATACACATGGACTGCACAGAACTGACAGAAGTTGACAGAACATTAATTAGGTATGTCTGGTATGGTATTGTATAGTAATCTGTGGGTATTCCGTAGTAGCGAATGTGGCGGGAAGCCGTTAAATAATTTCAATACGAGGTTGATAGTTCGACGTCCCTTTATTTTGGTACTCACTCATTCAATATATTATGTACTTACAGTTCTTAGCTTAACTTCTAATTCCTACCATGTTTGAAAGTGACCAAATAGATGGAATTCTACCGGAAGATATTCCTGATAATCATTTATCCATTAACAGTAGGTCATGCTTGCAGCAATACAAACTTTCTCTACACAGGTAAATTATTTGGAATCAAGACTACATATATACCAAAATTAAATTAAATTTCATATTCATTTTAATCAATAATGACGCTTTTAGTCCGATGTAGAACTTTCTACTTATTTTCCAGTGCCACAAATATTGCATCTAATGACTTCCTCAACTATGTTTGGAAGACCAATGGTGAACTGTTCCATGATAAAGCAATGGAGCATATTCTTAATACTGCTAATTCACTCCTTCACAATGCTGACATTAGCCAAATGAAGACATGGAAAAGTTGTTTAAAGTATTTATTTTTATATAAAATAATACAGCTATCTAATGATTTTGTTAAATTAACACAGATACCTACTGATATTCCAGTTTTGTTAAAATTCTATATACCTACATATTTTTATTTTTTTACATTACATTTAAATTGTATAGTGCACCCTTTGTAATTGCATTGCGATTTCTAAGATTCAGCCAAAGATTTAAACATTCTTTTAACTCTAATTACAACTTGAATTCAGAACCAAATACAACAAAGTTTTTTATCCTAACAGATTTAATTTAAAACTGTTTCTACTGCTATGGGTTAAGCCATATCCTTCTAATATTTAACTGGAACCTCCTGCCTAATGCATATACAATTTAATCCAATTACCAGCTAATTATCCTCTGTAGAGTCTTTAATACTTTCAGCCAATTAGATGCAGAATCAATGTTTGAACAATCTTTGTCAACATGTGGCCAGTGTTCTGCTCCAAGTTCTTCTGGCATTGATAAGTTTATAAACAACAAGTGTAACTGTGACTTAGGTATAGTTAAGATGAATGAAAGAGCAAATGAAGAAACCACAGAAATAAAAAGGTATTCTATATTTGTTAGAAATTTACATTCAGAACATTCAAGCCAAGAGTCTAAATCTGGGGATGACAAACAAATTTTCAAACCAAAGTTTGGACGGCAAAGACATGTAAACAAAAATGTGGTTCAGCCAATAACAAGTGCTCCTGTCATTATTGAAGAAGTAGATTTTAATAAAGAAGAAGATGAGAACAAAGCACATAAAAGTAATGTGGCAAAGATAACATTTAAGACAGCCAAGGAACAGCTACTGGCTTCTAATCCTGCTATTAAAAGGACACTAGGAACTTCAAGAAAAGCTCAAGCTAAATTTGTGTCTCCTATGATTGGAGCTCAGTAAGTAACATATTAATACATTAATAAGACTAGTTTAAAAATCCAAATGTTTGTTAAAGTCTAATATGTTATGCATATAAGACTAATTTTACCTTTTTTTAGCTGAATGTAGGGAGTAATAGTAATGTCTGGCAACTCACACATTGCCTGTATCTGATAGCAAACAGACTATACTAACCATTCTATTTATAGTATTTTGGTGTATTATAAATAAATTACACCTGGACAAAGGACAAACAATCATGTTAATCACACAGTTATCCAAGTCGGGAATCAAACCCACAACCTTAGGCTAAGGAGTCAGGAACACTATCCACTAGATCAACATGGGGGAAAATTCAATAGTTCTTGGACTTTTTTTACTGTAATTTTGCAGAGATAAACAGGAAATTGTTGAACCTACAATAACTGATGAGAGACTTAAGCACATAGATCCCAAGATGATAGAACTGATTGAGAGTGAAATTATTGATAAAGGGACTCCTATAGGTGAGTAATTGGTTAATGTTGTTTTTACAATTTTTAAACTCACTAAGCTATAACTAAGCCTCTAACAAACTTCCATGTGTATGTGTAATTAGATGAAGTTGAAAACAAAAAATTAGGAAAGTTGTGAAAAATTTAACTTCGAACCATATGGCAGATATCATTATCTGCTCAGGCAAAGCTCTATTAACAATATGCCTATGCAATATGTATGTACATATGCAGTTTTATTTAATGCATTCTATGAAAGTGTTATGGGTGACAATTGATAAGACAGTTTTGTCTTTTTATTTCCAGGTTGGGATGACATAGCAGGCTTACACCTTGCTAAGTCAGTTATACAAGAGGCTGTGGTGTGGCCACTGTTGCGTCCAGATATATTCACAGGACTGAGGCGACCACCCAAAGGCATCCTACTGTTTGGACCACCAGGAACTGGAAAGACCTTGATTGGTAAGCTATAATCTAAAGTAAAAGTAAAAAGCAATTGGTGTAACTTAAGGCTGTTGTATGTTGTATGTTTGAGGGTTTACTGCAAAACAGCTAAGTGCTATCAAGTTAGTTTTAAGTTATTATGATTTATAAGTTTACTAGCTTACCTGACAGACCTTGTCCTGAAGTTGCAGTATAGATATATAACCTAGATACCGACTGCAGCGCCATATGCCGGGCTGATTTGTGAATCTAAACCATCCAGGGCGCCACCCAAACGCATACAAAAAAAAACATTCAAATCGGTCCAGCCGTTTAGGAGGAGTTCAGTGACATACACATGTACAGTATATATATATATTTAAAGAAGAAGATATGTAATGAAAATCTTATGTTTTTTTATAAAATCTAAAAAAATGAGTAGTCCCAAGATAGGATATAGGGTAAAGATTTAATTCTTTTTAGATGAATGAAATGTATGAAGTTTGATTTTTTTAATTTAATGGTATGAAGTTGAAATATTCCTCAGAAATTATTATCAACGTCTTTTTTTTTTATTTTAGCAAATAGGGAGTGCTTAAATGTATTTAATTCTTTTTTTAAACGGCGGTACCGAAACATTCGACTAATACCAAGGAGATGAAATTTCAAAAATTACATTTGGCTCCGTACCTACTTTGTGTAATGCTATCACAGCAATTCACTTCTTTTTAACACTAATTGGCGCGAAAATGAAGATTGAAAAATGGCAGATTCCAAATCCAAAAAAAAAAAAATATTATTAAGTTTTTTTATTAACTGTAACAGTATTAATGGCCAGACTAATATATACTAAAGTATTTGACATAATTATCATAATTTTTAACATTTTACTCATCAATTTTACCAGTACACGAAGCTCAAAAATACAGAGTAACAGGTTTTCGCAGTAAGCTCTCAATATAGAATTAACCTACTAGTTAGTACAATGAGGAGAGTAGCGCAAAGAAGCAATGGCGGGACTGCAAGTTTTTGCCTCCTTCTGTTTAGTGAGGATGATTAATAGTTGTAGTCAATTGCTTCGTGAAATTATGTCACGGCAGTTAACGGTCTAGCAAACCTACAAAGAGATTGGTCCAGCAACTTGTAATGCATTGTAATAAGAACTGAACTTGTTGTGTCTATGATTTTTCAAAATTACTCCTCTTTTATGAAACTTAAAACTTCCCTAAGATTTTTTAAATATTATTTTTAAACAACACAAGAATGAGCAATTGTTTAGAAGTACATACATTTTTGCTATTCAGTTTTATACCTAGATGTAGTAATCATATTCAGAATGCAAATAGATCTTTATTGAGTACTAGTTGATTTTTAAGTCCCTGTTCTGATTCTAAGGGTCGTACCATGATGTTTTATATCCAACATAAAACGAATTGTCTTTTACGACTTCCAGAGACTAGCGTGTCTAAATTGTTATCTGTTTTATCTGAGGATCAATCAACATCGAAGACTCTTTGGTGCATACCATGTACAATTATTTAATGGATGATATTCAATGATGCTATATGTGCCAAACATGTGCAATTGTTGCATTTTTTTTTTTTAATTCAGGAGTTATCTAAGTGCAGTAAGTGTAAGTGGGACAGTACCCTTATTACTTTGTAGTAAATGTGTGCACGTCTAACAGGCAAGTGTGTGGCTGCGCAGTGCAACGCCACGTTCTTCAGCATATCGGCGTCATCGCTAACGTCCAAGTGGATCGGCGACGGAGAGAAGATGGTCCGCGCGCTCTTCGCCGTGGCTACCTGCCATCAGCCTGCTGTGAGTAAACCTATCATCATACCCCCATTTTGTATCTGGTCTAGAGAAATGTTTTTTTGCGGCCCAAGTAGGAGCCAATAGAAAAATCTTAAGGTACATCATAAATTATTTTTCTGTAATGCCCTTCTCATATATCCTTTCCCTGTCCCTTCTTCCTTCCTAATTCAACAGGTCCTCCTCTGAAATGCTATACCTTCTGAAATCAGAATAATACCTTTATTTCAAGGCAAAAGTACAAACTCACATGTTCGAAGCCAGCAGAACCATCACAATAATAATTCATTATGTGTATGTATTTAAGGTAATAATTATATTTGTATGTACATACAATACAATATACGAGTATATGTTCTTACTACCAGATATATACATACATACATACATCTATACAAATAAATAAAATTGGTGTGTCTGTTTGTAATATTAAAATAACCGCGTTCTACTAAGTGCATATGGACATATACACGGTACATATACCAAAACTTTTTTTTGTAATTTTTGTCTGTCTGTTTGTTCCGGTTAATCTCTGAAATGGCTGGACTGATTTTGACGGGGCTTTCACTGGCAGATATCTGATGTAACAAGAAATAACTTAGGTTACTTTTATTTAAAAAAAAAAAATAGGACCTCACAAAAAAAATTAAAACCAACTAACAAATTGAAAACTGAACTGAACAATAACTGAAATACCACGCGGACGAAGTCGCGGGCAACAGCTAGTTATATATATAATATTATATCAAATTCAATTTTTTTTCTTAATTCTAATGCATCTATTAACTTATTTCTACACAACCTTAAATTACAAAATGCCTGTGGCATTAAGTACAATCGTTTTATGCAATAAGTTTTAAATAAATAAATATAATTAATCTTAAATATGTAAGTAAAGTGAGGAGGCCAGCTGCAACTAATTACCTAGATTGCTTATTGCTTACCTTACCCGAAAGTCCTCATTACATACATACTCCATGCTTGTCATCGAAGTGGTACGCAGTGGCGTATCAACTGAAACGGACTCAACGGACACTTTGACAACCATAATTTAATGCTATTGCCGTCATCAGGGCATTGTACATCTGTTCTTTTGGTTGGGAAGTGTTATTGCATCCGTCATAACATACTCATGACCTTGCACGACCTTGACCTTGAGTTTCGGTCTCTACAGAATTCTTTGTGTAGTGTTAGGTTAACGTCAAGAGAGGACTGTCAAAACTACATGTCGAATTTTTTTTTTTGATAAAAAATCCAAAGATATCTACAGCGACGGGATTATGTCACTACCTATGATACTACTCAGATGGCAAGAATTTATCCAATAAAATGGAACATATCGTATATATTATCTACACAAATAAATAAAATTGTAGTGTCTGTTTGTAATATTAAAATAACTGCTTTTTACTAAGTGCATATGGACGTATGTTTTTTTATTACATATGTATACCAAAACGTTTTTTTTTTAATTTTTGGTTGTCTGTCTGTTTGTTCCGGTTAATCTCTGAAATGGTTGGGCCGAATTTGACGGGACTTTCACTGGCAGATAGCTGATGTAACAAGGAGTAACTTAGGCTACTTTTATTTTTGAAAAAAAAATAGGACCTCACAAAAAAACCAACCAATTAAAACCAAATTGAAAACTGTGATCTGAACAATAACTTTTTTGTTAAATACCACGCGGACGAAGTCGCGGGCAACAGCTAGTAATAAATGTAATTAAATAAAAAATAAGTGTTGAATATATACAAGTAATACAAGTATACTATACAAGTAAATAAAATTGGGGTGTCTGTTTGCAATATTAAAATAAACGCTTTTTACTAAATGCATATTGCTGTATACACGGTACATATACCAAAACAACATTTTTAAAATTTTTATCGATCTGTCTGTCAGTTTGTTCTGGCTAATCTGTAAAATAGCTGGACCGATTTTAACGGGACCCTCACTGGCATATAGATGATGTAATAAGGAGTAACTCAGGCTACTTTTATTAAAGAAAAAAATAGGGTCCCACAAAAAAAGCAATGAAAATTTAAATATCTAAAATATTTGCAAAAACAAAATATCGATTTATTAAGTAGAAGAATTTCATTAAAATTAGCCTAGGTATTTCTTTACGTAGTCCGGATGTCTTAATAAAGCTGTTCCCGGATTCCTTCTATTTTAAGCGCAGCATGGCACACCGTGTCGTTTTAGTGGTGGAACCACCGAAAACCTCGGTGGGATGACGGCCCGAGGGGGTTTCCACACGTTATAAAAAAGGTATTTCCTTACGCGGAACACAGAATTAGTAAGTTATCGTATACTCTGCGAACTGAACAATAACTTTTTTGCTAAATTCCACGCGGACGAAGTCGCGGGTAACAGGTAGTTTGTATATATAATATAAAGAAAGTATTTCACCAACTTGTATAGTCTATCCGTCTGTACGAGTATATATAACAATACAATAAAGGTATTGGTTTGTGGAACTCTATCTTGTGTTTTGGGGTTACAGGTCATATTTATAGACGAGATCGACTCGTTATTGACACAGAGGAGTGATACAGAACATGAAGCCACAAGGAGGATCAAGACAGAGTTTTTGGTGCAGTTTGATGGCGCCGCTACAGGTTAACATATACTTTTTATGTATATAAAAAAAAGTGAGATGCATTATGTCAATTTTATTCATACCACTAGTAGATATTTATTTTTAAGGTTGTAGTTGAAATAGCTAAAGAGTTAAAGTTGAAGTCTGCTCTTTTAAAACATACTACATTATACTAATCAGTTGATACTTTTTCTGTATAAAGTGTAAAAACATTCTAAATCTTAATTTTATTTTTGATCACCTTCTTAGGGTTTCGTACCCAAAGGGTAAAACGGGACCCTATTGCTAAGACTTCGCTGTTCGTCCGTCTGTCTGTCTGTCACCGGGCTGTATCTCATGAACTGTGATAGTTAGACAGTTGATATTTCACAGATGATGTATTTCTGTTGCCGCTATATCAACAAATACTAAAAAACAATAAAATAAATACGTAAGGGAGTTCCCATACAACAAACGTAATGTTTTTGCTAGATATTGATAACAGCAAAATTAACACAAGACGTTTAAAATATTCACAGAATATTTAGTTTATATTCAATTTATAAATATATAATTTAATTAAAATACAATAAATATTTAAGGGGGGGGGGGCTCCCATACAACAAACGTGATTTTTAAGCCGTTTTTATAGATAATGGTAGGAACCCTTCGTGCGCGAGTCCGACTCGCACTTGGCCGGTTTTTTTAATAATATAATATATAATACTATGTTTACCTTCCGCCATTTTAGTGACTACTTTCTGTTTTCTGATCTTCCAGTCATGTAACTGGCCTGTTGGTATAGTGGTTAGTAACCCCGATTGCTAAGCCAGAGATCGTAGGTTCGATTCTACCAAAGACTGTGATGAGCATGATCAGTTTATCAGTAGTCTGGTTACTATAGTGCTGCTTAGTTTGGGATCAGACGGCCGTCTGAAAATATTATTATTATATAACATGGTAGTGTACCAAATTACTGAGAGTTATAAATAATAATACAGGTGATGAGGACCGCCTCCTGATAGTGGGTGCAACCAACCGCCCACAAGAGTTAGACGAAGCTGCGAGGAGGAGACTTGTTAAACGTCTCTACATACCACTGCCTGATGCTGAAGTAAGTTAATTGCTTCTTTGTTATCTTAACCATGGGTCACTTAGTGTTGTAAATGGGACTATTTAGCGTCCATAGTTCTATGCAGCACTACGGCATTTTCAAAGGTCGTAGACGCCAAAACAATTAGAAACCTTTGAAAATGTCGTAAGACGTATCTGGTCAGGTTTATTTAATAAATATTGTGGATCAGTTATTTTACTCAGATTTGTAGAATTTTTTTCTGACTTTTTTACTACTTAGTATTTTATTAAGGACATTTAATTTTTATCAGATTACAAAGTACTAAGCCCTATATTTTGTGTCAATATTCTGAAGTCCCACATATATATAGCCTAGAGATAATCTGTTTTGCCTTTAACCCGGCGATATTCGTTAATCCGACACTGTGCTCCAATATTGCCAGATTACCGCGGGTCTACGGGACATAACTTTTTCTGTACTAAAAGTATATAAGAGAATATATGTATATGAATAATCTTTACCAGGCTCGTCAGCAGATAATAACCAATCTACTAAAGAACGAAAACAACGAGCTGACGTCGCATCACATAGCAGAGATCGCCGGCCTCACGGAGGGGTACTCGGGCGCCGACATGAAGTCGCTCTGCTCCGAGGCTGCCATGGGACCTATTAGATCTGTTCCACTTTCGCAAATAGTCAGCATTGATAGTAATAAGGTAATTTCTCAAATACCTTTTTATCTTTATACGGAGTCAGTGAGGGTACCAGACCAACCCCCTCTTTCCCCTCCCCTCATCAACCGGGCCTAATGTATAGCGAATAGATGGGTCTAGTAGTTAGTGACCCTGACAGCTGATCGGAGTTGGGTTCGATTCCCACGAGGGACAAAAATTTGTGTGATCCACATCTTAGAGTTCTTTGTGTCATCATCATCTTTTTCCCAATTCAAAATGAGACAGGGTCCGCTCCGGCCAATGGCACTTACTAGTCGTGGAATAATGTCGTGTTCACGGCTCCCGTGTATAGTCCATGAGGATTTCCAGCAGTAATAAAAGAAAAGGTTGTCATCAGTGCTATTAATAATGCCTAATGCTAATAAGCTGAACCAAATATGATACTTTTTAATTTTCAAAATTCAAACTACAGACATGGTATATACTCTAGAAAGAACTTTAAAACAAGATTCTTAATATTCAACGCATTTTCAATTAAATTTTTATAACTTTCAAAATGTTTTTTTTTTTATGAAATGGAGCAAGGTTTTGTTGTTCCCATCTCTTACAAGTTAGAATTAGCTGCATTCAAGAGTATAGTGAAACTAATAAGACAACTGAATCTATTCAAAACTATTTTTCCAGTATTCAATTAGTTATTGCGAAGTGACAAAATATTGTTCATTGCCCTTTTAAATATTATACGTATAAACGAATTTTATTTCAGGTACGCCCTGTTAACGTTCAAGACTTTGTGAACGCGCTACAAAGAGTGAGGCCTAGCGTATCACAAGATGATTTGGGACAATATGTTAAATGGAATAAAACTTACGGCCAAGGATTTTAAGTTATTAAACATATATTGCTAAAGAGTACAGTTTTATTTCCCTATTATCGTATTACAATAGGACAGAATTTGTTGCTGTAGTAAATCGAGGTAACCAGTTAAACCTTTGAATTTGTAATTATTGCAAAGATGGCAGGTGCTAATGGGCGGCGGTAGTCGCTTAACATCAGGTGAGCTCGTTTACCCTCTATCCCATATTTGTGTAGTCGTAACCCAATTTTTCTTTGACCTCAGAACATTCTGAACTACGATCTACGTATGGTCCGGCTCGAATAGAGTGCAATACAACCGCTACTCTTAAAAAGGTTTGACAGTGGTAGAGCCATGCTTAGGCAAGAATGGGCCGCCTCGACCGGTGCTATAGCGTGGCCTCACAGAGAACGTGAAGCAACGCTTGCGTTGCATTTCCCCGAAATTTGTGAGGTTTCCGGAGGCCTAACTCCCTCTTCTATCCCACCTCCCCTTTTTCCATCTCCTCATCCCCCTCGTTTCTTTCCCCTCCCCACGTCCCCTCATCCCTCATCACACTCGGCAGCGGGTAGCGCACTTGCTACTCTCGAGGTGCAGGTCCATGGGCGGTCAGGTGACCCGTCCGTCTGTCTATAATATAAAAAAAGAAACAGGTTGTCAAACAATACTTGCTTTATGTTTCACCGAGTGAGTGTAGATCTCGGAAACACAACTCCTTCCTCTTTCCCGTATTTACATACACCTACAAATATTTATATAGTTTGAATTTAGACTTGCTATGACTAATATTACAGTCAAATGCACTACGGCTGCGTAATCGCACCTTTTCGGTAGTTGTACATAAAATATAATTTTGGACATAGAAGCAAGTCTCGTAATATGTGATTTTAGAGGCTTTGGCTTTTTACAACGTGAGTCACACATTACTAGTTAAACCCCCCAGATAAGCTAATGCGCTAATGCTAATTGCTTGTGGTAGGGGTGGGTCCACCACCACCAGTCACCAGGTCGGCGATGCGTCCACTCTTGCGCGCCTTATGCCCAACTTAGGTGGACCCAGCGTCGCTACAAGGCGGCTGTACACGGGGGTTGTCCGGTCAATGGCACTGTACGGTGCACCGGTGTGGGCGGAAGCTCTGACCGCCCAGAATAGGGCACGCCTAGAGCCATACGTGGTTACCGCACCGTGTCGACGGAGGCGGCGTGCGCGTTGGCCGGAACTCCTCCGTGGGACTTGGAATCGGAAGTGCTCGCCAAAGTTTATCGGCGGACGGCTGAGTTCCGGGCGGGTAGTGGCACACGGCCCCCGACGGAAAGGGGTACGCGAGTGGCGTGTAGCCGCTCGTCGATGGCTCATTGGTCATCCCGGCTGGAATCTCCACGTGCTGGCTTTGCCGCCGTGGAGGCGCTCCAGCCGGTCATCGTAGAATAGGCAGAGCGGCAGCACGGGACCCTTTCCTGGCGACTGACGCAGGTCCTTTCCGGTCACGGCTGCTTCGGAAAGTACCTGGACTCGGTCGCTAGGAGGGAATCGAGTCCCGCCTGACACCACTGCATGACTCAGCTCAGCATACGCTCGCGGATTGCCCCGCTTGGGCGGCGCAGCGTCGGGTCCTCACTGCAATCATCAGAGAGGATCTCTCGCTACCGGCCGTCATACGCTCCATGGCCAGTAGTGACAGGAATTATATCGCGGTCGCAACCTTCCGTGAGGAGGTCATCTCGCAGATGTAGGTGGCGGAGCGGGCCCGAGAGGACGATCTCCACTCGGACCTAATTCGCCGCCGGCGAACCGGGCGGCGTAGGCGTGCTTACCAGCGCCTCATGCCGCCCTGAGTGTGGCCCCGGGTGGTCGGAATGGGTTTTCCCCTCCATCCGCCATATGACCAGCCGCAAAGGGGTGACGTCCGCGTGTGTCTGGACGCCGCCTTATTGATAGGTTAGTGTACCCGAAGGTGGTGCCCGCATAGTGCAGGCTGGCGCTAGGAGGGGTCCGGATGTCTTAATAAAGCTGTTCCCGGATTCCTCCTATTTTAAGCGCAGCATGGCACACCGTGTGGTTTTTGTCGGTTCGATTCCGACACACCGTTCTACCGAAAACCCCGGTGGAATGACGGCTCGAGGGGGTTTCCACACGAAAAAAAGAAAAAAAGGGGTGGGTTCACCACACACCACGTGATGGCAAGTCTGACGCCTTAACCATTGCGCTACCACTTCCTAGAACATCATTTTACAATATATATATTAAATATTAAAAACCATATATACCGAGCCATAATATGTAGGTAAAACGTACAAAGTAAACAAAGGTTGCCTACTGGTATAACATAAGTTATCTCTACTAGTAGCTGTATCTACTATTACTGTTTTCTATCAGATAGTATACGATGACCGGTTGACGGTTTGCACCCTATAGCGTAAGTTAGACCAAAATGAGAGCGTATTCTATTTCCGGGGATATAGGTAGAAGTATATGTATATGCATTGCCATGGGAATTTAATGTTCTGTGATGGCAATTGTCAAAATGACAGATATTGTCTTGTCCTATGTGTTGTTGAATGAAAATTGACATCAATCAAATCAAAATCGACAAAACAAGTGTTTTTATTTGGCGGGAGTTGTTTCATGATATATGTAATTTATTATTGTATATGTAATGTAATATTTAAAATACCAATGAATTAACTGATACTTGTAACTTACACTGTAATTATGTACATATGAAGTAAAGATACAAATCAAAATGGATCTGGAGAATCGTGTTATAGTCCTTATCGACATGGACTGTTTTTATTGCCAAGTCGAGGAAAAGTTAAATCCTTCACTGAAGGGGAAACCAATAGCCGTTGTGCAATATAATCCTTGGCAAGGAGGCGGGTAGGTTCCTCGTAAGAATTAAATCTACTCGTAAAGTAAAGTAAAACATAATTTAACTCTTGTAATTGATTTTAATAGAATCATAGCAGTCAATTATCTAGCTCGAGCGAAAGGAGTCACGCGCGGCATGAGAGGAAAGGAGGCTAAGGAGAAATGTCCTGATATTGAATTGCCTTCAGTACCATGCCTAAGAGGCAAAGCTGATATTTCTAGGTAAACATGTCTTTACTGTTATTTTTTTATTATTCATGTTGCTCAATTTAGTTTTAAGTACTGGCTTTATTAAAAAATAAGGGTTTTCTATTGGTTTTTCTTTCATCTCTTGTGTTTGTAATTTTTTTTTTTTATATTGTTTATAGGTAATCTACATACATTGTTCTATGTTTAAGATTTGTCTTCGGACAAACTGTTATCTTTATTACGATGGCAGATATGTTATTTGAAGTCATCCAAGCACACTAATTTAACATGCTATGATTATATTCTTTTTAATGTTTATATGTTTATTAAAATGTTCATTATAGACTTTGAAAGTATCCAACTGATGTGCCCCAAAACCAGTTTTGGTGGAAAGGCAGTAATGATGATGGTTTTAGACCCCTAATACAATGCAATTTGCAATTAGGCACATTTCTTTATCAGAGTATTAGCACATACCACATACCCACTTGTAACTAATAATAATGCATCTGTTGTGAAACAATCTCCTATTTTAAAATTCAGAAATATACACACAAGTATCTCCTTCTATGCCTTCTAGATTTAGAGAAGCAGGTAAAGAAGTAGCAAGAGTACTACAAAAGTATACTGCTCTGTTGGAGAGAGCTTCAATAGATGAAGCTTATTTAGACATCACAACTTCAGTAAGTATTACATTAGTTTCCTTCACAACTCATCACTATCACTACTCACACAATTGTCGATTAAGGTGGTATTTAAAACTACTTTAGCAGGTATTTAAAATTTCAATTACAGTTTCTCAGCATATGTACACTATTCATACAGTCTATATTATTCTAGTCACGCCACACAGGATTCCCCACCAGAAGTACACTTAGTTATATCAACATCTACTCTAGCGTAGCCACAACAGCACATGGTATTCAATCATCATTGTCTATGATGAAAACTATATTCTACTGTTGTATGAATTCCACTTTGTCACTTAAGGTAGTTAAGAACAGGTCTCTCAGTGTGTACAGAGGGTGCCACCACTTAAAAGAATTGACTACACTGCAAAGTAACTCACTAATTTTTTTCTACTGGTGATTGTTAATTGGCCAATAGATGATTGTTATGCAAACAGTATGAAGCAGAATGTAGTGGATGCATTTGATGAAATCAGCAGATCAAACTATAAAAAATTACTGCCTGATTCTTGATCAAACTATT
The DNA here is from genome assembly GCA_947561695.1 of Tyria jacobaeae. Taxonomy (NCBI): domain Eukaryota; kingdom Metazoa; phylum Arthropoda; class Insecta; order Lepidoptera; family Erebidae; genus Tyria; species Tyria jacobaeae. The sequence continues at coordinate 20,574,408 of OX387217.1, read as the reverse complement.
GGCTACTGAGTGTATGACTAAATGGTGACCCTATTGTTGATGGATAACATTCTCACTTCTTTTTCAACAATGAAGTATTCACTTCATTAACTAAACAGCCGGTCTTAAGGTATAGTTACAAAGATGTTTAAAGATTGCAATAAGCAACGGCTATCGACCGAGTAAAAATACTAAACTAAACTTTGAAAATCAATAATGATGTTTCTAGGTAGAAGAAAGACTGCACACCTTAAATTTAAATTCAGTGAACACAAATATGATGCCCAATACTTTCGCACTGGGCTATGACTGTATAGAAGACTTTTTGGGTGATGTCCACAATCGTTGTAATGATAACATCGACTTTGACTATGAACACGCCAAGAAATTAGTTGTAGGCGCTGTTATTGTTAGTGAAATAAGAGCCGCGGTATATGAAGAAACTGGTGAGTATGATCTGGTACAATCAAAGTATGTTTCATAAGCCCTTTTATAATTGTAAAATAGACCCGCGGTAATCTGGCACCCCTTGTACTCCGACATATCTATGATTAGTCAAATCTACGTCGATGCATTTTAAGTACGTTGTGTTCGAGTAATGCAAGCCCAGTTATCCACATTTTTGTAAGTGCTAATTAATGACGATATTTCATACTAAAGAACACCATTTTTTACTAACCTACTTCAAAAAAGGGGAGTTTTTTTTACTCCTGTGGTCTGGTCCTATTGTAACCAAATCAGGATTTGATCCTTCTTCTACTTGTACTTCTGATAAAGTTTGAAGTATATCTGCAATGCTGTCTGGGCCGGCTCGATCGGAGTAATACCACGGCCTCACAAAAAACCGGTAGACAAACAATGCTTGCATTTTAGTGTCGAGTGAGTGAGGTTACCACAGGTCTAACTTCCCCTACTCTCATCCCCTTGTAACGCTCAAACGAGGGCAGTCCACTTATGATTATTGAGTTGCACGTGTCTATGGGCGGTGGTTGTCACTTATCATCAGATCCCGTCTGTCCTCCTATATAATAAAAAAGAACTTGTCTAAAATATCATCGTCTTGATCATTATTATCTATTGTTTCATTAAATTAGAGATACGTAAATGTACACGTCACATGGCCCATCACGACGTCGCGTGATATTTTATGATATTATGTCAGCCACATAACTATGATACATATGTATATTAAATGCATAAATATACCTGGAAAATACATATTATTTTTTTTGTAAAATATAAATGACTAGCACACCTGTTGACACCCCCTTGGGTGGAATTTTCCTACTAAATTTCAAGTCCCTACGCCTTATGGTTCCAGAGATATCGTGATGAGTCAATATATCGGTGGAAATCTCTTAAATATATATATATACTAGCGGACCCGACAGACGTTGTCCTGCATGATATTTCAAGCGATTAGGATCAATATAGATAAATAACCTAGATACCGACTGCAGCGCCATCTGCCGGGCTGATTTGTGAATCTAAACCATTCCCAGATCCCCTTGAACACACACAAAAAAATTTCATAAAAATCCGTCCAGTCGTTTGAGAGTAGTTCAGTGACATACACACTCACAGAAGAATTATATACATATATAAAGATATATATAGATTATATAAGCTTAAATATACATATTATTTCGGAAATCATTTTAATATTTATGAAAAATTGTTCAGGCAGAAACAGATTTTTTCAGAATTAATCAAAGTCGTCCAGCTTAGTGCCTATGGATGGACAACTTTTAACTGATTTTTTTGCAACTGGTTTTAGGGATTTTTTTGCACTATAATGGATGATAACTTGATTTCAATGCAAACGATTTGCAGAATAGATAAAAAAACTGCAACGTGGGTCACACATTACTAGTATTCTTGTTATTTCCCCCGTTATTCCCTAAGTTAAATGTGTGTTCGAACCCGCAACCACTTCATCGCAAGTCCGATGCCTTCGCCATTACACTATCGTCGCTTAAAAATTGAAAAAGATTAAATTATAAAATAATAATCTATAGTAACATAATTATAATCTATATCTAATTATTTTGCAGGATATAGATGTTCAGCTGGCATAGCTCACAACAAAATTTTAGCAAAACTTGTTTGTGGTTTCAATAAGCCTAATAAACAGACCATTTTACCTAAACATTCTGTCAATATATTGTACAGGTAAGTAGACAAATACATATATGTGTCATAGCTAGCTTTATATAAAAGGACGATATTAATTAAAATTGCAATCTTTGCAGCACCCTTCCCCTTAAAAAAGTAAAACATTTAGGAGGGAAATTCGGTGACACTGTTTGCGAAGTACTCAAAATCAGCAAGATGGGTGAACTACAGAAATATACTGAGAAGGAACTGCAGTTAAGATTTGATGATAAAAATGGGTAGGTTCATATTTTCACATAAAATCTTAAAGTAATTAAATATGTCATTATTTATAGTTTTATTTTTTAAACGCAATATTTTTAGATCGTGGTTATACAATATAGCACGTGGTATTGATCTAGAACCTGTGCAAGTAAGACTAAACCCAAAAAGTATTGGATGCTGCAAACAATTTCGGGGCAAAGCTGCCCTTCTTAATCTGGATAGCGTACGAAAATGGCTAAAAGACCTCGGTGATGAAATAGAGGGTAGGCTTGAGCAAGATGCCTTAGAAAATAATAGAACTCCTAAACAAATGGTAGTAAGCTTCTCTACACAAATGCCAGGTGGAAGGGATACCAGCAGTTCAAGGTCTTACAATTTTGTTGCTGATGATGAATTATGTGGTGAACTGTTTTCCAGCAAAGCTTTGGAGCTTCTTATCGAGAGTTCTGAAGGGGTCAAACTAAAAGGTATGAGCTACCAATATTGTCTTCTGTTGGTATTCATTTACCATGTACAAATACTTATGAGGTATATATTATCTTTTCAGAAAATGAATGCAACAGAAAGCTAAAAGCTCCTATTAAATTCCTAGGGATAAGTGTCGGGAAATTCGAAGATAATTCCGATACAAAGAAAACAAAAGTAATATTAGATTACTTCAGTGCGGGCTCGTCTAAAGATACTATCGACAAATCAAAAAATACAAAAGAGGATAAAAACAACGAAAAATCCAAGGCTTATTTGAAGAATAACGGTAAAGAGTACTTAATGCTGAAATTTTTCAAAGCTTCTGAAAAAGCTCAAAATTTTCATTCCGAAGGAATCGAACTATGTAAAGACGTTCAAAGCAAAGGCGTGGAGACGGAAAGCGGTAGCGTTCCAAGTATAAAAAAATTTAAATCAGAAAATATCCAATATACTGTGGTTGAATCTACTTTACACGAACAAGAATCATTCTTTGCAAAGATCTTAAATCAAGACATCAAAAAAGACCTTCGAACTAACAATATTGATTCGACAGAAAAAACGCAGCCAATTACACCACAATGTGCTATCGTCAAATGCCAAGATGAAACAAATGACAGTGATTATTCAGGTTCAACAATTGACAACGAAATCAACAAAAGTATGGCTTTGTTCGAAGACAACCCAGAAGATGTTAAACGCTTGACTAGTATGAGACAGCTATTGAATAGTTCAAAAGTAATTAATGAAGAGGAACAAGCAGTTAGTCCTGGGCCTGAAATCAATTCAAACCAAGTAGTTAGTGTTACTCCTCAAATAGAGCCCCAAACAGTTGAACTGTTTGATTGTCCAGAGTGTGGTAAGTCCATACCAATAGTAGAAGTTGAAACACATTCTGATTATCATCTTGCACTAAAATTAAGAGATGAGGAGCGACAACACAGTCGTAAAGAAAAACAAGATAAAACTATTATTAAACAAAAACCAGAAGAAACTAAAAAGAAAAAGGTACCAGAAGACTCAAATAACAAGAACAAATTGACTTCAATTGCAAGCTTCTTAGTCAAAATTAATAGTAATGTACCAACAGAAACATGTTCAGAATGTGGCAAAAAAATACCTGTAGAAAAATATATGGAGCATTTAGACTTTCATGAAGCTCAAAAACTTAATAGGAAATTGAACAATAAAATCAGTGCTCAGCCGAGTGGGAGTAGTGTCAAAAGGAAAAGAATATCTACCTCACCAATTAAGAACATAAAGCCCTGTAGATCCAACTCATTATTTAAATAAATTAAAAACAATCTTTTTTTGTAAGTATTTTTATTGGTGTTAAAAAAATTTACACACTGTATATCTCATTCTGGAACTTCCTCCATGCGTCGAGGGGTCCATGTTCAGGGCGGTACCTGACATTGCATCCGTCATTAGCAAGACGGCCATCATCGCGCAACTTCTCAAATTCATCACGGTCATACTTTGTGAATCCCCACCTTTTGGAGATGTAAATCTGGAAAGTTACAGAGAATTCAATAGTTTCGAAGATAAGCTAAAAGATTTTAAGAATTAAAAACTACGAAATTCTAAAATGAAACCATGCCACCAGGCACTGTTTACATGGTGTTGTTTTTTTTTTCAGTGATTTCTAATTTAAACTATTTATATGTACACTTGATGTTGGGTTTGTGTAAGAATAATATAATTAGGAAAGTACAGTAAATTTAAAAGGATTGTGACATAAAAACTCAAATTACCTTCTGACGACCAGGGAACTTGAACTTGGCACGACGCAGAGCTTCGATGACCTGCGCCTTCCAACGGTCGCTCGAACGCACAGACATGATGGGCTGTCCGATGCGCACACGAGCTACGGTACCTTGGGGCTTGCCAAAAGCACCACGCATCCCAGTCTGGAGCCTGGAATTACATAAATGAAGGGGCTCAGACATAGCAACATTAATTTTATTGTTCAATAAGATATAGAAGAATCATTGAATTATGTTGGGCAATAACAAATCATAAAAAAACAGACATGATACAGGATAATATGATAATTGTTACAAGTGAGAATTGTTATGGTTGTGGACATAAAATATATTTTGTCAATGTCAATAATGACTAACAATAAACTCATGGAAGGGAAATTTTAAGCTCATGATGATAAGCCAATTTTAATATCTTAACACAAATGTGTGTACTCTAGGTTTCATGTTTCATGGCTTCAAAATTATATTTATTTTGGTATACAATACACACATTATCTTATATGTATATAAAATGATGGGTGAGTAATATGAATTTCCCATTGTAGTAAGGCAATCATAAATAAAACATCATTATTATTAAGTAGAGAATAAAAAAAAAACAGGCTAGTAAAACTAAGTTAAATCTTGTGAAAATAAAATGAAAGACTAATAAAACACATCAACATTACGATATGCTACAGCATATCTGAATTTGTTTAGAGACAAGACAATAAGCTAAAATACAAATTAAGGTCTATAACCTCTAAGATCTAGGTGTACAGTAGAACAAACAAGAATATAAAGAAAAATACATAAGCTTTAACAAGTCATTGTGTTTAGATTTCAAAATGTTTACTTAGAAAGTTCCATTTAGAATTTATTTTGAAGCAAAAACGAAGAAATTTACATGTAAATGCTTATCTATTATAGTGTCATCACTAAACAGTTACACGAGTCCCGAATACAAACCCGCTTATATTGCTAGCAACTTAATAGTATTTGAAAAATACATATATATTAGAAAGAAAAATATTTTAAAATAAATACTGCTACATTGACACAGTCCACTGCTGGACGAGTGCTACCTATTGACATACAAATATCAAAATACAGGTACTACAGGTATTGGCCGATTCCAAAATAGAAGGATAGTTCTCTTTGATTTTAGTTATTTAGAGACATGAAGCTAATCCATCCATGGTAAATAAAAAAAATAATGTTAAATCCAGAATCAAAGAAAAAAATACTATAGTTTGATAAATTAAAAATAACCTATTAAAAGATAAGTACAGAAATAACTTCTTACCTATCAGCTCCAGCGCACGATAACATTTTGTTAATGCGAATGACATGGAATGGATGCAATCTCATACGAATGTGGAACTGATCCTTGCCGCAGTTCTTCACCAGGTATTTGTTGCAGCAAATACGACCTGCCTCCAGAGCTTCAGAGCTTAACTGCTCGTATTCGTCAGACACAAGATGAACGCAAAGTGGAAAGTCATCTACGGCTGCCTTCTTTTTACCCAAATCAAAAATACGGATCTTCGGGTCCGGGACACCACGACAAAACCGTGACTTGGGGTACGGCTTGTTTTTACAGTACCGGTAACTAAAACAACATTGCACTGGTAAAAATCGGATCTTGCAATCATATAACAAAGTAAATTTGGAACTAAGTTTTATTTACCATCTCGCTGGCCGGCGCCCCATTGTGATCTGAAATAGATATAAAAAAGATATTTAATAACTAGAACACACTTATTGGTAACTCAATCACACAGAAATATACAAGGCTTTTAACGATTACAACAGATTTTAATAAGATCAAAAAATATGCACCTTCACAAAGTGACACCACTAAACGAAAAGACAGGAGGAGGTTGAGGTTAAGCTGACATTGACATTTGGAATCATGTGTGACCATAATCAAAATTTTACTGAAATGGTCATTTTTTTATTTTTTATTTTTAAGAATTTATTTAGTTTCAAGATTCTAAATATTTGAATTAGTCTATAACTAAAATAAAAAAGAAAAGAAAAGAAGGGACTTTTAACAAACATACATAATAGAATTCTTCTGCATCGTCGCCTACTAGCAGTGTTCCTAGGAGGCTGGCAGTTGAGTTGAATGGCAATGCTTATTCGCAGTGCAAGGAAAAGGCCAGCCAGTTATGTCCCATGTATCCATCTTTCATGGCAGTAATAAGATACCATATGGTCTCTTCCCATAGTCTCGTACCAGATCATTGGGCTCACGTAGGCCGGAACTTCGGCGGTGACAAGAGGCCCACATACTATATCATTGATGTTGGCATGTCGATATATACGGCATGCGTTTCTTCTCCACTACTGTGCCATATACGGCTTGAATTTACCTGTTTAACTCTTCTGTGGCGTGGATGGATGCCAGAAATGCGGAAAGGCTTTCATATGAAATTTTACGACCACAACACCAACCAAACCGAACCGGTAGGGATGTTTGGAGCCAGGCTCGTTCAAATACACATATTTAAATCAAAAACAACAGTTGAGGAATTGTTTGGACTTATACCGGCTGCTGGTTTCCGCCTTCGTCCTACGCGACAAAATATCCATCCCCATCACCTGGACGATTGGCACTCCACCACTGTGCGCTTCTCCAGAAACTTTTTGCCTCGCACAACCAGCTTATGGAACAAATTGTCGCCTGCCGTATTTCCGAACCGATACGACCTTCAAACCTTCAAAAAAAGAGCGTACTCCTACCTAAAAGGCCGGTAACGCACTTGTGACTCTTGAGTTGCGGGTGTCCATGGGTGGCGGTAGTCACTTACCATTAGGTGACCCGTCTGCTCGTATGCCCCCTATCGCATAAAAAAAAAAATTGAAAACCTATTCACGGCATTATGGTCGTTTTAGGCATTATTTCGAGTCAAAATTAATAGTTGTATTATATATTATTCAATTCTTTATTGTGGCCTTGGTGGAGTAGCCACCACAATCTCGACAATGTGCAATTCCATTTAATTTGGGTTGTCAAAGATTTTCAAGTGACATTATGTTTTTTCTGTGTTCAAATCAAAACTCTAAATAATTGTTCGCAGTCATTGTAATTGAGGTTTTAAAAGTATATGTTGGAATTAATATTATTCGATTATGGTTTTATCCGCTTATTTAATACGACCCTATAATGTAGACTTATTCAATCGATTTTCTATAACACGCTAATGCTAGACTTTTTCCTGGATTAAGTTTGTTTTGGTTTGTTGTGTGGATATGGTGTGTGTGGATCTCTTTAGAGTAGAATAGGGCAGCCTCGTCACTTCATGATGATTTCGTAAAAGGCGACTAAGTAGTATTATATAATAGTAATATATTGTCATCTATCAGATAGTATACATCATCTTTGATATATGTATGTATATACACTGACATACAGTACCCGGTTGACTTCAATAGAATTATCCCCTATAATCTATATGTATACTAAATATATAGTGTAATCCCTATAGTACTAAATTATAGTTGGCAAAATGTGACAAATGTGATTCTTTTAACCATTTCAAAAATATTCGTCATATATAAAACTCACTTGTACCTATTCTAATCTGCCAGCAACGCAAAGGAAGCTTAATTACATAAAACCTATAAAATTAAAAGGAGGGGCTGGAAAAATAGGTTAGGAGGCAGGCTAAGTTTATTGGAAGGGGGATGTTCAGTTTAACTAATTGACTGTACAAGTTGGGAAGTGTTTTTTTTTTTTTTATACTGTGGCGTTCACATGCCACGTACTTACTGTGTAGCCCTAAATATGCATCAAAAGAGTACGCATCCACTCGTACTGCATACCAAGCGGTGAATGAACGCGATCCAAGTTTTAATACGATTCATAATATATACTCACGCACACAGACAACGAAAACAGCAACGTAATATGATCGGTTGCCTATACATTGATTATTGTAAATATAGAATTAGAAATGTTATTGGTTAATCCATATATTGTGCGGTAAACTAACTGCGTTACTTAATGGTCAAAAATGTTAATATAACTGGCATACTTTTCATGAAATATACGTCGATTCCAACCATTCCTTGGTGTTTCACTTCAATAGCTACGGTTCAAGGACTAACCAGTCTGGCCGGCTAACATAGGCACCTGTCCTTGCTCCTAGTATTATCTGCTTAGGTACGAGTGCGAGTACGAGTGCTACGGTTCGAGGGCTTATACTGCCTGGTCGGCTAAGTAGATATCCTCACCTCTATCCAGCAGCCTCTAGCCAGCTGGCACAGACGTAGGGAAAGAATTGTAACAAATTATCGGGTCAGCTAACCCACAGATCCCGAAAATACTATAGGGGGGTAGACGAACAGACGGGTCACCTGATGTGACAACCACCGTCCATGAACACCTACAGTTTAAGAGTCGTAAGTGCGCTGCCCACCTTTGTGGGTGATGATGGATAGGGGGATGCGGGGAGGGGAAAGAAGGAGGTGGATGAGGTGATGGGAAAAAGGAGAAAGAGGATTAGGGGAGAGCAGAGAGGGGAGTTGGACCTCACTCATTTCGGGGAAATGCAACGTAAGCGTTACTTCACAACCGGTTTTCTGTAAGGCCATGTATCGCAGCGGTCGAGCCGACCCATTCGTGTCTAAGCATGGCTCTACGACTTTTATGGTGGCAACAAAAAAATATATGTTCTAGTGTGCCTTCATCAAGGCCACACTCAGTATTAGTGTTCTGTGGAGCGGTGTGTTTGTCGATAAAGTCAATGTTGACAAAATGTCAACTGCTTGAAAGAAAACAATACACCACACTCCGCTAGGAGTATACGTGTTCTGTGAAACAATAGTAGACACTTTTTGTATAAATTATTTGAGCCAACTAAGTGGAACTGAAACGAAGTAGAAAATGGGAGCCCTGACGAGTAGACAGAATGCTGGTGTTGAAGAAGCGGACATCGTCTCTAATCATGCCTATAAATATCCACCCAGATCGGGTGAGCACAACCTTTTCATTATATTAACATTACACTTGCTTGCATTTATATATCTGTCTGATCCTTATGATAAGGCTATAAGTTTAACTTTTAGAATCATCTTTGCAAGCCAATTATATATATAGATCGTATTAAAAATCTTATTATTTTTGTAATTTAAGTAGGTATACGAACAAACTATGCAAATAACTTTGACAAGAGAACTACAAATGTTTCATTGAATGTCTTCACATGAGAATATTAAAGTTACATAAACTTGATGTTTAAACTAAAGTACAACAAAAATAAATATATAAATAACTGCTTTGAGAGAAATTCCATAAACAACTAATAATAATAAATAAATATAAATTGTTATGATTGATAAAGCAGGTAACTATTTTGGAAGTCACTTCATCATGGGTGGAGAGAGATTTGACACACCACAGCCTGAGGCGTATCTGTTTGGGGAAAATGCAGATCTAAATTTTCTTGGCAGTAGACCTACACCTGTAAGTGACCTGTGAAACATGCATTACCTGTTTTGACATGTTAATTTCTGTAAATTAACAGTATTCTCCTTACACTATAGTTTTATTTTGATTTTGACTATTTTATAAAGTAATAATAGTAGCTACCTTCTTTTGTTATTATTTAATTATATACAATTGTTTTGTTTGTTTTATTTGTTATAGCAATATCTTATAGGAGTACAGAACATATATGTATTTATAGCTCAGCAGAATAAAAACACCCTTACACTCTTCTAAGCATTCTTTATTATGGTAAATAAAATTACTGCTGATGAAGGTGAAAAATAAGAGTCTCCAAGTTATTATATTTTCTTTTAAAAAACAAATACTTTTCAATAACTTTTGACTTACTTAATACATGTTTTTAAAGATACATAAGTTTAGTTATTTTTTACATTAATTGTCATTATTAGCACTGTCAAGTAATTCTCTTCAAGAGAATATATTTCTTTTTAAATTCGGATTTGACAAAATTTATAAAGCTAGTATTTTTCACTGTAGGTCCACATCATCATACACAGTTTCTAATAACACTAGTCTATGCAACTTACCTCAATAGTAAAGTCCTTCTCTTAACTAATTATAAAATATTATATTTCTATTTTTGTGAACTCTTACAGTTTCCATACCCACCACCACAATCAAATGAACCAACAAAAACACTAAAGAGCCTAGTGAACATACGCAAAGAGTCCTTACGGTTTGTCCGTTGTCCTGAACCAGTTGGAAAAATTGCTGACAGCAAAATTGGAGATGGTATTATCAAAAATGTGGATAGCAATGGCAAGGGAACATACTATAATATTGAGTTTACTTTTGACTGTGATGCGAGGTGTGCTATAACTGTGTTTTACTTCTGTACTGAAGAGGTAACCCCCACTGGAGTTGTGTAAGTGTTCTGATTCATTATCATTTTTTTTTTTGTATTTTGTATTTTCTGTACCTTTATAAACTATGGAAGCTAACTACTAATTCAATAGAAGATTGATAGTTCTAACTGTGGGAGACCCATGCTTAGGCACGAATAGGTCTTCTCGACTGGTGCGTTACCACAGCCTCACAGAAAACCGGTTGTGAAACCCCAAAAATTTTTTTGGTTTCCGGAGGCCCAACTCCCCCTCTCCTTTTTCCTCACCCTTGTCCCCCCTCCTCTTTTCCCATCCTTCATCGTGGCTAGCGCACTTGTGACTCTCGAGTTGCAGGTGTCCATGGACGGCAGGTGTCCTGTCTGTTCCTCTGTCCCCCTTAATATAAAAAAATTAAAAATATATATTCAATTGAAAGATTACAGTAATGCTCTATTCGGGTAATGTTTTAACATTGTATATACATAGGTGTGAGTTTCTTACTTCTTACTTTACTTTACTTTACTTACTTACTTCTTCTACATAGACACTCACGCTTATAATCCCGAAGCGGTAGATCGGCCGTAGAGGCGTATTAAACACCCACATATTTTCAACGTAACGAATATGGGCAAAACCTGTGTCCTCAACTGGGTACTGTATTTATACTGTCTGATATGTAACAGTCCAATCTTACCCACATGTTTTACCTATATACATATATTATGCTACTGGCTTATTTAGCAATTGTACCACAAACAAATATTCTATTCTTATTATTAATGTGACTATTAGTTTGTTATTGTAATAAATTAGATTATTATTTACCTGTGATAAATGTCTGAATAGAGGTACTATTATTATTACTATTATATTCTCTTTATTCAAGTTAATACATACATATAAATTTCATTTTTAAATTTACCATATAAATAAAAAATACATTTAAAAATATAAAACATAGTAGACCACCAATATCGGGTACAGGGACCAAGACACTGGTGGTTAGGGTCCCAAAGACAGGAACTCCCTGACAATTCAGGCCGTGTCAACGAGAACTGCCTTCTGCATCAGTCCCTTGATCCAACCATCTAACCAGAGCCTCTTAAGGTGTTGCTTGAGATTCTTAGCTATTAATCCGTAATACATAATCTTTTTAGTTACTACCCACGAGATCCGACTTTGAATTCTCAAACATACCACTATAAGAAAGGCGCCAACCAACAGTTCTGTCAGATATCACATGTGTTTGACCCTTCCAAGTACCTAGATGAAGACCTGGTATACAATGCAGACAGAGAAATTATACCAATTGCTATATATTGTGTTGTTGATGAGGGACAAGAAGGTATGCCACTAAAACAGTCTATTACATCTTATTTCTGAACTAAGTAATTATCTTACTTAGTTCAGAAATAAGAATATATATATATAGAATATATATATATAATAATATATATATATAGAATATATATATATAATAATATATATATATAGAATATATATATATAATAATATATATATATAGAATATATATATATAATAATATATATATAGATATACTTTTCATCCGACTTCAAAAAGGAGGAGGTTCTCTATTCGACTGTATTTTTTTTTCTTTTTGTTACCTCAATACTTTCGACTGGGTGAACCGATTTTGACGATTTTTTTTATTTGTAAGCTGCTGCTTCACGTGTGGTCCCATTGCAGTTTTGTCTAGTTCTGACAATGGAATCCATGAGAAGACAATAAGACTTTAATTTGCATTATGTTTGTGCGCAACAAATGGACGAAAACTCAATATCACTCCAACCGATTTCGAACATTCGATGATTTTATTGGAAAGGATGTACTTCAAGGGTAGTTAAATGAGAGTTTGGTCCAGTTCTGACACTGGCATCCATGAGAAAACCATATAAGTCTTAAATTTTATAATAGACGCATTGAATTCGGTTGTCTATTTTTTTTAAAGTGAATTATAACCAACTTGAAAAAAAAATTGTTTTTAATTCAATAACTCCCAAGTTTTAAGTGAAAATTGGGGTGTGTTTTTTCATTTGGACACATACCTACACTCACGCCTCTATCCCCGAAGGGGTAAGGCAGAGGCGTCGACTTTTTGCAAACCATGATTTAGGCTCACTTACGTAATACAGGGCAAGCCTATTGCCTTCCCCTGCGCACTGTAGCACTGTATATTATATACTGTCTGATGGACAACAGTCCAACAACCAACCAACAACACCCACTGGAAGAGATGGTCTCGCCATTGACATTTTTTTTTTCTAGAGATTCGTCAATCACACACTACTATAGCAGTAGTAGAGAGACATTCGGACGGCACTTACGTGTTAAAGGCGCTCAAACAGAAGCTGTTCGTTGATGGCCTCTGTTATCTGTTACAAGAAATATATGGTATTGAAAACAAGAACCTTGACACTAAGGTAAAAACTCATTTGTTTTTCTAAGTTTTACAAACTAATAACAAAATAGTTCTTATTCTAATGAGACATTTACTGAGACTGTTGGGCTACTGGTTAGAAAAAAAAAAAAATGTGCATGCGATATCAATGTGAAATCGCAACAGATAAGTACAATCGCATATATAATATTAGTCAGTATTTGACAAAACAAGTATAAAAGACATAAGAGATGGATTTGGTGATGTTCTGAAGAAAGGACAGAATCTCGTGATGTATATAATGATAGAAGCAAGTGGCGGTCTGTTGTCTCTGCCGACCCCAATGGTAGAAAGGACGGCGTGAATTATGTATGTATGTATTAGCCACCTTGAAGTGAAAGTGAAAATGTTTGTTTTATGTAGCTGTTGCGACTGCAGCGATGTCTATAGATATCTATATTTTATTTTTATTTTTGATTATCTATTAGCTTCAACAGGAACAGTAAAATAAAAGAGTTCATCTAATATACCGCCACCTCCAGTCCGTCGTAAGCATGCCTTGTATAGACAAAGCTTAGTGATTCTTTATGGGCTGTCCATTAATCACGTAATGTTTTTTTAGCATTTTTAAAGGTTTTTAGGTTTAAGACTAATAAAAAAATCACGTGTATTTTTTAGTACCTTCAAATACAAATAGTTTTCACATTGCTTTAATGCAAAACGTACTAGGTAACTGTTTACGCATGTATTCGCCGCCAAAATAACAATAAATGGATGGTCGGGCGGGCGTCGCGTTGTGCGACGCGGAGACGTCGTTCGTTGCCTGGCAACGGCGAGACAACGTCACTCGCCGCTTTTCAGTTTAGAAATCGCGCGTTTGACGAAAAATCACGTGATATCTTACTACTCCCCCCTCCCCCCTTGTGATATTTCGTCATTTTTTCCAAACCCCCCCCTTCCCTCCTCCCCCTTTAGAGCCTCGTGTGTGTAAGTTTGGATGTGACTTGTTTCGATCCTCATCTTCTAAAAGCCTTGTGTAATCAATGTCCACCCCCTAACCCTATAGCCAAGCTCCGACGAGGAAACCGAAGACGGTGGTTCGGAGTGCGTGATCTGCATGTGTGACGTCCGCGACACGCTGATCCTGCCGTGCCGCCACCTGTGCCTGTGCAACTCGTGCGCAGACTCGCTGCGCTACCAGGCCAACAACTGTCCCATCTGCCGCGCGCCCTTCCGCGCGCTGCTGCAGATCAGAGCCCTGCAGAGGCGCGCTGACAACGCCACTACTGCACCTGCTTCCACTACCGATGTAAGTTCATTACTGATTAGCTTTAAAATCTTGTAACATCACCAGGACCGATTTCTGGCAGAAATGATCCACCCGTTCCGGAAATAAGTCGAACGATGAAACAGACAGGACTTAAATAAGTAAGTGCATTTGATTGCCACATTGCAGGTCCTAAGTTCGATATCTGGTCAATACAAATACATATTTGTATGGTTTAATATATGTCATTTGCAGTTGGTTGGGTTTTCCTGTATATGTACCAGACTTCTAGTTTAGACATACTTATACTGATTGCTCATTTATTTGTTGGAAAAGTATTTTTAAAGGCACTTAAACATAATAAAGTTTACCAATACAGTCTGTCTATTGCAAAATTTACCTTGGCAACCTTCGCAGTAGCACAGATAATACTTACGTGTTGGCGACTCCATATCCACCAGCAAAACAGCATTATTCAAGTAGCTAGTACCTAACCACTGTCTTCTGTTATCTTAACTCAACATGCTATGCTACTATTAAACGAACATTTTTAGAATTTAATAGTGTTATTTCTTCTTAGACTCAGAGTAAATCGACTAAAAGAGACCCCTCGTTGCCCTGGTGGCAGCCTAGCTCTGAGCGACCAGCGGTACCAAGTCCCATTAGAAATGTAAGCATTTGTACTCTTGGCGGTAGCAATATTACCTTGACACTTGTGACCTCAGTGGCACAGCTTCACTAGTACCATCACGCTTGTTCGAACACACTTTCGAAGTAATTAACAAGCATTGTGGTGTGGTTAGTTACATATGTATATGTAACTAACATATGTATAAATATGTATATGAATCAGTAGAAATTAATTTTCTTTGTAAATTTTCTACAGATGCACATTATCATCAAATGTTTTAAGGATCCCACATTATAGGTTGAGTGGTTAGGGCTAGTTTCCACTACTATGCTTCTCAATCACTTATAAAGACCCCTGAATGCATGAAACTCGTTGAGCACCAGGGAAGGTTGAATTATCCTGATGTATAAAAGTATATAACCTTAAGTTTTATGACGTAAAATATTTTCTTCTAATATAATCTAAAATAGGTTTAACTGTAAATACAAACCTTATTATTAATATCGATCATAAATAGCAGAGATTAGAAACAAGAATTGAATTAAGAACTTCCTCCTTTTTGTAATCGGTCAAAGATCGATGCATACATGCTAGTATGCAGTACAAGAAGTCGCTACTAAGCTATTAAATATAGCTCATTTTGTTTAAGACTATGCTCCCAAAAAGATGTGATGGCGTGTTTATTTATAATTGAAACCCGTGGGACGCTGATACGACTACGAACTTAGATGAAAATAGTTAACAAGTCCATCAAAAGAAAATTCCGAAATCTTGCTAAGGTGTGGAACGTCCTGATCAGATGGCGCCACTTGCTTCATGTATGCCCGCGTTGTTGCCATTTGTAAATTATATATATATATATTTAAGATATTAAAATAATTTATTGTTTTTTTGTGATCTCGGCAAAACAACTAGTATCAATTATTTACCAACGTCTATCTATCTTAAAAAATATCCGAAAGACACTTATTAGTACCGACAAAGGTTCCTGGAGTATTAACTATAACTGAGCACAGCACAAAACTTTGATATTTTATATGCATGGTTCTATTTAACCGACTTCAAAAAAGAGGAGGTTAAAATGAAATGAATGATGTATCTTTTTTATGTATTTTATTATCGATTTCTCTTCCATTTTTTTTTTCATTTGGTTCTAACCAAGTCAGTATTTGATTTGATCATAATATGTGGTTATCCACTTTATTAAAAATCAATTATTGTGGTAAAATACATTTACGTAGATTTTTTTTTAATACAGGGCAGCACAGAGAACATTCCAGCAGGCTATGAGCCAGTTTCGTTGCTCGAAGCGCTCAACGGGCCGCACCCGGCCAGATCCTTGATGCCTGCGCGTCCTGCTCCTGCCATCGCCAGCCCAGATACTGACACAGCTTCGCAGGTACCTATTCTATGTACTTGCTATATGCAGGAAATGAAAAATATTATCGTAGATGTTGTATAAATGCAGATATACACAAAAGGAAGGTTATAGTCGCTGTCTACCTGACCTCTGGCAGTAAGAGACTATATTATTTATTTATTTAAAACTTAATGCACAAAATGCACACAAGCGGACTTAATGCCAAAGGCATTCTCTGCCAGTGTACCTTATGGTGATGTAGAAATGACTGAAGTAAGTGTATTAAAAAGTATGAGCAAATAAATTAAAGAAAATAAAGAAATAGGATACGGGTGTAATTATTATATCAATAAATAAACATAAACATATGTTAAATATATCTACAGAAATGTAACATATATTATCAGAGAACATTAGGCTAGCGGAATCATTGAAAAAAAAATGGTTCATGACTATTATTTATCAATTTAGTTCTGTTATCTAGTATCTATTATTTCCATATTAATGGTATGTATGTATTGTTGTATGTATTTATATCTGTATGTGTGTTAGTATGTATGTGTGTTTATCTGTATTTGTATTAGTATGTATGTTATATGTTGTACATAAATATGTTTCGTTTTTATATAAGTTTTATATTTTAAAATAAATTAGTATACTTTCATTTAAATGTTGATATGATCCTCCAACTACCTCTGTCTCTCCGAATGATTATAATTCATCCTAAGGTTGCCTGGAAGAGATTGCATATAGCAATAAGGCCGCCATTTGTACATTATATAGTGGACACTTGTACTGTATCTATTGTATTTAACTGTAAGAATGGTGTACAAATAAAGAGTATTCTGTCTATCTATCTATCTATCATACACATACATACGCTTTACATACACATATATATATAGTTTATTGTTGAAATGTATCTATAATACTTTTGAAGAGGTTTTACCTAAACGCTTACATTCTGCCGACTATAATTACCTTCCACTTACGTAGTAGTATAATAACATTGAAAATTAGGAATTCGCTTTTAGTATATTCCTAATATTATATATTTTTTTTTAAAGGGTGGGATGGTGAGTGTAAGCAATTGCTCAAGCATTATCCAGTCAATTTGGGAATAAAATTGAAAAATATGGAATATAGTGCTTTTACTATATTCCTAATTTTCCCTTTATTTTTAAAAGGGTGGAATGGTGAGTGTACGCAATAGCTCAAACAAGTGACTCGAATTGGCTGTTGCCGGGAACTCTGAGAGTTCTCAGAAAACTCCTTTTAATATACGTACATATACAATACTAACTTTAATTAAGTGTGTAATACATCGATAGTCCTATCGATAATCGAATATCAGCATCATTATTACATTACGCTACATTTACCGTACATGTACATGTAATAGTGGTGCTGATTGAATTTGATTGATTGATTGATGATTGATTTTTTTATTTGATTGATGATTGATTGAATTGCTTTGAATTTTTTTTACTCTCATTTTGTTCATGAGCAGGCAGCTGAGATCTTGAACCGCTGCAACCTGGAGCGCAGCTCGTCGACGAGCCTGGGCAGTAGCGGCAGCAGGAAGGCCAAGAGCGGCTCCAAGGACGACGTCAAGAGCGTGCGCGACCGAGCCGCTGCACAAACTGTTACCCCTGAAGTATGCTCTACAAATACTTATACATAACTTCATATTAAGATCATTCAATTTTGCTTTACATATAAAACTAGTCAATTAAAGGTAATCAGTAGATTACCCTAAGCGATCACTGTGTGAATGTAGAGACGTAACTTATCACCATCAGCCTATCACCGTCTGCCGCTGGACAAAGGCCTAAGAACATGGGAAAAGAAAAATATGTATGCTTTTTAGAGCAAAGTTAAAGCTTTGTGTTAAATGTTAACAAGTAAATGTTACATTTATTGAGGGCTACTGTTGATACTCAATAAATAAATCCTTAGGCACGAATGGGTGCCATACCACGGCCTCACAGAAAACTGGTTGTGAAGTTTTCGGACGCCCATCTCCCCCTCTCCTCTTTCCCATCTCCTCATCTCACTCTCTTCTTTCCCCTACCCGCATCCCCCTATCTCTCATCACCCTGTTATCACTTACCATCAGGTGATCCGTTTTAATAGTCTGTCTCCATACTATAGTATTATAAAAAAAAGTTAGTACTAAAACATAAGAACTCACGTTAGGTACGTGAGTTTTTAATAATTATTTTTTAATGTAATGTTGTCTTTAAACGTTAAAAAAGGAACATACGTATATTGTCATGTTATTTGAGTTGTTTACCAGACGAAGGCGACTGTGCTTGTGTACTATGCCCTTCAAGTAAAAAGACAACTGTCAATCCGCCATATTGCCTCGCAAATCACAAAGGAGAAAAATTCCGTTAAAGACATAAAATAGATGATAAATAATTTATATTATTAATTTCAAATCTTAAACGTAAATAACAATTTGACAACATGCATAATAATACGTTATCCATACCTAATCTAATATGTGTATGTCTCCCTAGACATTACAATAAGGTGTAATCGTTTGTAGTTCCGTATGTCCGTCCTGTTGGCTCGCGAGGAGGAAGCTAAGCGCGCCGAGGAGAAGTCCGCGGCCGCCCACAGCCCACTGCTGTGCAACCACAACACTGTCAATGGGGACAAGATATCCAAGGTATATTTATATATTTCGACTTATTGCATATATTGTACAAAGGCGGACTTAATGCCTCAGGCATTCTCTCCCAGTCAACCTTGGGGTGTGGCAAAAATAAATGGTAAAAAAGTAGGTGCAAATAGGAGAGAGAGGTATAAAATATGACCTAATTATATACCTATATTACTTTTATACATCAAATACTAATATATACCTATATATAAATAATCCAAACGTATATACATATACACACATACAACGCATATAATAAACACTATATGTGCTTGTACATCTGATCGAATAATATCTATTTAATTTTGTTTAAAAATAGGTACATTTATGTATGTTTGGGTCGAGTTGATTGAGTTTTATTCCTTGGTCGTCTTGTACGCCATCCCCAAAAAGAAATGATGGCTGTAATCATTTCTTTTTGGGGATGGCGTACAAGATGACAAGGAATAAAACTGTAATCTATCTTATAGTATGTATACAGTTCATACAGTGCCGTAATATAATAGGGATAAATAATTGTTTGACAAAATGAGGACTTTTGATTAATTGGAGAATTGTATGTGAAAATGTTGCCAATGTAAAAAAAATGCATAAATATTTGTGCCTTCGGAGCATAGGGCGGCGACAGGGGCATTCGGAAGCCAACGGTCGCACTGATCGGATGTATTTACACGAAGCTTTGCTTGAACTGTACTAAGTTTTCTGCTGAAACTGTATAAGCTACACGAAGTTTGGTTTAAGTTAATTAAAAAATTAAGAAGTTTTGTTGAAACGAATAAGTTCTGTTGGAGCGAAGGAGTTTTGTTGAACCGAATAAGTTTTGGAAGATAATTTGGTATATTATTCCTGAGATATTCCTTAAATATGTTTCACACATATCACACACACATTTCAGTTTTTTTTTTTTAAATTAATATATTATGCATTACTGTTATCGGAAATATTTCGATAGAGCAATCGATATCTGTATTAATCCTACGCGCGCGGGCGCGTAAATTCGTATAGTGTTTCGTAGGAAAGTTTCGTGCGTTTCACGGATAGCAATTTTTACTATAACGAAACGAAATTGAACTGATTGAATGACATTTCTTAAATAGACATAGATTTCGATTCGAATATTTGTATTTTCATTACTACTATAGTATAATATGTCACGTACGCATGTAGTCTACTGAGTCAAAACTCGCTGAAGCGATCTCACATTAACTCTGGGAGCACTAAAAGACGGGGTAAAATGTAAAGTAATCACAATGTCGCACCTGTGCAACTTGATAACGTCATAAATAACATCGACAGATCCTACAGGGCGTAAAAAAGCATCTCACCAAGCCGCCTTCCGCATTGACTAGATATGCAATGACGATGGTGACCACCACTCTTGGACTCCACTTATTACTTTCCATCAGGCAAAGTGGAGTTACGCACGCACGGCTAATATAAAAAAAAACACATCAACCTGTCGTTATCAGATACACTATGGGTATGAACCTTGTTAGTGTATATGCATATATTTTGCATTTACCACTTTTTTATTTTTGCCACACCAATATTGACTGGTAGAGAATGCCTCAGACATTAAGTCCTCCTTTGTACAATATTTACATGAAGTTTAAAGTAAAAAAATATATATCACTAACAAGCGTAAAGAGATTGCTAAGTCGACCTGTACTTTTTTTTTACATCATATATATGTATATAGGCATTAGGATTGCTTAATTTATAGAATGAATAAATGAGTAAGTCGATGGGTCCTTTTTAACGCACACACACACACACACGGAAACCTACAAATGGCTGCTCTGAAAAGTATGCCTTGTCAACGAGAAAAAGACTTATCGCATTTCTATCTATAAAATTGTAGAAAAATTTGGTACTTTGTATCCAGGGCTACTTTAAAGTTCAATAAATAAAGGACTTTAAGAGAAAAATTAAAAAGTAAAAAACACTTTCCTGGCATTTTAAAATTTTTCCTTTCCGCTAAAATGAGTAAATCTGACGAAGTACTTCGATACATTCTGAAGTTGTATTATTAATAATCGTCAAACAACGTTTTCTCATCAATCATATATAATTTACACATATATGAATGTAGAGTGTATCGTGTACATTGTGGTGTACGTTCCGCAGTCGTCCCTGAGCGTGGAGTACGGTGGTGAGGCGCCGGGGGCGGAGGCCGAGGCCGAGGAGGACGACGCGCGCGCAGGCCCCGAGCACGACAGCGACAACGAGAGACTCTCGCCCCTGCTCACACACGACAACACTAACGGGGTAACTAGCCACTTTTCTTTATAGCAATCTTCGCGTTATTCAAATATTTTTACGTCATCGGGGGGTTTTCACAAAACCACTGTGCGTTTTATATAAGAAGATAACTTAGAATTACATTTTGAAATTAGTCTCTCTTACGGGTCTATTGTTTAGTGATCCTGACTGCTAAGCCAGAGGTGGCCAGGAGTGGTGATCTATAAATATCTGGGTATGAACCCGAGCATCTAGGGTGTTCTTTGTATCATTTGGTTATATGTTTGTCACGTCCCTTGCCAAACATTAATCATTCCTAATGCGGGAATGTTCTTTGTTTAAATAACCAAAGCGAAAAAGAATGCCACTGATTGTACAACATGTTTCATACCGTGTTTTTTTGTTCAAAGTTTAAACTTTTGTTTTTGATCATATTATTTTGACTGACCTGTTGGTCTAGTGGTTGACCCTGACTGCTAAGCCAGAGGGCGTGTGTTCGATTCCCACCCAGGACAAATATTTATGTGATGAGCATAATCATTTGTTCTGTGTCTGGGTGTAAATAATCTATAATGTATGTATTTAGAAGTACATAAGTATGTTTATCAGCTGTCTGGTTACCATAGTACAAGCTCTGCTTAGTTTTGTATCAGACGGCCGTGTGTGAGATGTGTGGAGTTATTATTATTATTATTATATTAATATGGATAAAAAATTGTATTAATTTGGTCTTTGATCTAAAATATCGTATATTTATGTCTCTTACTTTACAATAAATTAAGTTATTGATTTTAAAATTGAAATATATTTATTCTGTGGTAGTATGCTTTATTTATATGTATAAGGTTTTGTCGTTTATACTTTGTTCACAAATTTAAAATGAAGGTGGCGACTAACTTCTCATTTCAAATACATAATATTTTGAAGAATATATAGTCTGGCAAAAAGTTTATCACATTTATGTTATATCCACATAGAATAACCCACTTTCACACGATTTGCAAAATAAGAACGAAATATATACACTCGAAAAACATTAACGCAATATCGATATACCTATAAATATCGATATCGATATATGACAACTCCGCACTGGGAATTATTACTGAGTCCCGGGGGACTTTACGAACATACAAGCAACTGGCATAATGAACCTTGAAATATTTGTGGATCACATAAATTTTCGTTTCGTGTGTCAATCGAACACAGGACCTCCGGCTCAGTAGACAGGGTCACTAACTACTAGACCAGTAGGCTAGTATTACAATACATATATATATTTTTAAAGTATATATATACACATACCTATAATATTATAGTCTGTGGTTGTTTGTCATGCACAGGGCACTTCACTACCCTTCAATAAAGTACGAGGTTACTGTAGTACATTATTATAAAAAAACGGTAATTTATAGGCGTGAGCTGTCATAAAGAAAATAAACGAATGGACAGAGTATAGTAGTTTATTTGTGTCTCTATAGCTGTTATTTATATAGATATATTATGTTATTAATAATTTGGTTTATTAGATGGTAAAGAGCGCGGGCTGTACGTCGCCCGCGGGTGGGGCGGGTGAGGGGGCGGGCGCGGCGCTTGCGCACATCGACGACACCGACACCGACGAGCCCGACCAGCCGCAACACTGTCAGTACACACTCTATATTCTTCCATGTCTCTCTGTTACATTTTCACGGCTAAATTTGCTCCTGAGTTTTAGTTGTCTATCAGCGGCGGTAGTTACTGAACATCAGGTAAACCATTTGCTCGTTTTGCCAATGTAAGAAAAGAAGAAGAAGATAATTTAATTTTAAACAATTTTTATTTTGAGATAGACGTGATCTTCGAGAAGGACTCGTTCTGTACTTTTACTATAAAATAGAAAAAAATATTGTATAATTCGATTATGACTTCTTGCCCGGCAAAACAAAAAATATTATTTTCTCCTGTCAATGTCTGTATTGGTATCTCATATTACTTTATCACAGCTTAAATTGGTCCAAATGTTTATGTATATGTTGTTTGGTTGGTGCGAAATGGAAAGGCCGGTGAATGGGACGTCCTCAATAGATGGACGACTTGGTCGAAGTGGTCGCATGTGCACATACAAGTTTGACTACGAATTATTGAGATTGATAATTTTTAATTTAGATTAAATAAATAGTTATACGTGTATGCAGAACTAAAAAAACGATAACATTAAAGTAAGTTCTGTAAATCTACGATTCCTTTTTTTAATCTTTGGGCGGGAATTTAAAAGAGAAAATCTATCACAATAATTTTAAAGGAGATTAATAGGTATCTTGTAAATAATCTAATAGTAAAAGGAGACAATAGGTATCTAATAAGTAATCATGCATGCTTGTTAGCGATAAATTGCGTTCTATTGTTTTTTAATAGAAAAAAGTATATTAAACAGTATTGCCAGTACATACGTGTCTACCGAAGTTTGTAGTAGCATCACAACCGTGAGGATCGTTCTCTATGACTACGTCAAGTAATAACATGTTTCAAATACCAAAATGCCTTTGAATGAAAACTTTTTTATGTTTTAAGTAGTAAGTGTATGTATGTCGGCGCTACTGGTTGTTTCATTCTAATTTAAAATTTTACCAGTGTTTAAAAATAGTAAACTTGTAAATTTTGAAAAATTTCCAACTTTGTAAATATGCACTACAATAACAAAAAAAAAATAGTTTTGTCGCTTACCGTCTAACAACCAGCGGTCTTCCGTTGGTTATTTTATAAAAAAAATAGTTTTATAAATTGAAAAAGAAATTATATATACGAAGTTATACTTTACATTTTTTGGCTGCCAGTAACCGACATTTATACTTGAGTAACCAAATGCAGTTTACTGCAGTATACTTGACGTTGTCATGAAGAATCAGGGCTCAGATCATAATACGTTGTAACATCGCACGCAGCGAGCGGAACTCAGTCTCGTAACGATGTGGAGTCGCCGGCTGTCGCCGAGGACTCTGATTATTTCACGCCCGAGGACACCAACACCACAATTCTGACCGTACCTAAGACGAACAAACTCTCAGTAAGTGACGCCATCTTGCATCAGTTGTCATCGTAGTCGTGTGACGTCATCATGCTTTGTTTGTGTGCGTGTTTAATTCGGTTTTGGTTTCGCATTTTTTTTTTTATTTCGCGTCGTGACTTAATTTGCACTTTCATTTATCATCTCGTATAATATAAATGTTGTCTATGGGGAGAGGGCCAGCACGTTGCAGTACAGTTGTCTAACGTAGTTACTGGTCCACGATGACAATCGTGTAACAGGGCTTGTTAAACGTAAACTTATGTCCATATTGTTGCATAAAGTGTAAGCTTACGACGTGGCAGCACGCTACGCTATGGAGCTGAATATTCACGCAAATGTAAGCACATAATTTACCGTGTGATTGACATTATGATTTATTACAGGAACCGACTAGCAATGGAGACTGTACCCCACAACGCTGGGCTCTTCCACACCACGTCACTTCTCTACCTGGTAACTTACTGTTTATTATTTTTTTAAGTTTGTCAAAATCTTAATTTCCTAAATGAGTAGTCCACGTAAGATGTAATTTACGTATCGCCTGTAATTCGTTTGTTGCAAAAAGACCATCACTTGATTCATTACTTATAAAGAATGTGTCAACAACATGCTACTTGTTTATGGCTGATGTATAACTGTAAGTTTGTCCAGGCACTCCTCTCAGCCAGTCCAGCGTGCGTTCGTCCGGCGACTCGTACAGCTCGTCGTCGTCGACCCGCCAGCTGTTAGCCCCCGTAGTCGCCTCCCCCCTCACCACCGACACTGCCTGCTAGCGTCCGGACGCGGGGGCGACCACTGGCCTCGCCCCCACCACCCACCACCCGCTGCAGCTGTGCAACGACGTCGCTTACGTTATACCACCCTATTAGCTATCAAATTCCAACAGGGTGTGTATGTGTGTGTGTCACAACTAAATTTAAATATGGTTACATTTGCAGTCTCTCATAAAGATTATGACTATGGTTATTCTTTATTTGAATTGTTTAAATTACCTGTATCCTATGTAATCTTATACTTATTTGTATCAATTATGGCATGTATAAAGTTACATTATGACGTCAACATCATGTCACATTTGAAGTGTATACTGCAAAATATATATTTACAAGGCAAGGTACTGCTGACAAAACTAATGACCTGCAAATCCTCAAATTCAGTTCCATTTTTATGGTGCATTCATGACTTACCAATAAATAATTTATGTGGCTATCTAGACATAAGGTGTAGTATAAATAATATGGACAACACCCGGTGAGAAGTAAACACTATTTCTTCAACAAATGTTTCCGTAATATTGTTTTTTTCTTAAGTTTATGACATTCCTTTGTACATTTTTCTAGTTGTATTTTAAGTAGTATTCCTTTTATACTACACTAAAATCGTATTTCGTTGTATTTTAGAAACCTGTAATTTATCAGGTTTGTGAATAACATACATACATAGTTGATTAATAACATAAATAGAGTAGATATATAGGGGCTGTAGGTATGTATATACAACATTTAATGTAAAGTGGTTACTCATCAGGAGAATCATATAATTCTTATTCTATTAGTTTTTTAGGGTTCCGTATCCAAAGGGTAAAACGGGACCCTATTACTGAGACTTCGCTATCCGTCTGTCATCAGGCTGTATCTCATGAACCGTGATAGTTGACAGTTGAAATGCATTTCTGTTGTCGCTTTAACAACAAATACTAAAAAACAGAATAAAATAAATATTTAAGGGAGCTCCCATACAACAAACGTGATTTTTTTATCGATATTGATAACGGCAACAGGTAAACGCTTGAAATATTCACAGAATATTCAGTTATATATTCACTTTAAAAATATATAATCCCACACAACAAACATGATTTTCGTGCGCGAGTCCGACTCGCACTTGGCCTGTTTTTTTAACATGACTTAAACTAGTCTAATCTGAAATCTTATGTTACACTAAAGTGCTCCTGGTGCTTAACTGCCTTTAAGAGTGGTATATTTATCGTCCTTTAGCTTTAGTGTTAAGTCTAGAGTTAAGTGAACAATATAGGATATGATTTTTACTTAAGATTTCTATATTCTGATTCTTTTGATGTTTTCTCTTCAGTAGTGTCGGAAAGTTGGACTACTAGCTAAAAGTGCAGTTTTAATGTTGCAAAATAGTCACTTTGATGTTTGTAGTATTAAATGGTCAATCAAATAAAAGATTACACACTTGACAACAATTGTGATTTCTTTGGCCTCTTTGTTGTTTAATTTTTTGCGCTAGTCACACAGGAATATTTTCAATACAGGAATTGTTTTAAAAAAAGGATATTTTGAAATAATTATCTTCATTAGTGTCTTAATACTAATATTTTTTTTAGATAGTGTGTAGTGTGTGCTAAAACCTGTCCCACAGCCTCTTCCCCATTTGTCTTATTTAGTGACCAAAGCACTGTCCATATATATTTTGGATAATGTTTTTAGTATAAGTAAATTTTTGAGTTTCATGGGTGGTTTGTTGGTAACCAGCTATGTTATATTTTATTAACGTTTTGACAACTCTTGCATTATACCTGTATTTGGTGGAAATGGGGATTTTACTAAATTTTTACAAAGTTCAGAAAGAAAACCCAATCTTGGGACAATGATCCATGACCTCTAGCTCAGCAGTAATGTTCACCAACTACTAGACTAAGAGGCAAGCCACCAAAAGCAGTAATGGTGGGTGGTATTCAAGATGAATTGCAGCTTATGCATTTATTTTAATCATTGAATTGTATTGTGAACAGTAAGCTTTTTTCTAGCAGGAACAGATAAGTTGTTCTACATGTAAGATAAATTGAATGTCTAATTTTATTAAATATTACACATTGTAAATGTTATCTTAGTATATAGATTGAATTAAGAACACTCCTGACTTCATCTATTGAATATCAAGGTGTAAATCTTGTACCTAGTTTTACTTTATGTATTTAAACATATTTTTCTTGTATCACTGTAAGATGTAAACATGTATTGTTTTCTTCAAATAAAATTTAAAAATGTTTCTTCTACCTTTCTTTTAGTGCAATCTACACAGGTATTATGTAATAAAAAGCAAGTATAAGCTTACACAAAATAATTTATTATGATTCTGCATGTTTTATAATACACTATTTTAAATCTAAAGCAGATAAATTTATATTGTAAATAATACTTAATTTATCTTTATTATTATTATCCCTTTATAAAATAGAAAAACGAATGACATCCAAATCTATACCTAAGTATCAGAGATTAAACAAATCCCAAATGTAACTAGTATTGCTTAGTATAAAATTATATTGATTTATCAATATATTTAATTGTTTTGTGTGAAAAATTATAGTCAGCTATATTTTTTAAATCAAATTTAGTATACATTAAAGAGAATTCTCAGCTTTGGTTTGGCAGATGTTTGAAATCCTGCAATTTTTCAGAAAGCCCTGCAGAGTTTGCTTCTGTAAACTTTTTTATAGCATGACGCCTTGCGGCATATGCCGACATTCTAATTAGTCTCGTTTGTCTTTGTTCTGCAGTTTCATTGGCCAGTCTCTTGGCAGCGTAAGCAGACATTCGAGATAGACGTTTGGCTCTTTGATCACTTGTTTCATGGGCTAACCGCTTAGCTGCATACTCTGACATACGTTTAAGCCTGGTTGCACGCTGTTCAGGGGTTTCGTTGGCTAGACGATGCGCAGCGTAAGCTGACATCTTAGCTAGCCGCGACGCTCTATTAGCCGGAGATTCGCACTTAGGTACACCAGATGACTTCCGACGTCTTCGCGGAGTTGCCTGTAACAGCGCGAGCGGATCTATTTCTTGTGTAATTGACATCGGCATTTCAGATTCACTTTCGTATGCACAACTTTCTTCTTGCTCTTTTTTAACACTCACAAGGGATATTTGTTGTTTCTCTGAATTTACGTCCGTGTCGCTTATTGGGTTATCCATTTCGCTGTAATCTAATTTTATGGTAGAGATCCATTTGTTATTTGCTTTCGCTATCACCATTTTCTTCCAGGAACAATCGGATGAATTTAAATCACCCATATTGATTGTTCAAGGATAGAGTTATCCACAGAACCATATTACTACGAATTTAAACGAAATATTAATTAACAGAGCATTCAATCACCAAATCACTTTAGAAACCGCTCAAAAGACATTAAAATACCGATATTTTTATATCCCAAACACGGAAATGCAAAGAAACGAAGTCGATCAGAATTTATAATATTCTACCTATTTCTACCACTTCTACCAGTGTTGTTAACTTTGAAATATTTGTATAGAAATTAAAGCCATATATTATAATTATGCCTTTGCTCTGGGTTTTGGATAAAGCTGGCTTTAAACTGTTTTAAAATCGGGAAAGTTTTAGCATAATTTAGAATACACCTAAACCCATTTCTTGCATTGTTGTTGTGATAATCTCTCACACCAACAATATTAGATCTTTGTTTATGTCTGTGATGTTAGTACAGTAATACAGTACTATCTCTATTGTACAGTTTTATAAGCTTTGGTTAAAAGTTTATCTTTATCAAATATTACATAAAAAGTTGTGACTTATTCACTGCGCTATTGGTATATACTCACATATCAACTCATATGATTGAGAAGTATTCATTATTATGCTAAGTAAGGTAAAATATATTACATGCATACGTATCTATATACATACGTTCACGCCTATATCCCCTAAGGGGTAGGCACAGGTGTGTTAAACACCCATAGTTTGCCAATTAGAATTTGATTTGCGTCACATAGTGCCCTATTGCCGACAACAGGGCACTATGTGACATACTGGCTGATAAAGAACAGTCCGATTCATTAATGGCCTTACGGTACGACACCCATTGGAAGAGGGTTCTATTCTACATTACCGAGAAACACACGGTTAAAATACATTTGTAAGTAACAACCATATGACTGCATCATATGACTATAAACTATCAAATTCACCAAAAAACAGTAACCGCGATATTGCTCCTATCTGGATTTTATCACATTTTTTTATAACTAAAAGACCTGGTTCCTCAAATATAACTTTATGAAGCAGCAATACTAAGTGTGTGAGTTGTCAAAAAGTTGGCATACAATCCATCTGTTTTATTTAGCAATTCTATTTTCATATCTTGAATTGAATCTAATAATTATAGGTACTCTTTACATACCACTATAAAAATAACAATTGTTTTTTTATTAATAATATAACAACAGAATTCATTTGTTTCATTATTTTGCACAATTAATTAAAGATAACAAGGCTCATCTGTAAAACGATTTTGTAGTTGTTAAATATTTATTTTTAATGGTAGTCTATAGTTCAGTTTTTTACGAGATTTATTATGAATTTTAGGAACCCGTAACCTCAAGACAGTGTTTGTGGTGTAAGAACGTGATGACATAATGGTGTAGCATTAACAATATTTTCACATCGAATTGTCAATAAATATGGATAGCATTCCCGAGACACCGGTGAAGTCAAGCCCCACTATGGAGCCCGAGGGTTTCCTACCTGAGAGTGAGACCGATTATTCTAGCATTAGAGGAAAGGTGAGTTACACATTCCTTATTGTTTACTAATATAATCTTCCCGCGTAAAATACGCCTTCTTACTCTCAACATAACGATTCTAGTGTGTTTTTACCCAAATAATATTTACACAGTATTGTCTTAGAGTCCCTACCTAATACAACTATGAATCACTATTCTGTGAGATATCTGAAAGTCTTTATGAATGTCGGCATGTAATTAAAGAAATATTGCACAATACTTTGTTTACTATTGTCACATTGAAACATATATAAAAATGGACTATTTACTGAAGTCTATTATCTGTTTTGTGGATATTAAAAATCTATACTACTAAAACATGTACTAGAAGTGACAGTAAAACTGAATTATTTCTTGTAATTAAATTTGTATCAGATATTGCATCATACTTAATCAATATTTATACTAAAGGATAGTATGTATAGGATAATATAGGATAATTGTTAATAGGATATATAGGATAATTGGTTTATATAGCACAGTCACACTGCAGTTAATGATTATTAATTTAATTTAATTTTATAATTCCTTTCCTTTTTTTGTACAACCCTTGAGAAATGCTTCAATAATAACATGTCTCTACGAGTTGTTATAGTTATAGAGGAATAAAAATATATATAATATATAAAAATAAAAAAATATTTGGTTTCATCATCCTAAATATAAATCCTACATAAATCATCATACTCAGTATTCTCAACTTGATCAAGGTGTATGTCGGAATTGAGTCTATTAAAACCACATCACAAATGGGATATTGTAACTGACTTGGTTTTAACCTAAGAAGAAAGCTTGTGGGAACCCTTGCAGACCTAGGCCGCTTAGCATATTATAGTGAAGAATAATTGTTTACTAGTTTCTCTTAAGGCTCAGATTTTTCAATAGAAATAACTGATAAAAATGCATTTTTATGTTGTTGTATTTTATATTATTACTATGATTACTATACCTCAGTGTTATATATTTAAGTTGCTCTTTAAAATAATGTATTTCTAGATGGTACTAGTGAGTCCTACAGCAGATGAGTATGAGCTGCTCCGCAAGCAACTTCTGGAGAGGATTGAAACTGGCAATGGAGAGATAATATATGATATTGGACAAGGAGAAGGTATATAACTTATTTGTAGTCAATAACTTGTACAACCAATCTAACCATAGTATACACTTACACACTTAGTTATATACAGTCATACAGTGCTGGGATAATAGTAATAGGCTTGCCTTCTATTACCCAAGTTGAACAAAATTTTTTTTTTTTTGGATTTTAAAGTGGGCATTTAAAACACCACTGACGATATGTATGTAATGATACTTAGATTACTTACTCTAAGGGTGGGCAAAAGTGTATG
This sequence comes from Tyria jacobaeae, assembly GCA_947561695.1. NCBI lineage: Eukaryota > Metazoa > Arthropoda > Insecta > Lepidoptera > Erebidae > Tyria > Tyria jacobaeae. Next base: position 20,542,983 of record OX387217.1, on the reverse strand, counting down.
AAACACCAACATGTTATAGGTGGCAAGCATAATGCTGTCAACCGGGCACTTTATGACTATATATATACTGCCTGACAAATAACAGTCCGATCCCTTAGTCGCCTTTTACGACACCACCGGGAACAGAGAGGTGGTGGCCCTTTTCTACTCTACTGTGAACCACACGCGCGTGCTAAGGCCGGCAACACACTTGTGACTCTCGAGTTGCCATGGTGTCCATGGGCAGCGGTAGTCACTTACCATCAGGTGACCCGTCTGTTCGTTTGCCCCCTATCCCATAAAAGCAAAAAAAAAAAGGGTTTGAATTAATTTATATATAATAATAAAAATCCCTACCAATAATATTATAAATGTGAATGTAAGTTTGTTTGTTAAGTGAAAGCTCACGCCGAAACTATTTAACTGATCATTGATCATTTATCATGAAACTTTGTACAAATATTCTAAAAGGTATTAAGAAGGATAAAGGATACTTTATATTTTTTTTTTTGTTTTTGCGGAGGGTAAAAAAAATATTTTGGCATTATTTAAGGGATTCAATGCGAGATATATAATATTTGAATGATTCATATATTGGTGCGAGCTGCAATCAGTGTTAACGATTATTTAATATTTCATAAGACGTTGCGTAAGTTGATAAAGTTGAAGAAATTATGAAATAGTTACAAATCTTATCTTATCGACCCATAACAATTTTCTTAAAACAACTTCGACAAAGTTCTATCTTAAAATGTACGTGCACACGAGCGGTGCAGTAGATAGATAAAATATAGGTATCTAGTTGTTTCATCATTGCCTTTTGGAGGTTCATCATTATGGTTAGCCTCTCTGATGATGGTCTATGGTACTTTTCTAATGCAGGCGGGAAAAATGACAATCACCTGTCACCCGTTGCATTATGCTAGAGGACGATAGAAAACAATATGTATTCATATAGCTAAACATACTGTCTGTATCTTTTATAATTAGTAATTCGGTTCGGTTATTTTATAATATACTCCAGTTTTAGTTTTATTACGTTTTTCTTTTCTTTAGGATTTTAATTTCAATTTAGGACACTGCTTGGCCCACCATACTTGTTACTTTTTACTTGGTACCCTTACGTTGGTCTTACTTACCCTGTTATTTCAATCTCGCCCCTGCACAGTGATTAGGAGGAGGTTGGGAAGCCTTATTTTATAAAACGCCTTCCAAAAATTAAAAAAAATAATTGTCTATGAGACTATAACATGAATTTATAGTCTATGAGACTATAACAGCTTTCCTGGCAGCATATCACCTGGACGACCACCTTACGCTTTCGATCCTTCAAACTTCAGACTGTCCTATCTTTCGTTTTATAAATAATACTTACTTAATAGTTTTTCTGCAAATAATTTTGGATTTAAATATTTTTAAGAATTTAACGGAATTACAGAACTTATGGCTAAACATAATGGTACCTGAAATATAAAATTGTGGTAGATGGTCGTGGTCTGACAGAGGACGAGTACAGCGCTTCCGTGGCGACCCTACAATCGCTCGTGAGCGGTGAGCGCATTTCCTGCGTCGAGCTCCGACGATGGGACTGCGGCACCGGCATCACCGGACAGTATCTACTACGTACGCAGCTAGACCATACTGATTTCATGGAGATCAGGTAAGGAAGTTACATGTTATCTGTAGGTGATAGGCGTAAAATTTGTGTACAGGTATAAAATACTGTTATGTAAGACATGGTTCTGGGTAGCAGGCCAAACAGTAGTGTGAAGTTTTTTATCATGAAAAAGAACAGAACAATTTGTTTTAATTGCTTGTAAAATGCCATTCCTTAGACCTTGTAACACCACTTTATAATACATTTTTAGGCACCAGTGGCAGGGCTCGACCTGACTCTCACAGAAAACTGCTAGTCAAACAGTGTTTGCGTTTTATTTCACTCAGTGAGTGAGGGTACCGGATTTCTAGCTCCGCCTCTCCCTCCTCTTTAGACTCTTTAGTTGCATGTGTCCATGGGCGCCGTAAAACGTAAGACGAGCAGACGGGTCACTGGCTGGTAAGTGATAATCACTCACCATCCAGTGACCCGTCTGCTCGTTTGTCCCTGTATGCCATTACAAAAATCGACCTTTCAACCATTTAATTGCTATGCGACTCCAGATTTGTAACTTTCGACAAGAGAAGAAGCTGTCTTTAAGAAATTATCTTAAATCTGACACTGAACAGTTTAGTGCAGAACATTAGCAACAATTTTTTTATACAGAGTGGCGGTGGTGGGCAATGTAGACGCTGGTAAGTCGACGCTCCTGGGTGTGCTGACTCACGGCGAGCTGGACAACGGGCGAGGATACGCGCGACAGCGGCTCTTCAGGCACAAGCACGAGATGGAGAGCGGACGCACCAGCTCCGTTGGCAATGATATCCTCGGCTTTGATAGTATGGGTGAGTGACGCCTTTACGAATATTAATATAAAAGTTATAATCTAAAGATACTTTCATGCATACTAATACAACAATTGAATTCATATTGAACTGCCTTTTGGTCTAGTGGTTACTGACCACCGGAGAACGTGGCTTCGATTCCCACACGGGACATAAATCCGGCGCCTCAATTGTGGTCAATTCGGTCCTCATACCGATTCGGGTCCATATAAAATATTTGGGCCTGATAATTGACGGTAGGTGGCGATTCGACGAGCACTTCCTACAGCTAGCTCCGAAGCTGGTCGGCACTGAGTCCGCCCTTGGGCGTCTCTTGCCCAATTTGGGTGTACACGGGGGTGGTCCGGTCAATGGCACTGTACGGTGCACGGGTGTGGGCGGAGGCTCTGTCCGCCCAGAATAGGGCACGTCTTTGGCGGCCTCAGAGGGTCTTGGCGGTCAGAGCCATACGCGGCTACCGCACCGTATCCACGGAAGCGGCGTGCGCGTTGGCCGTAACTCCCCCATGGGATTTGGAGGCGGAAGTGCTCGCCGAAGTGTATCGGCGGACGGCTGAGTTCCGAGCGGGTAGCGGCGGTCAACCCTTGCCCGAAGAGGTGCGCGAATGGCGCGAAGCCGCCCGCCGAGCCACGATGGCTCATTGGTCCTCTCGGCTGGAGGCTCCACGTGCTGGCTTTGCCACCGTGGAGGCGCTCCAGCCAATCATCGTCGAATGGGCAGGGCGGCAACACGGGGCTCTTTCCTTCAGACTGACGCAGGTTCTTTCCGAGCACGGCTGCTTCGGAAAGTACCTGCACTCGGTCGCTAGGAGGGAATTGAGTCCCGTCTGCCACCACCGCGACTGCGGTGAGGACTCGGCCCAGCATACGCTCGCCGAGTGCCCTGCGTGGGCGACGCAACGCCGGGCCCTCACTGCAGTCATCGGAGAGAATCTCTCGCTACCGGCCGTAGTACGCTCCATGGCCGGTAGCGAAAGAAGTTTTACCGCGGTCGCTACCTTCTCCGAGGATGTCATCTCGCAGAAGGAGGCGGCGCAGAGGGCCCGGGAGGACGATCTCCACTCGGACCCAATCCGTCGCCGGCGAATCGGGCGGCGGAGGCGCGCTTACCAGCGCCTCATGCCACCCTGAGTGTGGCCGCGGGTGGTCGGGACGGGTTTTCCCTTCCATCCGCCATATGGCCAGCCGCGAGGGGGTGAGGTCCGAGTGTGTCTGGACGTCGCCTTATTGATAGGTTACCCGCAGTTGGTGCCCGCATAGTGCGGGCAGGCGCTAAGAGGGGTCCGGATGACTTACTAAAGCCGTTTCCGGACCCCTCTTACTTCAGGCGCAGTACGGCACACCGTGTGGTTTTAGTCGGTCCGATTCCGACACACCGTTCCACCGCAAACCCCGGTGGGATGACGGCCCGAGGGGGTTTCCACACGTAAAAAAAAAACAAAAAGGTTGTCTTTTAAAAACAAATAGTACCCTATTTGTTTTTACCAGAATTTATTATATTTAGCCGTCTTGCAGTAAGAGAGGAAGCGACTGATAAGAAGGTTTTGAACGTTAATATAGAGATAAGATAAAATAGATTTTTAGATAAGATTATTCAGTTAATCAACTCAGGCTTATCTTTAATTAGTCGTGTATTTTGTTAAATTTTAAGTGACACACCCGGTTCACAACTGACTTTTTGTTTATTCATTTTAATGAGCACGTTTCTCGTAGTTTGATATTTGAGCCTTTATTGTTTCTCAATAAATACTCTATACAAAACAAATAGAACTTGTCAAATCAGACTTGTACTACCAGAGAACAAACAAGCCTTTAAACAAACAAAAAACTCTTTATATACATAGATAAGAGTTTAGGTACTAGTTAGTTAGTTAGAATCGAACCCACGATCTCCAGTTCAGCCATTTATAATATCAGTATAGATTTCAATTGCCTAAATACAGCGCCCGGCATGCTAACCCTTCCCAAAAATGCTGTAAGAGCGTGAAAAGTATTGATTGACTGATGTTAGCTACGTTGCCCACTTAATTTATGGAATGAAACGAGGAAATAAGTTATAATAAATACGAGGTTTGTTGTAGTGTCAAACAATACCACTAGACCAACAGGCGCGTCACTATTAACTATTGTTATACATACAGGTGCAAGCCTGCTTTAAGCTACGCAAACAAAATACCTGATACGTAGTAATAACGTACTATACAAACACACATAAACATATGTACATACGCTTGGGCCCCTGAGGGGTTAGGGCAAACCGTATTAACACATTTTGCCGTTTATAATTTAGTCGCAATTACATACATAAACAGCCTTATTCCATAAAAATAATAGTAGTAAGTCTTTATTGATATAAATAAATAACCTTTAACACTTTGCTTAAACACTAAAATTACATAAGTCTTATGGTAAAGGCAAATGAATTACAGGTTTTTATTATTATAAATGTATGTGTTTGTGTGTGAGTATTGGTGTGCATATTGATCGAAGTAGAAATTAAGTGTTTTCCATAGTGCTTAAAATCCTACACCACATTCTGTTAGAGTAGATTATACTACTTGCGGCTCTATGTTTAGAAGCTTTTAAGGTTATTTTACCTTACTCATTGTTTTATAGTAATTGAAGTTTGTTTTTATGTCTAGTGCAGTGGAGCATGCCCTCAGCCAGACTCTTGATTATTTTACAGATAAAATGATCAACAAAAAATAACAACTTGTAATCGTACGTTGACTTAAATATTAAAAAAAATAGTTTTAGAAGTTAACAAAATCAATAAGATTATAACAATTGGTGAATTACATATATTCCAAACAAACAAATCAAATATCTACTGTAAGATATAGGCGGTATGAATGTCGTGGTTCTCAGTCGAGTGGAACAGACATCCCATCTCCCGCTGCTTTTGTAAAAGGAGACTAGAAATCGAATTCTTATTTATCAGAAAGTATTATATACAGTACTGCACGGATGGCGTAAAAGTGGTCACTTCGCCACTACGCTGCCGCGCCGAATGTTTTGGGTTCGATCCCCGCACGGGACAACACTTTGTGTCATCCTCAAATTGTTGTTCTGAGTCTGGGTGTTCTTTGTGTCCGTTGTTTGAATGTTTGTAAGGTCCCCCGCGACACAGGAAATAATCCTAGTGCGGGAGTTGTCTTTCTTAAAAAAAAAAGTAGTCTGGCTTCTGCAACTTATGGTTGAGAAAAAGGGAGCGTTTGAGACATCTCTGCTTACCCTTTTGGGGATATACATACGTGTCAATGTCAAAAATCAATACATGACATATGTATGTTGTTAATAGGTTACCTTAATTTAAAAAAAAAAACATACATACGAAATATGTGCAATACAGAGCCATAAAGCTACAAAAGTCGTTCCTTTGTCTATAAATATTGGTTTAAAAAAAGTAATAAAATTATTAGTCTACTTTTAATAACAATATCTACAATTTAATAACCGCACTATAGATCTACTTTTGATAACAATAGGTGGTACGGTACCAAGAACTTACCTTATCGACGTGTATTTTAATAATATTATTTTTTACCTGACAGCGTAAGAAATAGTGATATCTTTTTCGAGTGTGCACATTACGCAGCCTTCACGGCTTTTAAGCTTTCGATGTCTATCGACTCAGTGAGATGATGACTCGTGGGGGTTTCCACACTATGTACTGGTATATACTAGTTAATTAAACAGAGCTTTTACTCTCTTAACGAGTTCCTAAGAAAATTCGCTATTAATTATGACACTTTGCTTATGTTTTTCATGTAGCTCCAACAGCTTAGTATTTGCACGTCTTTTAATGGAAAAATGTGTCATACATATACACGTATTGTTCATGTTTAATCTGACAGCCTTTTGTACCGAATTATATGCAAATAAATAACAAAATATCGTCCCGGGAGCATTGCAATAAAAATCACATTTAGTAACTGCGTTTCCTTGTTCGTAGACTTAATGCGTTGTTAATTCCTAATGCAATTTAAAAGAAAGAAATTACTTACATACATTTTGCTGTTAGAATTTGATCTACTTTTGAGGTACTTTAATAATGAAAGATGGGAAAATTGCGAGTATGTATATTGTATATGAAGGCAATGAAACGGATCTGGATGTGTAAGCAGTGGGAGTCGCATACCTGTAACTCGTACTGTCTGTGAACGGGAGGTCCGAGGAAGTCCAATCTTTTGAAACTTCGTAACCGTGTAGCCTAATTGTCTATATCTGTTTATTTAATTAAAATCGTTCAAATAGAAGATATGATAATTTCAATATTCACTTTTGCAAATCCGTGTTACGTCACTTTACATCACTCGCCGCTCTCACTGTAATGTTTCACTCATTCATTAATCATTACTAACGATCTTTCCCATGTTTCATTAAAAGTAACGTTTCCAATTTGTGGCATCAATATATAAAACCATTTTTGACCAAAAGTTCACGCAAGTCAGGAGCGTAAACGCGTTCTTAGCGACCGTTGTAAAGTGTAAATCACAGCAGCGGACATCGTAAGTCTTGCTAAAAAAATATAATATCTCTGAAAGTATATTACGTATCAAGAAATAGTTTTACACTAAATTTTCGTTTTTTAATTGTGTACTTTTAAGTGAAAATCTAAAATTTAAGATATTCTCCAATGTAGGCAACGTAGTTAACAAACCAGACCATGGCACCCTCGACTGGGTAAAGATATGCGAGAAGTCGTCAAAAGTGATCACGTTCATTGACCTGGCGGGCCACGAGCGGTACCTGAAGACCACTGTATTCGGCATGACGGGACACGCGCCTGACTTCGGCATGCTAATGGTAAGAAGCCTAACCTTCCTACTACCTTCTATTTTGGTGCCTTGAAGGTATACTTTTTTTATATTTTACTTAATTTAATGGTCATTTCATTTTGTTTGATCTTTTATACTCGGTGTTCATGTCAACCAACAAGAGATGTTATCGCTAGCTTAAGCTCTTTTTAGGGTTCCGTACCCAAGGGGTAAAACGGGACCCTATTACTGAGACTCCGTCTGTCTGTCACCAGGCTTTATCTCATTAACCGTGATAGTTAGACAGTTAAAACATTTTCACAGATGATGCATTTCTGTTGCCACTATGACAACAAATACTAAAAAACTGAATAAAATATTTTTTTAAGGAGGACCCCATACTCACGTCACTTATCATCAGGGGACCCGTCTGTTCGTCTGTCACCCTATTGTTTAAAAAAAAAAAACGTGATTTTTTTACCGTTTTTATAGATAATGGTGCTCGCGCACGAAGGAAACCCTTCCCTTCGTGCGCGAGTGCGACTCCCACTATAATAAATTGAATCGTCTTAGTGACATTTCGAGATGACGTTTATTTTTTTCGTTGTTTATTTTTTTTATATAGTTGCACTTGTAAATTAGATGATGGGACTTTGCTGGACACGTGACGCTATAGGATATATTTGATTAACATGATAGTGGTAGTCTTCCTAGGTCTCATTGGCTATAGAATGCACTTGTAGTGAGTCATGAGTGCCCAGTTTCGATTACTAGTGCAAACGATAAATATACTACCAATGTAATGGGCCGACGCGGCCGACACGGATTGGCCGCCTCTACCGGAGTATTACCACGGCCTCACAGAAACCGGTAGACAAACAGTGCTTGCATTGTATTGACGAGTGAGTGAGGTTATCGGAGGGTCAACTTCCTTTTCCCCTCCTCTAATACCCTCTCTCCAATCCCTCATCACCCTCAAAGGCGGACAGCGCATTTACTTACGAGTTAGAGGTGTCCATGGGCGGCGGTTGTCACTTGCCATCAGGTGACCCATCTGTTCGTCTGTCCCCCTACTTAATAACAATGTTTATTTAATGCCTTTTTGTTTCCTCGCCATAGTTATTCACACTACTTGTTCTACATAGTTATTCCAATAATTACAAACAGATTGGCGCCAACGCAGGCATAGTTGGTATGACGAAAGAGCACCTTGGTCTAGCGCTAGCCCTCTCCGTCCCCGTATTCGTAGTAGTGACCAAGATCGATATGTGCCCCCCCAACGTTCTGCAAGATAACCTGAAGCTACTCATCAGGATCCTTAAGTCCTCTGGCTGCAGGAAAGTGCCCGTCATGGTGAAGACGAAAGATGACGTCATTGTCAGCGCCACCAATTTTGTCTCACAGAGGTAAGTTGATGTACCTACACCATCTGTATTTCAATAGGATATGACGTTCGCTCTGATAGCGATGCTTTTGCAAAAGGCAAACGTGCAAAGACTTGTGGCACAGGTTTTATAAATGTAGTAAGCGACAACCGGGTTTCTTTTCATTCCCTCAAATTACGTGACTCACGCCTGTATTCCCGAAGGGGTAGACAGCTGTAGTTAACGCCACATTTTGTCGATTTTATCATTTTACGTAATGGTCTCTAGCCTAGCTCTAGTTTTTTTGCTGTCATCCGGGTACTTTTGGGAATCAGCGAGAATGTATGGAGTATATTGACAGGAAAGGGATTATAGACAGGGTAGGGATAATGGTTATTCTGATGGTTTGGGGAGTATAAGTAATAGCTCAAGCGAGTCAGGGTCGCATACCTATAACTCCAACTGGCTGATGCCGGGCAGTACGAGTCCTCTAACTGACACAGAAACAATTTGAATAGTTTAACACAAGTACAAATTGTACTAAATATAAGGTAAATTAGGTGGGTGATTGACTTCTCGCCGACCGCTCTTTAATCGATGTATAATCGATTGACCTTTTTTTCTTATTTTGGTAAATTTTCAGTTCCAAGATTAAAATTTTATTACTAGAATCAGAGTAAGTAATTAAAATCAAAATAATAACATTTATTGAGGTGTAATTGAAGTAGTCCTTTTACCTAACGGAGAACTTAGACGGGTCATTTGGTCTAGTACTTACTTATCTTGACTGTTCAGTCGTGGGTTCGATTCCCTTTTAGGACAAGAGTGTGATTAGCATGACTTTTATTCGGTGTTTGGCTATAATTTATTTATAATATGTCTGTATTTTCAAAAATATAATAACTGTAGTCTGGTTAACACACGCTCTGCTTAGTTTGTGATCAGACAGATGTCTGAAATAATTACTGTTTCATTAAAATAACAATTCTCACCCAATAGTACATACTCTATGCCTTGTTAATATTGATGGAACATGTTTTCAGGCTGTGTCCAATATTCCAAGTGTCGAACGTGAGCGGCGAGAACCTGGAACTGCTGACGATGTTCCTGAACCTGCTGAAGACTAGGATGCCGTCGCACGACGACAAGCCCGCAGAGTTCCAGATAGACGACACCTACTCTGTGCCTGTACGTTGTAAATATCTAACATCTTATATTTCTTGATGTATGTTTTTGTAATGTAAATGTGTTCATATGGTTGAGGTGAACAAAGGCTGGGACGTGCGTCATGCTCGTGAACGAGCGCCGTTGTTGGGGCTGATCTGTTCCCGACTGCTATTACTTAATACATTGTAGTAATGGGAACGTAAACATGTTCGTTTAATGTATTTAAATTCCGTAACTGTGTAGTCTAATAATGTAGTCGTTCAAATCGAGCTTAGATATTATGACATGAGCTTAGATATGTAAATGGAGTTTAGATAATATTATAGTCACAATTTTCAGTTTTTCAAATCCACGTGTGACGTCACTTTACAAAACTCGCCGCTCTCTCTGTAATGTTTCACTCATTCATTGTTAACGAATGTACTCTATGTTTAATCAGCATTTAGTTTCCAGTTTGTTGCATTAATATTTTAACACATTTTTGGCATAAAATTAATTAACGCCAGCCAGGATCGCGTGCGCGCTCTTAGCGACCGTTGTAAAGTGAGGTCAGAGCAGCGGACGTCGTACGCCGTACTCAGAGATAAAGAATATCTCCAAAAGTATATTACGTATCAAAATAATTGTTTTACACTACTTTTTTGCTTTTAAAGGAGTATAACTAATTTCAATTAAAAATATAAAATTGTTAAATATTCTTAGTTCGTCGAATGTTTATATTTCAGGAGAATGTTTTACATGTCGTCACAATTTATTAATTATAAGTTATGTAAGAAGAAATTTGTGAAAATATTTGAATAAGACTTGTCCTTGAAACAGCTTCACGACCTCATTTTGATTGAATTATTTTCCTGTACATATAATTGGCTTAATTGTATAATTCAGGTGTTTTCATATAGTGCTATCACGAAGCAAGAGTGATTTAATTAATATGGGATTTCGATAAAAACGTTTAAATTTCCTTATCTTCCGACCGCCACGTCGTGAAGTATGGTTTCATCTTTGTAGGATCAGTTCATAAAAAGGGTAGCAAGAAATTTAATAATTTACGTAATTAATAAAATGTGTAACGTTTCTATGGCAACCGGAAATTATAACCCTATTATTTTAGCGAATGAATTTGTTGTCATAATAGTATGCTGGAATTTTTATTTCAAATTGGATATACTATTTGGTAGATATGTAATACTCTGCCTAGTGAAACATACATATATGACGACCTCCTTATCGAAAAATTAAAAAAAGATTACCATGTGTGTTAGGGTGTGGGCACAGTGGTGTCGGGAACGACGCTTGCTGGCACGATCCGCCTCAACGACACGCTGCTGCTGGGCCCCGACCCGCTGGGCCGCTTCACGCCCATCACCGTCAAGAGCATCCACCGCAAGCGCATGCCAGTGCCCGAGGTTCGCGGCGGACAGACCGCTAGCTTCGCGCTCAAGAAGGTCAGATATTAATACTTTTTTCCCCTTAGGGTACTTATTTATTTATTTAACTAACAAAAAATACAGTTCACAAACGACACGTATTGCCAGTTCTAATGATTCTCATGCTTTCTTACTTAGAGGAGATCACAGCAGGCCAAGAAAATAAGTACAGACTGTTAAGAGACACTTAAATTACTGTTATTTATTAAGTACCTCTAACAGTATATGGCCTCATGGATTCTTAACTTGAAAACGCTCAACTATCCTTTGAGCAAACTTGAGTCGTAAATAAGTTCGCAAATGATTTGACATCGTTAGGACTGATAGTACAATGACTTTCCCGTTGTAAACTGGGTCACATCATCGCACTTGTAATATGGTTTGTTGAGTGATGTTTCTTTGTCACGCGTAACAGCCTATAGGTCATTTAAATTGCCTATTCAAACCGCATTGACATAGAGTTTAAGTCTCAGCAAAAACGTCAGCAAAGAAAAAAGTTTATAATGCTCGTTTTATTTTACTTGTCAATTAAAGAAAGCTCATTTTCTGTTTCTAATTCGAATTATTAACTATCACTTGCGATAAAGAAAACAATAAAGTTATATATATATGTACATGTCAAGCAAGCCATTATACTATTACTATATATATATATATATATAGTAATAGTATAATAACTTGCTTGACATGTACACAATGATACCTATTATATTTATATATTTTTTTTTATTTCTTTTTAATACTTTAAAACAATTTTTATTGTATATGGATAGAATCTGTTATTAAAATATATTAATATTAAGTACAAGTCAAAATTGTATATCCTGACAAAATGTTTACATATGTTTAGATAAAACGGTCTCAGATACGAAAGGGTATGGTGATGGTGTCTCCAGCGCTGAACCCGCAGGCGTGCTGGCAGTTTGAGGGGGAGATACTAGTGCTCCACCACCCCACCACTATATCATCCAGGTACCAGGCTATGGGTGAGTATTTGTTAATGAAAATGAAATAATTTATCAGAATAAAATCTTTTAGTGCCTAAATGTATTAAAGTTCTATTTTATATTTAAAAATGTATATAGTTCAATATGAGATTTTAATTCGCAACGTATGTATAGCCCTCTGAGTTACCATAGTTTCGAGTGGTTACTGACCTATTTTTTGTTATATATTCTATAACAAAAATATTTGTGTGTATTGAGTCAATATTTGTGAGACAACACTCAACAAAGTTAAGATTGTTTATTACGAATTTTAATATCGATAGTTATATATTTTACAAAACTCTACATAACTTAATACTTTGAAAATGGGTTGATGTTACATTGATAAGTTATTTTTATTCTTTTTATTAAATTTATTACGCCATTAATAAAATATTCTCGTTATACACACAAGTCATGTTGCTACTTAAATTGATGTTTCTCTCCTCCCTACACTAAGATTTCCAAAGGGGTTGTTGAATAACAAAAACACCGTCTGTTTTCTGATGTAATTTCTGCTTTACAGACCTAATTTATATAACAAAGTTCAAAGACCTTATACTAAATCAGTGGACACAATTTATATAACGCGATGTCCGCGCCATCTAGTACTTGACAGTGACATCAAAAGAAACATTATCAAATCAACACAGCTTATCAAATCCTGATTTTTAGTGTAATTTTTAAAAGAATCTTATTAGTTTTTTTAAGTAGGTGACTGTTATTATTATTTTATTTAATAGTATATAAGTCGGTAGTATAGCGGGTATAGTTAGATACGTTGTGTGTGGTCAGTGCACTGCGGCAGTATCCGGCAGACGGCGTCGATCCTGTCGATGTCGCGTTCGTGCCTGCGCACCGGCGACAAGGCGCTCGTGCGCTTCCGCTTCATCAAACACCCGGAGTACCTCAAGCGAGGCCAGAGGATGGTGAGACACGCATCTTTTATGTAGCTCTTGTCTACAACATGTTGATAATATCAACTAATTCTCCTTTCATAAAGAGTTAAGGGTGAAAAGTAGGTATGTATGATTGTATGTTTGTTACGCCCTAAGAGACTGAACTGATGAATTTTCACATGAAATAAGTCATTTAAATATATTATATTAATAATATGAATGATAAAGTATATTTCACATTTTTTATTTTAAGGTTTGACATTGCCTATGAAATTACACTGAACTGAACTTATCTGTATTAATACTCTTAAGGGATATAGGTTTAGAAGAAAGTGGACGCAGTTAAAATGTAAACATACAAATAACATAATAATACAAGCAATACTGAACTTGAAAGTCCTAATGAACTAGTATGATAAAAATAATAATTTCATTATAATTTATATAATTTATAATATTATAATATAATAGATATTAATTACAAACATGGGTTTATCGTTCAATTATAATATATTTGGTAAGTTCATTGTATGATTTATATTTAATTCATAATGCATGCATAACATCACATCATATACATTTAACTGTAAAATGTTCCACAGGTGTTCCGTGAGGGTCGTACGAAAGCCGTGGGCAACGTGCTGCGACCCGAGCCGACCGCACTGAAGCCCCTGCAGCGCAACACCAACAACTCGCGACACGACCGACGCAACAACTCGCAACAACAGCCCGGACAGGCCAACGACACGCAACATGCGCACCTCGTATGTTTAAAACGCAGGCGGAGACACGGACAATGACTCTTTGTTTTATGTTCGTGACGGCGATAATTGCTTGATTAGTGTACAAAAATAATACATATTTCAATTACGCCAATCCTAGGTATTAACGAATTGGCAAGAGAGGAAGTCATTAAAATTTACCTTAGAACAATTTGATCACCATAAGAAAATATTTGTAATACGTACATTGACGACCACGGTTTATTGGTACAGGGGATTGAGCGAGAGGTATTGCTGAGAAATCCAAACTTTAAAACAAGATTTGTTAACGCCTTTGACTTGCAAAAAGGTTATTGTCCGTTTTACCGCCAACAATCGAAACGAACTATTGGAACGTATACATTCTGAGTGTGCAATCCTTTACTTTAAGTCTAATGTTTATGAATTCTTACTTTTAGTTTACTTATTATATTATAAGTTCGAAAGATTTATTCAGAATACCGTTTTCATTGCAGCAAGAAAGTGACGTAACCGCAGTAGACTCTCCATTCGAGGTGCAGTCAGACAAGCGCGGAGCCGCGGCGGGCGGGGGAGGGGGGCCCGCGCCCGGAGGCGGAGGGGGTGGAGGGGGACGTCGGCCGCGCAAGCGACACGACAAGCCGCCCGACCAGACATCACTCGCCGCCGCCAACTAAATCCACAACCACAACCCAACATCAGATACTATTGACGATAGTCGTCTGTGTAAGACAACAACAGACAGATAAGGAAAACTCACATGCAATGTGCACACGTTCAGAGTACAATCCTTTAAAGGCAGGGTGTAAAAATCACATTATCACATCAGTGAAGCTCATTCTTATACATGATGACATCCCCTTAGTTAAAAACACAGTAACAGTACAATGCAAAAATCTTTTTGTCCAACAAAATTATATCTATTGTTTGTTTTGCTGTTTGATATAGTACAGTTAGCTTGTGATTTCTTTGATTAAAATTATTTTTGACTTGATTTTTTAAATGTGACTAGTTCCCGCGTTGCTCTCTTCGGGACTGTCAAGTTTGTGATAGTTTATATTATGGTGCACAATACAGAAAAAATAGACCTAACAGTGGCCGGATAGACTGCATAACACATTTTGAGTTACTGAAGGTGGTAAAAGTCATGTGTACAGGGTTCACAAAGGGGGTAGCAGGATAACAATGGTTCAGCGGCCCCCACCGACACATATTTTTGAATAAAACGCGAATTAAAAATTTGTTATGGTTTTCGGACAATGAACAAGTGTCTTTGTTACAGTGCGTTCACGCTTCAAAAAAAAATGTGGCGTTCGCTAGAATCGACAAAATCGAGCCAAGTTGGTCTCATTCGAGCACCAAAAATAAGCATGAAACTAAACCTAAATCCCATAGGCTTATATCTACAACATAACGAATTTTTCGAAATTTTTTTTTTCGACCCACCATGATTTTCGGGTCGGTTGTAGCAAATCCGGTGGGGGCCGCTGGACCATTGTTATCCTGCTACCCCCTTTGTTTTGCTGAATTATGTTACAAACACTGAGCGCTAGGGGCTAAATGTTTCTAAAAATCTATATTCATCTACTACAGAGTAAGTTTCGAATGTATTAATTACATTGTTCTTTGTACCTAAAAATTAGATTTTATACATATACTCCTGTAAATATTTTTCTTAATAGGTGTAAGAATTTATTTTTGTAATATTTTAAGATTCCCTAGCGCAACTGTTGCATCTAAATCTACAACCACCAAATGAAGGTACCAGGATTAGGTCATAATGTCATCTAATAGTCATAATGTATTAGATATTCCTTATTACCATAATGTAAGTAGTGTTTCTTGTTTAATACATACTTTGAAAGTTAGGTATTTAAAAAGAATAATACTTTTTTCTATATTCCAAATACATAGTAATGTATTTATAATTTACAATTTCGTCTCCATTAAATTCTATTGACTAGCATTTGACAACACTGACCTTTTGAGACACCTAGAGAGCCGTACATACCTGGAGATTGAAATGATTACAACTGAAATTTACGAGTATTTTTATTTTGTTTATCTAAAAATATTAAATTATTTTATTGCAAATTTTCTTTTGTTAACAAAATTGTTTATTATAATGTTGACTCAATAATTATTGGACAATTGTATTCAGTAAATGTTTATTATAGATCACATATGTCTACCTTGTTAGGTGAAAACAGAGGCTTGAATCTATTCCAACTTCATAGTTGGCATCATTACAAATTTTGCACTAAGCAACAATATAGTGTTAGTGTGGCTAGCCGCTCTACTCCATATCATAAGGCAGTATTTTATTACTTCACAGTACCATTATCATGTGATTTTTGTAGTTTAAGTAAATGGATATTTTTATGGTTTATTCAGAGTGAATGAAAATAAAATTAGCTGACATAAATTTCATAGTATTATTTAATGTTTAAAATAATGGTTTACTAAACATAGATATTACTATTTATTTACACAAATCACTTCTTGATTTGTTTTTTTGCATCTTGAATACCTTCCTTTATATTTGCACTAAACCTTTTAAGGAATGACATCAGGATGCCTAGTTGCTGTGGATCCATTTTTTCCACTTTTTCTTTCCCTCTGTAAAAGACTGACACTGCTAACTGAGCAGCACGCCTCACAGGATATGAATCTGCTAGTTTTTGCACCAGATGTTCATTATTGGCTAAGTATCTAAATAAGGTCCGCAGAGGCATTGTATTTCTTACACTTCACTTGAATGAAGTTTCAAAAGAGCACATATTCCGGTATTTCTGCAAGAGTTCCCTCTTTAGCCTTAACTGTGTTCTCAGTATTTCAAACTGCTTCAATTGGTCCTGCTTATTGTGATCAATGCCAGGTAATCTTTTGATCTGAAAAGGATATAAGCCACTCCTTGAGATTCAAGAAAGATAGATGATAATTCATAATCCCTTTAAATATCAAGCTATTATTTCTATTCTTCTTCAGTTTTACCAATTTACATTTAATTCTAAGACCTTAAAGCTATAAATGCATATTGCATTTATCTGTTTTCACATTTTAAATACATCTAGTATAGGTATACTACCTCCTTATGGAAGTAAAAGCTTAGTAAACAAATAATGGCAGCATTACAGGTCAATGACTACACTACCTATATTAAAATAGTAATAATATACATAGTTGAAACCACCTTATCTGAAATGTTTCAAAATTCTTATGTCAAAGTATCATGGTTATCTAACATAGTAGATAACAACATTATGCATGCGGTAATATGCTAATAAAATATTACCTGTGCTCGTGCGATTTCGAATTTCTTTTGTAATTCGAGGACTCTTTGGCTGCAGTCTTGAGATTCTCTTGCCTTAGCAGAGTTATCATGAAAGTCTCTCTCTACACTAAACAATAACAAAGAAAAATGAATACGACACAAACATTAGATGATTTAGAGAACACATCTAAAAATAAAGCACTACATGTGATACCTTCTTATTATTTCGTAAACGATTGGTAAAAAGTCTACATCTACGTCCTGCACGGTTATGGGACTAAAACTGTTTTGTTCAGAATGATCTGTATTATTTTCCATCATAAGAGTAACATAAACTGGACGAATATGAAAAATTTAACTTGCCTAATTTAAAATTATGTAATTTAGTTACTATAAAACTATAAAATTATCGGTGCTAGCTGCAATACTCCAATTTTTTAACACCGGTGTTGCAATATATATTTGTTTATGCAAATGCAAGGTCATAGACAAATAGGAATATACAAACACTGGATGTGATAATAAGAAGCCTTTTCTTTTTAACAATATAGATTTTTTACATTATTAGTTTTTTTTTTCTTATTTGTACATAAGAGTGGTTCGTTATTTTACCATTTATAATCAAATCTTCATGTATTCTTACAAAATTTGTTCTAATAATCTCCTACCTCCTATTGATGTTGCACTCTAGAATAGTACTTTGTTAACCCCACGGGCAAAGATATTAGAGTACTGTTGACGTTAAACATAATTTTTCTTGACTTATAAAACAGAGAGAAAAATAAAATAATTTTAAATCTACCAGAATCTTAATTAATATTTGAAAATCATAATTTATAGTGTGCCAAACGGGAAATCAGAACCATCTTGACACTGATTCTTATTTTATATGTTAGTATTTTGTATTTTTGTAGTGGTAGAGTCATGTATATGACTGATGGGCTGATGGCCCCGAATGGGCTGGTTCGACCGACTGCCCCAAAAAAAAGTTTCCGAAGACCCAACATCTCTCCTCTTTCCCTTTCCTCATTACCACTGGCCTCTTTTCCTTCCCCGTAGCTAACCATCCCTCATCACCTTTAAAGGTGGGCAGAGCACTAAAGACTCTTGAGTTACAGGTGTCCGATGGTTGTTACTTACTGTTAGGTGACCCGTCTGTCCAACCCCCATAAATTTTATAAAAGAAAAGCCATCCTCATGGGGACCTATTAAATTTCATAATGTTTTCTTCTTAGTTTTAGTTAAGTGTAAATATTTAATATTTAGTTTTATCTTTGATATTATTATTTTATTGTCTGAAACATTTTAATTTAACATAAGTAATGTATTTATATATATAAAAAAATCTTTAAAAATAGTTATAAAGGTGGCAATTGAAATGTATTGAAAAAGGTGGCATCACTGACTTTGACATGTTGTCTGTTTGACATAATTATTATCTTTCTCTTTGATTACCCGGACTATAAGTGTTCTGTGCCTATGCTATGTAGTGAATTCAATACTTAAGAATTACTTATATTTTTACTAAAATGGATGAAGTTGCTAAATTAGAACATCTTTCCTTGGTGTCCAAAGTTTGCACTGAATTGGATAACCATTTGGGACTAAATGACAAAGATTTAGGTAAGACCAATGGTGGCAGTATGTCTTTCTTTCTTTTATTATTTTTGCAGTGCGTATTTTAATATAACTTATTAACTTAGTTAGCTTGTTATTATAAAACATATTTTATAGGCTTTATACTCTTTTTATTTCTGGGAAAATAAAAATTAGTAATAGTATACAATAGCAAATATGAAGCCAAACTGATTTAAATCTATTTTACTAACTTTCTCCTTTATTTTCTTGTTTTAGCTGAATTCATCATTGATATAGCAGACAAAAATCCGACGTTTGAGAGTTTTAAAAGAGCTCTAGTCGAAAATGGCGCAGAGTTTTCTGATTCTTTTATGACAAACTTGTTACGTATCATACAACATATGAAGCCTGTTAACAGTGCTGCTGAAACAGATGATGCAAGAAATGAGTCCCAAAACCCATTAGCAAATAAGTTCCCAGGGCTAGCAATACCTAATAAAAAACCTCCTGTATTCTCTTCCGATGAGGAAAGTGAGAGTGAAGAGGAATCAAAGAAAAATGTAAGACTGACATCAAAAGAAATCTTTAAAAATGAATCTAAAATTAAAACTAATGATGAAGTGGTTGATCAGGCTATGGCTGAATTGGAAGCACTGGCACCTAGCTCTAGCACTATTTTAAAGAATGAACAAGGAAAAAAAGGAATTGATTATAATGTGGAAGTCAAAAAACGTGAAAGAAGTCGTAGCAGGGATGCAAAAGATAATGTTAGAAAAAGGGAACATTCCCGGGATAGAAAGAGGCGGAGCAAAAGTAAAGAATGTAAGAGTCGTAATAAAGATCGCAGGAGTAAAAGTCGTGACCGGAGGAGTAGGAGTTGTGATCTAAGAAGTAGAAGTAGAGATCGCCGAAGTAAAAGTAGAAATAGAGACTATGATAGGGACAGACATAGGGGTGAAAAATATAAAGGAAAGGAGGACAAAGATAGAGATAGAGGAGGGAGAGATAGAGGAGACAGGGAAAGGGATAGAGAGAGGAAACGTAGATCTAGAAGTCGTCACAGGTCAAGAGATAGAGACAGGCATAGGAGGTCTAGATCTAGAGACAAAAGATCCCCGTCTAGAGAAAGGGAAAAAGAAAGTAGATATGGTGATTATGGCAAGAGGTCTAGGAAGAAGAGTCCAGAGGTTGATATGAGTGATGACCCTGAGCCTGGCAAGGTTAGTAAAAATCATTTTCTTGTTACATTTTATAATTCACTTTTAAACATTAGTCACTTATAGTAACAGCTTAAGATTATTCAGCAATCTTCTACAAAGCCAGTGTAATTATTGGTATCATAATTTGCAATAGGTTAGACTACTAATATATGCTCATGTTGTATTCCTGTCAAAGGTAGGCAGGGTAAAGAAAACAATGTGCCATGATCCTGACCTTTCTCAATCTATCAATTAACAGACTATGCACAATAGGTGACATGTTATTGTTTCTTTTCTAAGTCACTCCAGAAGACAGGGAGAAACACTTCTATCAGTGTTGTAAGTAATTACAGTAGACCAGCGGAATTCGGCCTTTGGCTACTTGGCACTTCTTGTAATCCAACATACTTATGATATAGTTTAATCTATAGAAATATGTCAATTCATTTTTAAATACATGCAGTTTTATTCACTTTTCTGTAAGCTAATTAATGGTGATATTCTTATTGTTATGATTATTATTTAGTTTATAATAAACTCCATGCATAAAAATTGTAATGCTTAAATCACTAAATTCTGACCTCAGAATAGAATATAGATTTAATTTCTACTACTATGTTAATAACCAACTTCAATAAAGAAGTAGTTTTTCAATTCAACTGTTTTTTTTTTGTATCGGGTCGTTTTCCAAATTTTTCTTTTTTAAAATCGGAATGGTATACTCCCGAGGTGGTCCCATTGTCAACATGTCAGGATCTAAAGAAGGCATCCTAGGTTAATTATGAATAAATTTTTAAATCATACACTTTCTGGATTTCAAGTAGTTATTGCTCAAAGGAATTGGAAAGATGTCTGTTATTTATTGAGTTCATGTTTAATTTATCTAATTACAAACTAATCTTTTCAAAAACTCCTTGTTGAATATAAATGTCAGTTATTGTTAATGTCAATGTTAACCCTTTTCCTTGATGATTTATCACACCTAATGTATTGTGTGCTTTGCATGTTATAAATTATTCTTATGCTTTTATATTGTTGGTAAAATTTTCATGGTATGTTATCTACCATGAAAATTCAACCAACAATATAAATATGTTAACAGTTGATATATATGATCATAATAGGCTGATTTTGCTACAATCATTGATATTTAAACATTTTGGCTTGACTAATTCTAATGTTGTAACTCTGTTACAGATCTACAATGGAAGAGTTGCAAACATAGTGCCATTTGGTTGTTTTGTACAAATCGAGGGAGTGCGGAAGAAGTGGGAGGGCCTGGTACACATCTCACAATTGAGGTCTGAGGGCAGAGTGACTAATGTCTCAGATGTAGTCAATAGAGGTGACAAAGTCAAGGTAAGAAGTCAGTTTCAATCAATCAGTAGATTGTTGTCATGCCTATTGGTCTAGTGGTTTTGGTTTTGATTCCCACATGGAACAAAAGTTTGTGTGATCCACAAATAGTTGTTCCAAATCTGTGAGTTCATTGTGTCCCTTGATTTAATGTTTGCACAACCCTCCCGACACAGGAATTATGCCTAATGGGGGAGTTGTCATATAAAAGAAAATGTGCGCCATATTTTTAACTATTACTGATCTTTAAAGTTCATTTTACAATTTTAGTAATGTCAAAATGAGAAAAAAAGAAAACTAATAGATTGATAAAATTAAGTAATGTCAGTTTTTTTTGATATAATATTGGCCCCCCAAGGACCAGACGGGTCATCTGATTTTAAGTGACTAAATAGTTACAATTAAAACGTCAGAGTAATGAAATCTTTATATATATAATTCTACTGTATGTGTGTATGTTCGGAACTCCTCCTAAACGGCTGGACCGATTTGAATATATTTTTTTGTATGCGTTTGGGTGGCGCCTTTGATGGTTTAGATTCATAAACCAGCCCTTCAGATGGCACTACAGTCGGTATCTAGGGTATTTATCTATACTGCAACTTCAGTACGTCTGTCGGGTGTGCAAGTATATATATAAATGTCTTTCTTTAATTCTGTCAGTAGGCAATCTGTCATCACCCTACTGGTACCAGCAGAGTTATGTCAACTCGAACCGACTAAAACCACACGGTGTTCCGTCACATAGTTTTATTGTTGGGATATAGTTGGGACATAGCAAAGGAAATCCCTGTGCATTCCTAAGGTAACCTAGACAATGGAAGAATAACATAATAATATGATCTAGGCTTTAATAGAATGACTATAATTATTATGACAAGGATTATCAATATTTAAAGTTTAAGATATATGTATGTACCTATAAACAGGTAAACAGTGGTAGAGCCATGCTTAGGCACGAATGGGCCGACTCGAACGGTGCTATACCACGGCATCACAGAAAACCAGTTGTGAAGTAACACTTGCGTTGCATTTCCCGAGGCCCAACTCCCCCTCTCCTCTCTCCTCTTTCCCATCTCCTCATCCTAACTCTCTTCTTTTGCCCTCCCCGCATCCCCCTAACCCTCATCACCCTCTAAGGCGGGCAGCGCATTAAAACTCTTAAGTTGCAGGTGTTCATGGATGGCGGTTGTCACTTACCATTTGGTGACCCATATGTTCCTCTGTCCCCCTATAAAATAAAAAAAAATACTTGCAAATATATTTCTATAAATTTTATTTACAGTTTAATTAAAAAAAATAAATTTGATTTCCAGGTAAAGGTACTATCAGTGACAGGTCAGAAAGTATCACTCACAATGAAAGATGTGTGTCAAGAGACTGGCAAAGACTTGAATCCAACTTCACATGCACATTTGGAGGTAATACTTGCTTGATAGAACATATTTATTTATTTAATAATTTGAAAATGTCACAAAATTTTAATGCAGTATTTTATAGGTACTGAAAAGTAAAAGAATTTTCAGGATATATGTTTATTAATTCATTCTTACTTGCCAGTAAACCTACATGTTTTGTGACTGTACCTTTATACATGAATACACTTATTAAAATCTGTCATTGTTTAAGGCCGAACGCGAAGGTCGTAACCCAGATCGTCCACCGCCGAATGCCACAGTACTAGCTGGCCTGCAAGGTGGACTGGATCCTGACGAGGACTCTAGCCGCAAGAGGGTCACCAGGATATCGAGTCCTGAAAGATGGGAGATCAAACAGGTATGATGAAGTTTTTGGTAATTCTTATCACACAATGCAAATTACAAAGCAAGATAAATTCTAAATTCCAGTTTAGGTAGCAGTCTCTTTAAATTAAACGTGAAGCAATTGAGTTATTTTAAAATAGAATTTCGGTTTTCATTTGTCTTTGTCTTCATTTATGATGTCTATGTGTGCAGTGCATTTTATCTAGATCCTTTTTTAAGTTTGAAAGCTGGTCATATTGCAGTTGCCGCAAATCTTGTTCTCTTGGTTATTTATAGTTTTCATCACTTTCCTCGCTATTAACCTGTATTTGAATGGTTATTCCTCGGCTGTTTTAGATCTTAATGTGTTCTGATATTAAATATAGCATTTTTTAATAAGCGTAATGAGTGTTAAAATAATGTTATTTATAAAATAGAGATTTACAAATATTTGCAAACTAAGCTATGAATAAATGTGCACTCGCAGCGTTATCCACAGAACAGTAAAGTGAACATTAAAAAGAAAAAATAATCTGAACAACTAGAAAAAATAGTAAAAATAAAAGTAGTAAAAATAGTCGCTATATGAAGCAAATATTGCTACTATTTTATCTACTTAATATATTGAGCTAATATACATCTAAATGCATTAGCACACATGGCAAATATATCTAAGTCTGAAATGATCATTAAACTGGTTTTAATGAATTTTCTCAAATGGACTTGGTGGAACAAACAGACTGTGAAACTATATCATGCTAATAATATTTAAATAATATAAAATATACATTTTGAATAAAAATATTAATTATTTTTCAGATGATATCCTCAGGCGTAATAGACAAGAGTGAACTACCAGACTTTGATGAAGAGACAGGACTCTTGCCAAAGGACGAAGATGGTGAGGCTGATATCGAAATAGAGTTAGTGGAAGAAGAACCGCCGTTCCTCCAAGGCCACGGTCGCGCTTTACACGATCTGTCGCCTGTCAGAATAGTTAAGAACCCTGATGGATCGCTGGCACAAGCAGCTATGATGCAATCAGCCTTGGCCAAGGAAAGGAGAGAGCAGAAAATGATTCAAAGGGAACAAGAAATAGAAAGTTTACCCATGGGTCTAAATAAAAACTGGATAGATCCTCTCCCAGAAAGTGATGGAAGGGCCCTGGCTGCCAATATGAGAGGGACAGGGATAACTCCTCAAGATCTTCCTGAGTGGAAGAAACACGTGATTGGTGGGAAGAAGTCTTCATTTGGCAAGAAGACCAACTTATCGCTTTTGGAGCAAAGGCAATCGCTGCCTATTTACAAGTTGAGGGATGAACTGACCAAGGTATGATTTATTTTTTATATATATTTCTCTCAAAGTACAATTATTGTCCAATTTACAGACAGATCTCAACCCCCGCCGTAGAAGGCAAATATATTAATTTCACTTATAATTTATGAACGTTACAGGCTGTGGCTGACAATCAAATCCTAATCGTGATTGGAGAGACAGGGTCGGGTAAAACAACCCAGATCACCCAGTACCTCGCGGAGTGTGGTCTGACGGCGCGCGGCAAGATCGCCTGCACGCAACCACGTAGGGTGGCCGCCATGTCTGTCGCCAAGAGAGTGGCTGAGGAGTTCGGCTGCAGGCTCGGACAAGAGGTTGGCTACACCATTCGGTTTGAGGATTGCACCAGCCCTGAGACTGTCATCAAGTAAGTAAAAGATTAAACAAGAAATAACTATCATTATCTGTTATAATATGATAATGGTAGCGATTCTATTGTTACAAAACTCACTAAACTAGACTTATAAAGAATAAAAAAATATTTAGTGCTGCAAATTGACGTTTACTGTTACAAAAACGAAAGATTAAAATTATTTTAGTTTGTTAACAAAGTTGGTTAAGGTACTCAACTTTGTCAAGTTCTATGTAAAAACAAAATAGCATAACTATGCATATTTTCTTAACCTAAATGGATTTAGAGAAAGTTTAGTTTAGTGAGGTGTGCGGCAGAATCAGCACCAATGTTTACGCTTAAATGGAAGATAATATGTTGATCAATAAATTGCACAAGGGTTGCTGTGATACTGGTGTATCACAGCAACCCTTGTGCAATGTGTGGTGTGGGAACAGACTGATAAGAAATCTTAAAAGCTTTTTGTTATTCTGTTCCGAATAGTTATTTATTAAATTCCGACATTAGCCGAGAGAATATTGCAGGAGGAATCGTAAACATTTCAATTGTCTACTATAGCTTTAAAACTATGAGGTTGGCAGATCATCAGTTCTTGACTAATATATTTTTATTAACATCCATTTCCTTCCTTCAGGTACATGACAGACGGTATGTTACTCCGCGAGTGTCTCATGGATCTCGATCTCAAGACATACTCCGTCATCATGTTGGACGAGGCTCACGAGCGAACCATACACACAGACGTTCTATTCGGCCTTCTCAAACAAGCCGTACAAAAGCGTCCCGAGCTTAAGCTTATAGTCACATCGGCTACGCTTGACGCTGTCAAATTCTCCCAATACTTCTTCGAAGCTCCAATCTTCACTATACCAGGAAGAACTTTTCCTGTAGAAGTATTATACACAAAAGAACCCGAAACAGACTACCTGGATGCTTCCTTAATAACGGTGATGCAAATTCACTTAAGAGAGCCCCCGGGAGATATACTGTTGTTCCTTACTGGTCAGGAAGAAATTGATACAGCTTGCGAGATTTTGTATGAAAGGATGAAGTCCTTGGGGCCTGATGTCCCGGAATTGATAATTCTGCCTGTATACTCCGCCCTGCCGTCTGAAATGCAGACGCGTATATTCGAGCCGGCTCCCCCTGGCTCCAGGAAAGTAGTCATCGCTACAAATATTGCTGAAACGTCCCTCACTATAGATGGCATATATTACGTTGTGGATCCAGGGTTTGTGAAACAGAAAGTTTATAATTCGAAGACTGGAATGGACTCCTTGGTTGTTACGCCTATTTCACAGGTTAGTTTTACAATTTTTTATAAGATTTATTTTTGGTATAATCGGATTTCTTAAAAGCAGTTTTATTTATCTATAGTGAATATAAATAAAAAAAGAAATGATAAGCCTGTTCTATGTTGCTGTATATTCTCATTAGTTCTTAACGGTGCATTTAAGATTAATTACTTACGTTATATACAAATGCAATAGTGTGGTTTAATACCATATTTTTATCTGCCGTTATTATCCGACTGGACTAGAAAGATTGGATTGGATTAGAAAGGTTAGATTTTTTAAATGTACAGAGGGTGTCTCATAAGTAATGTCGGGTTTCATAACTAAAAATTTACTACGCCTCATTTTATACATGTCGCAACTTTTTAAGATATTCTCTAGTCCTGTGGAGAATGCAATTGATTCACTTTAATTTAATCGTACTGTCTTTGTTTATTGACGTCGTAGGTCGTTTTAATACTAAAAAGTATGGAGTGTGATAAATATGAAATTCGTGTACTGTTAAGACATTATTGGAAACAAAAGTTCAAAGCAGCCGCGACAGCAAGGAAAATATGTGAAATTGAATGGGAAGACATGGTTAATGAGCGAACGGCACAGCGTTCTTTTAATCGTTTTAACAGTGGAGATTTGACACTTGAAGATCGATCGCGTTCTGGTCGTCCACCTGTGTGGGATGTTGAGGCTACAAAGGAAGCAGTAGAAAACCAACCCAGTACCAGCACTCGTCGATTATCGGACTCGTTGGGACCTTCTAAAGACACTATACATCGCCACTTAAAATCATTAGGTAAGACTTATAAAAATTGTCGTATAGTGCCCCATGAATTAGACGAGATTCAGGCGAAACATCGAGTAGAGGTGTGTAAACAGCTCCTTGCTCTGCCGAAAGGTGTTCGTTTTATTAAACGCATTGTTACTTGCGACGAAAAATGGATTTATCTAAACAACCCAGACATGTCAAAACAGTGGTTAGTTATCTTAAGACAATTTCCTGAACCTGTCGTGAAAAGAGGTCGTTTCGAGTCGAAAGTCTTGTTATGTGTCTGGTGGAATTATGAAGGTTTAGTGTACTTTGAGATAGTTCCGGATGGTCGAACTATTAATGCTGAGTTATATTGTGGACAGCTGACCCGAATGTATGAGGTTTTATCACAAAAATATCCAGGCTTAGTCAATCGAAAACGAGTGCTCTTACAACAGGATAATGCTAGACCGCATACGGCGAAAGTTACACGGGATAAGATTAAAGAACTTGATGGAATTGAACTCCTACCACATCCAGCATTTAGTCCAGACCTTGCACCATCTGATTACTATTTATTCAGATCCATGGCGAAGTTCCTGCGTGGAAAAAAATCGAGTCAAGAGAAGATGTTGAAAATGCAGTGCAGCAATTATTTGCATCTAAGCCCAAGGAATGTTTTTACCAAGGACTCAAAGAGCTGGCTGAACTTTGGGTTAGGACTGTAGAATACGATGGGCTATACTTTGAATACTAAGGTTTTCTTTTTGTATGATTTATTATTAATCAAAGTGAATATTAAAAACCGACATTATTTATGAGACACCCTCTGTATGTATATTCTAATTTGTTTGAAAAACTTAAATAACAAAAAAATAGAGTGAGCTCTTAAAATAGGCTAGTTGACACTTTTTTTTTTTAATTCATATAAGGTGTATTATTGCTCTTTTAAGACCTAAATAACCCAAAATTTTTATTCAAAAATCAACTTGTCAAACATTCTAAAGCGCTATCTAAGAATAATTATTTTGTCGTATAAAAAAACACCCAGAATCGTGACAACAATTTGTGAATTACACAAATTTTTGTCCCGTGTGGGAATCGAACCCACAATCGGTAGAGACGTCGGGGTCACTAACCACTAGACCAACAGGCCCGTCTTCATCGATCACATCGATCTTCATCACAGTTTTGATATGCGGTGCAGCAGTGATTTATATAGTAGAATTAGATTTTATAAATAAAAACGAATTACGTTTGTGTTTACGAATTGTACAACATCACACCATGGCCGAGCAAAAAAAGGTTTCCTCTCCTGATAGTGAATAATTTTACCATTTTACTACTTATTTTAATAAGATAAAAAAATATTAGAATAAATAAATAAGATATACAAAGTCTACGATACGTCTAGGATTATATAACGAGAGCATATATAATTTTTTACACCTCACAAAGTATCTGTTTTGTATTATAACTTCTAAACAATATTCTAATATTATTTATTTACTATTTAATTTAAATCCATAAAGTAAATATATTTTAATGTTGACTGCACAGTTAGTGACTGAATGATGAAGAGGTATAGTGTAAATATTTGTATGTTATTGCAGGCCGCGGCCAAGCAGCGAGCAGGTCGCGCGGGGCGCACGGGCCCCGGTAAGTGCTACCGCCTGTACACGGAACGCGCCTACCGCGACGAGATGCTGCCCACGCCTGTGCCAGAGATACAGCGCACCAACCTTGCCACCACCGTACGTATCCACACGTCCCGTCCCACTTACAGAGAGCCTCATGCTTAGACACTAATGGGCCGGCTCTACCGGGGTAATGCCACAGCCTCTCAGAAAACCGCTTGTCAAACAATGTTTGCTTATTTACCGAGTGAGTGAGGGTATCGGTGGCACAAATTACACAGACTTCCCCTTCAATAATCACCTTCAAAGGCGTGCAGCGAACATAAAAATCTTGAGTTGGATGCGCTGCGTTTATCAATACCCGTATACATATAGTCATACAGTGCCCGGATGACAGAAACAGACTTGCCCCTTATTGTATAAATGGAACTTAATTATGCTTCGAGAATACAGGCGTGAGTGTAAACTGGTAGACAAACCATGCTTGCATTGTATTGCCGAGTGAGTGAGGGTACTGGAGGCTCAACGCCCTCTATCCTATTTCCTCTACCCTCCTCCCCCTCCCCTTATCACCCTCAAAGGGGGAAAGAGCACTGCGGATTTATGAGACGGTCGTGAGCGTTAGTGGATCTTCCAGAATAGTTTACGAGCCCCAACTCATCTCAATATTTGTGTATACGTAGATTTGAAATAGTAGAGATTGAATCTCTACAATGCAGATCATATCATGTCCACTTTAACTAAACGTTTTGAAAAGAGCACAGGTATAAAAATTTACAATGCTTACTTTTTTATTTAAATACGGTTTTACTCACGTGTTGCCCACGCCCGACTAGTTTATTTAAATAAATATAAATGTAACTCACGAAAGTTTTTATTAAAATGCTTACTTTCACAAAATATATCATGAAAAAAAAAATATGTACATTGCTTTATATATTTGTCAAAATGTTCTACAATATTTTTAACCCTTAAATTCTACAGAATGTTTCAGAAAGTTGGTCAAATTTAAGAAGTTTAATCGACTGTTTGTCGGGTGCTACAGCTCAGCTTGAAAAAAAAAATGCATTTTGCAATCACGATTTTTCCTAAATTGTTAGTGATTTGCGTTATTAACGGGGTCAACTATACGACCCTAAAATATGACCACGTCTTTCTGAAACACTCAGTATATAATATATCATTTTATGTACAATGGTTAATCCTTAAGAAGTTTTGAGCAACTGTAAATGACACGACTCATTTAGGTAGCAGTATCTTACAGAGTTTCTTCAGACATGAAATATCATATGTGTACATTTCATATACAGAGTAAAAGTTCAGACACTAAAGTCTTAGAATAATATTGAATCGTGCATTCCAGGTGTTACAACTGAAGACAATGGGCATCAACGACCTGCTCCACTTCGATTTCATGGACGCTCCACCTGTGGAATCTCTGATCATGGCGCTAGAACAGCTGCACTCACTCTCCGCACTGGACTCAGAAGGGCTGCTCACCAGACTTGGAAGAAGGGTGCGTATTAGTTCAAGTTGAAGCAAGTCAGTGTAAATATGCACATTGTAATATCGTATTGTAAATAACTTTATCGTTTGTGAGTTTAAGGTAATGATTTTAAAAGTATATTAACACAAGTCTTAAAATTTCTATGTGTATGTAAGTATGTATTTTCAACCTATTTCGAAAACAGAGGTATTTATTAACTAAGCCGATTGTTTTCGTACATGTTGTAAGTCATACGTTCGTTTATTTCATATACAAGTAATGCTTCCTTATAAACCAATGTTAACTAATAATTGACAATTGATAATAGTCGACTTGGACTTGAAATAAGCAAAGAATGATCAATGTATTAGTTTAATTAGCCGCGTGGTTCTCGGTGGATGAGAATGGGGCCACCCCTTCTCCTACCGTGGGGTTAACGACTAAAAGTCGAATACGGGATCTGACTGTTATATGTCACACAGTACAGGAGTATGCAGTCATACAGTGCCCGGATGACGGTTATATGCTCGTTCCCCGTCTCATAAGTGGCCCAAATTGTTGTTGCAAAATGTGGATGTTTTAGACGATTCTGCCTAATCTTTAGCGTGTGTCTTTTGTGTGTGTGTGTTCGTGTGTGTGAGTGTTCGTGTGTGTGTGTGTGCGTGAGTGTGTGTGTGTGTGTGTGTGCGTGTGTGAGTGTGAGATTTATTAATTTAGATTGTCTATTTTAAAATCTCTTATTATTGTTACAGATGGCCGAATTTCCTTTAGAACCCAACTTATCAAAAATACTGATCATGTCTGTAGCACTACAGTGTTCAGACGAAATCCTCACCATAGTCTCAATGCTGAGCGTTCAGAACGTGTTCTATAGACCAAAGGACAAGCAGGCGCTCGCCGACCAGAAGAAAGCGAAGTTCAACCAGCCTGAGGGAGACCATCTAACACTGTTAGCTGTGTATAACAGCTGGAGAAATAATAAATTCTCAAACGCTTGGTGCTATGAGAACTTTGTACAAATAAGGACATTGAAACGGGCTCAGGATGTTAGGAAACAGTTGCTGGGAATCATGGATAGGTAAGATTAAGATTTACTTACACTTTTTTTTTTTACTCAGTTGAGCATGGTTCACTGGATTTTTATTACAATTCTACACAAGCTAAGATGATACTGGAAAGCCTAGTTATTAAATATAAAAAGAGAAACTTATTTTATTTACAATATTCAAAGTATTATTTAAAAAAATAACTGACAAACTATGTATACATTATATGACCAATAGGTTCAAACTATACATCTTGTTACTTCCCCTTGTAACGTAGGATGTGTATAATTGTGTACTTAAACCAAGTGTGTACCAGAGAGTATAAATATACTATGTTAGACTGTAACTCTGCCTAATTGTACTTGAGTCCAGTTTTTAAATTTTGTGCTTGTGACGGTAAGAAATAAAATTATATTTGAATATATGTCGTAAATAAGAATAGTGGGTATTTTAAAATTAACTCTTTTCCCACAATGTTTTACTTTCTCCGTTCTAAATAAACAGTATAATAATCAACGGGATACTGGTCTTTTTTTTGGCTAAAGAGCACATAATCGATTTATTAGTAGAAGATACTAATCGAAGATTAGTATATTTTTATCTTTACGACAAAATTTTAAGTTTATAATAATACTATTGCTAACTTAAGTTTTTTTATCAACAGGCATAAACTAGACGTAGTTTCAGCAGGCAAGAACACAGTACGGATACAGAAGACAATATGTTCAGGTTTCTTTAGAAATGCTGCAAAGAAGGATCCGCAAGAAGGGTACAGGACATTAGTGGACAGCCAGGTTGTCTACATACATCCATCTAGTGCTCTCTTCAACAGACAACCGGAGTGGTGAGTATTAAAACCTCTTTGCTGAAAAAACAACTTTACTTTTATTTTTCGCACAAAAGAGATTGTAAAAGAAAGTGTCCTTTATATTATCAAACACACACTTTCCCTTGAGTAGCGCCGGTACCAGAGGGCCTCAGTTGCAACACATTTCTCAATCTAAGAAAGGTTAGAATTTAGGCCACCAACCAGAAATATACCCTCTTCCTGAAAAACATTTTCTATAGACCCTATGTCCTTCACAGTTATACATACATTTCTTTGGTTACCAGGGTCATCTACCACGAGTTGGTGCAGACAACGAAGGAGTATATGCGAGAAGTAACAACTATTGATCCGAAGTGGCTGGTGGAGTTCGCCCCAGCATTCTTTAAGTTCTCAGACCCAACCAAACTGTCAAAGTTCAAGAAGAACCAACGACTGGAACCTCTCTACAACAAATACGAGGAGCCAAATGCCTGGAGAATATCCAGGGTTCGCAGGAGAAGAAATTAAATTATCAACATTTTATATATTATCTCTACTTTCTCTTCCAAATAAAATGATCTATAAGGACTGCTTTATTGTTTTTTTTTATTGTATGTGCTTTGTTGTGTTTATTGTGGCATTGAAATCGCCCTCTTTTTTTGTATGCGATAGGGGTAAACGAGCAGACGGGTCACCTGATGGTAAGTGACTACAGCCGCCCATGGACACCCGCAACTCAGGAGTCATAAGTGCGTTGCCGGCCTTTCAGGTAGAAGTACGCTCTTTTCTTGAAGGTTTGAAGGTCTTATCGATATGGTATTACGGCAGGCGACAATTTGTTCCATATGCTGGTTGTGCGAGGCAAAAAGCTTCTGGAGAAGCGCACAGTGGTGGAGTGCCAATCGTCCAGGTGATGGATGGCTGAAACCTGCAGCCGGTATAAGTCCGAACAATTCCTCTGAACACTCCCCATGATACAAGCGATAGAGGATGCAGAGTGAAGCTACATCTCTACGCAACGCCAAGGTGTCAAGTCGATCAGAAATATCTTGGCAGTCAATGATGCGAGTCGCTCTCCGTTGAATGCGGTTAAGAGGGAGAAGCTGGTACTGGGGTGCACCTGCATAGAGATGAGAACAGTATTCCATGTGCGGCCCAACCTGCGCCTTATAAAGTTACAGGCGGTGGGCGGGAGTGAAATACTGTCTCGATCTGTTTAGCACACTTTGTACATAATACAAAATATAATTAACTTTTAAATGTAGTTTCACTAATATATAAATTCTAATAATATGCTTGCTTGGTCCCTGACATTTGCTTCCTTAGAAATGGAATCTCATATTCAAATCAATAAAGAAAAAATATTTAAATCGGTTCACATACGGCTAAATTATATCCCTGCCTGGCCCTTGGCAATATACATTGTTATGCAGACACATGCAGCACAGTACACGGGCGATATTTCGGACACCCTACTTCCAAGCTGGCAGACGTTGAGGAAAAACGACAGGAGCTTGTTGCTGAGCTCGACCGGGTCTTGAGTCGCATTTCCCAATGGGGCTGTGAGAATCTGGTCGAGTTCAGCGCCAAGAAAACACAAGCTTGTGTTTTCTCTACCAAGAAGTCTCCATTCCTTCCCCTTCCTACTATTCAGAGCACTCAACTGCCACTGCAGAATAGGCTTAGTATACTGGGTATGGGCATTTGCCAGGATCTCAATCCGCGCGATTACATCGAGAGTGTCACTAAGGAGCGTCACTAAGCATCTCACCAGGCCGCCATAGTATGGGTCAACATGCTGCATTGAATAGACATGCAATGAGGATGGTGACCACCACTCTTTGACTCCACCTATTGCTTTCCATCAGGCAAAGAGGAGTCACTATGGTAGGCTAATATAAAAAATAAAAAAATCTTAAAAGACGTAAAAATTGTGTCGAAGTGAAAACATCCTTTTGAAGTCGGTTAAGTAATGCAATACCCTTAAATACTTTTACAAGAAAAAGACTTAAAAGGATCCTGAAAGCGGCTATATTTTAACCGGGAATCTAGTATTGCCTTCATAATAACATAGTCAGTAGGCAAATGATTTATTTATATTCGATTATAACATAATGGTTAAGAATCCGCTTCTACGATTTAGCTGGTGTTGAATATGAATTGTTACTAATGGACTCGAAACAACAACTCATGTATAATTAGTTTTTAGTTACGAGATATGTAATCATTTTGCATTAGGAAAGGAATTCACTTCCGTCGCGTTTACCTATCTTGTTCAGTATACTTTATGTAAATATACGAATAGAGGGATCAAAACGCAAATGTCAAATTTGTCAAGATGAATGTCAGTGTAGAATTTTACTTAAAAACTCAAATTTATCGGTATGAGTTAAAAAGTTTCATTTCGTCGAGTTATTTAAATTTATCATATACTGTATAAATTACAAGAGCTATGGATTTCTTTTCGGAAATAATTGGCGAGACTGTGATCCTTGGGATTGATTCACTAATTCTAGGCTTTTGTGTAAAACAGCTGAGTAAATGTAAACATATCTTAAACGCTCTACAAGTAAGACTATACTTAGTTCTAAATATAACAGTATGATCTCTCTAAACAGTTTTAAGTCTTTACTTTTACTTTCTAATGATTGTGAGATTGAAGTGGCAATATCTTAATATATTTCCGTTTATATGTGTTTTTTATAACTAATATATTTTTATGTTGTAGACAGCACCAGTATTAGACATAGACTCAACTTTAAACAAGGAGTTAAATAAGTACCCTAACAACATAATTCCTTATGTTGTCATTAGGGGGTTGGTGAAACCACTTGGGAACCCCATCACTAGCAACTACAACAATGCTGTAACTGGAGTGGTTCAGAGGTAAAACACTATCTTATTGCAGTTAAAATTTAAATTTGAATTACGTAATAACATTAATTAGATTGTTCTATTATATAATCACAGGTGTATATTAACATTATGTAAATGATTTATCAAGTATGATATTTAAAGAATAATATACATCTTATTATTATTCATTAAAATAAAAATTGTATGATGTTTGTATAGCTATAATCATCTTGACAATACTTATCTATAATGTAAAAAAATATCTATTATGTAAATATGACCTCAATTACAAAAGCCTGAACTACATACATAAATGCATAGTTCAGATTTTTGTAATAGCAATTTATTTTATTTTACAGGTTAACAATAAAAGAGCATGTCATAGCACGAACATCTGCAGGGTTTTGGTCGGACCAAACTCGCACTATACATGAGGTGTGTAACTCTACACCGTTTGTGTTGAACAATGGAAAATACAGCATTGAAGTGGTGGATGCACTTGCAGCTGAGTTACTGGGTAAGTCATGCTTGAAGGTGAGTGGCATAGGTTCTTTGTAAAAATGAATATTAGCAAATTTAATCATAATTTAATAAATATTTTTTATTAAGTGTATTGCTTTCACCAATATTATTTTAAAGCAAATGCTTTAAAAACGTGTCCAGATTTTATTAATTGCAACCAGTTAGAATAAAAGCTTGATAAATTTCAGATATGGACGTAATATCTGATAAGTTCGAGCCCATGTCGCCAGGAGTCATTGACCATGTGTGGGGCTTTTTCTCCGGCGTACGACAACGTGGCCTCCAAACCATGGAGGAAATGCTACGAGATGGCTCCTATATAACAGCTATAGGTGAGCTCAGCAGGAGTCAAAGTGGAGCGCTCAAAATACAGCCACCTAAAGATGGACTGCCATTATACTTGACCACTGCTACTAAGTCAAGCCTGTTGAAAAGATTAGCTAGTTCAAGAGATTTTTTAAGGTATGACATATTCACTACACAACAGCACTAAAGTCTACAGTCCATCCAGTCATATTATATCAATAATAATACTAATAAAATAGAAAAGTATAGAATTTACTTCCATTTATCCCAAAAACAGTAATGCGCTACAGGTACAATAAAAGTTTTCTTATAAGTCATATAAAAAAAATTGTCCACTCACACTCATACTCCACGCCAACGAAAGTTTCCACTACAAAGATAGATCACAGTCCAATCCGTAGTTACCTATGACGAATTTAATCAAAATAGATTATAGTACTTATTCTGTAAATTGATGTTATGGATATCTGTAACCGAAACTATCGGATATCTGGAATATTTTAATATTTGAAACTGGTATAATATACATATGTGAGTATATCCAGATCCGATATTTGTCCTCCTTTCTGTGGCTTTGGCGGAGTAAAGTAATCCGTCTTCAATATAGTGTGTATGTTCAGGGTGTTGCTAGTGATATTCGGCACGGTTGCGATGGCGGCGTCGTGTCGCATCGCTTACAAGTACCTGAAGCGTCGCAAGCGGCGAGCGGTGGAAGCCAGCTTGAAGCGCGCGCTGGCGGCCGGTCGCCGCGAGCGACGCGCGCACGCCCGCGAGAAGAATCTCACCGACACCCAGCTCTGTGTCGTGTGCACTGAGAACCCTAAAGAGGTACCTAACACCACCATATTGTGACAGTTATACAAACATTGGCATAGATATAAATACATTTATATCATGTTAGCAATACATCTACATTATAATACATGTAAAAACGTACAGACAGAGGAGACATGAAGCTTCTTTTGCTGTAATAAAGACCCCTCTATATTAGTGTTTGTGTCTATCTATAATATACAGACATCGGCTGCGGTATCGGCACCGTGAAGACAATAAACTTAATTGTAATCTTTTTTTTCTGCACACTGCTTTAAAGTAAATATGTATATATAACTAGCTGACCCGGCAAACGTTGTTCTGGCATAAAGTCTGTATAGGGTCCCCTCTTATCGTTTAGTGGTATGAAAAATAGATGTTGGCCGATTCTCAGACCTATCCGATATGCACACAAAATTTCATAAAAATCGGTCCAGCCGTTTCGGAAGAGTTTGGTAACAAACACCGCGACACGATAATTTTATATATTAGAATTCTAAATTGTGTTCTTTTGTTCTAGATTATCTTGCTCCCGTGCGGTCACGTGTGCTTGTGCGAGGACTGCTCCGACAACATCACAGACAAATGTCCTATTTGCCGCGAGAG
This sequence comes from Tyria jacobaeae, assembly GCA_947561695.1. Lineage (NCBI taxonomy): Eukaryota > Metazoa > Arthropoda > Insecta > Lepidoptera > Erebidae > Tyria > Tyria jacobaeae. Next base: position 20,506,261 of record OX387217.1, on the reverse strand, counting down.
GATAGAGTCCAGAGCGCCCGCCTTCATCACGTAGAAAGACAGTACACAGTCTCTTAGTTTAGTCCTTTCATGTTTTAACTTGTCTGACACTGGTTAATTTAGCGTTACGAGATCGATCCATTTACACCTACACATATATATCTATATTTTTTTATATATGTCAGTACATATTAATACCTAAAAGCTAAAAGATCTGCATTACAATTTTTTTTTATGTTTAGCAAGTATGTGCAATACTCAATTAGTTTATATATGTATCGTATCAAACACCTATATTGTAATATTTAGCAAATATGATTTACAGAACAGTTAATTTATTTAGACTCATGTTCGGGCCATTATGCGTTCAGGAGGCTGACTAGTTGAGCCAGCCTAGCTCCTTCCAGAAACGCAAAAGCCTCCTGGGGCGTTCACAGGCTTCTAGGAGCGTCCTCGCGCCTGCGAGGATTTCTGCCCGTTGTGCAGCCACGCCCTCGCATTCCAGGATGACGAGGGCGGACGTTTCTTCCGCGCTCAGACAACCCCTTGGGGGGCTATCGGTCGCGTTAATGACGAATAGGTGTCGGTTACAGAACAGTTATTTATGGAAATAATTATTAATGGACATCCTGTAACACCTAGGAGAATGAGGTTTTTAACTAAGACAAGTAACTGTAAATTCATACTGAAAAAAAAAATTCAATGCGGGCAGCGCACAAAAGCAAAGAAAGAAAGAATTTTACGAATTCATTGCTATTTTTATTCCTATTTAAGATCATTCACTGAACATATCTGACACATGTAAATAAATGAAGAAAGAAAAGTGAACAGAAACTATTTTTTTTATAAAAAAAGGTTCATTAAAATATATTTTTTAATGTTTTTTAATATTTTTCATATTAGAAAGCTAATTTCGTTAGTTTAATATCAATATATAAGTTTGCCTACTTTTAATTCGGTTACTCTTCAGCATACAAGACGAGTATACATATAATATATAGCCAAACACCGAAAGCCAACCATAATGAATGGATGTTAATGGTTTTTTAAAAACGCTTTTATTCGCTACATTTGAATACCCATGACAATACAAACATTGGGTTCTAAGCAAGCTGATCTGATGAGGTAATCAGAATCACATCATCAGGTAAACCTCTCGAATTTGGGCTCATATGGTTTGTTTTGTCTGGTCTAGTCACTTGACTTCGACTTGGTATTTAGAGTCAAAGCGTGTTTTTTAAACTATTATAATTTATTATCTGGAATTTATAGTGCTTTAATTATATGTATGTATACTCAAAAGTTTACCCATTGAATCTTTCACCTTTGCTAGTAATATCCATTTTGAATCTTGAGAATAATTAAAAAAAAAACATTCTCTATGGATATCAGTCTCGTCATTTATCATATATAGTCTAATTGTTCTCATCTATAACTTACTATCAGCTTTTCCATTTTAATTATAAGTAAATACTAAAAGTCAAGGCAGTTTTCAGGTTACAAGCATAAATAAAACTTATATTTCGTTAAAGATTTAGAAAATACGTATGAGCGTGACGTATCAAATATTAATTTATATAATACTTATATCATTTTACAAGTTGTTATCATCTCTGTAATTTTAATGAATATATGGTGTGATACTATATACATATAATATCGTCAATCTCCACATATGATGATATTATATGTATAATATATTATGATACATATGTACCTACACAGCGAGGTAATATGTAAAAAGGTTAAGGTAAATTTTGCATACCCCGCGCTCGCGTCATATTTAGAACAGTATTGCCAAGTCTTTATTTTACATTTAAAAATCTTTTTTGTTCTCTATATACACACACGTATTCTATAGTAAAAAGTTTAATAAAAATATTCTCCAAAAAAGTCTGACACCACTTATTTTTTTTAATTTCTGTGTAACAAACAACAACATAGGTAGGGGTGTTGGCAAAATAGTTGGAAGTCTACTTATCAGCAACTACCCTCACTAGCCATAAAAAAAAACGAAAGTTTTTTTCGAAGCTACCACAATCCAGGTTAATATTAGTGTTCGTCTTTGTAGTTTAGAAAATATGACTATATGAAATATGTCATTAAATATTATTAAGTCTAGCAGTATGATAAATGAATTAAAAAAAAATTAAAATGTAATTTTATTTTTGTCAAAAACCTATTTGTAATGACCCCATCTTGCCACAAGACCCTGAACATGTGTCATCTTCCTCTTCCTTGAATTGTTCATTATCAGAATCTTCAGATTCCTCGGCATTTGTTTGATTACTTTCTTTATCTGTTTTATCCTGTGTATTTGATGATTCATCTAATCCATACTGTTCCAACAACATATTTAGTTTTTGTTTACCATCACCTTTGATTTTACGGCTGTCATCGTTGTTCTGACACTTACCAGTACCTCCGCAGCAATTGCTTTTTCCATCATTAAATGTAGTATCAATATTACTACTGCATGCTTTTTTCTTATGTTTAGTTTTATTGATTTCTTTACTCTTATCTAAATGTACATCATGCAGATCACTGATAGCATCCACTAATAAGGCTTTCCCATTCACCTGCTTAGAATTGTATTCCTCTAGCATTCTCTTTGCTTTGGAACTCTTGCCAATGCCTAGTTTGGGCAGCCCTTTGTTCAAACCTTCAAGTAGAACACATGCCTTACATACTGCCTGTGATGATACAAACTTACATCTGGTACATATTCCTTGTGTTGGTAAAGTGACTTGTTCCTTTACTGACATTGTTTCTCCTGAAATTTTATTTGAAATTGTTTATAAAGAATATTGTTGGTATATCATAACGGCTGTAGCTTATATACTAGTTAGAGGACTCTGACTTCCTGGCATGAGCCAGTTTGAGTTAAAGGTATGCAACCCTGACTTGCTTCAGCTATATATATACATATATGACTTATACTCTCCAATCAGTCTGTATAAGTAATGTCTATTTCCTCTCCTCAGTATCCTTCCTTTCAAGTTAATATACTCCAAACATTCTAATCTGATTTCCAAAAGTGCAGATGATAGTAATAGGCTTGCCCCCTATTATGTAAATGGGACTAAATTATATCTGCTTACCCCTTCGGTAAGTGATACTCAATATGTATGTACGGGGGGAGGTCAAAAAGTTCGCGGAATGGCGGGGTTGGCGAGGGCGAGTTCACTCATCCAGGTAGGCGTCAATTGAGTGACTCATTGTTAGTACACATATATACGAAGTTTCAGCCCAATCAGGTCATTTGCTTTTGAGTTATCAACGAGTATACTAGTCAATCGGAAAGAAACTAGCAATTACGGAGAACATTGAATATCGCGCCGTCATTAGGTTTTTTTCAAGCGATGTCAGCCGTTTATGGGGACTCCGCTTCTGGAAAAATCATGATTTATAAAAGGCAAATACTTTTCAAACAAGGGAGAGACTCCATTGAAGACGACCCCCGACCTGGACGGTCGATTGAAGCTACCACGCCAGAAATAATTGAAAAAGTTGAAAAACTTGTAAACGAAGTTATTTGTTATTAGTTGGAGTATCAGAAACAACCATTTTAAACTGGGCATCAAAGCCACGAGCGCGTCGAAAGTTGTAGCGAGTTTTTGGACCGCTTTGGAGAGCAAAGGGAGGAAGTCGGGGCACGAATTGTAACTGGCGATGAAACGTGGGATCACAATATATGAACCTGAGTCAAATCAAGAGTTGATGCAGTGGCATGAAAAAGGCACACCCCATCCTAAGAAGTACAAAGTGTCTCAATCGGCCGGAAAGATCATGGTGACGTTCTTTTGGGATACACAAGGTATCCTTTTGATTGATTATAAGGAACTTGGTGTTTCCATAACGGGAGAATACTACGCTTCTTTACTAGATCAATTATAAGAAGCTATTAAAGAAAAAATGCGAGAAAAGCTTACAAAATATGTGGTCCTTCTGCACGACAATGCGCCCGTGCACACAAGCCATATTGCGACGGCTGCCATTCACCACTGCGGATTTAAACAACTGCGCCACCCACCCTACAGCCCAGACCTGGCCCCCAGGCGACTATAATTTGTTACCAAAAGTGAAAAAAGAACTGCGGTAATGAAATTTGGCGATGATAAAGTGAAGTCGGTAATTTCGGACTATTTTGACGCCCAACACAAATTCTTTATTTCGACAATATTAATAAGATTTGTCAGATTTAATAAATATATTAGGGTTAAGGGAGAATACATTGAAAAGGGAAAGTAGCTTAGTGTTTCATTTCATTATCCTTCCCTGTCATTCCGCGAACTTTTCGACGTCCCCTCATATGTTCCAGTTTATATATGTTTTTTAAATTGAATGCTAATGTGTTGCCTGAAATGCTCCTTAATTCTGTTAAATATAATTTCTTAAAGAAATCAATTGCCTCCTGCATTTCTAATTTATCATGAAAATAAGTATTGCCAGTTTAGATACTACTAATACTGGTCAAATTATAGATTGATATGAATCAATGAGAGCAAAGTAAAAAAACATATTTTACCTGAATAAATAATATCCATAATACAAGAAGGCCTTATTTTCTCCATATCTTTAAGAAGTGCCCTTGCATGCCCTCGGTATGCATTTGGTGCAAACACACATTCAGTGGAAAAATATACTAATTTTTTGTAATGTGCATACATCACTATTTCTTTCTCATATGTGTACTTAAGAGGTTTGACTCTAGGTATTGTGCCTTCGCTGCCCTGAAAATAAGATATATAAATTAAAGATCAATAAAGTTATAGGAAATAAGTCTATTTAGAAGATTGGAAATATTTAAACATGTTCTACTGACTGTGGGCTTAATTTTTAAACTATATTCTTACCACTTACAGTTGTAATAGCTGTACATCTTTTTAATCGTGCAATGTCACCTCTCAGCACATTCATGAGAACTGTTTCTGCTATATCATCTGCATTATGACCTGTGGCTATGCACTTCACACCCAATAGAGCTGCTCCTCTGTCCAATGCCTGCCTCCTAAACACTCCGCAGAAAGTACAGTTGTTCTTTCTGCCTATTTGAGCTACAATTTCATCCATAGTCCATCCATACAAATCCTTGTAGGAAAGGATTTTTAAAGGCATTTCATAGTCATCACGATTCTGCTTCACAGTCTCTAAACTATCATCCCGGTATCCCGTTATGCCTTCATCTATAGATAGTAGCATAAGGTTTAATCCATAATTATATTGCTGGTTTAATGTTTTCATGACGTGAGCAAGAACAGTAGAGTCCTTCCCTCCAGATGCAGCAATTGCAACAGAATCGCCTTTATTAAATAACTCTGCTTTTGTTATAGTGTAGTGGATTTCTGTTTCGAATGCCCAATAGAAGCATTCTTTACAAAGTGTGTCACCTGTTTTGGGGCGCTACAAATAATACACAATAATTTGTTAGTCAAATCTGTGTCAGGAGTTTATAATACCAAATTAAAATAAGGATTTTGTATATAATAAACAAACCTTTAGCACAGCGTTCCTCCCACAACTTCTTCTGCAAGGTATCGGCATTGTTGTGACCAATTTATAAACTTATACACAAATGTCTAAAAAATGTACTGAAATCTAAAACCAAAATTAGTACAGATGTGTCCTAAGCAATTACAAAAAATATTTCTTTATTTCACATGTGGCTATTCTTCATTTTGAAAAGCGTAGTCTATACATGCAAAATTCAATTCAATTCAATTCTTCATTGTGGCCTTTGTGGAGATGTAACCACAATTTCGCCAATGTCAAGTTTGTGAAAAACCAACAAACGAAGGAAGTTGTCCGGTGAGCAAAAAGGCCAAAAACTATTAAGCAGATTAAATAACACACATACAACACAATCACAGAAAATAAATTAAATTATCTAACACGAACAATATAACATACTTAAATATAATTAAAGTTTAATTTTATTAGTTCTTATATAGTTACATAATATATTTATAATAGTTTTATACCCAAGGGAGAGAAGGAATTTAAAGGATATAGGACGAGGAATATAGGTAGGAATGACATCGTCTAACGAGTAACGCATTCTAGGGCAACTAAAAAACAAATGATCAACATGCCCTTCTTCCAGGCCGCACTCACAAAGAGAGGAGTCCCTAATCCTCAGTTTGGCTAGGAAAACAGGGGTGCAGGAGTGGTTTAAACGCAGGCGACAGATTGTAGATATGGTGGGTTTATCAAAATGCATATGTTTGTAAAACCAGGGTTTGATAGGGATGGAGGGTTGGATGTCCCCATAAAATTTACCTTTGATGGTTTTCGAGATTTGCCATAATTTAGTCCATGAATTGTGTAAATTTAATTTGAGAGTAGCATTGATGTCTTGGCTATATATTAGGGAGAGATCGAGAGAACCTGTTTCAATAGCACTTCTGGCGCAGGAGTCAGCTATTTCATTTCCCTGAATACCCGAGTGACCAGGAATCCAGGCTAGGATAACGTTAATACCGAGGCAGTGACATTGAAACAACTCCTCTATTATATTAAGAATGGTGGGGAATCTAGATTTTGAACGAAAAGGATTAGATAAAATGGATTGTAGGCAACTTTTGGAGTCTGAGAAGATAATTACTTTATTTAAATTATGGGACTTGGCAAAACGAATGGCCTCTAGAATGGCGAGGGATTCTCCTGTAAACACTGAGGTTATAGGAGGACATTTATAGCTTAAAATTATATGAGTAAAAGGTATCCAAACCGCAACACCAACCGGACTATCATCAGAGATTTTGGAAGCATCAGTATACATAGGAAGCCAGTCTGTGTACTTGGTATTGACAGTATTAATAAATACCTTGTTTGCTTCCACAGTGTTTTTGTTAATATTGAAATCCAGTATAATGTTGGGTTGGAATATTAGGGAATCATAAGGGACTGAGTAAACGCGCATTAAAGGACTTTGAAAAAGTGGGTTAGGAAGACGAGTGAAAGTTAGGTAGGCATGTAGAAGACAGGGTGGTTTCAACGGTGAATATTGATCACGAAAATTGAAGAACGAGGATAGTTCATTTAGCTTAGGAAGGAGTGGGTGTTCGGAATTTTGGACAAGTTTGAAAAAGAAACGATTGGCTAGGAATTGTCTGCGCAATGAGAGGGGAGGATCACCACACTCAACCTGCATGGCATTGATTGGAGATGATCTCATCGCACCAAGGATAATGCGCAGACATTTAGCTTGAAGTTTATCAAGTTTTTGAAGGCCTGACTGATTGCAGGGATCTAACAGAAATAGCCCATAATCCATATGACTACGAATTATAGCATTATATACAAGTTTTTGTGTAACAGGGTGAGCACCCCACCACACTCCAGATAGGGAACGTAAAATATTTATGTTTTTCTCACATTTTTGAACTACATAGTCAGTGTGTACAGTACCAGAGAGTCTAGAGTCCAACCAAATACCGAGAAACTTAACTTTATAGACTTGTTGGATAGGTTCATTATCAACCTCAATGGAGACGGGCGGAACAAGTCTTTTTCTCGTAAATACAATGGCGCTGCTTTTAGGAGCTGACAAAGAAAGGCCATGTTGAAGAAGCCAAACTGATAAGTAATTAAGGGCAGTGTTCAGTCTGCCAACAGCCTCTTCCGGAGACTTATTGGGAACGTATAATGCCAAATCATCGGCATACTGCAGAATTTGGCAAAAAGGCTCGACCGATAATTCCAAGTCGTAGGTGTACAAGCTATATAGCAGGGGACTAAGGACTGAACCTTGAGGAAGACCGCTCCAGACTGTTCTAGAAGGAAGAGAAGAGTTTTTGTACTTGATAGTAATCGTTCTTTCCATAAAAAGATTACATATGAAGTGAACCAACTTCTCAGGAATACTCAGCTGATGAATAAGTTTATTCCTGAGCACCGGAAGGAGGACACTGTCATATGCTGCAGAGATATCCAGAAAGACACCAACAAGGTTTTCTTTCTTTAAAATTGAAAGACGTATGTCAGAAATAAGTAAGCTAAGACTATCCATTGTGCTTCTACCTTTTCTGAAACCAAACTGAGATTTTCCCAATAAATTACTGTTTTCCACAAACCATTCAAGTCGGTGTTTTACCATGTGTTCTGTGACTTTAGCCAGAACGGAAGATAGGGCGATTGGTCTGTAGCTATTCGCATCTGAGGGGTTTTTGCCTGACTTAAGAATTGGAATTATAGTTTGAGATTTCCACGAAACTGGGACTAAGCCTTTTTCAAAGAACTTATTAATTAACTCAAGGTAGTATAATCTAAAATTATCTGAGGCATTTTTAATAAAGGAGTATGAGATCCCATCCAACCCAGGAGTTGAGTCAACTAATCCGTCAAGTGCCAGATGAAGCTCGGAGAGTTTGAACGGGCTATTTAAAAAGTTCGAGCTTGGAAGAATTTTTGGAGGGGAAGGGAAATTATCAACAAAGGGGACAAACGGAGGAGACATTCTATTTGAAAAGGCTTCTAACCAGGATGATGGGTCGTTGATTGTGATATTATCAATGTTGAGGGATCCTCTGTATCGCTTGACTTGCTTCCACATTATAGAAGGAGGAGTTTTTGGCGAAATGATTTCGCAAAAACGAAGCCAACCTTCTTTCTTTTTCTGTGTAAGAAGTTTTACTGTTGCAGCAGCTTTTTTTTTGTAATTAATAAAATTTTCTCTCGTCATGTTAATATTATAGATTTTTTCATAGTGTTTCCTCTCTTTAACTGCAGCAGTGCATTCTGAGTCCCACCAAGGTGTTGAGACTCTAAACTCGTGAGTTTTTTTAACATGAAACAATTCATCGGCGGTAGCGATGATGGCATCCGTAAATTTTGAATAGGTGTCCAAGATGTTACCACTGTTAGGTGGAGGGAGAGACTCAATCCTAGTGTCAAGAGATGAAGCATAAGAGGACCAATCAACATTCGCTAAGCGGTATTTCAGGGACGGGAAGAAATTATAAATTGGGACAGCTCGATCGGGAATGGAAATGACGATAGGAAAATGATCGCTACCATAACAATGGGACAAGACATTCCAGGATAGAGTAGAGGCTAAGGATGGGGAACAAACAGTGAGGTCTACAGCACATTTAGGGTTTTGATTAGGCAAAGATCTACGGGTTGAGGATCCGTCATTGATAATACAAAGATTTGCATCATCAAAGGATTCAAGGAGGGCAGTTCCACAAAGATCATCATGACCGGAGCCCCATGAGCTATGATGAGCGTTAAAATCCCCCATTAGGATGATGGGAGACGGGACAGAGGAAATGATGTATAAGATGTCAGGAATCATATTTGAGCGGGGGTGGGGAATATATATAGAAAGGAATGAGATGTCCAAAACCCTTATGGCCACGAGATTAATCTCTTGGGGGAAGGGAGGAAGAGGGATTTGGGCAAAGGGAAGGGAGCGCCTTACAAGTAAGGCACTACCTGCGTAGCCATCAGACCTGTCATCCCGGAGGCAGGAGTATCCCGAAACCCTAAATCGGGATCCAGGCACCAACCATGACTCCGAGATGGCAATGACTAATGGATGGAATTTATTTATTAGGTGAAGGAGTTCAGGTTTTCTTCTGCGAATGCTCTTAGTGTTCCACTGCAGTAGGGCGGGCTGGGCCATGTTGTCCATTTAGAGAACGGAGGAGTACTGAAAGTTTTTGGGCAACGTGGGACGGTAAATTAGGGTTTTGTTTAGATAGGATATCAAGGATGATATTAAGAAGGGTTTCTAGGAGGGTATCCTGGCCTGCTGGATGATTAGTTTGTTGCGCCTGAATTGCACAACCATTGGGTAAAGTGGACGATTCATTACTAATCAAAGCTTGGTGGGCAGCCTTATCATAAGAACTACCTAACGGGGCCCTGGGACGAGGTTGGGACATTACAGTTTTGGAGTGACTTATGTAAGAAGAAGAGGGATTATTGATTTGCAGGGACTGACTGTATTGGGAAGATTGGGTAGGTTGGCTTAAAAATAGTTTAGAGGAGATTTGAGAAGGAACTGAGCTTTGGGCAACTTCGGAATATGGTCTGCTTACATGGGGTAAATGTGTGGATGCCTCTTCATAAGAGATGTTTTGTTGCGACATAAGTATCTTTATAGCTCTCTGTCTCCCCTGCTCCGGGCAATCTTTGCTTGTAGCAAAATGACCTCCAGAACAATGAAGACAGGTGGCATTACTCTCAACAACATTACACTCATCACCTGAGTGGGTTTGGGTGCACTTAAAGCATCGGGGCTTGGAGCGGCATTGATTTTTGGTGTGCCCAAAACGGCAGCATTTGTGACACTGGATGGTGGGAAACGTGTATGATTCAACAGGGAGAGAGGTGTGGAAGGAAAAAATTCTATTAGGGAGGATTTGGCCTTGGAAGGTGAGGACTATGGTTTGGGTTGGGATCCATTCTATTCTACCATCATTTGAAGACTTTCTATTAAGACGGCGGGCTTTCAAAACCACACCGCAGCCATTTGGGTATTTTAGTGATTCCACAAATTCCTCCATGGACAAGTCAACTGGCACTTGGCGAACTACGCCCATTTTAGTGATGTTGTAGGTCGGTATTGTGGCTACATATTTATTGGATTCAAGAACTGGATTGTCTAGGAAAGTATTAGCATCAGTATAGTTTTTAAATTCAATAGATATTTTATTCCTACCCACTTTTTTGACACCATCTGCACAAATATTTTGGATGTTGTAACGGGAAAGGAGTTGCCCAAATTTGATTGGTCGTATGGTAGTCCCTGCTGAGGGGTCAGGTTCTGATCTGGACACATGTATGATATATGGGCCTTTGTCTAGATTTGTATATGCTTTTACTCCAATAAATAATACGTATATAACCTAGGATCCTTGCTTGAATAAATTTATCAGTATCTCATCCATAGAGGTATCATCACAGAGCACTTATTATTATACGGAAAATAATTATAGACACAGATAACTAAACTATTATGTAGTTGTCAGTCAGCTGTCATTTTTCAGAGTAGGGATCAAATTAATTTTAAAATAGCACAGATATACATATATATAAGCAGTAAGGATTGACCACATATTAGTACTCTGTGGATGCTTTGATTGACCCTTACTGGGGAGCACTAAAAGAAACCGCACTTATGTACATGCGACAGCGCTCTCCCATACCTCTGCCCTGCAATTACTCCCAACTGCTGCAAAAGAGCCTAATTTTGAGGAAGATTAAGGTATTAAAAATCATAATAAAACACTTAGGACCATAAAACCAAGTAACAATTAACGTGAACTCCAGTAGTTCATATATATATTTATTAGAGAATTTTGTAGCAAGCCACCCAGCCAATAGAAAATATATAACAAAATGTAGTCTCATCAGCGTAAGTCGATATTAAATAATCTAAACACTAGTTATTTAATTGACCCCTAACTCGAAGTCTCGGTATGCACCTCGTAGACGATATTTAGATTTCTGAGGTTTGTTGGTTTTAATGTTCGAAATGTCAATATTTTACATTCGCAACATTCCATACACATTTAACCTAGGGAAGTTCATTGACTGAATGACAAGTGCATTTCCGAACGAAATGAAACGTATAACACCTAACACCTGCATTGCATCAAAAGTTTACTTATTTACGGTGTTTTTCTGAAAATATTTGACTTTAATAAAATGGTATAGCATTATAGTTAAGTATGTGATAATAAGAATCAGTTTTGCGTGTTTTGTAATTGTGTAATGGACTGTGTAGCGATGAGTTGATGTGTCCATTAATGGACCGTTTCAGGTGAATGTTGTTTACGGTGTAGTGAAGGAGTAAGGTAGGCGGCGGCGGCGATATGCACGAGCTATTGAAGCATGTGCTCACGGAGCGGGATCTTACCCGTGCCGGGGACATCTTTGCGATTCCAGACGCTGACATTGTTGACGATTTAAATGAAGTGGTGAGATAACATCTTTCATTGAGATAAAATTAGCGCAGCCTTCATTGGCTTATAGAAAATATGTAAATTAAAAGTTATGTCAGAATCAAACCAGTTCTGTAATCTGAGGGACAACCTTTTATTGGTAGTCTCTACTTGAGACTGTATTACAACTTAGTTGTTAGTAAATATTTGTGTAGGCTTTTTATTAAGACAGAAATAAATTATATTTGATTGTGAGTACTGAGAGTGAGAGTATATTTACCTAAAAATTAGTATGCCAAAGAGGTGGTCAGAATAATATAATATGACATTTTTACAAATAATAATAGTATCAATACTTATAGCAACCTAATCAATGAAATCCCATTGAATGGGATGATCAATTATTTATAGTAAAATTCTTATGAATCTAAGATTTGTGTCTTTATGGATAAGATAATGTATTATCAGTACTACTATATACAGATAGAAATCTTATGGAAATTGTGTTTTGAAGATATAAGTTATATAATTGGCATGCACATTTATATCAATTTTAATAAAACAAGTATAAAAAGAAAAATGAGAATTAGTTTTAATCACTTAAACATATTGATTTACATTTTAAATAAATTACATAAAACTAATTAGTGCTGAAGTTAGGAAATATCATGATTACTTAGTTACTATAAGTATTGGGTTGGAAACATAACTAAGTAAATAAATAGCAGTAGATTTTGTTTACATGCTTACATACACTGTCACCTGTATCCCAAAGGTGTAATTAACACCCACATTTTGTTTACATGCTTACATACACTGACATCTGTATCCTAGAGGTGTTATTAACACCCACATTTTGTTTACATGCTTACATACACTGACACCTGTATCCCAAAGGTGTAATTAACGCCCACATTTTGTTTTCATGCTTACATACACTGACACCTGTATCCTAGAGGTGTTATTAACACCCACATTTTGTTTACATGCTTACATACACTGACACCTGTATCCTAGAGGTGTTATTAACACCCACATTTTGTTTTCATGCTTACATACACTGACACCTGTATCCCAAAGGTGTAATTAACACCAACATTTTGTTTACATGCTTACATACACTGACACCTGTATCCCAAAGGTGTAATTAACACCAACATTTTGTTTACATGCTTACATACACTGACACCTGTATCCCAAAGGTGTAATTAACACCCACATTTTGTTTTCATGCTTACATACACTGACACCTGTATCCCAAAGGTGTAATTAACACCCACATTTTGCAGATACAATTCAGTTCCATTTACAATAAATAAAATTTAAAAATCTGCTATGGTCTATTGTTAACTTACATTACTTACTTACTTAATGTACTTTAAGTGGGATAGGCAATCTTATACTGATAAGGTTATTCAGTATGTTAGACATAAAACATATTTCATTTCATTTTTCACAATTAAATAAAAATAAATGTTGTCTATAAAATAGGTTACCAAATTTATTACAATGTAATATTTTTGTGTATACTGTAACACTTTAGTCCTCTACAAATAATGAAAAAAAAATATATACAATTTATAGTTGAAAAATATAAAATATTTTGAAATTTTTAATGACTATTTATACTTTTTCTGATTTAACAATTTTTTTTAAACTAAGTAGCTAAGTAAGCTTAAATAAAGTATGAGCTTAAATACTAAAAAAAGTGTTTTTTTTTTAATTAGCCTACCATAATGACTCCACTTTGCCTGATGGAAAGCAATAAGTGGTGTCCAAAAGTGGTGGTCACCATCCTCATTGCATGTCTAGTCAATGCAGCAAGGTGACTGTTGAGATATTTTTTCACACCCTGATTAAAAGACCCGGGATCAAAGTGGGAAGGAAACATGTGCACTGGTAGTGAATTACAGGCTTTCACTGATCGGCACAGGAAAGAAGAGCCGAACCATTTAGTTTGGGATCATATATTTTTGACTCTCAAACAGTGACTTCTCAGGCCAGCATGTCTAGATAGATATATATATATATATATATAGATATAGATTATATTGATCGATTTATGTGTAATTACATTAAATTTGTCTATCTATATATATAGATAGACAAATTTAATGTAATTACACAAGTTGTATTCCTTAAATTAAAATTTCTTACACTATATAAATAAACTTTACAGCTGAAACAAATAACAGAGATTTCATCACGACCAGACTACTGTAGAAATGACAGAGACCAGGCTCTGATAGAGATATGTGTGACAAGAGTGACAGCATGTGTGAAGGAAACAGGGACTTTGGATAAGTACTGCCCAACTTTAGTGGATCTACTTGAGTCTTGCCTACATCATAATCTTATGCCAATTGGCCATCTACGGGATGATGATCCACCTCATGCTAAAATTGCCTCAGATATAATAGCATGCATTGTTTTGGTAAGTTTTTTTTACAAACAAAATAGTTTACATAGGCATTCATATTATTATAATCAAAATAATTTTTGAATAGGGCTGATATAATAGCTACGTAATTTGTGTATATTATTTTACACATTCAAAAGGTGTTCATCCATTTTAAGATAGAATAATATAAATTGTATATAAATATAACAGATATTTAAGTATTACGAAATTTACGACATTAAAACTGAGACATAAAAATATATAGAAAGATGAACAGTGACAATTATAGAAGTTATTTAAAATTGGTTTTGAAAATCTCAGTATAGTCCTTGACTCTGTTCCCCAGAAAGTTCATGGTGATTGTTTTGCATAGTTAAGGAATAAAGAATAACAAACCAAGTCATATTCACATTTCAAATATATAATTGGGATATGATCCATCCTTGCTTTGAATTAGTAAAGTCTATATTTTTATCCAGTTTTGTCTTGCTTTTATACTTGTCGTGAATAATTGCAGCCATACTTGCTGAGCTAATCACAAGTTTTTATTTATTAAAATATAATTTACTTTTCCTCCAAAAACAAGGATTCCCTTTTGACTGTATTTAATTCTTCCTTTTCAGGTATCCTTCCCTCTTCAGTCCGAAAAGGAGCACTACAGCAACAAAAGCGTGATGGAACTGTTTCTGCCGGTTGCCGTTCAGTTCTTGCACAAAGGCAACCGAGAGATCTCGAGACACATGGCGCGCTATCTGTCCCTCGCCGCTGTACATCACGCCGTCTTGTTGAAACCTCATGTGCAAACTATTATGGACTCTATTATGTCGGGTAAAGAAGTTTTTTCGATAATTTATTCATATATGACTTGGTAGTAAACATGAAAAAGAAATATTCAAGTGCCAATACTATGAATGATAAATATAATATTGAAATTATCAAATATTACTTAATGATGCAAATATTAAAAAAAAAAAGATATTAAGACATCTAACACATGGCTGTCTGACCGCAAAACTAAGCAGAGCTTGTACTATAACCAGACTGTTGTGGCGGATGAATGCAATTGCGATTCTTGCTCCCCGATCATTGCCAAGCAGAGGAACACCGGGGTTCGCCCTCCCACATCCATGAGGATACCGCGTTACCAAAAATAAAAAAATATTATGAATTAATTACATCTGGACCATCGAAAACTCACACTCTCATACAATATTCGTGTCAGGTTTAGCAGCTAGGGTCGCTAACTAATAAACCACGAAACCAGTCAATCAAATAGCAGAGTCATAGTCTTATTTCTACTATCAATATCTATGTTTTTTTCTTTTTTTATGCGATAGGGGGCAAACGAGCAGACGCGTCACCTGATGGTAACTGACTACCGCCGCCCATGGACACCCGCAACTCAAGAGTCACAAGTGCGTTGTCGGCCTTTTAGGCAGGAGTACGCTATTTTCTTGAAGGTCGTATCGGTCCGGAAATACGGCAGGCGACAATGTTCCATTGGCTGGTTGTGCGAGGTTTAGTGATATTCAATGCAACAATTATGATTTACTTTATCGACAACTTCAGTTTCACCTTTAATGGTCAGTGCTCCACTCTTAAGGGTTGCAGCGTGTTGTTTGTAGCCTATGTTACCACAATTTGCTATATGCTGAGTGGTTTTCGGTGAATTAAAATAGAGCTTAGAACCTCCATTTCGTTATTTGTCAGACAGTATGTATACAGTCATAAAGTAATCGATTGACAGCAATAGGCACGCCCCCTATTACATTAGTGGGACCAAATTTGTATTGGCAAAATGTGGGAGTCTCCTGTATATACGTACCTACGTATTCCTATTTAGGATTTCCTGTATCGGAATAAGTGTTTATTGAAATACTTTATCAACAACACCAAAAGAGTAATTAAAATGTCTTTCCTGTGCCGATCGGTGAAAGCCTGGAATGCACTACCAGCGCACGTGTTTCCTTCTCACTTTGATCCCGGATCTTTTGAGCGGGGCGTGAAAAACATCTCACCAGGCCGCCATAGTGTGGGTCACCATTACTATGCATTGACTAGACATGCAATGATGATGGTGATGGTACATACATACATACAAGCCTATTCCCGTTATCCGGGCTATTTTATGAAAGTAGATGGTTTTTCTTTTATTAAATTGACATTACAGGAAAGGGAGTCTAGAAAGAGGGGGGGGGGGGGTAAGGGATATTGCTTATGGGTAATTCTACGATAAGAGGTAACTTGTGTGGCAATCAGTTTAAAATTGCTTTATTTATTCTACAGGTTGGTGTTTTTTGGCAATTGATCGTATCTTCTTATATACTTTACCAATACCTCACGATGAAATGCCCAATTTAAGCGCATTTTTATGATATTCGAAGCTTTAGCTTAAAAAAGTATCTACCCTGGCCTGTCCTCTTGTCGATTTTAGTTTAACTTGCAGACAGTACATACCTATTTTGCATCAGTTTCTAAACTAAAGGATGTTTAACTAGAAATTAAATAAATATACTAAAGTATTATTAAGAAAAAAGACAGCAAGAGTTGTTTATTTTTTAAGAAATCTCCACAAATCTCGGAATTTATCAAAAGGAGTGTAATATCACGATCTCATATTCTCTATTGTTGCCTTGAGCCGATTTAGATATTACATGCAACCGAATTGGACAGACGTGACAACTGTCTGTGCGTTACACACGCTAATATGTATCTGATTCCTCCGGCTCTATTCCAAACCAAGTTATATCTACATAAAATCATCAAAATCTGCTTCATATAATTTGTTGCAATAGGTATAACGAACAGTGTCCTTCTCGAGAATGCGTAACTTGTAAAAATGATAACTCGAATACAAAGCCACTCCACCAGCATAACAGATCCGAAAACGAATAAGGCTAGAAAAATATTACTCTCTTTCTACTTAATGGTTAATATCGAAGATAATTATGATATTCTGATTATAACTGTTAAGTACAGTGTTTAATAAAAGTTTATTTCATTAATTTAATTCATTATTTAAATGCTTCTAATTCTCTAACCCTTTTTTTTACTACCTTACTGGGGCCGGTAAGGTGGTATGTCGGACTCGAACCGACTAAAACCACACAGTGTTCCGTCATCGTGTCTTGTAGCCGGGACCTCAGGACTCATACCCTTGAATGGAAAACCCTGTGAAAATTCTCTTTTCTGGTCAAATACATATCTACCCTGTTCTCGATGTCTCTACCCTGCCCGATGTATTTACCGCGGTTTTCCAAATTGTGTATAAAGTGACTTGCCTTAAATGAAATGGTACATAAATCGTAATATAAGTGTTTAATGAAAATCCCATTTTGGTTCTTTTGCCGTATTCTCTAAGTGCTTACAACCTCTTATCGTAGAATCTCTTTTATTTAGATGGGTTGGGGAGTAAAAGCAATAGCTCAAGCAAGTCAGGGTCCCATACCTACCTACCTATAGCTAGGTACCTACCTACCTACCTATAGCTAGGTACCTACCTACCTACCTATAAGGTATGGGGTGGATAACTGGCTGGTGCCGGGAAGTCCGAGGTCTTCCAACTAATCACATTTGTTATTTATTTAAAAATTTGTACACATTGTATTACATGTGCGCTGTTATCGATACTTTGGCATCACTATGTAATCATGCTTATGTGTCTAGTGACACGGATTCAATTGGCAATCAGGGCAAAAATTTTAGTGATCCATAAATAATTGTCCCGAGTCTGGGGCCTGTGTTTGTTTTTAAATAAAGAATTTTATTTTTTTCTTTCAGGCAACTATCCTCTCTGTCGCATCCTGACGAACCTGTACGAGGTATCACCAGACCCTCTTGAAGGTCACGCATCAGCCCTGGTATCACTGCTTCCACACGCCGAGCCTGTGGAGAAGAACTCTCTGTTCACTCTGTTCGAACATATCGCCGTACGCAAGCCAGACGCCCTGAAGAACTGCGTGCCGCAATTACTGTCCTATCTGTGTCCAAATACCGCCAGTACCAACGATCCTGGATGTATGTGTGTCGACATACTACAGGTTAGTTGGGTTTAAATTAATAATTGAGTAACTTCTGGATTATAACAGAACATTTCAGCTCTTATTAATAATGAAAGTCCTGGTAAGTACGTTTATACACTCAGCCTGGTCCCTGAGGGGTTATTTGTTTTATTAAATAACTATAAATAGAAATATGATTATTAAAATGTTATATTTCCATTTCTTGCTTTAATCACTACAACAATTCAATAGACACGATACGTGATATGCACCGTACGGAAACAAAATACAAACCATAGACAAATATACTCGCAAATGTACCATAAATGATATTTATTAACAGTATTGAGAGATTATTAAAAACCTTCATTTTACCAACTGGGAATAAAAGATTTGACCTGGTATTTGTTCATGTTCTCCATTTTTTGTGCCATTGCATTCCAATGTATTTTGTGGCCAAATCAATTCATATAATTCTATTTGTAAATTGGTTTTGCTCCAATCTATCTATAACAATATTATACAGCGAGATTTATTTGTTTGTCTGAGTGTTTGAAATTTATAATAATGAAAAATAGAATGTGTAGAGTGTGATAGGGCACATGTGTCCGTTGTCCTTGGATGGCGGTTGTTACCTATCATCAGGTACCCCGTCAGTTCGTCTATCCCCCTATAATATAAAAAAAAATGTGGTCGTGTCCAGGTGATCAGCTGCCTGTCTCGCAGCCGCGTGTCGCTGGTGCTGGAGCACGCGGCGGCAGTGCGGCGCGGCGCGCGCCCCCCCCACGCTGACCCGCACGCTGTCACGCTCGTCGCCAACATTCTCACGCAGCTGGGCTACACGTCCCGGGTAACTTACCTGTAACTATACACGGCCGAGACTCCTTAGACACGTATGGGCCCAGTTTACAATGACCTCACTGAAAACCAATTGTTAAGCAATGCTAGCGTTGCCTTTCACCGAGTGAGTGAAGTTACCCCTTATCCTGTTCCTCTTCACCTCTTTCCCTCCCCTGAAAGGCACTTGCGACGTTTTGAAGTTGCATGTGTCCATGGGCGGCAGTAGAAACTTACGAACAGATCCCCCTTTTATTAAAAAAGTAAATAAAAAAACTTGTTTGTAATAATTTCTATAAGTGTAGGGCAATTACCTTCTCGTTCCGAACGCATATTAATTATATTTATTACAGTAAATATGACAATGCCACTACTACACAATCACTCTCTAACATTATTTTTTCAATTTTACAATAACCTATCATATCTTGAAGATATTGTCCCGCCATTTTTCATAAAATAACTATTCAAAATGGATGCTCCAAATGTTTGAAAAACATGCAACATATTATGACATCTCTGAATATGTAAAATAAAGCATGTCATATTGTTTAATCAGGAGCGTGCCCAGGAGGCCCTGAACTTCGTGGTAGAGCGCCTCAGCAATGGTGGTGGAGAACGTGGCCAGCAGGCCGCTTTGTTGCGGGATGCTACCTCGCTGTGCAGCGCTTTCCCCGCGCTCTTTACCGACAAGCTGCTCACCGCCGTCAGGGCTAACCAGAGGTGAAAACCAGTCACATTCCTTGGTGAAAGCCCTTTCTAAAATTATGTTCAAAAAAATAGCTACTCTTTTTAGTAGACAATAAAGTACAATCTAGATTGTCTCAGAATCGATATGTAACGATTGAGAATTTGCAAATGCGAAACACAGTAGTTCTCTAACCTTTTATGTATTTGACTGACTAAATAAAATTGACTTACTAAATCTTAATTCAAATTGACAAAAGGAGAATTATTTACAAGGAGGTCGGTAGTTCGTATCGGAGTGTGAGGAGTCGTTCATTGTAATGATTATATTTAATAAACTAATTGCCATATAAACAAAACTTGTAACATCCGGATGTTTCAACCTTCATTTAGCTTAAAATCAGTAGTTTGTTTCAAAACTTTATTATTTATGTAACAAATTGTATGTATTTTTACAAAATTAATTTATCCCTATTATTTGTATGACAGCAATCGTCCTAAATCCGGGTCAAGTCAGGGCGAAGTAAATCGTACATCGACCGGGGTCACTATCGTACGATTGGGAGGCACACAGGGGCCGAACAATGGAGTCAGTGGGCCCACTAACGTTGCACCTGCTGTCAACGTGACGTCGACGTCAGCGGGTTCAGGAACAACAGGCAACCTGTCTGGCCCCGCGGGACCCGCTGGTCCCACGGGTCCCACCGGTACAACAGGTACTGCGGGTGCTGTGAGCGGTGGGTACGCCCGACGAGCGAAGTTAGGGGACTCTAGAAGTACGGGGAGACTGCATCCAGGACCAGCACCACATAGAAGCATGACGAGGCTTAATGTTGCAGGTACTAGTTGTATTTATTTATTACATGAAAGACTAATAGCTATATAAAACAAGAATAAAATCAGAATTAGTTAACATACGCCATAACCAGTTTTCACTTATAGTAGCTGAGTGGGGCAAAGATATAGAGCCAACTCAATAAAGGCATCACACACATTCATAAGTAGTATTAAAGGAAAACTAGGTACCAATATATGTACTTCATAATTCGAACACAATATATCACATAAAATATACATACATATATTCATACACATACACACGTGCACATAAACATATCGCAATAATAATAATAATTTGTCATATCTCACACGTGGCCAGTAATGAAGCACGACATCAATTTGCGGGTTTATAAAATTTAAGACCCTTACCGCGGGCGCAGTGGTCGAAAATGGATCAGTGTCGTGCCAAAGCCTGTTAAAGTTGTGACTTGCTTTGACAATGTAGCTGTTATGCCTATAATTTGAAATAATAATAGTAACTCAGATAGAGCGGATAAATGTTCCTGCATAGTGACATCTATCTATCTTTGTCGTCTATATTTGGCTGCTAGTGGTAAAATAGCACGACAATTAGTATCTTTTTAAAATATTGTCAGATTTTTTCATAATGACTCCACTTTGCCTGATGGTAAGCAATAAATGGAGTCCCAGAGTGGTGGTCACCATCCTCATTGCATGTCTAGTCAATGTAGTATGGTGACCCACACTATGGCGGCCTGGTGAGATGCTTTTTCACGCCCCGATTAAAAGACCCGGGATCAAAGTGGGAAGGAGACACGTGCGCTAGTAGTTGTTGAGTTGTGTGAGTTCCAATCTTTCACCGATCGGCATAGGAAAGAAGAGCCAAACCGTTTCGTTCGGGATCGCGATTTCTGCTTATTGTACAACAACGGGCAAAATTCAGAATAGCCAAAGTGCTCGACACAGTGGTGGTATAACCGGACGAGTGGTATGCGATTTTAAGCTCTATTTCAATAGAATAAGGTTATTTTTTTTACTTGCGTAAAGTGCTCGTTATTAATGCATAAGCCTGGTTGACACATGTAGTGACATTTTGAACCGTAATTGATGTGCACAATAATTTACACTCTTTCTTTATTATTTATGAGCTTTTGATAATTCTCTGTTACCTGTCTGCCTGTCTACTCAGTGACAGTTCTTTTAATTGTGTTATTTATGTCGGCCGTCAGGTGGTTCAGTTGGTGGTTTACATAAGAGTATGACGCGTCTATCGTCGTCGCAGCAAATCAATACACCTCCGAATGGCACCACTAATACAGGTACGTATTTAACGTTGCTAACATCAATCTCAGTTTCCTTTACGACTACTAGATATGAGAAAATATCCGGTTATTTGGTAGTCTTGCTACTGCCTTAAAAATGCGAAAGCTTATTCAAAATTTCCAGCAATCAAAGTGGGGGGCAACAGCTAGTAGAATATAATTGGTCGTCTCTTAAGGACATAATGCTTCGTTTTTATTCTGCAAAGTAGGTGATGTTGGTATTTCTTTTTTTGTTCATCTACTAATGAACTCACTTACGTTTAAGGTATTTAACGAAACTAAAAAATAATAATACATATGTTATTTAATAAATTATTTTAGAGTCATTAAATTGTTAATATTCAGAATACAGTTGGTTAAATTTGAAACGTAAAATTAAGTGTAAACTGACGTTCATTTTCAATGACAGCATCGAGTAGCAAGCCGTCGCTAGCGTCGAGTGGTGCAGTGGGGAGCGGTAAGTCAAGCGGCGCCATCACCGTCACCACCATCTCACCACCGCGAGTGCTCAGACCCACCAGCAGGTCGCACCACCACCATAACATCATCATTGGACCTTGTACTTCTACTGTAAGTTGAGTCTTCATGATCCTATGTTCGTAGCTGTATAAAGTCTGTATTTCTCGATTTATTATAATTGTATAATTATCTTACATCTAAACTTGTTTTTATAAATAATATATCTTTATAAAAAATGATGTATTATATCGATAGTATAATGGCTTGTTAGTAGTATTTTTTTTAAATCAAAATATTTGTGCCTGTTATTCAAAATCAAAAACCAATAACAGTGCCTTGTGGAACTCCCATATTGAGTTAAGATCTTTCGGGTGGTATTCGCTAATAATATTGTACTTTAAAACTATTTATCGAATAAATTACAAGTTAAATCATAGTTTTATCTGTATAGTAATGATTTCTGGGTAGTAATAACATTTTTTAGTTAAAAATTTTGACGACGACAATCGAAAGTCTTAGACAAGTTATAGAGATTTGTGTAATTTCAGAAAAGTGCAATTCCGTTATTAGCGCAAATTTCTTATTTTACAAAATAAAATAAACAATACACATTAAACTATTAATATTTCCCCACATATCTAGAATACAGAATATTAAAAAAAAAAAACATATTATATACGTATA
Source organism: Tyria jacobaeae (assembly GCA_947561695.1). NCBI lineage: Eukaryota > Metazoa > Arthropoda > Insecta > Lepidoptera > Erebidae > Tyria > Tyria jacobaeae. The sequence continues at coordinate 20,483,196 of OX387217.1, read as the reverse complement.
TGCATACACATTCGTACGTACAGTCGATATTATTGGACATAATAAGTCATTTTAGTCACAATACGAAATAAAAATAAAATTATATTTCAGAACTCTGGTCAAACAGTTATATCAGGACCATCAGCACTGCAACCTCAGCCAATAACCGTGAACCCACTCACGTCCGGTAAATCTTCAGACGCTTTAACTCCGATCACTTCATCTGTATCCATCCAACACTCTAACACAGCACTCGGCAACGTATCCATTATTACATCAGGAGCTAATACAAATACTTCGTATACTGGACCTATAACTAATACTCCTAATACTAATCCGATATCGATATCAGGTCCAGTGACAGTGACTTCTCGACGTGCAAATAATACGAGTGTCACAATGATAAATACGAATTCGAATAATAATTCGAACTCGAATCACAGGATTAGTGTGTTCGAGCCGTACCCTATGAGGGACACGGTACAGCACTTCTGTGAGAAACATTTGGATAAGATCAAGGCGTATATGGACAATGTGTCGCTGAGGTTGCCTCCACCAGCCAAATGCACTATTGAGGGTAAGTTTTCTTTAAATCATAATTTTTATTTTAGAAGTTGTCTAGTATCCATTCTATATCTAAAATATTCCATAGTGAACGCTACTTACCAAGAACAACATTTTACATATTTGTATACGTACTTTTTGTGTTTGATAAAAACCTCTTTGAAAAGAATTCATGATGAGTAACAAATGTATCTATGGAGGATGTATTTGAGTTATGGTCTTTAAGATTTAGAATCCAAAATGTGTATATACGTTTTTATTTTATTAGGTGGTCAAAAATATAGCGCTTAAAAAGTCTGCAACTGTGTATCGCTTTTAATTTATTGAACCTGAACACAAGGTGCCATAACCTCAGTTCTATGTATCAGAGCGTCGCAGCAAGAAGCAAGCGCGTCTGCAGTTCGCGTGCGGACGGCGCGGGCCGCACTGCCTGTACGCGCGCGCTCTGTTCTCCATGCGCACGCGCGCGCCTCGCGTCTGGATCCACCTCATGTTCCTGGCGCTGCAGGCTAGGCATGACGCCGCACTCTCTAGCAGGGACCCCACCGTTGCCAGCCTCAAGCACTGCTGGGATATCCTCAAGTGCGAGAACAAGACATTCCTCACGCTCGTTACTGGCGCCTTCCCCGGCATCAAGGTACTATAACCCTCCTACAATTATTTATGTTATTCTCAGCCTGTGTTGTCAATACAATACAGGACGCTATTCTTTATTCTGTTATTTCATTATACTTTATTATTTTGTACAAAGTAGAAGAATTAGGCACGAATGGGCCGGCTCGACCGGCGCGATACCACGGCCTCAGCATTGCATTTCTCCGAAATTAGTAAAGTTTCTGGAGGTCCAACTCACTTACCATCAGATGACCCGTCTGTTCGTCCATCCCCGTATATTATAATAAAAAAACTTGCTCCCCAAAAATATGAGTCGGAACAAAATATAGTTGGCAAAATGTATGTGTTTAACACGCTCTAGCCTACAATTTCAGAGATACAGGTGTAAGTGAGGTATATACGTATATATGCATGTATATTCATGAACGTATACGTACCGATTGCGAAAAGTATGAGAAAATTGGGAGTATATTCATGGAAGAAGATAAGTAAGAAGTGAAAGCAATGTCCTTAGCAGGTCAGGGGTGTATGAAGACTGAACTCTAACATACTTTATATAAAAGCAACTGTTGGCAGGAACAAGAGATGTTGCTGAACGAGTTGCGCGCGGCGGGTTTCTTCGACGTGTTCGAAGTAGTGGCGCGACGTAATGACGGGGCCGCCCTGCCTCCCACACAGGTAATACTGACACAAGTATTCTCAATATATAATAATACATTATAGCTATATATGTATTTTTCTAAATGTCTATTTTAATATTTATATTTAAATTTGATACCTACCTTAACATGGAAAGATAAAATTCGAAATACAAAATACGTTACTACTCAGAACATATCGGCTATCTCTTTTGGTCTTTTGAGCAGAATTATAGTCAAAGTGATTTCGGTACAGAACACAATTATGAATACAGAAACACATTTTTTTGTATCTAGAGTGGATATGATCTTGATTCAGGAGTTGCATCTGTTCACCTGTACCATCATACTATATTTATTGACTTATTTATTACACTTCCTGCAAGTAAAATATTGCATTTTTTACCAGCCAACCTTTGGGTGATGCAGAGATGTTTGTGGCAGGTGTTTTATATAATTTAAAGTCTTACATAAGTTGTCCTACATGTATATACTAGCTTTTATAAAATGCCTATAAACTTCAAATACACATACATACGTATCAATTATTTATATATACATATAAAAAATAGTTAAGTAACTCAACAGACATTTTTAACCTGACGTTTGATCGAATGCTTGACACTTTAGTGACATTAAAAATTAATATGACATTTAGAGCGCGGCCACACATACTTAACATATGTATGTAATGGATACTTAAACATTTTTGTAAATAAATATAAATAATATATATAAACACCCAAACTTATGCAATTCACATTAAGTAGTCCCGCTTAAAATTAAAACTATTTGCTTTGAACGGGAATCAATTCCCCAATGTAACAGTAAAATGCACTGACGAACCATAAATTCGTAGAATTAAGTTGCAGCGTGTCTTTCTTTTGTTGTATATTATATAGGAACAGTAGCTACATATAACACGTTCATCCCCATCACCTGGATTGTGGCACCCCCCCACTATGCGCTTCTCCAGAAGCTTACCAGAACTAGCCTGTGGAACAAATTGTCGCCTGCCGTATTTTTTCGGTTGTCGCTTACCATGAGGTGACCCGTCGGCTAGTTTCCCTTTCAATCATAACCCTTCTCATCATGCTAATAGGCGAGCAACGAACTTACAACTCTTGAGTTGGAGGTGTCCATGGCCGAAGGTTATCGCTTACCATCAGTTGACCCGTCTCCTTGTTTGTCGTCCAACTATGCCATAAAAAAATCTACTTTTTGTCCCAGGCGACGTGGGGTTGTTTCCTGTGCACGCACCCGGAGCGTGCGGTAGGCTTCCTGGCGGCCGACGGGGCGCCCGTCATTGAGGGACAACTCAAGGAAAAGAAGGGACGGTGGCGCCTCTTCAGACGGTGGCGGACGAGGTACTTCACGCTGTCTGGGGCACATCTGTCCTGCAAGGGCTCCGTAAGTACTTGCCGAGAACTATTATATTAATAAACCACTCCCAAAAAATACTATAGTATATTGGTTTTTAGGGCTTTAGTCATTCTCACTAGAAGGATCAAGGACAAGCTAAATAAATTTGGACAAAAGCAGATTAATTCCAAAATTCTGCGAAAGGTGTTAATGCCATAGCAGAATATCCCTAATTGAAGTATAATTAGATGTATAAATATCTCCTTAACGTAAGATATTTCGTAGAACTAAAGCTGCAAAGAAGTGAACGTAAGCGTAACTACCGAGCCTTGAAATATCCTAAATTTAGTACCTACCCAACTAAATATGTGGCGCAATTTTAAAAAGTACCAGTTCAAAACAAATTTCCACTATTTTTATAATATTCACGTAATAATATAATAATCACAAACTTAATATGTGATTAATATATTATAATATTGTAAAAATCTTACTGCATCATTTGCGCCGGGCACGTCAGTAGATGTCTTCATAAACAAGATTAGTGGTGTATTGCTGTTACTTTACGTGGTAGAGCCATGCTTAGGCACGAATGGGCCGGCTCGACCGGTGCGATACCACGGCCTCACAGAAAACCGGTTGTGAAGCAACACTTGCGTTGCATTTCCCCGAAATTAGTGAGGTTTCCGGACGCCCAACTCCTCTCTCCTCATTCCTCTCCCGTGACCACCCGCCCCTTTTCCCATCTCGTCATCCCCGCCTCTTTCCCCTCCCTGAATACCCTCATCTCTCTTCATCCTAAAAGGCGGGTGGCGCACTTACGACTCTCCAGTTGCAGGTGTCCATGGACGGCGGTTGTCACTTACCATCAGGTAACCCGTCTGTTCGTCTGCACCCCTATAATATAAAAAAAAAACTTCGGTGTAATGATTACTAAGTTGAGAAGCAAGGTGATATATAGTTGAAATGTAATAAAACTTCAGTATTATCAGCATTTTTTTATTCCCAAAAAATGCACCAGTAAAACGTATCGATGATTTATCGATATTCTTTTGCCGTCACTACTATTTTGTAGGTATACAAGGTATTCGTTGCTTAATGTAGACAACACAGTTTTTCGTAATTGATGTGGCGGTCTAAACTAAGAAAAAGAAATAGATATTTTTAGATAAAGATATTGTTAACTTTACTATATCGGTATAAATATACTTATATGTATATGTCACTTGTATTTTGTAGAGTGGTGGCGAAAGCATAGACATCAACCAAATTCGCTCTGTCAAAGTATCACGAGGCGCGCGCAATATTCCCAAGGCATTTGAGATCTTCACGGGGGACCAAACTCTCATTCTCAAGCCTAAGGATGGTAAGAACGCTGAAGAATGGGTGCAATGCCTCAGTATAGCAGTAGCGCACTCACAAGCAAGAGATGCGCCGGCTAAGGCCAACAGTCTTCCTGCCAGGGGACTGACCCTCAAGAGCTTCTAGAGGTAACCAACATTTGTTGGAGATTTACTAAAGCCACGTATTCACGGGCACACTTGTTATCCGGCATTGTGACGTATTGTGTTCAAATGATATCATACACTTTAGTTATATCAATTTTAAACTCATGAGTCGGTTACAAAATGAAAAGAAAAATATATTTTAAATTATATTTAAACGCATTGAAAATGGATATCAAGCAAATATACGGCCATAAAATGAAATTATTGACTGATAAGAAGACTTGTTTAAAAACTATATGCATTTTGTATACACACATACAAATATTCATTTGATATTTATATTATGAGCAGCCAAAATAGTATTTGAATGCATAACGTTTGTTTATTATTCTTTTTTGTGTAATGTAATATGTATTCAGATATTTAAATAATATAAAAATAATTGAATGATTTTATAATGTACAGACCAGGTCAGGTACAGACAGTCGTGTAGATATTTAAGAATGCTCATTCAATAATATAAGTAGTATGTAACTACATTCCTTATATAGTTGGGAATGGCAAAAAGGTTGTTTTAAAATATTATTCGTCCATATTTATTTATATATAAAGTGTTGGTACGGTTAGCAACAAAATGCTTTTGCTATGTTTGACAAAAAAATGTGTTTGCCAGTGTACATGACTGTACATAGTATGTAGATATTTGTTAGATTTTTGTGTATTTTTAAAATACATGTACATATATGGCTTATTTTTACAAAACAAATAAAAAAATATATAACCGCTATTCCTCAAATAACAAAACATTCGTATACCAAATCTTAATTTTAAACGCTATACGAAAGTAGAAATGAAAAGAATATTCGATTTTTAAATGTTTCATAGTTCTAATCATTCAATGTCACTTAGATGTCACGTTTCTTATTTTAACATATTCTACAAAACAGATTTTTTGATCTATTTATAGAGGTATAAGACTTTTACACATTGCACCAAGTGTTGTTGTTAAGTCTATCTAGCAGCACTTCTTTCTATCTTCCAACATCTTCTAAAAAAATCTATGAAAGCCTTTTTAGACTGCACAGTACATGTAATATAGCAATATAGAAAAATCAGATTCACTTAAAAATTCAACCTACTTTATCACAAACTCTTTCCTTGTCTATCTATTATTTTTCCTATTAGGTTTTTAATTTGAAAAAGATTATTAGGTACTCAATTTTCTTCGACTACCCACATTGAATACTTCAAGAGGGATACGGTTAAGTTAAAACAATGTACGAATAAGTCGTTTACAGTGTACATTCAAAATAATATTATATTTATATATAACAGTAATTTGTTTTAAGATATTATTGTAATATATAATATTTTGTGCCTTATGATGATAATTGTTTGTTCAAACGCGCTATAAGTACAATCGTCATAAAATATAGTTTATATAAGAACAGATTGAAGTGATCAGTTAGTAAACAAAGTTATTTAGTAATTAGTAATTTGATTTTATTTCGATAAGTTTACTAAATGATGAACAGAATCCGTCCATGTTCAAAGTTTGTGAAGACAATCAACAACTGTTTTATTAAATTATTTGATTGTTTTAGACGATTATTGATATTATTGATTATTTTAGGAGTATAAATGAGTTCTCTATGCTTATTTCTTTATATTTTGCATGGCATACCTCGTCACATGTCGTAAAAATTGTACTAAATCTTTATATCTATATTTTCTTTATTTTTAAAAAGACATTTCCCGCATTAGGAATGATTCCTGTCACGAGGAACTTAACAAACATACAACAACAAAAAAGACCAGACTTGGGACAACTATTTGTGGATCACAGAATTTAGGAAATGGAACCCACGACCTGGGACACGACAGTCCCGTCAATGCCCAGCATTAAGCATTTCCTATTGTCCGAACATGTAATATTTGTACATGCCAGTAAAATCTGATTATACAATCTGATTCTACTGGCATAAACTATCTCCGTCAGCTTGCTTGTCCCGCTGTAGGTGTAAAAACCTACGGCCTGTGGTCCACGTACTTTGATGATCTCATCATTGTCTGCTATATAGCTATACTCATTTATACTCTTAAATATATTTTTAATCGGTTCTGTTCTTTGTTTTTTCACTGAAACTTCCGAGGGCACTTGAACTCGCCGAATGTTTTCAAATCACGATATGTATATTGAGCGTATACATCCTTTGTACACTCAGTACGAGTTTTTTTTTCGGAGATAATTATTGAAGTAGTTGTAAACACCATGATTCATTGTAATTCAGATTAAAATATAGTTTTAGAATGAACAGGGCTCATGGCCGCTAAGTAATGTGACAACTCGTACTAGTGGTAAAAAATTAATGTCCTATAATTTTTTTTTTTTGAGTTTAACTCATTTATTATATATTTTTTAAAGATGCACAGCAATTAAATATGTTTTTGTCAGAATCGAATAATTTTAACCTTTGACAAATTTGAGATTTTATAGATGAAGCTAGAAGACTGAAAGCTGGTCAATGGTCTTAGCAACTTATTTACTTTACACGTTATGAGACAATTACAAACAACATTCTGGATACCTACGCCGTAGGTGTGCACCATCTGCGTCTTCATTATCACTGCGCATCAGGTGATTTATGAATTCCGATAAACAATAAAATAGAAACTCATCTATAACCGGAACACAAAATACGAATGCATGCAGTGCGACATCTTTCATCATCATGAAAAGTTGTTCCTGGTCGTTTTACCTGTATGGTCACGGTTACGCTCTTAAGCGCCGTAGCGTAATGTTTAATAGTATTTATTATTAATCAAATAATACTCCATCCAATATACATATTTTTTTGAATTCGACTAGAACTTCTGAACAAGAATCCTCAGCTTTGTTGTAGTAGTATAGGTGGAGATGTCCTTGGTGCACAGTTGCGAGCAGTATTTTACATCCCGAATCAAATGTGATCATATCGGCCCAAGAGACAAACTGTAGGTATTCAGAATGTACGTTTTATGTTGTTTGGTATAAATAAATTACTCAAAATTAACATTCCCATAGTTCAGTCGTTTGGAATAATAATAAAATTATTATGTAATTATTGGTCTCAAAAATCATTATAAATGGTTGTAACGCGAATGACATTAGTTATATGTAGATATAAGAGAAGTTAATACAATGGGGAGAAGCGACTCATATAGACATTGTAGTTGGATGGAAATGGTTGTGAAATTCGGCAGTCTTCGTTTATACTCATGAAAATCCTTAAAATAAAAAGTGGCAAGTGAATTTGAATCTTACATATATTGTAAGAGTGTTTATATTACATAAAACTGGTATAAGGTGTGTGGGTAATGAAGACCGATTTGTTTTTTTATGGCATAGGAGAGCAAATAAGCGGGTGGTCATCTGATGGTAAGTGACAACCGCCGGACACCTCCAACTCAAAGGTTTTTTTGAGGTTGATAAGGGGGTTTGGGCTTCCGGTACACTCATTCATTCCTTAAATGCCACGTAAGCTCTGTTTGACAACCGGTTGTCAAACCCCCCCCACCAATAACCAAAGCAAACAGAGACAAGGTCGTCTTTTAAATATTGCATAGATAAATATAAACAGCCGAATTGAACAATGATTCCTTTTACAGTATGTGATTTACGTTCAAAAGTTGTCTACCCCATATCATTTCTAGTTTCTAATCTGGTACTTAACTTGCCATTTCGCATTTCTTTATAAGAGCACAATTCGTATTGAACTTTTCGAATAATATTTAGTAATTAGGTCTGCTTATATTATCTGTTAGCTGCCGCTGTCCAAATCTCATGTTGCCAAATATAAGTGTTCATTGGTAAACCAAATTCTATGTTATGTTTAAACCTTAAGTTTAGTTCTGTTTCGTGTAAACTTACTACAAGCTGCGGTCCAATACTGACGACTATTCCATATCATATATTGGATAAAATACTTTACTTTCAAATTTAAAATGGCGTGGCGTGAATATATGTTTTATTAATATTATTTACAGATATTTTTAATACGGAAAATTGGGATGAGTATCATTATTAAAGAATGAATAAAAATGTCTACTCTTCAACATTTATTTATGTATTATCATAATTAATTTTCATTCATGTAACAATATTCTTTGTAATTTTTCCCCTTATTTAAGATTTTTGTAATGCGATAGTACTTATATGTATGTATAGAAACAGAGCAGCTCATTTTGTTTTTGTTTTAGTTTGAGTAGTGATTGCCCTGTTGGCCTAGTGGTTAGTGTTCCTGCATTATAACAGAGAACACGGGTCCGATTCCTATTCTAAACAAGTAATTGTGTGAGGAGTGTGATCATTTGTTTTGTCTGAGTGTAATTTATCTATTATATGTATGACAATATATGTGTATCAGCAGTCTGGTTACCATAGTACAAGCTCTGCTTAGTTTGGGATTAAAGTCCGTGTGTGAGATGTGTTTATTCAATCAGTATTGGACCGAATGAAGTGCTTGAAGACATGAAGGTGCTTCAAAAGTGTAGGAAGTGAATACTGCAACTGCAGAACACTTGTACACTTGTAACCCATTATAAATTAGTTCTATTGTTATCTACTTAAAACATATTTTATTAAATAAAGCGAACTGTTGCACCACCGAATTATTGAACTGAAATGTAATAAGTGTACTTAAATATGTAGCAAATGTTAACAATAAATTATACATATATATAATTTAATGTGTTCCAATAAAATCATATAAAAAAAAACAATTTGTATTTCCTACAAATATTCACTATTTTCATTTTGAGAAACACCACGTTTTTTTCGTTGGGACACGTTATACCGAAGCATTTGAGTTTGTTACTATTTTATACATATGACTATAAATTAAATTAGTGCTAACGAACTAAAAAAATACCGCTCGCCTTTCACTAGTCGACTTATCATTCATTATTTTTACACTATTGCGAAATTATTTTTTATTCTTAAAGATTCTTATGAATATAAAAAAGTCAACCAGATGCTTTCGACATATATAAATATATCTTGCTAAAAAGGCCTTATTTCATAATGGCAGTTTGAGCCAGTATTTCGTTATATAAAGCACAGACCTTCTTATGTCGATAAATATTAATATAATCTATTATCAATTTTATTGTTTACTTTTTTTGTTTGACGTGTACAAAGTCTGTTAGCGTGAGAACACCATAGATATATCATAGATAACGTTACGATTAAGGTAAAACATTTTTTTTAATGTTTGAATGTTCTTGCTCATATAAAGCTTTTTTTAACATTCCTAATATGAAATATCTTGTGTTGGATAGATTAATCTTGTAATAAAGAAGTATTCTTAAGGTAATTTTCTTATAAATTTTTTGACAGATGCCAAGGAAAAGTAAAAAGCTACTTTTGCATGTATCCGTTAATTGTCTGTGATATATCTATGATTAACAAATTGTTGCCAAAATAAACCATAGGAACTCTGTTAGCAAATATAAGATTGTATAGATAAATATTTATAAATCACGTTAATTAAATTTTAGTCAGGACTACTGATGAACTTGGTGCTACATTTAATAACCATTGTAGGTTAGTTTAATGTGCTTCCAGTTTGAACCAAACTTTATATTACGACACACGTTTCGGCTCATGTACTTAAAACTGACCTATTTATTAGCTATTACAATAGTTTTATATATATATATATATATATGTGTTTTATTTCAACAAATTAACAACCCTCTAATCTGTTAGTATTCGCAGTTTGTTTGGCTTGTCGGTTTAGTAGTTAAGACACCTTAATTGCTGAGCCGGACATCTCTCGAGTTCGATTCTCGAACTGGCAAAAAAATGTGTGATCCACAAATATTCGTTCTGAGTCTGTGTGTACTTTGAGAGTGTACAAACATTGTCTGAGTCTGTGTACGTGGTAGAGCCTAGCTTAGACACTAATGGGCCAACTTGACCGGGGCTATACCATGACCTCCGTTTGTAATTCGCTTTAAAAACGCTTTCGTTGCAATTCCCCGAAATTAGAGAGCTTTCCGGAGGCCCAACACCAACGGCCCTTACGAATCTTGAGTTGCAGTTGTCCATGGACGGCGGTTGTCAGTTAACTTCAGGTGACCCGTCGGTTCGTCTGTCCATCTATATTATAGAAAAAGAAACCTGTAGGTTCAATTTCTTTAAAATGGTAGTGCGTCTAGCATTTTACTAATATTAAAAATGCGAGATGTGTTTCTGTACCTTAATCATGCTAGAACGGCTGAACGGATCTGGATAAAATGAACACAAATAGATTATAGTTTGCAATAGCACTGACTTAAAACTCCACATAGTGATATCAAGCAATAATAATGAATAAACAAGCAGTAAAGTTTCCTAACAAAAATATAAAACCCGGAACGGATTTAGAATAAATAATTATTGAATGCCAAACAATTTCTAGAGAAAAAAAATACAACACCATTACAGAAATGGTTGTTCATTATTTACCTCAATAGAAAAAATATAGAAACCATTGCTATTGGCGGACGCGATTTGTCGATCGGAAGTGATAATAAGCTGCTTTCGTGACGTCATTATTATGACTTCTAAATCTTGTTATTATATTTTATATAGATTTTCCAAAAATACAGTTCTGTTGATAGCTTAACAATCACGGTTTAAGTCAAATATTGCCAACAAATACCGTTCCGATATTTCTAGAACTCGTGTACGCTCGTGTCGCGAACCTATATAAGTTATCTGATGTTTTACCATATTTACTAACATATTATCAATTACACAATCCTAACGTTTCCTTGCAGTTTCCGGGGTAACTGCACCGCTCTTTAGTGTCGTAAGTGAATAGGCCAGTCAAAATAGCCGTTTTTTTTGGTCAACTTTGCACTAAATTTCCGATCCAAGTTTTATTTTTTATAAGGTTTAGGATCACTTACTGAGCATAAAATCACAAAATGCTGACAGATCCAGGTGACGCTACAAGCGCCATCTTGAAAAAACGTTTTTAGCCGATATCTCGGAAACTATGCACTTTAGGGCAAAAGTTATAGAGATCATTATTGTAGAGAATAAAATTTCGCATCTTTTGTTTTCAGTAAATTTTTTTGTAAAACTTACCGTTGACGATTTATGGCCCATTTAATGAACCGGTTTTTCTATCGCGGCCGATAACTTTTGAAATATTAGAATAATCAAAAAAATGCATCAATTCATTTTTAAAGATCAATTTATTCTCTACAACTTTTGTTTAAAACTTTTTTTTCTAATGTCCATACTTTTTGAGTTATAATGTAGAAATGCCGACGCACGGCGGATGACGCGGTAGCCCAAAGGTTGTTTTCTATAGCAGGTAACCGCTTCTTTTGTATCTCTACACAAAAGAAGGAACGAAAAGGTCTAGCGTTAGGAATTATATCTATATATTAGCCTGCCACTTCTAAAAATAGTTTCTTGAATAGAAGAGGGGATAGGAAGAAGGGTCTAACGGAATTTTTTCGAGCTCAGTTTGCTCTGCACTATTGTAAAGTAAGCAGTTTTATTTTTGGTGTATTTATAATTTTGTTATTCTGTCTGAAAAAATAAATTAATCAAGTGTATTAAAATGAACAATTGTTTTATTTGTGGTGGATCATTAGACGATGATAATTCCGTATTAGTAAAAAAGAAACGGATACTGAGTCTAACCAAAGCCAGCATTGAACGAGGCGAGAGTGAACATGAAAGCATGTTAAAGGACCTCGAAACTTTACGGTAAATTGAATATATATTATCCGTATATGTGTGCGTGTATTTCTGCGTGTGTGTATGTGTGTTTATTTCTGTGTGCGTACGCGTGTGTGTGTGGTTGTGTGTGTGCTTGGTTGTGTTTGTGTGTATGCTTGGTTATGTTTGTTTATGTGTGTGCGTGCTTGGTTATGTTTGTGTATGTGTGCGTGTGTGTTTATTTCTGTGTGCGTACACGTGTGTGTGTGGTTGTGTGTGTGCTTGGTTGTGTTTGTGTGTATGCTTGGTTATGTTTGTTTATGTGTGTACGTGCTTGGTTATGTTTGTGTGTGTGTGTGTGTGTCTGTGTGTGTGTGTGTGTGTGTGTGTGTTGAGACATTCGAGTAATTGTACTTGATTTTAGGGTTCACGCTTCTTGTCAAAAAAATTATACGGATGAGAGGTCCATCAAAGCTGCGCTGAAACGGAAGAGTCTATCACAATCTCCACTGCCATCCACGTCATCGCAGTCGTCTTTGCCACCTGAACGCTCGTCATCTTCGTCGATGCAACTGTCTGGATCTGAAGATTCCGAAGTTCATCCAACTAAATGTTTTTTGTGCGATGCAGAAATCTCAACCGATTGGCTCGAAAAAAATCAAAAGAAGCGAAGGGATATTCGAGAAAAAATCCGTTTGGTGTGGGATTTCCCCACAGTAAAAACTACTCTTCTTGGATTTTTGAGTAACCGAGAAGATAACGTTGCAAAAGAAATCACCGAACGGATCAATAACATTCCCGATAACACTAGAGTTTTACAATATCATGATAGTTGCTATATGAATATGAAGAAGCCATTACCTGCCAATGTAAAACGCGGACGTAAATGTGAGCAAATTGATGATATTATACAGGGCATCATGGATTACATGTCTGCAAGTGACAATTGCCAGTTCAAACTGTCTGAGATTCTCAAGGAAATTGACGCCAACAACGTATATGATATTCGTACCATCAAAAGGTACTTACAAGAGAAGTACAGTGATCAAGTTACTATTCATCATACTCAAGGTCGTGATGCATTTATTCTATATAAGAGTACTGGGTACGAAGCCCTAGCAGCAAATTGGTACCGAGAAAAAAAAAATAATAAAGAAGAGGAAAGAGCAAGAATTGTAAAGGAAGCAGCGGCTATAGTTTTAGAGGATATCCGGTCTGTTTTTTGTGACACCGAACATTATCCTCCATCAGATAAATTTTTGGACAATGTTCAGTCACAAATTCCTGCAACGCTTACCCTATTTTTGACTGAAGTTATAACGAAAATGAAAAAAACTTCTGAAAATAAAAAGGATAGAAAAGTCAGCAGCATTGCTCATGCAATCATGGCTGCAACTCGACCACGGCAGTTTTTGTCGACTCTGCAAATTGGAATTGGTACCTTTATATATAAAAAAACAGGCTCAAAACATCTACTCGACTTTTTATCATCTTTCGGATTTTCCGCATCATATACGGAAGTCACCAATTTTGAATTAGCTTCCATTCAATCTCAGCAACCAACAATACTACCTGAGGGATTTTGCCAATTTGTTTTCGATAACGTCGACTGGAACATTAGTACCATCGATGGTCACAATACATTTCACGCTATGGGTGGAATTATGACTGTAACTCCTCACAATGCCATCGGTGAGAACGAAGAAATGCGACGGAAACTACCTAAACTGAAGCCCTCGGAATTGGGACGTTTCGGAGTGATACCAATCAAGACGTATGAAAAACCATGGGGAACGAAAGAACTAATCATGGCAGACGTCAATAGTATTCGTCAAATTGATCATACCATTTTACCAACAGTGCAGGATTTCATGTGGTTATACGGTAAATGGGCTATGACACCAAATGTTCCTGGTTGGAGTGGTTTTATGGAAGAAGCAACACGTCGACGTGAATATTCAACCTCAAAAATATTGTGTATGCCCTTTATTAACGCACCACCCTCAGACTACGATACGATTTATACAACGTTGCTGGAAGCAATTGAAAAATCAAAGACACTACGACAGGAATCGTGTATCGTAACGTTCGATCTGCCATTGTACGTGAAAGCACATGAAATCATATTTTGTGCCGACTCGTCTTCACCTCTAAAAAATATTGTCTTGCGGCTGGGAGGATTTCACTTATTAATGTCCTTTTTGGGTTCTATTGGAAATATCATGGACGGCAGTGGACTAAATGAACTGTTACAGACAATTTATGCCCCCAACACTGTTCGAAGGATAATGGGCGGTCACGCATACGCTCGAGCTGTTAGAGGGCATGGATTAATATATCAAGCACTTGCCAAACTTATCATGGATAATTCAGACTTCCCTGAGTTTGATTTCAGCGATGATGAACGCGACGTTCTGGATTCCATTGTAGATAATATTGATCGATCTGCTATTTATCAACAATGCGAACTTCAAGAAGTTCGAACCGCATACAATAAATTTAATCAGAAGATTAAAAAAATTGAAGAACAGGGTCCAACTGCTAAACTCTGGGTCCAATATTTTCGGATGGTCATTTTATTAAAGCAGTTTATCGAAGCCGAGCGATCTGGAAACTGGGATCTGCACCTGGACTCAGTTCAGAAAATGCTTCCGTATTTTCACGCAAGCGGTCATTTTCCCTACGCCAAAGCCGCTCACTTATACTTACAAGAAATGATAAATTTATCTCAGAAAATGCCACACGAGGAATTTAAAAGATTTACAAGTGGACTGCATTCTATACGACGTACAAATAAGTTCTGGGCAGGAATTAGCACAGATATGACAATTGAACAGGTATTAATGCGCCAATTGAAAACAGATGGAGGCATTACTATTGCAGGACGTGGGATCACCGACGTGGTATTAACTCGCTGGGCTTTGGGTATGTACTCCACAATTAATGTTTGCGATGAAGTCGAGAAATTTTCTGGGGTATTCAGTAATACAAGTGAGCAACATATTGATGCACGTGACTCACGGATTACGATAGACAATAATCATTCACAAAAATTGATTGATTGGCTTAGTGAACATTATCCATTCTCTGAAGATTCGAACTTACGGTCAATACATTCCGGAATCGTAGCAAATTCCACTATCAACTGTCATCTCAGTTATGACATAGGTGTTACAATGATGAAACGTATGATTGGGCAGAATTACTTCGCTTACTCATTTCGGCGAAAAGACAAGGCACATTCCTTAGCAGAAATTTCAAATGGTTTGCTCGTGAATCCAGAAGAGCCGAAAGTCGTTGTTAATTCCCAATTATTAATTCAACGGATCAGCGTATCGAAGCAATCGACAGAGGATTTAATAATGTTTTTGTCATACGAACTATCACCATGCCCATTGTCGTTGTTCATACCTGGGCAGATGCGACACGGTACAAAGTCCACATTGTATAAATGCTTCAGTCCGTTGAAGAAAATACCTGACTTCGGATCTCAGCCAGCGTTTGTGATAGACGGAGGGTTTCTTTTACATCGAGTGGTGTGGGATAATCATCTTTCCTATTTGGAGTTATGCCAAAAGTATCTCCATTACATTCTAAAACACTATAGTGCCAGGACAATAGTTGTTTTCGACGGATATCCAGACGATGTAACAGCTATAGGCACCAAATTTTCTGAACGTTTGCGTCGTAGCCAAGGTCAGCGGTCTGCAGATATCATTATTACAGAAAATATGGTGTCTACGACCAAACAACAAATTTTTCTGTCCAATGAGCGGAACAAAACTCGTTTCATAACTATGCTGACAAAAGTTTTAAGTGAATCCGGGATAACTGTCAAGCAGGCTGTCGAAGATGCTGACAAAGTTATCGTAGACACGGCCCTTGGTTTGACAAAGGATTTCTCGTCGATTGTAATCGTCGGTGAGGACGTAGATCTCCTAGTCTTAGTAACAGCATTGGGGAATAAATACAACAACATTTTTTTCCGGAAGCCTGGAAAAGGACGCGTCCCTGAAGTGTACTACTCAACATCTTCACTTGCAAAAAAATACACCGCACTGAATTTGAACACAAATTTTCTAACGGTTCACGCGTTCAGTGGGTGTGATACTACGTCGGCGCCATACAATATTGGAAAAACAAAAATGCTTATGACGCTCCTCAAGCAAAAATATCTACTCCATATGCTAAAGGTGTTTACGGAGAAACGGAAACAACCTTTCGAAATTGAGCAAGCTGGGAACAATTTATTCATTGCCCTGTACGGTGGGAGCTCCAACGACACCACGTTAAACCAATTAAGATATCGTAATTACGTTCGGTTGTCGACTCGGAATAACGTAAATTTAGCAACTCTACCACCAACTGAAAATGCTGCTAAATACCATTCCTTCCGGACTTATCACCAAGTTCAAACCTGGCTTGGGAATTATCTGGACCCGGAAGAATGGGGATGGACACGAACTGCTCAGGGCCTTCTACCAATCGCTTCAACATCTCCTGCGGCACCTCCCAGTCTACTGGAATTGATTTCCTGTAAATGCCGCACTGGCTGTGGAAGAGCATGTGGGTGCAGAAAAGCAGGCTTAGACTGCACTGTGATATGCGAGAATTGCACTGCAGAAACTTGTACAAATCAACCGACAGTGAACCTCGACTCCAACGAGGAGTCGGTTGATGTTGACGAGTTTGACCACGATAACGAGGAATTCATTGAGGCTTTACAGGCCTCTTTGTATTCCTCGGAAGAGGCTGACGAAGATGAAGAGGAAATATCCAATATAGTTGGATTTTCGCCGCCTTCAAAGCGGTCAAGAATTTGATATAATTTTGAATTTGCATTTGTTTTATGTTTTTTCTAAATATAAATTTTGAATAAATTTTTTATAAATATTCCCCCTTCGTTTTCTCTCATTTTATTATAGGATTTGAACATAACATAATTTATAATAATTACTAACTATTTTTTAGCTGTATAAAATATAATAAAATAAAGAAAAGTTCGTTATTATTGCAGGTAAGGAATTGAACTATTAATTTTTAACTACATAAACAATCGGGATATTTTTTCTAATTTATTTGTCAAATTTGTATCACTATATTCTATGCGTATCTTGAAATTTTCAACTTTACGCCCGGTAGTCCAACATAAACCGTCTTATAACTCAAAAAGTATGGACATTAGAAAAAAAAGTTTTAAACAAAAGTTGTAGAGAATAAATTGATCTTTAAAAATGAATTGATGCATTTTTTTGATTATTCTAATATTTCAAAAGTTATCGGCCGCGATAGAAAAACCGGTTCATTAAATGGGCCATAAATCGTCAACGGTAAGTTTTACAAAAAAATTTACTGAAAACAAAAGATGCGAAATTTTATTCTCTACAATAATGATCTCTATAACTTTTGCCCTAAAGTGCATAGTTTCCGAGATATCGGCTAAAAACGTTTTTTCAAGATGGCGCTTGTAGCGTCACCTGGATCTGTCAGCATTTTGTGATTTTATGCTCAGTAAGTGATCCTAAACCTTATAAAAAATAAAACTTGGATCGGAAATTTAGTGCAAAGTTAAATGCTATTTTGACTGGCCTAGAAGCTAAAGTGTGAAGATTAGCCCATAAACAAACATACAAGAAACTCTTTAGCTTTATTTTTATAGTAGTTACTACCTATTGTTGAGGAAATGTGATTGTTGGTCAGTGTCCCGACCATTCTTTTCTGTCCTCAGAACACACTTTCTTGAGTTTGATGACTAATTACTTAGAGACATCTTCACTAGCAACCCCAAAGGAGAAAGAATCCTCAAGCTGAAAGTGTGAATATTTTTTTGAAAACGAAAAGCAGAAAAAACAATTTTGTTTACCTGTTGACCAGGTAATAAAAGGAACATGCATGGCAACTGGGATTTCAAAAGCCACGTTGATGAGGATTAAAAATGAAGGCAACCCTTAAAAATACTTTACAGACCATAGGCACTTCTACAGCGCTGAATAAAATTAAATTGTCAACCCCGGGCAAAAAGCGAAAACCAGTGCGTTTTCGCTTTTTGGACATTCAATTGGACAGTTTAGACGTGTGCGCCTTGAACAATATCTTGGATAGCCTCTATAGCGTCAGTAAAAAAAATACCTTTAATAAAAGAAAAATTTGGCTACAAATTTAAAAAATCTGTTGCCAGAAAACAATGAAAACACAAATAATAATAAATTTACAATCAGATACCTCTCCCGCAAGTGAAGATTATAGTGTGGATAAATCTGAACCTGAACAAAGTCTAGAAGGCATAGAACCACTAAGCAGCAGCGATGAAGATTAAGAGTACAGGGATATCATTTGTGGCGTTAAATCTAAGACTTGAACTTCATACTTTAGTACAAAATGTGTCATTCACACAACTCCAACAGTAGTAGAAGTTCTTGAAATAAAACCACATATATTAAATTGTGAATGCCTTATAATTATTAACAAAAGTTAATCTTCATTTAAAATGTTCATTTTTTTTTAATTTTGTCTAAAGCCGTCTACAATAAGTTAGAGATGACATGCAGTATTCATCTTAATAGTGACAGTTTACTTTTTGCAAAGGTTTCGCGTTTAAAGTGTCTATACTGATTGTACATATAATTTCATAGCAATTGTAGAATTTTAATGTAACGGTTTTACGTCAACTTGAACGATTGTGAAGAGTATGTAGTTGGAAAACGATTGTCATTGCAATCTTCCGGGTGCAATGAAATACCACTTACCTCACTAATAACAAGACAAGATGGCAGGACGGGACACGAAATCCCGGATCAAAGCTTAGGTACAGTACACGGCACTACACACGTAAAGTCCACAGTCAATGCACAGGTTTAAATGTTTGTAGTAGCATTAACACACGAATTAAATTAAAAAAAAAAAAACGTCTGTTGCCTTCATGCTAAAAGGCTACGTCGGAGTTAGCGCAATAACGAATTCCTAAACTACCCTGCATTCAACAATAAATATGATCGAAATTATTTGAACTAAATTGTTTTACATATTTACAAGCAACTTTACAGATCTTAATAATTATAATTTTAATCCTAAATCAACTCTCCTGGTATCATTACTTTTAACTGCTTTTTAAACCCATCATTAGGTTGCACAGCAGCTCTTTTGCTTTTAACTAACGCATAAGCATCTTCAAAATTAATTCTTTCATAATGCATCAAGTATGCTATGGCTACCATCGCTGTACGCGACACGCCCGCGTTACAGTGTACTAAAACATTCTCTTTAGATTCTACCACTTTACGAATGTAAGGCAAACTCTCATGTAGTATTTCATTTATATTAGTTTCGGGTAAATCTAAGCAGTTAACATACTTATTGTCGACTGTGATGTCAACGTCTATGCCTAAACTGAGCACATGCTTTATATTGTACGTTTCTATGACATTCGCCGCTGTACAGTCTTGCGAGCCAATATATAGGCAGTCTGTTATCAATGCTGGTATGCTATCAGGTTTTGTGTCAACAACAAAACCGTATGAATTTGCGCACACGCCAGTTATATTACAATTTTTTTCTAAATATCTTTGGCCGTCGGCTTTAGTTACTACTGTTTCCGTTTCTTTTAGTTTAGATTTTTGTTTCTTTAGCTCATTAAGAAAACTCATTTTTACTTTTAACAACGGACGTTCAAATCTGATTAACGATAATTAAAAACTTGATTTTTATGTATAACTGACACAATTTTTTAAGTACTATTAATTCTATTAAAAAAAATACTAAACTTACTGTTTTTTAGTTATTAAAAATATTCAAAATAAATTATTGGAAAAGGGACTTCCTTTTAGGTATCACACAAACTTTCCACAAAAAAAGTTTCTATTTATTTTTTAATAAAATTTAGTTTGTGTAAATGAAAAACATGCACATTGATTTTTGAAATGATTGTTCTTTTTGCTAAGATACTATCACTAAGCACTTTTCTATTCCATTGATTTATATACTATCTTTTTTTTATCAACAACTTAGTACTTTAAAAAATCACTAATTCTTCTGTGCTACTACACATTCTACTTTATTATCACTATCACTCTCTTCTATTCTCTTTTCACCATAGACAAGATCCTGTGGGTTATACTCCACGTTGCATAGGTACAATCCATCAGGAGGGCCAGTTTGTATAAAGGTGTACCATGAGTGCTTGGAGGGCACTTGTAACATCACCTTTATCTCTTCAGGAGGGAGTTTGCCCGTGGCGACGGTGTTGAGTGCACCGACCATGCGTCGTATCTAAAATTTAAATTCAGAGACGTAGTTATTGAAATTGGGTACATCTATTTATTTATAACGTCTTGACTATTGAACTTGGAATGAATCAAAGTAGAATATAACAATGTTCAAAACCCGTTTTCAGTGTTATATTACATATAGATTGCCATTATAAATACAAAAGTTTCGATGTATGTTTGGTGCTCATTTACGCGAGAACGGCTGTACGGATTTGGATGAAATTTGACACACAAATAAATTGTGATTAAATCTTTAAAAGTAATTGTAAACCTGTGAAGGAATTCCAGATTTTCTGAAATTGTAAACTGCAATGCAGGTAGAAAATAAGAAACAGTATGGAGTATACCAATAGACTGAATAAGTTAAATATGGCTGATTGCTATTAAATACCTGTTAATACTGATAGAATAGAATGATAACTAATGTATATTTCCATAATGACACAGCAGAGGGCAAAAGATAACTTTATCTTAATAAATGTGCGACATACCTGATTATGTACAAATGCTCTACCTCTAATTTCAATATCCCAGTAATCAAAGATATTCTCTTGTGTATTGGTGTAACTAGTGACTACAGGCTTGCCTGGTCGCACCTCAAACGACTTTATCTCTCTCCGATTTTGTTTATGTTGCTTCAGCTTGTCAAACTTTTTGAACGTCGTGAAATCGTGGTACCCGACAAAGTACTTTGCGCCTTCTTTAAATCGTTCTATGTCAAAATCTTCATTTCTGTAAATGAGTATGGTAATTATCGATTGTAAAAAAAGAAAGAATAGATTAGAAAGCATAGATTAGAAAAAAAGAAAACCCTCAGCCTCAGCATTTATTTTTCATATATAATATGAACTACATACCTATATGAAAAAAATAATGGTACCAGCTAATTAAATGTTCTAGATAAAAGATAAAAAATATAATTTATAAGGCAAGCTGCATTATAAATGGAATTATATAATAATATTTTTTTACTAGAGTATTTTAAAACCATCACAAACCAACAATAGTTTCCACAGAATGTTTAATTTAAAACTGATTACACTGAACACATTTGTTGAAATTTAATTTAATATAGGATGTGGTAGATGCCAAAAAAAGGATATGGATGGTAAAATTAGAGACGTTATAAATACCTTATAAAATGGCACTTTCTCCACTCTTCTATGGGTATGTATGATGCCAAAGTTGACTTTTCTGGCAAAACAACATCTTTCTTTAGAATTGCTAGCCTAAAATATTAGAAACAAAATTGTACAGATAGTGATACTCTCATGCATGTTATATGCTCACTGTATGCAGAAAAAACAATAAAGAAATACATACATATACACACAAGCCAAATCGGTAGGCAAAGATATATAAACAATTAACTACTGCAACAGAGAGAAGACGGCTATTGCCATCAACCGGGCACATTAAGGAAAATGAAATTTTACTATTATCTTTCTTAAATTCATTTCTTTTCCCCAACATACACTAACCTATACAAATATGTTCTTCCAATAGCATTATATCTAGCGCTGAAGTCATCCCGCACTCTGATACATTTCCTCACATATATACCAGTGTTATTACGATAGAAGAACTTGTTGAGAGAATATGTGATGCCCCCTGGGTGGTAGATCAAAGACCCATTCCGGTCTAAGTCAACATGAGCACTTGCATTCAAAGCATGGACTCCACCATCTGTACTGTAAGAAAAACATTGCAAAAGAATAATAGTTGTTGTTTTGAAGTAGTTTTAATGGATGTCTGGTTTGAATTGGTGATTATTTTTATTCAGTTTTTAATAGCATTAGAGTAAGGGACTTCTAAAATCCTAAAATGAATAACACATAGTAACTACTCTGCCTATAGCAGAGTAGTTACTATGTAGGACTATAAAAAAAAAAGAAAATCAGATGGATTAGATGATTTTGATTGGTGAGATATGCTCTGATAGGTGCATAGCCAATTTGGATTGATCTGGACTGATCTGATCTGATCTGGAAAGTGAAAGGGAGCATTTAAAAAGTTTATAAAAGGAGTTACGGCATAATAGGGCTCAAATTAATAGCACACTCTAAGTAGACTAAATTTAATTAATATTTTTATCATTACTGCACTTAAATATATATATATATCTATAAATAAAGATTAAGTGTATTTTTTAAACTGCATGCATTAGTGTTGAAAAGATTTTTATAAGTAAGGAATAACATAGGCTGTAAAGCTGCACGCTACAAATCTAAAGGGACCATAATAACAGGTGAAACTGAAGGGAATAGCAAAGGTACTGTGTGTACATAGTTTTTCTGTATTTATATACTCAAGCACAAACTATAAAGAAGAATGGCGTTAAAAGTACATTGTCTTACAACTCTATACCAGTTAAACTATTAATATTTGACTTACCGGCTAGAAAGGGTGATGTTAGGATAGTTAACCGACTGCAGTCTTGATAACGCTAATTCCATCACCCCTTGTACGCTCTCCGTATCTGTGTAATTCCGTCCTTGTTTAAGCCATATTTTCTCAGAAGATCTGTTTAACGTAATATGGTAAGTTTATGTCCTGTGTACACATGAGCATTGTTCAAAAAGAGAATTAAGTAATATGTACCTGAATGGTGTACCTATATACGAAAAGAAAAGCAAATACCTAGCTTTCATACCTCTATATTCTTAAAGAGATATTTTATGTTTACATTTATTATTTCCAACTGAAAAGGAAGGTGCAATAAACTACACGAATAGCAATTTTTTAGGTTAAGTATCACTAATGTCAATGGATTACTGGAATAGATTTAAATTAAAGGACTGTAACCAGGGATTTAAGACACACACACACCTTAGTTGAAGACTAATTATTATTAATATTTCTTGTTTAACCTTTAACATTCTTGATGCCAATTTTTTAATTTCCATATACTAAATATATACGGTTTCTACACGAGTACTCTGGTTGTTCGTGTATTCGTGACAAACGGTGACGTTTGTGACGTTTATACGTTAGTTGTCATTATTTTCAGTAAATCAGTCAAAAATGGCACAACGGACGTGGCATATGTTTACGTTGATAACGCTAATATTTACAGTTTTATCACTTGTTGGCGATGTTTTTACGTCGACGGCCGCACCATGGTACGAAAATATGCCGGCGGTGACGATGGACTATAAAGTTCATATAGATGCCGGTAAAGAAGATTGCTACTTTCAATACGTTCCACAAGGTGCTACATTTTATGCCAGCTATCAGGTAATTAACTAAAACTTATTAAAAATAATTATATAAATATAGTGTACATAATGATTCTTATCGATTACATATATAACAATTCAGAGCAGTACTATTTACTTTTGTATTTAAGTGATTTTTTGAAACAACAGGTGTTGAAAGGCGGTGATGGTATGTGTGGCTTCGCCGTCCGGCACCCTAACGGGAACATAGTCCACCCTTATGAATGGAGGCAGAGTGCCGAGTATGCTGACCAGACATCTACTGGGGGCTACTATTCAGTCTGTATTGACAATCAGTTCTCACGATTCGCCGGAAAATTAGTTAATTTATACTTGTCGGTGATAAGGTATGACATGTGGGAGAAATACGCTAAAGAAGTGGAGGAGCTTGATATGAATATAAAGAATTTTACAGTAAGTGGTCATTCATTTATTAATTAATAAAAATAAATGTAATTTATATCTCAATCAATAGTATCTCAATCAAGTTACTTTAGCATAGTTTTCTATATTAGTTTGGAAGTACTACTTTTGTTTTTCTTGTTGTAGACCTAGCAAATTATCATCAAGTCAGTATAACAACTGAAATATACAGATGTTTTGAATTTGCTACACCAGAAAAAATGTAACACAAATATCATTGTTTCACTATAATTATAATGAACTGTAATTTGTATGTAATGGTTTTCAGAATTCCATCCAATTTGTGGAGAGAAATATAAATGATATCCTGCAATATCAGTACCACTCTCGGGCGAGGGAGTCTAGAGACTATAATTTACTGCAGGATAATAATACCTATGTTCTTAGGTGAGTTACTACTTACTATTATTATAACTGTAATATAATGTATTTTGAAATATTTATATTTAAATCATACATCCAGCACACAATATTTAAATTCTGTTCACAAACTGACCTGTTCACAATATTTAAATTGTGAACAGGTTAATTTTCCAAAATAAGAGCATATTTTATAATATTAGAATTCCATTAAATATTTCAAGTAACACTGAATATTTAAGTGATTTGAATATGTAAGATTACTATTGATATTTTTCAATTATTAGCAAAAATGCCATGTGCTTTGCCATTTGTGTTCTCAGTGGAGTAGAATACAGCTACCACATTGCATACAATGGGTATTGTAAATGGCGACTAGGGGATTGGACTGTTACCTATCAGACAGTATGTATATGCAATACCTGAATGATGGCAATAGATTTGCCCCCTATTGATGCCTTAATTTCAAAACAGGCTTCTTATTTTGTTATTAGTTATTTATAAATATTTTTGTATTAGTCTTGCACAGATCCATATTTTATTTTTCAATTAAGCTGTTTGAAAATGGCCAACCTTATAGAGGATTGCATGACATTATGGAATGAAACTTCTGTAACGAATGGTCACTGATAACAACTTCCTGTCAAGTGGGTTGTGTGCTAGTTTGTCAAAAAATAAAATATAAAACTACTTTATTTTTTCCAGGTGGTCTATGGTACAGATTCTGGCAATTGCAGCGACTGCAACACTTCAGGTGTACTTCGTAAGAAAACTATTTGAAGTTAAAGACAATTCATCAAAGACAAGAATTTGATCACATCAAATACTAGTGACTAAGCTAAAGAAGTAAAGAAGGCATAGCATTCTAATAAACTAAAATTTAGTAATCAGATAAGTAGAGATAACTTGTCATAGTGGCATACTAAATTAATTGCATTAAATGCATAATTACATTGCTGTTAATGTGAACTCATATACCGCTATGACTTGTTATTAAACCTTTATAAGTTTTATAAAAAAGGTTACTATTGCGAAATACCAGAATTATCATCAGTGTTGCCAACTTAACTTAAAAATATATGATTCGAGAAGTTTTAAAGGGGTCGGGAGGAAAAACTGTGTGACATGGAAACAATAAAATACAATCACCCGACCCACCATACCCACTCACTTGCTAAGACTTAGGGCAAATTGGGTCTTCATTTTCAAACATGTTGAAGTAGTTGACATCACTGACATTTGTGCCAAGTCCTCTTACTTTTTAGTAAATAGTACCAACATAATAATGTAGCATTAGGCGATGAACTAACTATTCCTTGACTGATCTTCCATTCCACTCTTAATGTTGATCTCTTTCTGATTCAATTTCTCTTTTTAAGTTTTTTGCTTTTTTTTTAACACGAACTTATTTTTTTTATATTGTTTACACAGGTTCCCTTAATGTTTCCTATGGACGCATTTGTCACATTACTTTTATTAATTCTTGAGATTATAAGTAGGGTTTTTTTTTTACTGAATCCTTAATAGTTTTAGTTTAGATTATTTTTATACGAACTCTAAAAAGGCGCACATTGTTATTTCTAGTGAAGTACAATCATTTATGAATTTTATGAAATGTGTTCAATAATTTAGATTTTATATATTTTTTTTATCAGATTTGAAAGACATTTTTTTTTTATTTTGCACCTCTTTTATATTATTTGTGATAATTTTTACGAATAATTATTTTTATATAAGTAAAGAAATATTTATATATTTTAAGCAGAGTGTATCAATTTAATCATTGACTAAGATATAATAAAACAGAAACATAAAGTACTTAATATTTGACTTTCTTTATCAGACATCAATATCCCTATTTAGTAAGTAAGTAGTCATGGAGTAAGTCGTCCAGCCGCGACGGTGCCAGACGATACACTTACTCCTTGAAAAGGGCCTCCTGACGAGACCGAAACTAGTCGGGAATCCCCGAAACACACGTGAGTAAAACGTATATTTAAATAAATATGAATCTAATTCACGAAAGTTTTTATTCTAATATCAATATCCCTGTTTAAGTAGCATACGGAATCTCCAGCTTGCCTAAATTATTTTAGATTATTATAGAATTAAACAGGTTAATATAAGCATATTTATATTTTAAAGACATTCAATTAGGTGCACTGCTTAATATTTCCATTGTACAAACTAAAACAGAAAAACAATAAAATATAATAAGGACTTCTCTTCTTCGCTTCGTCGCCTACTGGTAGCGTTCCTAGGAGCGTGACATCATTACCACGTGTAATGGCAATGCTTTTTCGCTGTGCAAGGAAGCTGGAAGAAGAAACCAGCCTTCTAGTTACGAGTTTCGATAAGTCGTTTAGCTAGTTCCTAAATGGAGCGTGCACTCGGATCCCATGATCCCATTACCCATTTAATTACTATATTTACGCCTGTGCCTACCCATCTTCCATGACAGTAATGACATATCCTCTGTGCGCTTCTCGAGAAGTTTTTTGCCTCGCACAACCAGCCTGTGGAACAAATTGTCGCCTTCGACCTTCAAACCTTCAAGAAAAGAGCCTACTCCTACCTAAAAGGCCGGCAATGCACTTCTGACTCTTGGGTTGCGGGTGTCCATGGGCGGCGGTAGTCACTTACCATCAGGTGACCCGTCTGCTCATTTGCCCATTTGTCCCATAAAATAAAAAAAATATATAATGTGGAAAATTATGACTCATTTTGCCATTGGTAAGTGTCATACAATGTTCTACAATGATAGCATTTACAAAATAATGCATTAAATCTTACAATTACAAAGAAACACAATGCACATGGCAATGTTAAAAAATCTGTGGTATCCCTTTAAATTAAACTTTCTCCATCACTTGACACACATTATTATCAAAACACTTCTCTAAGAAAAACTTTTACTTTACAAATAACAACATCTTAATTCAATGATGTTCAAAAATACTTTCACTATTTCAAAAATAATCGATATTATATATGTCGAATGTTATAACTTACTTCTAAGCTGCCAGCAATGCAAAGGAGGCTCAATTACATAAAACTTATAAAATTCTCCACCAACAGGCAATACATGAAAAAAGTCAATTGCATGATACAGGGCGTTTTAGAAAGGTGTGGTCATGTTCAGAGCTCTTAAAGTTGACCCCTTGAATAACTTAATGCGCTTACAGTTTTAGATATATTGGATAAAAAAAAATAGATCTTTGCAAATTAAGAAAATTTATACCTAGTATTATATATTGTTTAGCAATGTGTGTACCCCGCCAGGAAAAGTATTTGTTTGTTGCACAAACTTTCCTAACAATTGAAAACTGAACATGAATGTTTTAGTGTCTTAAATTATTTAAATTATATGATCGCCTTAGAGTCGAATGATGTTTTTTTAACATTTTTTATGTCCCTCCTGCCCTTTGGTGATACGTGGTGATGTTTAAGACTACCCCCCCCCCAAATCACGTGTATTTTTTAGTACCTACAAAAAATCACAAAATAAAATATACAATAATTTAGAATATTATCAAGGTCACACTACACGCCACTTTTTAATTGAGAAATAGCGCGTTTGACGAAAAAATAAGTACACTTGATATCTTACTACACCCTCTCCCCCCTTGTGATATTTGCCATACCACCTAGCGAGCCTTTCGAGCTTCACGTGATTAATGGACGGCCCCTTATCTATGAAAAACAAAAACTACACTTAATTATCAAATTCTTATCTCATGTGTTCAAGGGCTTTTAATTTTAATTTAAATATAAATTTTATGCAGTATGTATATAAGTAGTAGATATTCACCAGTATTTCATTAATGCCAAGCCACTTTAAGGTTGCCCGGAAGAGATTGCTCTAAGCCAGGGGTCGGCAACCTTTTGCTATAGTATCAGTGCGGGCCGCACTTATTTTTATATTTATATGTTCGGGAATGTATTTTTAATATTTGAAATAAAACGCATATATATTCATACAATCATGTCTATTTTAATTGAATTACTATACATAAAAGTAGTATACATAGTACATAAAAGTTAGAACTAGTGAGATTTTTGCGGCTGCATTTGACTTGCAAGTTTTTTAACGTCTGCTTTCATTTTAGTAGTAGACACGCACAGTATCGCGTCTAAATGTTCATCCGTTAACCGCGAACAATTCTTATTTTTGCGGTAGTTGAGAATTGAAAAAGTCTGCTCACACAAATATGTACTACAAAACATAGTTATTATCTGCTGAGCAAACTTTTTCAATTCTTTGAAGTTTTCAGAACTCAAACCTCCGTAGAACTGTATCAAGTCAGTGCTTTCCTTAAATGCCGTTTTAAGTGTGCTATTACTTTGCAAATCTACTATGTTCATTTGCAAATTGCTTGGTACCTCACTAATATCAATTGCAAAAGGGTTTTGGAATATTTCCATGTCAAGGGAGCTCTTTTTAAAGTCGGTGAATCGATTTAAAAACTCAGTTTGTAGCTGTGTTAACACGTTTCTCATTGTAATATTTTGCCACACAAAATTATCTCCAGCTTCTTCAAGGGCTTTCTTGCAATTAGGAAAATGGTCAAGCTTTTTTTCATCAATATGTTTGATAAACAGTTTCAGTTTCATCTCAAATGACTACATCTGAATACATATCGCAAATCAATTTATTTTTTCCCTGCAAGCGCTTGTTGAGCTGATTCAGTTCCTTAGTCAAATCAGTCAAAAAACCAAGATCGATAATCCACTGTTTGTTAGTAAGCTCTTCCACTGGCTTTCCTTTCATCTCCATGAAGTTGCCAATTTCTTTCCTCAAATCAAAAAACCGTTCCAAAACGGCACCTGGACTGAGCCACCTCACTTCACAGTAGTAAACCACGTCATCATGATCAGCTTCCAGATCTTCCAAAAACTTTTGAAACTGACGGTGTGTGAGCCCATTTCTTCTTATAAAATTAACAGTGGATGTTACAGTATCCATTATTTCTTTCCAGGATATAACCTTGGAGCACAATGCCTCTTGATGGACAATACAGTGAAAAATCAATGCCACAGTAGATCCAGAATCTTTCACTTTGCTGATGATTCTCCCAACAACACCTATGTTTTGACCGCTCATGTTCTTGCCTCCATCGGTAGTGACATTTGTTAACTTTTCCCAGCTTAATTGCAATGAATCCAGAGCTTGTTCCACATAGTGAAATAAATCTTCTCCCGTAGTTGTACCTTTCAAACTGCACATTTTCACAATCTCTTCGTAAACAGTAAAGTTTTTGTCAATGCCGCGTACAAATATGAGTAGCTGTGCTGTATCCGACATGTCCGTACTTTCATCCATCGCCAAAGAGAAGCAGACAGAAGACTGCGCCTTATCCCTGAGTTGTTCACACAAATTAGCACCCAAGTCTTCAGTACGTCGGGTGCAAGTTCTCGCAGAGAGACTAAGACTTTCAAACATTTTTTTCTGCTCTGGGCATATTTCTTCTGCGATAGCTAAGACACACTCTTTTACTAATTCACTATCGGTAAACAGACGTCCACTTTTTGCTAGAATCTCTGCTACCCTGTAACTGGCACCAACATTCGATTCGCTGTTGTCTGCCACAAGCTTAAATATGTTTTGTTGATTTTGTAATGACGATTTCAAAGTGGAAATTTTCCCTTTTTGTATTTCTCCTTCAAGACAGTCAAATTTAGCTTTATGCTCAGTGTTGTAATGTCGCTTCAGGTTATATTCCTTTACTACAGAAGTACTCTTTTGACAAATTAAGCATAACGGTTTTCCTTTGAACTCGATAAAAAAGTATAATTCTGTCCATAATTCGTTAAAAACTCTTTTTTCTTCTTCTATCTTCCTTTTTCTTGAAGCCATGTTTATATAATTATTCTGTAACAATAATGAAAAAAATAATTAATTTGTTGTAAAATTATATGTTCCAGTTAGCACCTACAAATTCAACTCCACATTCAAGAAATAATTAAAACATGACTATATGATTAAAACGTAACTAACTTCATGTCATGTGACTACTATCCCCGTCCTTATAACAGTTACCCATAATCTGAAGGTTCACATAAAGAAGCAGTAAATAAAATAAAACAAATTGCTCGCGAGTACATACAACGTACTTACCTCATACGTCGTGCGTGAGAAGCTATCAGCGAAGGGAAGAAAGGTGCAACAAAACGCGTAGCTAGCAACCAGATGAGACGTGAGTTTACGGTGAATTTCCACAACCGAATGAGGCGAGAGCTGCGCGTGGCTGTGATGTTTAACTAAAGCCGGTCGCTTTGAATTTTTTCACCGCCGCACACCTGCGTCTAATCAAAGACTGCCGACGCCTATTGTCTCAAAGGAGCCGCCCGCCGCCGACGGCCACGTGCGGCGGATAAACGCAAAAGAAATTGCCAAGAATTGAATAAGTACAGCAAATATTTATTTTCGGTAGAAACAATACATAACATCACAGTCTTGATAAACAGTTCTTAAGAAATGAAATAGGTACATTTTTATCACCCCGCGTGGGAGCGAGCTTTCAAGAATACTCTCATGGCCTAGCAGCATGGCCGTATAAATTCTAGTGAATTTATATGGCCTTTTGCTTTGGTATTTTTTTCTTACGGACCGCGCGGACGTCTTGCGGGCCGCACCGAGATAGTACAAGGGCCGCATTGCCGAACCCTGCTCTAAGCGATGAGGCATTTTTTTTTTCTCGTGTGGAAACCCCCTGGGGCCGTCATTCCACCGGGGTTTTCGGTGGAACGGTGTGTCGGAATCGAACCGACTAAAACCACACGTGTGCCATGCTTCGCTTAAAATAGGAGGAATCCGGGAAAAGCTTTATTAAGACATCCAGACCCCTCCTAGCGCCTGCCCGCACTATGCGGGCACCACCTACGGGTACACTAACCTATCAATAAGGTTGCGCCATCGCCATCGTGGTGGGAGTCATCCTCCCGGGCCCTCTCGGCGGCCTCTGCGAGAGTCGCAAAGAGTCCCGTGCTGCCTTCCTGCCCACTCGATGATGACCGGCTGGAGTGCCTCGACGGTGGCAAAGCCAGCACGTGGAGCCTCCAGCCGGGACAATCAACGAGCCATTGTGGCTCGGCGGGCGGCCTCACGCCACTCGCGCACCTCTTCGGGCGGGGTCCGACTGCCACTACCCGCCCGGAATCAGCCGTCCGCCGATAAACTTCGGCGAGCATCCGTAAAAGAATCAATTCTAGCAAGGTTCTATTCAAATTCTGAGCTTTGTTTTTCAGCTTCGGGGCCTCTAGACCTATTTTCTAATTTAGTAACAGTGCTGTAAAAATCATCCAATTCTTCTTCATTATTGCTGCGTCCGCCAATAATAAACACCTTCATTAATTCACGATAAATGGATTAACGAGTTAATGCAATAGCTCAAGCAAGTCAGGGTTGCATGCCTATAACTCGAACTGGCTGGTTCCAGGAAGTCAGAGCCCTCTGATGATATATCTTAACAATTAATAAATTCAGATATCACAAGCCCTTGTTTATTATCTCCAGTGTAAGAAAATGAAACAAAAATATAATAATTACACATTTTATTATCATACCATAAATATATAACATCCACGATTTGTTACATAAGTTTCCTAATCCTATATACACAATAATTTACTTAAGTACATTATAATCATAATTCAATTTCATTGTTAATGATATGGTGCAATATTAAAGCCGAATCACACTACCACAAATCGACTTATATTTTGACGAATTAATTATTACTATTATAATTACGCCCATGTTACAAATTTTATAAGTCAAATAATATATTTTTTCGATATAAATGTAGTTAGACAAAAATATGTATTACAGGGAAATTGTGCTCGAATAAGTTCATCTAATTTAGGAAAAAAAAAAAATCACGTGTCTATGCATGATCTAACAACAACCTTGTATATATAGTAAAATTTGCGTTACGGCACATAATAACTTATGTGGGCTACAACAGACAAATTTAAATTTTTACTGTATGTTAAGATCCGCTAAATGAAGTACTTATATCATTGTGATGATTAATGATTTGTGATGAAAACATACTGGCAGACCAAATTAACATAGAAAAAATGTATTTACTATAAAATTATTTATAATACAGAGACAAAATAAACTTTTTAACAAAAATATAAAAAAATCTAATCAAATATATAAAAAACTTGTTTTTTTTTTGTAATGTATTTCAGGCGCAGTGCTAGCCAAGGAATGTAGACTTATTATATAAAATAATTTTATGATCAACTAAACCGCTCACTATGACTAGGCAATTTACGAACAGCGGGCAAGTGAAGCGTTTTATCTGATACATACATACTTACACTAATTAGTAAATTACCTTACTAAGTTATACTGTACACAATGTGCTGTGAATCTCATACGTAACTGTACATTTCACAACTAATCTACACTACACTAAAGTAAGCGAAATACCTCGATGTTATCAAGGATCTACTATGTATTTAAATTAAATGATTATAATTCGTAAATAATTATTTTATTGTAATGTTGTTCTTCGCCGATTTCAGTCATTCTTGTTACTGTTATTTAATGCTTGCCTATACTATGAAAGCAACGCTACGTAATAAAAAAAAACAGCAACTGTCATCTGTCATATTTCGATAATTATGTATTACGTCATACGTTGTTATTTGTTAGTTAGAAAAATATATTATATATAGCGGTAACTACCATATAATATTTTTAATTACGGCCTTATACTAAAACGGTGCTTAATTATAAACTGCTGTTAAAACTTATACTCTCAGTTTTTTTAAGGAAACCTATGTACAGTACGAGGCTTAATGTTTTTTTTATAATTGAGTAACGTGTAAATTTTCAGGCCTTCGGTTAATGAAACTATAGAAAAAGCAGATAGCACGCATTTTTTCTGGTTTAGCAAGTTAAATGAGCTTATTTCATAATCGAATAAAATACTTTTTTAGTCTAAGGAGCCGATAAATAATTTCATTTTTTAAATACTTTGTTTAACAAATAGCAGAACTATCACAAGTAAGCACCTTTACTTAGAACGTGTACATATAGGTATATCTATTAACACTTAGTTCACTACATTATAAAGGCAGTGACTGGACGGACAACGTCTTTAGACAATATGTAGTGAATAACAAACATATTTTGTGTTAAATCCTTAGTAGAGGTATTGCAATCCACGAATGCGGGTAACTATGTACATAGTGAAAATGTCATAGATAAAATATGTACATATGTGTTTTAAAAAGGGCAACTCACTCAAATTGATTGTTTTTTAGACTTCAAATTTCAAACTCAGTTTTTTTCTAAGGTTTCCTTAAATTTATACTCTTGCCATATTCATGGATTGCAAGCTACAACTGCAAATATTACTTATACAATAGGTATATGTGTTTATGTATATTTTAATATGATTTCAATGAAGAATAGTTGACACAATAATGATCTTACATATAATGTGAGATTCTGTGATAGAAAAATTTTCTTACTTTATGCGTTAAACATTTCTGTTACAATACCTATTTCAGCCGATGTATTTGACGTTACGTTTTATACATTGTGATGCATAAAACCATAGACAATAGATGTAAAAGCCGTTGTAGAACTTGCTACTGTGACTTATTATTATAAAGACTCTTTTTCGTCTTATTATAAAGACACATCAAAGACATTCGTCTACACAAAAGTCTTACCTGGACATAAATATCTGGCAAAATATACATACGTAGGTATTTAAGTTACTACTGAAGGAAATATTTGAGTCTTGTAGACAGCCGTAAATGACGGGCGGGTGCGTGTCAGATGTTCCGTTTCTTCTGTCCGAGGTATGTGCCAGAGAGAGCGAGTAGGCGATATCGCTGTCGCAGGTTGCGCGCACGCACATGAGGGGAAGCGATCTCGGCGGTGTACGCGCCGGGGAACCACCCTGCCTCGCCGTCACGGGTTCGCTCTCCGTAGTACCAACCTATGGAAGTAAAAAAAGAAAAGTGTTTTTTAGACAGGGATCTGAATAATAAAATGGGTGCACTTATACATTGCTTAGACGTTGCTTAACAGCAAGGAGAAGCTTTTCTGTTTGACTAACAATAAATTTAGACAGGTTTTAAAAATTACTGCTGCGTTTTAATTTATTTTATATCTTATTATATCTACAATGGTGGCCCCTAATCCTTGGATTTTAATTTAGCTTACCATAAGGTAAGTTGAGGTCATACTGATGATCCCTCTTCACTACTGATCTTACTTAAAACCTATAGCATAATATAAAAAATATGAAAACTGTCTTACAAACGATTATATCTTTTTTGTACATATAAGGCACGTTTCAAATCTTTTTACCAGCAGCAGCTTTGAGGGTGATAAGGGATGAGGGTATGCGCGGAGGGGAAAGAGACGAGAATGAGGAGACGGGAAAAGGAGCGGGAGGTCAGGGGAGAGGAATAAGGAGAGGACAGTTGGGCCTTCGGAAACATCAATAATTTCGGGGAAATGCAACGCAAGTGTTGCTTCACAACCGGTTTTCTGTGAGGCCGTGGTATCGCACCGTCTGTGCCGGCCCAATCGTGCCTAAGCATAGCTCTACCACGTAAATTAGGCGTTTATTGGGTTTATCTAAATTTTGGCCTCGGGAAGGGGAGAGGGGTGGGTATGGAGAAAACTTAATTTAAACAAAAATTTTAAAATTTGTACTCAACACTATTATATAGAAGATCTATACGGAAGGCGCTCCTAGTGGACGGCTTTCGTCCAACAAAGGGATAGATGATAATGATGATGACTATTACTTATACAAAAGATTTTGTTTACGGAGATATAAGTTTACCTTCGCTGGTCTTCCTGGTGACGTTGACGACGTCCCCCTCGGCGAGTGCGAGCTCGTCGGGCTGCGCGGGCGCGTAGGCGTAGAGCGCGCACACCTGCGGGCAGTCCCAGCCCGCGTACACCGCCTCGCCCTCAGCGCCCGCCGCCGGCGCCACCAGCGCCTCCGACCAGCGCGACCACGCGGTCTCCGACTGGCACGACATCAACTGCCGAAACATATCCATTATGAGTTCCTCACACTCAGACCTGACAGCTTTGTCTATGGAAATTGACGGGCACAACGTGGAGGACGACATTTATTTTAAAACTCACTATACTAACAAGATAATTTACGAGAGAGCTAATGTAAGACCTACTTTGTAAGAAAACATCCGACATAATAGAACATGAGATGTTTTGATATTGTTACAAGGAAAACTCTATTTTCTTCTGGTGCATATTATATTTATTTCTGTAATATGTGTTAGCATTAAAAATATATGAAGCTCATTCAAAATCATCTCCATTGACTTTTAATACAGTCCTTAAAACGTTGAGGTCAGTTATCAACAGAAACATGCATTCTCTCCATGGGAAAATTCTTCACTGCCAATCTTATGGATTGATTTAAGGACTCTAAAACCGACATTAAATCATTCAAATTCAGGGACTAGATGACGGCCAGTCTTCAGCTCTGATGAAGTCAGAAACGCTCGTTTTCAAAGACACTTGGGTGGATCGAGTTTTATGACCCGGTGCTGAGTCTTACTGAAAGGACCATTCTTGGTTATGGAACATGGTGTTTTTAGCTTAATAGTTTAACCACACATCCGCAAGAATCGCATCTTGATACACTTGTGCCGATGTTTTGATACCTGTTTTACTAAAACCCATCCAAACCATCACTCAAGTCGTATAATTGTCCTCTGTTGATTTATTGGGAAGCTTCTATAGGGGTTTGAGCATAAACTCAGTCATTCTGCTTGTTAAAATACAGCTAAATAGTAAAAAAAAAGCTTAAGAAGTTGTTTTAATTGGACCACTCTATTCATTTTTAAATTATCAGTATAGACCAGCGCGTATTATATAGGCTTCAAGTTCGAAGTTATCTTTTCAAATAGGTGACACAGTTCTAGATGCTATATTCCTAACCCAAGATGAAGTCTTGGACAGGATTTCTTCGAATTCCTTCCTTCACTGCTTTTATCGCCTTTTTCGTACGAATACTACAATGATATCCAGATCTTTTCTATCACAAACAGAGGAGGTTGCGTTGTACCTATCAATAGCCATTCGCTACACAAACATTAGTTTACGAACGAAACGAGTTTAAAAAATTTCATTTGAGGTTACATTACCTACTTTGTGTAATGCTATCATAGCAATTCGGTTCTCTTTATCACCCCACTCACTTTGAATACAACAAAAATACTTAAAACGGATTGACAGATGAAGAATGGCAGATACCAAATTCAAATGTTATATTGTTTTTTTTTTAACTGTAACAGTATTTATGGCTGGACTTAGTATATGGAATTGTGCAATTGACCTTAAAAAAAGTATAAAAAATTGTTATAGAAATCTACAATAAAACATATCTGTGTATATATGTATGTATATAAAACACATAAAATGTTCCTTAAACCGGAAGGCAAAAAAGAAATGTATTTCTTTTTTTAGCGTAGAAGCACACGCGGTGACGTCACAAGGAAACTTTCAATTGAACGTTTCTACGATTTAAAGGAAAGGCGCCAGGAAGACGGTTATATAGTTTTATCAAAAGTCACTTGTTATAATTGTAGTTTACCATCTCGACAGTCCGTCCCTCGTGGTTCTCGAGCAGCGTGATGAGCAGCGCGTGCTTGGCGCTGGCCGCGCCCGCGTCGCTCGCGCACACCTCCAGCAGTGAGCGCGCGCAGTGGTCCACGCACACGTACTGATCCTCGCTACACACACCGACCACTCGTCAGACTTGTTACTACACTACATATATATTAAACATAAATAGTCGTTGCTTAGTGGCCGACAATCGACCTTTATTCATTAAATAAGGAATTTATACAAAAAATATGTCGATTTTTATTATTACAATAATAATAATAGTAGCTAAAAGGACATTAGTAAAAGAATTACTCTAAAATTATTATTTCTAGGTAAATATCAATAGTTATTGCCCTCTACCCATTCTCCCTCTCCTCTTCCCGTCCCCTATTCGAGCCTCTATTCTCTTACCCCCCCCCCCCCCTCCCTTATCACCCTCAAAGACGGCAGCGCACTTACGAATCTTGAGTTGCAGGTGTCCATGGACGGAGGTTGTCACTTACCATCAGGTGACCCGTCTGTTCGTCTTACCCCTACGTCATAAAACAAAAGGAATATAAGCACCTAGCAGATATTTTTTTTATATATTTTTAACATACCTCTTTTTCTTAGTAATAACAAGTAAATCATTGAAGAGGAACAAATGTAGAGGTATTTTGGAGAACTTCTTGCCGAAGGTCAACTTCAGTTCATCAGATTTCCAGATCAGTTGCGTCATCTCGCCAGATCGGACTAACCAACGAACAGGTCTACAAATAAACACATTATTATTATACACCTGTCTAGATATCCGACAATACAGAATGAAATGTGCTTTATTACTTAAAGAAGAAAGAAATTTTTAATTCGAGTGTATTTTTTTTAAGAAATATGAAAAAAAGAGAATGTTAATTATTCATACATACACACATGGATACGCTCACGCCGCATAAGGGATAGACAGATTTGTTTTAAACACGCACATTTTGCCAATTAGAATTTGGTCCCACTAACGTAATAAATGCAAGTCTGATAGATAACAGTCGGATCCCATAATTGCTGTTTACGACACCACCGTGAATATATGGGGTAGCCCTATTGCACTCTACAGTGAGCCAGACGGTTAATAATGCAGTCTGGTTTCATTTTTTTTTTACTAAATTTTCTTTAAGAACAACAAAAATCATTTTTTTTTATTTATGTGTTTAAGGTGACACACTGAAAGTTTTTAGAATAGGCCAGTAAGAAAAGCAGCTGATTTTTTTATTAAATTTCGAATTAGGAACTTTTTGGGAATCTGTAGATGAGTCAGACTTCTTCGGAAAGCGATCAAAATATTAACAGGCCTTTATATCATTGTTTTTTATTTTCTAAAAACTTTCAACGTGACTCCTGTATAGTTGTGTAGTGTGTGGTACCTCCGGTCGTTGGCGCAGGCGGGGCCGAGCGAGGGGGGGTCCCGGATGTGCGCGGGGAACTCGATGATGTGCGAGAGGCGGTACATCTCCTCGATACGTTCCGTGTTACGCGCGCCCTCGTTACATTCAGACACGTACTGCACACACAATTTATTACATTTACATAAAATAAAATATACATATAACCAACATTAAAATTACGATTGAATTGAAGCGATGTACAAGTTTCACAAATGGTTGTTTCTGTTCCTCATTATACAGTATTAGAAAAAAACATTGAACCTTAAATGAGATAAAAGAATAAAGTATTTATTTTGTTTCACACAAGGCAATACAGATTATAGAAAAAAAGTAGGTTTTATATTGGTGTGTGAACAAAAATGCTTCTTAGTTCAGAATTGCAACGACGCTTTGAGAAAATACTTAAACGGAGCTGATATTCTCCTAAGGCTAAAAATTTACTGATAAAGAAAAAGAAAGAAAATAAAGCCGCTCTAAATATCTAATATTTCTTACTATTAATTTCGCTTTTTAAAAAATCACTTATGAATAAAAATGTATTACTAACGTTATTGAGGGTGACAAGTGCGCGGGCGCAGGCGTGGTACTCGTCATCCTCTGAGGCCAGGTTCTTGAGCACAGCATCCAGGAGTAGAGGGAGCCGCGTCACGCGCTGCATCGGCAGCATCAGGAACGAGTGGAGGGATAACGACTGACATGACGGGTGGCTTTCCAGTCTGTGGGAAAACGGGAATAACAGTGTGACATTCCATTTTTAAATTGGTCTTATTTTGGTTACTCACTTTTTTAAAGCGTTATTTTTTATTATTCATTGTATTAATTGTACGTCCAGTCTGTGGGGAAACGGGAATAACAGTGTGGTATTCCATTTTGAAATGTTGTTTTACCTAGATCATTCTCTTTTTAAAATTGTTTTTAATTCTTTATTTATGTATGTATTGTATTATATTTAACAGCGGTAGAGCCATGCTTAGGCACGAATGGGCCTCATCGACCAGTGCGATACCACGGTCTTACAGAAAACCGGTTGTGAAGCAATGCTTTCGTTGCTTTTCCCCGAAACTAGTGAGGTTTCCGGAGCCCCTAAACCCCTCTCCCTTTACTTTCCCCTCAATCCCTCTCCTCTTTCCCATCCCCTCATCCACCCTGTCTTCTGTCCCCTTCCCGCATCCCCCCGTCCCTCATAACCCTCAAAGGCGGGCAACACACTTACGACTTTTGAGTTGCAGGTGTCCATGGACGGAGGTTGTCACTTACCTTCAGGTGATCTCTCTGTTCGTCTGTCCCCATATATGATTTAAAAATATATATATAAAATACAAACATAAATTAATATATATGTATTATATTATATCAAACTTACTTTTTCAAGGCGTTAGCGAAGGCTGGTTTGGCCTGTAACCGCTGCAAAGCTTTAACCATCAGTGTTTGGTTTTCGCAGTACTTCACGTAAACACCGAAGTGTTTCTCGGCGTGCTCCCGTACTATGTCACAGATGCCCTGCAGCAGGATATTTTCTTGCCAGCACTTCTCCAACTCGTTCATTAACAGTTGTGAACATTTACGCACTGTGGAAACAAAAGCAATTTGTGTTTGTCACCACCATCGTCACTAGAACTGACATCTCTTAACGTCATAAATTAGAGGACTTGAACATGTCATGTCATGTCATGTCAGTCAGCTCGTGTTATACCTGTCACGTACAATTAAAATCGGCAAAATGTGAGCGTTTTTAAGGCATCTGCCTACCCCTTAGGAGAGACAGGCGTGAGCGTATGTATGTATGTACGAGATGTACGAGTATGTACTATAATTTATTGTAAGACTCATTGTATACCATATTATCTCTACATATATATAAGAGATTTCTACCGATATATTGACTCATCGCGATATTTCTGGAACCATAAGGCGTATAGACTTGAAATTTAGTAGGAATCCTTTCGCCGAGTAGAGGTCAGCTAAGAACGGATTTTACGAAATTCCGCCCACAAGGGGTGTTGCGGGGGTGTCAACAGGTGTGCTAGTATTAAATAAATTCTAGCGATAAATTTTGTATTTGAGTTGGTCATATCTTCTCTCAATAAGCCCTTGCTAAATGTTATCTTATTTATAAGTGTTTGACGGATCTGCTGGTGTAGTGGTTAGTGACCCTGACTGCTGAACCGGAGGTAGTGGGTTCGATTCCTACACGTGATATAGTTACACTACAAATAATTGTCCCGAGTCTGGTTTGTTCTTTGTGTCCGTTGATTGAATGTTTGTATAGCCCCCCGCGACGCAGTAATTATTCCTAACGCTGGAGTTGTCTTTAAAAAAAAATTAAAAGAAAAACACACAAAACTTAGAAGTGGAGGTACCGACGTTGTTTCTTATATTTGAAAATTGATTTAACTATTTGTTTATGGATGCACCACAAAGAAAACTAGATAAAGTGCATCCCAGTTTTTTTTTATATCTAACGTGTAACTGACTTCCTCGACATGGATATTCCTATTCCGTCTCTTTCTGACTTATCATCACCAGAAAAGGACATCACAATCAATAACCAGAATTATTTATTTCAATTAAAGGTATATTTATGGATATTTTAGAATTGTCAGGAGAAAAAGACAGTCAGTCAGACTGAGTAGGAGAAGAATAAACAAGAAACTTCAAGAACTTCTTTTATGCATCACTTCGACATCTACATACAGGAGAAACTAAACCAATAGAAGCTTCTAGAACTTGTGGCGACCTCTCAACATACATAAAAAATCATGTTAACCACTGTGGAGGAACGGGTGTTATGTCCCTCCAACACAAAGGGAGGATCCTCCAACCAGGCGAGGTGATCGTGCCTGGCGAACCGCGGCCCAACGGTTGATGTTGGGACGTAGTTCAGTGTCGTTGCTACGTAGTTCGGCTTGTCTTCGCTAGATGGAGTTAACATGTGTTTTTCTGTATGTGGAGAGATCCCACATTAAACTAAATTAAACCTACCTGGTAGTATAGTAGAGAAGATAGTTTCCCAATCATCTCGAGGTAGTATGTGAGGGTCTCTGAAGGCTGGATGTGCTATGAAGTTAGCTTCTAAGACGTTCAGGGAGTTCAGGTATGACGCTTCTGAGGTAAGCAGTTCGAACTTCGCTTCTTGGAGACGCTTCTGAGCTGGGGCGAGCGAACCTGAATACAAATAACGATAATTAGTATTTGAATGTAGAGAAATTTATTTTAAGGAAAACTGTATGTAAATAAAAAAATATAGGTTATATACATCTGTTCATGACGTTGGTTTGTTCGAATGCTCTATAAGTGCGCGCGCGTATGCGCTAAGACATACTAATTCGATTTAAAAATATATTTTTGATATACATATACAGGGTGTCCCAAAATTCAACGATAAGCGGGCGCCTAAAGGTAGACCTGCTAATGAGTACATAAGGAAAAATATTAAAAAAAATATAACTAGTTTTTTAGTTACAAGAAAAATTTAGAATTTCTTTGAAAATTTATACCTTTCATGATATTTTGAACGACCACGATGACAATTTCTCAAATATGCTTAAGATTTTTTTTTATCTTGTACCTAAATAGTGCTACTATTCACCACAACTCTTAAAAACACCAAATTGCCCGCAGTTTTTACACAAAAAACAACGACAAACGAACAAGAATAATTAAGAAATTTGGGTCTTGTTTACAAATGGTAGACATATTTTTTTTTTGTGGCTAGTTATTTTAGAGTATTATACCATTTTAGAATCTTGATTAGTTGCGCCAATTTTAAAAACAACTTGCCGTAGTGGTGTCCATACTTTTTTTTTACAAGACCATGAGTCAAAGTACACTAAAAATATTTCAAAATTGTAGGGAAAAAAATGATTTTGAACGTTTTTTGTGTAAAAACTGCGGGCAATTTGGTGTTTTTAAGAGTTGTGGTGAATAGTAGCACTATTTAGGTATAAGATAAAAAAAAATCTTAAGCATATTTGAGAAATTGTCATCGTGGTCGTTCAAAATATCATGAAGGGTGTAAATTTTCAAAGAAATTCTAAATTTTTCTTGTAACTAAAAAAAAACTAGGTATATTTTTTTTATTTTTTTTTCCTTATGTACTCATGAGCAGGTCTACCTTTTGGCGCCCGCTTATCGTTGAATTTTGGGACACATTGTATAGCGTTATTGCGGCTTTATCAGGGCTGTAGAATAAAAAACTTTACTGCGGTTGCGGCTCTTAGGAGCGGAGCAAAGAGCATAATCGCAGGCTGAAAGTGCAGGGAACGGCTAGTATACATACATAGAGTAAGAGTACATCCCCTTTTGCACCCCTTACAACTTGTGTTGGCTTTAAGATGCTAAAGAGACCTACCCCTTAACACATTAGCATCTCAAATTGTCTCTTAAACTTGCTTTTCAAACAAAAAATAAACTATCACTTGTATTCTAACTTATTAACATTATAAGTTAGAATGATTGCTCTATTTGGACTTTTTTTGGACAGGGTGAAAGATCCTTATGGATGAACCATTGGGAAGGACTTTCCCCATGGGGTGGCGGGAAGGGGTATGTCGGACTCTTACCGACTAAAACCACTCCCCATGATCCTCTGTTTGCCTATGATCAGGGGAGCAAGAATCGCCGTTGCATTATTCAACTGCTCTACTCAGACTCAGCGTAACTTATTAGTACCTAGTAGCATTTTAGAAATTGAATCGCGTACAGTGAAAATGATTTTTATTAGAGTAGATTCATCAACCTTGAGGAAGACTTCGAAACTTAAAATATTTGACAATAAGTGAGTGAGCGTATTCCAATAAAAAAAAAAACATTTTCATTTGTTTTCTTTTAGTCGACGTTGAGTTTAAAATTTAGATTTGTAGAACATAGACGGTCTATTAGAAAATATCTAATCTAAAACCTTTAAACGAGCAATTCTTTTATCTATATATATAATCTGAATCTCGGAAACGGCTCCAACGATATTCATGAAATTTTGTATGCTGGGGATTTCGGGGCCGATAAATCGATCTAGCTAGGTTTCATTTTTAGAAAACGTCGTTTTATTCGTATTTTCAGGCAATGAAAAACTGCTACAATATCATTAGAATACGAAGGTAAATTTCGCCACCACCTACAAGGTTGTAATAGGTCAGGTGGCAAATAGGGTGGTCCCGTAACCAGATTACCCCGGTTCGAGTCCTGATGTTTATTTTATTTTACTTTTTTTTTCTCGTTCTTTTACAAGATTTACCAATATATATATATACATATATATATATATATATATGGATGACCGAGCTTTGCTCGGTATATATGTATATATATATATACCGAGCTTTGCTCGGTATATATGTATATATATATACACTACCGTCCAAAAGTTTGGAAGCAACAAGATAAAATCAAATAAAATAAAAGTAAGCCATCTTAAATTTTTTTTATTGATACAGAATTAAAAAAATAGACAAAACACACTTCTACAACAATGAAATTAAATAAGTAATATAAAAATTAAATTAAATTTTAGCTTCATCGAAGTGTCCACCCCTCTCTTTAATTACCTTCTCGCATATTCTAGGCATCCTACTAATTAATTTCATAAAATACTGTTCATCTAACTTCTTCCATTCGCTCTGTAATAGTTGCCACAAATGTTCTGAGCTCGTAGGAGATTGATTTTTCACCCTTCTATCTAGTTCATCCCAAACAAGTTCAATGGGAGAAAGGTCAGGTGATTGAGACGGCCACTGCATGATTTTCACATCTTTTTTCTTCCTTAAAAAGTTCTGGCACAGTTTGGACGAATGTTTCGGGTCGTTATCTTGCTGAAAAACGAACCCAGGACCAATAAGATTCAGTCCACTGGGTATGGCGAAATCCTTAAGAATTTTCAAATAGCGTTCCTTGTTTAGTTTTTCGGTTATCCTCACAAGACTTCCGAGTTTATTGTTGCCGAAACACCCCCAAACCATGACATTACCATCACCATGTTTGATAGTAGGCACTGTACAAGCTTCTGAAGC
Organism: Tyria jacobaeae; assembly: GCA_947561695.1. Lineage (NCBI taxonomy): Eukaryota > Metazoa > Arthropoda > Insecta > Lepidoptera > Erebidae > Tyria > Tyria jacobaeae. Next base: position 20,438,575 of record OX387217.1, on the reverse strand, counting down.
TCTCTCTCCTTTACATCGTTATAAGAGTGGTAGAGCCATGCTTGCTTAAGCACGAATGGGCCGGCTCGACCGGTGCGATACCACGGCCTCACAGAAAACCGGTTGTGAAGTAACGCTTGCGTTGCATTTCCCCGAAATGAGTGAGGTCTCCGGAGGCCCAAAATCCCCCACCCCCCTAATGATAGCGCTGTTAACGAAAAGGATACCCCAGGGGGGTACCAGCGCTAGCGTTGGAGAATCCCCCCCTGGACGTCCACCCTCAGTACGGATTATGTCTGAGCGTGGACGCCCAGGCTGCCCCTCGTACTCTGGGGGGGGCTCAACTGCGCTCTCAAAATCTGCTCGGGGCAAGAGAAGGCATACCATGGCACCCCCTGTCACGTTTACCGTGGATTTTTGCAACATTAGGGGCTTACATTCGAACCTCGACACTGTCCACCACCACCTTGAGACAGCAAAGCCGGCCTTGCTCTTTTTAACCGAGACGCAGATATCATCTCCAGCGGACACATCCTACCTCTGCTACCCTGGGTACGGACTGGAACACTCCTTTGTTCCTAAGGCTGGTGTATGCGTGTACGTTAGAGATGATATCACTTCTCGCCGCCTCGGCAATCTTGAAGGTAGGGACCTCTCCATCTTATGGCTACGTGTAGACTGCGACGACCATCCCCGCATCTACCTATGCCTCTATAGGTCCCATAGCGGTGATGCCGAAACGGACCGACTCATCGACCACGTCCAAATGGCTACAGACTCAGTGCTCCAGCAGGTCCCATCCGCAGAGATCGTGATTCTTGGCGACTTTAACGCCCATCACGCCGAATGGCTTGGTTCGCGCAAAACCGATCATGCGGGAAGATCTGTTCACGATTTCGCCTTGGCATATGGCTTGACGCAGCTGGTAGCAACGCCTACGCGAATCCCAGATGCAGAAAGCCACGTGCCTTCACTGTTGGATCTTCTGCTGACCTCACATCCTGACGGCTACAAAGTATCCGTTGAGGCCCCTCTTGGCTCTTCGGACCATTGCCTGATTAGGAGTATGGTGCCACTCGTTCACTCGCTGCGGCCGCGTGTTACAGGCAGTCGCCGCGTATGGCACTATAGGTCAGCAGACTGGGATGGAATGAGAACATTCTTTGCATCCTACCCATGGAGGCAGGTTTGCTTCTCGCCGGATGATCCCAATGTCGTTGCTGACTCTGTCGCGGATGTTGTGCTTCAGGGTATGGAACTTTTCATTCCATTCTCCCTGATTCCCACAGGTGGCAAGTCCCAGCCTTGGTTTGGTCGAACCTGCAAAGCGGCGTCCCGCCGAAAGCAGGAATGTTACCAAGCATGGGCTAATGCAGCGACAGCACGGGATGTAAAGACCAGCATATTAAAGAAGCAATTTAACTTTGCCTCCAGGTCCCTCAAAAGAGTAATTGCTGGGGCGAAGTCGGCTCACATCGGCAGAATTGGCGAGAGACTAGTTAGTCTCCCCTCCGGAACTCGTGCATTCTGGTCTCTTGCCAAAGCTGTCCAGGGGAACTTTTGTAAGCCATCCCTTCCACCTCTGCGCATAGGAGATAATTCGTTGGCCCACGACGCTAAAGAAAAAGCCGATCTTCTGGGCAAACTCTTTGCGTCCAACTCGACCCTGGACGACGGGGGAAACGCACCGCCGACCATACCGCAGTGCGAGACCCGTATGCCGGAAGTCCGGTTTACACAAAGGGCAGTGCGTAAAGCGCTTCTTTCCCTCGACGTTCATAAGTCGAGTGGGCCCGATAGAATCTCTCCTATCGTGCTGAAGACGTGTGCTCCAGAGTTGGCACCGGTTTTAACGCGCCTTTATCGGCTTTCTTACTCTCTTGGCGTAGTCCCGAACTCATGGAAGACAGCTCTAGTGCACCCAATCCCTAAAAAAGGAGATCGCTCGGATCCGTCCAACTACAGACCCATAGCCATCACCTCCTTGTTCTCCAAGATAATGGAATCCATTGTTAACTGCCAGCTCCTCCGGTACTTAGAAGACCACCAGCTCCTCAATGATCGACAATACGGCTTCCGTCAGGGTCGTTCAGCTGGTGATCTTCTCGTATACTTGACTCACCGGTGGGCACAGGCGATCGAGACCAAGGGGGAAGCGTTGGCCGTTAGTTTGGACGTGGCGAAGGCCTTCGATCGGGTCTGGCACAAAGCGCTCCTTGCGAAGCTTCCTTCCTATGGGCTTCCCGAGAAACTGTGCAATTGGCTCACCAGTTTTCTTACAGACAGAAGCATCAAGGTCGTTGTTGACGGTGCATGCTCCGACTCGAAGTCTGTTAATTCTGGTGTCCCACAAGGCTGTGTGCTATCACCCACGCTGTTTCTTCTGCATATCAACGACATGCTGCAGATTAGCAGCATCCATTGCTATGCAGACGATAGCACGAGTGATGCCCTTTATACCGGCCGCGCTAACATTTCTCGGGTAAACGTCATCGAAAGCCGATCCAAACTTGTGTCTGAAATCGAAACTTCTTTATCAAAAGTTTCAGATTGGGGTCGACTTAACCTAGTCCAATTTAACCCCACGAAGACACAGGTTTGCGCGTTCACCGCTAAAAAGATGCCATTGGTCGTATCACCTCAATTTGAGAGCACTTCCCTAACTGCATCAGCCAGTATCGGAATCCTTGGCGTCGATATATCAAGCGAAGTCCAGTTTCGCGGTCACTTAGAGAGTAAGGCCATATTAGCCTCGAAGAAGCTTGGTGTGCTAAACAGATCGAGACAGTATTTTACTCCGGCCCACCGCCTGCAACTTTATAAGGCGCAGGTTCGGCCGCACATGGAATACTGTTCTCATCTCTATGCAGGTGCACCCCAGTACCAACTTCTCCCTCTTGACCGCATTCAACGGAGAGCGACTCGCATCATCGACTGCCAAGATATCTCTGATCGACTTGACACCTTGGCGTTGCGTAGAGATGTAGCTTCACTCTGCATCCTCTATCGCTTGTATCATGGGGAGTGTTCAGAGGAATTGTTCGGACTTATACCGGCTGCTGGTTTCCGCCATCGTTCTACGCGACAAAATATCCATCCCCATCACCTGGACGATTGGCACTCCACCACTGTGCGCTTCTCCAGAAGCTTTTTGCCTCGCACAACCAGCTTATGGAACAAATTGTCGCCTGCCGTATTTCCGAACCGATACGACCTTCAAACCTTCAAGAAAAGAGCGTACTCCTACCTAAAAGGCCGGCAACGCACTTGTGACCCTTGAGTTGCGGGTGTCCATGGGCGGCGGTAGTCATTTACCATCAGGTGACCCGTCTGCTCGTTTGCCCCCTATCGCATAAAAAAAAAAAAAAAAAAAAAAAAAAACATCGGCGCACAAAAACACGTCTATTGGACCCGAAAATCTGAAACTTCGATTCGTCACTCCAAAGAACTTTTTTCCATTGGTTTATTGTCCAGTTTTTATGTTCCTTTGCCCATTCTAGTCTGTTTTTCTTATGCCGAATTGTTAGTTTTGGTTTTTTAACTGCAACACAACCTCTTAGCCCCGCAGACAGTAGTCGTCTTTTAACTGTTGTTATTGACACGGGTGTTCCTCGCGTTTCATTCAGAGATGCGGTAATTTGTGGTGCAGTTAAGCGACGATTCCGTTTAGAAAGAACTCTGATGAAGTTATCCTCTTGACTTGTAGTGGATTTGGGCCTACCAGACCTTTTTCTATCTTCATTTTTGCCAGTTTCTTTTTTTCTAGCGAGGGTGTAGTGGACACCTTTACAAGAAATTCCGAGTTTTTTTGCGATTTGGCGTTCACTGTAGCCTTCCTCACGCAGAGTACAAATAGCGCTTCGCTGTTCAAGTGTGATTTGCTTGCGTTTTGCCATTTTCAATAAAAAAAGACGGTCAAGGAAGTAGTCGAAATCTTTTGAATACAGACGATGTTAATATCACAACCTTCGCGTTCTAATGCTCAAGTGTGACTAAATAAGGTCCAAAAAAGATAAAACTACAAAATATTTTCAATAAAACCGCATCAATGCATGAAAGAAAGTCCCCGGCGGATGAAGTAATAAAACACGTGTTTCGTCAAAATCCAGGAATTTGTTAAAACTCAAGGAATATGCACTAGTAATCCTTTTGTTTTGTGTTAAAAAATCACAAAAGGTCGTAAAACTTTATTTTATTGCTATTATTTACCGCAGGGAGTCGGCAATCTTTTGTTTTGTTTGAAATCAGGTGTGCTTCCAAACTTTTGGACGGTAGTGTATATATATATATATATATACCGAGCAAAGCTCGGTCATCCAGGTACTAACTTTTTAATTAAATAAAAAAAAATGAACAACTTACTGAGCACAGCAGAATCAACAACTTCCGGTACTTCGCACCAGAGAGTGCGGGAGGGTCCTCGTGGCGCCACTAGCGCCATGGCAGACGGTCTGGAGGGGTTCGAGCTCGTTGTGCTTTGAGCGCTAGTTGTACTCCGCTGAGAGCCTGGATCGTACGCGTCTGAATCAGAGTCCCCTGTCTCGCGGCATACGGACTGGAGCAGATAAAGAATACCAGTGTCATGATGCTGAACTTGAAATTCTTTCGACTCTAAAGTGCAGTAATTAGATGAAGACAAATTATTCTGTATGGTGTTATAACTAAAATAAAGCCGTTTGGTTCTTGGTGGAGTACAATGGGGTCACCCTATATTTTCTTGAGGGTGTCGTAAGAAGCGAATAAATAATCGAACTGTTATATATCCGACATATACTTACATAGTCATACCTACACACTCCTAACGCAAACATTTAGCTTCACCGGAGGGATTCATAAGTATACCATTAATATATGACCAACGTTACTGGTATTCTTCTTAAAACAAAAACAAGTTCGAATGTCCATGTAAATACACCTCCAAACGACATTCTAGATCATCCCACGCAAAAATCAAGGTTATATTTATTTGATGAGATAAAACACGATTACATATAAAACTGTTTGTTTATAAAAACAGTTTTTTGTCCTCCTTGTTTGGATGAATTAAATAGTTCTATATAATGCTGTATTATAAACGGAACACTAATGAGCATGAAGGTTATATATAATTATGTTGGTAAGTACAACTAGTAGTTTTAAGCCATGAACTTCATAAGGATCAGGACTCAATAAAGATAGTTTTATGGAAGGGACAAATATAATCTAGTATAAAAAAAAACTGGTTGTGGTAAATATATTAGTAGGTACGTCAATACTCACATTTTTAGAGAAGTAATAATGTTTGCAGACACTGATATTGGTCCGATAAATCCTTATCGGCCTCAAATCAATCACTATCAGAATAAATAATTTAAGAGAGTATTATATATATTAGTATTATGATTCACCTACAGATTGACAAACAAGAGACATGTAAACTATTTTCTATAGAATTAAATACTTTATCTCGACCTCTTCTTTTATTGCTTATGGTAAAACACATGGCTAACAGCAACCGCTGTCAAAAATTATGACAGTCAGTGAATATAACAGCATTTTCTTTTTCAACCTAAATAGCGTTAGTCAAATTTACATCGGTTATTTTAGATTTGTCGTATTACCAGCGTAAGGCCACTCCTCCGCTCCAAAGGGTCGGTTTTAATAGCCTATAACAGACTTTAATAGTTACAGCAAAGTTAAAAAAATATCATAATAAAATAAATTGAGGTTTCACTATACTACTACTTCTATGTTATATAATTCTAATAATACAATTATTGGCAATACATTTTGTAGTATATACTTTTAGTTTTAAACTTTTCCATATCAAAAGGGTCATAAAAGTGCCTAACTGCGAGTAGGTCAGCGTAATTACATCCAATTATTGCTGCGAATCAACACCGGGACGTTTTACCACAACACCGATGCTACAATTGGACTCACTGGGCTCTCTGTGTTTAAAGTTAATGAAATATATTGTTTATTTCCTAATATTCGGCGTTATATACACGCTGTAAATAGTGGTCGTTCTCTGCGTTAAACTGTACGGATTATATACAACAAAAAAGTCTCGTCATATTTGGTTCTTTCACTGCAAACAGGTTTCGATTTAGATATCTACGGCTAACAGTAACACGAAAATCCGGCCTGTTGTTATCTATCCTATATTTTATTTCATTACTAGGTAGCTCTGCAACTAAATGTTATTTAAAATTAATCGAGATTTTATCAATTATTATTACTTGTTATGACTTGATGACTTATGAGAGTAATGATGCTACGTATATAAGTACAGGTATTGTACCTCTTAATGTATCAATAAGTAAATGACATTGTATATAGTTGACCATCTGTTCTTGTTTTAAAATACAATACAATACAATATAATCTTTTTGGTACACCATTGAGGATAGTTCACAGTATTTAAGACATACATATAATGGTACAAACGGTGGTCTTATCGCTAGTTGCAATCTCTTACCGACGACCTTTAGATGGACAGATGCAATGGATTAGTAGATTGGGCAGTTAATGGTGTACTTAGAAGTTTAGCTAAGAAACAATTTACTTTATTATAAATGGGGAATTTAATATAAAAAGAAATGTATATATGTATATATAAATATTCAAACATACCTTACCTACATATATACATATATAGACAGATAGGTAGTAGAGCCACGCTGACTTCAGCAGGAATGGGCCGGCTCGATCGGGGTAGTACTACCCGCTCACAGAAAACCAGCCTAAAGCGACATCATTCGTGGTTCGTCTTTCGCTGGTGAGTGAGTGCGCCGGAGGCCCAATGATGCAGGGGTGACAGTTATCGTGGTATGTGTGTGAGCAGTGGAATGCTCGTTGAATCATTGTGAGGTTGGCGTGGATCGAACCGTCGGCCAGGGAGACCCGTAGAAACGGTGGTGCCGCTGGCCGCCCGCGGCATAGAGAGGGGCCCAACCACGGCTAACCACCCTGGGAGGCTGCCCCGTCAGGTCACGCATAATCCACGGAGTGGCTCGTCGTGCCGGTTGGTGACCGGACGGTGGGACCCGGCGTCCATTTCCGGGAGGGTACGGGGGCCCTTCCGTCCGGCGGTTCGGTCTCCGCCATGCCTCACCGTTACATGATGACACAGTATTTTCAGTCTCAGTTTACACAGTCACGATGACTGTCATGCCTTTTACGCCCCCTTTCCCAACTCTTATCATGGCAGTACAAAAAAAGAAAAATGGTCCAACAGCGGCATCCTCCTCTCCCACCAACCCGCTTTTTGAGGTGGAGTTCACTAACATACGTGGACTCCATGCAAACCTCAGCGCCGTACACCAGCACCTTGAGACGGCTCGGCCGGCCATGCTTTTTCTTACGGAGACACAAATACGCCGCCCTGCCGAAACGGCATATCTCTACTATCCCGGCTACGTTCTAGAGGAGTGCTTCCTCGCGAGGGCTGGGGTATGTCTTTTCGTCAGGGCGGATGTTTGTTGTCGCCGTCTGCACTGCCTAGAAGACGCATCCTTCTCCATCCTTTGGCTTCACGTGGATTTTGGCTCTATGAGCCGGATCTACGTTTGCCTTTATCGGTCCCATTCCGGAGACTCCGAGACAACTCGACTCTTTGACTACATGAGTCACGCAACGGACAAAGCGCAGGAGCAGTTCCCGACCGCCGAACTGGTGTTTTTGGGAGACTTTAATGCCCACCATGACTTCTGGCTGGGATCTTCCAGAACGGACCACGCTGGTCGAACTGCCCACGCATTCGCTCTCACGCATGACCTTACCGCAAAGTGCGTCTGCTGTGGCTGACGAAATCACTGTCGGTATGGAGTACTATATCCCCTACAGTGAAGTCGCCAGCACAAAGACCCGTCCCTGGTTCAATCGCGAGTGCACCCGTGCTGTCGCTCAAAAGCAGTCAGCCTACCGCGCATGGATCAGGGCCCACGCTCATTGTGACCCAGACGTTGATCGCCTAAAAGCAGCGTTTAACAAAGCCACTAAGGAATGCAAGAGGGCTTACATCAGAGCTGATGCCCAGCGCATTGCACGGTTTGGTCAAGAACTCGTCGCATACCCTACGGGTAGCCGTAAGTTTTGGCGATTGGCCAAAGCCGTGCAGTCCAACTACTGCCAGCCTTCGCTGCCACCGCTGAAGTACCCTGACGGATCACTGGCCCACGAGCCGCAAGAGAAAGTGCTACTTGCTGACCTCTTTGCGGCTAACTCCCGAATCGACGACCGTGGCGCTCACCCGCCCACCATTGCATCTTGCGACTCCGCAATGCGGGATATTCGCATCCGGCAGAGGGATGTCCGTGCGGAGCTTCGGTCACTCGATGTTCGGAAAGCCAGTGGACCCGACGGTATTCCGGCGGTGGTTCGTAAAAACTGTGCACCAGAGTTGTCTCCTGTACTGACGCGCCTGTATCGCCTGTCCTATTCCTCGGGAATTGTTCCGGAGGCCTGGAGAGAGGCGAACGTCCAACCCATTCCCAAAAAAGGCGACCGCTCCGATCCAGCTAATTACCGTCCTATAGCCGTCACCTCCATACTCTGTAAGGTGCTCGAGCGGATAATCAACACCCAATTAATCCGCCACCTAGAGGATCACTCCTTGTTAAATGATCGGCAATATGGTTTTAGGCCGAACCGATCCACGGGTGATCTTCTAGCGTACGTCACACACCTTTGGGGTGAGGCTATGGATAGGCATGGGGAGTCCTTGGCCATCAGCCTCGACATTGCCAAGGCCTTCGATAGGGTCTGGCATCGCTCGCTTCTCTCCAAACTTCCTGCATTTGGTCTGCCATCTCAGCTATGCAACTGGGTTGCTGCCTTCCTCCACAAGCGCCGCATTAGGGTTCTCTGTGACGGCGCGGCCTCTGACTTCCAGGAGGTTAGCGCTGGTGTACCTCAGGGCTCCGTCCTATCGCCCACGCTGTTCCTTCTGCATATCAATGATATGTTGGCTCTTGGCAACATACATTGTTATGCAGACGACAGCACAGTACACGGGCGATATTTTGGACATCCTGCTGCCAAGCTAGCAGACGTTGAGGGAAAACGACAGGAGCTTGTTGCTGAGCTCGACCGGGTCCTGAGCCGCATCTCTCAATGGGGTTGTGAGAATCTGGTCGAGTTCAGCGCCAAGAAAACACAGGCGTGCGCGTTTTCAAACAAAAAGTCTCCATTCCTTCCCCTTCCTACTCTTCAGAACACTCAACTGCCACTACAGGATAGGCTTAGTATACTGGGTAGCGTCACTAAGGCGGCCTCGCGGAAGCTCGGTGTGTTGAACAAGGTGAGACGGTTCTTCTCGCCCGAGCATCTGTGTCTTTTATATAAGACCCAGGTTCGCTCCTGCGTAGAGTACTGCTCTCATCTTTGGGATAGCTATGCGCAGTATCTGCTTGACGCTCTCGATCGGTTGCAGCGACGCGCAGTCCGTATTATAGACTGTCCTGAGGTCACCCAGTCTCTTGAGCCCCTGCAGTTGCGAAGAGATGTCGCCTCTATGGCAGTTCTCTATCGCCTACATCACGGGGAGTGTTCTGACGACCTCTTCCAATTGGTCCCACCTTCTCCCTTCCTCTACAGGACTACACGTGCTGGCCTGAGGAGTCACCGTTTGCGAGTCGAAGATATGCGATCCCGAACGAAACGGTTTGGCTCTTCTTTCCTGTGCCGATCAGTGAAAGCCTGGAATTCCCTACCAGCGCACGTGTTTCCTTCCCAATTTGATCCCGGGTCTTTTAAGCGGGGCGTGAAAAAGCATCTTACCAGGCCGCCATAGTGTGGGTCACCATGCTGCATTGACTAGACATGCAATGAGGATGGTGACCACCACTCTTGGACTCCACTTATTGCTTACCATCAGGCAAAGTGGAGTCATTATGGTAGGCTTACGAATAAAAAAAAAAAAAAAAAAAAAGATAAAAATACATATATACTCGTATATACCAATATAATAAATAAATATATTTAAATATCCAGGATTGCAAATAAGTGAAATATTACTGTGACAAATAGTGATCACTGACCATTTTTTTTTAATTTTAAGTGACTTAGCACGTCTAATAGAATTTGGTAAAGTATTCCAGAGGCGAGCTGCCTGTATTGTAAAAGATTTATGAAGGAAGTTTGTAGAATGCAAAGTAATTTTTAGTTGGTGGTTTTCCGATGACCTCAGGAACCTCTCATCTGGGTGTCATTTAGGAACTCGAAATGTTCTTTGAGGTAAGAGGGAGTAGAGGGTTTAAACAAAACACTGTAAAGTGAGGCAAGAATATGAGTATTTCGGCGAAGCCGTATAGGAAGCCACTTGAGCTTAAGACGAAATTCAGATATATAGTCATATTTGCGTAAGCCAAATATAAACCGGATGCAGACATTTTGAAGGCGCTCAAGTTTATTAGGTTGGTCCTCAGTGAGATCAAGATAGCTGGCATCAGCGTAATCGATGATTTGTAAGAGGTGAAATTGGACCCGGGCAATTTTAGTGTCAGTGGGAAGAAAGCTACGCAATCTTCTCAGTGATCCTAAAGATGCAAAAACTTTGTGGCTAGTTTCCTGTAACTGTGGGCCCCAGGACAAAGTTTTATCTATATAAATACCCTGATTCCTTACTCTATCGCTAATAGGTAAAATTATGCCATTAAAAGTAGCCTGAAGGAGCCTCGTCCATTCAATTCTAGAAATAAGTCTAGAAGTACTATAATAGCTTGACTTTTCACAGGATTTACAGTGAGACAATGTTGTGTACTCCAATTAGCTATGTGCTTTAAATTTCACTTTTTTTCTAGCCATTATTAGATAGACAACAGTCTTAAAGTTAATCAGTTACCTAAGGCACGACTCTATATATCAAGAAAGGGATAGAAAACTAGTGGTGAGGTTTCGTGATAAACTATTTAAACACTTGAACATCATATATACTAATAAGCCAACTTCGATTAATGAAATATGGTGTTAGAACATTGAAATGTTTCAAAGTAGATGAAGACAAGAAAGATGAGGTTGAAGTACCGTACTTTGCGTATAAAAAAAAAATAAAGTACTAGGAAGCCCTCACCAGAACTCAAGACTTGACTCTCGTTGCTTAACATATGTCACATCCTTACCTCGACTTTAGCAGCGTTGTAGAATTGGTAGAGAGGTTCGTGTGTAAACAAAGAGTGTGGTAGTGGTGAAGCAGGATGGGACCCAGACGACGCTCCTGATGACGATGATATGTTTCCAGCCGGGTACAGCCCGGCTTCTGCGTACCTGCACACCAAAAGATACAATTATACACTTGTATATGTGATATTTATTTCATTTGAAACGGACATGACAACATCAGAATAAGAAAAACCACGTTTCTTTTTTCCATTAGCACCTTCTTAAAGTGCCGTTATATTGTTAAGTTAAAGTACTTGTATATGTATATTTTTAAATTTCTGAAAAATGTGTTCTTGTGTAGTTGTGTAGAAGATTTGTACAAAAAACAGACCAGGTTTTCCATCCGTTAGCAGTTTATATTACGGTTTGGTCTGAGTGGAGGTCACACCTTGAAATACTTGTATTCACTTACCTTCTACAACAAAACGTTTCCAGAAACATCTTTGAAAATGGTTACTTAGCTGCGAGAACGTCTAGTTCTAAATTTGAAAATGACAACCACTTTTTCTTTTATACTTTAAAACAGACACGGCCAGATATTGAGGACTATAGATTTTATTCACACGAGATTTATGGTGCTATTCAAAAGTATTTTATAAGCTTATAAAGAGCCGTTACACCGGGCAGCGAGTACGGGAGCGTTCCAAATATACATAATTGTGATTATTTTACAAGCGTTTATCCACTCAGTACCCTTGCTCAACTGTATATTAATTATTGTCCTGTTGGATTATAAATTAAATGTGTTAATTGTGTAAATTATAATGCGGTAAATGTAGACGGCAACGTGCGAATACACTTGTCATTGGAAAGTAAAATTCGCTCTATGTAGGGCGCCTATATGTTGTCAAGCTGGTATAGGTTGGCCTTCGAATGTTCTGAGTATATAATATTGCAACATCTTAGTAAGGTCATACGCCTGTGAAATACAGAGTTCAGATGTCTCAATATAGGTGTTCATTCCTTCCTTCCACCGAAAAACATGTTAGAATGACGGCCCGAAGGGGTTTCCACACGAAAAAAGGCATATTTTTAATACATAAATGTGGAATTAAAAAAAGTTTATGCCGATTAGGGGAATGTGGTTTCCCATCATACACAAAAAAATAAAATAAAACAGTGAACTTGGTTTAACATTTTGATTAAATCAAGGTTCACTCTTCGAACCCATAACATTAAAGATATAATCTCTATTATCCGTAAAAGTACGATAGGTATATAATATTATATGAACACTCAAACAATATTCTAAGTAAATACGTAGATAAAAAAGCTTATAATTGAACTAGATACTTAAATAAAGCTTATAATTGATTATAGGAACGTACGATATGAACTTACTGATTGAAAATTGTAAATAAAACTCAATATTTTTTTACTCGAAATGTTCCTACAGGGAAACGTTTATCCCTAATGGTTAACACTTACTTAAGAAACTCCGAGTGACTCATTATTTAGTATGACAAACCCATATGTCATCAAATAGATAAATATGAGGAATTGCTTTATGTTAATCCCAATAGTGACGTAAAAGTTTAACTATAACTATTTTGATACTAAAGGAATTCTAAGATTTTCTAAGAAAGAAACAAAACACTACAGATATTATCGCAATTTAAAAGCAAATTACTTTTTAACATAGGATAGCAAGCAAAAATATTCGGGTTATTAGTTATGGCGTCGGTATAAGTTATGGGCGATAGCAGGGTCTGTTGGACGACTTTACTCATTAACAGATAAAACAGTGACTGCGGTGAAGTGGGTGACTTGAATCATTATGTCTTTTCTTGCACTTTGTATAATAATAAAGATTTAGTTACTTCCTTAATTTCTAGCTGCGTTCCACTTCCTTCATCTATCCTGTACTTTTGTCCTCCAATAATCCTAATGAATAGAATACCACCAATACATGTATATTAATGTATGTATCCTCACTCTCCTCTTCCCCCAGATCTTTTCCAAATTCAAAATTTCCTTTTATTTTTATTGAAAAAAAAAAAGATTCCACAGTACTAAGCTTGGCTGGAAGAACTTCGCGTGTCATAAACAACATCACTTAGAACTTCATTATTATCAATATCTATTAACTAAATCCTTCTTCTCCTTCTTTGATAGACTGATACAAATATAAAACATTAAAGGTTTGCATAAAAATAAGGCTACAAAACCTAACTCATTTTATATTTCAGGGGTGTCAGATTCTCTAGAGATTTTATAAAGAATTAAAAAGGAAAATCCCGTTTAGCATCCTGCATCAATAAGGTAGTAAAAATATATTTAATTTAAAATTTATAAAACGAAAAAAATAGGAAAATATATACCTTTAATGAAAGATCACAAGCGTATTCACGTCAGCTTCTTGAATCACTGATAAATTCGATAACAATTAACACCAATTTCCACTTGCACACGTGTTCCGCACAATGACATAATCACCCACTAATAATACAAACATCATGTTTCTTTCATTGTTTTCTATTATTCACGACAATTGTAAACATTTACAATGTAAGGAAATAAAAATAAAATATAATCGAGTAAGATTGCGAAGCCGCGAAGCAACGGGTTTGTTTCAAATCCCACCACCGACCTTCTGAGCATGCGCTCAATAGCAGAGTTGAAATTATCAGTTGCCCTAAGTTATAGGCGATAAGCGATTTTAAGGACATCTTAAGTTAGACAGTTACATATGTGTCAAAATTGCCATGTGTGTGTGTGTGACTAAATTTTTCAGAATATCTTGTGAAAGAATTAGTGAAAACCGCTAGAATTGGCTAGAATGAATAGTTTTATATACTTTGATACCAAACAACAATCAAATTCGTTAAAAACCTAGCTAACCAGGTTTAGTTAAATACCTATAAACGCTAGAAATAGTAAGGAGGCGCTAGACGCTAATCAAGACAGTAAGGAGTTTTAGCAACCTTACTCAACATCAGAAACAAATAGAACACTTGATGAGCTGGTTATAGGCATTGTTTTTTTTATTTAATAAAAAAATGAACAAAATTATATCATCGCTGTCGCTGTTCGCTCAAGCCTTTAGCTGCAGGTAACGGTGGTGGTGCAAACAGGCTTGTGAGTCATCGTTTTCGTGGGTAATGGCCGACGTCATGCGCGCGCGCCACTATTCGAAACCGCCGTAACTGACTAACGTATGACGGCCAAAGGACTCTGGACCACTCTCTTGTCTATAATTGTCAGAAAACGTTTTTTTTTACTAGATTTTGTCTATGATTTATACTGATATTATAAAATTTTTGTTTTTGTTGTCTCTTTGTCCGTTTTGTTTTTTTTTTAAACTGGATGAGCGGTTAGGGGCGGCGGAAACACAATACCCTAGCCTAGTAATCCTGCCTGCTGAACTGGAGCTCGTGGGTTCGATTTCCAGACAGGACAAAAATGTGTGTGATCCACAAATAGTTGTCCCGAGTCTGGGTGTTCTTTGTGTCCGTTGATTGAATGTTTGTAAAGGTTGTGTTCGACACAGGAATTATTCCTAATGGGAATGGGAATTCGATAAAAGTAGCCTATGACCTTCCTTTCCCAGGGTTTGAAATATCTACATCAAAATCGGATAAGCAATTCAGACTTAAAAATGTAACAGACAGACTCTAATACTTTCTCCGTTGTAAAATTAGCATAAATTATTTTATAATTATAATATTAAATAGTATTGTACCTAATTTTAATGCGCGTCTTTATTGTGGGTAGTTTGTTGTTTTCCTAGTATACTCAGTAATGCGCCTCTAAGTGTTGATGAGTTTGAAGCGCCTGTCGTCTGGGTTGTGGTATTTCTATTGAATTCCTTTGTCTTTACAAGTAATTTACGCACGCAGTTAATATTTTAAAAGTTTTAGAATATAACTAACAAAGAGTTAAACTTGTTTGTTGGGTCTCGACGAAATATGGATATGTGCGATTGATGTAAAAACCTACCTAAGTTTATTAATATTTTTGAAATTGTACGACTAGGAATTGTGGTCTACTGCAGGTTAGTCTTTCGAACATACTGCCTATGTAGTAGTGTTTGTATCGGGACTATAATAACACTACTTATAAGTATAAAACAAACAGAGGTAACGGTACAATAACCTTTTATACAAAGTATAAGAAGGTAGCTACGATAGACTGGATGCAAAATATAGTAGAAGACTATGAATTAATCATTTCTAGTAACGTTACCTTTTTTTTTTTTATACTAGAAACAGACGAACAGACAGGTCACCTGATGGTAAGTGACACCGCCGTCCATGGACACTTGCAACTCAAGTCGTAAGTGCGCTGCTCGCCTTTGAGGGTGATGAGGGATGGGGATGCGGGGAGGGGAAAGAAGAGAGGAGGAAAGAGGAGAAGGGTGATTGGGGGAGAGGAAAGGGGAGAGGAAAGGGGAGAGGGGGAGTTGGGCCCCAGAAACCTCACTCATTTCGGGGAAATGCAACACAAGTGTTACTTCACAAACGGTTTTTTGATGCTCTTCTCGTTCCAACCACTGATATACACATTTTTATGTTTGACCTACTGATAATGTAACACAACATTTTCAACGTATTTCATAAAAGTGCAGCCGCAGTAAATAAAAAATGTTAAACTTTATAAGCTCGTTGTAAGCCCACAGGCTTTAGACACAGGCACAAGAAACAAGTACATCTCGCATTTAGAATAACTAGATTATTATAAAATATTCAAATAACAGACTCAAACAACTCCCAACAACAACTATTCATAGATCATACAAATGTTTATACCATAAGGGAATTGAACCCACGACCGGTTCAGCTGTCAAACTAACCACTAGACCAACAGGTCCCCTCTAGGGACAATATTGATAATACTTCGTAACGTTTTTAAGATTCTGTTCGTCGTATATTATGAGTTTATTTGGCAAAATTGTGCGCAAATTTCTCCGTTCGAGTTGTTGACCTTTGTGAACTGCAACCGGAGTCAGAGTGAAACGGACTGTAATCTTAACTGTGGCGTAAACAAAATAATGTCGCCACCGATATAATGCCGTTACCGATGTTATCGCCTATAGACAACGTTTTATTACGTACTTTCTATGAAGGAAAATACGCATTTCTAACTATTACAAAGTTGCATACAAACTCTATTGAATAACGCGAATTATCATTAATATGTTCATAATAATGCTAGCAGGTAATATAAGAAATAAGATGAGGTCAAATGTCAAAAAACAATATTTTTAAATTAGGAATACTCAAAGAATTTAAATGTCATATCGTAGGTACTCATTGTATAGGTATTGAAATAAGTTTAAATTTATGGTAAACCGTTTACGTTTAATTTTATTTTATTACTTATTTAATTTAATTTCAATAAAGATTGTGGTATATTTTGGTAACTTTACTTTACTTTACTTTTTGGTGTCCATGGGCGGCGGTAGTCACTTACCATCAGGTGACCCGTCTGCTCGTTTGCCCCCTATCGCATAAAAAAAAATACAAAAGGAAGACATTTGTAATCATCAGTGGCCGACAGTAGGTAGTTAGTTAGATCATGCGACCTTATTGAGTCTCATTATATCTAAAAATACTTCAATAACAATAACTATGATGTAATGGAGAACATGAAAATAAATCCTTGTTTCATCTTATCTCACGATTTAACAAACAACTGTATTTTTTTTATGACACCAATGAGGTGTCAGACAAACAGACGTGTATCTGTTAAGTGCCAACTACCGCTCATAGACACCTGCAACTCAAGAGTCGTAAGTGCGATGCAGCTCTTTGAGCGTGAGGATTAGGGGGAATGACGGGAGAAAAAATACTTCTAGTTTATGCTTTTTAAAATAATATACACCTTTATTATGGTAGTTTGGATGATATGATGATGATATGACAGTTTTAATTCTGTCAATGATCATCTACCTATTGATAAGGAATAAACACCGAAAGCGGATATTTAAAAAAAAATAGTCATAATTTGTGTGAGAGACTGGCTTCTGTATTAGGCAGAGCCTGTATGACAGATAACCAGCCTCTCCTATCTCTAAACAAGTAGGTGCTAGTGTACGAGTAATTCGTAGTTTAGTTACTGTGTAGTTTTACATGTAAGATGAATAAATGTATTGTATCTAAAGTGTTGTATTACTGAGTATATAACTATTACTATAATGAATGTAATCGAATTAGTGTGGATGTGTATGTTTATAATGTGTGTGTGTGCTCTTGGGTGTGTGTATGTGTGTGTACATGTGTGAGTGGGAGTGTGTGATTACATTATAGCATTAAAGTGAGTTTTTTTTTATATTAGACAACTCCTAAATTCGGAATGATTTTTGTTTCACGGGGAGTTTTATAAAGAACAAATTGTGGACAACAGGCAGCAGGTGAGAGCCCATTTTACGATAGGCGCAAGTACTTTTAGAAAGCAATTAGCGTGCGTGGTTAATGATGGGTAGCAAAGGGTAATCTATGAAAAGCTACGCCAATTAGCTTCGGAAAGTTTTCATAAACGTAACAGTGCCGGTTGTCACGACACTTCACGTACATATTTGCATTAGGAAGCCTCTTCCCGGATTTCATCATGTGATGCCAGAGAAATGACGAATAAGCTTGTAAGTTGCGTGTTTTTACGATTTAAAGTATTGCGAAAAGGAATTCGAAAGGCTCACTGAAGAAGGTCATCACCTTTTTTTGAAAGTCAATTATGTGAATAAAATAACTTTTAAGTTTTTTAGTACATTAGGAATGTTTACCGACATGACAGTGGGTGATTTTTACGGGATTTCTCTGACACAGAATGTGCGCCAGCTCCCATAGCATGCTGAGGGTATTGAGTGACCGGTGGGAATAACAGATGCTCCGCCGATGGGTAAGATTACACACACATAATTAAATGATTATACCTTATTGTGATTGTATAAGTGTTGTGTGTTTGTATGTATGTTTACTAACAATAGTTTAATAAGGTAGTTACTAACACTATGGACCTGACAGTTTGAAAATGAAATACACTGTTACTATTAAGTATTTAGTGAGTAGTGCAATGGAACTTACCATGAAGTGTTAGAAGTGTTGGCGGGAGCGTCGGCGCCGCATTCGGCGTACCACGAGGTGCGGGCGCGAGGGCTTTTTTCCTTGCGCGACAATGTCGGCAGCAGACGCTTCAATTCTGCGTATATAATATTTATTTTAGTAAATCATTCCATTCCAGTATTGCCTCCAGCGGTCTTATTCCAGTACTGCATTCATTAAAAAAACAATTTCTTTTCTGACAAATTGGTTGAGGCTTTCGCGGCCGATTGATGACTCGTTGGCTTTATTCGGGTCTAAAGGCCGTCGTATGTTGGAATTGCTTCCTAACGTTTCGCTAGCACGAGTGGCCAGCTTCTTCAGAGGTCCTTCCATCTCCGATACTGGATGCAGAGAAACGTTAGGAAGCAATTCCAACATACGACGGCCTTTAGACCCGAATAAAACCAACGAGTCAATTTCTTTTCTGTTTCGGTATTTGTTAGTATTGTTATATGGGTGAGTTGATTAACGTCGTGTTTATTGATTTAATCTGTGGATGACGCAGAATGCCTCTGATTTGCAATTTGCTAATGCATCAATGAGATAATAAATCATGACTGCGAAACATTAACCTTTAAGCATTGTCACTAAAGTACATGTTATTTTGTACTATTGTACTGAAGAAGACACACTCTTATTATACACCTCTGCTTACCCCTTAGGGGATACTGGCGTGAGCGTATGTATGTAGGAGAAACTTTTATAAAATTACTAGAAGAAAAAATATAGGTAATGTTTGAAACTAGCTCGGTGTTGATGTACGACGCGACGTGTCTTTGTTTCTTTATGGTGTTAAGTTATGATTCAATACTAAAACATTAGTTTTCGACTACGAAAAGTTTCACTGCTACAAAAATTGACTCTTTAAAAAAAAGTCGTTGAAAACTTATTGTTTTGTGGCAACAAAAACGTATGTGTAAATATACTGACAATGTGAATGTAGTTTAAAAAGCGAATCTGCTAATTCTGCTATGAAAATGTTAAATAGAATAGAAGTATGAAATTGTTTAGCACACCACGTGGGTTTGCTGAACTAATGCAATTGTTCTGTTCTTAGCACTTCTGTAGTCAGTTAAAAACAATTTAACAGTCATTAAACTACTGAGGCGCTACAAAAACTACGGATTGTAGTACTTTTTGTTTACTTCTTGTCTTTTATGCTCTTTAGCGACAAATCCCACAATTCAATTGTTGTTCGTAGATTGCATGTAATTCAATAAACAAAAGTATTACAAAACATCGGCCTTTTTACACTACACGTAAGAAAACATATTACGAAACTGTAGAAATATGTGTTAAAAAGTATCGGAAAAAAATCACTGTGATATTCTGTATAAGAAGCGGCGGTAGTCTGATGACGTTGGACTTTACTTAAGGGACGGGGGGGTAAAGGTGGTGTTCGAACCTGCAACCACTTGATCACGGTCCGAAATCTAAACCATTGCGATACAACTCTTTAAATAGGACCCCGAAGGATAAAGAAATAGTTTAAACATGTATTGTAATTATATATATTCTCATTATTACGTTGTGATTCGTGTTTATTAACAACAATGATACATACACACGCGGACACTGTCTTTGAAGGGGTAAGCAGGGGTGTAGCTTATAGCCTCCAAACGGTACTTTAGAATAATAATCTAACTTTCTTTTTAAATGTATAAACTCAGATTTCTACCGTTTCTTTATCGTTTATTTATTTCGTTTTTATATCTCATATATCGCTACAATTTGAGCAGTAGGTGTCCGTGTAATTTTAATATATTTATAAGCATGTTATGATTCACATGTGTAGGTGGACATTAAAGTGTACATAAATTTAGTTAAAATGAACATAAACAAAAGCAAATAATAACAATTGAAGGTTGTTTGATTGTCTTGACAGTCAATTTCCGATTTTTTTTTTTTTACTTACAGATTCGAGCACTTACAGAACTCACTGTGATGACATAAGGCCTTATGTCACAATTATAATAATATACCTTTGTATGTTTATATTTATATAATATAATAGGAATAGGAAGAACAACGGTAAATCTTGAATTTAGTTAGAAATGTTTTAAAACTTAGTGTTGCCTGTTTGCTGTGCACCAGGTGTCTAGCAAAGGCGACCTAATAATGGCACAGATAAGATAATAGTTACTGCGTAGTGAATAGAAGCACTCACTTCAGAAGAAGTCGCCTTTGTTGTGAAATCGTACCCTTTTAAGACAGTTGTTTAAAGTATTTTTTTTTATTTATTTAAGTAAAAAACCAAATATTCAAATAAATAAAAAAAATATTTTGACTTGTAAATTTGCGCATTGGCGGAAAATAGTACAGGATAATATTCATTCTATTAAATGTAAAATAAATATACAAAAATGTCACTAAAGTATTGGGCTCGTACGAAATATAAGACAATGTTTAAATTTGGATAAATCGTCACGAACATCCTTTAACGTGAGTGAGGCATTTCTTGTAAGTAAAGGCGCATGCTAAGTCATTAAAAACACGTCATCATGCAATACACATAGGTAGATACACAAGAGAACTCACTACCCATCACACAGTGCTACACAAACATACGTACTAACGTACACAACAACTTTATATGTTGGACAACGAGACGCGCTTCTCGCTCCGACTCTAGCCAATGACTAAATGCACATAGCTAGAATGCTAATACAACGCGAATGAGGCCGAGTGCATAAGCAGTGGAATGAATTAAACTAAGAATATTTATTATAAAAGAAAATAAAGTATAATAAATTATATATTTAACCCTAATATTTATAAGTTTTTCAAATGACACTATATAAAAAAACTGAATTCTGACGTTTGAACTGTATTGTGTTTTGTGTTTGCGTAATATTTTAGTATTGGTCTAAATATAAGTAAAAATTGACGTGTTTACACACAGATAACACAACATAGGTACATGAGCTGAGAATTAAAAAAAACCGTTTTAAGAAAAGCAAAATGTTATTTATAGCCTATGAGCAGAGGATATTATAAAAAAAAATGTTAATTTAACTTTGCAGCAATTTCAGATAGATGACGAATTGCAGAACTAACTTATTTTTCATCATTTTTGAGGGGATGTTTTGTTTATATTGATGTTTTTTTTTTATCATATATATATAATTAGGACGCCACCACAAGATATTTTCAATTTATTAATGAAAACTTTAAAGTCATCTGTATTTTCAGTCCAATAGGCAATTAATAGATAATCCTTCTTGGTAAGCAATATGTGTTTCTCATGCCTACTAACAGTCTCTGTGTACAGTGTAAGCTAGCCCTAACATGTCGCTTACGTAATCAATACAGACAGACATACAACTTCTTTGTAAAATACAATAAAGTACAGAATGGCAGCGGTAATAATGAGGCCCACCCATAGGCATTAGGTGCTTTTGTCCATCAAATTAGAACTTGGGTGTTGTGGCTACTGGTTTAAGTCCGCAAGCACAAATGACGTTGCTAATCATGTTCTATTATAGTAAATGTATTGTACTTTTAAATATTTTCTCTAGAATTAGCCGAATTTAAACATAAAGAACGTTAAAATAAAACTGGTAGGCTGATGTTAACAAGGAAGTGACTTCTACCGTCTAACGTTTAAGGTAGGTAATTAAGTATAATTAAAAACATCTTGTTTCTGCAGTATACATTTGAATGTAAAAGGGGGTAACGAGTAGATGGGTATATACACGAATAAAAAAGCCCGGGAAACTATATAAAACTGCAATTCACGAAATCTGTGTGTAAATAAATATGAAAGGTTCTATAAAGAAACCGGCACACATTTAGTAAAATGGAAAAAAACCTGGAATATAGTAAAATAAAAACGATCTAACAGTTATGCACATAACAGTAAGTATTTTGTTGTTTATATAAATAATAATTACTATTTCCTATTTGTACACCATGTGAGGCCATTAGTAAAACTGGTTTCTTTAACGACTGTCTGTATGGTATGATGTAGGTACCCACACCTTGGTTGTGTGATATGAATTTGAATATAAGAAGGTCTATGGTTAATGTCTAAGGATTATAGGATGGTATAGTTTTTTATTGCACATATAATAAATACGACGATTAATTTTAAAAGGAAAATAGGCAGCCGTCACATTGGCATTTGATACCTGTGCCAAAGAAAAGAACTATGTATGCCATAGTCAAAAGTGTCAAAATATAAAAAAGAAATAAGGCAGTGTCACTTGTGAACATGCGATTTAAAGTCAGTGTTTAAAAAATAAAGTGATGTTTTTGTTTTATTGATTGTGAGGAACAAAAAACGAAAGACAGTACAAACATATAAACGTGTACAGTGCAGTAGAACCAACAACCTTGTAAATGGGAATAACTATTTTTTATTCAGTAAAACTATACAATAAATTAAAGTTTATTGCTTATTTGTAAAATATAACCACAACTGACTGACAAAGAAAGTAAGACCCGGAGGGTATAATGATTCGGAAGGTTTCGAATTGTCGACCGGAGGCACACAAAGTTAAATTCAGAAAATAATATTATTTTCTTGCAGAGATACAGAAATTAGTTACCTATAGGTAGATATATTTTTGTTTAATTTAATTAAAATGGCAACAAATCGTTTGGGTTGTCGTTTATTCTTTAACAGAAGCCGAAAGATGTAACAGTTTTACGATAAATAGAAAAAAAAAATTGTTGTAATAATTAAATGAATTACATTTAAAGCTAATATGGATGCATTTTTAACTGCAAATGTCTTTAAAGATACATAGGTATTGCGAGTCTAATCACGCAGTTATAGCGTCCGATAATTTAAAATACAGTTTTCTATTCTATTGTGCGAACACCGATTAAGATGTAATGAAGAGGAGCGGTTGTTGCAAAAAACCTGGCAGATAAGATAGTTTAAAATTCTATGGAGTATCTTAATACGTACATATTTAAAAATTATAGTTATAGTTGTCCGATCTGTGCAGTCTGCCGATCCGTGCAGTCGCTAACTATTTGTGGATCACATAAAGTTTTTGGCTGTGTGAGAATCAAACCCACGATCTCCGGCTCAGCAGTGAGGGTCACTAACCAATAGGCTAGACCAATAAGTGTTGCCAATAAAAAATAGTCTGTATCTTTTTTATTTAAAATTTGGAGGAAAATAAAACGGTTTCTATCATAATTTAATATAGACTATTGACATCAACATTTTTGTATGTTTTGGTTTAAGTCTATTCAGCTTATGATTACGGCATTCAATTTTTAAAAAAATACTATTGTACTACGTGCTCCATATTTTTTATTTTTCTTCAAGTGTAATTGTCATTATATGTTCTACCTCATCTAGGTATATTTCGATATTTTTATGTATCTCTGTTTATCAGTCAGTTGATAGATAGTTTTATTGACATAAATAGTTGTTCCCAGTATTGGCAGGCACTGACCTTAGTTTAGCGCTGTCTCCGTACCATCACAATATGAAGACTTTATAACTATATAGAAAACGTTATTATTGTTTATGGTAAAGTTATATAACGCGACACGTTCAGGCGTCAACTGAAATCACTATTTACATATATATTTGTTTCTATTACTTAATGTTTATTTTTTAAATCACAAAATATTTACAAAATATTTACAAATATTTTGTAAAGATATTTGTTAAACTATTTAGCAATTTTATACAATTCATATATCTAACACGAAGAGCAATGTAGTTAGCTTATTATACAATCATAAAATGAACAAACTGTTAATTTTTTTTTCATTAAATTAATTATAACTGTTCACTAAGTAATATACGAGAATGTAAGTATTAATAGAATGTATTATAAACCCTGGCACTATTAGTAAAGCAATATATCTTAGCATTTAGCGAGCTACTATGTCCACACGAAACAGTTTGGCTTAAATATAATATATTAAACGTAATTTGTGTTTATAAAAGTAGCTATATGTATATGTATATTAAAAGCAGCAAAATTTTAAGATTTTGTAAGGCATGATAAAAGTTTGTGTTCATTCTTTTTAAAACGTTTGAATTTCAAAATTTATATTAAGAACACCTTGATTTCGAGGATCAGCTTTTCAACTGTTTTTTTCCCATTTTTTTTTCTAGTATTGAAACAGTAGCTAAAAGCTTTTAAACATTTAAACGTATAATTTTTTATTTTTAAAATTCCTAAAATAAAAAATTGACCATTTTATGCTCTTTTTCTATTTTATTTCTAAGTTGAGATTAGTGAACGTCTGTCTTCGATTATTGACTATAGTGATAGTTATAAGGCAACTAATTAAAGATAATGAGATTTTCTTCCTGAGGTTGTAAGAAAAAAGGGAATGGTACAGATCAGACCAACGAACGAACGAATTTAAACAGATGAGAATCGAAGTTGATATGCAAACTTAACGTTGTGTCTGTTTCTTCAAAACTGGTGCATCGTCTGCATTGAAATAACCTGGAACTACAGGTACAGAATCTTCTCTACAGAAGTATAAGGGGATAAGCATGGACGTATTGTAGGGTTGGTAATCTTCCTACAGCGGCGTATCCGATATGTATGGCTTACTAAATCACTTTACTGAAGTCATGGATTTCTCTTATCCTGTGCTCGCTACACCTGCTCAATGTATTCTGTTGCTCAAATTACTTATTATCTACACAATATCACTACGGCTAAAATAAGCCATATGCTTTATGACATCTGTTTCTTTACAAACATAAAAATAAGTTGGATGAAGATAAATTTTACTATATTGACTAGTTAAAAGAGATTGCATTTAAGTTTTTATATATTTATATCACGGCGGAGTGATCCATATTACCTAGAAGACTATGAGTAACAGTATTACACATTATGGAAACAGTATGAGAACAGAGCACTGTTATATTAATAAAAGTTGCTTATAATTTTACTATAAGAATATTCTTATGTCTATAATATATCAATCTAATGTTTATTTAGTCTGTATCGTGTGGACAAAAGTTAGCTATTGATCTGTAATCGATCATAGACACTACAAAGGTTATATCCAGTTGACGGCTGTACGTTACCTTCGTTGACAGCGCTAAAGTCGGTGGGGGGCTGCGGTGCGGGCGAAGGCGAGGGCTGTGCGGCAGGGCCGGGAGGGGGAGGAGGTGGCGGGAGTGCCGGACGAGCGGGGCACAGGCAGGGAGAGGACTCAGCGAGACGCCGCCTACCGTCGCGACGTCGCGCGCCGCTGCTCGGCGACAGCGTCTCTGTGCTTCCTGGCTGCCCGTTGTCGCTGCTGTATAAAAAAAATCTATTAGATTTTGAGTTTCGGTTTAAATTTAAAATGGGAACATTATTATATATGTATGTTTATATATATATACTATAATTAATATATGGATTTGCAGCGTTATCTACCACATTTTTTGGCCTTCAAATCAAGCCGAAGGTTGTCTGGTAGCGATCACATAGTAGTAGTATGTAAATTGATCAAGCTTAAAAACTAACGGACATGACACCCCGTTTCTTATCAAGCGATGTGTCGGAGAACACAAAGGCAGGGTTCATCCACTCGGCGATCATTCTCTGCGAACCGCGGGCCAACGGTTGGAAAGCTGTACAGATACTAATCGGTGACCAAAATATTATGATGTCGTTATTTCCATAGTACCTAAGTAAGCCAGAGATACTCCAAAGTTGGACAGTAATTCTACAACTGAGTAGTTTTAGATCGAAAAACCAAACGCTATCCTACTACAAAGTCGAACTACTAGTTACTACCACAGCATCCAAGTTAGGCCCTAAGTACGACAGACATTAACGCAATGCTTCCCAGAATGCATTCTTTTAGAAATCAATACATGATGTTATATATACTAGGCTGCTAATGTTTATATCCTAGTAGCTTCTCCAGACGCAGAATATTAAAGATATTTGGGCATGCGAGCTTCTTGGCGTCTTAGTCCCGTTTCCTCCTCTGAAGCTTAGGGTATCCATTACCCTCAGTTCCTCTTCCTACCCATTTTCCTTCTACAGATCTCCTTTGCTTTTTTTTTTATGCGATACGGGGCAAACGAGCAGACGGGTCACCTGATGGTAAGTGACTACCGCCGCCCATGGACACCCGCAACTCAAGGGTCACAAGTGCGTTGCCGGCCTTTTAGGTAGGAGTACGCTCTTTTCTTGAAGGTTTGAAGGTCGTATCGGTTCGGAAATACGGCAGGCAACAATTTGTTCCATAAGCTGGTTGTGCGAGGCAAAAAGCTTCTGGAGAAGCTCACAGTGGTGGAGTGCCAATCGTCCAGGTGATAGGGATGGATATTTTGTCGCGTAGGACGATGGCGGAAACCAGCAGCCGGTATAAGTCCGAACAATTCCTCTGAACACTCCCCATGATACAAGCGATAGAGGATGCAGGGTGAAGCTACATCTCTACGCAACGCCAAGGTGTCAAGTCGATCAGAAATATCTTGGCAGTCGATGATGCGAGTCGCTTTCCGGCCGGGGTAAAATACTGTCTCGATCTGTTTAGCACACCAAGCTTCTTCGAGGCTAATATGGCCTTACTCTCTAAGTGACCGCGAAACTGGACTTCGCTTGATATATCGACGCCAAGGATTCCGATACTGGCTGATGCAGTTAGGGAAGTGCTCTCAAATTGAGGTGATACGACCAATGGCATCTTTTTAGCGGTGAACGCGCAAACCTGTGTCTTCGTGGGGTTAAATTGGACTAGGTTAAGTCGACCCCAATCTGAAACTTTTGATAAAGAAGTTTCGATTTCAGACACAAGTTTGGATCGGCTTTCGATGATGTTTACCCGAGAAATGTTAGCGCGGCCGGTGTAAAGGGCATCACTCGTGCTATCGTCTGCATAGCAATGGATGTTGCTAATCTGCAGCATGTCATTGATATGCAGAAGAAACAGCGTGGGTGATAGCACACAGCCTTGTGGGACACCAGAATTAACAGACTTGGAGTCGGAGCATGCACCGTCTACAACGACCTTGATGCTTCTGTCTGTAAGAAAACTGGTGAGCCAATTGCACAGTTTCTCGGGAAGCCCATAGGAAGGAAGCTTCGCAAGGAGCGCTTTGTGCCAGACCCGATCGAAGGCCTTCGCCACCTCCAAACTAACGGCCAACGCTTCCCCCTTGGTCTCGATCGCCTGTGCCCACCGGTGAATCAAGTAAACGAGAAGATCACCAGCTGAACGACCCCGATGGAAGCCGTATTGTCGATCATTGAGGAGCTGGTGGTCTAAGTACCGGAGGAGCTGGCAGTTAATAATGGATTCCATGATTTCCATCTTGGAGAACAAGGAGGTGATGGCTATGGGTCTGTAGTTGAACGGATCCGAGTGATCTCCTTTTTTAGGGATTGGGTGCACTAGAGCTGTCTTCCATGAGTTCGGGACTACGCCAAGAGAGTTGGAAAGCCGATAAAGGCGCATAAAACCGGTGCCAACTCAGGAGCACACGTCTTCAGCACGATAGGAGAGATTTTGTCGGGCCCACTCGACTTAAGAACGTCGAGGGAAAGAAGCGCTTTACGCACTGCCCTTTATAAACCGGATTTCCGGCTTGCGGCTCTCGAACTGCGGTATGGTCGGCGGTGCGTTTCCCCCGTCGTCCAGGGCCGAGTTGGACGCAAAGAGTTTGCCCAGAAGATCGGCTTTTTCTTTAGCGTCGTGGGCCAACGAATTATCTCCTATGTGCAGAGGTGGAAGGGATGGCTTACAAAAGTTCCCCTGGACAGCTTTGGCAAGAGACCAGAATGCACGAGTTCCGGAAGGGAGACTCACTAGTCTGTCGCCAATTCTGCCGATGTGAGCCGACTTCGCCCCAGCAATGACTCTTTTGAGGGACCTGGAGGCAAAGTTAAATTGCTTCTTTAATGTGCTGGTCTTTACATCCCGTGCTGTCGCTGCATTAGCCCATGCTTGGTAACATTCCTGCTTTCGGCGGGACGCCGCTTTGCAGGTTCGACCAAACCAGGGCTGGGACTTGCCACCTGTGGGAATCAGAGAGAATGGAATGAAAAGTTCCATACCCTGAAGCACAACATCCGCGACAGAGTCGGCAACGACATTGGGATCATCCGGCGAGAAGCAAACCAGCCTCCATGGGTAGGATGCAAAGAATGTTCGCATTCCATCCCAGTCTGCTGACCTATAGTGCCATACGCGGCGACTACCTGTAGCTCGCGGCCGTAGCGAATGAACGAGTGGCACTATATTCCTAATCAGGCAATGGTCCGAAGAGCCAAGAGGGGCCTCAACGGATACTTTGAAGCCGTCAGGATGTGAGGTCAGCAGAAGATCCAACAGTGAAGGCACGTGGCTTTCTGCATCTGGGATTCGCGTAGGCGTTGCTACCAGCTGCGTCAAGCCATATGCCAAGGCGAAATCGTGAACAGATCTTCCCGCATGATCGGTTTTGCGCGAACCAAGCCATTCGGCGTGATGGGCGTAAAAGTCGCCAAGAATCACGATCTCTGCGGATGGGACCTGCTGGAGCACTGAGTCTGTAGCCATTTGGACGTGGTCGATGAGTCGGTCCGTTTCGGCATCACCGCTATGGGACCTGTAGAGGCATACGTAGATGCGGGGATGGTCGTCGCAGTCTACACGTAGCCATAAGATGGAGAGGTCCCTACCTTCAAGATAGCCGAGGCGGCGAGAAGTGATATCATCTCTAACGTACACGCATACACCAGCCTTAGGAACAAAGGAGTGTTCCAGTCCGTACCATGGGTAGCAGAGGTAGGATGTGTCCGCTGGAGATGATATCTGCGTCTCGGTTAAAAAGAGCAAGGCCGGCTTTGCTGTCTCAAGGTGGTGGTGGACAGTGTCGAGGTTAGAATGTAAGCCCCTGATGTTACAAAAATCTACGGTAAACGTGACAGGGGGTGCCATGGTATGCCTTCTCTTGTCCCGAGCAGATTTTAAGAGCGCAGTTGAGCCCCCCCAGAGTACGAGGGGCAGCCTGGGCGTCCACGCTCAGGTATAATCCGTACTGAGGGTGGACGTCCAGGGGGGGATTCTCCAACGCTAGCGCTGGTACCCCCCTGGGGTATCCTTTTTGTTAACAGCGCTATCATTAGGGGGGTGGGATTTTGGGCCTCGGGAGACCTCACTCATTTCGAGGAAATGCAACGCAAGCGTTACTTCACAACCGGTTTTTAGGTACGAATGGGCTCGTTCAACCGGCGCGATACCACGGCCTTACAGAAACCCGGTTGTGAAGCAACGCCCCGAAATTAGTGAGGTTTCCAGAGGCCCAACTTTCCCCCCTCTCCTTCTTCCTTTCCACTCATCCCCCTTCTTTCCCTTCCCCGCATCACAAATCAATCATCAAAGTCAAAGGCGGGCAGCGCACTTACGACTCTAGAGTTGGAGGTGTTTTGAGTTGTGGTGCATGGACGGCGGTTGTCTCTTACCATCAGGTGACCCATCTGTTTGTCTGTCGCCCTATATTATATTAAAAAAAAACAGGCTTAGTTTCTTACCAATTACTGAATCCAGAATCTCCATCAATGGAATCAGTCAAGTAGAACGTCGAGTTGGTGATCTTCAAAGCACTAGGCACGTCTGAGTTCATATCCACAGCCAAGGATGTCGCTCTTCTAAAACGCGACTTGAATGAAAAGTACGCTTTCCTAGATAACGTTCCACTGTCTTTCTTCCCACTTTCATTTGTTGGGGTAACAGGCTTTTCGGGCGGTGGCTTGTCCGGCCTCTCCGGCGGTGGTTTATCTGGTAAAGGAGGAGGTATATCGCCATTACTAGGTCTTTTATCCGAAATAACAGTCTTCAATTCCTCTTTCAGAGACCCGTACACTTTTGCCAAAGGAGTTTCAGTCTTATTGGGTATCGGCCGAGTGTCGTTAAAATTGACATTGGTGTAAAGTGGATCTTGTTTCTCGCAGTTGGCGTATATAGCGTATTTTTTAGGCTTATTTGTCTCGTAGATGTTGTTGGATTGTAAGTTACTTGATTTTGTAAAAGGATTGCCGTCCATTGCCACTGTAAACAAAAAATTATATTAAGTTATGTACACCTGTACCTATAGAAATTTAGATAGGGAGCTTATCTTATCTGGATTCTATATTCGAAAATCTATTAGATACATACTGTTGTGTTGAGAGGAGGTTATTGAAAATAGCCAAAAAAATTAAAAAATAAAGTATTAGATGTTTTTAAAGACAGAGAGCAGCAAATTTAAGATGTCAGCGGATGGATGCAGACTGCCCGAGACCGGAATAGTTGGCGCTCCTTGAGGAGTCTTTCATTCAGGAGCGGACGGCAATAGGCTGATGATGATGAATAAATTTAACCAATCAAAGATATTTTAGAATTGTCAAGAGAAAAAGTCAGTCAGAATAAGTCAGTCGTGAAGATAAATGCTTTTTCCAACGCGTAGATCCTATTGAGACGAACAAACACGAAACTCCAAGGACAACGAATTCTAAAAGTATACCTAAGTCTGATTATGGAAGTTTTAAGTAAGGATTACAATATGATCGAGTAATTATTTCACGCAGTCAGTATTAGTACTATTTCAAGCAGCCTTTACCAAATTTGTCTTCTAAGTCATTTAAAAAAAAAACAATTTCAAAAATAGAATATGATTTCAAATTAGAATGAAGTAACGACAATAGGCTACACACATAATACTGTCTGTTGTAGTTATAAGAAAGTTTATTGAAAAAAGTAAAGTACAAACCAAAAGAACTAAAACACTGTTTTTTTGTTACTTGGTATTCATTCCTATTGGCGATTTTTATATAATTTTTGCATACAACAATATTGCTAACTTGCACAACTTTACTGTTTTAATAGTGCACTGCTTCAAATACTGAATACAGGAGTTTCACAAAACATTCGATTTCAAACACTTGACGAAATAATAAATATTTTTTATGCACTCCTCTTCTTTTAAGTTCAGCGTGGTAGTATCTCGTTTGTAATACAACACAATTTTCGCATAATTCTTTATCATCTTGTCCTAAATTTCTATAGATTTGATATGAGGTATCTATATTTCAACAAGTAAATAAAAGTTAGGGATCTTCCATTTATTACGTGACATTTAAAAAACATGAATTTAAAGAACACGAAATAAATAGAGTCATATCACTAAATAATAGAGAAAATGAGTAATTTAGCAATAGACAAATAAAAAGATCACATACAATTACAAAATATTGTTATTCTTATACTTGTAAAACAGTTAAGATTTGCAATAAATTCTAATTCAAAATATACTTGATACACCGCTATATTTTGATAGATAGGTCGGCAGAGCTTATATATTTATGTAAAGCTCTAGCAAAACATAAATATATATATATATATATATATATATATATATGTATATATATGTGTATATTAATATTCTTTGTTGTACACACAAAACAGAAATTACAAATAATACACAAGACGGAAAATAGTATGTACAAAGGCGAGCTTAACCCACAGTTGAGTTTTCTTCCAGCAAACCTTGGGTGTTAAGAAAGCTGAGTTATGAAATATATAAATATACATAAACCTAAATACCTAAAGTGAGAATATATGTATAAAAGAAGCACAAGTTCATACTCAATATAAATACATAATATAGCATAAGCAATATGTTAAACATATACACATACCCACACAGATAAATACACAATTATATACAAACATATTATCTGAAGCAATACAACGACTATTGCTGAGAGTAAAAATCCTTGATTCTTCTTTAAAAACGATAAGACAAGGGCTGTCGCGGATACTGTGGGGCAGGGATTTCCACTGCCGTAGTGCAGAAACAGTGAAAGATGTCTCTTTATAAAATTGTATGGTATGTACGGAATAATAATTCAACAGATAGTTAAACACAATTTTAATCTACGTTTCAATATCCGATATGGTCTAGTGGCTAGGATACCTGGCTCTCACCCAGGAGGCTCGGGTTCGATTCCCGGTATCGGAAACGACTTTTTGGATTTTGTAAAATTGTTAAAGACTTACCAGAATATCTTTTTGTAAGGTTGCGTTTGATTTGCCTCATTTTCCGCTGGGCTGCGCTGGCTATTTTCGTGAGGGTATATTGCCCAGATGTGGGCGGCGATGGTAGTCTGGAAGCTGGTAATGTCGGTACGGCCGCCGCGTACGTAGACTGGAACATAATGAACGACAATTTTAAAATAGTACTGCCTGTTCGCTTAAAGGCATGACGCTGAATGAGAAATGATGAAATCATAACATTCAGAAAGTAAGCAAACCTATGAGTTACCCTCTATTGTTTCCTTGTACTGGGCATTCCTTATTGAGTTTAATTCAGTTATTCAAAAATAGTCATTATATTCATAACAGTCACTTTCCCATATAAACACGCTTGAAAGTAACTTCCAACAAATAAAACCTTCTATAATAATTTATGTTTATTTTGAAAAGGAAAACGTGTGTAGTCGATGAATTGAACTCATCTCTGTCTGTAGTTGAATGTTTCTTATTATCTGTTTTATACGGAATGTGTGATATTTTGTGATTATGAGATGTAATAATAATAATAAAAAAATACTAAATGGGTTTTGATTAAAAATCTCAAACTGTTAAACAAAAACAAAATTGGATCTGCATTTTATTTGGAAGATAATGTTAATTTACCGCCCATGGACACGTGCAACTCAAGAGTCACAAGTGCGTTGTCTGCCTTTGAGAGGAAGGGAAGGGAAGTGTGGAGGAGAAACAGGAGAGGAGGTTGGACCTCCGGTAATCTCACTCACTGGAAACTCTTTGTGAAACATAATTTGTTACCTTATCGGTTTCTTCATCATCAGAGTCGCTGTCGAACGAGTCGAAGTCATCTTCTAGCGGTAGAGGCGGAGGCTGCGAGTGCACTGGCGCGTGGTCACGATGGGCTGGGTGCTCCGGACCCGGCTCCAATGACTCGTATAGGTGGCCCGAGTCACTACTGTCACATTCTGTAGACAAAATAGGAAGTATACATTAAGAGTATGGGTCTTGAATCATCAATCATTGTTTGAATAAATGACGACGAAGAAGTTCCTGTAACGTAATAATAGAGTTTTAAGTATGCAATGTAGAATTAAATTGTAAAGTTGAAAATGACATAGTCATATCATTCAAAATAGTGCGATTAACCATTTTGAAACACGATCCTCATAGATGGCTAAGATAAACAAATTTTATTTACATGATATTTATCAAAGAAACTTTTCCTACCATTAAAAAATATTTCCATCATTAAGAATACTTTCTGTAATTATTTTTCAATGATTATTTTATTTTGACACTTTAAAATACGTAATTAATCAGTTGTTAGTTCAATCGCAAAGTATGTACGTAGAGTGACATATTTTAAAAAACACAAGGGGTTTCCGTAAGCACACAAACTACTATTTCTAGTTAGTCCTCTCCAATCTCCCATGACAGACGACTTTCTAACCACAAAATTCAGGTTTAAAATCATAAAAAGTATTTTCCTATGTGATATAACAACAAACAAACATTTTTTTTCTTTACTTTGTTTCGTGCAATCATCAAAAATCGTACAATCCTTTAAGCCATAGGACCCGGTACTGTTTAACAGACTGCTGCTCTTCTTAAAATAAGCTCTTGTAGGCACCGCGTATGTGGTTATACCATATGTTTTGGTAAGGTTTACATTATTTGATCGATGATCACGTGAGCCCGTGTTATATCGGAGATCGGAAAGTAAAACACGTGTACTTCACTTTAATGCTCGTTTATTACTAATCGTCTAGCCACCGCTCGGACACATCGATGCAGTGCAGACAGCTAGATACACAAGTAGGTATAATACATAACAGCCAGACGTACTGGAAAACATAAAAGCAACTAAAATATAGCGGAGAAGCGTTTTGAGGTGCGCTTGCTAAGGAATCACGGCTCACTTAACACGCTCGAGGGTGAAGCAAGCGGTCTGAATTGTTATTACCAAGGACGATGTATGCTCTATCCTTCGAGAGTACCGTGTAAGAGGTCAGTACCCAATTAAATAAATTCAATGAACTGCGACTGGAGTGCTGGAGTCCTCTAGAGAGCATTAGTGATGGCACATGTTCACTGTTTCAATGTGCGTAGTTTTAAGAATATATGAAGTCGGTCGAGACCGAAGTAGCGTTTTGTTATTACACATTAAATAACGCACAAACCTCAACACATCTACAGATGGTGTGGTAAATGTCTATGTCTAAAAAAGTGGTCTGTTATCTATCAGATAGTAAGTGACATACTAATTCAGAGTCCGGCAATAGGCTTGCCCCCGTTTACGTTAACAGGACCAAATTCTAATTGCCAAAATATGAATGTTTAATACACCTGCCTGCCCTTTACATATGTATATGTATATGCGGATACGGGCGTGAGCATATGTACATATGTATGTAAAATACACAATAAGCTTAACTATGTTTTCATCATTTCGTTCGTCGTTCATCGGCTCTTTGACACGGCCGATATTGTGAGGTGATTCAATCTTTGGAGTTCTAACCAACGGTGTCTTGGTCCCTGTATTCGATGTCATTGTTCTATTTTTATATTTTATATTTTATTTTTTTATAAACGAATATGTAAACATGTAGTAAAGTTTTCATTTCCTATGCACTTTACATGGTTTTGTTAACGAATTATTAAGTTTCGTGTATATGCGTAATTAAATAACATTACATTGGAATCACGTAGTGTGATAGTTACGAGTATGTGTGTGTTAGTTATATGTAATTTGTTTCACGTACGCAGATGATTTCATAGGGTTTTTTTGCGGTTGCATTTGGTTGGTTTGGTTAGCGGGCACGAAGTAAAAGTTTTGTTGTTACTGTTGAAGCATTCAATTCGTTCAATAGTAACAGCGACGAAAACTCAAACATTTTAGGCACTGACAGTCGTGTACGGCCGCACATAGGGTTGCACGGTCTTAAAGCCTAAAACTTTTAATTGTTTAGTCTGATAACACGACAATTTTATTGAAAAGTAAACAAAGTCTTTCATTATTTACCATAAAATCTTTTTAGATTCTAATAAAGCAACAATAAAATTAAATGAATCAGTTTTCTGTATATTCATATTCAATACCTATTCATTACAATATTGTTTTCAATAATTAATTAATGTAATTATGGAATAGTAGTTAGTAGTAACCATTATTACAATTTTCAAAGGAAAACAATTTAAAACCAAATGTTTAACCAAACAATTTACCATAAAATACTGATATTCTATTAAAATTTAAGAAGATTCAATTTAATCATCTTGATGAAATAACAAAAAAGCCTAACAAAAGCAGTTCGGACACCGTCTAACTTTGCCAATCCTAAGCAACCAGCTTAAAAAATGTCAAACATTGTGCATGTAAATGTCAATCAGAATAATAGTTTATAACTTCAAACAGAAAGTCTTGAGACTTCAATGCATCTCTTATGATAAATTGAAATAAGATGTATTTTTCACCCTAAATGTGGAACATTTACTTCAAATTTAAACTGAACTAACCAGTAGAGGCTATCGAGTAACACATTTGAAAAAATTGTTGGATTGCGATCCTGCTCCTTTTTTGAATTAGGTTGAAAAGAAACTTCAACGAATTCACAATTATGGTTAAAGTAAATAAAAAATACATATTACATTATCCCAATTGGAGGTCTCTCTACCATATAAAATTCATAAAATTTTTAAATGTCTATATTTTCGGTAATACTTTCTAAGCAAATTAAACACCGTACACAAAACGATTCACTAATCACTCATTATAAACACTTATTGGTCAGTTAACACGCCGTCGGCTTCGGCTACAGTCAAGTCAAGGCTCTTGACATCCTGTATTACATAAGATACGCCGAGTCCGGCGACTCTTGCACAGACTCAACGACGTGCCTGATTTTCGATTCATGAAGCACTGTTTAAAATGTAAGTTTCTTGATATTATTATAATTTGAAGGTTTCCAATTTGAGGATGTCTGTTCACAGAAAACAGGTGTTGTAATTCGTGCGTTGCGCGTTTTATTCCAAGATGGAGATCTACACTGTCTTTAGTTAAAAGTACTGCCTAAAAACCAAACAAAGAGTTGGTAGATTCTACATACTACTTTAAAAACACTCCTCGATTTTGATCAACCGAATTTTAGTTACAGAAAAGATTTTACTTTACCTAAAAAAAATCGTAATAAAGTCTGAGTCTGGTGGTCTCATGACTAGATATAGTAAAATATTGATGCGAGTTGGAATAGTATACAATTCAGAAAGTGCTCTGTATTCATTTACAAGGCCGAAGAAATTAATTTTAAGCAGGTAATGCCAAGGTCTTCACATTACGTAAACTCTGATCAAGTATGACGCGATTGCGGAGCAAGTTTTGCGTAAGTCGGTCGACTTGGAACTCTACGTGTCTACCTACGTATGTGATCTTTATGGTCCATGCTTTATATGTATAATACTAGCCGTCCTTTGTTGTTTTATTCGTAGTTGTAGTCAGTGAGCAAATTATTATTAAAAATATTATATAATTAAGCACCTGCTTTTCTCGATTGCCTTGCCTCACAAATAAAAAAAAAGAAATTGGGTAAACAAACTCATGGCTTGTCCTTTAAATTAGCAGATACTTCGTCTATATATTATAAATGGTTTTACCCGGAAAAATATAATACAAAAATAGGAGAGTTTATACTTTTAAAATCAAAACTGAACTACACTGGGTCGTGAAACAACAAATTACGAGATTTAGCAGTAAATACAAATACAAATTTGCTCAAGAATCAATGAACAAATATCTACCTGACTCTAGTTAGCAAATACAGTATAATTAGTTTAATATAATAATAATACTACCGATGGCAATAAAATGTGGTAATAAATATAATTAAGTATAATGTAGTCACACAGAATCTGGCTCAAACACACTTGCTAAATAAGTTGGATTAAATGAATATAATAAAGTGGCATTTATATTTTACTAGCTGATCCATCATACGTCGCTGTGTCGTGAGCCATTGCTTCTTTGCAACCACCGTAAAAAAAAATCCTACAATTTTGCTCTCAAGACTCTTACTCATCTAATCTGACTTTTGAAAATACATGAAAATATAAATTAGCTAAATTGGTAAAGCAATTCTCGAGTTATGCGCTTAATAACACATGTAGTAATTCATTTATAAAGATTTTAGATAAAGAACACTTTAAGACAAGTATAAAACAAAACTAGTTTTGTATAAAAAAAAATAAGTTTTATAACATCAGAGGAGGAAGCGACCTCAATTATAAAGGAAAACGCAACAGCATTTAACGTCAAGACTATATGTGAAAGATTAATTTGTGTGTCTGCGTTATGTATTTCCGTAGAGGTAGTAAAAGTCAGTTTCGTTTATTGCCATTGTCGTTAAGATATGATACAACGTTCAGCACCACCTAATTTAATTAGACCCTCTTCTGCCGGATAATTACTTCATTTTAACTTCCACAGTCATTCCAATTCAATCTACCTCACAAAATAGAGAAAAAACATGATGACAGAGAGTCTCCATTTCTTTCTCGTTCTTCTCCAAAGGAGAGTTTCTTGCTTGTTCTTCTCCATAGGATCTATAAATTTGACCAGGCAACTGACATGATTTTGAATTTAACTTAAAAAAAAACTATTATTTCAATTATTTAAATTATAAAATGCCAAATAATCAAACGTAAAAAAAATTTCAATGGCAATCGCCCACCCAAGTCACCGACTTGACAAACTCACAAAATTTGTAAAAAGATAACTAGATTTCATACTGTGTAAGGACAACGAAGACTGGAAAGAAAGAAAAGAAATAAAATAAAATGTTCACCCGAATAGCAAAAGTTGTGGAACTCAAACGCCGACTCAAATGTGCCGTAAACCATTACTGTTGTTCTTGAGGCACACAAACTCACTGAAGGGAGTAACGTAACTTGATAGAGCTCAAACACGAAAATGACATTATGACATTCACGACCGGTTCATTGACAGTTCACAGGAAAACTGATAGAACTATGAAAAACAATAGCGTTATGGGTAACAGCTACACAATGGTCAGGTGATATAACTGAGAAACAATACTATTTTTTTTTTTGTTGACTCTTAGGTTCCGTAAACAATAGTAAAAGGTTATGAAAAGGACCTGCACGGATAAGGTTTTATTTACTAAGTAACAAAGCAGCGAAGTCTGGAAAGCTATGTGGCGTAAAATATGAGAACATTTTGAAGAATATTCATTGATAGGGTGCTGCGGGCAGTCACGAACGAATAAAAACATGTCTAGCATAGATTGTCTACTAAAGTATGAAAGTGAAATCGTATACTCCATTAACATTTGTTATCGACCTTCAAGGTCTCAAGATGATTCGAATTTAAAAATATCTTTTTAACTTCCAATAAAATTAACGTGAATAAAGCCGAACTTTTAAAATTAGAATTTGATAGAAACTTCAGCTAAATCTATAAATAATTATTTGAAAATACAACAACATTTGTACGTGATTGTTAGTTTACGTCATATTATATCACAGACAAGACAGCGAGTGAATTTATTTAAGATATATAAGTGAACATCAATCACATAAGACACGCAACTTTTGATATTTTTTCATTTAATATTACTAGAAACATTGAACTAGAAATCGCAAACAAGAAACAATAACGTTTTAAATTAAAAAATAAATAAACTATACAATTATTATGAAGATCAATTTAAGAATATTCTTCTACTGTTAAGTCGCTTCCTAAATTGTTGTCAATAAAATACTTAACTAAACACTAAAATTTTATGTTATGTTCGAACTAACCGGGCTCTCGTTTATTACGGTTTTTCGATACGTAATCTGGAATATCTTGTCTATCAATTAGAAAGCGAGAAAGCCACTTATGATCTCGTTGCACCGTTTTTATGGTCTCATGGTTAATGATACACTGTGTGCTGTTGTTAAACGCATATATGAAGTCAATTTACAACACAATCTAAACATCCCAACAGGTTTTGACGGGGGATATGAAGTTGAAATAATATTTTGAAATCTGAAGACAAGTCTTTCAATTGTATACGTTTGTTTTGGATTTTTCAGTCTTATTGAACGGAAAAACAAATCTGTTGACATAAACTTGTGTTTTATCGAGTATAAAGTATAAATGTTTGTAGACAGTGCGTTGCTTTAAAGTAAATAAAACTTATTTATTTGTTACGGGCAGGTCAGATGTAGGAAATCTTTATGGCCAACGTATGGTGATTTTTATCGGACGACAGTTTGTTTGTTCAGAATTTAGCTGTATAACATCAAAATGACAGTCCGACATCGGTTAAAAATCCTTAGCGCTCTCCAAATTTCTTTTTAACGCATATCTGACATCTGGACAAACGATCTTATGAGCTTCATTACCGTGCAGGTACCTACGTAGGTGTGCATCCAATGATATCTATGACTTATATCTCAATATAAAACCATTAGGTACATCGCCACCTTCCTTTAAATTTAAAGTATCATAGATATTTCTGCCCGGCACTAGCCAGTCCTACATATTTTATTTGGTATTATAGGTATGCGACCCTGACTAGCTCGAGCTATTGCTTTTTTTTTTTTTTTTTAATATATATATACTATAGGGGGGCAGACGAACAGACGGGTCACCTGATGGTAAGTGACAACCGCCGTCCATGGACACCCGCATCTCAAGAGTCGCAAGTGCGCTGCCCGCCTTTGAGGGTGATGAGGGATGGGGGATGCAGGGAGCGGAAAGAAGAGAGGGGGGATGAAGAGAAAGGATATGGGGGAAGAGGAAAGGGGAGGGGGGGGGCTCCGGAAACCTCACTCATTTCGGGGAAATGCAACGCAAGCGTTACTTCACAACCGGTTTTCTGTGAGGCTGTGGTATCGCACCGGTTGAGCCGGCCCATTCGTGCCTAAGCATGGCTCTACCACTGGACTGCTTATACTCCTTTCATTTTTATCCTCCCTTTCCTATCAATATACCCCAAATTTTCCCATTTTATTTCCAAAAGTGCCCGGATGTCGGCACTAGGTGATAGATAAATAGTTGAATAAGCTTGAAAAAAAAAACGGACTCGGAAACTTCTTAGGATTTTTGCATTAAAAAATCACGAGCTTTCCTGAAACTCTTACCGATTTACGTTAATTATAGGGTCATCGACCGATCGGATCGGAACGATCCTAATATATGATCAGTCATTCCTGAAACCCCTGTATAACTGAAATGGTAGAAAGGCTGCCGTCGTCGTCAGCTGGCACTGTAGGTATACAATACTGTCCAATAAATAACAGTCCATTCCCTAAATCTAATTTAACGAAACCCATTGGAAGATACAGGGCATGTTCTACTTCACCGAAAAACAACACAACTAAAGTATGCTATGGGTTTAATAACGGTCAGTAAGTTACTCTCTATTGCTATAGAGAAGAAATTTATTGTAAGAAAAAATAAGTACCAAAAAATGCGATGAGATCTTGAATTTCGATTTCTCCATCTTGCAGTACAGTCCTGACGTTGAGCCAGCAGGTGTGCTCCAGCACGTCGATCAGCCTCACGCTGTCTCCTATGTCATCCCTATGTGGCACTCTACGCGCTTTGTCGTCGTTATGGCTGTAGTACGGGGACTGGGTACTCGTGCTGATGTACAGCATCGTCGGCGAAGTTATGGACACTATAAACAATACCGATCAAGGTAACAACAGGCTTGAATTACTAAATGCTTTTTTTGTGTAATCGATTCGTAACCATCTTTCAAATTGTAAGTAAAAAATTGACTCGATCATGGTAATCGATTCGTAACCATCTTTCAAATTGTAAAAAAAATTGACTCGGTCATGGTAAGAAAATATCGATACTCTTTCAATGCCAAAAAAAATGTTATTTTATTGTAATATAAAGCGCGAATCATGATTGTTGAAAACAAACACGTTTCTGCCACTTTTATTCAAGAATTGTAAAGAATAAGATTATTTGAGTCACGCCTAAACCGATTAAGTTGTTGACATGGTTCTTGAATCGTAAATGGGAATATTTATCAGCCTGGTGCACCTTGATCGCCGCAATGCCTTCGAAGAGTTCGAGGCCTCGCCGGCAGTGGCGGGCCGACGCCACCATTCACCTGACGCCTTTCCGAGATCATTTTTCATCATCACTATTTTCACTTCATCACTTCACTGAGTCACCAGAACTTGTGAATAAAGAACGGCCGCATTCATACACGTCTGCCACGGCACTGTCAACGAATTTAACATTGCAACATACTGCTGATTTACAGAATGTCGGAGACAGTTTAAGATTATAAATTGTCTTCCTTAACTCCACGAAACGATCGAGTTACAGAAAAAAACCAAAACAAGTTATAAGCGGCAGCTGCGTTGCCGGCCGCTTCAGGGTCGACTGGTACAATTGTACGAATCACCGTTGCCATCGGCATTACAATCGAGAACTGCTTATTTTTTTCACCGTTTCAATGTTAAACATCACGATATTGCAATATTTCAAGCACAAATGGTGTTACTAATAATTTAACTGACATTGGTCGTGGTTAATGCACCTAAATTGGTATTTAAAAATTGTAAGTTTTGCTTGAATTCACAAGCGTGTTTGGTAAGAAGAATATAAAATTGCGATTTATTTTTTTACGAACTAAAGTATTACAATTATTACGAGTATTAGATAACTTTTGTTACTTAAAAAACAAGTTATAGTATTATTGGATAAGGAATTAAAACCGCGTCTGTGTGTATGGCGTTACAATCAGAGCATTGCAAGTTGCGAAACAATGAAGGCCTAACGCGGCACATAAACTGTTTTGCGGAGAGACTGTATAACTATTGAACTGCATTATACAAGGAGCTGCAGGCAATATACTCTACGTACCATATACCGTGTTTTGAAGTATCGGGAAATCAACATGCAAAGCGTGTAATAGCAGCGTAAAAGATTGTAAATAACAAACGGATGCTCAAGACAACGATACTGCTAGATCTGAAGATGTATTTGTGGGTGTTACCACATCGATCTGATAAGAAACTAAACTGTATGTAGCAGTTACACAAATTGATTTAATTGTTGCATTTTAAATCATGTTCGAGACGCTTTCTAGATCTGGAGCAACAGATAGAATGACAATAGCAGCTCTTGTATAATGTTGTCTTCATTGTTAATTTTACAAAGTTTCGAGTAAAATATGGACTTTTAAAACCTTCCATTCAATTCTCAGCGAATAATTAAAATTTGATGATTTTACCTAGAGGAAGTAGAATAGTAGTATCATAAGTAGCAATCGTTACAGAATTAATTGTGAACGCTAGCATAGCTAAGACTAAACTGATGTAACCTTAATTTGTAATTTAAAAACGTCACTGTAAGACGGAAGTTTCAGTCAAAATAGAAAACAAACTATTGAGTAATCTCTAAAGAATGACTTACTTCGTCACATGCTGGCATTTATTAAGGCCAGTTCTTTCTCCAGATTGGAAATTCAAATTTTAAGGAGAAGCAAATTTTAAAGTATACTTAATTGTTAAACTTTATTTGGACTGAAGTTGAAGGCTGAACATTTGTTACATTCCACAAATGTTGTCCAACTAAATATGGTAGTACTTGTAACTGGCATTCCATTGCGCTCTTGTCACGATTCCGACTAGCCCGCATACACACAGTGGGGTCGAGATCTCGAAAACAGTTCACAAAACCACAATACATTGTTTCTCGAATACTACTTAAATCCGGTTTGGAAATTAGGTATTGGGTTAACGAAAATGTACAAAGATATATTATTACATTTTTAGTTATTTTTGTTGTGACCAATGAATTTTAAACTTAACCTGTGTAAATAGATTGCAGCAGGATGCAACGTAACAAAGTTGCTAAAAATATATGAAGGAGCTACACCGAATTATTGCGCATTGCGTTAGATAACTGCACAATGCATAATATTGACCACCAGCATTGAGATAATGAATACAGCTAGATGTCAAATGTAAAGATATTCAAATAAATGTTGCGACACTTCAAGGTGGATAGACATTTAGAATATATGAAAATGTGTGAAGCAAACAGATTTTGTTACTATACAACGTTGGCTTTGATGTTGACACACGAACCGTTACAGAATATGTATAGAAAAAAGAAAGCACTAGAAAAGACAAAAAAGGTAAATTAATAATTGAAATTTTAGGTACATCAAACACTTGGTGGTTGTATGTTTGGCAACAGTGGTCAAGTTTTTTGTGACAAAAAACCGGCCGGCTGAGTAACACACGGATGTTCAAACATTTATGCAACGCTAATATTTAACTTAATTTAATTTCTACCGACGGACGTGGATCATGAGTATGTAGACGTTACTAAACGTTAACTATTATATACAGAGATAAAATACTGTAAACACGAATTTACACTTTCACTGTCGCGGGGTGTGGAGCTCGCGGCGAGACGTGGACGCGACCACTCGGCTGCGCGGGCGCAGGGCTGACTCGCGCGCGTGTTCCACCCGTCCCTCTCCTACGCGACAACAGCGACAACTCTTTGTGCCAACTGTAGCAAAATTGTGGGCGTACCAGAAATTCCATTTAGGTAACACCCCTGATTTATGAGTTAAGATTACATTGAAATGACCGACAGTCCATATTAACGTACCTTGTAAGGATTAGTAGCGATATGAAGGTCGGTTTATTAACTGAGCATGTTGTCAACCAATTAATTAAAAGAAAAACGTAAAAGACCATAGCGATTCATAAGCTAAATAATACTTGAGATATATCAGTCTGCTTCGACAGCAGAAAATAAACAAATTTAACTGCAGTAAATAGTATTTTAGAAAACTGGTCCGGTGAGTCTGTTCCTTAGGAGTTAGAGCGATACGCTATCATTGAACCAGTAAATTAGACATTTGGTACCGAGTAATATAATGAGATATCGATAAACAATGCTGTAATGCAACATTATAGATCAGTTGAAAAACTTGGCTATATGAAGTAAAGAGACGCTAATTGTGCGGGAAATCTAGATCGCTGCACTCGTCAGAGCGCAGTGACATAATGTTGGGTGAATAGCCGCAACTGGAGCAGGTAAATAATTGATCCCACGTTCGACTTCATTGGAGGATTTGACTGCATTTCGCAATTATATTACAAAATTAGAGATTCTATTCACTTAGGTCACCTTCGACTTGTATTCTG
This sequence comes from Tyria jacobaeae, assembly GCA_947561695.1. Taxonomy (NCBI): domain Eukaryota; kingdom Metazoa; phylum Arthropoda; class Insecta; order Lepidoptera; family Erebidae; genus Tyria; species Tyria jacobaeae. Next base: position 20,394,269 of record OX387217.1, on the reverse strand, counting down.
ATCAGGCGAGAGAGAAGAGAGAATGAGAGAATGAGAGAGAAGAGAGAATTTTGTGATTCGTTTTTTGTATGATTGTCATATGAAGGTTTAATAGTTCTAAGCGTTAACTTCGATCTACAACTGACACTACTGCAATGTATTTCCAAAAAATATTCTCACATATATCTGTTATATTATCTCTGCAATATACGTATACGTGAATAAATATAGAATTGGGTACTCAAATTGTGGGAGGTGTTTAGGTGTCGCAAACATCAAAATGAAACAGTTTTGCTAATAGAGACAGTGACAACATACACCTGCCAAGACAAGAAATCCATGCAATGGAAGTAAAGCATTGTTATCTAGATTTGAAAAATTATTCTCATAATTATGTCTTTATGTGCAATTTGTTAAAATTGTCTGGCGAAAGTCACTAATAGCGTCTTTAGATGGCTTTCGAAATCATAAGTGCAGTTTGGAACTTAACAAAAAAAACCATGACATTGGTTGTCCTTAACGATTTCTATTTTTCTGCTTCTTTAAATAAAAAATGGTACTGCAGAGCGAAAATTGTAGCACCGAATATCGTTTACAAAGTTCGCATTTTCCTCAGCGAAACCTATTTTAGTATTTTCTCGCGTTATTTGAGATTTAGTTACTGTAGTTTTTACAAAAACATTGCTTTGATTTTTCTAATGCATGTGATATAAGTATCTATATGTATCTCATATGGACACATTTAACTTTATTAAAGTTCCATTTTGAGATTTGAGTAATCGGTTACTACATAAAAACAGTTCATTTATTTTTTATCCACCAGTCTATTACTTCTAAATTATTTATAAACGTAAAGTAACCTTCTATATCTTCAAACATTATGAATGTGAATGAATGAATTGATGATATGAATTTTCGTATCAGTGTAATGGTGCAAGTCATCTAACTAGGCTAGGTCTACTTGATCTCTCTTCGCATTGGCTTTCTTTATGATGTCAATAACCAGAGCTGATAACCACAGCTCGATTTATAATGGTTAACATGTATGTGTGTCCATGCTTATTTTATTTTTACGGTCAAGGGTGCGTAAGTCAATGTTGATGGCGATGTAACGTGAGAAGGTATGTTCATTATATGTTGAGTGACAATAAATAACGAGGAATTCTTTAATAGTTTGAATTCTGTTAGATAAACATTGATTTGTATCTTTCTTTCAACTGCATGAAGGATAAATTAAACTATATGTAGGAAACCAGCCGCCATCTTTTATTCTACGTCATTTGGCCTTTGTTCTTATAATGGATATAGTTAGTTATGGTTATTTTTTTTTTATATGTTCAATACTACACCGTGAGCACATTCGATGCAGGATAAATTCAAGTATTAAGGAAGTAAAAATCAATTTGGATATACATTCAGATTTTTTCCGTAGAGAAAAGTTCCGTATATTAAAGGCTTATGTAATCAATAATCATGCAAATTATTTCCTGCAGTTGGTACGAAATATCCGATTAGAAATTAAAGCCATCTTGATCAGGCTACTGCCGAAGATCTAAGAAACCAGTACTAAGCATCAGTCTGCAATTTTACTTTTAATATACATATGTGCATACTCTCATCCGCTCATGCCTGTATCCCAGAAGGAGTAGGCAGAGGGTTTAAAACGTCCCCTGTTTGCCAACAATTATCTAGTAGCACTGACTGGATACTGCAGAAATGTATATACGAGTATATTGTCGGATAGATTCCTTAGTCTCATTTTACATACACACTCGGCATCATTTACGTACTTTTTTACCAAATGGCGTATATAGTATTGATTTATAGACGACCTTCTTTCTAGTATTATGTTTTTTGTAGTACTTTGAGTAAAAATCATTGTTAAGGTAACTAGTTTAGTAAATAGGTAACGTATTGTTGTAAAGAAAAAGTAAACTCGTGTAAAAAAATTCGTTGCGAACACAAATCGATTCGATATCCTTAATCGATGTTTACCGTCTATGCACAATACTCACTGTAACGTTTTGGTCCGTTTCCTCGCGAATTAATGTGGATTGTGCATAGGAATAAGTATGTTTACAGCCTTGGGACTTGTAGCATTACAATAGAATCTCAAAAAACATAAAATAAAATATTTTACACAGAAAAACACGACCTTGTCCGCCTTCATCATTGTTCGCTTGTCTTTAAAGCTAACAAAAACATAATTACTTTTAACAGACAATTATTTAAAATAAAATATATATATACATACATAGAATATTCGCCCCCGAAGGGGTAGGCAGAAGCATCACTAACACCAACTTTTAGCCAACCATTATTTAGTTCTTTTCATACATTATAGGGGGCAAGCCAATTGCTGTCAGCCGCGTACTGTGTGACTGTATTATACTGTCTGATAGATAACAGACCGATTTCGATCGATCCGAATCCGATTTTAGAAATTATATATAATTTTTTTATATTTTTTTTTTATCTATCGGATAAGTAAGTAGTTCTTAATAAACAAGAAGTATTGAGCCTTAAATTAAAATTTATTGATCTTAATGTGAAACTTGCTCTGGGAAAAGATTTAGGCAATAAAAACACACGGTCATTATATTAAAAAAAAAAAAACGCGACAAAAGTAATAAAAATAACGTACTTCAAAGATGTAATCAAATAGTGAAGGGTATAAACAAATAGTTTTTATGCATGCATCTAAATATTACAAAATAAATTCAACATGATTTGAAAAACAAAAATTCACCACTAAATATGACCTAGACCTACTTTAAACAAATGTCGAAACATTAGCAGATGACACTCGCGATATACCAGTCATGAAACGTTTTGTGACCACATATCATGTCGAAAATGACAATTTTGTCTTGGCGCAAGCGTTCAGTTAAGCGTATCATAATTTAATCAACAAGCGAAGCGTGGTCATACTTCTTGCATCGGTTTGATACCGAATATCCTGCTTCACAATTATTAATTTCTAGCTGTACCCCGCAGTTTCATTTACGTAAGGGTCATAGTTGTGATGATGATGCATACACACATACACACACGTCGGTACCCCCGAAGGGGTAGGTTAGGTTTGGTTAATAGAACTCCTATTCACGTAATAGGGGGAGAGCCTATTGCCGTCATCTGGGCACTTTAGGGAGTCACATGGGATTGCAACTGACAGGAAAAGGAGGGTAAAAAAGGAAGGATATTGCTTATACAGGTGGATTGGGGAGTAGGTGGGACTAAGTTATGGTTGCTTAAAAGTGGGCATTTTAATCGCCTCTGTTGCGTCAGTGTGTATTATGTACCTGGCGTACGCTTGTTAAATCAATTTTCTGTAAGATTGAATGCCTTCAACTTTTAAACTTTAAAATGCGCCTGAAAGTGATAAGTAACAAGTCGTTTCCAGCTTACAAATATCAAATATGGCATTGTGACAATTTATACAACCCGTATATCAGCACTTATTATTTATCGGTGAAAGTTGGAGTGGTTCAGCTCATGATATAGACAAATCAGATAGCAAACGCGTAATAATCGTAACTTCTAAAATATTGACAGCAAGCAAGCCCAGTGTTGCCATAATCATAATAAATATATTCATACGGAAATACTTTGATATATGCTCTGGACTAACAACAGCCAGAGGTATTTTTTTGTACATACATATAGCATGTTAATGAATAAAACATAATAATAATATCTTCTTGTAAATTAGCTACTACCAAAGGTCAATCAATTTTAGTCATTTTCTTTTGGTATAAATGGACCTGATGGTCAGTGACAACCACTGCTCATGGAAACCAGCAACTCAAGACTCGTAAGTGCCTTACCCATCTTTGAGGGCGATCAAGTTGGGAAAAGGAGCACAAGCTGGGGGAGGGGGGGATAGATTAGTGGAGGAATGAGGGTAAGGGACGGATGATTCATTTCTTTAAAGTTTCTATAGAAAATAAATGTTTCAAACTGACTTCAAAAAGGAGGAGGTTCTCAATTCGATTGTATTTTTTTTTTTGTGTTTTTTACCTCAGAACTTTCGACTGCGTAAACCGATTTTGACGATTTTTAGCTGGTGCTTCTCGTGTAATACAATTTCAATTTGCTCCAGTTCTGACAATGGAATCTATGAGAAAACCATATAAGTCTTAAATTTGCATTAAGTTTGTGCACGACAAATGATTTCGATGATTCTTTTTTTACTGGAAAGGATGTACTTCAACGGTAATTAGATGAAAGTTTGGTTAGGTTCTGACAATGGCATCCATGAGAAAACCACATATCTTAAATTTTAAGTCAAAGTTGGTTGCCTACCTTTTTAAAGTCCGATTATTGATCAAATCATTAATAGTCTGATCAAGGAGAAACTTCACTACTACACATTTTAATATAAACTTTTACAAACAAAACTTCAAGGTATTTCAAAACTACGTATTAAATTTGATCACAATGAAATAAAAATGTAGGTAATGTACAATGTTTATGTAATTATACAAAAAGAGAAAGTTAAGATAGTTGTGAAGGACAAAGATGATGCAATTTCACTAGTATAAGAAAGATACTGGTAGTAACGTATCTAATATTAAGGATGTAAGTGTAAACTATCAATAAAAATCTAAAAAAAACATAAAACAAAATATTAATCGCTTAAGATATTTTTCCGGTGAATCACCATATAACATAGCTGTTGACGATATAGTCACTTACAGTTAGAGAAATTGATTTTAGATATAAAAGAACACTATTTTGAACAAAATTGCCGAGTGCTTCTCGGGGAAGGAGAGTAGAGACACCACATCTCTTCGTGGGTGTAGTAAAATGCGACTAAATCTATCAGACAGGTAGGTCTAGTCATATAAAACCCATATCAAAAATACAGTTTGTAAACAAGCTTATTCCAAATTAGAGGATTATATCCAAGATTATATATAAGAAACATGCTAGTCCTGCTTCATAGGACAATTTTGAGTGTAGACAAAATCTAACTGGTTTCTAATTGTATTTTATAAGGAATTATATTTTGTAACATTGTTTTACACGATAAGTTTAACCCACACACTGACTTATGACTTGTTAATATTCTCTATATCTATGTAAATTGTATACTACTTTTACTATGTCTGTTAATGTGTGAGCACCATGTATCTATCATAAAATTATTTTATCTGTCGTTGCTTCGATTTAGTTACCTTTTTACCTGTTTCGGTATAGTGATATTGTTCTGGGTGCATCGTTTTTACTCATAATTTTAATTATATATAATGATTGTATGTAAACAAAACATTTTAAAAGAGTAACGGTGGAGTTTCTTGCCCATTCTTCTCCATACGAAACTACATTTAGGAATGGGCGACTAGACTCAATTCTATTTAAATGTAAACGTCGTCTACGTTTACATTTAAATAGAATTGATTCTAGTCGCAAGTGCCTTTTGGGCCTATTTGAAATAAATGTTTTGACTTTGACTTTGATACGGTGCCCGATGGACGGCAATAGGCTTGCCCCCCTATTACGTTATGAGTCAAATTCTAATTGGCTAAATGTGTGTTTAATAATGCCAGATATGATATGCATTCAGGTCGAATGCCGACAGCCATGTACCTAATTAGAATGTTCTCATCGGTTGTTCTCCATATTGGGCGTTCAGTATTTGAGAGACGCTGGTTAGCTATGGAAAGTTATGGTGAATCATTGTCATATTCTAAAGTTAGGGAACTAGATGAGAACTGTTATGGCGTCTTTCTTTCTTATTTTTCTTTTGTTTTAGTACAACTCCCGCACCAGAATTAATTCCTGTGTCGCTGGGGACTATACTAACATTCAAACAACAGCCACAAAGTTCACCCAGACTCAGAACAACAATTTTGAGGATTACACAAAGTGTTGTCCCGTACTTGGATCGAACCCACAACACACGGCGTGGCGAGGTGACCACTTAAACCGCTACGCCATCCATGCAGACAAAGTCAAAAGTCAAACATCTAGCGAGCCTTTTCCCAACTAAGGTGGGGTCAGCTTTCAGTTTAACTACGAAACGGTCGATATTTTACGTGTAGTGACTGCCATCAGACACAACATTTACAAAAAATATTGTTTAATGTTTGTGAAGATATTTGTTTCAGAGATTGTTCGTAACAGATACATATAATTAATTGCTTTATAACACTTTTGATAACAACATTTTCTAATATTATAAAAAAGCAGTTGCAGTTTGTTTGTACGCGTTAATCTCAGACATCGATCTATAAAATATTTTTACATTATATAGATCGTATCGATAGTAGAAGGCTATTAAACATCACGCTGAGACCTTTAGAAGCGAAGCAGTGATCAGTGATTACACACGCAAGTGAATCTGCAGGGAACGGTTATTACTTCATATAAGGTAAACTTATAAGTTAGATAATACGTTATGAGGAAGGCTGAGTTACATTGTTACTTCTGACAGCAGACATTTTATATCGTCTGTTTATTTCATCAATTAGACCTTGGCAGGTTGTAACTTTCTATTTTAATGCACACTTCACTGAGCATAAACACGATAGGCTTGATACAAACAGTGTGTGGTCTAATTTAAAATATTATTATAAGTTAACCACAAAAGGCAATACGAAATTGTATCGAACCATTCTTAGATTCCGAAACGTTGAAATTCGAAGAGTGATATAACTCAGCAGTAGTTTTTCTTGTATCTTAATTGTGCATAAAGATCTGATATGCAATAGCTATGAAAAAAAATCTAGAACATTCTTTAAATATTTTTTTAATTGTTTGACAGGTTGGTGAACTTGACTGCTGAGCCAGAGGTTGTTGGTTCGATTTCATCGGTTGAGTTGATACACGAATAGTTGTCCCGACTCTGTGTGTCCTTTTGTCTGTTGTTTGTATGTTTGTTTCCCCGCGATACAAGAATCCGCTGCAAATGTAACTCCGCAAATTTAAAATTAAAGTACTATATTAAACATATAAGATTATGATAACAATTATAGCCATTTGGCAAAGAAAAAAGTGTTATCTGCATCTATTCACGTTTCCTTGGCGTCGGCAGAAAAATAACAACTCATTTGAGCCCTCGGCCAGAAGCACCCATGAAGAACACTGTATGGTTTTAGACGGTTCGAGGCCGACATACCATTTCACCGCGAGGTCCCGGTGCAGTAATGACCCGTGGAGGTTTCAACACAGAAAAAAAAAATATACACACCCACTGATCTACATAATTATGTAGTTTTCAGAAATTGATCATATTTATCATCGAAAAAGATAAGAATTGACTTAATAAACTAACCTGACCGATCTAAGCATTAAAATAAAATAAATATTTGCAATTGATCACGGATATATTATGGAACAGCACGGAAACCTAACATAAATCCCCAAAAATGTAACCCTCCTCTTGCGCAGTTGGCGAAAAAACAGTAATTATTATGAAAGTAATTGGCCAAGTTTCCTTTAAAGAGTGATGTACATATTGTCAGGAAGTGTGTGCTTTTGTGTTACACAATCGTTTCTATCTGACGCAAAGATAGTTAAAACGCATTCATAAGCATTGTACGCGGAACATTAAAGTGAAGGTTTAAATTACCTAAGTGTTCTTCAGAATAATTACGAAATAAGACTGTCTTGATGGTCTGGGTAGTGATCCTGACTGCTGAGCCAGAAGTCATGGGTCCAATTCCCACACGAGAGTAAGGTTTGTGTAAATGGTTGTCCGAGGCTGGCTGTCCGTTATTTGTGTCTGTTGTTGGTATGTTTGTGAAGCCCCCCGCGATACAGGGATCATTTCCAATGAGAGAGTTGTCTTTTAAATAAGGAATTTGATCCTAAAATCAACTGACTGACTGGCCTGTTGGTCTAGTGGTTAGTGACCTTGACTGCTAAGCCAGAGGTCGTGGGTTCGATTCCCACCCAGGACAAATATTTGTGTGGAGAGCATGATCATTTGTTCTGTATCTGGGTGTAATTTATCTATAATATATATGTATTTAAAAGTAAATAAGTATGTTTATCAGCTGTCTGGTTACCATAGTACAAGCTCTGCTTAGTTTGGGAACAGACGGCCGTGTGTGAGATGTGTCAAGATTATTATTATTATTATAGATTATTATTATAAAATAGTAGGGTAGTTGTATATACCTAAATTAAATTAGGTATTTGAAAGTTTGCAGGAATTTAACAGTTACATGAATGTTTTTAAAATTTCATCTAACAGTTTTAATATTAATATGTTTCATTTCTTTTTGTATCTCCAAAACTAAACACTAAATGCAAATGATTTGACGATAGCGCGTTATGAAGCCAGAAGACGTAATATAATCGATATTTTATAAATAACCTACCGTTTTGTTAGTAAATAAATTGAACAAATAGTCATCTAACGACTCAATATTGCGAATCTAATTTTTATTGACTGAAACTAAATGTTATTTGTTGGCATCAATTAAATTAAGTATTAAATGTTATTGTTAAAACGCGTAACAATATCGCATAACTGTTAAAAATAATATGCGATATAAATATATCTTTCAATTAAGAATGAAGTGCACCAAAATCACAAACAAATATTTACTTATTAAAATTTTATGTTCATACTGTGTAAAAAGGCAAACTTCATATTGTTTTAAGAATATTCCATACAGAATTTACAACTTCATGCAATAATTAAAACAATTTTTATAAAAAGTTTTCAATTACTTAAACAGTTAATCTCATAAAGTAAAATAAAGTAAATAAAAAAAAAAGTAAATATACCGAACATTCTTAGGCACGGCTGGCAGGGCTGGTTTGATACCACACAAAAAAACCGGTTGTGAAGCATTTGCCCGAAATAAGTGAGGTTTCCGGCGGCCTAACTCTTCTCTACTTTACCATCCCCTCATCCCTCCTCTCTTATTTCCCCTCTCCGCATATCCCATCCCTCATCACGTTCAAAGGCGGGCAGCGCAATTACGACTCTTGAGTGGCGTGTGTCGACGGACGACGGTTGTCACTCACCATCAGATGACCCGTCTGTTCGTCTGTTCCTTTATAGTATATAAAAAAAAACATAAAAATGTACATACTCACGCCTAAATCTCGGAAAAATCAAATTCTATACTAAAGTTAAAGAACGGAGCAACAAAAATCTCTTTGTTTTAATTACCGACAAAACAAGTCTTCAAGTCAAGCCAAATATATTTTTCTTTATTATTATAAAAAAACTAAAAACTAAAACTAAAATTGTTAGACTTAGATTGGATTTAAATAATTACTTTCCCCGCGTTACTGGTTACATTTGATAAAAGGAATGAAAAAGTAATTGCTAAGCCTTTTTATATAATTGTCCGTAATATATAGTTACCTAACTGGATTATGTACCTTTTCAGGTCGGTGGCCCAGTAAAAAATATTGATTTCAGTAGGTACTGTGGGGTTGCCCGGTCGATGTGATATCGTGTGACCTACATAGACACTACAAGCCTACAAGCTTGAACACAACATTAATATTAAATACTGTAGTGGGTGGTGTAAGTTAGGATCGAAGTTCTCATTTCGTGGTAATTAATTATATATAGGGCTTCAAGTTATACTTTTGTAAAGTTAATGATTTCATGGATGGTTCTTTATGGAAGTATTTTGCTATAACTGAAATGATAATGGTGACGTGGCAAACATAGTATGTATATGTCAAAAAAAGGTGTATAATAAATAAATAAAATATACTAGTTTTAGATAGATATCTCAATCATCGAAGTGACTTCTGGTGACTTGTTTGAAATGTTAGCACTAATGCTCTGAACAATAATCGTACTAAATTGTTTTAGAAATAATTTTGTTTGTTTCGTAAGCTTTCACGCTTTAACTAATAAGCCGGATATTATGAATAATGTTAATTATGAACAGCAACAAACATTATAAAGAACTTAAATTTTGATCGCAAATTTTATTATAAAATCAGACATCGCGACATAACTAGGCAATCAAAACACACAGGAATCCGGTAACAATTACAAACGCCTAATGGCGCCTGCGCACGTGTAGTGAACTTATTGCTGCTTTCGACACTAGTGTCTATGGTCACTGCTCCACACTTAAGGACTGCAGAGTGATGTTTTAGATTAACCTATATTATTCCTGTATAAATTCTTTGTCCCTGTTCTCTTGTTTTTGGATGCTTATTTTATTGTAACAGACAACCGCTTTACGTGGATGAATTTTTGTATCTCAGGGGACTTTACAAGCATTCAAATTAAATGACACCAAACGAACACAAAGAACACCCAGACTCAGAACAACAGTTTGAGGAATTACACAAAGTGTAGACAACACTTTGAGCGAGGTGACCACTTAAAACTATTTATTTAAACCCGACTGATAGTTCCAAAGATAAGCGCATTTAGGCAAACAAACAAAACTCTTCATTTGTTCATGCGTACAGAGCTTGATCATAAATATGTAGATTTTTATAGTCAAACCCTATACACATGCATCTGATCTAGTTAAAACAAGGTCTCTTAACCAGTACCAGTCTTTGTACCAGGCACGAATGGGCCGGCTCGACCGGTGCGATACCACGGCCTCACAGAAAACTGGTTGTGAAGTAACGCTTGCGTTGCATTTCCCCGAATTGAGTGAGATTTCCGGAGGCCCAATTCCCCCTCCCCCCTTTTCTCTACCTCATCTCCTTTCTCCTTTTTTCCATCTCCTCATCCCTCCTCTCTTTTTTCCGCTCCCTGCATCCCCCATCCCTCATCAACCTCAAAGGCGGGCAGCGCACTTGCGACTCTTGAGTTGCAAGTGTCCATGGACGGCTGTGTCACTTACCATCAGGTGAAAAAAGAAAAAAAAAAAGTACCGCGTGGTTCTTAGTGGATTGAATGAGGGCTAACAATGTCTTTCCGTGGGGGTTGACTAAGGGACTGGACACGAACACCAATCGGATTCGATATATAAAATTTGTGTGTTTTGGTCCTGCTCTCGATAATGGTACGTGTTACTTAAGACCACTAAAAAACTCCTTGATGAATTCGGATATTACCCCAACATTCTTCATTTTTACAAAAGAAGTATGTATTTTATTTTAATAATAAATATAAGAATAAAACCTTTCGTGAGTTACATTCACATTTATTAAAATAACGACCACTCCTTGATAAAGGCCCCCCGTCCGGACCGAAACTAATCGAGCATCCACTAAATACACTCGTGAGTACCGTAACCGTTTATATTAATAAATATATAAATATTGTTAACATATTCCAACTACACAAGTTTTATACAGCTCTGTTTTTAAATGTTTTATAAGATTTGATTCAAAGCGTTACCAAATTGTAAAAATTGTTAAACGAATATCGCACTAAAATATTAAATATTTTTCACAACAGTAGGTAAAATAAAAAATATATTTTAGACGGTTTCTGCAGCCAAAAAAAGGTAGCCGCTAATAAAAAAATACCACTACACAGGCTTTGTGCTAACGGAATTTGAGCTTAGGATGGCTGTTGCATGCTACAACTATTAAAAAATGCGCCAATTTTGGAAATAAGTATTTTGTAAATGTATACGTATACATATGTATATCTAAATAAGAAAATGTACAATAATATTAGCATTTTGCGCCATCTGCTGTGATCGATGAGAAGTTGAAGATATTTAAACTCGTAGTGATGTCGTTATGCAATAGATGGCGTTGTATACAAAATCTTTAAAAATGTAAGCAAACAGTTGATACACATTTGCATGCCGATTCTATGATTAAGTTCTCAAAATATGCAAACATACCTTTTTTGTTGCTGTTCGGTCTTGGAGATTTTTGCCACTGATGGCGAACTTTTTGCGACCAGCTAATGGGACTCTTTCTTCCACGACTCCTCTCTCTTACACTGTAAGTCATAATTTCCATTTTGAAATTTTAGATGACAAAATATCTTCAATGTCGTACTAGCTATTCGAATGCATTTTTGTAACTGAGCCACCATCAAACGTAATTTCATATCAAGTGCCGATAACAATGTTTGCATTTCTCTTTCGAAACTGCTATTGCGCGAACTAAGCATTTTATTGGGTCAAAACGATAATTCGTTGTATTTTTTCATTAACGTGTACAGTCAAATGTGATATAACCCCTTATCTGTATCATTTTATCAGCAATGTTGATTTTCGCGGTTCCGATTAGAAAGAAGCTTTTTTGTAAAATGTAAAAGTAAGCAGATTTTTATATTCCTGTGTGCCAAGTGTCCTTTCGAATGTATTTGTCAATATCTGATGGAAGCCCTTAAATTAGGATACATTTTAATAAGAGAAAATAATTGTTAACAGCATCAACCAACCAAACTAAAACATTTTTTTTTGTGAACTTTAATGATTTAACTTGTACAAGGCCAAAAATTATCATCTATATTTAGTGTAGAAATTTTTTTTACAACATTTGAGTTCATTTTATAAGAAAATTATTGACGCTTTTAGAACTTTAGAAAAACTTAGAATATGAATGTCTATTACGTTATGTGAATTAGAATTTTCTGTTGGCGTCATAAACTACTTAAAGCTTTATTACATACATATGTACTTACATGATAATTTTCTGCTCGTTCTTTTCCTCATCGGAAACATCAACCCAGTCATCGCTTCGATCACTCCTGTCACTTACACTCGTTTCACTACTCGGTACTTGGAAGGCTATCTCTTGTCCATTGTAGCTAACCACCGACCTCTGTCCATACAAACTATTTGTTTTCTGCTCGCTAGACATCGTCGATTGACTGATGTTAGACACCGCATCAAACGAAAGTCGCTTTTGCACAGTCGAAGTCGCATGTTTCTTTAAATTGTTTCTCATGTTTACCATACTTGGACTATTCGGGATACTTTCGTAACAATGCGATAGAGAAGCACCGTCTGCATGTTTTATAGTGTCATAAATGTTCTCATTGACATTATAACCGGTATAATCCGATATAAAAGAATGTCTACCGCTGTAAGTTGGACTACTGTCTTTAGATTTAGATTGGTGCGCTGGTATTTTCTCGTATATTCTCTCTGATCCAATTTTTTCATAGCTAACAGTAGAAGTTCCGCTAACTGATTTAGATATTACGTAGTTCTTGTTATTGTTACAGTACGGGCGATAGTCTTCGGCGATTTGTATGCCAGAGCTAGAAGTATGACAGTAAGGTTTGATGGGAGACTTGCAGTATTCATATCCATCATCGCTATCACCGTCTCCTCGTGTTCTCTCTTCCATGGCATTTTCACATAGTTCGTAATTGTGAAGACTACTTTCATCTCCTTCAGGGTGCGATCTCATTTCCAATAAGCATTGGTAAATATTATCTTTATCTTCTAGTTCTGTTTTTTCTTCGGTAGTTTTTTTAGGAATTTCTGGTAATGGACAGTTTTTTTTAGATGATCTAAGTGTAGAAGTATCCACTTCTGCATTTATTACAGGAATCACAACTACATTTTCGTCATCTCTGGGTTCTAATGGTTCATAATAATCTTCATCATCTTCTTTCGCTGGTTGAGATGTGTAACCCACTATAATTTCCTTATTGCAAGCTTCCACGAGGTTAGTTTCAAAGTCCATATTCTCTTCAGTACTATGGTTACTGATTGAAATTGTAACTTGAGATTCACATATTTGAGATTGTTCTTTCACTGAGATAAGAGGCGGTTCATTAGAACAGTTGATTACGCTACCATTCAAAGTAACACTAACAAAATTATAAACACTATCACATGCGGATTTATCAGAATCTGAATAAATTTGTGTACTACTTTTTCTCCGCCACAAAAATGATTCATTGGGTGTTATTGGTGAACTGATGTTTTGATTCGCCTTGACTTCTTCGTTGTCCTTTACAGAGGTTTTAATGCTTATGTTTGGCGTTTTTTGTAGTTCGCTACTAGCATCATTAGATTCATGGATATCTTCAGGAATTATTTCAACCACTTTTAGAGGTAACTTTTCAGAATGAATGTAATTGGTTCTATATTTTTTCCTGTCATATATCGGGTCTTTCTTTTTCATTGCTTCTATACTTTGATCCTTTAGATTTGCCAAATTCACAGACTCATTTAAAACAGGTTTTATAGTTTTTATTTTTGGAATGCCATCTTTCACAACAACATTTTTGGTTAATACTAATGACGATTTCTTTTCAGGTACTTTTGGTTTTTCTTTTATAGACGTTGTACTTTTGGATTTATCTGGCTGTCTTTGGAGTGTGTTATTTGAAGTAGAATGTGCAATAATTTCGCATTCAAACTTTTTAATAACATTTTTGACTACGATGCTTTCCACAGGTTTTTTTTCTTTACTTGGTTCTGTGTCTTTTACCTTTACTGGACTTCCATCAACGGTATCTGACCCACTCTGTTGTTCACTTGAATCCTGATATTTTAATCGCTTCTTTGACGTTTTTGGTATTTTAGTTCCATCAGATTTAGAACGGATAACGCATATTTTATTTGAACTATCAGCAATGAGCAGGTTATCTATCGAATCCATACTAGAACATCGTTTTTTACTGTTCCGTTTTTTCGAACTCCGTCGTTGTCGTAATACTATTTTTATATTTGGACTGGAGCTAAGGGTAGATGAGGGAGTTGAACTATTACTAGGAGAGCATCGTGAGGCTGAATGTAAATCTTCTAATGTTTTCACAAGTGTTGATTGCTTCGGCGATTCGTTACGAGTTTCATTTTGTAAATTATTGAATTTTTTTGTCAATTCGGCTACATTGCTGCTAGTTATCGTCACTGTTTTAGCTAGGGGTGGTCGTTTGTGAGAAGTTGAGGCATTTTTTATTTTAAAGCTAACTTTTCTGTGGTGCTGTTCAAATTTTTTCCTAATATTTGGAGATGTATCTATCGTATTGTTGTGTACTTTGTGTTTGGTATCCAAAGAGGAGGTTGTGTGTTTTCCTCCACCGGTGCTTCTTGTATCTTCGCTATCCGTTGTAATGGTTAGCTGAGCGTAATGAATTGAATGTTTGTCTATTTTCGATTCATAGCTTGCAGGTTCATCGTTAGGACTTACAGTTGAATTTAGAAAAGCTTGTTTTGCGTGTTGTATAGATTTCATTCGTTCTGTCATAGTTGGCAGAGGCGGTTTGGCTGGTACTGTGTAAATGTATTTGTTACCATCATTTTTGTTCTCTTTAATAGCCATCTCCGGTTCTGGTAGTATAAAGTTTTTCAAGAGAGCTTTTATAGTACCGTGCTGTTTACCGTCGCTGTTGAAGTTTTTGATAGATGATATCAAAGTGTTCGTGGTTATCGTATCGCCTTCCATTAGGTTTATTAACATTTGTAATGGATGTTAGTGTCTGTTGTTTTACGCCATCTGGAAGCAACAAAAGATCTATATGATTATTGGTTACGAGTTTGTCATGACAAACAATACAGCGAAATAAAGTTTACATGCAGATGCAATTTCCATGTAATGTTTGAACATCAAAGTTTCGAGATTGTACATGTAAGGTTATAAGTTAGTAGGAAGTGATGGACTTGCGATCAAGTGGTTGCGGGTTCAAACCCCGCCCAGTACATTACCGTCGTAAAACCACCCCTAACACAAGCATTTAGCTTAGCTGGAGGGGTTAAAATGAATACTAGTATTGTGAAACCCACGTTGCTAGTATTCTATACTTAAAAAAAATATAATAATACATTCAATACATTATGTAACCGTGTCGTTCTCAGATGAGTCGATAGGGCCACCCCATTTCTTCCCGTGGGTGTCGTAAAAGGCGACTAGGGGATCGAACTGTTACCTATATTCGTTCAGTCACACAGTGCCCGGCTGACGTCAATAGACTTGCCTTCTATTACGTCAGTGGTTCTAAATTATGGTAGGGTAAAGGTAAGGTAAGGTATAAGATGACCGTATATGTGCGAGAGTGTATACATATATACATTCATTCATTCGTTCACAAGTGTTTATTTCATCGTCATTGTTCAGAACCTTATTGTCTCTACTGTATGTTTGTACAGTTTTGTACTGCTTCTGAATGAATAGTTAATTACTGTATCATTTGCAGGGTCTCACGAGATTGCGTTATTGGTATCAGTTGTAGAAACTAAAATTACGTTGGAGAGAAAATTTATAGAAATAGTTTCACATGCTTTGTACTTTTATTACATTAAGAAAATATGCTATTGTAATGGAATATTTCATGTGATCCTATATAACAAACAGTGAGGGAAATATTGTTATCATTATAAATCATTTTCTATATCACCACTTTTTTTGCTTTTTTTTGCTGCATTGCTGTTTAATAATAATAGAGTACTAATTATAATTATTTCAATACGTTTATATGAACACTAGGACCTTGTAAGGTATAGGCAAAATAATATAGAAATAGATAGATTAAAGAGTTCTTACTCTGCGTGGGTTTCGTAATTGCGACTAAGGGATCTGATTGTTATATATTAGACAGTATATGGTTCCCTATTACGTAAGTGGTATTAACATATAGTCGGCCTCTGCCTACCTGTTCAGGAATTTAGGCGTGATTGTATGCATTTATTGAAATAAACGGTTTTACTGACGTGTGTATTCCGGGGATGCCCGACTAGTTTTAGCCCTAACGTAAAAAAAATTTAAAGGAGTTCACAGGGTTTTTGGACCAAACGAAACACCTGCGGTTCAATAAACCGACGGACGGTTAGTTGTTTGTGTACTATAGAGCCTGGTAATAACAGCACCGCAACACATAGAACAATAGTAATGCAACCGTCTTCATACGATAGGTCGGAAAGACATAAAAATAGATGCCAGCGTCGCTTACTCTGTGTGACGCCCGGTACCATTGGACATACTCCTTGAGAAAGGTCTCCCATCGGGACCGAAACTAGTTGGGAAAACCGTATATTTCAATAAATATAAGTGGAACTTGTTTGTAATATGTAAATTGTAAACTGTTTTTATTCTGATTGTATGTAAGCAATATTTGTTATACGCCTGGGCCTCATAAAACAATAGCAACGCCAATGGTATAGATTCACTTGTGCCCCAATCATATTCGTTCATCTGAAGCTATCTTATTAGGCTGTTTCTTTTTTAAAGTTATTCTTATTTCTATCTTAATGTCTTGCATCCCATACACCATAAAAAACAAGTCAAATTTTTAAAAAACATAAGCCGACTGCATCACTATTTAGGGAATTCAAATGACATCTTACAAGTCGATATCCGTCAAGGTGTCTAAGCTCTAATGTACATATAAACATAGACTAGAAAAACTTTACCCTCCTTGCGCAGTTGGGTATAGAGAGGATGAACTTGGCAGTGTCCTCGATATGGTAATACTGTAATGTCGAACAATTTAAAATTTCCGCTTATAAAAAGAATGTAAATACAGTCATGATACACTGTAGGCAAGTCAAAGGTCCTGTACCTTGGTCGGTTATGCTACTACACGTTCTTATATAGTTATATACTCATAATTTGTTGTTAGTTTTTTTTTTTTCAAATTCAAGTTTGGTAAAAGGAGGCCAAATACTAGCAGCAATATAACTGGGTGCAATTTCACGGCACATTTGAGTGACAATGTTGCGTTTCGGCGCGCTCGACAATAATAGATGTCAGTTGCCAATAAGTGGGTATTCAGGTGACAAAAATATGTTTTAGAATATACTAACATAGCTATGTGTTTATAACTGAGACCAGTAATTGTGTCAACCGACTATGTATAGCTAATGGCAATCTAAAATTTTGTTTCCAATCCGACATGAAGAAACCGCATTAGTATAATATGATTTTTGTATCGCGAGAGACTTGACAAATATACAAACAACGGACATAAAGAATATCCAGGTATGGGAGAACTATTTGTGGGTTATATAATTATGTCCCGTGTGGGAATCGAACCCACGACCTCTAGCTCAGCAGTCAGGATCACTAACCACTAGACCAGCAGGCCCGTCCAACCAGACATACGAGTATGTAAACTTTTGTAGGTACGTAACTTTATTATGTGAAAACAAGGCTATTTTATAGCCTTCAGCTCAGTGTATTATTAAGTAATAGTATTCTTAGTTTCATATCGTCACATCATCACAACGGAACGTAAATTTTAATACCCTGTAGGGAAATAACTCTTACTAGAAAAGAACCAAGAATATCTCAGATCAGTTTTTTTTTAGATTAAATAAAAATATAGCAGCATAAGATATAGAGTTACAGTAGAACGCCGATTAACCGAATCGCCAATTATCCGAATCGGGCCTACCTTACTCTGGATCGAGATGTTCAAGTCGAGGGTTTCGTATATTATCTGTCGCGGCGCTGATGCTCTCTCTCTCTATCTCTCTCTAATGCACTACTTACGTATTGTAAAACTGTGTTTGTTAAACTTAATAAAGTTTATTCTATGTGTGACAGTTCGTTTTTTATTATTCCCAGTCTATGTCCAATTATCCGAATCGACCCCGGTCCATATTAATTCGGATAATCGGCGTTCTACTGTACAATAATTATTGTGTAGCTCTGTTTACAAAATATTTAATTTTCGGTCTGCCTGATCAGTTGACATTTACTTTAGTTACTGTTTCGATATCTTGGGTAGTGTTATGATGATATATAACCTATAACCTACGTCAATAAACAGGTTATCTAATGCAAAAACATTTTTTAAAATGATACTAGTAATTCCTGAGACTAGCGAGTTCAAACAAAAAAAATCAAAATCTTTTTCTCTATAATATTAGTACAGTTTTGAAGCTGTGACAGCGAACGTCAAATTCCCGAATAAGAATGTTGAGTCTCATCACAACTTTCAACTATATGATTTATTGCGATCTATAAATTTATATAATATATATAGGACAAACGAGAAGACGGGACGGGACGGCTGTTGGTAAGTGACTTCCACCGCCCATGAACACTTGCAACTCAAGAGTCACAAGAGTTCTGCTGTTTACCTTTTAGGGTTGGGAAAAGGGAGGAGGGGCAGGGTAAAGGGGGGGGAAACAGGGTAAACAGTTTTCTGTTAGTCGGCCCATACATGCCGAAGCATGGATTTCCAACGTTAAAATAATATACATATATATATGTATATACTGTCAATATGAATATCATATATAGTGGCTGAAGTAATAACCACGATC
Source organism: Tyria jacobaeae (assembly GCA_947561695.1). Taxonomy (NCBI): domain Eukaryota; kingdom Metazoa; phylum Arthropoda; class Insecta; order Lepidoptera; family Erebidae; genus Tyria; species Tyria jacobaeae. Next base: position 20,375,205 of record OX387217.1, on the reverse strand, counting down.
GCGTGATTAATACTAAAAATACCTATTAGATGCTATGACGTAATTATTCGACAGACTGACATTTAATTGCTGTCAGTTGATTGTTATAATTACCGTCATTTTTACGTTTGCTTAGCAATTTAAGCCACTTTTAATGATAAGAGTCAACATCCCTATTATATGCACACTCATATAACGGCTAAAATATTGAGCATAACAGGAAACTCTATGTTCAGGCAGCCTGTTTGTGCATAGTTACACATGGCTCTAATAATGATAGCGTTCTATTTACGTCGCAAATATTAGCTAATGCAATCCACACACACACACACACAAACGGTAACCACTTCAGGATAAATATTAAATTAAACGTTAAAAGACTATTGTACCTACTTTAAATGTCTGCCCGAAAAAGGTAATGTTCTAGGGTTCATGAATGTGTTTGTATGTCAGTTTCTTTATTTCACCACTAGCTTTTGAACGCTACTTCGTACGGGTTGAATTTAAAATCAAGTGTCTATGTCTTTATTTATGCAGAGACGACTTAAAAAAGATCCTATATTCTAATTTTAACCTTTAGCAATACATCTGTGACAACTACATTCAATCAATTAAATGTAGTAGTTTTTGCGTGATGCGCGTACAACAACATACACGCAGGCAGACAGACAAAAAAACTAAGAACTGGTATTTTGGCTTCTGTTCCTCTAATAAATACACTGATATTAGTTTTTCATCGATACCTTTAACGTACAGATATCGGCCTGTTACAATTTTACTAGATGCTCACTTTACACACACAATATACGCTCACGCCTGTATCTACGAAGGGGTAGGTTGATGAGTACTTATCGCCCACATTTGCTGTATTTTGCGTTCTTTGGGAATGAAATGCGAAAATTTGGAGTGTATTGAAAGGCAAAGGAAGGATATAAAGGATGATAGACGTAGCTCGAACTGGTTGGTGCCCTCAAAGTATAATATGTATAGAGAACTGGAAACTATCTTAACAGATTTGTTTTTTTTATATGTTAAGTATAAGTTGAATGTGCTTATCTCTGGAACCTCCAGACAGATTTTGAAACATATTTTTTCTCTTGATAGTCCAATTGTTGAGGGAGGTATATGCATTTAAGATAGGAGCCATAAACGCTAACCTCCGGGAACTACTAGTAAAATATATCAGTTCACCCCTTATTTTTTTGCTTCATTTCCTGGTTTCTTTTATTAGGAATCGGTTTGTTTTTTCTTTAATCTTTTGTATTTCAATTTGAATATTGACATTTTCAGAACAGATTTTTGTAGATATAAACAACCAGCTTCGTTAATTTTGACTACCTTCGTCGATTTTCGTTCCAAAGTGATCGTCTTACCTATGTTTTCGACACCTGGTCTTCAAATAGACAAACCTGTTGATTATTTGAATACAGCAATAGAACATAAGACTGTGATTTTTAAAGGGCGTGTACGTCAGTCTATCTTTTTGCTAGCTCACAGCTTTATGCCTCTGAAGGTCTAACAGTGGTAGAGCCATGCTTAGGAACGATTGGGCCGTCTTGATCGGTGCGATACCATGGCCTCACAGAAAATCTGTTGTGTGCTTCACGCTTGTGTTGCATTTCCCCGAAAAAAGTGAAGTTTCCGGAGGCCCAACTCCCCTTCTCCTCTTTCCTCTCCCTTCATCCCTATTCTCCTCCTTCCTCTTCTTTCCCCTTCCTCGCAACACCTCATCCCTCATCACCTTCAAAGGCGGGCAGCGCACTTACGACTCTTGAGTTGCAAGTGTCCATGGACGGCGGATGTCCCTTACCATCTGGTGACCCGTCTTTTCGTCTGTCCCCTATAGAATAAAAGAAAAGGTATTGCAATAAGCAATCTCATATTTTTGGAAGTAATGATAATTCATAGATGTATGTACTTAAACAGTGGATTACTTACAATATACTAGCGGAGTTACCACTACCGTATTGTTTATCTTGTAAGCATTCTCTTATGTTCTAAGAACAAAATAACGAACATCTAAAGGTCTCGTTGCCGTAAGGTCGTGCTGAATGCTTTCACCGCGTGGGAACTACGCACGCGCCACAGATGGCAACTGATTTAGCAGTATCGGAGTTTAACTGTGGTTTTATTTATTTATTACGAATAGAGAATTGAATTTTAGAAGTTTCAAGATTAATGCAAAATACATGCCAATAAAAAGAGTGAGTAATTAAATCAAAGAAATGGCAAAATTACAAACTATGAAAACAGATTCTGATATGAAAAATAATGTGGTACCGATTTTGTTATTATGATCATCATATTCTCCGTTACCCTGTTGACCTTATTTTAAACAAGAATCACAACTAACTTACACTTGACAAGTATTTAAACAAAAAAATTGTTACATATGTAAACCAAATCTAATACTATCATATACGACAAACCACAGAACAGTGGCTGATTAAATATTAGCAGTAATAATAGCAGTGACTGAATAAACGCACAGAGCAGATGTATCTTCTAAAACTTTCTATCAAACTAAAGCTATTTCTTCTAAGCTCTGGTATTACAGAGGTAACTAAGCTACACAACAGTTGCTCCCCTTTCTCCAGACGTAATAGTATTATCGAAAATCATGATTTTGGTCAATACTGGCTCTGTTCACAGCTTTCTGTGGGCGCAGTAATGGCAACGTAAAGCTTTATATAACTAAGCAAATGTTACTTACAGACAAAGTCGTCCACTAAAAGACGTATTTTATTGCAACCGGCTGAAAACCATTCATTGCGCACACAAACCCCTTTTTGTTTTCGTTTCTTTTTATTGCTGAACAATACTACTGGCAGACAATTTACATGTTGCTACTGAGACTAGACTTTGAAAGCTTCTGGTTTAAATAACTTCCAAATATATATAGAGTGCCAAGGTAAGAATGGATAATCGTTAAGTACCTGATTTCAGCTATCAAGTGCTCAAATAAGAATACAGAACAAAAATATATTTTAAAAAATATTGGTTGCTTTTTTGGTGTAGGGTTATTCTTCATACACTAATAGAAAAACAGTTATATTATAGTTAAACAACGATTGTGATTTTATGTGTAAAAAATTACTTTTCACATTATAGTTTTTTTTCTCTTTTTTTAAATTTTGACCCGTATGGGAATTGAACCCACGACCCCCAGTTCAGTAGTCAGGGTCACTAACCACTAGACCAACACGGCCGTTAAAATTTGATGAAAAAGGAATTTGGCAAAGTTTTAGCATTTTTTGAAAAAAAAAAAAAATAAAACAGCTAAATATTAAAAACAAAATGCTCAGTTAATTCAGTTTACAAGGTGGTACAAAACTTTATTTTATTTACCGTGAGTATGAAGTTATTGCTATTAACGTGCAGACAGGGAACAAAAGAAAGAAATTGATAACGTAAAATTAAGATCACATTCAATAAGTGCGATGAGGCTAATGTTTGTCCGACAATTCTATTTTTACTGCACATTCGTCGCAGAATACTTAATTGGAGCCTGCAGTCATTTCGCAGATGGACAAAGAAAAAAAATGCGCATTATGTTGAGTGACCATATCCATCGAATGGTTCTTCAAAAATAACGTTATCTAAGCAATTTTACAGTCGAGAGTCGAGAACATCATGTATAATGAAATTAGTACTATCTGAAGGTTGAACAAACTAAGTAATATTATTTAAACAATATATAAAACTCAAGGGCTTTTGCGAATGTCAACATGTATGTCCCTCCCTGTTCTCTTACTAATAAGACGTCTTCACAACTAAGAATACGGGCTTAAGAGTAGTCTAGACATGGGCGTAACTACTGTATGACTGTATACGGTGTGACTGTATATATACAGTCAGATAGATAACAGTCCGATCCCTTAATCGCCTTTTACGACACCACCGGGAAGAGATGGGGTGACCCTATTCTTCACCGTGAAGCACACGGCCAATGTATTTATACTAGTTATTTATGTATATAGGCTGTAACTTATGCTAAGAGTTGCTGCTAGTACTAACAAAGCTATAAAACTGATATATCGGACTGTAATTATTCATCATAACTTATTGATAAAATGTATTATTTTAATATTATTACATTTATTATGCAGTAAAGATTTATTGCCTCTGTATTGTCTAATATATATATATATATATATATAAATAAAAATGAATCGACGACATGTATGTATGTACGTATAACTTTTAAACGGCTGACCAAATTGGATTATTATTTTTGTGTTGTGTTCTTTATTGTTTAGACACTGTTTGTGTTATAAAAAAAAATAAACAGCACGTTTTTTTTTTAAACCTCTCTTATTATGAAACCCACTCCTAACAAAACATTTAGCTTAGCTAGGGGATACTAGGAATGAACGTCGAGACTGACGACGACGCGAATACTGGTAATGTGTGACCCTAGTGCTAGTATTCTTTAAAAAAAAAAAAAGGAAAAAGCTACAGTTCAAATTCGATCTTGCATAGGGTACTGCAGTCAGTTTTGGGTGGCTCAGCCAAGTACCAGCTTAAAGCTCTGGACTCAGTTCACCGAAGAGCCCGAAGGCTTATAAACGACAGTATGCTTAGTACAGTTTTAGTACAGGAAGTTACATACTCGCGACCATCGTCTTAAAACCGCTGAATAGTCGGTTTCATACAGGATTCACTTTGGTGGGAGTCTGAAGGTTCTCTTCAAACTCATCGGACCCTCTCCCTACTTTCATCGGACAACTAGACGCAGGCGTAGCAACCATTTTGTATTTTAATCAATAAATTATGGTTGCTACGCCTGCGTCTAGTTGTCCGATGAGGAGCTGCCAAACTGAACGCTTTGACAGCTACTCTGGTTCGAGTCAATAAGGTTTGGAATGAACTGTCTGCGGCTATTTTTCTAGAGAACTACAATCTTGGATACTTTAAAATTAGAGTGAATAGATTTCTCTTGTCTTTCTCGTCCTCATCGTCACTTAACTTCAGGTGAGTTGGAAGAGAAAAGCCTACGCCAATTAAAAATAAAAAAGGAAGGAAAGGCAGTAAGGGACACCAATATGCGGGCAGCTTTTTTTACAGAAAAAATAATTGAACATGACAGCAAAACTGTCACATGCAGCCACAGAAAAATTTAGATTGTTAATGTGAAAAAATTATCTTAGCTAAGTCATTATATCTAAGATATTATTTAATTGTTTTAATTCTAGATCTAACAACATCTAACTAGATGGTGTTATGCAGCGCTTCCCAAGACGATCTAGGTTAGAAAATAACTACACTGACACAGATGACACACTGATTACCAGCTTAAATTACTACGTTTAGAAACTAATCTACAGTAAAACTAGATAGCTCATTAGTTTAAGAGTAATGTAACTGTAGAGTGCCGTACGAATGATGATAAGGAGACAAAGACCTGAATTGTTTTTAGATATTAATTTACAGCCTAGTGTGGCGCTAGATGGAGTACAATAGAGCCTTCCAATCTCTTTTCTTGAGTCTATTTTTTTTTAATATTATCATAGGGGGCAGACGAACAGACGGGTCACCTAAAGGTAAGTGGCAACCGCCGTCTATGGACACCTGCAACTGAAGAGTCGTAAGCGCGCTGCCCGCCTTTGAGGGTATGCGGGGAGGGGAAAGAGAAGGGGATGAGGAGATGGGAAAAGGGGCGGGAGGTCAGGGGAGAGGAATAAGGAGAGGGGAGTTGGGCCTCCGGAAACCTCAATTAATTTCGGGGAAATGCAACGCAAGTGTTGCTTCACAACCGGTTATCTGTGAGGCCGTGGTATCGCACCGGTCGAGCCGGCCCACTCGTGCCTAAGCATGGCTCTACCACGTATAAATAACGTATCATAAAATATGACTAAGGCATCACACTGTTATTTAATTAGACTGTATATACATATGTATTGAGTCATATAGTGTGATAGTCAGATGACGGCAATAGGCTCACATATTACGTAAGAGGGACAATTTGTGGAAATCAAAAGTATTCGGTGATATAGGTGAGTAAGTATAAATTTATTGACCGAGTGAGTGAAGGAATCAAGACATCTGTTTTAGATTTCTATTCATCTCTCAGTATGTTTGTACTGTGATTTTACCGATCTCGTTTGTGAATTTTTATAACGGCGTCTATTCAATTCCTAATAAAGGCATATGAAATAGAAAGAGAGATCGAATTGGAAGTGGAGAAAAGGGAATAAAAAGGGGGCCGAAGTCACCTTAGTAACCACCGCAGCCTTAAGACGTTTTAGACTTCAGTGTCAGTAACAAAACAATCCTGTCTTCAGCGCGACAAGTAGGCTAACCTGTGATCTGGTTCGTGTAAGCCAAGTTAGAGAGTAGGGGTTAGAGAGGAGAAGGTCAACTGGCTCACGATTGAAAGGGTTTAGGGATTTACTTCCCAAGTTGCCCAAGCTGGTACGAATAATACGAGTGCAATATTCAAATAACATCTTTACTGGGTCTTGCATACGAATGTTTGTAAACGTATGTAATATGTACTGGTATATGGTTCCCAGGTGAGGTAGTCGAAAGTAATAAAGAGTTTCATCAAAGCTAACGTATCTGATAGTGAAACCCCAAGGAAGTATTTAAAAAAAATCACAATGCGCTCTATGAACGGCCGTTACACAATGGCGCGTGCGATGCGTTTAAAAGCATAGTTTAAATTTAGAATTTGCCGTCACATGCACAGCTCTTAGAAAGTTAGGAACGTGATGAAAATCAAAGCAAATATCGGAACATGTCACACTAACACCATATTGTAAGTCTACAGTTTCAATCGCTATATTTATTTAGAAAACTGTATTTAAATCCAGTCTAATTATTACTTGGTTACTTGTATTGCATGCTTCACGGATTGCACCGGATGATCATCTCGTGTAAGTAGGATCAAGTAAAATAATATATGGTGTGGACCTCTTTGCTGATTGTCAATGTTAATACCATACAGTTGACATGGTCTACTTTTTGGTTTAATGCAAGTCATAGGAGTGAAGATAATATTTAAACGACATTTGACACCGGCGTGAAAGTATGTGTTAAAAACTGTATTTATACACCTAAGAAATAGAATCGAGAAAATTGAAATTCTATTTAATTTTTAAGTTGTATAGATTAATTAATCCTGAAAAATACTTAATGAAGAAATATCAATATATAAAAATTACGACCATACAAATCTGAGACGTGAAACGTCGTCTATAGTCTATTACCGTGATCGAAGAAGTAAAGTAGGCCCATGCATTGCAAACGTCTATTGGCCCCGGTGACCGCATACCATTAGATAGGCATTATGTGTGTTTGTTGTACCTTCATAGAGTAGTAGTGCCAATGGATGTGGTGATTATTTGATTAATATGAGATCTGGCAAACAACACACCAAGTGCAGAGTGCAGACTCTGATTGAAGTAACTAAAGATATAAACGGTGTTAATCCATCGACAGCCGTCTACTCCTAAGAAATTTCATTTGTCCGCTTAAAACGCGTAAGACTTATATTTCAAATAAGTATAAAGTCCTCGGCACTGTATATTGATGAATAAAAATTTATGGCCTTTACCCATAAATTTTCGTCGCTCATAGACAAAAAAATTCTCAAATAGCTGTTGAAAGCGACTTTTATCGCTTAGAAATATTGAACAGTACATCTGTCAGAATAAAGAGTAATCTGACTATTCTATAATTTATTCCAGATTATAAAATATATTCCGTTTGATTGGGTTACAAACATGCATCCAAACTTTTGCGAGATGCTATAGACGCTACCTGACGTCATAACTCAAGATCAGCTTTATAATATTCACACATAAGAATCAGATAGAAATAGAAGCTAATTTTGTATTAAGTGTCAATTAACTTAGCCAGTGTACTCTTTTACAAAGAAAAGAAAGTCTCTATCATGTCCTTCTGTTCACAAGTAAATACAGACAAAGAACAAAAGACAACCTTCATAGTAATTTGTAGGAGGAGGCACTACGAATGTAGACAATGTATTTGTAATTTAGCAAGAAAATCCACAGTATAATACAACAGAACTTGTTTGGTTAACATCATCTGTATTTCACCATTCATATTGACAACATTGATATTCGATGAACGACGCACAGCAAATAGTATTAACTAGTCAGATACTGAGGGCATCACAATTTGAACTTGACTTTTTTTGTACGACTTTAGAACCTTCTTAAATAAGAATTTCAAGAAATTAAAGAATAAACCAAGTGTCGCGAAGTGAACAGCATTGAACTAATGTTGTTATCGTTAGGAGAAATAATTTTTTTACTGGACAAAAAAACAAAGTAACTCCAAAGATGACATCGCCGCATAGACCTATAACCCATAGTAATATTATAAATGCGAAAATAACTCTGTCTAAACCAATCGAGATAAAATGTTGTATAGAAGTAAACAAGTCCTTGCCTCACACTAATGTAATATAATGAATATAATGCTTGCATTGTATTGTCGAGTGAGTGAGGTCCTTCTCTCATATTTCACCTACCGTTTTAGCCTCAAAAATTAACTTTGCGAAATAGGGCATCAAAGTTTGTAGGAGGCCAATCATTCGTTAAGTTTGGCGTGCTTCTATCCCTACGCGGAAATGACTAAATGAAGTAATGTTTATATATAGACGAAGTGTGGGTACCAGCTAGTTTAATGCAGTTGCATCACCGTGTCATTCGTGCAGTCTATTCATCAATACTCCTTATGCACAGTAACGTACGTACGTGGAACTTATCAAGGTTATTTAACAGAAAAAGAGAGTGATGGAAGATAGACCATCAAAACTTTATATGCATAAGAAACCATATCCTTAAACTGTATTGAGGGGAATTCCCATACACTATTATTATTTTGCTATTGCCAAGGTCGTTAGTTGGCACATGGCCGCGAATAAAACGTAAAGTATGAGCGTGTTGGAATAACTGTCAAGCGCGTACCGATGCGTTCGCGCATAAAAACCGAACAGGCACCATAAAAAGTTGATATTCATGAGATCATGGGTTCATAAACGATGATGAGATTTATACTTTAAGATAGGGGTAATAGATTTACTATTTTTTATAGATATTAGTATTCAAACATACACACGACTCAATTTATGCTTACTGCATATCTAATGCAATAGTGTACGGAGTATGTAGTGTTGACTTGTAAGTTTTATTGGAAGCTTTTAATTAGTTTCATCTATCCCGATATCTGTCTATCTGCAATGAAATCTTGCAATTTCAATTTGACCCCGTTCCCGGTATCTGTTTGAGCAGAAATTTCGAATATAAATGTAAATCGGATAACAGTGAAATACTGTTATCTCTTAAACAGATTTCGTGAAGAACTCAATGTGTGATGTTTCTTCAGTATAGGTTTAAATTAAACGACCAATAAATGAACAGTGGTAGAGCCATCTTTAGGCACTAACGGTTCGGCTCGGTTGTAAAGCAACACTTGCCTTGCATTTCGACGAAATTAGTGTGGTCTCCGGAGGCCCAACTCCCCACTCCTCTTTACCCTTCCCGCAAACCCCATCCCTCATCACCCTAAAACGACTGTTGAGTTGCAGGTATCCATGGAAGGCGATGGTCACTTACTACCAAGGGACCCGTCTGTTCGACAATAGGCACCATATCGACAGTAAGCATCTGCTAGATACTACTGCGCACTTTTAACTCAAGAACTGCCAGTGTCCATGGGCAGCGTTTGTCACTTATTCATCAGACTGTTCATCTGTCCCCCTATATCAAAATAATTAAAAAATAAGATAAAATGGTTTTTATCCTCCCAGGTTAAAGGATATTTCAGCGAAGCAATAAAATCGTTATAACATACGGAAAAATAATCTTAAGCAAGAAATTAGGCTTACAAACAATCTCTCTCTTACAGTTGCAAATTTCTAACGTTTTCGTTTGAATCGGCTCTCGAAAACCATGGCCGTTTGGGTAATATACATATTATACACATGCAAAACTCGTTTCAGCCACTAGAATTCACACGTGATTAGCACATCTAGCGTCGGGCAGCGTAACAACCCATTTCCTTACATTGAACTTTACCAGCAGACTTATTTACGGTTAAATGCTTGTGTGCAGTAAGAATAGCCTACTCGCAGTGTGCTTATGTCTGTATATTCGCAATGGCAGGATTGTTTTTAAACTTTCGCTACTTGTATGTGCGATGAGTAATTACAACCATTATGGCTACGAGTGTAATTACAATTACACTCGTAGTCATAATCGGTGGAATTCGTTTGAAGCCAAAAATAACCAAAATGAAAACCTTTTTATATGTATCTATATAAAAATTCAAGAGATCAGAATTCAATAATGGCATTACCAATCTGAAAATACTATTCCTGAGGCTGGCTTTTTGTCCAAACCCTTATCAATCCGAGAAAAGCCGCAGGCAAAAACTAGTAAATTATTAAATCTATGGTTAGTATAATTGCTAATACTAGATTGAACGAATACGTTGATGGACAACTATATATTACAAATAACGTAACATCGATTAAACCAATCAAATATCGTATATTAGTCGAGTAGTAGTAATATTGTTTATTTTTTAATTTTGAGAATGATTTTGTAATTTAATTATAATCAATATGTAATAATTGATAAGTGTATATTTGATCTTTGTTTTAATGTTAATACATAGTTACGTAAAGACATTCGTATAAAATAAAAATAAACATTTAATGTAAAAATATCAATTACAATGTGGATTCTATGGGTGATTTGTCTGAAAATAAATTATTATATTATTATTATTATATTTAAATGTTTTTATACATATGTAAACCATGGATTTTTTCCTTCAGGGTTGGCACTGACAGCAGCCAACCACTTGATTCTATCCTCTCTCATGAGCTTCCTCTGCTGTCATTACACCTCTCATTCAAGCCCGCCGGTACTTCTAACCTGCTCATTATCAGCACATCACCCAACATATTATTATTACTTCAAAATATTATTATATTCTTCGGTCGCGACTCAGTAACTCATTACCTTTGTTTAACATAACCAAAGAGTGCATATGATGTCATAGGAGGTAGTCCAAACACATCACTTTTGGTTGTCATACAGTACTTATTGTTATGGTAATCTATCTACATACATATGTATATACATATAAGTGATTATATAAAAACAATATTGTTATACGCAGTGTTTTCTATCCTCTCTGGGTAACCTCTCTAGGAAGAACGTAACTATACACCTGAGAGTTATTAATAGTTTCTAGAACACACACTAGGTGTGGCAGTCACAAAACTAATAAAACTATTAATATATTTCTAAATTACAAAAAAAAATACACATACATACATACACTCACGCATGTATCCCTGAAGGGTAGGCAGACGCGTAATTAACGCCAACATTTTGCCCATTATATTTTGGTTCCAGTTGCGTAATACAAGCCTATTGCCGTCATATGGACACTTTTGGGAATTAGGTAGACAATGTGGGGTATATTGACAGGAAAGGGAGGATAAAAAGAGAGGGAAAGGTAAATTGCTTATAAGCTGAAGCAATTCAGTGTCGCATACCTATAACTCGAACTGGCTGGTTCCGGGAAGTCCTCTAACGTAACTTTCTACGCCGACACGTATTTTATTCTTTTTAGTTAATTAGTTTTAATTTCATAATGCCTAGTTTAATACTAAAAGTTAAGGTTAATGTAAAAGAGCAGCTTTCTTCCTTAACGTAACTTTTGAGTGAACAAGCTTTACTCGTTCATTCAACGTTATTTTGTAAAAAGAAGAATTTACAGATAGATATCGTCGAAAGCTCCTACCGAAACTAGCGCTCTGATAAAATTTAGATTTTTATTAAGTTGATATTATATCTTTTAATATTTCAGAATCTTATTTTATTAAGCTTGTTGCAAATATGACCACGTATCTGAATTTCGTAATAAGCTCAATTGGCTCCCTATACGGCTTCGCCGAAATGCTCATATTCTCTCCCTTCTTTATAATATTCTGTTTAATCCCTCTACCCCTTTCTACCTCAAGGATCGTTTCGAGTTCCTAAGTGAAACACATGTGAGAACACTGAGGTCATCGGAAAACCAACGCCTGAAAATACCAACGCACTCCACAAATTTCCTCCACAAATGATTTGCAGTGCAAGCAGCTCGCCTGTGGAATGCATTGCCTGAAACAGCGAGACGTGCTAAATCGCCAGCCATTTTTAAAAAATTAGTCTTGGAACACTATTTGTCCTTATAGTTGCATGCATATATTTATTATTTTGTGTTGTATGTATATGGTATGTGTATCTTTATATGTTGTTATATGTAGGTATATGTAGTGGTATGTATATTTAGTGTATGTATATAAACGTGTCAACATATTTCTTAATATAGTATTAGAGTAACCTTCTTCTGAACTTCTTCATTTGTACATCTGCAAACTGCCCTACTTACTAATCCATTGCACTTGTCCATTACAAAGGTTGTCTGGAAGAGATCGCAGCTAGCGATAAGACCGCCGATTGTACCAGTTGCTCGTATATTATTTGTTTCATATTGTTTATATTTTTTTGTGTGTGTACAATAAAGAATATTGTATTGTATTGTATTGTATTGTTCCGTATCGAAAAGTAACGTAACACAAAAGTTCCTTAACTTAACTTAACTTTTACGTTACTTTTCGATAATGTCAAAAACAAAAAATGTCAAAAAAAAAAACATTATTCCTAATATAAAAATCATTACTCTATTCATTTGTTAAAAGTTTATATCCAAGACCAATTCCAACACTAAAGTTATCAAATATGTTAATTAAGCAGCACTTGTCCATTGTTATCTAACTACGGCACTATGAGGTGTCACTAACTCCCAATAGATGAGTTAATGCAGTTTGTTATTATATTTCGAACAATAACAATGACAGGAAGTCAATATGAGGATACTAATGTTTTAATAGACTTGGCTGCGTATCATGTACTTAAAAAGGTCAGGTGTACTACACTGGTTCTAATCTATTTGTAAAGGTATCTCTCGATGATGCTCAATTATCTTAAAGAAAACATCAAATGGTTTTCTTAGAGTTTCATACTCCATGTTCAAAACTTTCATGAATTAAAATTGTATGTGTTTTATTTAAATATTTTGTTTTAACATATATTAAAAAAAAACCATGACAAGTTAACATCCTTCATCTATCCCATCCATCCATATATTACGTACATATGTACATACGTTATATTGTTTAAAATAAGGTGACAGAAAGCTTTTATAGTTATTAAAAAAAAAAGCTACTTAGATGACTGTCCTGAAAAAGGAGGTGTGGAATTTTCAAGGTCCATGTATGATTGCACACATAATATGTAAGTTCCTATTAAACTCTAATTTTTGAGTGTCTGAACAGATGTCAATTTTTTTTTTTTTTTTTTTTTATACTATAGGGGGACAGACGAACAGACGGGTCACCTGATGGTAAGTGACACCGCCGTCCATGGACACTTGCAACTCAAGTGCGCTGCCCGCCTTTGAGGGTGATGAGGGATGGGGAATGCAGGGAGTGGAAAGAAGAGAGGAGGGATGAGAAGATGGTAAAAAGGAGAAAGGAGAAGAGGGGAGAGAAAAGGGGGGAGGGGGAATTGGGCCTCCGGAAACCTCACTCAATTCGGGGTAATGCAACGCAAGCGTTACTTCACAACCGGTTTTCTGTGAGGCCGTGGTATCGCACCGGTCGAGCCGGCCCATTCGTGCCTAAGCATGGCTCTATGGATTATAGTTAGAATCATTATTTCATACCGAATGACACTATAAGAAGTCTGCTGCAAGGTGCATATTTAGGTTATCGTTTTAATAAAACTCATTTTATATGACTTTCTTACATACAAAAATACGTTTCGTCAAAATCCATGCTTCTTAATATATATTGCGCGCATATATTCATACTCAATCAAAAAAATAAAAAAATATAAAATAATATTGTGCGGTGTATCGCGAAATGATTGAGCCGTCCTCTAACAAAGAAAGGCATTAACCCTCAATTGTCATTAGGTAATATAGGAGGACAGACGAACAGACTTTTCGCATTCATCACTCACTTGAAGTCTTAAGTATTTCGGCTAAAAGGTTTTTTAGTTAAGTTAAGCCGGCAGTATGGCAATCTGTTATTGAGACATTAACACTTTACGAAGACACGTGGGCATTTAAGCAGCTGTTTCTGTGTTATGAGCGTCTTGTTCTGCTTTCTATGACTAATGCGGGCTAAGTGAGTTAACCCACATTGTATAGAAAGGTTTTCTCTTTACCAGTAATAAATACATGACATGGAAAGAAAATAATACTTTGACAGTTCACCATTCAAGTTTTAGCGACTCAGTCAAATATTAATTACACTGCCACTGCAGTTCCTTACACGCTGTGTAAGTAGAAGGTGCAGGAGTTGACACAATAAAAAGGAATATAGAGTTTCTCAACTTATTTATGTAATTCCTAATATGTATTTACGTATATGTAATATGTTACGTAGATATTAGTTTAAAAAAACACTAGGAATTAGGAAATATTCCTGTGTTGCGAGGGACCTGATAAACATTCAAACAATGGTAACAACAGTACAACTATTGGTTGATCACATGAACTTTTGCCCCGTGTTGGAATCAAACCCAGTAACTTTTGCTTAGCAGTCAGAATCACTAACTTGACTTGAAATATGTTATTTCTTACTTACTTTCAGTTTTCTATGAGTACATAAGTAAACAGAAGAAAAGTACAGTGCAGATGATCTGTAGGTGTTCTTAGTAGTGTATACAGACAGACCGAAAATATAGATATCATGTAAACGTTATCTATCGCGTGTATCATGGGGAGTGTTCACAGGAATTGTTCAGACTTCTACCAGCCGCAGGTTTCCGCCATCGTCCCACGCGACCAAATATCTATCCCCGACGAAAAGATCCATCCCGGATGATTGACATTCCAACACTGTAAGCTTCTCCAGAAGCTTTTTGCCTACCACAACCAGCCTGTAGAACAAATTGTCGAATGCCGTATTTCCGGCCCGATACGACCTTCCAACCTTCAAGAAAAGAGCGTACTCCTACTTGCGTTACGGGTGTCCTTAGGCGGCGGTAGTCATTTAACATCAGATGACGCGTCTGCTTGTTTGCGGAATCGCATAAAAAAAAAGAGAGTGGGCCAACTTTATTTTAATTCTAAAAGCTTCATGGGGAAATTGTCGTCAGTATTAGATCAAAACAGTTAAAGTACAAATACTGTCATGTTTTCATCTTTATATTCATTCTACTATTAGTATGCCAACACTAGGAATGAAACGATCGATTGGATGTGGCAACATTGTTGCCCTCAATCATTTGGTTGCTCAGACAGTTTTACGATACCTTTACTTTTGCGACAGCCTCATTGAATGGATAGTAAAAGTAGTATTATATATATAATAATAAAGACTAAGTGTGTAAGATTTAAAGTGGTTTAATATGTATTAATTATTTTAGAGAGCAATAACAGTAAAGGCGACGTTTTGTTAAACGTTTTTCCTTCCACACGTCCTTTAAGAAGTGAACGACTAGACGAATGAGTTTATGATAGTAAGAATATTGGAGGCGATTTGATTTTTTTCTGGCACGCAATATATGTGTGTTGGTTCTTCTGGACGGTTTTGTATACTTAAGACATGGACTAGGAATCTACTTGGTAAGAATTAATGTTTATTTCAAGTCATTGCATCGTACATATGTATGTACATGTTACAGCTTTTTCAGATGTGGAGGACAAACTATTATTAACTATTGCAAATGGAACATAAAAAAATTATGAAAAATATAATCTCCAGGTACAGAAAGCACTTAGTCACTTACCGTCAGGTGACCCGTCTGCTCGTTTTGCCCCCTATCGCATACAAAAAGCAGATACATAATTAAAGAATTTCAAAGTAATATTGATAAATAACACTTTCATACAATCGTTTACTTTCCACTCGTAAATTGCTTTACTGCTATATCGTGGGAATTTCGGTTATATCTATATATATGTAAATAAGTATGTAATAAATATTGGATATTTATATAAAACTGCAAAGATTATAGTAATTATATATCGTGTTACAACAACACATTCATATTTTAGACTCGTTATGTATTTATTGAGAAAGTCTGAAAACAATTTGCATTTTTTTTTTTTTTTTTTTTTTTTTATGCGATAGGGGGCAAACGAGCAGACGGGTCACCTGATGGTAAGTGACTACCGCCGCCCATGGACACCCGCAACTCAAGAGTCACAAGTGCGTTGCCGGCCTTTTAGGTAGAGGTACGCTCTCTTCTTGAAGGTTTGAAGGTCGTATCGGTTCGGAAATACGGCAGGCGACAATTTGTTCCATAAGCTGGTTGTGCGAGGCAAAAAGCTTCTCGAGAAGCGCACAGTGGTGGAGTGCCAATCGTCCAGGTGATGGGGATGGATATTTTGTCGCATAGGACGATGGCGGAAACCAGCAGCCGGTATAAGTCCGAACAATTCCTCTGAACACTCCCCATGATACAAGCGATAGAGGATGCAGAGTGAAGCTACATCTCTACGCAACGCCAAGGTGTCAAGTCGATCAGAAATATCTTGGCAGTCGATGATGCGAGTCGCTCTCCGTTGAATGCGGTCAAGAGGCAGAAGTTGGTACTGGGGTGCACCTGCATAGAGATGAGAACAGTATTCCATGTGCGGCCGAACCTGCGCCTTATAAAGTTGCAGGCGGTGGGCCGGAGTAAAATACTGTCTCGATCTGTTTAGCACACCAAGCTTCTTCGAGGCTAATATGGCCTTACTCTCTAAGTGACCGCGAAACTGGACTTCGCTTGATATATCGACGCCAAGGATTCCGATACTGGCTGATGCAGTTAGGGAAGTGCTCTCAAATTGAGGTGATACGACCAATGGCATCTTTTTAGCGGTGAACGCGCAAACCTGTGTCTTTGTGGGGTTAAATTGGACTAAGTTAAGTCGACCCCAATCTGAAACTTTGGATAAAGAAGTTTCGATTTCAGACACAAGTTTGGATCGGCTTTCGATGACGTTTACCCGAGAAATGTTAGCGCGGCCGGTGTAAAGGGCATCACTCGTGCTATCGTCTGCATAGCAATGGATGCTGCTAATCTGCAGCATGTCGTTGATATGCAGAAGAAACAGCGTGGGTGATAGCACACAGCCTTGTGGGACACCAGAATTAACAGACTTCGAGTCGGAGCATGCACCGTCAACAACGACCTTGATGCTTCTGTCTGTAAGAAAACTGGTGAGCCAATTGCACAGTTTCTCGGGAAGCCCATAGGAAGGAAGCTTCGCAAGGAGCGCTTTGTGCCAGACCCGATCGAAGGCCTTCGCCACGTCCAAACTAACGGCCAACGCTTCCCCCTTGGTCTCGATCGCCTGTGCCCACCGGTGAGTCAAGTATACGAGAAGATCACCAGCTGAACGACCCTGACGGAAGCCGTATTGTCGATCATTGAGGAGCTGGTGGTCTTCTAAGTACCGGAGGAGCTGGCAGTATTATTATTATTATATTATTATCCTTGTTCCAGTTACAAAAGAGATATGTTAGAATATAGAAATATTTATATGTATTTTTTTTTTTGGTGTGACAGGACACCCGATTTATCATCTTTATTCTAAGGCTGTTTTCAAAAACAGCTTAATAAAAAACGTTATATTAAAGATGCGTAAAAGTAACGTTTATCAACACAGTGTAGACAAGATTGATTTAACATAAAAAGTGTTAGCGACATACAAATATTTATGCTTTAATTTATGCATCGTTAATTAAGGTATGCTTTGAGTTTATTGGGTATAAGAAAGAATAGCAAACATTCATATTAGACACTGATTTATTACTTACAAACTTAATCCATACCTAGGCGCTAGCCGGTTACGTTTTCGATGATTCCTCAGTAAACACTATAATCCAATTTAAAAAATATTTTTTCTAATCCGTTTTGAAGTTCCAGAGATTAGCCCGTTATACAAACCCACACACAACTTTTCAGATTTATTATATTATATTAAGTATACAGGTACTGGAAACAAAAATAAAAACTATTTTGAACAGTAGAAAATAATTCAAGGCGCTAAATAAACTTGTTTAGAAAACTTTACGAATTCCAGAAACAAATAATTCAATGCCAAATTACCATTTAACACTGAAGGAAACCAAATCATTTATTTATTCATTAAGCAATTACCAATAACTTAACCAGCTAGAATTGATACTTTCATTCAGGTAAAAGGATTAACTTATCGTAAAATAATTACTAATGAGTTCAAAGAAAAATACCACGCAGCTACCAGGGTTTGTTGAGAAATATACCCCCCAAGATTACACTTACATTGCCGGACACGTTGGCTTTACAATGTGCATTGTTCCCCAAAACAATGAAATGTATACTTTGTCATACTGTGTCTGTCGAAATGTATGTCTGTATGCGAGGAAAAGAATTGAAATAGACAAAGGCGTAGATAAAGTTTGACCATCGCATCGATAATGTTTTGCGAAATGCATTTTCGTTTAATGTTTGTCGGTAGATATCTGTTATTACAAAAGTTACAGGTATTAGAACTTTTAAGCAACCGCTTTTAGTACTCGATTAGAGAGTTCAGATCTCCCGGTAATACGGTCAAATACATTCAACTCGGCTTGTCTGGCCTAGTTGTTTGTATTCGACGCTGAGCTGTTCTAGCTGTTGCTTACACTCCCTGTGGTTTGTTAAGTGCCCGGTTGACGCCAATATGCTCCCTATCACCCTAGTGGGAATACATTTTAATGTAACAACATATATTATCTCACGCCCATGTCTCAGGAGAGGCGTCTAAAACTTAACTTAAGTTTAATCCCACTTACGTAATTACCTGTTCCCATCAGCCGGGTATTGTATACTGTCTGATATATCACAGACCGATCCCTTAGTAGCTTTTTACGACACACACGGGAAGAGATGGGGTTGCCATGCCCATCTGCTGAAACATGTCGGTTTTGAATAAAGGTGGGTGATTTATACACTTCTGCCTATCCTTCTGTAAGTAAGTAACTTACAGAGATAATACTATATGTATCTAGCAGCACGACTTCTGCATCATGTTCTTGACCTATCAAACTTCTGCAGTAAGTCTGTTCAAGTAATAAATGTACATAATTATGTATTATTGATATTTATTTCCAATAGCGTACATTATCGTTACTTCACACTCATCATGAAGAGCTAACAAGTTGGTAATATAATTGCACTGGCCATTATTCGCGCATGACTTACCATTTTGTTACTTAGATGTAGACACACTACACACGTGCAACCAATATTTTAAGCGATTATTTTTGTATTGAGTAATAGATGTTGTGTTATTCGTCGTCAAGAGTGTGAGTAATAGATGTCGCTTGTGCTTTGGACGTATAAATTAGTTTATGGTTTGCTTTACTCCAGCGATGATGATATTCAGCGCAAAACTTTTATATATTGGTTGTGTTAATTTAATGCCAACGTCGATGCGTGCAAGAACATAAATGAGTATACTAAAATATTAATCTGGATTTATGACATAAAAAAAAATGTTAAAAAAAAGCCTTAGGAAACGGTAAAACCGTAGAGTATTTTGGTTTTAAAAATATTGTTGCTTAAATGTTTTTTTCTCAATACATTATATCATGCATCACAATCATCTCAGATGATCATCACATCTCAAATGTTTATATCTATCTTACATAAGCTTATATAAATATATGTAGATGTTTTTATTTTTTAAATATATTTATTTTCATTTTAAGTTTCTAGCTCTAATATTGTTGTATTTTTAAGCAAAAAATTAAAATACGAATAGGAGTTTGGAATCGAATTTTTAAATAGATTAGTCATTGAATGATATTCGTGTATTAAATTTAAAATGCAATAAAGCTTAACATTTTATGTGAATCTGGAAAAACATTTCAGTTTAAAGAAATACCTATTAACATTTGTGTATCAGAACATCACCTACAGCAATATGAATATCACGGACCTCAATACGTTTGTCATCTAGGTGTATATTGTATTGTATCTATTTTGGAGGATGTTTGTTGCTCAATCAGGCCAGAACGGCTAAACGGAACGCTTTTGATACCGAACAAATGAACGTGTAAGTCACGCTCCATATCTATTGTTATATAAGTAAGAAGTATGCAGACAGCAGTCAAAACGCATCGAATGTTATCAATAAATAATTTCTCCAGAAAACTGATAAATGAGAGTTGAACAGGCAATATACAAGGAAACCAACGGAATGTAAAAGTATGGAAAAATAAGTCACGCGAACAATGTGCAAGTGCGGTGATGTGAAAAGATTTATAATCTTATCCACATCACAGCACACAAGCAATATGAAGTGTTAACTTAACGTAGTAGAATTTTAAAACAATATAGTCGATTGTATATTTATTTCAATCTATCGTTAGTTTCGACACTGTCTCTATTTGAACATAATAGTGTTGTCTCCAGAATACTCTTATTTAGTCGATATAACTATATTTCAATAAATAATAACTATCTTTAATTCACATACCCATGAATGCGGCATAACCTTTTGAAAGGCCCGGTTATTGATTGCCTTTTTGATCTTGACGTAGCATTTAACAAATTGCACTATACTTTTGTTTAAAGAGTAAAAACATAATTTCGGTAACCATAAATCGCAATATCAGTGTTTAATTCACGTACTATTTAATTAAACTATTAACGAGAAGAAAATAGCTAACCGCTAAAAAAGGTCATTCAGTTCAATCCCTTTTGTGTTACGATAGATATCTCACGTTCTGTTACAAATAAAACATTAAATGTATGTATTACAAAACATAACTGCCAATTTAACAATGTTGGCCGACATGCCAGCCTGTACTTTCACCATTTCGAGTTTACAAACGTACAAATATTACATTACTTGTGATTTGATCGCTTTCCATGGTTAGGTAACAAACCGAGTGCCTAGTCGATTGACTATAAATTAACTCAAGGCATAATCGATTTGAAATTATGGTCAGATGTCAATTAGTTCGGGCCTATTATTAAATATGTAATACATTGAATATTGCTTGGTATACTATTGCCTATATATACATATATCTAATGCGTATATTATAACTGGCATCATAGTAACAGTAGTTTTTAATAGACATTTGTTGTGATGTGACACATTTGTTGACACACAAGAAGTAAATTTAGTGCTGTGTACTGATATAGATACCATTCTAAACTTTAGCCGAGTTACATATTAAATTACTTTACTTATTTACAGTTCGATTGACCGGCCTGTTGGTGTAGTCTAGTGGTTAGTGATCCTGACTGCTAAGCCAGAGGTTGTGGGTTCGATTCTCTAGAAATATTACCTCGTACAAAGTCAAAGGAGAAGAGAATAAGTGTTAGTAAAGTAGAACCGAGAGAAACCAAAAAAGGATTATTTGATATATAACAAATGGGCCTTGTTAAAAACAAAAGTCACTTGTCTATTCCATGTATTTCTAAAAACCTCCTTTAATTGTGACCACGTGATATGAAAAAAGATATGTTCATTTTCTACTACTTGCTAATTTACTAACGTACTGATAATATTGTTGAACACGTAATTTACGTACTTATATATCGTTTAAATAACAATTAAAAAGTCATTGTACAAATTGCCTTTTACAATCCTACAAATGATATATCATAGAAAGAAGAGAAAATAAACATTCAAAAACCTGCACAAAATCATAATAACACACTTTAAAATGTAGAATGATTTTGATTCGATTTACTAAAATTCTAACATACCACCAGCTTTTATAGGTACCCATCTCAGAATAAAAGCTGCACAGCTAAAGGCATGTTGTATTTATTAGGTTTCGGTCTTCGGACAGTGGTGAATTATATCTAAACACACAACATCTAATATACAAAAAAAAATAAAATAATAGATGGTTCTTGAACCGTAAAGCGCAGGTTTAAAATGATAAAGGCAGTGAGCGCCTATTAACAAATTGTAAGAGAAAACAATAAGAGGAAATTGATATTCATTACTATGAGATATTATTTGTAAAGTTGAATAACGTAGCATGGCAATTTGTGTCATTGTTATATTGATTCAGTCACATTTTGGTACGTGCTCTTTTATTACAGATATAATACAGTTACAAAAGTCAACATGCTGCCATTACTCGATTGTTATTTGCAAAACCTATTAAATATTTAAATAAAAAAGTTTTAATTATATCTCATAAACCGGACATCGATATATTTGCACATCTCTAAACTAAATTTACTTTCTAATGTTATTAACTGTTTATGTATATATCTTAAGTCAATAAAAATCACAATAAGTATAAACAAATACCTTTGTAACAGTAATAAATCCAAGCGGACACAACACTAACCACAGAACATCACAAAACACTATTACAGATTAAAATCGCACTACAAACGACATATTTAGTTTAGTCCATGACAAATAGCGATATTATTAGCGGTTTATAAAAGTTGTCTCTGCGGGTGGTATAGCACATTTAAAATTCAAAACGGCGATACGCGTCCGCGTATCATGGCGGTCGCTACTGGTCTGACTGACAGGGTATGGAGTGACGATGCACAGTGACGACACAACCTGCTGGAATTGGGTGAAGCGGACGGAATATGCATGCTACCTGAAGTGATTACATTCTTTAGTGGTTTTATTTTAAAGGAATACGAGACATAATATAAGATAAATGCACACTTATAATTGAATTTTTAGAGCGATTTAGACATGCATGTATTTTACATAATTTAAAAATTGCAAAGCTTTCAGAAAAAAAGAAACACTGTATTTATAAAAGGAGGTTGAGGGTGAAGTTTTTATTAATACGTTTTACGCGAGTATTACTTTTATTTTAACCATTGTTTTACAATTCTTTATGAATACCATTTTATATGATAATTTTCTTCCAAATTTAACTTTTCATGGTCTTTTTAAACTCAAGTATTTAACCGTAAAAGTAATATAGGAACCTAACTGATTCAATAAATAACATATATACCTTTCTTTAATAAAGCGAGACAAAATCAAGGCTTTGTATTCACAATAGACAAACTCTTGTCTCAATGCATTCATAGAACAGACAATAGGTGATTCGGTACCATAGACGTCTTAACAAGACGTATCCTTTACACGACCTTGAGAACCTTCAATAGTAAACACTATATATCGCATAGAGAACAAGTAGACTATTAAAAAAAAAATACAATTTGTGCGGTGTGTAACGGCCCGCACACGCTTTTTTACATCCAATTATAACGGAATTTGGGTCGGCTGTATTTGCCTCACATGTTAAAAACCACGGCTTTGACGATTAAATTCACACTTTGACAAATTGTTGTTGGATAACGCAAATGTTAATCAATTGGCGTGTGCGTGCGAGGTTTTATGAAACCTTACTAATAATATTCAGTAATTAAAAGATGCCTTTAATTCTATTTGTATTACAACATAACTAGTAGCTCTGATTCTGATTTCAACTAAATTCATCTGAAGTCATTATGAGTGTTCTTAATTTTGCTCTTCTTCATTATGCTACCAGTATAGTCAGCAATTCAGCATATGTTTTACGCGCCTTGATGCCATCATCATGATCATGGCACACGCACTGCTGGACACGGAGCGCAAGGCAGGGTTACGACCCTCAGAATTACACCAAATCGACACTGGGAGGAGGTGGTTTCCTGTGTTGTTTCAAATGTTCTAACTTCTATCTCGTTTTTGGCAGTCGATAAATATTAGACTTGATTTATTTGTTGCGATACTTTAAAACGGTGGCGCTTACACCCTTATCGGCCCATTATCAAAGTGCCAGAAACTAAATTAATAAATTGTATAACTCAAAAGTATTAAAAAGTTTAAAAAAGTGTTAACGTATGTGTCGAATTTTATATTCATTTGTCAAGTAACACACTTGTATGGTTTCAATTGTTTGTTTTTTTTCGCTATTAAACAACTCCTGTAGACTGGTCTACTGAAAGAGACTCCTTGACACGAGCCTAAATAGACATGATTTAATATATTATTGAAACTGAAACTAACGGAAGGCGGATAGTTTTTTTTATTTATGTTCTTTGCTGCAGATAGTAATTCAGACGTAATTAATACTTTAACAGATCTGACGTTTATTATAAATAATATATTTTTATAGCACCGTTGAAAGTAGCTGTTTAAGTGAAAAAGAAAAAAAAAAACTTAATGTATCATGATATAAATTACTTAGATTAATTAACTAGAATTATATAACAGATGGCCTGGTATATTAAAATAAGTAATTCTATAGGTATATAGAATTACTTACTTACCTTAAATATATTCAGTAGTTAAAATAAAAAGGATTTATGTCAATAGACATGAAATACCCGAAGAATTATAGGATGTAGGAAATAAATTAACGTGTAGCCTTAGAAAACAGCATAGATTGTATTAACAAGTGAAAATATTGAATACATTTTACCTACGGCTTGTACAATAAATCATTGATCGACCACAAATAGACGACATTCAAATTTTTTGTTTTTGTTTTGTTCATGTCTGAATTACTCTCAAAGAATTGGACAGTGTAAATTTACACCTGCTACTAGAAGGCTGTGCAAAGTACACAAGAAATGTTTATTGGTTAGCCATATCTAGTAACCCACGCACCTAAAAATGTAAATAAGTATTGCATGGGTTCTCTGGTTCAGCACCTTGGTTTTACTTGGCCTCAGTAGCATACGTTATAACTTGCCATTTTCCACTCCCCTCATCTCGTCATCCCCTCTCTCTTCTTTCCCCTCCCCGCATCCCCCATCCCCCCTCACCCTCAAAGATGGTCAGCGCAGGTGTCCATGGACGACGGTAGTCACTTACCCTAAGGTGACCCGTCTGTTAGTCGGTCCCCCTATATTATAAAAAAAACTAGATTGACAATTTATGATCATGAATAATTTTAGCGATCAGAGGTCCACTTTTGGTCGTAGGATTCTTTAATACCTGCATCCTATAAGTATTTTAACTTGAACCAGATAGGACTAGCTCCCAAGTATGTTGATAAAAAGCACCCTATGTTATTCCTCAGGGTTTTTTTTTATTCTATAGGGGGACAGACTAAGTCATTAGTGCGCTGCCCGCTTTTGAGGGTGATGAGGGATGGGTGTTCCGGGGAAGGGAAAGAAGAGAGGGGGATGAGGAGATGGGAAAAAGGACAGGGGAATTGGGCCTCCGGATATCTCAATCATTTTGGGGAAATGCAACGCAAGTGTTGCTTTACAACCGGTTTTCTGTGAGGCTGTGCTATCGCACCGGTCAAGCCGGCCCATTCGTGCCTAAGCATGGTTTACCACTGTGAAGGTTTCAAGAATCACCACACTATTTCTCAGATGTTTAACGATGAAAAGTAAAGACAGGCAGACTAGAGTTGCTTTAACATTTAGAATATTAATTACAGATTCACTTTAACGATGTTTTAACATGTCTGAAGTAAAGGGACCAACCGCAGAAGATGATGTTTTAGGTGAAGATATTGTACATTCGTATTGAATTAAGATGCCACACGCGTGTTCAATATCGCATGGACATTACGGATGTAGCCTTTTCCATATATCATAGAGCTTCTGGTTTCAAGGCTTCATATAATGTTATCTATCAATCAATCGATTAGCCCACTGCTGGACGTAGGCCTCTCTCAATAGGGGTACTAGCACCCGGTCCTCCGCCTCCCGCAATCATTCCTTGATGGCCGGGGGGCATCTACCTTATGTTTACCGGTTCGGTACGTTATCTTTTCTTTCTATCTTGTATATATCTTTATAGCTTATTTAATGAGCTGTCAGTTGCGTTGGTGCGGAAATCTCTCCAGAATGTCAGAAGAGAGAAAAGCAATGGGTGTGTTCTTTTCTGAACTGGAACATAGTAAGGGGAAACGCGGTGGCAGGATACGTTTCTGCGCCGACAGTTTCTTCGCTTCAAAGATGTTCAGAAGAGACATGAAGAAATGAGAGATACCTCGACGATGACGTATTGTGCAAAACAATGTATATGTACGTGTTCGAGGAAGAAAGATGTGAGCTAGATGCTACACGAGACCAACTGAAAACACGACCACCTTCAAGTATTACGTTTGATTATGTCAATGGTGTGTCCTCAGTATTCACGTGTATTCACCGAAAAATTGGAAACAGTAGCCATCTAAGAGCAAAACATCCATGTTCGTAAAAATATCCCTCAGTTGCCTAGTCGCCGTAGCCGAAATAGGCTATACATATTATTATAAGTCTCCTCAATACACTGGTTATCTAAAGTCATGTTGGATTTTTAAACAGACAATCTTATTTATTTATATAATACTCGTATTTACTTTAACTGTTACAAATATTATATCGTCAATTTTGCCAGATGTTATTTGCATTTCTTAAAGAATGCAAAACGTTTGTCCCGCCAAAACTTAAAATTGGAAACATGTGTTTGACTAAATTCGTTTTGGAATTGAAGTCGCAGGAAACCTGAGTCAAATGTATCTTTAGAATATTGTATCCGTAACATTGGCAAGTGTAGATTACATGGTGTAACATTACGCAAGAAGAATCCTGAAGAGTGTAAAAGGAAATACTGGATATAGGGTTTCCTTCCTTGTCTTGGTAATCGATTGTACAACATACGGATTCCGAATATATCTCGATTTGCTCGTATATTTAACATTTTATATAGTATAAAAATCGAGACTATTTATTAAGTCTATCTCTTTAATTTTTAAGAATATTTCATGCTTAAAAATTACTATTAAAGATACATAAATTAATTTTTAATATAAGTTCGTATATAATTGAGCATCCTTTTTTTTTCATGACCAGCCATTTCAAAAATAAAAACGTAGACGTTACCATAAACAATTAGGACAGTTCTGAAATTTAAAAACATTACGCTCGAATACCTAAAATAGTCTTGCACACATAAAAAAACAAGACACTGAACAGAACTACAACCTACAATTGAGTAACGTAGTTCGCATTACTGAAGTAACAATGTTTTACTTAAGAAATAAATCGTTACAAAACTCAAGCGTAAAACAACGCACAGTTATTAAATGTGATACATTTACTCGTACAATGGGGCGTCAATACTATGCAAGTTCGCGCAACAGTGCCACTTGCGACATTTGTTCGAAACCACGAATAAAAACTGAATAAATCATTGCACGCTTGAAACGAAATCAGCGTAAGAAAACATTGTTTACATAGTGATGCAAAATGCAGGTTATTTTAGATTCATTTAGATGTAATATGATAGAAGTTGACTTGGAGGAGCTGAAGGTAAGTTTAAAAATATTAATTTGTTCAACTACTCAACTCCACTCAAAATTAATCACTATAATATGTAAGCTGCTGGCAATTGCTAGGGTTTCTACCTGGTGATGCCTGGAGTGTGAGGGATATTTTGGCTTAAACGCACATATTTTTTTGACTTAAGTAACAAAACTTGAACATCTTCTATTCAGAATACAAATCATAATATCAAGTGACTATGCTCAAATTGAAACACAAATCTCTTTATTTGATAATCACATTTTACAAGACAACAACAATACTGTATTACCGAAAACTGGTTGCGACGCAATGCTTGCGTTACATTTCCCCGAAATTAGTGAGGTTTTCGGAGACCCAACTACCCTCTTCTATTTCCTCTCCCCTTATCCCCCCACTCCTCACCACTCTTGACTTAAAGATGTCCATGGAAGGACTTGTCACTTACTATCAGGTCACCCGTATGTTCGTCTGTCCCCCTATATTATAAAAAAAAGTTCATCACTAGTCTGATTACCATAGTCAAAGCTTTGCTTAGTTTGGAATCATACGGCCATGTGTAAAGTTTTTATTATTATTATTGACTTACACAACTATGCCGTATTCGGGGATATGCTAATGAGTGTATTTATTATATGGTTTGTAGATATATTACAACTAAAACAATTAAGATGGATGCCTTTGTTTCTCAATGTAAGTTTAGAGACAAAAAGTATCTGTTTGAGTAAGTAACAAAAATGGGATGTTAATATCAAGATGTAATTTCGCAAAACTGATAACATAATTAAAGAAAATAACAGATTTTACAATGAAGATATCCGAGAAGGAACTGCTGACAAAAAGAAACTTTCTTGTTGTCATCGAAAACAGTAATACTGACATAAAATGCAAACATTTGTTTTTCTTTTTTTATGGAATAAGGCGACAAATGAGGGTTTTAGGGTAGGGGAAAGGGAGAAGGGGAAGGGGAAAGAAAGGGGGAAACAGAGGAAGGCAAAAAGGGCTAGGCCTCCGGTAACTTCACTTAGTCACACAAGCATTATTTAAGAGCCGGTTTTGAAGCCGTGGTAATACTCCGGTCGAGACGTGGCTCTCCCACGTTAGTGTAATATTATAACTCTATACGAAGATCTAGATCATAGAATATAACTATCATATTCCAATAAAACCTGCCTTTTTATTGAGAAAGATATACAACTAAGAATGGAAACAAGACCTCACTGTCAAGTTATTATAAAAAAGTGTATAACGTAAATAAAATAAAAAATGAAAAAAAAAGACAAGCATTAGATGTTTTGAAAGTTAAAATATACTAAAGTATCTATATATAAGTTAATGAAGGAAATGGACATAGAATATATTTATTAAAAGTGATTAAGAATATGCGATCATAAGACACTGAGTGAGCGCACACGTGCAAATTAGTGTTTGATTTATTGACAGTATTCACTTGCATATTTTATAATAATATAATTTATTTTTAATTTAATTTATTAATTGAAAAAAATGCTAATGGTTATAACCTTCAATTATATTTAATTAAAAAAAGCAAATCGATAGTTATAGATGAAAAAAATAAAAGTGAAATCTCGTCCCCGGAAAACATGCGCAGGAGTTGATAAGCTGAAGAAGTAGCACGTTGAAGACCATTTCGGTACAAGCAGGCTGAGCCAGTTAACTATAAATGGTTATATTACGTCGTCTGCCGTATCAGGTTGCATCCAGGAACAAGGGAAAGTGATCGAGGGGTCAATGGACAGCCGCATGCACCTGTGTGTGTTGTTCTGACATTTTACGAGAATGGCCCCGCGATTTCACAAATCAAAGGGTGCATTAATAAACTTGATACTGGTTAGCTTGCTTGCGGCTCCTTTTTCATTTACCTTTGACGTTAATGGCCTGCGATTGTTTCGACGTGTGAATTGATGCGAATTGTTTCTTTTTGTTTTACCTTAAGAACTTAATTCAAGTATTTAGAAACGAGTTTAGATTTGTATGTATTTATGCTATATAAATATGCCTATAATTAAACTACGTAAGTCAGCCAATCAGCCTATGACACATATTCCACCTTGTCGAAAGGTCAGACGTAATGAAAAAGGTATGTAATATAAGTTTAGCGAGAAAGTTTATAAGTTAATATAAAAAATGCCTCAGAAATATAACTTTTGTAATAAACTAAATTTTGCATAGTTTTTTTTTATTTTCAATAAAACCTGCTTTACTCATCAAGCAGGTTTTAATGAAAATAAAAAAAACAGGGTAAATTCATATGACTTACTTTTAGTGTTAAAATGTATTAAAAGGATGAGATACAACACAATAACGTAGAAAACATAGAATTTTTTAACCTTTTTTTTTAACGTATGGAAACTCCACGAGTAATTTTTTTTAACCTTACTTGGGTAATAAACAATATTAATGAGTAAAATAAATAAAAATGCTGCTGAAAACATACAAAATTGTATTTAAGATACATGCAAGATAGCTGTGAGGTCTCGGTGGAGTAGAACAGTGCTATCCCATCTCCTCCCGTGGGTGGCGTAAAATGCGACTAAGGGATCGAATATCCAACAGACACAGTCATACAGTACCCAGATTACGGCGATAGAATTGGCCATTATTACAGAAGTGAAACTGAACTATGATGATTGGAAAACAGTTGGTGTTTAAAACACAAGGACAGTGGTAAAGCCATGCTTAGGCACGAATGGGCTGGCTCGATCGGTGCGATACCACGGCCTCACAGAAAACCGGTTGCGAAGTAACGCATTGCATTTCCCCGAAGATAGTGAGGTTTTCGGAGGCCCAAATCCCCCTCTCTTCTTTCCTCTCCTCTCATCTTCCCTTTATTCTTCCACATCCCCTCACCCCCTCTGTTCTTCTCCCCTCCGCATCCCCTATCCCTCATCACCCTTAGGCGGGCAGCGCACTTACGACAAGATTGCAAGTGTCCATGGACGGTGGTTGTCACTTACCATCAGGTGACCCGTCAGTTCGCCTGTCCTTCATAGTATAAAAAAAAAACTTATTTCCAAATGTGCCCAGATGACGTCAATAGGCTTGCCCCCTCTTACCTAAATGAGACACCTCTGCCTACCCCCTCGAGGATGCGGAGCGTGTATGTCGGCGTATTTTATAACCAGTTAAATAATTATTACAATTTATTCACACTTAAATATAAAATATTGGCAATAAAAGAAGAAATTTTGAATATTTAATAATGTTGAACGTGAAATTGAAAGTAAAATCAAGTTGATGGTCGGGACGCGTTTCTAGAAAACTTTACTAGTTATATGACAAATTTATATTTACTGATACAAGCCATGAAAGTGGAAAAGTAACCTCTCACAATATATTAAAACGCAACTCGATGAGATATTACATCTGTCTAGAAATCGCTACCCATAACAGTTACAGAGTTACTATTTTTTTATGCTATAGGGGGACAAACGAACGCACAGGTCACCTGATGGTAGGTGAAAAATGCCGTCCATGGACACCTTCATCCGGTCGAGCCGGTTCAGTTGTACCTAATCATGGCTATTCCACGATGAACTTCCTAAGCTCCTATCTGAAGTTATTCAAAATATTACTCCCACTATTAAGAAGATTCCAATGACACCTAATATCAACTCTCATGTCGAAATACATCAAAATGTTTCATTTTGATCATACAAACACATAAAGTGAAGGTGAGAATGAAATAGAAATTATTATTTTTTAATTTAAATTAAATTTCTTTACACGGAAATAAACAAAAATCATATGAAATTAGGCGGCCTTATCGATAAAAGCAACTTCTTACTGGCAACCTTTAATTGCACATCGAACCTTTATTTAAAAGAAATATTAGGTAGTTTTAAATATATTATATTTTCACGCTATGGTTCATGTTTACCTACTTCTATCCGCTCATCAAGAAATTTTGCGTAAACATTAGCAGGGGTGCAGAAAAGACACAGGGTCATCGAGAAAATAAACGCTGTTCCCTGAGGAAGGACAGAATAATTTTCACTAAATATAAATTAACAAATCTAAGAAAGATAAACAAAAAACATTTAAAATCTTTTTTTTTCTATTCAACAGGTTTCATTCATTATCCCCCTATATATCAAACCCGGGTTAACTAAACCATGGTCTACTTGCAGTTTTTCTTTATCCACTTTCATTTCAAATCATAAAGAATAACAGACATAACCATCCTTCTTGAGTATTTGGGTAATAACTATTACGTCAGAAGGAAAACACTATGACACTAAATAAATGCAAGTGACTAATTCAATTTATAAATAAATGTCTATAAACAGGAAAGTCATATAAAATATCCAATAAATGAAATTCATTTAAATCAAAATAATTCTAAGTCATAATTATAATTTGTATTGCCCTTTCTGAGTAGTCGGGTGATAACTACACAACGTCAAAAGAAAAATAAGCCGACACTAAATGTGCAGTGAGTGCTAAATACAATTTTATTTGTAAATAACTGACAACAACGACTTTTCCGCGGAGCAGAAGATGAGACAAAAGGGAGGAGGGGAATGAGGGGAGGGGAAAGAGGAGATGGGAAGTTGGTGCTTGGAGACCTCACTAATTTCAGCACCGGATTTCTGTGAGGCCGTGGGATCTCACCGGTCGAGCCGGCCCATTTGTGCTTATGCCACCAGTGGCAGGCCCTACCACACTCCTGCCACTACCCTTCAACCTTTATCGCTCCTGGGTAAGGCAAAGGACTCGAGAAGCACATATACAATAGCAGATGGATTAACACACCTGGCTGCAGGCAATCCAAACTGGTATTAACAGAATTATCACCACGTTTATCGCGTAGACTCATCAGTCTTCACAGAACGGACATCCGAATAGTGGGCGGTAGCATTACAGGTCATTTGGCTCTGAACCGACACCTATTCGTCATTAACGCGACCGATAGCCCCCAATACAGGGATTTTCTAAGCGCGGAGGAAACGGCCGCCCACGTCATCCTGGAATGCGAGGGCGTGGCTGCACAACGGGCAGAAATCCTCGCAGGCGCGAGGACGCTCCTGCGAGGATTTCTGCCCGTTGGCCTCCTGAACGCATAATGGACCGATCATGAGTCTAAATGCGGAAACTGAGCCCTTGACCATTACCATTACCATTTGTGCTTATGCATAGCTCTTCCACGTTATTCTTAACCGACTTCAAAAAATGATGAGGTTCTCAATTTGACTGTATTTTTTTTTGTTACCTCATAACTTTCCACTGGGTGAACAGATTTCGATGATTTTTTGATGATTTATTTGAAAGCTGGTGCTTCCCGTGTTGTGTTCCCGTGGTGTTCCAGTTTATGACAATGCCATTCATGAGACTATAAAAGTCTTAAATTTGATG
This sequence comes from Tyria jacobaeae, assembly GCA_947561695.1. Taxonomy (NCBI): domain Eukaryota; kingdom Metazoa; phylum Arthropoda; class Insecta; order Lepidoptera; family Erebidae; genus Tyria; species Tyria jacobaeae. The sequence continues at coordinate 20,342,548 of OX387217.1, read as the reverse complement.
ACAGACTCATTGAAGTCTGTTGTCTACTTTTTTAAAGAGAATTATTTATGAAACTATATCTTCACTAAATAACTGTATACACTAAGAAACAGTATATACGTATAAATATTTGTCTTTACTTAAAATATTAAGCCAAAAAAGGAGGAGGTTCTTAGTATTTGTTTTTTTTATAATTATTACTTCATACTTCCCGATTGGTTCCATAGACATTTCATTTAAACCAGTGCATTAGTTTGGCTTTTAAATCAAAATATCTGGAAAAATATGTCTTCCAAGTAAACAAAGTTACCTGGTTTTTTGCGATTGAGAGAATTGCCGAAAAGAATTTGAAAGGATCATCGAAGGCAGTTACTAACTTTTTTAAAGTCAATTAATTTTGTTATTATCTTCGGTTGTCTGGTAGAAATAGCTTGCAGCAATTTACTCTTATTTATAAGAATATATTGTCTTAATTGTCCTTAATTAATGAAGTAAATACATAAAAAGGCATAAGTAAGAATGCTGTATTGCGTGGGTCGTATTGTGTGCCTCTCCAATTTGGAGGAGGGCAAAGACCCCCGAACTCCATAGTACCGTTGCCTGCTGGGAAAACGACCAAGGTCTGCAGAGATTCTCAGCAGCTTTGTTCCTACGGTATACCAGGCTCCTCTACACTAGACTCCATCGTCAAGAAACACAGTGTACTTTTAGTCAGTCCAATATATAAATTCACTGTTAGTCCGATGAGGTGATGAATCGCCTGAATTTCTCCACACGATAAAGAAAAAGCCAGTTTTGACTTTCCTTATTATAAGGCCTGTCAGTTGTAAACCTCTGTGCTGTATGCTAGCTGTATGTTGTTAGTTTGGCTCTCATATAAACCATATGGGATTAACATCGATTGGATATACGCACACATAACAATTGACTGTTTATGAACATATATATATAGAAAATCATAGATCATAATCAAATTTTGTACTTGAAACTTAGTTTTAATAATTCTAACTTTAAAATTGGTTGTAAAACAGTTTTTTTTTAGTTAAATTGAAGACTGTTGTCTATGAATATTTAAGTCATGGTCTTGACATTGAAAAGGCATTAGAGAATTGCGTTTCGAAAGACTTAATGAGAGGGCCAGGACAAATGCCCGCAGAGACTATTAAAAAAACATTACAAGCCATTTGCTTTATAAAATGTGATCGAAACTTTTTAAATCATTTAAATTTTATACACAAACAGGGATTTTATATTTATTCAGAAATATACGGGTTTACTCACGTGTTTATATAATGTGGAGTGAAGGAGAATTTCAGTGAGGGTGCACACTGATATTTAACCTTGTTGTATGTCTCTTGCCGTGTCCGAAACTACTCGAGTATCCCCGAAACACACGTGTGTAAATTTATATGTTCTTTAATAAATATGGATAATACTCACGAATACGTTAGAGGGCGCGGACTTTCCGGCACCAGCCATTTAGAGGTAACTTAGGTTAGGTTCAACTATTAATTATACTCTCCAATCGTTCTGTATAAGCCAATTGTCTTTCCTTCTCTTTCTAATCTCACTTTCCTGTCAATATGCTCCACAGTTTCCTATCTTATTTCCAAATGTGCCCGGATGCAGGCAATGTACTTATTATTAAAACTGAATTATAATCGGCAAAATGTGGACGTTAATTACGACTCTGCCTACCCTTTCGGAGATACCGGCGTGAGTGTATGTATGTAGGTATGTATGTAACACTCACGAAAGTTGTATTGAAACAAGGGTTTTACAAATATTTAGTAAATGGCATTCTAAACTACCAGTAGGTACACGCATATACGATTATCCAATGGACTTAAAAATGTGGACATAAGAAATAACACAAAATTACTGGATAGCGCCGGAATGCGCTGGGCAGGATATACAGCAAGAGCGTCAGATGAAAGATGGACTGAAAGAGTCCTTTCTCGGTACCCACGAGATGGACTCCGTGCACGGGGACGACCGCGTTGCAGGTGGTGCGATGGCATCGTTGCCATAGCCGGGAAAACCTGGACACGACTGGCCGCTGAGAGAGATAAATAGCGTAGGATGGAGGAGGCCTTGTCCAGAAACGAACGGAAAAATCTTTTATTAATTAAATCAATTTTAAATGTTTATTCTTTTGGGTGCAGTAGAGTGCATGTTGTAGTCTACACCACTAAATTAAATAATTTTGATATTTATTTAAAATAATCTCAAATAAAGAAATTAAAAACAATGTTATGAAGTTGCACACGTACATACTTATAGTTTAAAATGAATTTGAAAACGTTTTAAATTGTAAACAATAAAATTGTATTACTGGGAAATAAAAAGGCTTACTTACTGATACTTTTTACATTTAAGGTATTTTTCTATTATATTACGTTTAGAAGTTTAAGCGTGCCAAACAAACACAAATAATGGCAGTATCATTTATAATATTAATCAGGGTTGTAATATTGGGTTAATGTATATTATGTTAGTCTGAATAATAATAATAATAATTTATTGAACCCTACATGATTATTATCAATCTTACTATCTTTCAACTACTATAAATACGAAAGTTTAGATACCCAGGTGTTTGTTTGTTTGACTTAATCACGTCAGAACGGCTAAACGGTTCTGTATGAAACTTGGCACAAAGATAGATTATATATTGTTTGTAATAGCACATAGAGATGCATAACTATGTGGTTCTCGGTGCAGTATAATAGTCTATCTCTTCCCGTGGGTGTCGTAAAAGGATAATTTCATGATATGATGAAATTGTAGTATTTTATGAAATGGTTTTTTTATGTTTATTTTTTTATATTAGCCTACCATAGTGACTCCACTTTACCTGATGGAAAGCAATAAGTGCAGTCCAAGAGTCCAGCGTTTAACGATATGAACAACTAAACGCATGACCATTTCAATATATGGTCAAACGTTAGTGATCATGTCGTGAAATAGTTCCATCCTATTAGAGGCGCTGATGTCCTTTTGTTTTTGTGATTCATCATGGCGGCCGATAATTATTTTGTTTTGCAAGCGATATATATACATATATATGTATATATCTCTTTATTATGCATTTAAATTATTTAATTTTTATCGTTATAATAAAACTTACAAACTAAAGTATTAGTATAAAAACAGAAAATAAAATAAAACAAAACCTAGTAAAACTAATGTTGTATATATTATAATTTGCAAAAAAAATGCGGTAAAATATCGTTACAACATCTTCGACAGGCAATTTAGACATTTGCCAGCCAGCGTCGTGATCTTGTCGCGGCAATTGGTTCTGCGGGTAGTCTCTCGCTTCCGACCTTGGTTGCGTCCATGGTTCCGAGCGAGAGCGCATGGAGCGCCGCCGCTTCCTTCTGTGAGGAGGTGATATCTTCAAAGGAAGCGGCGGAACGGGTGAGAGAACGCATGGCTCATTCAGCTCTCTCTGCCCGCAGAAGGGGCACCGGGCTCCGGAGGGCATTCGTCGATCTCCGGCCGCCCTAAAAAGTGGCCTGCGGGCGACGATTTTGGGTAATTCGTCGTCCGATCAGTTACAGGCCTAAGAGGCAGCACGCAGTGTTCCGTGCGTGCTTCTTGAAAGACTGCGACCGAAGGGTGACAGTCGCATCGGGTGACGAGACCCGTCTTGGGTGAGACTGGTCAATGCCTCGGGGGTGGCGGGAGAATACAATTGTGATTCTCGCCCCCCCCCCCCCCATCATTGGACATCCATGAGGATCTTCAACAAAAAACTTCTTGTAAAAAAAAAAGGCAATTTAGACATTTAGAATTAGTATTAAACCTTTAATATAATGGAGATCCTAAATTAATGACATGGCAAAAAGTGGATTGACATATCGTTAAACGTTGACGTTTTAAAACATGTTGGCTATTTCATGGAAAACGACACTTTCATGAAATGGTTGACCACATCATGAATCGGGTAATTCTGTGATCTGGCCACGACATACATATATAGTCACACAGTGCCCGTATGAAGGCTTGCTCCCTATAACGTAAGTAGGAGTGAGCTATGGTTGGCATAAACTTTGTTAATATAAGGAAAAATGTGCGGTCTAAAAGAATACAGCTAATACAACGTTATAACATATCTTTAGCTATCACGTGATGACACATTTGTGCTATAACATGTACGTAAAAGGCTACGGATAAATGTATCTAGTTGTGTTTTATCTCAATTTTATTCCGTTTTAAAGTATTTTGATGAGAATTTACTTCATTAATTAGCATTTCGATTAGTGTCAATGCCCTATTGTTTATTGGAAGTAAACCTCTTGAATGATAATTTTTAGTCAATCAATGAGAAGAAAGATACGATCCGAGTTTGTAGCCCGCCTTGTTAACTCTTCATCATTTCATTCTTATTCAAGATTTCAAAAAAAGGAGATTTTATGTTCTACTTCTATATCTATATGTTCTATATGTTCTTCTTCTACTTATATATCTTTTTACTCTTTTATGTAGATAGATTAGATCCGCCAATCAAGGACCGGTTATCAAAATTTCCCCGCAGTCGTCAATTGTTAACCAAATCAGGATTTGATCATGGGATCCATGGGAATCAAGGTAAATCCTTAATCCAAGGTTAACATTATCCTCTTTTCCCATACTTTTTAAAGCTATTAAGATATTCGCGTCTCACGTTACTGAGCTGATGGTGCCAGGTACAATTCCTTAATGATTACGAGTAAGAGAATAATGATTTAAATGACGTGCGTTGGCACGACAGAGGAATTGGAAAGGCGCAATTGAGGTGGTTATCTACTTCTTTTTAAAGTCAATTATTTAAGTTAAATTTCATTAAAGATAGTAAAACGTCTAAAATCGAAAGACTGCTTGTAAGACATAAATAAAAAGGTTTCTTTCACTAGTTGTTCGGCCATGCCGCTAACAGCCAGTACGAGTCATAGTTATGCGACCCTGATGTGTACTACTGTTAAATTTTCTGAAGTTTATAGCTATGGGTATTTGGTCTTACTAGCAACATTGGTTAAAATCTTTAATGGGGCATAATAATCATACTCTCGATTGCTGGACCTTACAACCTTTATCTCAAACTTGGAGCTGTCACTCACACATTCGCTTTCAAATATATGCAAATATATGAGTATTTAAAAACCAAACCAACGTCTCTCAAAAATCACACATTAAATAAATTAGTAGTCATACAACACATCTCAGACGACATGTATTGAAAAAGAGAAATTTTGAAACCAATTTCAATTGCAATCGTTAACATTAATGGTGATATGGGAATCATATGTGTGGAGACGTATTGAGTGCAATATTCAGGAGAAAGTTAATATGCTGTTATTTGAACATAAAATAAAAGTGATAAAATAACAGCGGGTTAGTACTGATATACTTATAACTTGTAATTTAATATGCTTATAAAGTTAGTAGGTACTGCAAATCTTGTGAAAGATAGTCTTCGCAGGTCTTCTTTAGAACATTCATCAAAAGCATTGCAATGGATAACTTTAACGTAGTCTAAAAGCTTTAAAATACAACACTTACTTCCGGGTTTTGTTTAACATTTATAATTTACAATTATTCAAATTAGTTGAATTTGTTTTTTACGTTCTAATGTTGAATTTTAAGACTGTGCTTCTCTTTGTATTTTTATAGGAAATTGATACCACAGATAAAAATCAATACCAATTTTGATCATCGTCATTCGTTATATAAAATTAAGCCAAAATGTTAAGAACCAATTACTAACACTTTTAATAGGAGTTATCATAAGTTAGTTAGTTTGTTTTATAATCATCAATAATTGAAGTCATAATGACACTGTTTGATTTGATGTGCTCTTTTCAAAAACATAATATGGGATCAAACTTTCATGGTATACATGATGGAATAAGAATAGTGTTGGGAGTTGATGAATTAAAACTTTTGCAATAAGGTGCTAAATTCATTTTCTTTTCAAATAAAAGCTATTATAACAAATGAAATGGTGTCGTGGCGATCTCCATATACAGCCTATCTTTGTGTTGGAGGTACATAAAGCCGTTCCTCCACAGTGACACATAATTCGTTTAAAGGGAGTTTCTGATGAAAAGTCTTTATTCAGTTGCCTCAGAGATTAATTTTTATTTTTTTATTAAAGATTATTCTTCCGTGGCTAGGAATTATACCTGTGTCGCGTCGAGGGAGACTTTACAAACATACAAATAACGGACACGAAGAACAACCAAACAATACAAACATTTGTGGATATTACACTAATTATTGTCCCATGTAATAATCAAACCCTAGACCTCTGGCAAAGCATTCCAGATCAGTAACCACTTGATCAACAGGCCCGTCATGTCTCGTTCCCCGCCTATTGCTAACTTGCAAGGAAACCTATTGTAATTTACTGCTACTGCATGATGCTCAGCATCTATTCATTGTTTCAATTAGATAGTAATTTTAAATTAAGAATGAAAGTCGGAAGTAGTGAATCACACTATAAACCTTAATTGTTCCTTTAAAACATGGATAATGAGCTCTTTTGTCATCGCTAGTGGTTTTCACTAAAATATAAAGTTAAAAGAAAGCTAATTGCCTAATAAACTTTCTCTGTCTTAATGAGAAAATCAATATAAACTGAAGATGTAATAAATATAACATAAAACTGTTTTATATGCAAGTTCGATGGGCAGACTTTTCCAAATCAATTTGAAATATTATTGCCATAATATGTATAGGTATATAAAAAATCAATCCGTTCAATAAACGTGTAATTTTCTCTTGATGATTTAACCCGACCTGTACTTTATTGCAAAAGGTTTGGCTGTTCTTGATACTGGTGAAGCCAGTTTTTCATAATAGGAAGATAAAGACGTAATGCCTTTAAAAAACTGTCACTTAATTAATTTTGACATTTTATGCAACGTACCGGCATGCAGTTTCTTATTATGAAGGTTGTGTAACTGTGCGATTTAAAACTGAAGAGAATGTACTATTATGTTTTATAATGTCACTAATTATTAAAAATGGCGGCTTCCGATCTCATCAATAACTTAAATATAACCCTTTCAGTAAAAGCCACGGTGTAAAAAATTTAGTGAAACACTAAAAACTACCAAGCAATCTATGTTTTACTGTTTAACGGACTGCTCTAGAAGGAGGGTCTATTTTGTGAGTGTATTTATGTATGTATGATTGTATGATGTTTCTTTGTCTAGGCCAAGAGCCTAGAGAATATGATAGTTTTTTACTTGTGAGGTATCACTTGTTTCGTCTTAATATTGGGAGTGGCATAGAGTATAAAATATTTCAAGATAACCAATAAAATAAAGGAACTGAATACAGTCGGGATTTCTATATTTTTTAAAGAATTATGTTTTATTACTGGTACAAGTAGAAAACTATCTTCAATGCGCTTTTTCAATTCCTTTACGCACTACTGTTAACCGTAAAAACGTGCAATTTAAATACTTATACGCAATTTCTCTGGTATTCCATGATGAAATACTGATTTGGCTAAAATGGATGGATACTGATTAAGATCGTGTAACACACAGTCGAACATAGAACCTCCTCCTTTTTTGTAGTCGGTTTTAAAAGTACATACATATGTTTTGAACATTATCAGTCAGAATGTCAATCCTTAATTCTGAAAAATAAAATTTAAAAAAGGTGAAAAGTCATTAAATTTTCAAGATCGATTGCAATATTTGCGTCACGTGGTTTGAGATACCTTGCCGTTTTAGTGGAACTAGTTTGACCGGTTTTTAATAGCTGTCTGGCTTTGGATTTTTAATCTGGTTTAGGTCAAAAAAACGATAACCGTATATTGTATAAGTAAATAAATAATGATATACGATAAATATTAATAGACAACTTGCTAGAATTATAATACTTTTTTTTTTATTTTACTGATTGTTAACTAAGACTGCAGATAAACATTTATGTATTTCTAATATATTATAGATACATTACACACAGATACAGAACAATCATGTGCTCATCACACAACCATTTGTTCTTGGTGGGATTCGCCCACGGCCTTTCAAATTTCATATTATAATTAAATATATTTATTTCATAAAATTACTCAACAATTATTTGTATCATGTTATTTAAAAAATATTTAAAGTTATAGATGAATCACCGAAACTATAGGTTGACTTGTCAATTGTGAAATGAATATTAAAAAGATAAGATAATTAAGTACCTGCTCGTGTTGATCTATAACCGCCCGTTTCCAAGTGGTTGAGCCTTATGCGAAGAAATCGGTCAAACAAACTCATGGCCTCTCTTTTAAATTACATGATAGATGTTACAATAATTCGTGTACAACATATATACTGTTCAATAAAACACTATTTTATCGTGTGCTATTATGTTAATAAAAGTAAGTAAACTAAAATAGGCTATTAAAGTAATATAGTTAGGGGTAAGAAATACAATAAAAGAAGATAGAAAATGAGAAACATATTAGCTCACATTACATTGCAGTCTGTGGATCTCTAGCAGTTAATATCCAAGGGCTTCTATCTTCCATGCAATCCACCACTGAATAATAACCTTTAAAGCACAACTTTGTGTGTTGTTTTACAGTGGACTTAAATTTATTTAGACTTAAAGTTTGTATATTATGAGGGATTTTATTATAAAATCTCACGCATTGACCTAAAAAATACTTCTTAGTTTTTTGGAGCCTGCAGGCACGTAAATATAATATCCATATCAACAACATACCTTTCCTTTAAAAATATTTACTTCTTACGAATTTTCCCATTTAATATACTCTCAATTTTCCCAATTTAATCAAATACGAGTATAAGCGCAAATGCGAATATGCATATATGTAGCCTCTACCTAATCATTCCTAAAATTTGGGTGAATAATGCACCTTTGAATATCATTTTTGGTGTTGCCATAATACCAACGTTTCTTCTAATAAAGGAGCACATCGCTGAGGTAACGACCATTTATGGCTCAAAAAGAGGTTACTTACAAGTATCATCTATTATATTATATTATCTTAACAAGTACTAAAAAAAGTAACCTCCTTTTTTTAGTACTTGGTAAGATTACGTTTCTTTGTACATCTTGAGTCTTGTATGAGTGCAAAATTAATTTATTTTCTTTGTTCATATGTATGTTCACAGTCATAGGTACTTCGGGGAAGCACACTAAAAGGAAGGTAAAACAGCCCACCTCATTGGTTTATACCGGGGCTACCTGGAATCTCCCCGAAGTGCACACGTATAAATAATTTTTTTTTTTAATAAGTAGTGTCAACTTACCTGCATCTTGATAGGTAAAACGTCATTTGCAGATCCTGAAACAAAACAATAATAATATTAAAAATAAAAAATAAACGAGATTCAATATTACACTATAACTTTAGACATCTCACACTCGGTCGTCTAAGCAATGTACTATTGCAACCAGACTGATAAGCATATACTTATACACACATACACATTACAGATAAATTAATTCACTTTGACGGCTTACACTCGGGAGAGAGAGTTGCTTATACTCCTTTTTTTAATACTATAGGGGCACAGACGAACAGACGGGTCACCTGATGGTAAGTGACAACAGCCGTCCATGGAGACCTGCACCTCAAGAGTCGTAAATGCGCTGTCCCCCTTTCAGGGTGATGAGGGATAGAGGGACGCGGGTAGGGGATAAAAGAGACGGTGTATAGGAGATAGGAAAGAGGAGAGGGGGAGTTGGGCCCCCGGAAACCTAACTCATTTCGGGGATATGCAGCGCAAGCGTTACTTCACAACCGGTTTTCTGTGAGGCCGTGGTATCGCACCGGTCGAGCCGGGCCCATTCGTGCCTAAGCATGGCTCTAACACTTGTAAAATATATACTCCAAATTTACCCATCTGATTTCCAAAAGTGGACGGATGACGGCACGCCTCTGCCTACCCCTTCGGGGATACAGACGTGAGTGTATGTTATATATATGTATGTCTTATAGAATAAATAGAGCGGAATAGTTATTTTTTTATCAAAATTTTGGTTTAATCTCTGGAACTATCAGTCAAATTTATATGACTCTTTTAGTATTTGATAGAGTATTTATTGAGTAATAATTTAAGCTATAAATGATCACGCAGTGAGCCTTAGGATAGCAGCAGTGAGCATACACAGCGGGGCGCGGTTAGTAAGTAAATAAAGAGTACGACACTTACTATTTGCCTATATATTTTAAACTTGGGGTTATGTCCTACAAACTAACCAATCTACGAGATTATTATGCTTCAATAATAATAAGCCAGATTTGCTGCATAAGATAATTGTATAGATTAACCATTAGGTATTATAAACAACTTTTAATTTGGTATCTGTATCTATCACGTTGTAAGAACCCAAAACGCAAAACCTATTTACTTTTAAACTTTTCACTAAAGAAGAAGAAAGAAAAACTCTTGGCGGAACATAATACAAAATTAACATACAAATAGAAGAAAGAAAGAAAGAAAAAAATTAAACATATTTATTTACAAAAACACGACGGCTTTCACATACAATAATTTACATACATTTGTTTAAAATCACGTATAAATATATTTTTTTAGAGCGCTACAAAACAATTAAAAATACAATATTATAGAAGATCCTCCTAACTTATTAATGTAAGTAGTAACCCGAAATATATAGAAAACAGTAAATGTCGTTAGCGAAAGATATGTACGTTGTGCTTCAGAAACATGGAACTCAGCATACACTGAGAGGGGCATAACCCACCCCAGTACTGATTTTCAGTGCCAACCTAGTGTCGCTTGGCGTCGTCGGGCAAACATGTCTCTATTTCAAACGTCGCGTCTCGGTCAATACAACAATATGATAATATTTTTTTATTCAATATAATAACTTGAACAATTGGATAGATTTTAAAAATATTTTTAAAAAATCGTGCAAATACGAACAAATATATTGTCAAGGTCTCTTTTCATACTTGTTTCCTGAGCTCTTTGAAGCAGGAAATTACACCTAAGAAACCTACATAATTGATCAACAAATAATTACGGAAACAAGTGTAAGAGAATGAATAAAACAAGGTAATTTCTTTGTATATGTTTATATTATTTAATGTTAGTATGTTAATATTTTTTAGTTATAGCTGTTCTAATTTTGTATGTTTTGCTTTACAAACTTAGATATCTGTTCTTTTATTTTTTAAACACAACTCCCGCATTAGGATTAATTCCTGTGTCGCGGGGGACTTTACAAACATTTAAACAACGAACACAAAGAACACCCTGACTCGGATCAACAATTTGAGGACTACACAAAGTGTTGTCCCGGGCGGGGATCGAACCCACAACACTCGGCGCGGCAGCGTATTAGCGAGTTGACCACTTAAATCGCTACACCATATGTTTTTATATTTGAAGTAAAAACTTCTTTGGGTGCGTTAGCATTTTTTGGGTGAACAAAGATCATGGAATCTCGCGTCATCGTAACCGCACGCTTCCCATGAGCTATATGTATACTGTGTATAATCTAATAGCTCGACGATACTATTCACAAGTTACTTAGTTTTCACTTTTATCGGCAGTCCAAAAAGACTGCTCGTATTTTTTTTTTGTTTTGTTATTACGTATTAGATGAAGAACAGATTTTAGCAGAAAATGACATATAATAACATACATATGTACACACAATAAAGTCTGTGTCCCTGAAGGGGCAGGCACTGGCGTAATGAACACCCACATTTTGCCGATAAATGAAGTCCCATTTACGTATTACGTAAATGGGACTGCTGCTAATCCTAATGAGATGGAATAAGATGGAAAAATTGGGGTTTATTGACAGGAAGCTGAGCATAGAAAGAGGTGGCAAGGGAAATTGCGTTTACAGATGGATTGGGGCAATAACTCAAGCACGTCAGGGCCGCATACCTTCAATTCGAACTGTTTGGTGCCGGGAACTTCGAGCTCTTTAATTAAATTATATTTACAATTGATAATAATTTAGTTAATTCAATATTTTACGTTAATAATAACTTTAATTAGATTTCTCTATTTCAAAAGGCGGTTTCGTAAAAAGCGAGCTAATAGATCGGACTGTTATTTATCAGACAGTATATATACAGTCATACAGTGCCCGGTTTACGGCAATAGGCTTGGCTTGTCCCCTATGACGTTAGCGGGGCCAAATTCAAGTTGGCAAAATTGTTCAATACACCTCTGCCTACCCCTCAGGAGATACAAGTGTGAGTGTAAGTATTTATGTCTATATGTCTAGGTATTCTATGTTGTCTGTAAGAAATCGCAACTCGTAAGACAACCGCTGCTTGTACCGCTTTTTGTATTTACTTTAAATATTGTAAAGTGTTTTATAATCTACATTGAATATTGCATAGAATTTAAAACTTATAAATAATAGGACCTAGAACATCAGCACGACGAGAGGCACGAGCGCACGAGCGCACGCACAAACTACATTTGCTGTTTCGACTTCTCGTACTAATAATTATAACTTGTACTTTCACGATATAGACATGTTTGCAATATCTTCGGGAACATTTAAAAAGCTTGTGACACAAAGATTAAATCATTTGAATGTTTAGATTTTTTAAGTTAGTTAGTAGGTTTGTTTGATTTTTTTTCAATTCGTCTGGGTACGAACAACGCATGATACTTGCAAAAAATTGCTAAAATATTACGTGGAAAATGTTGTTAGTCTCACAAAGGTATTTCTTTATTTTAATGTTTTATTGTAATCTTCTGTGTGACTGTTTATTTTCCCAAATAAATAAATAAAATAAAATAAAAATAGTAGTCATTTATAGAAGACGAACGCACTTTGCGGCTTTTAAGGACTTGCTTTGACTAAATTATAATCGCCAAAATGTGGGCGTTAATTACGGCTCTGCCGTCCCCTTCGGGGCTACAGGCGTGAGTGAGTATGTATGGATATATGAACGCACCCATATGGGATTATTTACATATCTTTAGAAGGATTTTACATTGTGAATCCGTAGCAAGAAGCAAGGAAGTTGATTCTATAATTATTATTGTAACAGTAGCGGAAGAAAAACCATCACTCAAAGATTATTGGAACGAGTAAGGGTTTGAGAGAAAACGATGTTTTGCTGATTGAAGGAAGCACCGAACAGGCATTGTTCCTTGTGTATTGTGTGAGTTAATAGCACCATGTTGCGTAGATTGTATCCGTATTTATTTGAGTTCATAATTTGATATCAGCATAGCTAGCAATAGCTAGCAATAGCTAGCATAGCAAATTAAATACTCTCTGGTTTTCACTCTGGAATGTACACAAATCGCCAGATTGGCTTACTGACTGATTCAGGTACAAAATGTATCTGATTCAATCAGTAAGTTAGTTACAACTTACTACATTTACTTTTTGTTCTAGATAAGTTAATTTCATTTATAAAAATAATATATAGTCTATGGTGAAATGTTCCGATGGTAATATCGGATTTTACATATTTCTCTTACAAATCCTTACGAACAATCCTTAAGACAAAAAATACCCTTTAAGTGTTAAATATGCACAAAACGACACGGGCAAATCAGGGTAACTGCGACATAAGATTATCACTAGAAGTGAAAAATTACTACGAGTAACTGATTCCAGACATATACCTAACGACACGCCTCTTTGGTGTCAGCAACCGTTATTAAAAATTATCTGCACAAAACATTTCAAGTTGACAGGCCACAGCCTCTAGGCTAGTGGGCCGACGAGAGTTTTTTGACTAATTAATATAATATGTAAATAACAATGTAACCGTTTATATAATGATAATATCATACAATACGTAAGAATGTCTTATTGTGTAAGCAAATGTGTTTAGATAATTCAAACAATAGAACGCCTGGGAGGCAACAGTTTCTCATATTTACTGTTTTTTCATCGCAACACCATAAAAAGCTAAGTCAATGTGAATACATGCAAATTAAGTTCTTCGTACAGTCGTTTTAAAGTCGTCGTAAATGATGCATAAAGCGTTCATCTAAAATCGTTGACACTATTTGACAATCGGTACTTTGTAATCAACCTTTAATGAAACGTGGGTATAGAAACTGCAATTCGGAAAACGAATCCGGCATAATCCATTTCCTTACCGACTAAACACCACCCCGGTGTTCCTCTGCTTCGACCGATACTGACCCGTCTGCTGAAGGCTCATCATGTCTTTAATCTATTAAAACTAACCCCATCAAGCTAATTGCTTATTTTAAAAACAGAAAAATATAAAAAGTTTCTTTACTAAAAATATTTATAAAAATTAAAACATTTTTTTATTCGGAGTACACGTAACCGGAGCGGAACCAATGACAGCTACTTAAATCTACGTATGGCTTAAAGGAAACGTCAGGCAGAATTAAAATATATTATGATGAAACCTCTAATAATAAATATTACAACATTTTTTTTAAACGGCTTCTTGAATAAAAAGGCCAGTCGCCAGTGCAGAGACAAGTACTGCTCTACTTCTTTCGACTCTATGCGAAGCGAATCTATTAAAAATGCGAATGTAGGTAAGTACGCCATCTATCCATGTGTCTGTTATCTTTTCACTTTCAATCTATTTTTATTAAATTAAGTATGCAGATACTTCGAACCCTTGAAAATATATATAATATATGTAGGTTACTTTTATCGACATTGTATCAAGTGGGCAAAGCAGCGAGCGTAAGCTAGTGAAATATATTTCAGTCAAGTCGTTAAGTTTTCTTTAAACTTTTATATGTATTTTGTTGTATAACAACTTAACAAAATATCGACACCTAAATGGCCTTGCATTATTGTTTGTATTTGCTCATCGAATGTACGGAATCCTAAAACACACTTCGACCTTAGATATAATAAAATTTGATATTCAAGCTTAAATCGATTCGTAATGCAGCGAGAAAATGTTAAACACCAATGATGTAATGTGCTTGCGAATCTCAAAAACCGTGAAATGCAGAAATTACTTCGTCAAAATTCTAATAATAATAATAACAACTCCACACATCTCACACAAGGTCGCCTGATATATATATACGCTACATTATACTTACTATATATATATGTATATAGTTATATACATTAATACATACATATTATTCCTAAATTAGACGCAGAAGCAGAACAAATTAGCGTGATCACACGACCTCGGCTTAGCAGTCAGGATCGCTAACCACTGGACCGACAGGCCAGTCATAACTGTTATAGTAATTATTATTTAATAACAAAAATACTATTTCAAAAAATAATAACAAGTAAGTCGTGATGCGTACACTGCATATGTATATTCTTGGCCACATTAAGTAATCTTTATTACTCCGTTATGGTTTGCGTAAACCACGTCAAAGCCCTCGCGCCATTTGCAAGTTATTGCAATTACTATGTATGTTAACACATACTGTGAGGTTATCAATATTTCTTATAAATTCTTCGCACCAATTAGATTCATTAGCATAAAATAATTAACTAAAAAGTTTTAAATACGTGAAGAATCTCTCTCTTGGAAATTCCGACTTTCAAGCGCGATTAGCTTTTTTACAACAAATTGTAACAAAAGAGATTTTTATTGCATCATGGAGAAACTCCACGGGTTTATCAATTGACTATTTCATGAAATGGTCGTGCTTCATTAAAGTTCGACAAACTGGCCTAACTACAGAACGTCGATATAGCCTAGTAGTAGGGTTCTGGAGGTCTGATGGCAGTCGCTTCACGTAAAATATTGAAGTTCAGCCGTTTCGTAGTTAGACTGAAACCCGACCCAAACTTCATCGGGATAAGGCTCAGAGGAGGCTGTAAGATCAATGAATAATAAGCTTTTAGCGACATCAACAGCTAAACGCACGACTTCTTCATGATATTCTTTTTTAGAAGGGCTGATATAATTATGTTTTTGTGATGCACGCTGCGGACTGCCCAATACCGGGATTTTTTTTATTTATATTTTATATTACTGAATAGGTACAGTAACAGGTTACAGATTAATTCGTTCTTAACCTATAATTTAGTAGTATTTAATACACAAATCTGATGCCCAGTTATCCGAATTGTTAGAAAATTGTAACTTTTTGTAGAAAAGTTAGTTAGTAGGGTCGTTGGCGCTCCTTGGGGAGGCCTTCGTTCAGCAGTGCTGGCGGTATCGCCATAGGCGTATTATGATGATGATCCACACTGTGATGACACTATTCTATGCTATTTAAATTTTAGGCCAAAATACTTTTCAAAAACTGGAAAATAAAGGGGTGGAGAAAACTTCTCATTTCAATTTACAATTATAAACGGATGAAAAAGAGCCGTGTAATAAATTTGCAGTGTCTATCTGCGTCTGTTCGTGGCATCGTAACTCCTGAACGGTTGTTCCGATTTGTGTACTTTGTGTCTTGGTCAGTCACATCAGAATGGCTGAACGGAACTGCATCTAATCTGGCACAGAGGTAGAGTAGTCTGTACCGACAAACAGTTAGAAATAAATAATAATTATTTGATTACAAGCCACAAACTTAAACATATGCCACTGCACTGTATTACTTAACTCTTCACGCATCACTTAATTAATATAAAACAACTGCAGTCTGTTTTGTTTGCTGCCGTCCGGCACACATGGCTTACCAAACGGTTTGAGTTTATGGACGCTTCGACCAAACCTCGGGGCAGTAACCCTTTATGTTCTGCACCTATACAAGAGTAATTGAGGTCAACCTTTATTGCTTAATTATATCACTCTTTTCAGTATAATTTTAACAAGTTATTATTGTATTTTGAAGAATTTTGTAACACAAAAAAATGTTTTCTATACTCTGAAAGATGTTTGCATGGTATATATAAAAAACCAGCTTCCACCTGAAGTAGCATAAGTCCTTCCGCAGGGTTCGAATTATCCATATACTAAATAATAAAAAAAGGGTTACAGAAAAATAGGTAGATGGCGATACTTTCACCTTTAGTACAGAAAAGCTAAGACTGATGACATTCTAAAAAGAATTTAGTTACTTTTTGGAAATAAACAACTTGTGTTAGACGAAGAAATTTTTGATTTGGGTTTCTAATATTGTGTTTTTTTTTTATGCGATAGGGGGCAAACGAGCAGACGGGTCACCTGATGGTAAGTGACTACCGCCGCCCATGGACACCCGCAACTCAAGGGTCACAAGTGCGTTGCCGGCCTTTTAGGTAAGAGTAAGCTCTTTTCTTGAAGGTTTGAAGGTCGTATCGGTTCGGAAATATGGCAGGCGACAATTTGTTCCATAAGCTGGTTGTGCGAGGCAAAAAGCTTCTGGAGAAGCGCACAGTGGTGGAGTGCCAATCGTCCAGGTGATGGGGATGGATATTTTGTCGCGTAGGACGATGGCGGAAACCAGCAGCCGGTGTAAGTCCGAACAATTCCTTTGAACACTCTCCACGATGTGTCTTTCACTGTTTGACTAATGGGTACTATTAAACTCATAGGATTCAGAAATATAGAGTCATTGGTTTGGAATTTGAGGGACCTGTTAGTCTTAGTGGTTAGTGATCCTGACTGCTGAGGACAAAAACTTGTGTAATTCACAAATAGTTGTTTCGAGTTTGAAAAATTACAATTAGAATAAAACAATCCTAAATAATATAATTGAGTCCATATATTTATGAAACGTAATAATTTAACATTAATTAAACATAATATTTTTTTTTTTTTGCAAAAAAACAACTTCCGCACTAAGGTTAATTCCTGTGTCGCGGGCGACTTTACAAACATTCAAACAACGGACACAAAGAACACCCAGACTGAGAAGTGCTGTCCCGTGCGGGGATCGAACCCACAACACTCGGTGCGGCAGCGTAGTGGAGTGGCGAGTGGCGAGGTGACCACTAAACGCCATCCGTGCAGTTTAGCAGTCATAGATAGTCATTGATTTCGTTCTCGGTGGAATAGATTATGTTCACATCATTACTTCCTGGCTGTCTGTCATAAAAGGTGAATGAGGGATGTGTAATGTATTGTTGTACTAATATAATAAACAACACGTCAATGTATTGTAACACGTTGGCTTCATTGACTAAACTACATACATACATAATACCACGCCTCTTTCTTTAACTTTCATTTCGTTCCGCATACAGACTCATCGGTTAAAGGTACTTTTAACCTGGCCTTTGTTTAGATTGTCTTGAACTTGATTCAATAACTTTTGCCTGGTATTTCTCTTTCGACAACTCCATTTACCTACGCCATATAAATACCTTTTGTCAATCTTCTTTCATTCATCCTTTCGATATAACCGAACCAGTACATACATCACACTATTCCTCCCTCTGTCACTCAATTTCACATCAGTTATACTCTTCAACGCTCTTATTTCTACTGCATTGATTTTAATATCGTTCTTCTTCTGGCATACCCAACTCTTAAACTATGTTTATAATAATTGGAGTAAGGTTGCCTTCCATGTCCGGATCCGACTGTTAGCTATCAAACAGCTTATACAGTCATACAGTGCCCGGGTAACGACAGGAGGCGTATATGCGTGGGTCTATATAATGGATGGTAAACAGTGAGCGTATTAGACGCCTGTCCGTTTGGAAATATAGGCGCAAGAGTACGTATATATATCTACTTATATCTATTATAATAATTGTAATTAGTTTTCGGAAGACCGGAATAATGCGACCAGAACTCTAACCACGTCGCTTGGATTAAAAAGTATACAATAACAAATTGATTCATTCATTTCTTTGTTACATATGAATGGACATATAAGTACGTTTGATTTTAAACCTTGAGCTAGAACTGATGAAGTTCGGATTTCTTTGACAGTTTTGCTGTGTTCAGTAGGTTATGCGTTAAAACAAAATGAATCATAGAGAGATAGCCCAACAAGTAATATTCTAGGTCAAATTATTGATGACGAATATTTTATATCCGTATAGTGAGATGTAAAATTAAATCTATTACCATGCTTCCATTACCAGCTTTAATAACATTAACTCACATATTTTTTCTATACGGATAAATTTTTTACCGGTTTTCTTATAATAATTTTGGATGCTTATCGCGCATTTATCGGATCGGATGGAAGAGAGACCAAAAAATGGGTAATAAGGTTTATTTCCGACACTTCTTTCTACAGTTACAGCCGTGTATGAATGTCGTTCCGAGGGTCCATAGACCCCTTACGCCTTTTTATGTATTGTTTTATTGCGTGCACAAAATATATTGTTTATTTTAGCTTCTTACTTTAAGATAGCAAAATTCGTTCCTAATAAAATTTTGCACAATACATCTAGAGACATTTATTTATTTCATACGTTTTCGTTAGAGGGCTCGGACTTACACAGTGTTGCCAGTTTGAGTGTTAATCTTTTTCTTCCTTCCTTCCCTAGTTTCTTCCCCATCCATCCGAATAAGCAATATCCCTTTCTTTCCTTTTTCAACATTGTAACAGAGGTGGGCCGGCTCGACCGGTGCGATACCACGGCCTCACAGAGTACCGGTTGTGAAGCAACGAATTTCCACGAAATTAGTGAGGTTTCCGAAGGCCAACTCCCCCTCTCCTCTTTCCTCTCCCCTCATCCCCCTCTCTTCTTTACTCTCCTCGACCCGGAGACCCTACCCCTCATTACCCTCAAAGAAGGGCAGCGCAATTACCACTCATGAGTTGCAGGTGCCCATGGACGGCGGGTGTCACTTACCATCAGATGACCCGTTTGTTCGTCTGTCCTCCTATAGAACAAAAAAAACAACCTCAATGCCCAGTTGATCGTCATAGGCTTGCCTCTCTATTACGTGGATGGGATTGAATGATGGCAAAATGTGAAAGATAAACCAAAAACTAAAACTTGTCAAAAAATTTGAAACGTTAAACATTCTACATATAAATTACAGGAATAAGTGAACGTGTCTTAGTCCTAAGGTACGAGTACAATCTCATACATTGGAATTTATGAGATAGTCGATGTTATAAATACGTTACCTTATTTCCCAAAACGTATTTAATTAAATATTCTTATTCTGGGAAAAAAGGGTTTTTGAATGAGCTTTTGTGTTTTATTAGCAAATGTTTCTTTTTATCATTTTACTATAATGTAACTAAAATTATTTAGACTTATTTCTGCGAATGGTAACAAAGGCTTTAAATAATGTTATCGCAGTTGCAGTGGCTCACATTCTCCTCACTATATTCATTGGTTACATTTAAAGTTATTCGTCGAATCATGATATATTCGTATATACATATATGTATCACTATATCAATAATTATAAATATTTACAATAAATTTGACGTCAGAAATGACCATACAGAATTGATAGAAAGATAAACCTTCACGGTTGGGAGAAAGTTATGTGTTTCAGGTTTTCGGCCTTGAAGGAGACGGTGGCGTAGTCACGTCTGTCTGGATTCGAGGGAGATCCTGCCTAAGCTATACCTTAACCCCAGGCCATAGACAGCCCTGACGTATGGTTTTAGTCGGTTCGATTCCGACACAACAAAGAAGTGAGTGAGTTTTACTCGATGAGGTGGAATCCTGAGGGGTTTTCATACCTTAAAAAAAAGGTTTTCGGCCTGTTTTAATGTCACCATTTTCGATACAGATATTTTGTTGTAAAAACCAAACTACTAACAACAAACAAACAATTTATTTACACAAAGGTGTAATTTTGGTTTTGACTCATACGAGTAGATGACCTCATAAATTACCTTAAGCGCTGCCAATTTTAAACTGTTTTCCTAATAATTTTATTACGGACATCTTATTAAGTAAATGATAAATTGACTTAAAAAATAACTGCAGACGTATATGAAGTATTAAGACAGAGGACTAACATGAATTAAACTAAGTATTTAATACCAAGGAAACTGATAAAATGTACGAAAAAGTCCTCATTAAAAATCATAAAAATTTACATAAAAAATCATAACATGTCATTTACAAACGAGTGACCTTACCATTTAGTTATTCATACAATCTTTCAAAGTCATAACCTATTTGCTTTCTAATCAAATATGTGCACAATCTGGTGTCGAAAAAATCTATACAGATAATACAATTAGATATTAATCATGTAGGTGTGATGTTATCAACGCGTGTCCACATTATCATTAATCATTCAGTAATCTCATTGTAAGTGAAAACTTCCGTTGGGAGAAATGCTTTCGGAATGTGGTTCTTACGTTACACGTAAATAAACTTGTTATATATAGTAAGTGGGAAGAACGCAAAGCGGGTACAACAGTTAATTTAGTTGCCCACTCATTTGATCGGTTAAAAATATTTGAAGATATAAAAAGAAAGTGTTGTGGTTCTCCATGAACTCCAGTCACCTTTGCAGTTCTATTTTTAAGGAAGGGTAACGATGCGGCTGCTAAATTCATAGTTCTAGTGACGTCATTGGCTGCAGGTCAACTATAGTCTACTCGGTATAGGCACCACTCCTGTTAAGAGATAAGAACTCGAGCAGAAAACTTATCAATTTTATTTTAGGGTTACTTTTCAGTCAGTAAATATGCTGTGACCGTTAGACGGCAATAGGCTTTGTAGAATTTCAATATGGTTGGCAAGTACGGACGTTGGATACGTATATTTTATCTAAACCTTATATGCATATAATACACAGGCGAAATTATGCCTGGATGTTCTCTACAAGTCACGTACAGAGTAAAAACTATTTTTATTTTTTATATGGGGGACAGTCGAATAGACGGGCACCTGATAATAAGTCACAACCACTGCCTATGAACGCTTGCAACTCAAGTCGTAAATGCGGTGCGGCATTTGACAGTGATGAGGCCTCTCATGAAGGGGAAAAGAGGAGAAAGGAGTTGGGCCTCCACAATCCATCGGCAATACAATGCAAAATGTATGATATCGTGGTATTACCGGTACCGACTTTACGTAAGAAGATATAAGTAAAGTCCAAGCATTTAACTATATAGAGAGTGTGTTTCAATACATTGTATGTTACATAAAATATATCACCAGCCCACGCCAAGTTATAATAATACTGAAAGTATCTGATCATTAATATCACGCCTGTGTAACCTTTGAAATTACCATGCTCTTAAAAGGTAAGCATAATTAATCATAGTAATTAGCGATGTGTAGAGAAATTATAGCGGTGGTAGCGTGATGGCCAAGGCGTCGGACTTGCGATCAAGTGGTTGCGGGTTCAAACCCCACTCATTACACTACCGTCGTAAACCTACCCCTAACACAAGCATTTTAGCTTAGCTGGGGGGGTTAACAAGAATACTAGTAATGTGTGACGCACGTTGCTAGTATTCTTTAAAAAAAAAAACATCCTATAGGATCATTTATTGAATAATAAAGATATTTGTTTTTTATTTTTTTTAAAGACTGCTACCATACTAGGATTAATTCCTGTGTCGCGGGAGACTTTACAAACATTCAATCAACGGACACAAAGAACACACAGAAAACAATTTGAGGATTACACAAAGTGTTGTCCCGTGGGGGATTGAACCCAAAACACTCGGTGCGGCAGCGTAGTGGCGAGTGGCGAGGTGACCACTTCAACCGGTACGCCATCCGTGCAGTCATATAATATATATATACAATATATATATATATATATACATATATATTGTACATACATATGTTACTGTTACTTTATTGTACTATCTCTAACAATAGGATATTAAGAAAATGTGGTGAGCTAACGATCACTTTTGGCTCATGCGTGAGGTTACATTTATTATATTACGATGAACAGGATGAGGGGGGGGGGAGGTATAAGAAGGGAAGGGAAAGAGAGGGGGACTTGGGCCTCCGGAAACTTCACTAATTTTGGGGAAATGCAACGCAAGTGTTGCTTCACAACTGGTTGTCTGTAAGGCTATGGTATCGTACCGGTCGAATCAGCCCAATCGTGCCCAAGCATGGCTCTTCCATGTAAAAATTGTACATTCATATACATACATACATTCACGTCTGTGTTCCCGAATTGGTAGGCAAAGGCGTATAATAATTTTGCACAATTTACTTAATAGGGGGGCAAGGCTATTGCAGTCATCCGGGCACTTTTCCGAATATTATATATATTTGGGGTATATTGACAGGAAACGAAAGGATAGAAGGGAATAACTCGAACTGGCTGGTGGCGGGAAGTCCTTTGTAGGAGTCGAAATGATTTTTTTTTTATGCCAAAGAGCTGACGGTATTTTTTTCTTTATTATAAAGTCTAGTATACTACGCACCGGTCTATTTATTCTCCAACATTTATTTATTCAACAAAACTCCAAAAGATGAGGTTTTCAATTTGGTTGCATGTATATATCATATTTTTATGTTCGTCACGGCATAGCTCTGTCACTTGTATACCGATTTGAATTTTCTTTTTTTTAAATATGTAATTAATTATTCAACATGACAGGTGAAAAATAAAGGAATACTTACGAATAGATGATCGTCGTTTATGAACCTCTTTCAATAAATGTGTTTTAATTGAATTGGTTGTACGCAATGTTGGTCCAGTTTAAGCATAAAGAAAATATTCTTATCTCTAAGGAAAAGTAAGGAATGAAGAACACAACTAGTTACGATTAATCATTCGATTGCAGTGCGTTCTATACTTTGTTTTATAGTCAATAATTTGTAGTAAGTATTAAGAAGTAGCGTAAACATAAGATGGCTTTGCATATATTTCGTAATAACTACATTACTCCTGTCTGTTAATCTGTATGTTTTAAATTTTTTTTATAGACCAGCAAAATAGTCCCATAAAATTAAAAAACTCCAACTCCGAGGCTAGAACAATATAAAATCGTCAAAATTCAAAATACTTTAAGAACATTTATGTATTTTTGTCTATATATTTGTACATGAGACTTTTGGTTAACTCTCTCAGGTTTGGCAAAGGCTGGTTATGTTAGTGTGTTTGCATAACATCACATTGCGGCTGTAACTATTTATTACACTACAAATTATAGAAGTGCTTGACTAAACCCGGACGAATTTTATTGACATGACATAACCCGCGCATAGACAAAAGAATAAAAGAATATTATATACTTTTAAGAATGTCTAGCGGTCGTGGTTGCAATATTTAAATGTGTTATTGAACGTGTTCATACATAACACTGCCGCAAAAAGTTATAATCTATTTTTCTTTAATCGATTTGAAGCCAAGGCATTCGATGTTATTAATGACACTCTGCCAAGCAACCATGATTTTAATTCTAGTTATTACTTTTATTTGAATTTACGTTGAGAGAATGCCAAGTAACATACTTTTACTTTACCACAGAATAAATATTTCATATCCAGCTCACTTCGGTTAGAGCTCCGACCTTTCATATTTCTGCTTACCCCTTCATGGATATAGATGTAAGACTATTTGTGTATGATCCCCCGCACTTTTAGGATAGGTGGCAAACGAGCAGACGGGTCACCTGATGGTTAGTGACTACCGCCGTCCATAGACACACGCAACTCGAAGAGACACAAGTGCGTTGCCGGCCTATTAGGTAGGTTGGGTTGCCACCCTTTCCTTGAAGGTTTGAAGGTCTTAGCGGTCCGCAAATAAGGCAGCCGATAATTTGTTCCACAGGCTGATTATGCGAGGCGAAAAGCTTCCGGAAAAATGCACAGTGGAGTGACAATCATCCAGGTGATGGGGATGGTAATGTTGTCAAGAAGGACGACGGCGGAAACCTACAGCCGGTATAAGTCCGAAGAATTCCTCTCTGCAGAGCAAACAAGCTACATCTCTACGTAATGCAAAGGTTTCAAGCCGATCAGAAATATCCTGGTAATCGATGAAGCGAGTCGTTCTCCGTTGAATGCGGTCAAGAGGGAGAAGCTGGTACTGGGGTGTATTAGAGATAAGAACACTCTTCCATATGCGGCTGAACCTGCGCCTTATAAACTTGCAGGCGGTGGAAAATGCAGTTAAAAACTGTCTTGCTATATTTAGCACACCGAGCTTCTTCGAGGCTAATTTGGCCTTACCATCTAAGTGACCGCGAAACTGACTTCACCTGATATATCGACGCCAAGGATTACCATGCTGAATGACGCAGTTAGGGAAGTGTTCTTGAAGCGAGGTCATATAATTAAGCAAAGTTAATACTTCAATAACGCCTATTAGAATATTATAATAATAGTTTTGTACTAATAAAAGATATGTGTATCATTTGTTGGTGATTAAAATAATTACAAAGTAAAATAATGGCATATTTAAAATACTTAACAAATTCAAAAATGTTCCACAAAACCTATTCAAATTCTGGTTATTTTTTATTTAATTCTAAATATTCTGGATATGGATAAAATATTATTTTGTGTATATAATTAGAAGACAAATACTATTAATAAATATCTAAATTAATTCCTTAAGATATCGATTACGTTACGCACTTCAATCACAGCTTAATGCGATTATATTTATAACTAGCTGTTACCTGCGACTGCGTCCGCGTGGTATTTAACAGGTTGGTTTTAACTTTGTAAGGTCCTATTTTTTTTCTAAAATTAAAGTAGCCTAAGTTACTCCTTGTTACATCAGCTATCTGCCAGTGAAAGTCTCGTCAAAATCGGTCCAGCATTTCAGAGATTAACCGGAACAAACAGACAGACAAAAAATTTAAAAAAATCGTTTTGGTATATGTACCGTGTATACGTCCATATGCACTTAGTAGAAAGCGGTTATTTTAATATTACAAACAGACACTCCAATTTTATTTATTTGTATAGATTATTATTTTCATTCTTAATGACACGTATACCATAATAATTGATAACACATAATTTAACATGCATACAACAATGCGTATCACAGTTTGCCAAGACATTACGCCTGCGATACCTACTCATTAAACCTACTTATTATCCCAGACGGAAATACGGAAAGATATTTTACTTGATTAGATCTCAGTCGCGTCGTAATTCAGCTTAAAGTAACTTCACTTGTAAGTTAAGCGCACGATTTACCGTTGAGAAAGTAAGAGACTATGTACTCGTACAATAACTTTACGACTGTAATGTCAATTATTATTTACGGAAATTAGTTTCACGGATCAACTAGAATAGCATATACATTTTAGTAGCTGGAATCACAACGTAAGCCATAAAATGATTATAATGTTTTAGTGCAATTTTGCTTAGAAAGTTTCATACAGTAAACATATTAATTGTTGATAATCATCTTAAAAAGTTTTTGTAATTATTGTAATTGATTATGTAGGGAGAATTGAGTATTTTTTTGGGATCAATTTAAATAACGATCAGACTATATTAGTACAGACAGATGCTTACAAACATAGAAATATCAGATATAAAACGTCAAATACGAACAGTCACTATTTTCTTTTGATTGCTGTGCGTTAACGAATGTTTGTTTAATAAGAGCCAGAAAGCGAGATTGTGATAAAGTACAGTAGACGCCGCTAATTGTGATCACGTCAGGACCGGTACATTTTGATAACAATAAGCGAATGATAACATTATGCGAATAGGACTTTTACGTGGCCTTTTTCGGGATTTAAGTGCATATAATGAAACAACTTTTGATTAAGTGAAAATCATAATTCGACTCGATCAGTAGTTAAGTCTCTGGAGAACTGAGTGAAATTCAAACCCAGTAGCCTTTTATAGACAAAATTTGGAAACATTGTTTTATTGTGTTTGAAACGGTAATTAACGAAACAGATAAGTTGTCATATTGCTTTTGGAATCTTGGGAAAATTTTCACCCGTCAAAATTGGAAGTGGGAACAATCGGCTCATAAATGCCTTTGAAAACAAAAGGATTTATGGCTAGGGATCTTTCTGCCTAAAAATATTTCTTAGAATAGCATTTCTCACTCATCAAAATTAGAAATTTCAACTCAAAATAAAAATGTACAACTTAATGTCGATAACAATAAGCGACTTTTGATTACAACAAGCGGATTATTTTACATTGATTTCTTATAGGGTTATTTGGGACCGACCATTTTCGATAACAATAGCCGGCTGATAACATTAACCGTGATCACAATAAGCGGCGTCTACTGTACTAATTTTTGGTATTTGTCCTCCCTTTCGTAAAATAAAAAAAAAACCTATTTGGATGTATGATTTATCTATTATTATTATTATTCTTTACACATTTCATTAAGAACGATACTATTATATGTCGTTCTGCACATTTGTTTAGTTAGGTGTTAATTTAATTTCTCCAGTATTTCTCAGATAATTTAAATATTTTGTGAGAAATAACTGTCTTAAACCACACAGTGACGAATGTTTACAATTTTACATTTCAAAGGAGAGCTTTGAATTTTATTATGTAACTCTTCAAGATAACAGAATAGCTTACAAGTGGAACGAGCACAGGAATTCTCAAGTTCATCCAACCTGCAGTTTTACGCTCGTGACTCGAATGATTGAGCAAAAACTACATTCTTAAGTCCTCTTACTTTACGTTTTATTAACAAACTGTAAGGACGCACACCTCTATTTCTTTCTGCGCTATTGTACCTCCTTTACAGTTTATAGATATAGGTAGGACAAATATATATATGTATATATATTTTTTTTTCCACATATATCCCATTTGCGTAATTAAAAAAATGCTAAATGAGTACACGGTCCACTTTATGATACAGTACACACGTGTTAACATTTATCTTCGCGGAGATGTGATTTGCATTGACCATCCCATCTCCGATTCACATTTAAGATGTCTGGCTTTTATTCACCAAGAGAATCGCAAAAATAAGTATATCAAGAAAACAAAACTAAATTCTACAAGGACACGTGTGATTTCGTAATATGCATATAGCTACAACCATTACCCGCCTGCTGGAAATAACGCACTTTACATATCAGGATATATGTATAAAGTACAGAAAAACCAAACATGATGCAGTAAATATATGATATCCTTACTCTTTTTTTTTATTTGTAAGCCTACCATAATGACTCCACTTTGCCTGATGGTAAGCAATAAATGGAGTCAAAGAGTGGTGGTCACCATCCTCATTGCATGTCTAGTCAATGTAGTATGGTGACCATCACTATGGCGGCCTGGTGAGATGCTTTTTCACGCCCCGCTTAAAAGACCCGGGATCAAAGTGGGAAGGAAACAAATAAGTGACATACACTCACTCTCACACAATTAGCACTCTTTCTTTATAATAATAATAAAGTTGTCAAAATATGAATGTCTAGATTTAGGATATTAATTAATGTTTGGTATTACCGATGCTCCACGTTTCAGTTAAATGGTATGATTTTGTTCGCAGCAATCTTAGTGTCAGTGATGGTAGTGTTGTTTTAATATACGTAAAACTTGTAGTTGTGTTTTAAATGAAGAAATCAAAATTCATTAAACAAAATCAATCAAGGTCTGCGGTTTGCGCTTCGTAAGACAGAATCATTAGGAGGAAAGCCAATTGAACACATGGGCAAGCTAAAGGCCGAAGCCTTCTAGGCATGCTTCGAGAATGTTAATACCTGAACCAAGTGCGTGCGAGCAATAAAAGCAAACATCGACAGTTCGTGGAAATCCCAGCACCAAGATAACGACGACATTCGTGTTAATATTCACTGAGGAAATATATTATGTGAAATTGGAAGATAATGAGACAAGCACTTCGGAATTTGTATCGGGATCAGTGTGTACCAGCACTGGGGCATCTATAACAAAACAAAACCAACCTGTGGAACAAATTGTCGCCTGCCGTATTTCCGGACCGATACGACCTTTAAACCAAGAAAGGAGCGTTTTTTTTTTTTTAACGTGTGGAAACCCCATCGGGCCTTCGTCCCACCGGGGTTTTCGGTGCAACGGTGTGTCGGCATCGGACCGACTAAAGCCACACGGTGTGCCATACACCACCTTCTTGTGAGAAAGGAGCGTAATCCAACCGGGATAAAAGGCGCGCAACGCACCTGTGACTTTTGAGTTGCGGGTGTCCAAGGGCAACGGTGGTCACTTACCATCGGTTGACCCTTCTGCACGTTTGCCCCCTAAACAAAAATAAATACAAAAGCTCGAAAGAAAAGTCAAGTAAGCCAGGAATTTTGTTACAAGACAATCTTGTATGCATTTTTGACTTTCTCTTTTCGTTTGCAGACGTTATCAAGAAATGTTTTAGCCCCGTGCCACTGCTCGGCCCTCGCCCCTCGCATATTTCCTACCTCCTCATCCCCTCTCTTTTCTTTCCCTCCCTGCATCCCCCCCATCTCTCATCACCCTAAAACGCAGGCAGCGCACCTACGACTCTTGAGTTGCAGGTGTCCATGGACGGCGGTTGTCGCTTATTATCAGGTGACCCGTCAGTTCATCTGTCCCCCTATAGATAAAAAAAACGTGAGACTAAAAATGTGGCAGGAGAAAATTGAAATCTTTGACAACGGAGGTATTGAAATGTTTTATATTTTCAGTGTAGAGTTTATCGCGAGGTACAGTAAGCAATTAGATGACCTTCATTACACCATTGCTTGTGACTGATAAGAGTATGCCTCATGCCGCTTTGTCACGTCACGGCTGCCAATTAGAAATGGCACACCGAAGTCGAGTTCTAGGCCAACTGATATGGACTCAGTTTTTTGAGATTTATTTCATTTCATCTCTCCTTATCTTTACATATTAAATATTATACAATAAATCATTTCAATAATTTATTGTATAATATTTTAGTGTAGTCTTATCTTTTCATCACTTTCTCTTTCCTTAGCATCATATATTTCTTTTTTAAAAGTCATTACTTTAGACATTAGATATGCATAGATGTGTGTGTGTCATTATTTTCTGGTGAACAATGAAAATATTTTAAAAGCTATCGCAGTATCAATCTATCAATAATTGACTTTTAAAAAAAGTTGACACCCGCTTTCAATGCGCCTTTCCAATTCCTTTCCGTAATACTGTCAATCTTAAAAACGTACAATTATTCGTTATTTCCCTGGTACCTATGATCAAAGCTTGATGTAGTTAAATGGCACGACCGCAGGAGAAGGAGGAGAATACTCTTTGGAATAAAACAAACATTTCGCATATTGGCAGACAATTGAAGAAGAAATTGATTTACACACATAAAAAAAAACGTACCGTCGGACATAGAACCTCGTCCCTTTTGAAGGCGGTTTTAAATATACATATGCTTGAAGTAATAGAGAAATTCTGAAGAGTATTCGTATATAATAATAAATAAACGTAAGTAATAAACAAATTAATCAGTGGTAGAGCCATGCTTAGGCACGAATGGGCCGGCTCGACCGGTGCGATACCACGGCCTCACAGAAAACCGGTTGTGAAGTAACGCTTGCGTTGCATTTCCCCGAATTGAGTGAGGTTTCCGGAGGCCTACTTCCCCCTCCTCCCCTTTCTCTCCCATCATCTCCTTTCTACTCTTTCCCATCTCCTGATCCCTCCTCTCTTCTTTCCGCGCCCTGCATCTCCCATCACGCATCACCCTCAAAGGCGGGCAGCGCACTTGCGACTCTTGAGTTGCAAGTGTCCATGGACGGCGGTGTCACTTACCATCAGGTGACCCGTCTGTTCGTCGGTCCCCCTATACTATAAAAATAATAATAATAATAGTGTCGTATGTTGCAAAACAAGGTGTCACAAAAGTGGTAGAGCTATGCTTAGGCACGAATGGGCAAGCCGGCCACGGCCTCATCTACCCTCTCGTCTTTTAAATCTCCTCATCCCCGATCCCTTCTTTTCCCTCCATGGATACACCCCATCCACCTCAAAGGCGGGCAGCAAACTTAAGACTCTTGAGTTGTAGGTGGATGGCGGTGTCACTTACCATCAGGTGACCCGTCTGTTCGTCGGTCCCTTATAGTGTAAAAAAAAAACTTTTTATTTTATATATAAATAACATTGTATTTATTATATATATTTACAAGATACTAACAACATCCTGTTTGCTTGAATACGAGAAATTTGGCATTACCAGCCTTATTTAAATCCATGACTTCGGCAACACTACGTCGTCCGGTTTTCTGTTTGTTTTACACTAATACATATGAAATACCTGACAGCTTTCTTTTAACAGTTCGGAGAAGTTAGCTAAATGATTTGTGATAAACCCACGATGACTCAGTGTTGGCTGAAGAATGGAAACTGAGGTACTGTCTAAAGTAAAGTCTTAGTATTTAAAGATTAATTGCAATCGTTTGGAATTTTATTTTTTTTATATAATTAACTTTGAAAACAAATATTTAACCGAATTCAATCAGCAATTATAATATTTTTTTTATTTCACACGGCTGTCTAATCCAGAACAAACCAGAGCCAGGCTATAGTAACCAGGCTGCTGATATACTAGTATGTACATACTTATATATTACACCGACTCTGAACAAATACTCGCGCTCATTACAAAAATATTTGTCCTGGGTCGGAATCGAAAACACGACCTCTGGCTTAGCAGCAGCGTGAGTAACCACTAGACAACAGACCAATCTGTATTTCTCATCCTCATTTTTAACCTTTATAGGCGCAGTAACTGACAAAACAATAAACGGGAGAAATGAGAGATATTAAATATAAATAAGACTTACTTTTATTTAGTACCACTGTTTCAATTAACAATAATTATTGAAATCGCTTCGCAAATGTTGAAGATATTACGTAACACACAAAAAAACAAAGCTACTTAAGACCGAATTGGGACTGATTAAGAAAAAAGAAGGACCTCTTTAAAATTGATTAAAAACTTATTTTACCAGCCTCATGAGTAACCTTCTTTAGTGGTTTTTAAAGAATTGAACTGGTAACATCTGTAAAATTTTAAAGGAAAACCGTATACATCCTTTTCATTTTGCATTACTAATGACATCTTTATACACGAATGAGAGAAATATGAAAACATCAACAAATTTAAAAGACGGCAGAGCCTGCCAAAAACACACTGTTGAATTTTCGGAAAAACACCAAACGAAAAAAGTTCTTATGTTCGATGAGTTTTTGTATGTTACGCAAAGACTATGTTATCCGACCAAGGTAGGTGATCGCGACTAATTGGCTTTTAGAGTTGGCTAGCGATGTTTAGGCACGAATGAGTCGACTCGACCGGAGTAATGCCAGGGCCTCCAAGAAAACCGTAGACAAGCAATACTTGCATTGTATAGCTGAGTCAGTGAGGCTTCCGAAGGCTCAACTACCACTCTTTCCCCTCCCCCCATCCACCCCTCCTTTACCCTGAAAGGCGGACAGCATACTTGAGTTGCAAGTGTCCATGTTGATTTGTCCTTAAAAAAAACTTGCACGACCATGAATGTCCTTAAGTGAGTTTTATTTATACTAAAAACCACAGCATTACTTTTCATTGCGCGTTGAGTATGACTTAGTAATACTACTACTAGCGACGTAAATGTAACAATTTTCTGCCATAGATCCTTCTCCTTTTTGGGTGGTTACGTAAAAGAAAAATTAGAATATATATCCTAAAACCAATTTAATATGGACTGTGACCAAACAGATAACCTGCTTGTGGTACTAAAGGAATACACACATGTAAAAATACACATATTCAAGTGCACGCAAACCCACGCGCGCACACACAAACACACACACATACATATAAACGTTCTCCCCAAACATATACGTTTTTGAAGTTTTTTCTTTTATATACCTATAATATCCTACAATTTGCAGCCATCAGCTGTCTCTGTCGCAGCATATGATTTAACTTGAAAACCAGTCACAAAGCCCCTTATAATGACAATGTTCTATTTCTTGTGTAAAATTGTTATATAAGGGAGAAATTAATAAATTATTTTGATATTATATTATTGTAAAAAATTTAAAACTTGGAATGAATGTTTAACGGATCTGTATGAAATTTAGCAAGGAGATAGCATGGTACAGTATACAGCCGCATTTTATACCGAAAAAATGTACGGTTCAAAATTTGCAGGCCAAAAAAGGTCCCGGACAGTTAGTTGTTAAAATAATACTCGTAAGTGCTTCACTTCTAGTCACATTTTATGTACCATAAAATAAAGAACATTACGTGATTGATAATATTATCTTTCAGCTATATCAAATGAGAAATATGAAGTTTTTTTTTAAACCTGTAGAAGATGAAATCATGCGACATAAATATGGACTAACGAATCAGATTTATTCGACCAATTGCAACAGGTTCGTGCTGAAGCGTGATTGGCATCGCTAATATATGTATGTACGTATATCGACTCTCGCGAGGAATCTCCTTAATCGGCAATGTTCACGTGAATCGGTTAAGGAAAATGGACAGAATTATTCCTTTCTTCGTATGTAATAAAAAAACTTGAATCTCAAATATCTGGATTATGGCGACTGTGAATCGACACAGGCATATATGTGACCACGATATTTTTTGAATGTATATTTCACATTTGTCAAAACAACCTTTCGTTGCGGGGTATGTGTGTTGATCTATAATTCTTAATAACTAAAAAAAGTAGGCCGATTACAAGTAGTAGTTAAACAATTGGGTGAAATAAAAGTATGAAATTTGAATTCAAATTTGGTTTTTTATAGACCTTGGAACCCACTGGCCAAATGGCAGGCCGAGTTTTGGCTAATAAACATATACGAGGGTGGATTGAAAACTTCGTGGCTTGAATATGAAAACAAAACCAGTTTTTTTTTTAATTCATTTTATTTTTCGACGTAATTACATCTTTTTTCAATGCACTTCTTCCATCTGGTTTTAAAAACTCTTATACCATTTTCAAAAAAATGCCTTATTTGGCCCTCAAAATAGGCGTTAATGGCAGCTTCAATTTCTTCGTTTGATGAAAATTTCTGTCTTCGTAAATGTCTTTTTATATTGGGGAAGAGGTCGAAGTTAGATGGTGCCGAGTCAGGCGAATAAGCGGGGAGTGGAAGTAATTCGAACCCACAATTATTGCTTTCAGACATCGTTCTGCAGGACGTGTAAGGCCGTGCGTTGTCTTGATGAAACAACAGTTTTTTGGCTAACATTCCTGGCCGTTTTTGCTTAATTTCATTACGCAACCGACGTAAAATAAATAAATAAAGTGGTTCCTATTGGTAGACAATCGACCATAATGACCCCTTCGAATCCCAGAATACTGATGCCATCACCTAGCTTCCAGAAAAAATCACTTTAGCTTTCTTCGGAGGCGGTCAGCCTGGTCTCCTCAATTCTTTCGATTGTTTTTTTGACTCAGAAGTATTGTAATGAACCCAAGTTTCATCAGTAGTAACAAATATCTCTAAAAAGTTTTGTGGATCGGCTTCTAACAACTCCAAACAATCGCACGAAATCGTAAGTCGGCTCCGTTTATGTTCATCTGAAAGGAGCTTCGGTACCCAGTTCGCAGAAACCTTCGAAAACCCTAATTATTTATGAATTATATTTTGGGTTCGTTCATAAGATATGCCTCCGATTTTCAATTTACGGTCCCCCAAATGGCAAATTTTTCAGATGTTTTCTTCAGTAGTCTGAGTTGATGGCCGTCCAGTGTGTTGGTCATCTTTAATACTCTGCCCACTCACCACTTTTTAACGGTTGTATACGATGGAGCAAATTCTTCTAAAGGCGCCACCATATCTTCGTGAACCTGTTTCAGCGTTAACCCTTTCTTGAACAAATACTTGATAACGGCGGGATGTTCGATCTTCTCCATTTTTAAAAATCAAATAATACACTGTAAACTCTTAACCAAAAGTAACACTTAAATAAAACTTTACACAATGACACCTAAAAAGTTATTGAATATAATGAAAACAGAAAGATTTTTTTTTAATCATGTCTATATGAGACCGCGAACTTTTCAATCCACCCTCGTATATATCCTGCGGGCATCGGGTACAGGAAATACAACTAACTTGTATCCTTTATCTTAACCAATTGCTAGGAGCCCTTACGCTACAGAAAGACACTTTCTCTATATTTCCGTGGGAGAGCCATACGTAGGCACGAAGAAGACTAGATCGAAGCTGCATAATTATTTACAATCTTTTGACAGTCTTACGAAAAAAAAATTGTAACGTAAATTATCTAACAGTCATCCTTAAAATTAAGTAGTATAATAAAACTTTGAAATACCCTTGTAGCACAGCTGGGAGAAATTAAATTTGTTATTATTTTTAAAACAAAAGTTGGGTATGACGTCAAAGCATATACATCATCATGTCCATCGTTCGTAAGGTGCTAAACATCGTTAAATAAAGAGGTAGTAATGTGACTTCATAGTCGACTACCATAGTCTAATATATGCAGATTTCTTTACGAAGCTTCCTTAACCACTAGTCCCTAAATATTGTTGAACGTGAATAAACCTTTTTATAAATAAATATTAATATAACAATATTATAGATTCTCTGCGAAGAAGAATGGGGACACCCAATCTCTTCCAGTATCATAAAAGGCGACTCAGAGACTAGATTATAATTACTAAACAGGAGGAATATATACCGTGCCCGTATGATGGCAATGGACCTGCTCCCTCACGGGTCATCACCTCACCGGAGCTGAGGGTGAGGTGATAAGTCGGACTCGAACCGACTAAAACCACACGGTGTTCCGTCCAACTGGATCTATTGCAGGGAACCCGGGATACCCTGCGAAGGAAGCCTTCGGGAAACCCCTGCAGACCTTGGCTACCTGATTGGTAGGTGACCACGCCTTTGGGGATAAAAGCTTGAAAGTATGTGAGGATATGTGTATGTAAACTAAGAACTAAACTTGTCTATATTTAACCTATTTAGGATAAAAAGATATCAGGCATATCATAAATATGTATATGTATGATACTGCAACGAGTGCTCAGTTTATTGCAGAGTAATTTAGTAGGCACGTTAAATGTATATGAAATCATTTATCTGATTGCATTATTTAGAGTGCAAACAGACTGGTTATTAATTTGATAAGAATTAAAGATAAGAAGTGCAGTGAAGTGATCATTATCAATCATCACTCTGAGCAATATTACTATATAATATGTTGTAAACAAATGAATGTAATTCGGGGTTTTATTTTTATTACACTTCAGAGATATATTACTAGGTGTAGTTTAGTATATACGGGGTCACACCAAAAGTCTTTAGTTTTTCGTATTAGCCTCCGTTCTTTTCTTGTCACCTTCGCATGCGATGGAACCATTACCAAACCAACCCACCAAAAATAAATTAAAATAATTCGGGGCAACTCGACACCAGGTGCAGTTTTCAAGTGCCGAGATGACGAATAAGTGTCTAGGATGCAGGCTAGAGCGTACGTTTGTAAGATACACGGTATTTGAAACACAGAACAATGTAATAGCATAATAGGCTACCCTATAGCTCCGTCTGCTCCGCTTTGTCGCCGCCGCCGTGTGCTCCGTCTTTGTATCGTGTTTGTTTTAAAGAACTCATTGAGGTCCATCTCATTTTTCACTCGTCTCATAACGGATCCTACTGTTATCTATTTGATAGTATGTGCACAGTTCATAGAGTGCCAAATATTTGGCAATAAGTTTTTCCCTATACAGCTAAAGTGGATGATGCGCCTCTGCCTTCCCTTTTCGAGATATGGGCGTGATATATGTGGGTATGCATAAAATATTTGAAATAAATATGTTGTTAGCTCAAATAGCCTGGTAATCAAGTTAGCACTTGATAATTAATACGCTACGTATGCGATAGCATAAATACCACAGCAAAATTTACATATATATGTATGTACATATTATAGATAATACATTCAGAGCTAGCTCTACAGAGAATAGTCGTTTGAACGTAATTGAGCGTTTTCTAGTGCCTTAATTCCACGATTTTAAAATAAATCAGCTTATTTGTTTTAACGTTTTACTCCATCTGAAATAGAAGTGTTTTCATTATAACTGCCAAAGAGAAATTAGCGGCTGTATCTCACGTAAATTCGATTGTTGGCAGAGAGGTTATATTTCATGATTTTTATAATTTGTAAGTTGTCAATTTGTAGAAGCTTAAGAGTCGTCACACGGGACAAACTTGTGAGAGGCTACGAGACGGACTAAAGGCATAACTTTATTGCTTCAGGGTGTAATAGTCACAAGGCACAGGGCATAACATTAAAGGATTTTAACAGTGCTAGAGCCATACCTAGGCACGAACGGGCAGGTTCGACCGGTGCGATACCAAGGCCTCACAGAAAACCGGTTGTGAAGTAACGCTTGCGTTGCATATCCTGGAAATTAGTGAGGTTTCCGAATGTCCAACTCCTTTCCTCTATCGTCTCATCCCCGCTCTCATACTCATCACCCTCAAAGGCGGTCAGCGCATTTAAGATTCATGAGTTGCACGTGTCCATGGACGGCGGTCCTAACTGAGTATCAGTATCAGAACTTCGATAGATCTTCCGTTCAACAACAAACATAGGGGCACCTGTAATCTTATATTACGCATATTCGCATATTATTGTACTTTTCCGATTCCAGGTCGTAGAAGCGAACAAGTGACTATGCTGTAACCAAAGGCCTATTAATGTGTCTGCTAAGCCTTCGTACTTTGGTTAATGCTCACGGTTGCAGCAACTTCCTCTAGGTTCTCCGGCATGGGATAAATCTTTAGCAAGACCAATTTAAAATCAAGGGTAACTTTTGAGATAAATGTGTAATTTGATAATATGAGGCATTTATTTTTTCTAGGTTGTTTTTTAATTCGGAATTGAACTAAGTTAAGTTGATGAAAATCCGCTTACTTTAAGCAGAGACATGAATAAAGATTTCTCTTGCACTAAATATCAATTCAAGCGCCGAAAACAATTTTTGATGTCAAATTGGCAGTATTGGAAAAATATCCCCTTTATATATGCAATAGCACAGTTTACAACGTGGGTGTTGAATATATTATATTTCCGCAAATCCGTAGAACTTAATTAAAAGTAATTCTTATCTGCATTACTTCCTTCCTTTTAAAAATTGTTGGCTACTCCTCGAAAGAATAACATTTATTGTCACAATTAAATCTGTTGTGACTTGACACTTATTTTTTAATTAAAAAATGCAATTCCCGCCTTATTCCTGTGTCGCGTGGCCTTATATTCAAGCAACAGAAACAAAGAACACCCACTGAAGGTACATTTCATGTCTCGTGCGTCGCTCAACTATCACTAACCACTGCACCAAAGGCCAGGCCAAACGTTTCTTTACAAGCAAGGTGCTAAACAATCACACGGTCTGATTGATGGTGAGGTGTCATCGTGGCCATCAGCGGTGACACTGACGAGTACGTATGTGTTTCCGATCCTATCTCATTACAGTCATAAAATTCATGTTTATTTATGATATCGGGGGACAGTCGAAGTGATGGTTAGTGGCAACTGCCACCGATGGACATCTCAAGCTTCGTAAGTGTGCCTCCGGTGTCCTATGCCTCACTCGGCAATAGAAAATGCAAGCATTGCTTGTCTACCGGTTTTCTGAGACTCCAAGCAAAACACTAAGGGTAGTAGTTCGATATATAGATGGTTATATACTAAACTCAGAACTATATGTTTTTCTTATCGTTCGAGAAACAAATAACTTGCATTTTAGAATGTCATATTTAGATTAGATATTATTAATTATATTAAGAATTAAATCAGACAATTATTATCAATCAAAGTGAACACAAAGGCGTTTATATCACGTACATATTTTAACTCAATCAGGGTCATTTGCTGACGTAGGTTTCATTGCTTTACTTTTGTAATAACACATTTTTTTATAATATAGGGGACAGACGGGGCATCTGCTGGTAAGCGACAACCGCCGCAAAACGACATCTCCAACTCAAGAGTTGTAAGTGCGCTGTCCGCCTTTGTGAATGATGAGGAATGTTTAAGAGGAGAGGGGGGATAAGGGGAGGGGAAAGGAGAGAGGGGAAGGATGGCTTCCGGGAACTTCACTAATTTCGACAAAATGCCATACAATCTTTGCTTCACAATAGGATTTCTGTGAGGCCGGTCGAACCAGCCCATACGTGCCTAAGCATGGCCCTACCATAATAATTTATATATTTTTTTAATTTAGTGAGTAAGACCTCATTGTAGTGTTCTAATAGTAAATTCTGCAACAGGCTCCTTGTTGCCAAAATTATTTTAAAAAACTCGTGTATTTTTTTCAATTCCGACACGTAGTTTACGGTCGCAGTAAATATAAAGAAGCCTTGTAAGTAAGCTTCTGAGCTCAAAAATAAACAAGTCGCCTGGAGGTCAACGCTCGGGATGCTGCAACAAATTTTATCAAAATCTAAGTCACATATTAACATTTAATAGGCTATTTGATTTGAATCGAAATTAATCTAATAAATTATGAAATCTTAAGGTATGGTCTAGAAAAAACGTTGGTTTTTTTATTAATAATTTGAAACGCTGAAATCGGTCATGATTTGACGTGGCGACATTTGAAAAGAAATAAACGTCATCCATATGTTAATCTCTTGCTTTTTTGCTTGCTTCTGCGAATGAGTAAATTAAGGTAGGACGCCCCCCAGCCAGATCATTATAATTACTTTAATTTTCCGTCCAAACTAGTAAAGTCATGGTTATTATCACATATATTAACTTTGATAAGTTATTCGAAAGCATTAAAAAGCTATTCGTTATCTATATATCAACATGGCGGACAGCTTTTTCGTATGTCTGTCAAAAAATACTTTTTGTTATTCAAGGTCTCATAAAAAATACACCTTCAACTGCTGATTATGATTAGATTTTGGTATTTACATATATTATTTTAATGAATTATAAAGAGCTCTTTTGATGTTCGCTATCACCGTTACTTCACGTTTTTTTTTTTTTTTTTTTTTATACTATAGGGGGACAGACGAACAGACGGGTCACCTGATGGTAAGTGACACCGCCGTCCATGGACACTTGCAACTCAAGAGTCGCAAGTGCGCTGCCCGCCTTTGAGGGTGATGAGGGATAGGGGATGCAGGGTGCGGAAAGAAGAGAGGAGGGATGAGGAGATGGAAAAAGGACAAAGAAGATGAGGAGAGAGAAAAGGGGGGCGGGGGAATTGGGCCTCCGGAAACCTCACTCAATTCGGGGAAATGCAACGCAAGCGTTACTTCACAACCGGTTTTCTGTGAGGCCTTGGTATCGCACCGGTTGAGCCGGCCCATTCGTGCCTAAGCATGGCTCTACCACTCTAGACTGTACTACCCTTGCTACATATAAAAGCAACTTTAGATGCCTTTATTATGCAATTACTAACTAAACTAATTTGAAATCATAATGAACTAGCTTTTGACACTC
This sequence comes from Tyria jacobaeae, assembly GCA_947561695.1. Lineage (NCBI taxonomy): Eukaryota > Metazoa > Arthropoda > Insecta > Lepidoptera > Erebidae > Tyria > Tyria jacobaeae. The sequence continues at coordinate 20,302,440 of OX387217.1, read as the reverse complement.
CATGGACATTGCAGGGACAAGTAGGTACTTTTTCCTGGATGGCAGGTACTGCCATGCAGGTGAAAGCCTAACTAAAATTCAAATTAGCTATACAGAACACGTATTTATTAGTTTCCACAAAATTTTACATATATTTCGTTGTTGAATTCGTATTTGTCCATTCTGATTATATGTAGACGCAAATAGTCAGAATTATTATGGACACAAATAAAACCCAAACCCGGGACAGCTAATTGTGTATCGCACTAATTTTTGACCAGTGGTTGGCATTAAACCCACGACCTCCGGCTCAGCGGTCAGAGTCACTAACCACAAGACCAACAGGCCAGTCATCGGTCAAAACTTACAGTGTATATATTTACAAACGGTATCCGTTATAAGAATAGAGTTATCAGTGACGTACGAGTACCAACACAGTGTCACTGCAAATGCCGGTATTTATCTATACGTTATTAAACTGCTGGCACAAAGATATAGTTGTTTTGTTAGTCAATGTTTAGCATACTTGGCACTCCTTGGTCTTCGTTCGGCCTTCGTGCAGCTGTTGACAATAGGTTTTGTTTTTATTCTATTTAAAAAGACATCTCCCGCACTAAGATTCATTGCTGCATCGCAGGGGTATTAAAATTAACTCCCCTTTCCTCTTTCGACTCCCTTCACCAATTCTCATCATCTTTAAAGGCGGGCAAAGCACTGACGACATTTGAGTTGCAAGTGTCCATGGGCGGCAATTGTCACTTCCCATTAGGCGACACGTGTGTTTTTCTGTCCCCCTATATCATATAAAAAAAAATGTTGCGATGGCGTAAAACGATATCTGTCGCTAAACATGCTCTGTATCGTTTATGTTTAGTAGCGTTCGTTGCGCAGTACCGGGTGAACATGTCAATATAGTTATGGGGGTCATGTAGATATATGTTTCTATGGAGACTATATATAGGTCTATAGTCTTGTCTCTAATCTCTATGAATCTGCCTATCTACTATTCAACATGAAATAGATGGAAATTGATTCGTAGGTCATTATTTCTCTATTAAGGTTCTTTAGCCCAATATAAGACTTACAAAGTAATAAAAATGTAAGTACGTTTAATAATGGGCCATTTCTTAATGAACAGTTACGACGCGGGTCAACACCTGCAGTCGCTGTACATGTTCAAACGAGACGCGTACTGAACAGCCTTCATTTCTACTTTCACACGATGGAAATAAAATTAAAGTATTTTATATTCCATTTTTAACATTCTTCGGTGAGTAGTATGTATTTGTGCATACTACATGTTGTGCATATACGTTATATAAAAGATCTCAAAATTACTGTTTTTAGGTTGTTCCCAAATCTTTCTTCACAAAAAAGTAAAGTTAACAAATACATTAACAACAAGCTTCTCATACATTACATACTCTCACGCCTGTAACCCCTAAGGGGTAGCCAGAGATGTATTAAACACCCACATTCTGTAATAAGGGGCAAACCTGTTGCCGTCAACGTCTGATATATAACAGTTCAAGCTTTCTAATAAATAATATTTAATAATAAATAATGTTATTATCATTCCCGACTCTAAGAATTAGAAACCTTTATTACTCATTTATTTAGACTAGCTGCAAAATATATACATATAGCAAACAGATATACAAGACCGCGGCACTTTAGAAAGTGCTATTTTTTTTTGTCGTATTTAACTATTACAGGTTTTCGGCTCATAATATATTAAATCGGGGTTGCAAATGCAATCCGATCCCAAGAAAAACTATAATCTAAAGTTTTTCAAATCCTTATGTACCCGAACTACTTAATTCAAAATAATGCCCCCTCTACTGTAAATTGTAACGGAGACCGATATCGGCCCCATGCACACGAAAATTCTTATATTCAACCTACCTATATTTCACTGCAATACATGCAAAATAGTAACATGACCAGTCTTTACACGCTCGAAATAATGTGACACTACTAGTAGCGCATCATGACATAGTGAATGCTGAGAATTTCCGAATTTCTGCAGAATACTGACACAAGCAATTGCTCCTGTTGTTAGTTTCCACATGAAACTCATGGCTGATCGTACCGTATGACACAGCCATATATTACTCAGGTTGGAACCTGTCATCAGCCGTTAGGAATCTCCAATCCGCAGCTAACGCCCTAGGCGCGTGGTTTCGGAAATAATAAAAGAGAATAGAGGTGAATCCCGAGAAGAGCCAGGCGTTGTTGTTTCACAGGAGACTACTCCACCTGTATCTATTGGAGGAGATCCCACAAATAAGTATGTTTGGTAAGCCTATCCCCTGGGCTAGGCAGGCCAAATATCTAGGTGTAATCCCTGACGATCACCTGTCCTTCGGACCTCACATTAAGGCGGTTCGTAACAGGCCTTCGTGTTAAGGCGACTTCATAGCTTAGTGAACTCTCTTCAAAGCTGTAGGTTATTATGATATGGTAGTGTAGTTTTCGCACACGCTAGAGAGCACAGCATCCATAAGCTACAAACACTACAAATTAGTTCATGCGCCAAGCTACGGAGGCACCGTGTTATGTGCGTAATGTCCATCTTCACATCGACCTAGAGCTGCCGACCATCAGGCAATTCATAAAACAGTGCTCCCTTAGCTACTTTTACTCCGGGTCCGACTCACCCCTCTAGTGTTTGCGGCTGTAAATTACCCACCCAGTTATATCTCACGTATATGTAGGCCTAAACATGCTCCTGGAGAGCTAGACGATAATATCACACTCGCTCAACGTAAAGCGTACACAGCTCGCGAAGCTACCACAAATCGTCTGCGATTCCGTCCCCGCCGACGGGACCGGAATACACGCTACGTTAATCATTTAAATGTGGGTCTTGGTCGCCCTAGTTTGCCAGCGATGCCCCATGGTTCGTACCCCACAGGGGATGCCCTTGGGTAACGTCGCTTAATAAGACCGGTTGAGAGCCCTCAGCGCCTCACCGAAAGTCCGTGCAAGGTTGTCGAGGCCACCTGCGGCCAACAATCATACATAAAAAAGAAGTTAAAGTATAAATCGGATGTCCATTGGCCCCACATCCTGGACCTAATTCGGAACCGATACGATATTGTTACCAGCCCGTGTTATGTTATCTCTCTAAAACCTGACTTTTTTTGCACTTATTTTTAGCCGACTTCATTAATGGAGGAGGTTCTATGTTCTACTGTATGTATGTTTTTTTATTGAGGCGACTTGTGTAGGTAACCATTGTATTTTTTTTTTTCAATTGCAAATCAGGATTAGATGATGGGATGCCAAGGAAATAAAATTTCGACAGTGGAAGGTACAACTCCTTACTGGTTAGGAGTTAGAGGATATTTCTTTGAATGAATTGAATGTGTCTTTAAATTGCATCTTTTTTTTTATCTGAAACTAAATAGTATGAACAATAAGCTATATGACTGTCTAATATAATCAGAATTTTTGTATGTCAAATCGTTGCTTTGAATGTTAATTAAAAAAAAATTATAATTAAAAACGTTACAGTTAAACACAATGGCAGTTGCCAAACTATTTTCAGTAATCTTAGTGCCCAACATAGTGAAATAATTTAATTAAAGCACAGCCAGGTGCATGTAAGTTGTTGGTCACCTAATGGTTAAGTGGTTTTGGTGGCCCTCATATATCCACGATGTTCTTTTTATTTTCGAAAATTTAGACTTATTAAATTCCCCTATTAACGAAGCTTTCGAGTCGCCATTAATAACAGAAACGCGCAACTGCATCAGTGGAGCTAATTAGAAAATGTTTGTTTATGTAGTAACTTTCTCCGAAAGAGTCAATAAAAGACATGAATGAGAAAGGGACTATGCAATTCTTAATTTTTTAACGAATTACTGTGTGTATAGCGACTAAGAAAAATAAAGAGAGGGAACAATAGAAAAGGACATTTTGAATTTGGAAAGGAGGGACTATTCCATACGACAGCGTTACAGCTGGTCCACTAAGCGAGTAATGTACGATATTTGGTGACAGGTACAGTTCACTATAAAAACATTTGTTTACATTTTTTTGCATACCGTAACTTCCTAATTAATGTATACGTATAATGGTGCCAAATGTTCTGTAGAATTGGGACGGTCCTAGCAGTTTTGTCAAATTTGAACGTAGAAAATACTGTGAAAAGACCGATTTCTTGTTAGTTATTCATTGGGTAGTATTTATAAAATTTACATCATCCTTACTTAATTTAACCAATCAGAAGTAGGTTCTAATTTGTGATTGGTTAAATTAAGATCACCCAAGTACAGAATTTTTGATAAGGTGGTAAGTGATAACGGTATTCTGTGAGGACTGAGTCACCGTATCGAGAGACATAGAAACCTAAAATCGCACCTGAACAAACATACACAACGTCAATAGAGAATATATAGGTATTAACATCTCTATTGAAAATTATTGTAATGACACGTAACGATTGCACTAATAAACAACACAAATGCCTTCAGATAACATAATGAGACAAGTATTTTTATGTCCTTGTAAATGAACGTTACTACTTTGCTTTAGGTAAATTACTTTTAAAAATCTTTGGCCTTCTACCGTTGGCCATCAACGCTGTTAGTAAAATAATTTAGAAAAAATAAATAACGGTCTAACCTGACATTTGTAAAAAGAACTTACCGCGTAAATCAGATATATCAAATCCTTCAAAAATCAAACACACAAACAGTTTAAACAACATCTATCTCTTTATCGCACGAATAAAGAGATGATCACAAACACTTAATATATAAACTCACTTCACAAATTAATTCAATTTGAATACCGAACGTGAAACAAGAGTGTCAAATCGTTCGCGCGTGGCGCGCTGCCGCACGTACAGCGGCGGACTGGCCACAGGCTTTGAATGAAGGCTGCGCTCAAGAGATGAGGTAGACGAACAACGATGTTTGCGTAATCGATGCCGATTGGTTCTACCTTCGATTTAATTTGTGATTCGACAAACTTGTATATGACAACTGGTAAGGTGTAACATTTGCCTTCTGTGTGCCTAATAATTGAAAGAAGTTTGTTTATATTTAATGCAGATAATTGTTTGAGATAAATATTTTATGACGTTCTTTCGAAATTGATGAATCGCTTATTTTTGAATAACAATTGATTGAATTTAACAAAATAAAGATTTTAAGAAAGTAATAACTGTTAGAAACCGATGTGCACCTTTGAATAATTTATAATAAAATAAATTCTAAAACTAAAACTAAACAAAAAACTACATAATCAAGAGAAAAGTTAAAATATAGAAAGAACATTACTTGTATTTAACTATACCATGAGGCCAAAGTTTGAATATATAATGCCGTGAATAACCAGTTTTAGAAAATTCTTTTTTATTGAACTTCTATCCAGTAAGGTATGCATTATAAATTATTTTCTTAAACAGCTATCAAAACAAAAGAAAATAAAATAATTCGAATTTATTCAAACACAGAAGAGCGCAAAGAAAGACTCGATTCTCTATATCAATTTGTCAAAATGCCCGCGTACAGTTCTAAATTAAAAACGGTAAAAACAAGATGGCGCGTCACTCAAGGCTATTACAGCGAGTCAGGTACGTTATCAGTGTACTTGCACACTTGACTTGTTCTATTACCCACATTACATTTAAGAACAGTAAGTAAACAGTTGTTGTATGAGATAAATACTTTCGCAAGGACATTTTTGACTTTGTTTTGCCATTGAATTTTAAAATCTCAGTACTCAATAAAAACGTAATTTTTTTATTTTTATTTTTTTTTATACATACATATGTCACTATAAAAAGTATATCATGCGTAAATAATTATAAAATATGTTGAGCTGTAATCTTCTTTTCTCTTCGCCTTTTAGTTTTCCACCATAAGAGGTGAAATATTTTCTTTAAAATTAAATTGGATTAACCTTGAATACAAACAGTTTAAATTGACAGGTCTGTTGTTCTAGTGGTTAGGGACCATGGCAGCTAAACCGGAGGTAGTGGGTTCGATTCCCACACAAATAAATTTGTATGATCTACAAATAGCTATTCTCGGTGTTCCCCGCGACACAGCAATTAATTATTCCTAATGTGGTCTTGGTGGGGGGTGATCTTTTGAAAAAGAAAGAAAGAAAAGAAATAAATTTTAAAAAGTAATTATACAAATACGATCATAAATAACGAAGTAATTACATTTATTAAAAACATTTATCTCTTAATTTTATTTGAGTCGTTTAAAAATCGTCACCGCTTTATAATCGTTAAAGGGATTTTTGGATCTAGGAAAAAAAAAAGAGAATTTTGGATATACAAAAAGAGACTATTAGGGGGATTAATAGTGGTCCCGTGCTCTTTTTTTGTCAATACTCTTTCGACACAAACAATCCTCGAGACACAGGAATCTATCCTATTGCGAGAGTGCAAAATGCTAAAACCGTTACAAGGAACGAAACGATTACCAAATAAAGAAACGACTGTTGATAAAAAACCATACTTTAATTAACTGAATTATGTTTGAATCGAAATGTAATAGAGAATTTGAACGTTAAGAATTTTATGAAGGAATTTTAACGAATACGATAACAAGACAATTGGGTAATTGTGTTACGCAGGTTATAGCATAGCGTACAAATAAAGGCCAATGAGTTGATGTAGAAAACAATAACTTTATGAATTCGGGTTTGCGTTCGCAGAATACTCTATAAAAACATTTTTTTTTTTTAATTTTTATACTATGCTGCTTTCGCTAGATAAAAATACAATTGAACTACTAAGTACACCTGAAAGTAAAACCAACCATGTGTAATATACATGTATGCAGGGTGTAGTATAGGAACGACACATATGTAATAAATTTATTATGGTACAGGGATAGCGCCTACACATGGATTGGGAGTATAGGCAATAGCTCAAGTAAGTCAGGGTCACAGACCTATAACTCGCACTGGCTGCTGCCGGGAAGTGCGATCTCTATAAGTAAACCATTTCTCCCTGCCTCTGTCAACACACTCCAATGTTTCTTGTCATATTCTATAAATGCGTTGGTCAATAGGCATGTTCCCAATTACGTAAATGTGCCTAAATGATATTCAGAAAAATGAGGGGACAGACTTAAATCACACGGTGTACCATACTGCGCCTGAAATAGGAAGTATTTTCGTTCCGCAGAAGCGTTGGCAACACCTTTAGGTTAATCTCAATTAACCAGTGTCCAGGCACACCAATACGTCATGTTGCATGTGTCGCGGTTCTGCTACTTTCACGAGTGGAAGGGAAAATACATCCCGATCACCCGCTGGCACACTCAGGGCTTGCAGCGTTAGCTTAGTTGCTTTACTATCCTAACCACCTAACTAATATTTTAAATATATACGACAGTGCGTTGGTTTGTTCAACTACTAAACCGATCGATATGAAATTATGCTTAATTGTTGCCAGTGGTTCAGAAAAGGAAACAACGTTTTGAGATAAAGAGTGCCCTTTATCAAAAAAACTACCGTTTCATTAATTCGATAAATTACGCTTCGAGATCTACACTACGGTGACCACCAGAAGACATTGATGGTAATCATATGATCAAAAAGAAAAAAAAAATACATTTCACAAATGATGGTATGACGAATGTCCATCATTAAGGACAACACGAAAATTGTTAGGAAAAGTGTAAACTAACAAATTAAATTCACGTCAAACAACAATGCTTCAGAGAAAGTCTCCCAAAGCCTAATGCCACTCATTTACAGCACGGTGACATTCTTTGTGTGTTTTTAAAAACATTAGCAGTGGTGATCATGAATAAGTAATGAATAGCTGATGTATAAAATATTCTCAGCGTTTTAATAGGGTTTATATAGTTTCTGTTTAATTAATTATTCTGAGTACAGAGAGAGAGATGGAGGGAGATTAAGAGTAGAATAAATTAAAGCGGCGGTAGCGTCATGGCTGAGGCATCGGACTTGCGATCAAGTGGTTGCTGGTTCCAACCCCGCCCAGTAAACTCCCGTCGTAAACCTACCCCTAACACAAGCATTTAGCTTAGCTGGGGGGGTTAACAAGAATACCAGTAATGTGTGGGATCGGACTGTCATTATTTATTTATTTTCGACTTATTGCACATATTGTACAAAGGAGGACTTAATGCCTCAGGCAACCTTGGGGTGTGGCAAAAATAAATGGTAGTAGGTACAAATAGGTGAGAGAGGTACCAGTTTAATTATAATAAAATATGACCTAATTATATATACATATATATTACTATCATGCATCATATACTAATATTTACCTATATACATATATTTAAATAAAAACAAACTTATATACATATACATACATACAACGCATATAATAAACACTACACTAAACTACTACTGTTATCTATCACACAATATATATACATATACAGTCATACAGCCAGACGACGTCATGCCCAGATGACGTCAATAGGCTTGCTCATTTTTACGTAAGTGAAACTAAACTATGATTAGAAAATAGAAGGTGTTTGAGACACCTCTGCCTTTCCTTTCGGGGATGTAGTCGTGAGGATATGTATAAGCATTTCTGAATTACTAGTAGACAATAGAAAAGGCCTGAAAATCATTAATTGATAGACAAGTATAAATGAAAGAAAACTAAAAAGAACATGACTACACCGCATTCACTAACTAGTTAGGTTACTACTGTCCCTATTTAAGTGTCAGTAAGCAGATATAAATAATGCTTATTATTATCTCAATGTTCTTGTTATGTACTTGCCTAGTACTAGTACGTTTTGTAGTTAGACTGAAAGCCGAACAGTGCCAAAATCCAATTTTCCTTTTAAAATTTAAGTACTTATTTAAAAACACTTACTGTAAAAGTAATTGCAAGAACTAGGATTATTATTTCTTTAAATTTTGAATATAAAAATAAGTCGACCAGATTACGAGAGCATGTGGTACGGAACTACAGAACAGTGATTTAATTTAATTTATATTTTTAGAATTACATCCGGCCTCTTTATTGCGATTAAATCGTAACATAAACAAGTTACTTTAATAATGTTCTTTTTTTGGGGTCCGTACCCAAAGGATAAAACGGGACCCTATTACTAAGACTCCGCTGTCCGTCTACCTGTCTGTCTGTCTGTCTGTCTGTCTGTCCGTCTGTCACCAGGCTGTATCTCATGAACCGTGATAGTTAAACAGTTGAAAATTCTGTTGCCGCTATAACAAAAAATACAAAAAAAGAAGAAAAAAAAAAGTGTGTAAAGGGGAACCCATACAGCAAACGAGATTTATTTGCTCGATATTGATAACGGTAACAAGTAAACGCTTGAAATATTTACAGTATATTTAGTTATATATTTACTTTAAAATATATAATTAAATTAAAATAAAAAAAAATAAGGGGGCTCCGTTTTTATAGATTGACACGGAATTCTTCGTGCGCGAGTCCGACTAGCACTTGGCCAGTTTGTTTTTAAATCTATTTTAAGTAAAAACACGTGAAAACCTTCAGAAATAGTTATATATTATTTAGCTATTATTTTGGAGACTATCAGTGTAGCGAAATGTGTCCTTGTAATAAAAAAATATATTGATATAGAAAATATGTACTTATATATAGATCTATGAGATACAGATATCATGAAGTTTGTGCACCTGGTCATAAAGATTATTGTATCATTGTGAGAACTAGATATAATGATTTTTATTGTTAATATTATTAGGGGTTGCCTAGAGGGACGAATACTTATATAAAAAATATTGTGACTATGCGATACTGTATGTGTGTGTAACGCTCCACAAATCTTAGTGATTTACTGAGTTATGTTTGAATAATTCTTGTATTATTTTATTGTTTTATAATAAATAAACAAAATATATATTACAACCGCAAACAGTAGCATAAACAGTAAAGGTGCCATATTGTATTATTATTATTACATAGACTGTCGGATACACTATATGCCACGGGTTACTTTTTTAGGCAGTCGTATGAAAACATTTAGTTAGTAGCTTATTCACTCATTAGTCACTTTCAAAGTAAAGCAGGTGTGTTTACCATATATTTAGGGTAAAATCTAAAACTTTTTTGTTACTGAAAGACAAAATACATTTCGTATCTTTATTTAAAAGACGGGCCACGAATAGGAGGTGGTTGGGCCTGCGCAAACCCCACTAATTTTCCGCGCAATGCAACGCAAGCGGTATCACAACCGGCAAGTGTCATCCGCCGTCCATAGATACCTACAACTCAGAGTCGTAAGTGCGTTGCCCGCTTTAGAGGATGATAGGGGTTGCAGGGATGGGAAAGAGGAGAGGGGTTATGAGGGGAGGTGAAAGAGGAGCGGAGAGGAGGCCTCCAGAAACCTCAGTCATCTCCCTCACTCACTCGAAAATGCAACGCTAAGCGTTGCTTCACACCGGTTTTCTATGCGGCCGAACTTATCTGTGGAATAGCAACGGTCGAACTAGCCCATTCGTGCCTAAGCACGGTTCTACCACGTTGAAAGTTTCTGCTTAACTATTATTTATTTCTGAAGCTATCACAAACGGATGTACCAACTGGGAGCTTATCAAACGCTCCCACTTACATACGAGCACAATTGAAACGCCCCACAAACACACTATCAAAGTTGTTTAAACACAATAGCACTTATAAATCTTACTACAAATAATATAGAAAGTGCTAAAGAATGTTCCCAGAATTGTCTCATTTTATATAATATACGTCAAACAATGAATTATACAACTCTTTGATTACATGAGAAATGAGAAGACGGACGGTCAACAGGTGTGGGTAACACGTCAACTCATGTAATTCGGATAAGTATTCGTCATTAGATGACAGCAGATTAGATGACAATTGAACTTTCTAATTAAATAAATGATATTGGAAAACGAAAGTACTGATTTCTGTGCTGTGATAATGTCTTTTGCATATTGACAAATTGTTAAATACAACGTATTTCTATCAGCATTTTTGACGTTTAATAATAGACAATACCTAATGTTCTTCATTACAATATTTTTAGAATAAAAATATCTTATTATTTCTACATTACATTTCCTTCTAAACAACTACGAATTATAGCTTTTGTTTTTTTTTTTATTTGAGATAGCTTACACGGTTATCTGATCCTATAGCATTACTTTTAAATACATATTATAAATAAATGACATCCAGACACAGAACAAATGAAAGAGAATTATACAATTCTAAAAAAAAACAATTGAATGAGACTAAAAAGTAACAGTAACTCAGAAAAACAAAAAACATAGAAATGATAGAAGTCAGGTGCAAAGCGGAAAGACAGCACCGTAGAGGTACAAAAAACTGAAGCGTTCACCTCCGGATGATCGATGACGGGTTCGTCGTGATAGCAGTAAGAAATAGCAAAATGATAATACAACAACATTCTTTGTATTGGAAAGCAACGAAAGCGAACTTGCACTGAAAGTGGTCTGATATCTCGATGGAATCTAATAAATAATATCGCTTTAGGCTTTCAAACTTACAGAGGAGACGGCGAAGGGCAAAAATATTCTCTTACTGCACGGATTGCGTAGCGGTTTAAGTGGTCACCTCGCCACTATACTACCGCGCCGAGTGTTGTGGGTTCGATCCCCGCACGGGACAACACTTCGTGTAATCCTTAAATTGTTGTCTGGGTGTTCTTTGTGTCCGTTTCTTGAATGTTTGTAAAGTCCCCCGCGACACAGGAATTAATAATCTCAGTGTGGGATTTGTCTTTATTAAAAAAAAAAAAACGACAAGTAATGCTGTCATAGGCCAGTCGTAACTAGGTCACACGTATTTTTTTTATTGTTTAAAAGACATTCTGCATTAGGAATGATTCTTGTGTCTTGTGATTTTCGGGTCATACTAATTTTTATCCCTTGTGGCAATAGAAGCTTTAGCTCAGCAGTCACGATCACTAACCTAGTGGTCCTGACTGACTGTAATCTTTATTTAATTGACTTGTTTGGTCTAGTGAAATACAGTAATACAAACTTAATTGCTTTACAGGTATCGTTAGAAAATCGTATTTTATTGCCTTAGTCGACATGTGTAGGCAACTTCAGGTCAATTAAGTACCATCCTATTGGAGAAGTACTGCCATTCCACAGAACACATTGCTGTGCTTTTGATTAGGGCTAGAGTCGCCAGCAATTGGTTTACAGTCGAATGATGTTGATGGATATCACTATTATTAAGACCAACAGTACAACCAGTCTTTGAAAGAAATAAGAAGAGACATAATCAGTAAGTGTACGTAAGGGAAAGGGTCAGCTTTATAAAGTGTAAATCGAAACTACATCATTAGGAAAGTAATTCCTGATTGGCAATGCATCGAGTCGTAAGGAAGTTACTATGTATCGATTAATGACGATTGAGAAACAGCTCTATGATAATGTAGGAACAATTTGCATTGTTTTAAATTTCGAATTCTCTAATAAAGAAAAAGTAAAGAGTTTTCTTGAAAGGAAGCCTCCTACTGAGGTCACTAGAGCGTCCTAAGAAACTGATACCTAGATCCTAAATTAGGAAAATTATAATAATTTCACACATCTCACACACGGCTGTCTGATCTTAAACTAAGCGGATAGAGCTTTTGCTATGGGTACCACCAGAATACTGATAAACATACTTATATATAGTTCTAAATACATAAATAGGTATTATAGATAAATTACAAGCAGTCATAAAACAAATGATGGTGCCCATCATACAATTAACTGGTCTGGGTATGAATCGAACGTACGACCTCTTGCAGTAGCCGAACAGGCCAATCAGACTTACAATCAATAATAAATTTAAATTAAGAATATATAATAATATTAATATAAATATTAAAAAATGTACACTTATTCTTAATTCAAATTAATTAAAATTTATTTTCTACTTTTTAGTTTGTTTTATTTATAAAAGCGTGATTTTCTTTTTTTTTTGCAAATTGAATAATGAAATACGAGGCATGCCTTTTAAGTTCTGTCGTTTCCATATTTCCCGGCAATTTTTAATTTGGAACTGTTCTATATTCGAATGTGTTTATATTTTGAATGTCAAACAGTTGAAATTATTAGGATTATTGCTATTGTTTAGTCACAGCGTCGATTGAAATCTGTCTGGTTACGTAAGAAATTGAATCTTTCTAAGGAAAATGTTCGTGCAATAATTTTCTACAACTTTAGAAGAGACCTGACACGGCTTCAGTGTTTTGAAGAGCTAACATGTTCAATGATGAAGCCCGATGTCTGCGCCCTGTCGAACGCTGGTATTTAGAATTCCAGCGTGGACACACTAGTGTTAGTGACAAATCTCGCGAAGGACGCCCAAAATCCGCCTTCACTGAAAATAACATCATTGCTGTCAGACAACTAATTCTCGAAGATCGTCATGTGACGTATCGAGAGACAAAGGCTCTATTAGGCATCTCAGGGACAACTATTCAGAAGGTCTTGCATAAAGCGCTTGGCGCTAGTTTGCCGTTGGATACCGTATCCGACGATCACAAGGCGGCACGCGTCAGCTGGTGTAAGAAAACTCTGCAAAGGTTCAACCGAAGAGAGTCAAATCAGTGGTGATGAATCTTGGATCTATGCCTACGAACCTGATTCCAAACAACAATCTACAATCTGGGTCTTTCAAGACGAGCCAAAGCCGTTGCACTTCAAAGAAGATGGTGGCTTCGTTCGTTGAAAAAACCGGCCATGTTGCGACTATTGCACTTGAAGATCGTAGAACGGTTATCGCAGAGCGGTATACCACAGTTTGTTTACCACAAGTCATCGCCGAGCTTCGAAAATCTAACTCAAAGCGATGCATCATCCTGCACCACGACAACGCAAGCTCACACAGCGCTCGTTTTGACTACTTGAAGCAGGAAAAAGTAGAAATTCTTGACCATCCTCCATACAGTCCTGACCTAAGCCCTAACGATTTCTTTACATTTCCTAAAAAAGTCTTCGTGGTCAAAGCAGCCGACGCTTACAAGTCAGCCATTTTGAAAACCCCCACTTTAGAGTGGAACAAATGTTAAATAACTGGTTTGAGTGAATGGAAAAGTGTATTAAGCTACGTGGTGAATACTTTGAAAAACAATAAAAAGTACTATAAGGTTCCAGTTGTGTTTTTTTTTCAAAGGACTAAACTTAAAAGGCATGCCTCGTAATCTTATCAAATTAGTGTATTGTCATCGCTCCTCGATAAATCTACAAAGTTTGAACGAAATCTGGCCATTTAAAGTGGGTCAAAATCGCGCTCTAAGGAGTCGGTTACATACAAACTAACAAACAAACATACAGGTGAAGCTAATATAAAGCGTGTAAAAAGAAACAAACGGTACCTGCAATTCATTAAGTAATCACAGTTCATTGAGTGAGCAGTGACACACGATTGATCTAACCATTGCTTTCTTGCAAGAGCGATTCATAAAGGATCCCCGATTGCACACCTATGACAAGTTATTGTGCGTATTAGATATTACTTGACTCAACCGTTAAGTTGTGAGGAACCCCCGTGCCGCGATCGGTGAAAGTCGATCAAAACCTCGAGAAATAAAAGATTAAAAGCAGAGTTACCTTAAAATACAGTTATACGCATGATTACGGCAATTTTTCTATAGTCATATTAGGCATATTAATGACAATTGACATCATTTTTTTTAATATACTAGATACTACTATACTTCGTCTGTCCTCCTCCAGACGATGCAATCATTTATATGCAATCATTTCATCAATGTTTTGTTATGACGTTTTTTTCGGTATAAAAAATTAATTTTCTCATTCTCTCTTTATTTTTTCTTTATTTCGGTATAAATAATTAAATTAAACATTTCAAATGAAAGTAAGTGTAACAGAAGACAGTAAAAAGTGTTTGTCAATCAAACAGTCGTGAAAGCGGTAATATGAGATTCTTAGCATAAAAAGTATAACAATACGTCACAATACTTAGTTTCTTGTACTTGGGAAATAACTTATATCATATTTATAGTGAATTTACCTCAGACTTATAGGGAACCTTTGCAGAGCTGTGAGATTTGAAGGTAAAGGGGAAAGGGGGTTGGGCCTCTGGTAACCTCACTCACTCGGTTACACAATGTGAGCATTGTTTAACTGCCAGTTTTCTGTAAGGCCGTTTTATAGTGGTAGAGCCATGCTTGCTTAAGCACGAATGGGCCGGCTCGACCGGTGCGATACCACGGCCTCACAGAAAACCGGTTGTGAAGTAACGCTTGCGTTGCATTTCCCCGAAATGAGTGAGGTCTCCGGAGGCCCAAAATCCCTCACTACCCTAAAGATAGCGCTGTTAACGAAAAGGATACCCCAGAGGGGTTACAAGCGCTATCGTTGGAGAATCCCCCCCTGGACGTCCACCCTCAGTACGGATTATGCCTGAGCGTGGACGCCCAGGCTGCCCCTCGTACTCTGGGGGGGGCTCAACTGCGCTCTCAAAATCTGCTCGAGGCAAGAGAAGGCATACCATGGCACCCCCTGTCACGTTTACCGTGGATTTTTGCAACATCAGGGGCTTACATTCGAACCTCGACACTGTCCACCACCACCTTGAGACAGCAAAGCCGGCCTTGCTCTTTTTAACCGAGACGCAGATATCATCTCCAGCGGACACATCCTACCTCTGCTACCCTGGGTACGGACTGGAACACTCCTTTGTTCCTAAGGCTGGTGTATGCGTGTACGTTAGAGATGATATCACTTCTCGCCGCCTCGGCAATCTTGAAGGTAGGGACCTCTCCATCTTATGGCTACGTGTAGACTGCGACGACCATCCCCGCATCTACCTATGCCTCTACAGGTCCCATAGCGGTGATGCCGAAACGGACCGACTCATCGACCACGTCCAAATGGCTACAGACTCAGTGCTCCAGCAGGTCCCATCCGCAGAGATCGTGATTCTTGGCGACTTTAACGCCCATCACGCCGAATGGCTTGGTTCGCGCAAAACCGATCATGCGGGAAGATCTGTTCACGATTTCGCCTTGGCATATGGCTTGACGCAGCTGGTAGCAACGCCTACGCGAATCCCAGATGCAGAAAGCCACGTGCCTTCACTGTTGGATCTTCTGCTGACCTCACATCCTGACGGCTACAAAGTATCCGTTGAGGCCCCTCTTGGCTCTTCGGACCATTGCCTGATTAGGAGTATGGTGCCACTCGTTCACTTGCTGCGGCCGCGTGTTACAGGCAGTCGCCGCGTATGGCACTATAGGTCAGCAGACTGGGATGGAATGAGAACATTCTTTGCATCCTACCCATGGAGGCAGGTTTGCTTCTCGCCGGATGATCCTAATGTCGTTGCTGACTCTGTCGCGGATGTTGTGCTTCAGGGTATGGAACTTTTCATTCCATTCTCCCTGATTCCCACAGGTGGCAAGTCCCAGCCTTGGTTTGGTCGAACCTGCAGCGGCGTCCCGCCGAAAGCAGGAATGTTACCAAGCATGGGCTAATGCAGCGACAGCACGGGATGTAAAGACCAGCACATTAAAGAAGCAATTTAACTTTGCCTCCAGGTCCCTCAAAAGAGTAATTGCTGGGGCGAAGTCGGCTCACATCGGCAGAATTGGCGAGAGACTAGTTAGTCTCCCCTCCGGAACTCGTGCATTCTGGTCTCTTGCCAAAGCTGTCCAGGGGAACTTTTGTAAGCCGTCCCTTCCACCTCTGCGCATAGGAGATAATTCGTTGGCCCACGACGCTAAAGAAAAAGCCGATCTTCTGGGCAAACTCTTTGCGTCCAACTCGACCCTGGACGACGGGGGAAACGCACCGCCGACCATACGGTAGTGCGAGACCCGCATGCCGGAAGTCCGGTTTACACAAAGGGCAGTGCGTAAAGCGCTTCTTTCCCTCGACGTTCATAAGTCGAGTGGGCCCGATAGAATCTCTCCTATCGTGCTGAAGACTTGTGCTCCAGAGTTAGCACCGGTTTTAACGCGCCTTTATCGGCTTTCCTACTCTCTTGGCGTAGTCCCGAACTCATGGAAGACAGCTCTAGTGCACCCAATCCCTAAAAAAGGAGATTGCTCGGATCCGTCCAACTACAGACCCATAGCCATCACCTCCTTGTTCTCCAAGATAATGGAATCCATTGTTAACTGCCAGCTCCTCCGGTACTTAGAAGACCACCAGCTCCTCAATGATCGACAATACGGCTTCTGTCAGGGTCGTTCAGCTGGTGATCTTCTCGTATACTTGACTCACCGGTGGGCACAGGCGATCGAGACCAAGGGGGAAGCGTTGGCCGTTAGTTTGGACGTGGCGAAGGCCTTCGATCGGGTCTGGCACAAAGCGCTCCTTGCGAAGCTTCCTTCCTATGGGCTTCCCGAGAAACTGTGCAATTGGCTCACCAGTTTTCTTACAGACAGAAGCATCAAGGTCGTTGTTGACGGTGCATGCTCCGACTCGAAGTCTGTCAATTCTGGTGTCCCACAAGGCTGTGTGCTATCACCCACGCTGTTTCTTCTGCATATCAACGACATGCTGCAGATTAGCAGCATCCATTGCTATGCAGACGATAGCACGAGTGATGCCCTTTACACCGGCCGCGCTAACATTTCTCGGGTAAACGTCATCGAAAGCCGATCCAAACTTGTGTCTGAAATCGAAACTTCTTTATCAAAAGTTTCAGATTGGGGTCGACTTAACCTAGTCCAATTTAACCCCACGAAGACACAGGTTTGCGCGTTCACCGCTAAGAAGATGCCATTGGTCGTATCACCTCAATTTGAGAGCACTTCCCTAACTGCATCAGCCAGTATCGGAATCCTTGGCGTCGATATATCAAGTGAAGTCCAGTTTCGCGGTCACTTAGAGAGTAAGGCCATATTAGCCTCGAAGAAGCTTGGTGTGCTAAACAGATCGAGACAGTATTTTACTCCGGCCTACCGCCTGCAACTTTATAAGGCGCAGGTTCGGCCGCACATGGAATACTGTTCTCATCTCTATGCAGGTGCACCCCAGTACCAACTTCTGCCTCTTGACCGCATTCAACGGAGAGCGACTCGCATCATCAACTGCCAAGATATTTCTGATCGACTTGACACCTTGGCGTTGCGTAGAGATGTAGCTTCACTCTGCATCCTCTATCGCTTGTATCATGGGGAGTGTTCAGAGGAATTGTTCGGACTTATACCGGCTGCTGGTTTCCGCCATCGTCCTACGCGACAAAATATCCATCCCCATCACCTGGACGATTGGCACTCCACCACTGTGCGCTTCTCCAGAAGCTTTTTGCCTCGCACAACCAGCTTATGGAACTAATTGTCGCCTGCCGTATTTCCGAACCGATACGACCTTCAAACCTTCAAGAAGAGAGCGTACCTCTACCTAAAAGACCGGCAACGCACTTGTGACTCTTGAGTTGCGGGTGTCCATGGGCGGCGGTAGTCACTTGCCATCAGGTGGCCCGTCTGCTCGTTTGCCCCCTATCGCATAAAAAAAAAAAAAAAATCCGGCCCATACGTGCTAAAGCATGGCTCTCCCACGTTAAAATATTTAAATGAAATGATATACTACTTGTGTTCCGCAATTTAACTTGTGTTCCACTGCTCCTCTTCTGAATGTTGCAGCGTGTTGATTTATAGGCCCTATATTATTCCTCAATAAGCCCTCTATCTAATACTAAATGAAGCATTTAAATCTGATTGATACGTCCAGAGAATAGCACCTCTCAAATTTCTTGTGCTTCATTAATATATGGTATTTTATGGCCTGAACATTGAATTTACCAATTCATGATATAGCCAACCATTTAATGGGATAGAATAAAAAAAAAACAATGTCTTGAATATGGGAGGTCACATCATGAAGTGGTAAAAAATTATGATCTGGCCACGACATAGATATGAATACAAAATTCGTATTATGAACTTTTTATAACGAAATCTTTGGTAATCTACCTGGTTTAATGGCCGTCTTAGTAGGCAGCTTCGCCGGCCAGTGCAGAAACTACGAAATCTCAATCCTCTTCAATAAGAATTTAAGTAGGCGCGGAATCTTTACGGCACTTCTATTGCTAACAATGTTTCTCTTACAACGCAGAAGACTTACTGAGGAGTCCTCAATCATCGTAAACAAGAAATAGAATATTAGAAATTCTTTTCCATAGCCTACATTATTTTCTATTGAAATGACCTATTAAAGAGATTATTAATTAATTTCCGTATTGTTAAAAGGGACAATAGTTGACTATTCTTTATTAACCTTCTTTAAGTATGGTGCGTCGTTTTAACTTTGGTTTACATTTTTTTATAAATACCTGAAGTGAACGTTATGCACATCAATATGAAACAATACGTGAATATGAACGTAAACGTGAAACGTGAACCATTGAAAAATTATATAAATGACTTTATTTTGATAAATTGCCATGCTGTATTTTCACCCCTAATTTGCTACTTTGAGGTGGAATATTTTCTTTTAACTTAAACCGAACCCAACAACGAGTATAACGAGTATAACGAGTATAGCTTATTAAAAAATAATTTAACAAATGGCAGAGAACATAAACAAAAAAAAAAAAAGAAACAGTGAACATAACAAAAACAAAACAATTAAATTGAAAACCCTTTTTTTTTTAAATCGGCAATTTATTTTTAAAAACCCTCCCGACGGTTTAAATATTTATTTAATTGAATAAATCTTTTTTTTTCATCCCTATGACAGTCCCATATCAAGACAATTCAAAAGACACCTCGCCTATCGATAACATATCCATCATGCTTTTCACATACCCATAATGTATTATAAATTACTCATGTCCATATCGTATAAATAGTATGTATATTATTATGTCAGTAATAATAATTGAAAACATAAACAACTGATTACATGTCAAATATTAAAACCAAGAGTATAAAATAAAAAAACGAATATACGAATGAACTTTCTTATGTACAGTGTGGCTGTGGAGTGGGACCAGCAAGTTGCCAAGCATTTTTGTTAGCCAAATAATCATCTACTTTGTTATATGCTTGTTTTGCAATATGTATGCTTGGTAATATCTTCGAATGAAGATACAAAGTACGACTATACGAAGATGACCAAGATCAATCAGCTGACTTTGTAGTCAACAACTAACTAAATAAAAACATAGGAACACAAACTCAACTTTGCAGTTCTCCCCCATACAATTGTACATCGTCGTCGTTTTCGATAGCAAAATATAACTTTGTAATTTGTAACAACAAATTTAAGTCATAACAACATGTTAGGTTCTATTTAATTCGCTTGTGCTGTAAAATCTTGCTTCTTGCCAAATTTCTTTACGACTCGAGAAATGCTATTTTTTTTTTTAATTTAGGGCCTAAATGGCTATTGCATTCATTTAGAAACTCGAATTTTTACAGCCCAATGGACCGTAGCAATACTATACATGTATTTGATGTTCATTTCAACCTGACACCTACTTTCTTTTTGGATATTGGTGTCTCTGTTTACTAGGTGATACAACAAGTAGTGTTAAAGTGTAAACAAATGAGGGCTTGAGGTGTCGTGTTTCTCTAAAGACAACAATGACAATTAAAATATTAATACGCGTAAGCAAAAGTCCAAAGAGGTTATATAGAACTTACGACTTTCGTTTCAATATACATACAAGTGTTTCATATACATACATATATGTACATACATGTTTCTGTTGATCAACATATAATAGCACATACTACTTATATTTTATTAATAATAATAAACATATCCATAATGTTTATTAAAAAATATAAAACTTACCCATGAACACTACGACGTTAGTCGATAAACTTGCACTAAGATATCGGGGCGCGCGATGCCTCGATTCATTGTATTGTACGTTAAACTGTAAAATAATGAAAATATATTTGTATACTTTAAAATATTAATATCATAACATAGATAGATAGTTTGATGGGGATATTTAAAAAAGGATGAACGAAATAAACATAGTTCTAAATATAGGTACATAGATTGTGTGCGAAGTCGATGCGATTCCTCAATAAACACTCATCAACAAAAAGAATCATTAAATCCGACGTTTCCATCAATCTGATAGTTCCAGAGATAAGCGCGTTTAAACAAACAAGAAACCTCTTCCGCTTTATTCATATATGCAACCAGGATTGAAGCCTGCATCAAGTAATCTTAAAGTCATCAACTGCACACTGCCCATGTAAAGTTTTTTGCGGGTTGTGTTTCCCGCATCAGTCTCTACAGCCAACAAAATCGATGTGCTCCCTTATACAACTCCATTAATCATCTGTTATATACGAAACGGTCAATGATGGTGATAATATAAGATATATAAATGAAATTTTCCGCAAGTGGTTTCGCCCGAGTGGTATGTCGATAAAAAGTAGGCTTTATCCCTCTCCAGGGTTCAATATGTCACTATACCCATTTTCATCGAAATCGGTTCAGCAGAAAAGGAAACAGACAAACAGAATCGCTTTCTTATCTATAATGTTAGTATAGATTACTGTTAGACAAACTATGGACTGCCAATTTCAATCTATATAAATATATAAACATCTAGTGTCACGGTGTTTGTGGTCGCAATCCTCCGAAACGGCTCGACCGGTAGGTAGGAAGTATAGAAAAAGTAAATTAAATATATTACGTATAAAGTGGAGAACTAAGTAAGGATGAATATAGCTTTAGCGACTGATAATGATAGTGCATTGAACTCGGTTATGCACTTTTTTTAGGGTCAATTTAATTCAATATTTTTTAAGTATTCTAGTTATTATGTAAAAACTTCCAAGAAAGTGCTGTGTGGTTTACGGTGAGTAATATAGGGCCACCCCTCTCTTGTCGATGGTCTCGTAAAAGGCGACTAAGGGATCGGACTCTTATCTATTAAACGGTATGTATACATCGCTTGTATCATGGGGAGTGTTCAGAGGAATTGTTCGGACTTATACCGGCTGCTGGTTTCCGCCATCGTCCTACGCGACAAAATATCCATCCCCATCACCTGGACGATTGGCACTCCACCACTGTGCGCTTCTCGAGAAGCTTTTTGCCTCGCACAACCAGCTTATGGAACAAATTGTCGCCTGCCGTATTTCCGAAACGATACGACCTTCAAACCTTCAAGAAGAGAGCGTACCTCTACCTAAAAGGCCGGCAACGCACTTGTAACTCTTGAGTTGCGGGTGTCCATGGGCGGCGGTAGTCACTTACCATCAGGTGACCCGTCTGCTCGTTTGCCCCCTATAGCATAAAAAAAAAAAAAAAAAAGAAAAGTCATACAGTGCCCGGTTGACGGCAATAGGCTAGTGGGACCAAATTCTAATTGGCAAAATATGGGTGTTAGACGTACTTGTGACTCCTCAGTCCATGAGTGGCGATAATCATTTAGGGGGCAAGGCTTTTGCCATGAACCAGGCGCTTCAGGAATGTGTGTGAACTTTTGTGAAAATGTTTTTCTAAACACAAAATCTTTCATTTGCTTTTAGCCCATCAACTGAAGAACTGCATGGTTCCGACTAAAATATTTAATTCAAATATGTTTATTTTTGTCCTTGATCTTCTACCGAGGTCATTCCTGAGCTGAATTATAATTAATTCAGTAACGAGAACTGCTGACACTTGCTGCCATGCCGTAGACAAGCTACTTTGTTTTTATCGAGCATGACACATGGTGGTACTTGGTACGCTCTTACGTCATAAAATGCGCATATGTATGAAATATGTCATGCTTATTGTTTTTATTAGACAATGTTATCGAAATAATGCGGTTAACGGTTAAATGTAAACAATAATTCTTGCATTGTTACAAAAAATGTGATTTAAAATTTTTGAACCCCAGAATAAATGGAATACGTAACGTGAACTTCTATTCCGCTGCAAATATCTTTTAAAACACAGTTTTTTTTAATGCGAGTGGTATTTCTAGAGATTAGCGATTTTAAACAAACATACAAGGAGGGAGAAAGAGCCATGCTTAGGCACGAATGGGTTAAACCGGAGTATTACCACGGCCTCAAAACCGGACGACAAACAAGGCTTGCATTGTATTGCCTAGTGAGTGAGGGTACCAGAGGCCTACCTTCTCTTTTCCTTTTTCCCCTGTATTTCCCAAATTTTTCAGTTCTAATACGTTAGCTAGAAGAAGAAGAAGTACAGGTATTTATAAGGGAACATACGATTTAGCTTACGTAGGTGTGTATTTCGGGTCTGCCCGACTAGTTTCGGATCTGATATCCTGATATCCGGACCTTGAATGTGTATCTGTGTGATTTAAAAAAATATAATGTATTTATTTGGATAGGATGTGATAGGAATATGTTGATGATGTCAGACAGACATTTAAATCAAGCTGCAAACTTTTAATATGCATAGGTAGATATGGTCATACTTTAAGCTCTTCAATGTGGTCTGGTAATCTAATAATAATATTTGTTGCTAGGTTGGACTTGAATCGAATACAGTTCTAATTAATCACATCGGATAAGAACTGCCGTCATATCTGGACTGCTGTTCAGGTCCGACTTCTTTAGAAAAAAATCATACAGAACTTACGAAGCATCCACGGAGATGTTTAAAATACTACTATTCTATAAACGGAATATCTGTAAGGTTCATTGGTACAATATTCTAATGTAGAAACGAAAACAATCAATGATAGGATATCGGCCTCTATAATAGGATAAAGTTACTTATGAAGCCTAACATAAAGGCATGTCCTTGACAGCACACTATCAAGGAACGAACACCGATGAGCTAATAAGTTTGCTTTACAAAACACTGCAAATTGGATTTTGTTCGTGACTTCATTGTGTGCAAACGGACACTGAATATAGATAAGAACGTAAGATAACGGGTTTTTCAAAACTACACTACATGCCATTCTTTTTTACAGGTTTTAAGGAGCAAAATGATTATGCAAACACTTTCACTGTAACCCTTGCAATCTACACCTTTTACTTGTCAAAAGCGACGGACAAAAAAAAAAACGAAAGTATTTGTACGCTATCAATAACTTGAAAGGTGATAATTAAAACTAGTAATTCGAATGAAGTTAGATCACGTACCACTCGTATAAACACATCATTCCTTTTTTAAACGTACGCTCAACGAATAATAATCAAGCGTTTGATTTGAAATAAGAATGTCCTTGCGCAGGAGTCGAAAGCTAATGTTTGTACATTTTGCAAGACAATGATCGTAACGGACGTCGTTCAGTGCATACCTTATTTAAATTTGATGTGTGTTTGGTGTCGTCTCATGGTATTATTGTGCCAGTGGTTACGTGATTACTGTCCACTCGTTAGTTTATTTGTTTCTTGTGCTAAATAACTTTTTCGTATGTGTAGCAAGTGTGTTCTACGTGTCAGTTGTTCATCTTCACTTTATTGACAGCTGTCAAATTAGTCTTCCAATCTTATGTTTATTGTTGACATACAAGCTTAGGAATTTTACAAGGAAATTAGCTATTTATAGGAAAAGGGTTAAGTAATTTTAGGCCACTGAATGAATAACAGTAGTAAGATCTTAACGTTAAAATATTCAACAATAATACATACATTTTTGTGTAGAAATAGAAACAGAAAAAAACTTAATTAATGTTTATTTTAATGGTAAAAAAGTCAGTCAAAGTCAGAATAAAACAAAACATATATATTTCTTAATTGATTAATCGATTAATCTGCTATAGATAATACTCTTAAGCTACACCTTATTATGCATCAAGTAGAAAAAAAGCCGGGTGGAGGGTCTCGGTGGAGTGGAATAGTAAGTGTTGTAAAAGGTGACTAAGTGTTATCTAGTTGGGGACGCATCAGCCTACCCCTTTCGGGGATGCAGGCGTGAATACATACATGTATGTAGGTAGAAGAAATAAGGTTAAAAATGGCAAACATGCTTCAACCTGATCACATGCGGCCCTGTTTGTAATACTGTTAGCAATTTCACACCGAATCACTACAGTTGATTATAGCATTTCCAAAGAATCGATTACGTAAAAGTATTTTTGTCCTCAATATCGACTATACAGATTACACGCATCGTTTAAATTAAATTGTAGTACTGTTACGTAATGGGCTAGAATGTTGACAAAAAAGTTGATGATGTCGCCTCATAATATTTTATAACAAAAGTATTTTTTTGTGTAATTGATTAAATACTCATTTACCAGGAATGCGGCCGACTAGAATACAATTGTGATACAAAAATACAATGAAACTT
Source organism: Tyria jacobaeae (assembly GCA_947561695.1). Classification (NCBI taxonomy): domain Eukaryota; kingdom Metazoa; phylum Arthropoda; class Insecta; order Lepidoptera; family Erebidae; genus Tyria; species Tyria jacobaeae. Next base: position 20,277,306 of record OX387217.1, on the reverse strand, counting down.
TAATTTAAACTTAAAATTAATTAAAAATAATAAAATACTAGCTGTCACGGCAAACGTTGTTCTGACATTTAAAAACTGGATATTGACACCCTAATCACCATGAGACTTATTATCCTACCAAAACATAAAAAAAAAATCATAAAAATCGATCGAGGTGTTTCGGAGGACTGAGACTCCAAACACCGTAACACTACACGAGATTTATATATACATATATAGATGTATTACTGGTGCTGCCCAGGCACATTGACTTCTTTTTAAGGTTTGATTTCGTTACTTTGGTAAAAAAAAATATACGGGCAGTCTTTGGGGACTGCCTAAACAAGTGAAAATTCAGTAACTTGTGAATGGATGTCAAGCTATTAGATTATACACAGTATACATATAGCTCATGGCTCGTGGCGGTGACTATGACTCGAGTTTCACGCTTTTTGTTCACTTAAAAAGTGCTCAACGCGCCTAAAGACGTTTTCCCTTCAAAAATCTAAACTTTAATCTTGATTTAAGATCTATTTGTCGTATCGCAAAAACTTCTATAACGACTTATACTTATCTTCTAATCAGTAAGTATATTAATTAAACACAAATCACAAAATCACAGAAAATGATATTAGGCTATTATAATTTCACGTGTCTGTTAATGCTATAAGCCAGATAAAGGAAAGGTAGAAAATGTTTAGTTGATTGATCACGAGTTAACTATAATTTTGTGCAAAACAATATTTAAAACGGAGCTGGCCGGGCTTTACCGCATGATTGGCTCATTTAAGCCTTCAGACATACCTTTCTTTTGATAACTAGGACTTATGTCATTAACATACACACGTACACGTTAACAAGAAATTAATTTTACTTTCTACTGTATTGTGTAACAAACGACTCTATTCTATTCTAAAGATATATCTTTAATAAATCATTGAAGAAGCTGCTCCCCTCAAACGTTGCTAACTCTATACTAAATTGTTAATTGTATATTCGTCAGGTCACGGTGGAGTATATGGGGCCACCCCATCTTATCCCGGGGGTGTCATAAGAGGCGATCAAGGAATCGGACTGTTATCTGTCAAACAGTATGTATATAGTCATATAGTGCTCAGATGCTAATGATAGGATAGCCACCAATTACAAAATTAGTGTGACCAAATTTAAATTGCTTAAATGTAGCTGTTTAATATACTTATGTCTACTCTTTAGGGAATACAGGCGTGAGCTTATGTGTATATGTACATAAGTACATATGTATGTATGTAAATATACATTATGTAACATGTACATTATAAATAACCGTGATGAGATAACACTTTGTAACATATAAGTTACTATAAGTGCTTCGAATTACCACCGATGAAAATTTTGTAATGAAAATTATCATTTGTCCTGCATTTTTGGGTATTCATCTTATAACTATGCTTATCAGCAGGTCGCGTAGCATAGTACAAGATCTGATTAGTTTATGATCAGACTGCCGTGTGCGAGATGTGTGAAAGAATTCCTTCAAGCCCTATACCCTATTTGTTTTTGTCACTACACGATACACCACGCCGATGTAGAAAGTTCGAATCCCAGAAGGTAGTAATCCTTAAATTGTAGTCCCGAATTTTTTTTTTTATTCCTCGGTTCAGTTTTGAATCAGGAATATATAATATGCCTAGGACAGTGTGACGATACATTATTCTAGCTTTGTTTTCATTCATTCTTACAGCCCAATAATCCTTGTTCGAGAGGCCCAGTAGGTATACAAACGAGAATGCTCTTCCCAATGTACTAAGAAATAGGTGTTTAACCTTATAATGCTTTTCGCGAGCACGTTCCAGCACAAACATGTTTGTGAACGTGACTGTTAGGTCTTAACCGTGTTTTGCTGTACATGGTCTGACGTTTATCCCATATGTAGCATGTGGGTGAAACTGTAGCTACAATTTTAGTTTTGGTAACTGTTTTTAAAGATTAGAGCTGAAACTATTTTAAATAATTTTTATTTTTGTATGAATGAAGTTTAATTTTAATTAAAAAAATATTACCGACAGTATCCGTCTCACAATCTGGCAGGCTTTTTGTCTGTCACACGGCATAGGGCATGAAATTATCATAATACGATGTACTATTCTGATATTTCCGATCATTTTAAAATTATTCCGGATACAATGGATAATTTGGTTCCCAATTTGAAAAAGCTTTACAAGCCTTGCAGAATATATGTATAAGTTAGGTAAGAAACATTTTTATGATGCTAATAAAACTCTAAGAATATTGGTTAATAATAAATTATAATAAGAAAATGAAATAACACGATACACTTAGATCAAATCCTAAGAGCCTTAAAAAATTTAATCAAGTGGCTATATCTATTACTGTAGTATCCAGTACTGTAAAAAGAGATAAACTGCTATCTATAACATTGTATTATGTATGTTTTACGACTTGTATGTATTTTTATTTATAAATAGTTGCCTGCCATATGACCTTTAAACCTTCAAGAAGAGATGGTACTCCTACCTACATAGAAGGCTGACAACGCACTTGCGACTGCGACGTAGTCACTTACCGTCAGATGATCCGTCTGCTCGTTTGTCACCTTTAGCATATGTATAAGTATCCTATTTTAACTTTTTAGTATTATCAACTACTGTGTTTTCATAAACATAACATCATCATCATCTTCCTGAGATATGCTCATCATCTGGGGATGGCTCTTCTTGTTTAAATATTATCAGCAATTTAAGCATCTATTTTCTGTTTACATGAACGATTTTACTATCATTTCCTAAAGTTAGATGGTAGAAATCGCTTTTAGAGATAAGACCGTCCATTTTGCTCTTATTTGTATGTCATTTTTTTGTTGTTTTTCAACTGTATTTTATGAATGGTTTCCAATAGAGAATATTATGTGTATCTATCTATACCTAACGTATAATGTACTACTCCCAACGTTGGGAAAGGCCGTTACAGCGGTAAACTGCGATAGGCTGAACGATGATGATGAGTTACTTGCTTTGAGTAATGAATGAAAGAGTGGTTCGTTGTTTTCATCAGTTGTAGTTTTATAGGTACTAATTCTCTTTATAATTAATTTAGAATATGTCACAATCGAAAGTTTTTTTAAACAAAGAGTATTAATTTCCTGGTTCATTTTTTGCATGATGTCCAAAAATCCATGTTTTTGGCACTTTTTAAAGTATGTATGGCAATAAAAATTATGAAAATTCAGAAATATATATGTAACTATGTATATGTTTGCTGCAGTGTATGTATATGGCATGATATAGTTATACATGACATATTTGATGAGCCTGTATCACACCTATTATTTTTATTAGTACACTCTTGAACTTGTCACACATGTCATGTGTCAAGTGTCAACCTGAATTATGAACGTTTAATACAAAAATAATCCGTTGTTTCTCTTCTTTGTAAAGGGCGAACAACGATAGACAGCAAAAAAAATGGTTTTACGTTAATTCTGCTTTGTTAATTAAGTAAGTGCCATCATGGAATATGATTATATATTTTAGAAAATGTTGCAATAACATATTCATACCAGTAATATGAATAGACAAAAGGTGTGACAGGTATTTATTTTGTATACGTGTCACACTTGTAATTGTTCAGCTCAAAAGTCCGTTCTTTTTGTCACTAAGTCGTCACAACTATTCTCCATATTCATTAACTAGTCAGTCTGTTTACAGTCCACCGTTGTGTCAGTTCTTCATAATATCTAAAGTGTGTTTATTTTATATTACATAGAAGTATCAATAGAATAAAGTGTTTTAATTTATGCACACAAAGAAAAATTTCTATCCCGAAGTGCTGAAAGTAGCTGTTGTGTTGCTGCCTAATAGGGAAGGTCTGATTTTTCTGCAAAATCTTCACTGAAGACTTGATAGAATCAGCCAATTGTTCCTTAAAATTCAATATAGCTCCGGCCAACTGTTTCTTTTTACAAAAATCAAATCACTTAGCGCGTTTTCAGATTTATGTCATGAATATTTAGGTTCGATTCCCACCCATGTTTATCATTCTATGTCTGGGTGTAATTATCTATAATATGAATGTATTTAGAAATATATTAGTATGTTTATCAGTTGTCTGGTTACCATAGTACAAGCTATGCTTAGTTTGGGATCAGACGGCGGTGTGTGAGATGTGTATTATTTTCTTTTTATGCGATAGGTGGCAAACGAGCAGACGGGTCACATAATGGTAAATGACTACCGCCGCCCATGGACACTCGCAACTCAAGAGTCACAAGTGCGTTGCCAGCCTTTTAGGTAGGAGTACGCTCTTTTCTTGAAGGTTTGAAGGTCATATCGGTCCGGAAATACGGCAGGCGACAATTTGTTCCATAAGCTGGTTGTGCGAGGCAAAAAGCTTCTGGAGAAGCGCACAGTGGTGGAGTGCCAATCGTCCAGGTGATGGGGATGGATATTTTGTCGCGTAGGACGATGGCGGAAACCAGCAGCCGGTATAAGTACGAACAATTCCTCTGAACACTCCCCATGATACAAGCGATAGAGGATGCAGAGTGAAGCTACATCTCTACGCAACGCCAAGGTGTCAAGTCGATCAGAAATATCTTGGCAGTCGATGATGCGAGTCGCTCTCCGTTGAATGCGGTCAAGAGGGAGAAGCTGGTACTGGGGTGCACCTGCAAAGAGATGAGAACAGTATTCCATGTGCGGCCGCACCTGCGCCTTATAAAGTTGCAGGCGGTGGGCCGGGGTGAAATACTGTCTCGATCTGTTTAGCACGCCAAGCTTCTTCGAGGCTAATATGGCCTTACCCTCTAAGTGACCGCGAAGTGATCTCGAAGGATTCTGATACTGGCTGATGCAGTTAGGGAAGTGCTCTCAAATTGAGGTGATACGACCAATGGCATCTTTTTAGCGGTGAACGCGCAAACCTGTGTCTTCCCCAATCTGAAACTTTTAGTAAAGAAGTTTCGATTATTTTCACATTTGCGGCGAGTACCGAAATCGATTCCAAAACATGTTTTTACAAGCTTTTATTTAGTTTTTATACAGTTAGTATATCGGAGTAAGAATATTATTCGGTAATGATCCTACATAGTCTGCGATCCACGATACATACTATCATAAGTCAATTCATATATAATTATTTTGAGTTTTTATGAACAAGTTTTACAAAACACGATGAAAAATGTTATAATTACATGAATGGTTTAATGACGGTTGAGGAATCCGAAAATCGATCGGAGTGGCGTGCAATGAGAGAAGCCTATGTCCAGCAATGGACTGCGATACGCTGATGATGATGATGATGAGGAAGCTCGCATGTAAAGATAGAAGCTAGTTCTGCCTTAAACGTATGTAGGTACATGTAAAATACATTGATGCATTAAATGCTTAGTTCAACAACACAAAGATTATGGAATAAACAACTAACTAGGTATATACTTTATTCGTTATAATACTGAAGTTTTAAAAACCTATTTTATGGACTTCGGACTATAAAATGTGAGTCAATCTAATACCAACTGACAACACATAAGGTCAAGGTGAAATTGAACATATTGGCGCACACAGCAAATAATTTTTCGCTTTGTCTTCAATGTTATGCTAGACTAATCATTTTATTGAACTTAAAATCACGGTACACTATTATAAAAAATAAATTTTAAAAACATTTTCAACCAAATTCAAAAGGTGGAGGTTCTCAATTCGAACTTTTTTTTATGATTGTTATTTTAGATTTCGACGATTTTTTTTAAAGCTGGTGCTTCCCGTGTGTAATATAAGTGTTAAATTTGCATGAAGCAAGTGCGCGACAAATGAACGAATAACTCAATATCACGACAACCGATTTAAATTATTTTTTTCATCCATCATTTTGGCATCCATGAGAAAACCATATTAATCTTAAATTTTTATGATAGACGCATTGAAGTCGGTTGTCTACTTTTTAATAGTTATTTTGGGTCAAAATCAAAATCGTTTATTTCCACTGAACCAATCATAGGTATTTTTCAATTGACAAGAGAGGAAGTTAGTCAGACTAAGTCAGTCATGAAGCTAGTTGCCTGTTCCAATACGTAGATCTTATGGAGAACAAGCCAGAAACTCCAGGGGCACTCATTTTTAAATATTTTACACAAGTTATATATGTATTATTACCCTTGTTGAGAATAAAGCGGGTGTGGCTTGAAATTTCTTTATGTTGGTTTTTGAATAATTTACCTTCAATGCGCTTTTTATGATCAACTGTAATTACCTGTATTATAACCTCCCTTAATTTACCAACCTAGAGGTGAAATATTTTATTCAAATTAAATACGGATCTCGAGTATATTATTTGAAAATAGGTTTGAAAGCTGCGAAAATCCATCTTAAAATTTTATGCCAACAGAAGGTCTCCATAATAAAATAATTTGAGAAGATTCTAAGCTGTGTAAGTGTGATATCTCTTTTTCTTATAACAAGGTGATCGTGATAATTGCAGAGGCCATGAACAGTTGCAAAAATATTACAAACCTTGGATAAACCAAAGATTGCCATCTTAAAAACACTATAAAACGTGTGTTTTATTATGACTTAATGTTGTATCACAAACATACATACATGAATACGTTCACGCATGTTTCCCTGAATTAATTGGCATTTTACTAATTCGAATTTGTATTTTTTTTTATATAGGTGGACAGACGAACAGACGGGTCACCTGATGGTAAGTGACACCGACCGTCCATGGACACCTACAACTCAAGAGTCGTAAGTGCGCTGCCCGCCTTTGGGACTGATGAGAGATGGGGTGGGAGGTTAACAACCTTTCAATACATGGTGACCCTGCCAGGACATAAGGCAGAGACAAAATACATTTTGCTTAAAGAAATATTGCATCAGCTTCTGGTAACTTTTTATACGCGATTTTGTTTTGTCTACGATCTGGTTAATATACACAGAAAATAAACTTCCAAATTTTTCCATCTTAATTCCTAATATAGTCCTAGAGCTCAGTTGACAGCAATAGCCTCTCGTTGGAGACCATGATAATGTCCATGGACTTTAGCGAGAGCGCGTGAGATAAGTATCTTCCATAAGCACTGTCTAACAGGGTAATCTGTCACCCTAGCAGCAACAGGCTCAAGATGGCGCCGCCGTTCGGTCTGTTGATCAATAGGCAGCCAGATCTATCGGGCTTTATACCCCGGCAATAAGACTGTGTGACGGAACACCGTGTGGTTTTAGCAAGTTCGAGTCCTATATATGTATAGCATATGTGTATAGCACCCTACCGGTCCCGGTAAAATAAAGACCCGTGCGGGTTTTCACATGTTTAAAAAAAAGTAGACGGCCATAGGCTTCCACTTAGTGTGTTAGGGTGTCAAAAACTAAAAGAATACCTAATATATTCCACATACTTTGAGAACTACTGGATTTTTTACCAGGATATAATGTTGCAGTTGACGTCTGATTTTCGAAATCGATGAGTCATTTCAACCTCAAAGGCGGGCACCGCACTGACAACTATTCGAGTTGCGGGTATCCGTAGGCGGCCACATTTTATTTATTAATGTCATTGCGCGCGCTAAATATTACCAATTCACAGCTAGGAGTCAATCTAGATTCTAGATCAATAGCAATATCATCATAAGAGTTAACAATTGGCAAAATAATTGAAGACTTAAAAGCAAGCTTTACATAATTTTAAGATCTAACACACTAACATTAAGACAGCTATTAGCACGTGCAAGTATACATTATGAAGTAGTATTGTGTTCAAGCATGTGCATCGTGTCATTAACCGATGTGACTGGCCTTAATAAAACAATACTTAGTTAACGAATTAGTTATGACGTCAAATTTTAGTTTATTGATAAAAAGAATGTCTAGGCGGCTTGCTTGCAGCATTACTCTTATGAAATACTGTCAGTTGCTTGATAAGGTAGTAGATTTCTTAATAGCGTATTATAATTTTACTTTATATTTTATTTTATTATACTTTCATAACAATGTATAAGTTACTATGCATTCAACGGAGAACCATTTATAAGGGTTCACATATTGGTATAAAATACTAGACGCGTTTTTAACATGCATTAAAAAGGTAACTTATACACATAATAAACAAGTAAAATTTTAAACCAAGCTGTGTGGCTCTCAGTGGAGTATAAATCGAGTCACCCGCCCTCTTTCCACGGGTATGCTAAAAGGCGATTAAGGAAATTACGTGGATCACCTAACGTACCGCACCGTAACGCACCTAATCTATGGCCCTCCTGAGAGCTGAGATGGGTTTGGTAAACCGGTCTTAAAAAGAACTGGGCCTTCAAATACTGGAAGTTGGTTATCCTAGGTCTAGGGAGCTACTTCCATAACTAACTTTTAAAAAGTATATAAATGACTTCAATGCTTCTTTGCAGTTAAGTTAATTCGAATCGACATATCCCATTACTGGGGCCCTGTAAGGTGACGGTGACCCGCGGGGGTAACACCAAAAAAAATTTAATCTTTAACTTTACACATTCCGCCATTAAAACGGTCAAACTTTTTCATGGGTTGTTTTTTTATTTTATTTTTTTTAGAACAGCATGCTAGGGATATGTTTTCAGTGTTTAATATAAGTGTATAGACAATTTATGCGCTATTGATTTCATACAATATTTAAAGGAACAAATGAATACTGTTCCATTATTCACAATGAATATTTTATTGCATGTCTGCACTCTTGTTTTATTGTGCGATGAGAGCGACCAGACATCCGGTAGCATCAACACACGCTTATTGAGCCCTTTGAAGTACTTACTTTATAATTGAAGTTGTTTGCCTGATTAGCTAAGAGATAACTTAGCGGTATTTCAAACCTAGCTGAAAGCGAAGGTTGAAGCCGTTGTTTTTGGCGAAGATATTTAATAATATTCTGTGTATTTCCAAATTTTAGTAGCGCTATGTGTAGCCGATAAATTGTTGATTAAGCTTGAAGAAACTGTTTTTGAAATATTAGTTTGCTTTGGTAAATAATTTTTCTGGTGAAAGAATTGTCTGTTTGTGTGTGTGTGTGTTTTTTTATTTTTTATGCATACATTGTCGAAAAATTGTTTTCGGATATGCCACCAACATCCTTGGTATTAAAAATCTATAGTTGCATTTATGTGAACCCTCTCGCTATCGAAATGTTGGCTTCGTAGATACATTTTAAAGCTCAATTATCAGTATAAAGTAGTATTTCTATATTAAAAATCACGATTTTTTTCTTAAACTGCGATTTCCGTTATTCACCGGGAATTATTCGACCCTAACATATGAAAACACCTTTCTTAAAAATTCAGTGTACATGGAATGCTATGTTTAGGCGATTAAACATATGCGATTTAAGACTTTAGATAATGAAATGGGCTCTAATTAAAACAGTTATAATATCGTAGTAAGAGTTTTTCAAAACTGTCAGTTCGAGTTTCATGGTACGCGGCACTACTCTACTGGAGCTGTTGCTTATACTATCTCACCAATCTATATAAAGCATGTCCCTTTGTTTCAATTTCCGTTTCATTATACTCCCAAAAGTAATTCCCAAAAGTCTTCAGTTAGCGGTAATAGGTTTTCCCCGTTTCACGTCGGGGGACCTAAATTCCAGTCATCATAATATGAGCGTATAAAGCATCTGTGTATGTATATAGTAATAATTTCATTATGACTAATATTTTTATGATAGACGGGTCACCTGATGGTAAGTAGCACCCGCCCTCCATGGACACTTGCAACTCAAAAGTCGTAAGTGCCCTGCCCGCCTTTGAGGATGATGAGGGGGGAGGGGGGACGAGGAGAGGGGGAATTGGGCCGCCGGTCGCTCAATCACTCGGCAATACAATGCATGCATTGTATGGGTACCGCTTTAATAAGGTTATTCTCTAGCAAATACAAATAGGCGCTATAAGAAAAGTGTACACAACCCTTGTGAAGGATCGCTATCGTGTCCTCGTAACTTATCAAGAACAAACAAGTTTTGCTAACAAACAATTAAAACACTGTTTCGTAACATCCGATGAAGTAACGGAATACATAAAATTAATTGCAATAGTCACTAGTAATAGTACTCACAATCACAGCTACTAATAGCTTTTGATAGTTATTATATTCTTGCATTCAATGAAATGTAATCAACAGTTCTGTAATAGAATTCTTCAGCAATAACAGCCCCTGTCTCCATATAGACAGCTACATTCAAATCAATAAAATTTAATTGTGGAAGGAAATTAGTTTCAAGAGGAGAAAGTTTTCTATTATATCAATATAGATATTGCATCTGGTAAATATAGACTGATCAATTCAGGTATATGTACTTGAAAACGGAGCCTCTTTTTTAATGGATAGGAACCATTGCACGGATGGCGTAGCGGTTTAAGTGGTTCGATCCCCGCACTGGACAACACTTTGTGTAATCCTCAAATTGTTGTTCTGAGTCTGGGTGTTCTTTGTGTCCGGTGATTGAATGTTTGTAAAGTTCCCGCGACACAGGAACTAATAACCCTGTGCGGAAGTTGTCAAAAAAAGGTAAACAATTAAAAAACTTAGACAATTCAATTAGTGTTTCGTTTCCATTCCTTTTTAACCAACTAAAAAAGCACGAGGTTCTCCATTCGATTTTATTCGTTCCTTAGTTTTTTTTTTTTTTTTGTAATAAGGAAAGAATAAAACGGAAGTAAGAGTTTTTTTATTTGAAGGAATATGTCCAGCCCTTTTTTGGGGATTGGATTCACATCCAATCTCTTAAGGTGCCCGGATGACGTCAACGGTTTTGCTCCCTATTATGTACAAATGACTAAATAATAATCAGCAAATTGTTTGCGTTAATTACGCCTCTGCCTACCCCGGGGATACAGGCGTGAGTGTATGTATGTTGTTTTTTTTTTTTCAAATAATACGATTTCATATCAAGAGAAAGAAAACAGCTTTTTACAATTTATTATAATAAGTGCATTGAAGTTGAGTTGCCAACCCTGAATATACACTGGAACTCTCAATTATAAATTATAAACAATATTTTTGAGCAACATAAATAATTAGACTAGAGAACAAAACAAACGGCCTTGTTACTTTTTTTATAAGGTGTCAGTGAGAAGATGATAAAAAATCTTCAATTTCCTAAAATTAATATACAAATCACACTGAATATGATAACGACCTTACAATTATTAGATACACTATTGCGTAAAATCAAACTCAAGGATTTAGTATTTGATAACACAACAAATAAAACTCATCACTCACGTCATAAAAATATTTCCCATATTCGCCATAATAACAGACATTCACACATTTGTTCTTCCTGACGCACCGGAAGGGCCGTGATAACAAACCGATGTAATCAGGCAATAAGAGGCCAAGGATCATTTGCTACCATATAATTGACCGTAGTCATTAAAATCGAATTAGTAAGCCTTAAGATAATATAGTGTAAACTCAAAAGTAGTAGATAAAACATGTCAATATCAGGGTTCCGATTCCCTATGAGATTTTATTTACATACATATGCTCTCGCATCTGACCCTGGAGTGGTGACAAGGTTTATGAGCCCTGCCTACTGGGTATAGTCTCGTAAATTTAGACATTCGAGGTTACAAAAATTCACAACCAGCTGTAAATTGGTGGGATTGTTCAAAACACCATTATAAAAGAAATGTGAAAAGTCCTCATCGATACGACACCTGGAAAAAACTTTACTCTTTGTCAAAGGTCACAAGAACGGGTACTCAGTACGAAACTAAACTTAAACTTATATTTTGTTTCCAAATTACCAGCTGCTGTTCGGTACCGACACCAGATCAACAAAAATGTTTTTGTGTTTAATGGCTCATTTCTAACTCTCCTTGGTAACTTCAAAGTCACTATGACTATTCAACAAATATTCATAAACTCAGTCTACTGTTGTTTGCGTCTTCTAGTACATACACACACGAGATAAACGTTTGTCTTGTTTATTTTAAAGCTATTACTTTTCTCTTTGTTTAAAAGTCATGAAAACCCCACGTACGGGTAATAGATTAAATAAAAATAGCACGACGTACGTTTCGTTTAGTCTCTACACACAATATAAACATTCTAGAAATAATTTTCTTAATTTTATTTCAGGGTAGTATATTTGAAATAAAAACATCTATAATGTAATTAATAGATCCTGTACCCATTAGTAAGTCTTGTTATGAGCTATGAGTTATTATTACACACTTATAGTTAGGTATTATATTATATGTAGGTACTCATTCTCTTTCACTTACTCTTATTATAAAACCAGACGTTGGCTCTTTGTCCGTGATATTCACTAGGTGTTAGCATAATACCAGCGCTGCTTCTTACGTAGTATCACAATTCTGAGCTAACAGCCATTTAGTTTCCTACAGGAGTACTTGTTAGCACTAATATTTGATAAATTAGTTATGCTTGCCAAATATATTTTCTTTCTCTCTACAAAACAATACCGTTTTGCAATTAAATTGCAATTACAATTAGGTCTTACTAACATAAAAGTCTTAATATAGTACTTACAGAGGGAACTTTATGTACATATAATAAATAATGATTTGATACACATACGCTTGATTGGCAGGGAATCCCTAAGGCATTAAATCCACATACGTACGAAATGTGTATTAAGTAAAAAAATCCTAAATTAAATAGATATATGTATACTGTTAGCGTCTCTATAATTAATAAACGACACTAAAAACCCCTAATGCTTGGTTACGTTAGTTTTGTAAAAAAAAACGTCGCGGCTGGAAGAGTTACTCCTTGAAAAAAGTCTCCTGTCGGGACCCAAACTAGTCGGTCATCCCCGAAATACACACTTGAGTAAAACCCTATATTTTCAATAAATATGAATGTAACTCACGAAAGTTTTTATCCTAATTTGTATTGTTAAAATGTGGGTGTTTTATATACTTCCTACCTTTTTGGAAACCCCCACGGGCCTGACCGGAGCTAACGCTAGCTAGCTTCCTAACTACTTTATAGGATACAGGCGTGAGCGTATGTATTTATGTATGTATGTACGTATGTATGTATGTATGAAAATAACCTAAATTTATGCCTGATGTAAAAATGTGTTTTTTACTTTCTCAACTATAATTACAAGTAAAATACCAATTCTTGTATTCAGAAGGCTTTGTTTCAAGGCGCCAGTCGTTTTAAGAAGGCGCGAAACTAATTTGACAAAAAATTGAGACAAGTTCGTTGTCACCGTTCGTTCGTTCGTCGTACCCTCAATAAGAGCAAAGACCAGTGAAATATATCATAAAAATATTCTCTATAAAATTATTATACTTACAAGAAAATACATAACAATGTTGGAGTGGTCTTTTTAAACAAAAGGGGGAGTCTGACGTGTACTTATATGTGTGTATAATGTTTAACGCCAAGGCTAACGTATCTGCAAACGAAACCCTTCACTTAAATAAACTTCATCCTAATAGTAACCTGATATTTTGCAATCCGACTTATAGTTCTTCAAATGTGTGACAAACCTACTAACATATATTTTTTTACTGGTCATATAAACAGACCGCTCTTCTGTCGGTAGGTAACAAAACGCCCATGGACTCGGAAAAGTCGTAAGTGCGTTGCCCGCCTTCTTAGACGTATATACATAACATACATATTACTTATGAACTTTGGCGCACACATGTTTAGAAGCTGGTTCATGAATTATGCAGTGCCCTTACACCTACTCGTCTCCATTAAAATCCGCAATCAAATAGAGTGGAGTAGGTTCTAGTGTTGGGATCTTTTAGTTTTGAAATTTGAATTTAGAACGAAAACATAGACCTCCTTAAATATTTCTAAACAGAGTTACGGCGCACAGTCAATACGATTAAACTTTTTTTGTTAACGTAACGTGTAGATTTTAAACTAAAATTGTAATTGACAGTTTTGTTGCATGTGCCACGCAGCGTCAACGGTGGTCACACAAGTTTATATATCAAAGCCAAATAATTAAATAACTTGAATTATTCGTACTTTAACGTTAAAAGCAAAAATGAGATTAGGTACTTCCGTGAGATAATGAAATTAGCTCGGATATAGTAAAACAGTATAACCTAAATAGTGTTAATCAGATTATTCAGCTTTTTTTCTATAATATATAAACATATACATTTATGTATTTCTTTCAAGTAAAAACTATTAGAAATAACGTAATGGTAAACGGATGTAGGTATTGACAATTCATATTCATTTGCATTGGATGAACACTAATTTCCTTTGCCTCGTAAAAACTACAGCATTAGAAATTGTGATAGACAATTTCTTTTTTAAATCTGATCGATCTTAAATCTTCCGCAACGGCGATTGAACGATCGTCTTGACGCATCAACAGTTACCTTAATTAAAGGATAGCGGCAATTACAGCCTCAACCACATCTGTATTACATACCAAGAATTGCTTAAATTATTTCACTAAGTAGGGCAATAACATGACTGAAAATAGTTTACAATTATCGTTCTGTTTTACTGTTACGTTTTAAATTTATTTTTTATTCATCAAATTAACTTTAAAAGGTAATGATTTCATAATACATACCTGGCGTCACGATTATTCATTTCATACAAAAATGTACCAAACATACCGTTTTGACGTCTACTCAAAAGATGCTTATTTGACTTGACAGTCATCTAGCGTATTGTACTGTCAAACCACCATATTGCTTCGAAATTGGCATGCAACTTGACTTGGAAACACAGGTCAGACTAAATTTTTACACTGATACGTACGGTTAAAAAGAGTTATTGATGTAGTAAAATACATTATATTACTACTTTTAAACTTCAAACATTAAAAAAAATACATATTTTCTGAGTTAAGTATAAAAGTTGTTGTTACTATAATATAGGGTTTTGTAACTGATACTTTTTTGACAAATCTAAAAATAAATTTTCTCATTTGACAATGGTAGAGACTTGCTTAGGCACGAATGGGCCGGCTCGACCAATAATACCACGTACTCATAAAAACCCAAAGTAATTAGTGAGGTTTCCCAACTCCCCCTCTCCTTTTTCTTCTCCCAAGTCCCCTTTTCCCACCACCACATCTCCCTCTATTCTTTCCCTTCCCCGCATCTCCCCATACCTCATCACCATCAAAGGCGGGCAGCGTACTTACGACTCTCGAATTGCAGGTGTCAATGAACGGCAGTTGTCACTTACCATCTGGTGACCCATCTGTTCGTCTGTCCCCTATAGTATAAAAAAAAAAATCTTGCATATCTGATAACCTATCTAGATAATCTTCTTGCGTTTCAATATGCAGTAACATTAAAATTACAAATATTTAGTAATTATTACAATAGCTACTGACTCATACTAATATTGAGTACCGTTACATTGTTCTAATGATATTGTTTTATTCAATGACCCAGATACATAAGCATGGAATTCTAGTGCGCGGAGTGACATGTGATCATTATTATAATATCTTGGAATTAGTGCTACTATTGTTTTGTGTTGCAGGGCTATCGTAATGATCATCTTTCTGCCCGTATGCCATTATTCCGTATCAACGCTGTCTTTAGCCTGACTACTCTTTTTTACTAGTACCTCGAAGTACTCGCTCAATTTGTGTTCACGTCTTCAAACATTCCAACTTTTACAGATTCAACACCTATTTTGGTAGACCTCCTTCTTTTATATTTAAAAAATACGTATTAGGAATAATTCCTGTGTGTTTACAAACATTCATACATTTGAATAATATGTCGAATTATCATCTTATCCAACATTACTCCCCAATACAGGTTGCTGGTGTTGGTGGTTGGTACATTAAAACAATGATGGAAATAATAATAAATGCTATTTCTGTCACTATATTATGTTCGTGATATTCCATAGTCTTAAGAAATCAGGGCGGAATGTAAACTGATTAGATAAAAATATTAACCATCAAATAAACGATGCTTTATAATATAATACCTGGTTGCTCGGTTTTTTTTTTGGTAAATCGTGTAAATGAACGAAAAAAAAAAACAAAAAAAAGTAAAATATAATAATCATCAGGACTCGAATCGGGGTAATCTGATTACGGGACAGCCCTATGTCCCACCTGACCTATTACAACCTTGTAGTTGGTGGCGAAATTTACCTTCATATTCTAATGATATTGTAGCAGTTTTTCATTGCCTGAAAACTCATAAAACCCCTCCATACAAAATTTCATGAATATCGTTGGAGCCGTTTCCGAGATTCAGATTATATATATGTATATATACAAGAATTTCTCGTTTAAAGATATAAGATAAGAATAAGTAATTACTTGCTACATAACTTTTTGTCGTGTAGTTCCCGGTGGAGGAGAATATTGCTGCACCATCTCTTCCCGTAGGTGTCATAAGGTGACTGAGACATTGGACTGTTATTTATCAGACAGAATATATACGGTCATATAGAGCCCAGTAGACAGCAATAGGCATGCATTTACGTGCTGCATATGTAAGTGGGACCAATTGGCAAAATGTGGGTGTTCAATACACCTCTGCCTACCTCTTCAGGGATGCAGGCGTGAGTCATGTATGTGCATAAGTTTCTTTGACTATAGAGTAGACCTATTTTATATCAAAGGTAGGCTTTTTTATCCCCTACTACAAAACAAGGAAGGAACTAATTTCTGTTGTTGTGTATCAGTTTCTGAGAAACTCATTAGGATTATCTTATTATGATCGATTGAAATTATGAGCGGGTTTAAGCATAGAAATATTTTTGATTTTATATTGACGAAAGTACAGAAATTAAGTCTTTTATAAATGTTTTGTTTTTGTACTTAACTAAAAATGCAGAACGGAACATCATACAGTGTTAACAATGAGTTAATTCTAGACGTATCTACCGAGAATTTTATCTTTAATCAATTGTATTTAAATGAAGTATGCGTAGTACGGACAGTATTTAATAGATAAAAAAATGTTAGAGGGGTTTAAAATTACACTGCTTCATACAAATGACTCATTCATAAATTGCAATAAAAAGTGCTTTGGGTAAAGTCTAATTATTTCGGATTTAGGTGAATCTAACTACCATAGCGCTTTTTTTTATACTATTGGGGGACAGACGAACAGACGGTAAGTGACAACCGCCGTCGGTGGCCCTATTCTACCTTAATAACATTTGCATATTATGTAAAAACAAAATAACGTAGAGAAGTCACCTTGTCACTATAAGCTAACGATTTAAGTAGTACTTAACGTAATTTGGTGTCATAATAATCAATGTCGTCTAATAAATGATTTTAAAGTGTGGCAAGGTCAAACGGGATTGTTTCACAACGGCGACAATGAGACTGATTTCTAGTCCAGTCTCCTTGATCACCCCACGCTACAATTTGTGATAATAGCTCTCTAATGTTTTGCATTCCCATCACAAGTGGAACCTTTATACTGGCCCTTTTTTGGGTTTATTGGTACCAAGATTCTGAATGTACATACACAGATATTCATTAAAAAAAAAAAAATAACCGACATCATAAACCTTTTAATTACACAGATATGCATATACATATATCGATGCTAATATTACAAAGCTAAATATTTTTGTTGGTGTGTTCAAAATCGGTAATATCTTAACCTATTAGTCAATTTGTATGATATTTTTTTGTATTTGATAGAATGTTTATTAAAGAATAATATAGATTATAATCTTCACTCTATGATAATTAGGAGAAGACCTGTGACCGTAAACACTGTTAAAAGGTTGGGAGCATCAGGTTGGGAGTTGTAAGAGTGTACTCATCGAACAATTATTTATCCAATATACAAATCGAGCCCACGACCTCTCAGCTCAGCAGTCAAATCACTAACCACTAGACCATCAGGCCAGGTACTTATCTTTTTGTTTATTGCCCCCCCCCCCTCTCCTCTTCGGATATAGAGGGCTGAATGTATGTATCAACTTTACTACTTTCACACTAGAAACCGGCAAACTCGGTGGAAACTTACATTGTCATCCGATCTCTATGGACCCCATTTCGAATACATGTAGATACTCTATACTCAAAACACTTTATTTCGAAGAAAAAACAAATGCTCATTCGATTAAATAGTATCTTTCCGTCAGGTATAAATCATGACCAAAAATGGTGAGGAGCCACGTGCGTGGGAAATAAAAGACCGTTCATCCAAATACGTTGAGTGCAAGGTCCTTCAGGTTAACGACTTCTTTGTGGTCACACACACACATACACTTTTCAAACGTAATTAATTTTCACGGATTATTTTTTGAAAAACTGATGCAACGCAACATAATGTCACATAACAGGCATAACGACACGCATAACGACATCTAGTGAAATTTGTCTAAATTAATTGAGCTCTTCTGAAGATATTCCTATGTAGTTTAAAGATGTTTCGTTGTTACTTCATGCGAGAATAATAAATTTTGGTGGGAACAATCTTTTATGGAAAATGCAACGGTGTCCAGGGTGTCAATTTTAATATAATTTAACTTGTTATTTTATTTACACGATATTTACGTACACTATTGGTTAGGACCTCACACTTTTGCAGTTCAGATATATTACATGAGCTCAGGCTTTTAAATTTTCGGAGTAGTCAGAGACAACAGCCCGCATCTTGCTTATATACTTGCTTACCTCACGAACTGAAAATATCTATGTTGTTGTAATAAAGATTTTTTATTTTTTATTTATGGGTACAAAAAACGGTAACAAGTATATACAATTCATACACCACATTTATAAACATGTAACACACATCGTTGCTCACAGATTAAAAAAAATAATAGTACATGATTTTACTCCGTGCATGCGGTACAAAATAATTTAAAATACAATAGAAATTCCATCACTAAATGCAGATTTATTAAAGAATTAACAATGAAGTACAGTGGCCTGTTTTTTGAAATTGGCACTAACAAAGAGCAAATTATCGATAGCAGTAAAATCAGAGCTTAATTTACAACCTCCTTTATGAAGTAGCTTAATAAAAAAATCTTCGGTACATTACTCAGGAACAATCAACGAAGATTTACAAGTTAATTATTAAAAAAATAGGCAGGGAAGAGAACACGGACTAGAGAAACAGGTTGGTGAGTCAGGCCAACCGCGACCAAACAGAAAGGCCAAATAAAACAAGTATGAAGTTGCAAAACCACTCGCATCGAACCTAGTAACGATTTTCCGCTCACCGCGCGATGACTCATCGAGGAATTTCTTTGATCACTGCGGGGAATTGTTAACGGGTTTACATTATCATAGATATACTTACTTACATAATTTTAAGCAGTAGCAGCATCAATAGCATATACATACAAGGGCTAGGCAGACGCGTATCAAACGCCCACTTTTTGCCAACCCTAATTCAGTCCCACATACTTAATAGGGGGTCTATTGCCGTCATCCGTGAGGAGAGTTAGTCTACTGGCAGAAGTCTGGCTAAAAATGCATGATTAGCATGGTCAATTATTTTTAGTCTGAGGTATATTTAACTATAATATATATGTTCACAAATTCCTACTTTAAACCCAGCAGTCTGGTTAGTTGGAGTACAAGCTCTGCTTAGTTTAGGATCAGACAGTTGTGTGTAATATGTCTATGTTGTCTTTATTATTATTACCTAAAAAGAAGCTCGAAAGAACCCCTGAATCTGAACTGTATCGCATTTTACTCAGTAAGCAGTGTCCTTCATCTCAAGAGATGCGTGTTAATTGCGCGCTATGTCTTAGATAGGCGGAATCTTTTTTGTTGTCGGACAAGCAATGGATTTGATTTACCAATGTGGGATTTCCACAACCAAGTTATTAGTATTTTCTTTTACACTACTTTTGAGTGGTCCTAAGTCCCGGATTAAGTGATCCTGACTGTCAACAAAATTTTATAATCATTGGTGGCGAAATTGAGGCATGAAAGGTTGCTTCGTTAGGAAGATTATCTTATTCAGGCAGGAAACAAACAATGACCTCAATGGTGCATGTCAAAGAGGTAAATGAACCTGTTTGATGTTTTTTTTTTCTCTGACCCCTACCCCCACCCCTTTTTCAAAATAGTGATACAGATTATATTGTAAACATGTACTGGACATGTTTGTACACAATTACCATATAATTTTTAAAAGGCTTCAAGATAATTTTATTAGCTTTTCCTCACTACATTTGAGGGTAATGAGTGTGGATGAGGGTAAGTACCCCCTACTTAAACTCCTTGGTAAATACAACACATTGTGTGACAACCACTTTTCTGTGAGAACTCCTGTTAAGCCAGCTTACTCATACGGAAGCATGGGTCATGGGTCTAAAACATATACCTTACACATTCACATTTAACTAACTATCCTACTGTTCAGTCTGCATAACAACTTTTGCAGTTGATAAACATAATAAATCAGATAAGCTTCAAGGGTTCAGAGGAACATCAGAATATAACATACATATGATCACTAATGTAACTAATGTACTAGGAGGCAAGCTTTTTTTTTTATGTGTATGCCTACCATAATGACATGAATGAAGTCTAAGAGTGGTGGTCACAATCCTCATTGCATGTCTAGTGAATGTAGTATGGTGACCCACACTATGGCAGTGTGGTGAGATGCTTTTTCACGCCCCACTTAAAAGACCCAGGATCAAAGTGGGAAGGAATAATGTGCGCTGATAGTGAATTCCATCTGCCATCAACTTGGTACTGAATGACTGTATAACACTGCCTCATAAATAACATCTGATAACTTCGTCACCTTTTACAACACCACCGGGAGAGGGTGTATTCTACTCCACTGTGAATGATACTGCATTTTATAATTCTTTTAAACTTGTTATTGACAACAAATTAAATAAACTAGAAAATTTCATTTACAATGTTACAATTAATAAATGAATGAATGTTAAATAGCTTTAAATCGGAATTCACAGGAAATGTACAAGTACAAGGTTGATATAATTTTCAAGGTTCAGTTTCCAATTGAAGTAAAGATTTTTTATGGGTTTTTCACGTACACAGAATAATTAATATAGTCGTTGTTAAACTTTCGTACTTTTTCTACCAATTCATTTACTTACTTTAATTACTTTATCCACTATATTTTGACTATATCCTAAGTCCTATGTAATTTATTATCATTTTGTAAATAGTGAGTGATGTTGATAAACAAAAAGCAACAGAAAAAATGATAACAGACTTTAAAAATAACTTTAGAGCGCACCTACCTTGTCTTGTCCCATCAAAATAACACTTAACTGTTTCAAGGGCATAACAGGTAATCTCGCTATAGTATGAAAATACACTACACAACAAAACTTTAAAAACATCGGAATTTTACTTTGTTACAACTGAAATATTGGTAAGTGTACTTATTGTACAAGTACCTAGAACAAAACAGTAAACAATTATACAAACAGCAAACGTCAAACATGGCCATTCCAAAACGTAAGTTTGGTGAGGTGTTACTCATGAACTTTTACCTTAAAATGGTTTGTTTAAAATGTCTTTATTAAATAATAATACAGTTATTAATCGTTGATTAACCTGCTAATTATTACTTTTAGTAGCATGAAAACTTTTTATTTTGATATGTTTCGAATGA
This sequence comes from Tyria jacobaeae, assembly GCA_947561695.1. Taxonomy (NCBI): domain Eukaryota; kingdom Metazoa; phylum Arthropoda; class Insecta; order Lepidoptera; family Erebidae; genus Tyria; species Tyria jacobaeae. The sequence continues at coordinate 20,255,783 of OX387217.1, read as the reverse complement.
ACATCAATGTCTATGTCAGTCGGAAAGTAATGTTTACGAATATAGCTTAAATAAATCTCAGTTTTTAATATAATATATGTACCTACTCCCTGTTAATACTTGATTTTAAAGGGAAAGAAAATAAAAATGTATACCTTGCCAAATTAAATGAGTACGTGATTAACTAGTTTGTAATTATCCTAAATTACTCTTTAAAATATAATTATAAATACTAAGTGTCCTTTTACTGTGTTGCCTATGTAGGTATAAATACATTCACAGGCACAATTAACCGCCCACCAATATTTTTCGTCACCCTGTTTGTTTATGTTAACTGTGGCTTATCTACTGTTTTGTTTTTAGTTAAGTGGGTACTTTAGCAATAAACTAAACACTTAAAAACCCTTATTTCGACCCTTAAACTTGTATCGCCGAAGCGTTTTTAGAAATTAGTCTCTGTTTGACATTGTTGCAGTAACGTTACATTGATTACATTTCTTGTTCTGCTATCGTGTACGAACATTGTTTAATTTGAGTTTTTAGTGTACGATTATTGTTTGTGACTGAAAAATGCCACTGGATGCAACTGGTGCTGCTAGGGCAGTGACTTTAGCTGACGCTGGGTATAGCCAACGTCGCATCGCTCGTACGCTTGGTGTACCTCGAATTACAGTGCGGGATGCCATCAGACGCTTTCGGGAGACTGGTTCATACACGAGAAGGCCAGGTCAAGGCCGACATCGGTGCACCTCGGCTCTGGATGACCGCTTTGTTGTCAGTAACGTGCTAAGAAATCGCTTTTGCACCGCTACTGAAGCGCGCACTCGTCTGTTTGAGGTGAGAAATGTCACTGTAAGTGAACGTACGATAAGAAGAAGACCGGCTGAAAGGAATCTGAGAGCTTTTCGTCCAACTCGCGGCCCACAGCTGCTTGCACAGCATCGTAGAGCAAGACTTGCCTTTGCACGAGAATATGCTGACTGGACTACGGAACAATGGAAGAACGTACCGTTCTCAGATGAGAGCAGAATAGCTTTAAGGGGTCCAGATGGACGTCAGCGTGCTTATAGGCGCCAAAATGAACGGTTTGCTCCATGTGCAATAATCGAAACCGTGGGTTATCAGGGAGTATCCATAATGGTTAGGTATCTCTTACGAGGCTCGTACCGATCTAGTGGTGTTTGATAGAGGCAGTGTGACTGCTCAAAGATACGTGGAGGAAGTCTTACAAGACCACGTCATACCTTTCGCACCATTTATTGGTGAAAACTTTAAATTAATGCACGACAATGCTCGATGCCATACCGCAAGATCCGTCACTCAATACCTCGATGAGGTCGGGATTCAAGTTTTACCATGTCCGTTACGCAGTCCCGATCTTAACCCAATTGAGCACATTTGGGACAACCTAAAAAGACGTATTCGAGCAAGAATATCAGCCCCTGCGACCTTACAAGAGCTCAAGACGGCTGCGATAGAGGAGTGGCATAATATCCCTCAGTCGGACTCAGACGGATTCAAGACCTCGTAGATGGATTGCCAAACCGACTACAAGAAGTCATCAGGGCCCGAGGTAGTAATATATTAAAATCAACAGACAGTTTTCAAAACCAAACGCTTTAAAGGACTAAAGCAGGGGTCTCCAAACCACGGCGCGCGAGCCAAATTCAGCCCGGCAGTCTCATCAATCCAGCTCACAACAGCTAATAACTAATTGCTAATATTGATGCTGTAATATTTTTAACAAAAAAACGCAAATGAATAATAAAACAGTTTTTGTCAAATCAACATAGAATGCTAACTTCCACAGTTATTCGCTATTTCCTAATTCTGTAACAGTGTGATGCTTGTCATTCAAAAAAATCCAATCACTACTCGATGTTTAAAAGAGCTGTACGACTTTTCCGCAGGGAACGGCAGTATGATATGGCTGGTCATCTTCTCCAATCTGATTATAAAATGGCTATAGAACTTCAGACATATTTATATATCGAGGACTGTTCATGAATGATACATATTTATATATCGAGGACTGTTCATGTAATACTTGAGGTTTTGAACAACCATAACTTCATCATTTTCAACACCATTTGATACAAGTAAAACCACTCCTTTATTTTTACCACGTTTTTGCCACCGTCAGTTGTAATGATTTCAAGTTTTTTATGGTTTAATTTTGACAGTGGTAGAGCCATGCTTAGGCACGAATGGGCCGGCTCGACCGGTGCGATACCACGGAATCACAGAAAACCGGTTGTGAAGTAACGCTTGCGTTGCATTTCCCCGAATTGAGTGAGATTTCCGGAGGCCCAATTCCCCCTCCCCCTTTTCTCTCCCCTCTTCTTTCTCCTTTTTACCATCTCCTCATCCCCCCTCTCTTCTTTCCACTCCCTGCATTCCCCATCCCTCATCACCCTCAAAGGCGGGCAGCGCACTTGAGTTGCAAGTGTCCATGGACGGCGGTGGCACTTACCATCAGGTGACCCGTCTGTTCGTCTGTCCCCCTATAGTATAAAAAAAAAAAAAAAAAAAATCAAACAGTGCATTCCCATACTGAATGACAAAATATTTAAAGTTTGATTGTGATCATTGAACCTTCTGCATTCACTACGAATGCATGTCTATTTTTCGCTTCTTTTTCATATTAATAAGTCATTCATAACTCAATAAGTCAAATCAAAACACAGTTACATATTGGCGTTGCGTTGGACTTTTTGAAGATGTCTATTATTTAAACGGGCTCACAGACTACTTTATTTCACAACAGACATTCGCTCCCTTTGTCTTCCCTAGACAGATAGATTAAGTAGTTGTTGTTCTGCAGGCCTACTTATGCTACGATAACTGCCATCGCAAAGTGAACAAAGTGAGACTAAAAACTAAAGCAGAAGTTTCTCAAAGCAACGATATTATTAGTGGATGTTTAATACTACTAACGCCACCTATTTGTAGTTAGCCGCTAACTTTTAGCTGGTAAAGTTACGGACTATTACTACTCACCACGAGATGTAGTTACGTCTCACAATACTCAATGGTAATTATTGGTAATTGAAATAGTTAATTCTGGAGCTTACTGTATCATGGAAGAGATCTTTTCCCTTCCCATTTGCCAATACCATCTTTCCCCCTTTCGCTTTCCCCTACCCTAAAAGGCTGACAGCACTCGAGTGACTCCTGAATTGTAAGTGTTTATGAGCGTCGGAAGTCACATACCATCAGGTGACCTGTGTGCTCATTTGTCCCCATATACTATAAAAAAATTGAGTAATCAGTATAGCCCTAAGACATAAAAGTTTGGAGACCCCTGGTCACTATAGTATCCGTCCAGCCGTCGTCATGACGACAAAATAAGTAAACAAATGTGAAAACTCGAAATTATAAAAGGACAGTCGCAATAACTATGCGGAACATGACACGGTGGCTGGATGTGGAAGTGGGTACGGATGATATAGATCTAATTACTTTGCCACCGAACTTAGCCCTTGTAGACTTGCAAAACGATAATGAATTTAAGCTTGTCGTAGGAGATCTTGGCCGAGGAGAGGAAGGACCTAAGTTGAAGGTACCAAGTTGTTTTGTTTCTTTAAGGAATTCCTGTACTCCAAAATGTTCTCATATGCCTCGGTGGCTGTAGTAAGCGCCGAATGTTTTAAGACAAAAGTGTTCTTAATTAATTCTTTTTTCAAATATTTTATGTTTTCCATTTACAGATTTTCAAAGGAGCAATGCAGATATCTGACATGGTTCTTCCTGATCTACCACTGGGTGTTGTGGGTCTATATATTAGCGAATCATTACCTCGATCAGTTCCACTTATAGCTGTAGCTTACTCTTCATGTGTGTACATGTACAGGAACTTAAAGATTTTTTACAAGTACTATTTGCCTTCTACGGAGCTTAGCATGAGCGAAATAGAAGTTTGGAAGCAGGTTTATATGCTATATATATGTTATATATGTATATGGGTATTATAGCTGAATAATATTAACATAATTATACTTTTCATTTGTTATAACACAAGTTGAAACATAGTTAACAGTGGTGAAGCCATGCTTAGACTCGACCGGTGCTATGCCACGGCCTCACAGAAAACCGGTTGTGAAGCACGCTTGTGATACTTTTCCCCGTGTTAGTGAGGTTTCAGAGGCCCGACTCGCCCTTTTTTTTTTCTCCTCCCCATATCCCCTTACCCAGTACGCCGTCCTCTTAAATGAGGCAGCGCACTTACGACTCTTGAGTTGCAGGTGTCTATGCAAGGAGGTTGTCACTTACCATCAGGTGACCCGTCTGTTCTTCTGTTCCCCTAGAATATAAAAAATAAAACCTTTCAAGATTCATATTGAAGTATGATGAAGATATTATATATTGCAAGTATATGTATATCATATATTGCAAGTATTGATTAACCTGAACCTTTTTTAATATGAAACTGTTGTTGGTTAAGTTGCAACTAAGCTTTATAAAATGAACACACACTGATAATTAAAAAACTCCCATTACTGTTCTTTCTGTATTTTTAATTTTCAAGCACCATTTTTTTTATTACACCCACATCCGTATTCGGAATAGTTTGACAATATATAAAAATGTCTCATTCGGACAAAGATTCTTAAGCTATGCAAATATTTTTACATAATAGTAATACCTATTTTCACATCAAAAATACTAAAATATAGTTTAACAATTTGTTTTAAATCATATGAAATCTGTTTCAGTTAACAAACCCAGCATACCACACCATAGAATCAATAAAATCACTAACAGACAGTCTGGGCACAATTCCTCACAAACTTCTAACTCCAGAGTCCCAAATACTCCTGGCGTTGACACCGGAACAGCAGCTGGAATACTTAGAAAACATCACAGAAGGCCCAACTAAGAAGAATGCAGAGATAGTGTGTATCGCTAAATTGAAATTACATTCTGTTGAACGGTACTCTGTCAGTTGTCTGGTTGTGGGAACTGAAGATGGAGATGTGTTGATACTAGACCTACAAACATTTACAACATTGGCTCAGGTATTTATGAATTTCTATAGTAGGTAACGAATTGTGCCTCTATCATGGTCATGAAGTAACAACAATAAAAGTGATGGCTTTAATTCCTTTAGAATAGGTTTGTTTATACTTCTGGCTGATATGAACATGTATACATATCTTTTTAATTAGAGGTTTAAATTATTTGACTATATAGGATTCTAAATGATGCATAAACTGGAAGAGTTTCTTTGGTAGATGTTTTTGATTGAATCAGTTTAAAATTAAAAATAAATCTATCCTTTTCAAGGTCTAGATTCTAAATTTGATTTTATTTTCTTGTGTACGCTGGTCAATATTTGCATTTGAATTTTTAGTAACTCCATTTTTTTTTATATCCCGACTACTATGATAAAATAATGCAAAAGTAAGTTTGTTTGTTATTATGAAATTTTGCGTAAGTAGGTAGTTGTTGTCAGGCGTACAGTTAGGACATAGGATACCTTTCATCCAAAAAAAGGACTGTTTCCGCTATCAAAGTCAAAGTTAAAGCATTTATGTTAAGTAGGCCCAAAAGGAAGGCAGGCCTTAAAATAGAACTGATTCTAATCTCCCCTTCTAAAATGTAGTTTTGTATTGAGAAGAATGAGCAAGAAACTCCACCGTTTCTCTTTTAAAATGTTTTGTTTAAATACAATCATTATGTATGTGTGTATATATGTGTCAAAATTATGCACCCAGAATAAAATTACTATCCCGAAATAGGTAAAAAGAATTAAAACGAAGCAACGACAGACTAATTAATTTTATGAAAGCTGCATGGTGCCCGCACATTTACAAACATAGTTAAAGTAAGTATACGATTTACACAGAATGTTAACAAGTAATAAGCCTGTGCGCGAGTTAAAATAATCACTAATCACGGAGTCGAGGGCTAAAAAAAGAAATGCTAGTACTACATTAAGCTCGGGACAGAAAAAAAAATATCATAATTTATTTTTTACTAGCGTACGTAAGTACTAATTATATTGAACTAGGTATGAACGAATTTAAGAACCTCACTATTTTCGTTCTCCGCTTCACATGGTGTCCTTCCCGTATTGACCTCTAATAACATTCGGACTGACTATCTCATATTCAGCCAGATAGAATAACATAGGTCGAAGTACTGTCACTGTGAGTTTTAGGTGAATTGTAGCTATCATTACAACGAGGGTATCTCTGCTAGGTTTCCATACCGGTTGTTTAAAACTATTTTATCGTGTTATTTGTCCTGAAATGAGATAAAAACTTTTCCATAATTGGTTCCTATTTAGACCAAAGAAAACTTCATAACATCTTCATAATACTGAGCCCAAATAATGAAATAAGCAATATGTAATTTAGCCGCTGAGCTTGAAGGGGCTCGGGCTACGCCACGTCTCTTCTCTCGCGTTCGTAGTGTGTGGCTGCAATATTAGATTTGATTTGATATTGTACTCATATTTAGTAATAAAACACCTCTTAATGGAACTCTTAATGGTTTTTTGAGGTTTGATTAAAATATGACGCAAACAAACATGGTTCTGAAAATATTACTATTATTATTTTATACCAGTGAAGTGAAGTACTTAAATGATATATGGCAGTTTTTTAAATTCATAGTAACTTATAATACATAGGTTTTGGAATTGACGTAAAAAGTGTGTAAACTTTGTTCAGGCAAAAGTATGTGCAGTAAAGAAAACACCATATCAAATAATTGCGACTGGATTGTATAATGTTGACTACAGGATCACAATAGCAACAAGGTGTGACGACAAAATATTGCTTTAAATGTGTTGTAAGCACCTTACCACTCTGCTCTATTTTACTGCACAGTTTTTGACGCACATAAGCTTGACATCTGCATGTTATTGTAGCTATCGAGTTTATACTTATTCCTGCAAGTTTAACAAAGGGTTGATACGGATATCTTAATATTTTGATTTTTTATTATAGCTTTGTATTTATGTTTAAACAAGATTAACTTGAATTACAAATTAACTGAAATACAAATTTCTACACGTAAATTAGTTTTCATTGAAACTAGCTGAGTGGTTAGTTTATTAGCTTTTTCCATGAAATCATAATAATATGAGTTCTTGGGGGTTCTTCTTTTTATTCGGTGAAACGTGCCGGTGGACTTATGCATCATATGCAAAAAGCAAGTGGGTTTGGGTGTTTTTTAATACGTTTAATAGCTTCTCTATTATTTCCTGCTTCACCAGAGACATCTTCAAATGGCGTTGAAGTTGTTTATTGGTATATACCATAGTGCATTAGTTTTTATACGACTTATTAAATATATGATAGGAGAACACAATACTAGTGTACAATATACGATACTGTCCGTATCATTACAATGGCGCAAGAATAGAACACTATTGACACTAACTTAGAAACTGAAGATAATCGGTAAATGGTTAGATACGTGACTCTTCGCTACAAGTACTCCACTTCCAGACTCATTGCTGCTGCTAAAAATATCATCTATAAGCCAAACAATCTATTACCTACACTTGACTATTGCACACACTGCGCTAGATCTATCAGTCCCTTGTGCCATTCGAAAATATAGAACATCACTTACAAGTTGTATTGATAACTATGGAGAAAAGCAAGTTAGTACATTATAACATGAGTGCATCCAATACCAGGTCGTATAACTTTAAAGTTACAGAATATTACATACTAAGTAATATTATTTCTTATTTATTCCTGTTGTAACGCCCTCTACACATACCAAAAACCTACATATATCAACGTCAGCTATCGTAGACAAGCTGAACTATGTAGCAGCTACTCAAATTACTTGGTACGATCCTGAATAGCAATAAGAAACTTTTCACTATTAGTAGGCCCGGAGGCCAAACAGTTGCCGTAAGAAAGTTGTATATATAACTTCCTTACAGCAACTGTTGGGCCTCCAGGCATGATCACCTGATCAGAGGTGCTGCTTATTGCCTATTTATTATCCCTAACATGCCCCCGTTCCTCCACATTGTTATTGTTCCAGAGAGAAGTCAGTATGTGTCTTAAAACGGGACTGGCCCGAGGGTCGAATACTATTTAACACGGATGAGCATATCATTGCAGTGGAAGTGGTAACAGCAGACGGCAGTGTTATGGTCATATGCGCTGATAACACGTTGGCGTGTTATAATAAGAAGGTAAGTTCATCACATTAAATATTAATAGTTTGAAATGACTGACAACTGGACCGAACTCTCATCTAACTACCCTTGAAGTACATCCTTTCCAATAAAAAAGAATCATCAAAATCAGTTGGCGTGATATTGAGTTATTCGTCCATTTGTCGCGCACATACTTAATGCGAATCTAAGACTTATATGGTTTTCTTATGGATCCTATTGTCAGAACTGGACCAAATTACAATAGGACTACACGGGGAGCACCAGCTTTCAAATAAAAAAACCAGGAGAATCGGTTCACCCAGTCAAAAGTTAGTTAACAAACATAAAAGAATACAATCGAATTGAGAATATCCTCCTTTTTGAAGTCGGTTGAAAAAGAATTAGCTCATCTTATTACATCGCCCTGCCCCGTGATTAATGGACTACCTCTGATTTGTCTTTCTCTCCAGGGCAAAAAACAATGGTGTTTGACCCTGGAGCATCGTCCAGTGGCGATGACTCTGGTACCTGTTTTGCACCTGGGTGTGACGTTAACAGCTGTAGCCTTGGCTTCAGGACATGTGCACTTGTATGACGGCAAAGCCAGAAGAGATACTATATTTGTTAGAGGTATAACAGCGTCTATATTATTAAATGTAGAATTTATTGTAAATTTTAGACTTTAATGTAAATTTTAATTTGTCATGTAATCTTGGTTCAACGTTACATACATATATACATACATACATATACTCAGCCTATATCCCCGAAAGGGCAAGCAGATCCCAATTTTAACCGCTTGCGGAATATGGGGAAAGCTTATTTCCGTATTCTGGGCACTGACTGTATATATACTCTCTATGACGGCCTGGCCTGATGGATAGATAACAGTCCAAGCCCTTAGGAGTCTCTTAAGACATGGGGAAAGAGATGGGGTTACCCTATACTACTCTACGGAGACACGTTATTAATTTTTATTCTACCATTTCAGATGTGGTTTCTGTTATGAAATTTGGTCAACTGGGACAAGAAGAACATGTGCTTATTATAGTTACGGGAGGTAGGTAGTGAATTATATACTTCTCATATTAAACTTTAATAGTGCTCGATCGGTTGCAGCGGCGTGCAGTCCGCATTATCGACTGTCCTGAGGTCACCCAGTCTGCAGTTGCGAAGAGAGCTGGCCTCAGGAGTCACCGTTTGAGCGTCGAAAATATACGTACCCGAACTAAACAGCCGACGGGTTTCCTTCCTACTTTGATCCCGGGTCTTTTAAGCGGGGCTTGAAAAAGCATCTCATCAGGCCGCCATAGTGTGGGTCACCATGCTGCATTGACTAGACATACAATGAGGATGGTGGTGGTCAACATCTTTGACTCCACTTATTGCTTTCCATCAGGAAAAGTGGAGTCACTATGGTAGGCTAATATGTAAAAAAAAAGATCGCAAGGTACTAGGAAGTCAACCGATTCTAAACATATGTTTATAGTTTTTTGATACATCTCTAACATAATATAGTATAAATAAGCTTACCCATGTATCTGACCTATTATAATTGAATAAGTTAGAATGGGTGTTTGTAACTGGATCACGCCAGAAGATTCAGGTAAGGTACGGTCTGAACTGTTCGGTCAATGGCACTGTACGGTGCACCGGTGTGGGCGGAGGCTCTGACCACCCAAAATAGGGCACGCCTGTGGGGGCAAAGTAAGAGCCATACGCGGGTACCGCACCGTATTGACGAAGGCGGCGTGCGCGTTCTCTGGAACTCCCCCGTGGGACTAAGAAACGGAAGTGCTTTCCACCCAAAATAGGGCCCGCCTGTGGGGGCATAGCGGTAAGAGCCATACGCGGGTACCGCACCGTATTGACGGAGGCGGCGTGCGCGTTCTCTGGAACTCACCCGAGGGACTTAGAAACGGAAGAGCTCGCCAAAGTTTATAGGAGGACGACTGAGGTAGCGGCAGACGGCAGAAGATGCGAGTGGCGTGAGGCCACGATGGCTCGTTTTGGCCGTCTGGAGGTTCCACGGTATATTTGCGGTATATATATTTTATCTGTCAACTATTTGAAGTGCAGGTGTTAAACTTATAATAAACTGGATACTAATATAACTATAACAACGAAACAGGCACATAACATTTTTATATCACAAAAATTCTGTGCTGCTGCAAAAACTTCAAATTAATTTCCAGTACACTACGTACAGTTATTAATTTAATTTTTGAGTACTTTTTAAACGTTTTTATAATTATTCTGTCTGATATATTAAGACATCGTATTCTACACGGGTTGTTCTTTAAAATAATGTAATAAATCACGAGGTCACGAGTCTCTCTCACTCCCGGGAGGATGACCTACACTCAGACCCAATTCGTCGCCGGCTAACCTCCTGTCGCCCTGAGTTGGGCCTCGGGTGGTGGGGTGGGGTTTTCTCCTCTCTCTCAGCCTACACTAATTCAGAGCTAAAAGAAGGTGGCACCCGTGCTTTTTCGGGCAGGCGCTAGGATTGATCTAGATGTCTTAATGAAGATGTTCACGGATTCCTCCTATTTTAAAACTAGCGGCTAAACTCTGATTTATTTAAATCGTCTTAGGATTTGTTTACAAGAAATCAAGACAGAAAATGTCCCTTGTTATTATTCCAGGTGGAAACTTAATACTGAAGATCTTAAAGCGCACAGCTGACTTCGGCGCTCACGCGGCGGGTATCGAGCTGTCTCCTCACGCTCCTGCGGGGCAGAGACCCTGGCTCATTCCCAAGAAATCTAAACTATTCTTAGAGCAGTCAATGAGGGAGAGGGATAATGCTGTTTGTTAGTACTAAACCTTGCATTTTGTTGTCAAATATGGCAAGAGTAAAAGGACTGTATCTCTGAAAGGGTAATCAGAAGTGTATAAATGACCACATCTTTAATGGTCCCACCAAATAAATAGGGGCAAGTTTATATCTACTATTGCCGTCAGAAGGCACTTTAGGAAGTAAGATGGGAAAAGTAGGATTATACTGAAAGGGAAAGAGTAGAAAGCTATACGTAGCTGGTTTTTTTTCTTCACTCTGCAATACATAACACTTTTTTTTAAGTAATTCGACTTATATTAAAAAAGAAATTAAAATAATTCGACTTCGATTTACATTTAACAAATTTGTAGTCAAATATCTGTTGCTTTTAAAAATATTTAAACTCTGGACTTGCTTCCAAATTGCTACAAAAAAAAAAATGTCGTCCTTCTTCTAAAGAGATTTAATAAACATATATTCCAGCAATGCATGAGACATTTCAACACGAGCTGAACAGACTTCGATTGTTAGCATCGAAGACATTATTGGAGGCCCATGTGAAGTCTGATAACTCCGTGGGAATTGGCCCTATGGAGTTCATGAGACTCACGGCTGAGGTTCGTACACCAAATGATAAAGTATATATAAATGGGTAAATTTATTTCTTTAAATAAATAACATTACTAAAAATTGTTTACAATTCTCGTTCTGTTTTATAGTAACATTTTTTTTTCAAACTAACATTAAAATGCAATGATTTAACAATACATACCCTTGACGTCACGACTATTTAGTACAGATAGACTTAAATGTACCAAACCTACCTTTTTAACGTTTACTAAAAACATGCTCATTTGACTTGACAGTCATCAAGCATATTCAAAACGAGTTGCAATTGAAATCACTTATGGCTAAAATAAATAAGTGAACCGGGTTCGAATTTTGTTGGGAATTTCCACTTTCCCACCATTACCACATACACTAAAGACATATGTATCACATTAGTCTACAGAGGGGATAGTATTAAAATAATATTAAAATGGATTCATGAAGGTTCTTAAAAATTGTGGCATCTCAAGTACACTGTTGTGCTTTTGCTCAGACGATTTTGTAAGGCGCTTTTTTGAAAACATTTACTTTTTTAACCAACTTTTAAAGGTTCTCAATTCGAATTTAATTTTTTTTTTGTGTATGTATTTTCACCTTGTGACCCTTTTTCTTTAATTGATTGAAAATATTCCAACTCTATAGGATGAAAATTAAAGGTATAGTAATAATATAATACTATTATGATTAAAGCGTATATAGAAGTAATTTAATTATTTTAATTAGAAGTAATTGACTGCATGGATGGCGTAGCGGTTTAAGTGGTCACCTCGCCACTACGCTGCTGCGCCGAGTGTTGTGGGCTCCCGCACGGGAGAACACTTTGAAATGTTTGAATGTTTCTAAGGTCAGGTCAGGTCAGGGTCAGGAATTAATGGGGTGCTGGCTAGAAAACCTCCACGTGGTGCATCCTGGGCAACGTCGGCGACGACGCCGCCACCTCTGTTTTTGAGGAGGGCGTCGTCGCCAACGGCTAATCTTCTGGCTAGAAGAGGTGCCACCTTTCTTCGGCCACTCGGTCGAGGCCTGGCCCAACAGAGCGGGCTTGTATGCCGATCACTCTGTTGGCTCTTCGCTCCTCGGAGCTGTGAGGAAGGAAACCTCAATAAAAAATCACCAAAGTGGGACCCTTTCACGGGTCGGTGTTTCTCCACTGTCTACAGTGGAGAAAGAGGACGGGCTCGGCGTGCACTTGCACTGCCACCGAGCTGGCATTTGGAGATTTGTCTCGATGCCACCGTCGGCATATCGTAATCCCGAAAGGAGCGTCGTGGTTAAGTCTCGCGGCTCTGATCGGGGGCGAGGGTCTTGGCTTAATCGCCCGGACCGCGAGGAAGAATACCTCTATAAAAAATTACCCCGAATCCTGTGTTCTGGTGCGTGACCATGGGATGCATGGCTGATGGGTGGTTCAGTCGCAAGCGCACTCCCAGCCGGGGTAACTGCGGACCCCTCGGTTGGGCATAAATTTTCGCTTGCCCGGGTATTGGGGGATCTCTGCCCGGGTTGACCTTTATTTCTCCCCCACTCGTGGGTCAATTATGAATTTGTCAAATACAACAAAAAAAAACAACAAAGTAGAGGAAACAAAGACGGAGAAAGAAGTCAGAACGGAAAGGAATACGAGGTTAGCGGCAGAAACCTCGTCGACTGTGGAAGAAGTCGCCCGATTGCAGACTCGATCGAAGGAGCTCCCAGAGGTTAGTCTGGCTCCTGGGAGCAGAAGAATGTCAGAGAGAGTGCGTTCCAGAGCTGCTAGTGCGACAGCTGACTCAGCCGAAGAAATGGAGCTCGAGTACCACGACACGCGCAAGCGAGGACGCTCCAGGGACGGGGATGGTGACATGTCTCAAGACATGTTGCCACCGAAAGTGGCTAGCAAACGCGGGAGGTCGCGCACGCCAATCTCGGCAAAATCTGGTTCCGCCATCTCCAGAGTCGGAGTTTACTCCAGCACTAGAGCGGAGGGTGAAACTGTAGCGGAGGAAGAGATTGCGGATCTCCTGCTGAAGATCCAGGGTCCGGTCGAAGAGGGTTCTGTCCCTCGGACATCGACAACCATGCAGGAGAGAGCGAATGCGGCGGTGGCCATCATCCACAAAGTGGCCACCAAGTCCACAAACCTTAAGGGCTGTTTTGTGAAGGCCCTTAAGGACTCTTCCTCCGCTATCTCGGGGGTAGTGGACACCCTTATTGGAGACGTGGCGCGCCTCCAGGCGGCAAATGGCCACCTGACGAAGCAGGTGGCTGAGCTCAGTGCCCAGTTTGCCCAATTCAGGGCCCAGGCAGGCCGTCATGGGCAACACAGCCCGGTTATGCAACATATTGCTCCCCCCTCGTCAGCCCCTGAAATGCCCGAGGAGACGGATTCCCACCTGCGTCGTGTCATTGACGCAGTGTGGAGAATGATGGACGGACGCCTTGCGGGCTTGGAGGCAAGGCTGCCTCCGGCGCCCATCGTCCGGCCACCACTCGCCTCGGATAAGCCAAAGGCCTCAGTTTCAACCCTAACATCGCTCCCCGTTTCGGGTGGTCGGGTCTCTTATGCTGAAGCGGCGTCGATGACAGCCCTTGCGGTTGCGCCTAGAACCAAGCGAAAAGCTAAGACCGCAACGGGGGCAACGATGGAGTTCCCTCCACTTCACTCTCCGGCACCGAAAGGTACGAGCATATCTGACGCTCCCTCTGGTGCTGGTCCCTCCGCATCAGCCCCCACCACTGCTGTCTCTTCCAACAATGGGTGGCAGAAAGTGGAGGGAAGTAAAAAGAGGTCAAGGAAGCGGAACAAGAAGACGGTCAAGAGTGCGGATTCTCCACCACAGGCATCGTTGGTGGCAGCAACGGCTTCCAAGAAAGTACGGAAACTGCACGCACCTAAAACAGCGGCAGTAGTAGTAACCGTGTCACCGGAGGCGGAGAAAGGTGGGCTATCCTACGCTGCCGTTTTTAAGAAGGCCCGGGATAGCCTAGGCACCGAATTTGGGGCCTCCGGTGTGAGGTTGCGCCTAGCCCAGACGGGGGCTCGAGTTCTCGAGTTCCCCGGTTCTGAAGGTGCCAAGATGGCGGACGTCGTTGCACAGAAGTTGCGGGGAGTATTTGCAGCGTCGGATGGCGTCAAGGTCGCCAGGCCCACCAAGTGCGCTGAGTTGCGTATTTCGGGCTTGGACGACTCTGCGACAGAGGAGGATGTCCGTGTTGCCATCCGTGAAAAGACAGGATGCCACACGGACACCGTTAGGGTTGGCACCATCCGCCCCGGTAAAGGTGGTCTTGGCGCGGTGTGGGCCAGTTGTCCCGTAGAGTCAGCGAAAATTTTGGGCGACGCCGGCAAGGTCCTCATCGGTTTCGTAAACGCCAGAGTCACAGTCCTGGCTGCGAGACCGATGAGGTGTTTCAAATGCCTGGGATCGGGACATACCCGCGTCAAGTGTAGTAGTTGCTTTGACTGCAGCGGACTCTGCTTCCGCTGTGGTCGACCGGGGCACAAAGCGGCGGAATGTTCCGCCGCCTCTCACTGCCCAGCGTGTGCGGCGGGTAATTTACCCGCCAATCACCAGATGGGACAGGGGGGCTGCAAGCCTCCCCGCACTTCTCCGCAAACATCGGTGGCTAGCCATTCGGCCCAGACTGCCTCCGATGCCAATCGAGCGTCATCGCCGTCGCCTATGGAGGAGGCTGTAGAGACGATCCAATAATGGACCACGTCTCCAGCCTCCTTGTCCAGACAAATCTGAACCACTGTGCCGGTGCGCAGGACCTCTTCCTGCAAACCATGGCAGAGTGGTCTATTGGTGTGGCCGTAGCCGCGGAGCCCTATTACGTTCCTCCCCGTCCAAACTGGCTGGGTGACCGGGACGGCTCCGTGGCAGTCGTCGGCTCCACGGCGGCTCATTCCCCACCCTTGTCGTTAAGAGACAAGGGTGCTGGGTATGTTGCCGCTGATTGGGGGGGGATCACCATTTTTGGTATCTACTTCTCCCCCAACCGGAGTCTGAGTGATTTCGAGGTTTTCCTCAATAATCTGGAGACCTCGATACGGCGACTAGCGTCTGGGCACGTTCTAGTGCTGGGGGACTTTAACGCTAAGTCCGTTGCGTGGGGTTCCCCCAGGACAGACGCACGGGGCGACGCTGTAGAGGAGTGGGCAACATCGGTGGGCCTCTGTCTCCTAAACAGAGGCACCACCAATACGTGCGTGCGACAGCAGGGGGGGTCGATAGTGGACCTTTCGTTCGCTACCCCTGCTCTTGCCGCACGAGTAAGGAACTGGTGTGTCCTGGAAGAGGTTGAGACGCTCTCGGACCACCTCTATATCCGATTTGAGCTCTCCCGGACTCAGGACCCCAGAAGGGGTCACATGGCGTGGCGTCTTTCCCGCTTTCCACGGTGGGCCATCTCTAAGCTAGACCGGGACCTACTGGAGGAGGCAGCTATTGTTTACTCGTGGCTGCCTCCGCAGCCTTCGACCGAGGAGGTTGACGTAGGGGCAGGCCACTTTCGCGATGCGGTTACGCAAATTTGTGATGCCGCCATGCCCCGCGTTTTGGGTCGTCGGCCTCCAAGGAAGGAGGTCTACTGGTGGTCCCAGGAGTTGGCGGACCTCCGCACGGCCTGCATTCGTGCCCGGAGGTCCTACACCCGCAGTCGTCAGCGTCACCGCGAAGAGCGGGAGGAAGACCGGCTTCATGAAGAGTACCGAGAGGCACGGAGAACTCTTAAGCTGGCCATTAGCCGCGCCAAAGAAGTGAAGAGAAAGGAGATGCTGGAGGGTCTCGATCGTGACCCCTGGGGTCGCCCTTATCGTGCGGTGCAACAAAAGCTCCGCGCGTTGGGCCCCCCCCTTACCGAGACTCTCCAGCCCAGCTTCCTGCAGGAAGTGGTTGAGGGCCTTTTCCCGCAACGGGTGGAGTACTCACCCCCATCAATGGCCGCCTTGGCCGGAGACGACGGGGAGTTCGAGGAGGAGGATGTTCCACCCGTCACGGAGGCGGAGATAGGGGCGGCTGTTCTACGGATCCGTTCCAAAAATACCGCCCCGGGGCCGGACGGGATCCCTGCCCGAGTCTTGGCCCTGGTCCTTGACCATATGGTAGACCGCCTCAGGGAGGTGTTCGACGCTAGCTTGGTGTCCGGACGCTTTCCTGATTGCTGGAAAAGCGGGAAGCTGGTGCTTTTAAGGAAGCCGGGACGGCCTGCCGATTCGGTCTCGGCCTACAGACCCATTGTGCTGCTGGACGAGGCGGGTAAACTGTTTGAGAGGGTACTCTCTGCCCGCATCGTCCGGCACCTGGACGAGGTCGGCCCCGATTTGTCGGACGCCCAATTCGGTTTCCGAGCGGGTCATTCGACGGTCGGGGCTGTGTTGCGTCTGCGGGCCGTGACTGAAGAAGCGGTGAGCTGTGGCGGCGTGTTGTTGGCGGTGTCGTTGGACATCGCCAACGCATTCAATAGCCTGCCATTCAGTTGCATCAGGGAAGCACTCCGTTATCACGGGATGCCTCAGTACCTGAGGCGACTAGTGGCAGACTATTTAGAGGAGCGTACCGTCATGTACGAGGACCGAGAGGGTCATCTGAGTCGTCGGCCCATGTCGTGCGGTGTTCCGCAGGGATCTGTCCTTGGACCGCTCCTGTGGAACATGGGGTACGACTGGGCCCTTCGAGGTGACTTCCCCCCCGGGCTGGGCGTAATCTGTTACGCTGATGACACTTTGGTCACGGCTCGGGGGGCGAACTTTCAGGAGGCGGTGCGTTTGGCCACCAGAGGAGCCTCACTGGTGGTCAGGCGCATCGAGGCGCTGGGCCTGCGGGTGGCCCTGGACAAGACGGAGGCCCTTCTATTCCATGGGCCCCGTCGTGGTCCGCCCCCTGGCGCCTCAATCATGGTCAACTCGGTTCTCGTACCGGTTCGGGCCCACATAAAATATCTGGGCCTGATCCTTGACGGGAGGTGGCTCTTCGACGAGCACTTTCGGCAGCTTGCTTCAAAGCTGGTCGGCGCTGCGTCCGCCCTTGGGCGACTTTTACCCAACTTGGGAGGACCCAGCGTCGCAACAAGACGGCTGTACACGGGGGTTGTCCGGTCAATGGCACTATACGGTGCACCGGTGTGGGCGGAGGCTCTGACCGCCCAGAATAGGGCACGCCTCTGGCGTCCTCAGAGAGTTATGGCGGTTAGAGCCATACGCGGTTACCGCACCGTATCCACGGAGGCGGCATGCGCGTTGGCCGGAACACCCCCGTGGGATTTGGAGGCGGAAGTGCTCGCCGAGGTCTATCGGCGAACGGCTGATTTCCGGGCGGTTGGTGGCAGTCGGCCCCCGCCCGAAGAGGTACGCGAGTGGCGTGAGGCCGCACGCCGAGCCACAATGGTTCATTGGTCGTCCCGGCTGGGGGCTCCACGTGCTGGCTTTGCCGCCGTGGAGGCGCTCCAGCCGGTCATTGTCGAATGGGCAGGGCGGCAGCATGGGACTCTTTCATTCCGACTGACGCAGGTTCTTTCCGGGCACGGCTGCTTCGGGAAGTACCTGCACTCGGTCGCTAGGAGGGAAATGAGCCCCGTCTGTCACCACTGCGTCTGTAGTGAGGACTCGGCTCAGCACACGCTTGCGGTTTGTCCCTCTTGGGCGTCGCAGCGTCGGGCCCTCACTGCAGTCATCGGAGAGGATCTGTCGCTACTGGCTGTTATACGCTCCATGGCCAGTAGCGACAGTAATTTTACCGCGGTTGCAACCTTCTGCGAGGACGTTATCTCGCGGAAGGAGGCGGCGGAGCGGGCCCGGGAGGACGATCTCCATTCGGACCTAATCCGCCGCCGGCGAACCGGGCGGCGGAGGCGCGCCTACCAGCGCCTCATGCCGCCCTGAGTGTGGCCGCGGGTGGTCGGGACGGGTTTTCCCCTCCACCCGCTTTAGTGGCCAGCCGCGAGGGGGTGACGTCCGCGTGTGTCTGGACGCCGCCTTATTGATAGGTTACCCGTAGGTGGTGCCCGCATAGTGCGGGCAGGCGCTAGGAGGGGTCCGGATGTCTTAATAAAGCTGTTCCCGGATTCCTCCTATTTCAGCGCAGTATGGCACACCGTGTGGTTTTAGTCGGTTCGATTCCGACACACTGTTCCACCGAAAACCCCGGTGGGATGACGGCCCGAGGGGGTTTCCACACGAAAAAAAAAAAAAAAAAAAAAAAAAAAAAAAGGGTCAGGAATTAATCCTAGTGCGGGAGTTGTCTTTAAAAAAAACATAAAAATAATTATAGATGAGTATAAAAGGATAGAAGCAAGTGGCCTGCTGTTGTCAAACGCGAGAACTTATGCACGTACAGGACTGACCTGTTGAGCTCGTGGCTAGTGACCCTGACTGCTAAACATGTGGTCGTGGGGTCCATTTTCACACGAAACAAAAATTTGTGTGATCCACAAGTTGTTCTGAGTCTGGGTGTTTTTTGTCCGTTGCTTCTATATTTGTTAAGTCACCGGCACACAGGAGTCAGTCCTAGTGCGGGAGTTCTTTTGTATAAGAAAATAAAATGTCTTTTAGGTGGAAGGCCTGGGTCCCGTGTTTCGTGTAACGCTCATCATAGAGAACACGTCAAAAGAGAAGGCTGTTATCGGTCTGGCGATATTATTCCACGTACATACCGCAAATTATAAAGTATCCAATCCGTACATTAAGGTAAGATATGACACATTATTATTATTGATTAATACATCACTGCCTACCCCTTCCGGGATACAGGCGTGAGTGCGTTTGCACTTCTATATTAAAACATGCTTACTTACAGAAAAGTTGTCAAACAATTTTTGCGTTGTATCTTAGTGAGTTAGGGACCGGACGCGCAAACCTCGGCTCTCCTCTTTCCCCTACCCTAATTTTCCCCCTCATTGTCCTCAAAGTCGGGCAGCACAAATTCAACTATTGAGTTGAAGGTGTCTATGAGCGGTTGTTACTCTGCATCAGGTGAACCGGCTGCCGGTTTGCCCCCTTATGTCGTAAAAAATAAATTTGAGTAAAATGTGTATTAAAATTGATTTCATTGTTTTTATCTCCGAGTGCATGTACCTTATGTCGTGCTGTAATTTATAAGTTACACTGACTATTTTCAGCCTATAAATTTTGTCTTCGTTTGTTCTAATATTAATTAAACAGACAAGACAACACAAGAAGAAAGAAAGAAATGCTTCTGTTATGTTCCGCCAACTGAGTGAGGTTACTGGATGTCGGAAGCCTCAAAGACTGTTAATTCAATTGCTACTTTCAAGTTGCTGGTGTGAGGCGGCAGTCACATGGAAGCAGGTGACACGTTTGGTGCCCCCCCCCCCACCCCCTCTGTACCTTAAAAAAGAGATGATATTTTTGTCTTTATGTCTCGTTGCTTCTATTTAACAGGTACCTTTGCTCTCGCCGGGTGGAAAACTAAAATTCCCAACTAAAATCGAAGAGATGTTCGATGACCAAATAAATCCGGATATCCTTTTCCGTCCGGTAACCGGAGAGGGCGGTGAGAGAGCACTAGTGAAAGTTTTGCTCCTAAAAGAAGGTAATTTTTCTATAGTTTTTGTAATGCAGCTGTTTATCGTTTAAGGTAAAAGGTAGGGTAATTAGGCCGAGGTGTGTGTGTGTTGAAAGAAGTTTTTTTTTTTACTTAAAATTTAAAGCGTACCCTTCTGTTATTGTCTTCTGTATCCAGCCATGATAACTTTAACTTAATCAACTAAGCGACAAAGCCATTGGTCTGGTATCATCAGACAGTAGGTAAACGACCTTAAAACCTTCAACGAGCGTACTCCTAACTAAAGGGTCGGCAATGCACTTGTGACTTTTGAGTTGCCGGTGTCCATGGGCGTAGGTAGTCACTTACCATCAGGTGACCCGTCTGCTCAAAGTTATGGTTGACAAAATATAATAAGACGCCTCTTCGGGATTTAGACCTGAGTGTTTATACATATATGTGAGTAGAAGTACAAATATTTACAAAAATATTTTAAACAGTATAGAACTAACTCAATTGGATTAGAAGGTTACTATTACTTGTCTCAATAGTTATTTCATGTTTTAGGTACAAAAAGTCCAATACTCGCTGCGACAGTACAAATGCCGCCCACCGATCCTATGATGTTGCCATTCGAAAAAATGCAAGCGGTCGGACTTGATTCTAACGAAGACTCCAACTGGTTATCCAAAACATAAAATCTTCGATTAAAAATAAATTACTGATGTTTTCATAAATGCTTTTTATTTTAATAAATTTTGTGTGTATGTAAAATGGCAACTTGTAAATATATATTAAAACTGGCTGACCCGGTAAACGTTTATTTTTTACTGGGTAATAGTTTATCATTTAGGGGTATGAAAAATAGATGCAGGTCGATTCTCAGACCTACCCGATATGCACACAAAATTTGATAAAAACCACACAGCGACATGACACGAGAATTTTATATATTAGAAAATATTGACATAAACGAAAGTGCCAGGCGCCCTTTAGATGCCATACGTACATTGCAACCATTTTTCAAAATTGGAATACTCGCATGTCCAGACACTTAAGTTGTCTATGGAATAATTAATTATAACAGAAAAAAACAAAAAAGGTTCGTAAGGATATGCAAAGAAAAGTATTAAGCAGTGAAATTATTAATTTTGTATCTTAAAAGTAAATCAAGATCGTGTTGTACACGGTGGCGTAGAATACGGCCACTCCAATTTTTCCTAGTGGTGTAGGCGAGTAAGGGAACGGACTGTTATCTATCAGACAGTATGTATACAGTCATACAGTGCCCGGTTGGCGGCAATAGGACTTCCCCTATTACGTTACTGGGACCATATTGTCAAAATATGGGTAGACACCCATATCATTTACCCATACCCATATGGAATAGGCAGAGCTATATTAGACAATATAGCTCTGCCTATTCCATAGGGGATACAGGTGCGAGCATATGGAAATATTTTAAAAGTTACAATTTACATTTGGCCCTCTTGTCTGGTGTTTATCTTTTGGACTTTCGTAGACGGATTTGATTTTTTTTAAATAAAAGGCTGTTACTAATTCCCCAAAGTGCCCTGTAACGGTAATAGCTTTGACCCCTATTACTACTTATTAGTATTATTACTTATCAGTGTGTGTATGTATGTAGTAATTCCCCGCAGTTTCATCTGCGTTGATGGTCAGTGCCCCGCCTCTAATAGTCGTATCGTGATGGTATACAGCCTTAAGACCTTTCTAAGTATATTTTAATTCAAAGAAATATAAACTGTGCATATAAGCTATAGCCTCTCTATCTTTCTTCGTACTTACGTACGTACTTCACCAGCTTACTCAACTGTCATTAAATCTTGTTATACAAGCCCCCCAAGTTAAAGTTAACTTGGGGGGCTTGCCCAGCGCGATATCAATCGACAGGTTTTTGAATTGCTCAATATGTACTCGTATATATACATATTCTTATTTACTATCTGTATTTTTAACTGAGAACAGTTTTTTGTGACGTCAATTAAAGTCTAAAGACCAGTTCTAATACTCTCTACCTAAAAAAATTTCAGAGATTTTTGGAGATAGTTGTAGAAAAAATATTCCATATTTCAGAATGATTTAATTTTGTTACTGTGTCCAAATATACATATATATATTTCAATCGTTCTATACCAAAATTTCAATCACTTTTGTGATGATATTAGGTAGGCGGTCAGCTACGTTACATTATTACGTTTTTCATTTCTGGATATGCGGGGCCCCTCTGCACGGGGCCCGTAGCAATTGCTACTCTTACTACCGAGTAAATCCCCCACCTGTATATACATAGTTATATATACTGTAGGTACTTTTACACTTGTTACACAATTTATATTACAGTACGTAATCTACATGATGTATGATATACATATGTATATAAGTATAGTTATTTCACAATAATCTAAGATAATATGTAGCTGTCCGCGTCCATTATTTATTGATTGCTTTTATCAATTGGAAAAATACGACAAGTTATGATGATTATATTAAGATCCGTCTAGTGATTGACATTAGTAAAATATTATAATTTATGTTTACGGCCACATCATTGAACTCAGTAATGCCACGGCCTCACATAAACCGGTTGCTACACAATGCTTGCGTGTTTTATTACATCGAGTGAGTGAGGGTATGGGAGGCCCAACTTCCGCTCCCCTCATCCGCTCCGCTTATCTTCATCCCCCCCCCCTCCCCCGCACGAGGCGGGCAGCGCACTTACTACTCGTCTGCCCATTTCTTGGGGCCAAACGAGCAGATGGGTGATGGGATGGATATGGTATCTCAAAACACCCTGATTCCCCTTTTCTGCTTCACAGAACTCCTCGATCTTCAGTATCATTTGATGGCCAGAACATTTTGCAACTTTAGAAATTGTAAACAACGCATGTCATAATTAGTTCCATGGGACTTGTTATATGAGACGAACTTAAGCTAGGTTTATCCTTAAAAAAAACAATGATTTATATAAAATATGAGGGTGGATCGTGGAAGTTCTTATCAGAGAAGCTTAGCTAAGATATTTTCTTTACACTACACATAGCCACCGTTAAACATTACGCACAATCTCGAGAATGATGGATGATTTACATTTAATGATTAAAAATTATATCGGAGAGCAAAATGACTACATATATTAGAAGTACTATAAAACGTTTGGCTCAAGGTGATCCTTTGTCGCCCTTACTTTTTAATATTATTACCTCCAGTACAAACAAGGAAGAATTCTAAAACCACCAATGTGAGCTAAATGACACTAATCTTATCTGACGGGTTTTTTTTCATTTTAATTTTTCATATTTTTTCCCTAATTTTTCACTTTTCTAATTTTATAGAATAATTTTAGTTTATTTACTCTTAAAAACAATGGCTCTTTATAAAACAGTGCTGTAATCGATTATAATAGACCTACAAAACACTGCTGTAATCAAGTGCTATGCGTGGGTGCAGCAGCGTGCTGACCTCGTGGCAGCTATTGGTGTGGGTAGCCTCTCGCTAGAGACCATGGTTATTGCTATGGGCCAGAGCGAGAGTGCATGGGAGTCCGCCGCTTCGTACTGCGAGGTAGTGATGCTTGCAAAAGAAGCGGCGGAAAGGGAACGGGAGACAGTTAGTACTCTTCCGTCCCGGAGAAGACGCACAAGGCGCCGGAGATTGCAAAATGACCTCCGGCCTCCATGAGCGCTGGCCTGAGGGCGACAGACTGGGCTATCTATCGCCCTAGTAGAAGCAGGCCCGTGACGGCGGCGCGACGTTACTAAATATGAGGGGGGGGGGGGGGGGGACAGAACCCCCACACATCATATGGGGGTCGCCTTGCTCAAAAGGCGGCTAGGTCTGCCGGGGTACACAGAAATTTCCTTTCTAGGGTACACCTGAGGCCCCGGCCAATAGACCCGTTGACGGAACACTGTGTGGTTTTAGTCGGTTCGAGTCCGACATACCACCTTACCCATTAGCCCCGGTAAGGTGACGACCCGTGGGGGTTTCCACACAATAAAAAAAAAAAGACCTATAAAACAGTGCTGTAATCGATTATAATATACATATACATAGTCAAATTGTATCAGGGCGATGTCTGTACATTATAGATATTAAAGAAAAACTGATATCTTAATTAGATAATCTTTATCAGAGCAACGGAAGTCAACAGCTTTTAGAATTGTAGTATGTCTGTCTGTATTTATGTACACTCAAAAACTACTGGAGTAATTGAGGTCAAACATAAAATATAGGTATCAAAAACATATACACCTCATTCTAAATTCCACGTACGAAGTCACGAGTATTGTAATAAGTATCTGTTGATTTAAAAGAGTGGCCATGAGCTTGTTTACCCGATTTCTTCACATAAGACAACCATTGCAATATGTAATATTAATCACTTACAGTTGCTAATTATAATTTGGTCGCACTAGCGTTAGCAAACCTATTGTCGTCACCTTTATGACTGTATATTTACTGTCTGATTGACAGTCCTTTACTCGCCATTATACGACACCAGCGGAAAGACATGGTGTGGCTCTATTCTTTCCATGGAAAACCAGACGGCATATTAGATAATATTATATAATGAGATGTGATGATGGATGAGAGGTGGGGAAAGAACGGAGATGGGAAAAGGGGAGGGGGGACAAGGGTGAGAAAATATGAGACGGGTAGTTAGGCCTCCGGAAACCTCACTAATTTCGGGGAAATGCATCTCAAACGATACTTCACAACCGTTTTTCTGTGAGGCCGTGGTATCGCACCGGTTTAGCCGGCCCATTCGTGCCTAAGCATGGCTCTCCCACGTTAAAAAGTTTGTAAATGTTCAAGTTAATAAATTTTACGAAGAGTAAATTATAAAGTATGACTACACATTAGCATATTATGACGTCATTATTACCAAGTCAATTGTAGACGTCTGCATGATTTTCACACGTACCTACAGGTTGATTAATACAAGGACTTATTGGGAATGCGATGTGAATTAACACAAACTGTTTGATCGAGTCAGGTTGCTTATTGAACATGATTGGTAGCTATTATTATCTACATACGAAGTCGTATTTTTCCATCGACAGGCTAAAATTATCAAAAACCAATTGGATTTTAAACATGTTATTTTAAGAACAGCTCTAATGGCCAAGTTGGTAAACAAAATGAAAATAGACGGATTTGATATTAAAAGCTTTTAAAGATTTATTTAGTTTATGTAACATAGATGTTTATATAATATGTTATATAATAAAGATTATGTTATATATTATATTACCACGGCCTCACAGAAAACCATCTATGAAACAATGCTTGCACTGTGTGACCGATTTCCCCTATCCATTTTCCTCCTCCTCCATTTCCCCTATTCTTATAGGCGGACAAATCACTTGTGACTCATGAGTTGCAAGTGTACATGGGTGGAAGAAGACACTTATTGTCAGATGACCCGTCTGCTTGTTTGTCCCCTTATATCATAAAAAAATGTTTTTTCGCCTTTAGCTTGCTGTAATAATTAGCTCAAAATGGCAGATATATCTTTAAAAAGTAAAATCATTGTAACTTAGTCATTCCTAAGTGATTAATGCCTAATTCCTGCTTTATCACTTCAACTTGTCGGACTTTTATTCATGTATTGAATTAACTAAAAAAATCTGTTTTGTGGGAAATCATATTTAAAGTTTGAATAGTGTATTCAGATTGATAACTTAACAAAATTATAAAAAAATAAATAGTTTATTTTATAAACTATGAGCATGAGGTATAAAATTATTACATTTTGATCGAGAATACGTAGTAAAGAAGTATTTAAAAAAGTTCCTACCTATTTCACTTTTAACTAAATTATGTAAACAAATAACTTGATGCAAACGGAGTAATTAAAAATGTTGCAGTTTCATATGAAAATTCTTCGTTAGCAGCCACTTGTATTTTCGGTCTTTGCGGTATTTGTATAATATAAAGCATGCAAAATAATGATTTGTTACTAATATATCGAACTATTCTGGTTTATTTTACTTAATCGATACGCGGCGCTCAATCGTATCGGCGATAGATTAACAACAATATATGTATAACGATATAAATAAATAATTCACTTTAAAAAAGTAGACAATCGTCTTCAATGCTTCTATTATAAAATTTAAGACTTATATGGTTTTCTCATGGATACCATTGTCAGAACCTACCCAAACTCTCATCTAACTGCCCTTGAAGTACATCTTTTCCAATAAAAAGAAGAGAATCATCGAAATCGGTTCCGGTGGTATTGAGTTAATCGTCCATTTGTAAATACACACACTTAATACAATTTTAAGACATATGGTTTTATCATGGATGCCGTTATCAGAACTGGACCAAATTTAAATCGGACCACACGGGACGCACCAGCGCTCAAATAAAAAAAAATATCAAAATCGGTTCACCCTGTCGAAAGTTATGATGTAACAAACATAAAAAAACATCGAATTGAGAACCTCCTCCTCTTTGAAGTCGGTTGAGAACGACGCGAAGCCATGACGGTGATGTTTCTTTGTCATATCATCACTAGAGTCGGCTGCTGAGCTGAAAATATTCTCCGTATCAAGTTATTTCGATTTACGTTCAGAATTAAAAAAAAATATATTCAGGTTATGAATACTTTGCATTATCGTTTCGTTGACTGGTGACTTGGTGACGTAGCTATCTCGAACACCTGTTCGAAGTATAAGCAGGGTATGATTTCAAACAGGACATCGTTTGAGTTGAACCGCACGAGCAGCAGTTGACACTGGAAACTAAAAAAACTTCTAAGAAAGGTCATGGATGGTACCCGTTATCTTTAGCGAAGGTATTTCTATTACAGGATTTGCCACTTGACGAGACATACTGCCGCTGCTTGCCGTTGCGTTACTGCAATGGTAGGTAGGTATATGTCAAGGTTGCAGGTTCTTTCCGGGCACATCTGTTTCGAGAAGTACCTACACCCAGTTGTATTAGGGAAATGAAGCCCGCTGATCACCACTGCAACTGCACTAAGGACTCGGCTCAGCATATGTTTGATGATTTCCCAGCCTGGGTGTTACAGCGTCGCGTCGGGCCCTCGCTGCAGTCATCGGAGAGGATCTCTCGCTTCATGACCGGTTGTGACATAAGTTTTACCACGGTTGCAACCTTCTGCGAGGAGATCATCTTACAGAAGTAGGTGACAGAGCGAGCTCGGGAGGGTGACCTCCACCCTGACCCAATTCGCCACTGGCAAACAGAGCGGAGGAGGCGCGCTTACCAGGGCAACAGGCGTTAGGAGGGCGTCCTATTTCAGGCGGAGTTTGGGACACCGTGTGGTTTTACTCGGGCCGATTCCGACACACCGTCCCACGGAAAACTTGACGGCCCGAGGAGGTGTTCACATGTAAAAAAAAGGTGTATGTCAAGGTTAGAGGTTAAAATTGACCTGTCAACCACTTTTAAAAACGGTGCGCTTTGTTAGTCATAAGGGATGCCTCAACTAAAAGTGATCAACTTTATGATCTGGCCACGACAGAATTAATACATGAATAGTTTTAAAACGTTTGCCTTTAGAGCACTGTCACTGTGAAATCGACACAAGGGACCCTAAACATATACCAAGGCAAGCTCTAGATTCGAATCCCCACGGAAAGCGCAAACGTGGCTGCCTTAAGCAGACCTGGCGGCGAACGGTCATCTCAGAGGTGAAGAAAATAGGGAAGACCTGGAGCGAAATAAAGCGCGAAGCTCAAGCCGAACGGGATGGCGGCGCACTGTGCCCTCTGCCCCATCTAGGGGACACAGGAGCATAAGTCAGTAAGTCATCTATATTATTATTGAAACTATAAAATAGTAACAGGGTAATCCGCAATTTGCATATCGGGAACAAATAGATGTGTATGATGTGTATGTGCTTTACAATTTCGGTGAATTTGGTTTTATGTACAATGCCTATCTATGGAATTATTATGTAATGAGTACAAACAAAATTTAAAGAAATAACCATTATAGAGTCGTTTAGTTCTGTTCATTCAAAGCAGTTGTCGCAATAGTAGATTAGTAGTTGACCTTCCATCTTTCATCTCCCACAAAAGCAAAAAGCGTGTTTGCGTTTGTAAATATTGGAGTAAGCCCCAAAACCAATAGCGATAATTGAGCTCATTAAAAACGATGTTCCCGTATTATTAACTTAACACCTGTTAAATAAATAAGAACGCTTGAAACTTATAACAAGTTTACATTATATAGGAGAATAGAAAACAGGAACCCCGATTGCCCATGCTATTAAGTAGTTAGATAACTCTTCATTACACACACTTCACCATTGTTATAATAGTTATAGCTATCTGTTAATTAAAGATATTGTCAAAGGACGTATACTGTTTAATATTTTGTCTACAAAATATATATACATATATTGTCTACAATATATGTACATACTCGAATACATCACTCACGCCTGTATACCCGAAGGTGTTAAATGTAGAAAGTGTATTAAAGTTCTATCCCATTTACAATAGAAAGAAAGAAGAGAAAGAGAAGGAAAAGGATCCTTATACAGAAATAAAGGACTTAATTTGATTTAGGTGTATATCAGAGTATACAGTGATTTGTGGATTAGATAATATGTAAATGGTAGGCGGGGTGGCAGCTGGACCTGAAGAAGAACCGCATGTTTCTGTAATTGTATAAAAGAATAGTGTAGGTACTGATTTTATTACGTTGTAGAAGGCAAACGAGCAGACGGGTTACCTGATGGTAAGTGACTATCACGCTCGCTTCGCCTCCTGAAGGTTTGAAGATAGAGGAGATTGAGAGGAAAGGTTTAGAGAGCAACTGAGAAGTAGGGGAAAGAGGAGAAGGGGTGCTGAGCCTTCGCGTCAGCGAGTGAATGAGGTTACTCACACACTCGGTGAAACTATGGTATTGCCTTAGTCGAGGTCGGAGTCACACGTAGCACGTCACAATAAGCTTGACTACTTTCAATGATAAGTATTTTATATCATTAGGTAGGTAGATTAGCAATATGCTTAATATACACCAGTACACCATAATATACACCAGTACACCATAATATACACCAGTACACCATAGCATACACCAGTAATGATGGCCAAATGTGGGTGTTTGGTACACTTCTGTCTACC
Source organism: Tyria jacobaeae (assembly GCA_947561695.1). Classification (NCBI taxonomy): domain Eukaryota; kingdom Metazoa; phylum Arthropoda; class Insecta; order Lepidoptera; family Erebidae; genus Tyria; species Tyria jacobaeae. The sequence goes on along the minus strand of OX387217.1, from coordinate 20,226,665 downwards.
CTTTAGTGGATACAGGCGCGAGCGTATGTATGTATATACAAATGAACATATGTAATGACACTTGTATTGTCAGCATTATGGTCACCTCGCATGGAGTTTAAACACCATAATTGTAAGCAGAAAATTGTCTGTGTTCTCCTCTATGGTACTTTTTGGTACGATTACACTTATCCTGTCATTACACATATGACAATCTTAAGTAATCTTTATAGCAGAGTAATTTGGTTTCAATCTAATCACCTTAATTCATTAAACAATATATCAGTATATAAACCATGAAATGTGTTAGGAAATAGACATACGAATATGTTTTAAGGAAATATTGTAGTAAATTAAACTTAAATAACATGGTTAATTAACTATTGATGTCTGGCCACGTAATTTTGTACGTTTAACGAACCGTGTTCGTCACTATGATTACAAGCAATAATTACCAACCGTAATCGTCAACCAGCAGTTTATTACGCAATTTAAATTTTCTAAAGTCTAAAGTCGATCGTCAATTAATTTCTAGTCATAGTCTATAGACTTTAGACTTTTGAAAATTTAAATTGCGTAATAAACTGCTGGTTGACGATGACGGTTGATAATTATATTATAATTTATAGGCAAAAAAACTCTTGGAGAAGCGCACAGTGGAAGTTTGCCAATCATCCAGGTGTCAAACCTTATAATCTTAAAGGCATAGTAACTAGACGGGAGTTTTTTATGTGTACCAAATACCAAGTACCAAGTGCATGGGTGTGGAACATTAACGTAAGTTCTTTCTTTCCACATATTTAGGCTAGTCACTTATCAATAGTTATATCAGATTAGAATAACGTGAATTTCTGTCACTTTATCAACTGTCACTCCTAAGGTGTGTCGAGCTTCAAGTGGTAAATTCCTGGATGGTAGATATCGGCGTAACCCCGTATTATTAGTATTTGCCAATTCTATTTTGAACAGATGTCGCAGTAATCGTAACCTATTTTTGCACGACAGATAAAGCTATAAGATTTATGATAGCAGTTATCAAAGTTTGCAAATAAATAATTGGATAAAGTACCAGTCAGGTATTTACGGCTACTTAACTGTTAACAATTTTATAATTTCTAAGTGCTTTACCTATGTAATTGACAATGTTACGTATGTCGTTTGTGCCACAGTATCCATGAAGCGGCAGAGCGTGTGTGTGTGAGTAGAATAGAGCCACTCACTCACACACTCTTCATGAGGTTTTGTAAAAGGTGACTAAGGGATCGGATTGTTTATATAGTCTATCTATCAGACAGTATGTATACAGTCCGGTTGATGGTAATAGGCTTCCCCCTATTACGTCAGCGGCACAAAATGCTAATTGGCAGCATGTGGGTGTTTAAATACACCTCTGCCTGCCTACTCCTTAGCTTGCAACATGCTTGAGCGTATATGTATGATGTGGAATAATACTTTCTTAGTACTATTATCCTCGGACGTATGTTACTCAATCACGCCGGAACGGCTGAACGGATCTGGATAAAAATTGGCAGAGAGATAGACTATAATTTGTAATCTGTGATAATAGCACAAAAACAATTGGTACGCTTTAAAATTTCATTCGCAATCAAATTGTAAACGAAATCGCGGGCAATTGCTAGTTCAACATACATATTTCTGAGAGACTTGGAGCCAGGTTAACCTAACCACTGTATAGTAGAGAAGAGACTTCGAGACTGCTTCGAGTCTCTCCTACACCCTATAAGAGACGGTAACCGAAGTAACTTGCTCCTGGTTTTCTGTTGGTGTTGGCGTTTTCGCTGACATCTCTACATATATAGGGTATTAATGGAAAAGGGTTGATTTTACACAGGTTTTTCACTAACATCTCTCCATATATAGGGTATTAAGGGAATAGGGTTGATTTTACACAGGTCATATCACTATTTCAAGGTTAAATTTAAATTAAATAAAAAAACTGGCCGATTTTTCCTTACTTTAAAGGAAAGTAGTTAGAGTTAGTTTTCTTTTCTTGGAAATAAACAGAAATTACATAGATGTATAACGCTATTTAGAACAGATTTAATATTAATATACGCACTTCTCTTTCGGTTTCTGATTCAGTAAGAGGACTGAGGCTTTCCGGCATCAGCCTCTACCTGACCTGCTCGAATCATTGCTATTGCTGACACTCTCCAATCCATCCACTTAAATCCAGTTCCTTCTCTTTTGTTAACCTCCCATTAATGAAAATGTTTTTTCTTTCAATATACTCTATGGTTTCCCATATATTAAATGGCAAACCCGGCCAACGGCACTAAGTCCCCCTTGAGCAATATTTTAATTGCAGGAAGTATAGATAGATATATAGAAAGATAGCAACTTTATTTGGACAACATTGGTAGAATTAGAATTATACATATTTTAAGTTTAACACACATATTGTACAAATGGCGGCCTCATTGCTAAATGCAATTTCTTCCAGGCAACCTTAAGATGGAACAAAATGATTCGGAGAGACGTTGGCAGTATGAAGTCTATTTCAAAAGAAATCTTACAAATATTCTGTACATTCAGTCCTTTAGTATACTTAAATATATAAGTACAAGACATATATTAACAATATTAATAATATACATATACCAACTAAAATATATTATATACATATATACACAAACTATATCTACATACGGCATACTAATGTAATAAAAAATAATCATGTACCATTTGCATAAAATTGGTAATTGTTTTCGCTAGCATAATTATAAATAAATAAATATTTCTCAGAGCGTTGACGGCTCTAAGATTGCCCTGTTACACAAGTAAAGACTAAATGTTAGTCATCAAATTGTAGGTTCGATATGGCTTTGCCTCATAAACGCCCACATTTTTCCGATAATTATTTAGCCCCATTTACGTAATAGGGGGCCCGCCTATTTTTCCTATTGCCTTCATCCGGGCGCTTTTGGGAATTGGGTGGAAACAACGGTGGTAGAGCCATGCTTAGGCACGAATGGGCCGGCTCGACCGGTGCGATAACACGGCCTCACAGAAAACCAGTTGGGAAGCAACACAAGCTTGCGTTGCATTTCCCCGAAATGAGTGAGGTTTCCGGAGGCCCAACTCCTCCTCTCCTCTTTCCTCTCCCCTTATCCCCCTTTTCTTTTTCCCATCTCCTCATACCTCCTCTTTTTTTCCCCTCCCCGCAACCCCCATTCCTAGTCATCTTAAACGGCGGGCAGCCCCTTCGACTAATGAGTTGCAGGTGTCCATGGATGGTGGTTGTCACTCACCATCAGGTGACCATCTGTTCAGGTCTGTTCATCTGTTCCCCTATAGTATAAAAAAATAAAAAATAAAATTTAGTATATTGTCAGGGCAGGGAGTAATTACTTATGCAGGTGGATATGGAAGTAAGATAAGCTCAAGCAAGTCAGGGTCGTATACCTATAACTCGAATTGTCTGGTACCGGAAAGAACATAACAAAAAAATAAGTATCTTGCAGATTAAAAATATTTCTTTTCTGTTTTAAAAGTCAAGACATTATTAAAATTAAAACAGGAATGCGCCACCGTGCAACGGATTTAATAGAAGGCTTTAAGAACAATGTTCAGACTGTATAGTAGTTCTGTATTACCACTAACAGGATTTATTGGATTAAAATAACATTGATAATGTCTAAGTGCAGAGTTCTTTGGCTTTCTATTGTAGGTATATTATGTAATACGGCCTAGTGCATATGTAATACTCAGAATAATTTATTTACTAATATAATATTTAGGTAAACTTACACTTAACTGACATTTAATTTTAAACAGTTTGTCAATTCTTACACTGCCAATGTTTGAAGTATCAAAACAGCTATGCATCAGTAGTTTAATATTTCCAGAGTAAATTCTAGTTTGTAAATTATATTAAAGACAATGGCTTTGTGTGTCTAAAAACCCTTAGGTTCCATAGAGCATCGAACGAGCACCATAGAACATCGTTGGATGTAGTATGGTAGTAGAAATGGAGCTTTGATGACGGCAAACCTCTTAAGGTTCGACTATCCGACTCTCGACTATCCTACTTGGGATTCTTCTTTGTTCATGACCATCTACGCTATATTTTGTGTGGATATATTCTTATTCCTATTCGATTTTAGACGTCAGGAGAAGAGATATGACTCCACGCCCACCTGTCCATTACAGCCTGATCCATTTCGATCTCCTTCTTCGCGCTGACCACTACAGTAATGACAGTCTACCAATCATCCAATCATCCTGTCAATCATCCTGAGGTCACCCAGTCTCTTGAGCCCCTGCAGTTGCGAAGAGATGTCGCCTCTATGGCAGTTCTCTATCGCCTACATCATGGGGAGTGTTCTGACGAGCTCTTCCAATTGGTCCCACCTTCTCCCTTCCTCTACAGGACTACACGTGCTGCCCTGAGGAGTCACCGTTTGCGAGTCGAAGATATGCGATCCCGAACCAAACGGTTTGGCTCTTCTTTCCTGTGCCGATCAGTGAAAGCCTGGAATTCCCTACCAGCGCACGTGTTTCCTTCCCAATTTGATCCCGGGTCTTTTAAGCGGGGCGTGAAAAAGCATCTCACCATTCCGCCATAGTGTGGGTCACCATGCTACATTGACTAGACATGCAATGAGGATGGTGACCACCACTCTTGGACTCCATTTATTGCTTACCATCAGGCAAAGTGGAGTCATTATGGTAGGCTTACAAATAAAAAAAAAAAAAGATGAGGCAGTAACTAGTTCCGGCAACCCATTCGGCATGCTGACGACTAGTGGTAACTTCGATCCATTCACCTGGTGATTGATTCTGATTGACAACCCAGCACTCCTATTTCTGATTGGATAGCATGTCTTCAAGAAGCTTAGATCAATTACTTCTATACCGCACGAGGAATAACACGGTGTGATGAGTACTTATAATATTGTAAAACTTCGCTGGCCTATTTAAAACATCTAATATCTAACTTAGTACTAGAAAAAGCCGTCAGTGATGAACGACATGCAAATGAAATTATTGACTGAAAATTTTCAAGGAAGATGACGAAGACGATATATGTATGTCTGATGTTTATTACCCGGTATTGGCAACGTCCTTTCTTCGAAGCAGAGGTCAGTTATTTTCGCGATAATACATTTTACCTTGAAAAGGATTGCATACATATTTCGATAACAGGTGGGCGTACTTACTGACAGATTGTGATATGTACATGGCATGTGATTAAGGGGGTTTAACCGTTTAGTGCAGATTTAAAATTATTTATTTTCTGTCTAGAATTTTTGTAGCTTAGACATTATAATCGCACCTAAAATTAATCGATTGAATATTGTCAAATAATAATTAGAGTATCCCCAATTGCTCCGAAGCTACCACATCTTTGCTTCTCGTTTTATCAAATGATTATCCAAACTGTTACCGATAATTACTTAGAAGCCATCTAGTCATTAGCTATCGGCACCTATGCTAGCTACTGATATTGTCGATACTTCTCAAGAACATTAGATAGAAAGAGGAGAGGGGGAGATGAGGATACCCCCTACTATAGTCGGGTTACCGATACCCTCACTCGCTCGGTAATACAACGCAAGCAGTGTTCAGCCAAATCCATAGTCACTCAGCACGCAGCAGCATCATTACCATATCAATACTTATTGCGAATGAAATCTCCACAGGTCCACTTTACCGAAGCCGACGGTGAAGTCGTAGGTCATAATCGAACCGACTGAAACCACACTGTGTTCCGTCTCAAGTGGGTCTATTGTAGGGAACCTGGGTATTCCTTAGGAAGGAAGCTTCCAAGAACTCCTTTAGACATTGGCCACCGCTTATGCAACAAGCGGCCACAACGTAGAGTACGGGGGGCCCTGCTCTACTCTAGTTTGAGAGCTACGCGGAACAGTGCACACCTGGTGCGTCTTCTGCGTTACGTCGTACCCTAGCACCTCAGTCTGGCTTACACCAGTGCGAGTGGTAGAACTCCGTAAGGTGAGACTGATTCCATGATTTCCGATTCATCTAGTTTTCATTAAAATACACTCGATAGAAATAAACCGGGGTTACATGATGCTAGCTTAGTGAAATGAATGTGTTTAATAGTCAACTACATACTCTTTTCACAAAGGAAGACATGGGCAACGATTTAAGCATGCATCGAAGATAAAATGTCCTATTACCTCAAACCGACTGATCGAAATAGATCGATGTTTGATACGAGCTCGGACATCTGTATGGCTAGAATTCATTTCTCTAGAGTTTAATTGAAGTCTATTAACATACTGTATCGTCAATTCATTTTTTTTTTTCAATAAAACGATAAAATGTGTATAACCTTATGAAAATAAGGTTATACACATTTTATCGGTTATATATTACATATTTTTGTATACACGACAGTTTATGTGGCTGATAAAATTGCATATCTCTTATCATATCAAGCAATTTTATTGCTTAAGTTAACTTAATGTCTATGTGTCATAAAACGGTTGTGAATTTAACTTTAGGGCTTCGTGAAAATTGTTCAGTATCCATCGCGATCTCGTCCTAGCTTCTCTAACTAGTGGTAAGTTTGAACACCCATAATTCTGCATGATTTTTTTAAACATTATTGTGACAAAGGAATCACCAGTGTTTCATTGAAGCATAGTTTGAATACTGTTTCGTGGAAGGTGTTGACAAATGTCATTATACTGTCTTCATGGATCCTTTTAAACTAAATTAAGTTCAAGCATTCTGAACTTTTAATGAATATTTGGGTTTTTTCTAGATATAACTAAGCGCTATTCTAAAATTGTATTTTGAATATTTAATATATATCATAGTAATGGTGAACGACGATGGAGCTAGGACGCAATTTGTTAATTCGATTTTTAAATAAACAGTTTTGATTGGAAGTCTGCCTTTCTTCCATTTTGTTTTCGGGTTTCGGGAAACCAGGTCCAACGAATCGTCTAGAAAGCGGACTTTTCCATTATATGTTAGACCTTTGATAAGCTTTCCTCCCAAATGTTTCACTTACTACACCTACACCTCTTCACATATGCTGTTCATAAAAAGAGGTGTGTTGACCACATTATTCTTCTAGAGAATTTTTAATTGTGAATCATATGTATCTCGTACAGAAACGACTGTCGTGTTTCTGTTTTTTGTTTTATTTGTTGGGGTTTAAAGAGTCAACAACATTACGACTTTAATAAGGTTTTTATTAACCAGTATAATAGAAATTAATGAATGAAAGACTTTCTATTTATAATCTCCTAAAAGTAGAAGGTTCTTCATTCGTCTTTCCAAATATTTTTCTTGATTCTATACTAGTTATGATGTTGTTAAGTTATAAATAAAACGTTCATCAAAATTCCCCCATTCAATCTCGGATTGGCCGGATTTCCCCTACATAGTTCACATCGCTCGCTACTGCAGATAGTCAATGAACGTTGGAAAGTGCACACCAGCTCTAGTTTCCGCTGATAGTGGTCATTGAACCCGAAGAATGCGGGCCATACACGCTACATTTCCAATGTGCATACTATTCAAGGCGAGCATTGGACAAGAAATTCTTCGGTTGTAACTTTTTAATTTGTCTATGACTGTGAATATTGTACTTAGTTCTTTTTTCAAAATGAGTTATTGCCACGTGGACCAAATTAACGGTTACATAGGGGTGCAACTGTCATCGGTAGAATCTACGACTTGTCCAAATTAATGACCCACACGACCCTAATCCATAGATGGCATTCCAAATTAGATAGATAAATAATTAAATCTGTGAGAATATCCTTAAAAGAAGCTTAGACATAGAGTTGTTAGTTAACAACTATTACTTACTAGCTGGGAATCCAACCATATCATTTTTCCCGCCAATCCGTACAACTGATTATTTATGTGTTATCGTCATATATTTTAATGGTTTATATTCCCCGGATAACCCCCGCCTCCCATTGCTTTCAACCAAAAGGAGTAGATGGCAATTTTATAACAAAAGGGGAAGATGGGAATAATCCTTATCATTAAATGTTTTACCATGTTTTTTATACACGTTTGTTATATATAAGTCGAACTTCAAAGTGATTAAAACAAAATTGTGTAAGGTAGTACAAATTTCAAGTTATGACGTGTTCTGTGTGTTGTTGTTGGTAGCTCTTATTATTAATCTCCCTGTATACCTGGTCTATGATTTTTTTAACTGCTCACCAACAATGCCCAGCAATTTCCAACTTTCTAACGTTATAGGCGCAATAATCACTCTATTTTTAATAAATTGTAATACGTTGTTATCCGACTACATTCCAGCATACAGGATGGGTAATGATTTTTAATGTTATGTATACTTATTTGTATTTTGATAATAATTTCTAAACGTGTTTTCATAGTTAAGTTGTTTCCTTCGTCCTTTTTCTAATTTCATTAGTAGGTAATAAAAACTTGTTAACATACATCCTTAGTTTAGCTAAGATGATCAATGTTTGTTAACGATATTGGCTTAAAGGCTGTTCAGTCAGTCACACAGTCTACACAATACTACAAACATTAAACATTATTAACGAAAATGAATATTGTTGCAGATCTCAAAAGATATAACAAACAATGTCTCTCGACGAGGTAAGTTCATGGTTTTTTTTTTTTTAGTAGTAGTCTCTTAATGCATGTTATGGAACCTGTTTCGATACCTTAGGTTTTTTCCGTATATTATATTAACTAAGTATACAAGTAACTATGGAAAATTTCAAATCACTTGTTTTCGTGAACAGTTCGTTTTACAAGACCATTTAGTATGAGTTGATTTTGAATGTTAACGAATATTTCGGTTTTTCGGATTATATTGGCACATACATACATTCACGCCTATTTCGTAGAAGGGGTAGGCAGTGGCGTCCATCGGTAATGTAAACTAGGAATTGATAAACCTAAATTACTTAGATATTTATTATCATGGCGATTACGATTATACGAAACTGGGTAATTACTTAACTTCGTAATCTTAGCATTAATCGTTATCAGAGTGCGACATATTATATCATGTATTATCGTCATAGTGCCATGCTTAGGGACAAATGGGCCAAAGGCGGGCACCGCACTTACGACTCTTGATTGGCAGGTGTCCATGGACGGCGGTTGTCACTTACCATCCAGTGACCCGTCTGTTCGTCTATCCCCTATATTACATAAATAAAAAATATTTGTCTAGTCTGACAAAAAAATTTAAGGCTTATTAACATATAAACAAACTGAATTACCTAATCACACCAAACAATCACACATTTAAAAAGTATACGAGGCATGCCTTTTAAGTTTTGTTTTTGTGAAGAAAAAAACGCAACTAGAACCTTATAGTACTTTTTATTATTTTTCAAAGTATTCACCACGTAGCTTAATACACTTTTCCATTCGCTCAAACCAGTTATTATAACATTTATTCCACTCTAAAGTGGGGGTGTTCAAAATGGCTGACTTGAAAGCGTCGACTGCTTCTTCACCGGACTGGAACCTTTGACCACGAACACTTTTCTTAATTTTAGGAAATGTAAAGAAATCGTTAGGGCTTCACGCTAGGGTCAGGACTGTATGGAGGATGGTCAAGAATTTCTAATACTCAATCATTCAAATACTCAATCGATTGACGAGCGCTGTGTGAGCTTGAGTTGTCGTGGTGCAGGATCATGCGTCGCTCTGAGTTAGATTTTCGAAGTTCAGCGATGACTTGTGGTAAACAAACTGTGGTATACCACTCTGCGTTGACCGTTCTAAGATCTTCAAGTGCAATAGTCGCAACATGGCCGGTTTTTCCAACGAACGTGGCCACCATCTTCTTTGAAGTGCTTCGAGAACGAACAATTTTAGTCGGCTTTGGCTCGTCAGGATCAGTAGGTATAGATCCAAGATTCGTCACCACTGATGACGTCGTAGACGTGATTTGACTCTCCTCGGTTGAACCTTTGCAGAGTTTTCTTACACCATCTGACGCACGCCGATTTGTGATCGTCGGAAAGCAGATGCGGTATCCAACGGCAAATGAGCTTTCACACACCAAGCGCTTCATGCAATATCTTCTGAATGGTTGTACCTGACATGACGATCTTCGAGAATTAGTAGTCTCACAACAATGATGTTATCTTCAGTGAAGGCGGATTTTGGGCGTCCTTCGCGAGATTTGTCACTAACACTAGTATGTCCACGCTGGAATTGTAAATACCACCGTTCGATAGTCCGTAGACATGGGGATTCATCACTGAACACAGATGTTAGCATTTCAAAACACAGAAGCCGTGTCAGGCCTCTTCTAAAGTTGTAGAAAATTATTGCACAACATTTTCCTTAAAAATATTCATTTTCGTACGTAACCTGACAGATTCCAATCGACGCTGTGACTAAACAATAGCATTAATCCTAATTCTTTGAACTGTTTTGAGATTCAAAATTTAAACACATTCGAATATAGAACAGTTCCAAATTCAAAATCACCGGGAAATATGGAAACGACAGAACTTAAAAGGCATGCCTCGTATACACTCACGCCTGTACTACTGAAGGGTTAGTCAAAGTTTAGTGTATTAAACACCTACATTTTGACAAATGAAATGGACCCGCTAATGTAACGGGGGCCAAGCCTATTGCCATCATTTGAGCAGCATATGATTGTGTATACTATGAATAATGTGTGAATGGTAACAGTCCAAACCCTTGGTCCTCTTTTACGTCACCCACGGGAAAAGATGAGGTGGCCCTATCCTATTCACCCTTTAACCACCCGGCTAATATTAATTAGTCTTATTACATACAAATCTACTTATAATAAATTGTACTAAGGTAAAAATTAATTTGAATTCGAATTTAATTTAGGTACTTATTTGCATTTTTTAATTGCAGTAAAAATTTTAACTTCTAAATTTTCTTTATGTTTTCAGCAATTCACTCAAGTAGCCGGCAAGGTCAGGAACTGGAAGACCACTCCTAACAATGAGGAGAACCTCGCCCTGTACTCCCTGTACAAGCAGGCCACAATTGGAGACGTAAATATTGGTAATTATAATCATTCACATACCAAAGCTAAAAACTGAGTCTCAGAACGTTAACGTCTGACGTGACTGGCTGACTAACGGACGACGATTTCGTTAAATAAACAAATAGGTTATTAAAGCTGTGCTGGTTCAGTAATAAATTGTGTATTTTAAATTTGTATGTAATTTGATATGTTTTGTGTGCTAAAGGAATATAGAGACCAATTTTAAGAAGATCCCTAAAAAGTACCGTTCAATAGTTCAGACAACGCATATCAGGGCTTATAAATTTGAAAGAATTTTTTTTTGCAGCTGAGCCAAGCGGCTTGGTAGAGAAGGCCAAGTTCAAGGCTTGGACGGGCCGCAAAGGAATTTCCCAAGACGACGCCAAGAAACAATACATCGATCTGGCTGAGAAACTGAAATCTAAATACGAGTAAATACGGTTTAGGATATTCTTTATTTTTATATTGTTTCTTTATTTAAGATAAGAAAAAAAATATAATAATCAATCCACTCTGCGTATTTTAATTCATTATATTGAATAAATAACTGTCTCTTGAAATGTTCAACTTATCATGAAAGTGTGTTGTAGTGTTATAAGGATTATAAATTATAATTTCTAGAGCCATTACTAGCCCATTACGTACTATGGTACCTTAATAATATTAACATATAATAACATAGTATTAATATGAAGCTAAGATGCCATACGGAACTGGATTAGAGAAAACCAGGTACCGGTATCAGAGGAAACGGTAGCGTAATGGTTAAGGCGTCGGGCTTGCGATTAATATGTTGCGGGTTCGAACCCCACCCAGTGCCCTACTGTTGTGAAAGTACCATTAAAGCAAGAATTAAGCTAGGGGTGTGGGGGATGGTTAACAAGAATACTAGTAAAGTGTGACACACATATTTATTTATTTTTAATAAAAAAAAGATTCCCAGTTTTGAACAGCGGCTTCGTAAAAATTATAAGTAAGTAACGCTCAAAGACAGCATTGCTAAGTTGGTAAATTTAAAACAATAAACAATTTTCGCCTTGGTTATTAAATTGAAATAGTTTGATATGACATTGCTAACGTATTATACATAGCCGTAAAGTCCTTTACATACATATAGGCTAAGAGTAAGTATTACATAATAAGATATTAGTAGTACTAAATTACTGTTACCAATAAAATAATCAATAAAGTAGAAATTCGAAGTCGAATATCATATGACTAGGGTATTCCATTTCAAATGGTTACTTTATGTAAAACTGAGTGTTAAATACTTGTCCAAATTACGAAATAAAAATACATGTTGCGCATTGACATGTACCTACCTAATTAAATAAAGTTATGGAGTCTACATAATTATTATATATGAAACTTTTATAAAATTGAAAAATTATGACAAGACCAAACCTACGTTAAGCACTATTGCTTCTAAATTTACAATATTAACAGCAAATTGCTACCTTCCTAAATAACTTCCTTAACGAAATTGTCACTTCATGTTATTAAGTGATTTGTTAACCTATAGCTGTCGCTTCGATGTCCTTTCACAGTACACTTGTCAAAGTCAAATACTTAAAAAAGGATTGTGAAAAAGGTAGTCGTGTTTTTCTCCTTTTTATTTTTTGTAAATTTATGATAATGTGATTTAGGTGATAAGGATAATAATCACATAATACTTATGGCGATAGTTAAGTCGTCATAGTAGTTTTATTGAAATTCGACTTGTGTTGGCATGGCACACATTGGTTTGGTTATCGTGAATTCATAAGCAGTAAGCAGTTTCTAACGAGTTTTCGTGCTGAGTACACGTGGTTCTCTTTTTTAGTAAGTTTAGTGTTTGAGCTTCAGAATTTCTAATAATAAATTCAAGTTTTAACTGTTCTTAAAATCTATGATATCAAACAATCACTGACACTTTTTTATAATATTTTCTAGTTAGTGTTGTCTATTCATTCAGTTCTGGCCTTAACACCATTGTAGGTGTATTTAATTTTTTTTTTTAAACCATTGTGATTAAAGTAACATTTATTTTATTATAGGTTAGCCTTACCCATCATCAATCACCATGTCTCTTCAGGAAGTAAGTACCATTTATTTAATCATCAAAAATAAATGCTTTAAAATGGTTACCATTGTCTGTAGTTTGATGTCAGTGTTAATGCTTATTTAAATAGCAAGTCATGTCTGTCATTGACATCTATTTCTAAAATTTCAAAATCATGCAACATATACTCTTGATGATTTTATTCACATATATATTACCTGAATATAACTATTTCTATATTTATTCTGTGTAGTTTGTGTTTTTTTTTAATTTCAATTTCTTTTGATGATTAAGATTAAGTACTCTTTGGCTAGTTTTCAATACCAGAGATATAATTAAGATTATTTTTTTATAATTTTTACTAAATTATAAAATACATGTGAAACTTATTGTAGTGTCATAAATATTTAAAACCTGCACATATATATATATATATGAAACTTTATATTTTCATATCATATGCAGCAAACTATATATTTTCATATCATATGCAGATATATATATATCTGCATATGATATGAAAATATATAGTATAGTAGTATAGATAGTCTTGACATTGAAGTGACTTACTCCGGTGACATTTGTTTACAGACTTATCACATTCCCAGATATTTAAGAAAAGTGTAGTTTGAAAATACAATTTCATTTCAGTGGTTGTCAAAATTAAATAATAAGTAATATGTTCTCAATGAGATTAGTAATGCAATAATCTTGTAGATCTTGTAATTTTGTACTTGACAATGACATTCACTGTTGTTTTAAGTCCTTTTGTATGATTTGTATTAATAATATATAATTTTTATAATTTTATTCAATAATAATAATATATTCATATATAGTGGATATAATACAAGTCTTATAACAAAGTAAGTTACACAGGTGTCATACATATTGTTAGGGTATCCTGCGATATAGCCAGTGTGACAGAACATGGTATGGGTTTAGTCAGTTCGAGCCCGACATACTAGTAATACACCATAAGTTACTTTATTACAATATATATAATATGTAAAGATAAACACAGAACATAAAAGTTTTGAAAATTAATATCATATACAATAACAAACATTATTATATTATATTTCAACATAATCACTCATGTTTATTGTCATTAAGGGAATGAACCATTCATGACTACCAATTAATAACATTATAAATTATTACTCATCATGTAAAAATCACTTTCTATATTTACTACTACACTTTTTTCATATAACTAATTAATCATAACTCATTGAAAGTATCCATGATATCATTTGTCTCATCCAGTCTTCTAAGAATACCATAATATCATATAGCATGTAGGTGATAAGAACCCACATATCAATATTTAAACAATTATTGTGGAACTCTGGAAGCAAATATGAAATAGGAATGTTTAGTCCACCAGATTTCTGTGTTTGAATTGGAGATGCCTGATTGGTGCAAATATTTACAGACACTGCTTTTTTTTTTCGTGTGGAAACCCCCACGGGTCATCACCTCAGCCAACAGTAAAGTGCTTACAGACACTGCTTAACACTTGCAATTATAAATAATTTTTACATATTACTAAATTTTTTAGATGTTGTTGTTGATTACTAAATTTTTTGTTGTTGAGTTTGGTTATATTTTGTTTAACTGCATAACTCCGTTTCGAAACCAATTTAGAAACTAATATTTTTATTTGGATGAATATAAATTAGAAGAAAATATTCTCTATTTAAGAGTGTAAAATTAAGATTTAAAGAATACACTAAGCTATATTTTCGTGATTGAATTTATTTTAATAATTTTTTAAATGCATAAGTTGTTTTTGAGGTATGGCTTAAAATTTTAGGAAAATCTACCTAACATCATCATCAAACAATTCATAATAAATTTCTGTTTAAATTAAAAAAAAAAAGTATGTAATCATGTCATACTAGTTTGAAATTCTTCCTTACATACTGTACACAAATTGTAAATGACTTAGTTGGCCTCACTGCCTAGATCATCTGCCTCTATATCACAATCCCCATAATTTGACCTGTGAATTTGTTAGTCAGAGAGATTTGTTTGCCAAGTCTAGCATCTCCAAAACAACTTTTTAGCTCACAGTACACTAAATTGTTCAACATATTAAACAATATTCTTTGTGAATATTTTTTTTTTTTCATGAGGATGTTATTATTTTTTGCAGTTCTCGTGCGAGCATTAGCATTGCAATGATTGTTACTAGCAAAGTTTTTAGTTTCATGTGCTGTAATGAGTGACTTATTAGTGTGCACTTAATTTCATATGTATGTTTAGTAAGACCACAAAAAATCTAAGTATAATGACCTTAATTCTCACTAATATAATGAAGATAAATAGTTTTTTGGTTGATCACTCAAATTTTTGTTCTTTTTCTGATTGTGGATCAGACGACTGTGTGAATGCTTCAAGGTATAATTATTATTAAGATTCTTGAAGAAAGTAATGGGCTACAACATGGCTAGGCTTTTGGTTCGACCAGAGTCTTACCACGGCCTCACAGAAACCTGCTGTTAAATAATGCTGCCCCCCTTCCCCTCTTTCCCATTCTCCCTTTCTCTTCATCTCTTTCCCGTCCTCCCTTTCCCCTACCCGAAAAGGCGGACAGCACTCTTGTGACTCTTGAGTTGCAAGTGTACATGGGCGACAGAAGTCACTTACCATCAGATGACCCGTCGGCCCGTTTGTCTTGTTATACTATAAAAAAAAGGAGTGGAGCAGTGACTGCAGACATTGCTGAAAGTGCCAGGAAAGGTTATGTTGGAAACGATCAATGTATTTTTCCATAATTTTTTAGTTATGTTAAGTTATAATATGACTCAAGTTGAAGGTAACTAAATGTAAATGTGTTTCATAAATAATATGCTGTTAAATGTAAACTTACATTGACCTGTGGACTTAGAAGCTTAATATAAACACATTGTCCTTTCGGTCATACAATGTGAAGGACATCTATTATGTAAACATTTATTCTGCAGATTGAAAATAAAATATACTTTGGACTCATCATTCAATGGAAAATGGAAGAAGTTATTAATTTAACATGTATTATATTTTTTATGTATGTCCATGCAAAACTTTTTAATTCGATATGTTTTTATTGAACTGGACACGAAGTACTTTTACTACTTGGAAAAGTATTCACTTCAGTGTTATGGTCACTTTTCTGCTCCTAAGAGTCGCAGGGTGAAGTTTCTTAGCCTTATAACCTTTCTCAATAAAAGGGCTATTTATAGCAAAAATATTTTTCAAATCAAATAAGTAGTTTTTGAGATTATCACGTTCAAACGAGTAAACAAACTTCAGATTTATTTAATTACGTATAGATTATTTTGAGCATTCGAATCTTCGGTATTTCCGTTGTTTTATTTTAAGCATGTTGCTGTTACTTTGTAAGTGATGACTGTAATTTATCAGTTTGGACTGTAAAAGTCTATAAACTTAAATATAATACTAAATATAAGTTTATAGACTTTCACAGTACAGAGTATACATAGAGGATGGATAAGTTCAGTTTCAGGGAGAAGTTCAGTTTCGCATGACCTTTCCAGGCTATCAAGGGTTCATCTTTTAAAACTTGTCTCAAATAGTGTTCTCTTTCTTCAGCAATTCGACAAAGCCGCCGCTGACGTCAAGAACCTAAAATCTCGCCCTACTGACAATGATCTCTTAGAGCTGTACGGCTACTTCAAACAAGCAACCGTTGGAGACGCTGATCCCGCAAGTAAGCATCTCATATATTTGTATATATATATGTATGTAATTTTTTAAAGTACATTTTATATGTTTTCCATTGTATGATGTTAATACGATAGAAAACTATACCTGTCGACACATACTGCCTGAATTTTTATTTTTAGTAGTGCGGCTTATAGTACAGGGGGGTGCGAGTGCCTTGCAGAGAAAACAAAGTTTAAAAAAAAAAATTGGTTACGCCTTTGTCACGAAAACGGACTAAAAGTACGTTATACAAGTGGATCCTAATACATAGACTCACGCTTGTATCTCCGAAGAGTAAGGCAGAGATGTTTTTAAAGCCCACATTTTGACGACCATAATCTAATCCCATTTACGCATTAAGGGGCAAGCCCATTGCCGTCATTCGAGCAATACCTGCATGAAATATTAAAATTCATAGTATATTGAATACAAAAGGAAAAACATATTGCTGATACGGGTTTTTTTCGGGTTATCACCCCACCGGAACTGAGGGTGGAATGGTATGTCGGACTCGAACCGACTAAAACCACATAACTGAATCTATTACAATCTATATGCAAGGAACAATGTATGTGGGTAGATTGAAAAGTACGTAAGTAGCATACATATAACTGGCTGATGACGAGAAGTGCGACCCTCTAATATTGTTTGGGAATTATTATTATTTTTCGATAAAATGCTGGTATTACGGCAGAAATGCGTGTGTGTTGCCAATGTAATCGCATGACTTCTCGTGACATCGTTATCTTATCTACCGACTCAACAGTGGTAGAGCCACACTGAGGCACGAATGTGCCGGCTCGACCGGTATGATACCACGGCCTCACAGAAAATATCTAGCGTTGCATTTTTTGCTCTCCCCTCGTCACCCCTCACTTTTCTATCTCCTCACCCACCCTCTCTTCTTTCCCCACTCCACATTCCCCCATCCCTCATAACCCTAAAAGGCGGGCAGTGCACTTAAGACTTTTGAGTTGCAGGAGTACCTGGACGTCGGTTATCACCTATATCGGTATCAAATGACCCGTTTGTTCGTCTGTATATTATAAAAAAAAATGTCAAATATTTTATTTGACTTTCTATGCCCCAGCTCTTATTGATGTACGTGCCCTATAACTGTCCAGTTCTGTAACAGACTAATCCTGGAAATATGAAAGTAGCCTCCCCAAATTAACCATCAAGCGTATCTGGTCTGTTTCTGGTTGTTTGTAAGTCTGGCGCGATTTCTAAAGCCTATTCGTTTGTTTTTTTTTTTTTCAAGAATTTGGTCAATTAGGCCTTTGCTACATCGTAAGCAAACAACTTACGTATATATTCGCGTCGCTGTAAAGCAGGTTCTTATCAGTAGTTTTATCGTGTGCTATTTAGGTGCACGTAACTCTTGAAAGCCGTGGCGTGGCTAGATGTTGTGATAGTAGTCATGAAATAAACTGGATAGGTATATAATTATCCAATTAACGAGTAGCACGTTTTCGATTACAATGTTTTAATAATAAAAGTAGACTCGTAGAAATTTACGGATTATAAATGTATGGCTGTTATTTAATGACTTTATGAAAGTAAACCAATTTCTAATATAGTATTATTATCAATCAATTAGTGTTATTAATAGATGTATATTTGTCAGTGGAGTAGTAAAGGGCCACCCCATCCTTCCCGACGCGACTAAGAAATTAGACTGTTATTTATGAGAAAATATACATGTATATAGTCATACAGTGCTCGGATGACGTCAATTATGCTTGCCACTATAACGTAAGCGGGACAAGATTATGGTTGTCAAAAACTGGGCCTCTGAAACGCCACTGCCTACGTCTTTGGGGATACACACGTGAGGGTATTTTTGTATGTATGGTATTAAATGAATTTAAATTTCTATTAATAATAGTCCTGTTGAGATTGTGACATCGAAGTAGCTACTGTTGATATTATGTTTTGTAGCACCTACATTATTTTTGAATGTGTTATTTATGTATTCTTGATGAGAAACTTGTAAATTTCTTAAACCATAAAATTAACAGTAAGTAGTAAGTAACTGTACGTGTAAATCAAAAGATTTCTGAAAATTAGAAAAGAGCTGATCATTGTCAAACGTCTGGACAGAGTTTCTTTTCACCCACACCAATCGCAATTCAACTAAAATATATAACGTTATATATTTCTGTGATATAACATATCGCACCGGTTTAGCCCAAGTGGCTCTCGTCTGACTGACTTACTGAACTTATTGTCTTGTCCCAAAGCGGAGCTGGCACTCCATCCATCGCTTGATCTCGCTCCAGGTATCCTTAAAGGAAAACCTGGACTCTTAGCATAAACAAAATAGTAATAAGTGTAATACAATAATATTATAAGGTATGATGATATTGAGATATCTATAAATATAAAAACCCCGTAGGTAATAAAAGTTAGATAAAAAATAAAGAAGTGAGGAGTCCATAGACAACCAGTCGGAATGAAGTCCCGGTCGGGCAAGAGGTGTCGGATAGTGTTGTTATTACGCTTTTTCAGTCTCCGCTCAGAGCGTGTAACGCGCGATAAGGAACTTGGGTACCAAATGTCGTTCATAGTCGAATTAACTAATATAATTACTTAATTTATCATTAAAAGGTAGATCTTACTTCTAGAACGCTGTCATCTTATCTTAGGATTATGTTGAGTACATGAATACTTAAATTTTATTTGTTAAACTTATTCAGGTATATAGTATCTATCTAGCTATTTATTTATATTATATTATATATATTTATATTATTAGCTATTTATTTATATTATTTATATTATATATATTTTCTATTTATTTATGACGTTTTAATTTTATAATTTACTGAATTAAGATATCTATTAGATAGGTTTTAATAGTAACCCTTTTTAAGTAAAGTTAGGACTGAATTTAGATAAAATTGTCAGATTTAAAGTTTCAAATAAGTTAATGTCAAATCGCTATGTTTCGCCATCGTGCTGTTATATACATTCAGGCGTCTGCTTACCCCTTCGTGGATACAGGCGTAAGCAGAGGCTTAATTAACTCCCACTTTTGCAGTATATAATTGATTATTAATTAATAGGCTTGCATCCTGTTACGTATAGCCGGAAAAATGTGATTGTATGTACATATGTATGTACTAAGTCGTATTGCACATAGTTTGCTTACACCTCCTATTGTTGTTTTATTTTAATAGTTACTTGTTTTTATGTATTTCTTGCGCTATTTTTTAACACGGTTGCCTTGTGAAGCTTTTTACCTTCAAGCCTGGTGACCTGTAATACACCTACAACCTACATCAGGCATCAGTGTGAGTGAGTGTCCACAAGGGTGAAAGTTGGTAACTTGTTTATTTATTTAATTAATAATGAATTACCT
This sequence comes from Tyria jacobaeae, assembly GCA_947561695.1. Taxonomy (NCBI): domain Eukaryota; kingdom Metazoa; phylum Arthropoda; class Insecta; order Lepidoptera; family Erebidae; genus Tyria; species Tyria jacobaeae. The sequence continues at coordinate 20,206,577 of OX387217.1, read as the reverse complement.
AATGACTGTTTTCTTTATTTCTTCGGCTCGAACAATTATATAGCTAAGAACTGTAATTGTAAAAAAAAACAGCACAAAATTGGATGTGTTAAATACATTCGTTTAAATATTCATTGTGTAGCTAGATCGACGCCTGTACCTTGAACCGAAACAGCACGCGGTGGTGTGACTGAACTTTTTACGATCAGATTATACAGATTACCTTTTAGTATATATATATATGTATATGTATTTTATTTTTTATATTATAGGGGGCAGACGAACAGACTTTTTTATATTATAGAGGGGCAGACGAACAGATGGGTCACCTGATTGTAAGTGACAACCGCCGTCCATGGACACCTGCAGCTGGAGAGTCGTAAGTGTGCTGCCCGCCTTTGAGGGTGAAGAGGGATGAGGGTATGCGGGGAGCGGAAACAGACGGGGATGAGGAGACTGAAAAAGGGGCGGGAGGGGAGAGGAATAAGAAGAGGAGAGTTGAGCCTCCAGAAACCTCACTAACTTCGTGGAAATGCAACGCTAGTGTTGCTTCACAACCGGCTTTTTGTGAGGCCGTGGTGTCACACCGGTTGAGCCGGCCCATTCGTGCCTAAGCATGGCTCTACCACGTTACGAAGTAGCGAAATTCGTTAAGTCTACCGTAGAACTGTTACAAATTAGCGAGTAAGTGAAATGTTTAGAGCTAGCAAGTGTACACGGGGCCACTTATTTACATAGCCTTGTCTTAGATAATAGTGAACTTATCATACCCTACATTTTTGAGTTGAATTAATACTGTTATTGATTTCATTAAAGAAATTGAATCGTTCTTTTCACTTTAGAAACGGGCTGTGCTAATAACTGGATACCATAATTGTTTAATTGCGTCATATGTTGTTTATGTTTATATACTCTTTTAAATGCGGAATGTGCCTTACTTACTATAAACCATCTTTTGTACCACATTTTATGAAAATAAATAAATATTATTGTATTAACTCTTATGAAGAACTATTAGAAAATAAGTTTTTAGAAAACTGTAAATACGTATTAGTGATTCTGACTGCTGAGCCATAGGTCGGTTTGATCCCACATGTGAAAAAAAAATGTTTTTCATGTTTGTCAAGTCCCTCGCGACACATGAATCATTCCTAATGCGAGAGTTATGTTTAAAAAAAGCGGAAAGCTAAGCAATAGATGTAATCGCGTGCGAAGCAGCGGGTGGAAGCAAGTTTAAGTATATTTTTATTTATAGAAACCTTTAAGAACTATTACTTTGCAATTTGTAGCGTATTTACATACAATGGATAGGAATCTAGGCAATCATTGAAATAACTTAAATTGCTATATAATTACGAGCACACCACAATAAATACCGTGTTTAATGGATGTGTGTTGTATTCACATTATCTACGTAATAACTGCCATTCGTGTCTTTAATTTACTTTTACTAAAGTAATTAAATACAAACATATGTAGGCAACGCGACATAAAATGGAACATTTATTGTAACCAATCAAAATATACGTCTCTAGTATGAAGTTGCAAAAAACAATGTGGAAAAAAAACCCGTGTAAAAGTTATGCCCGTGACCGTGACTGTTAAGCCAGAGGTCGTGTGTTCGATTCCCACCCAAGACAAATATTTGTGTGATGAGCGTGATCATTTATTCTGTGTCTGGGTATAATTTATCTATAATATGTATGTATTTAGAAGTATATAAGTATGTTTATCAGTTGTCTGGTTACCATAGTACAAGCTCCGCTTAGTTTGGGATCAGACGGCCGTGTGTGAGGTGTGTCAAGTTAATGATAATAATACTATACTGCCAGCCTTTGAAGGTGATGAGGGGAGGGAAAAGAAGAGAGGGAGATGAGGAAATAGAAAAGGGGAGAGGGGAATTGAAATAAGTGTTCTAGTTTCTGGGAACCGCTGTATGTACTATATTACGATTTTAGTACTATGTAGGTGCATTGCGAGCAAGGCCCTATTACCTAATTATTACTTTAGTGGCAGCAGAGTAGAGCTTGAAATGTCACTATACTATTAATTTACCTTCACAAGTTTCGATGCAGAAGAAACTATGATTATCTTTGTCGAACGGCTACCGGGCGAGTACTGGCAACTGACCCAACAGGGCCAAGCTCCTGCTAAGTTGATTTGTTCAGAATGCACAACATTTAATGTTATACAACACAGATTACATAATACGTAAATAACGCGACGAAATATATTTTTTATTGCTTACTACTTTATTATTAACTATGTTTAATTAACCATAAAAACCCCTCGTTTCTATTTACTTCTTGCCGTTTCACAAGCTTACTACCATACTTCTAAAGAGTAACTGGACTTTATCCAGCCATTGAAAGGCGCTTGTTTTTTTTACTTTAAAACTCTGGTAATAAACGACATATACACTTTTGTCAAGAACCCACTTAAAAACTGCAGAACCGTATCTTTTGTACAACACAAAAAAACTGTACGTGCATGAATCGGTGATAAAATCAAGATATTAAAGTCACGACATATGTATACATACCTACATTAAGAACACATAATGCCAGACTTTCACCACTGTTGCCACCTGGCTAAGGTGCTTGCAATAACCTACAAAAAACCTTTAAACGCTATAAACATCGGTTTTGGGAATTGCCAGTCCGTGTTGAGGACTAGTGTGAATTAATGAAAATGAAGCCATAATCTGCCAAACCTGTTTAAACATTATATGACACACTTGCATACAAACAAACAAGGGTTTTATTGTTTACCGTCTGTATATTATTAACATACTCTCAATTGTTGCCAGTATAATAAATAATTCTTCTACAGTTTAATTATTACTTGTCTCTTATAGAAATTATTAGATAGTCTTCTCTACTTGTAAATAAATACCACTAAAATAGTAAATATGTTATAACTGCTCGATTATTTCTTATTCGATGATAATTAATTAAAAGCATATCGATAACCCCTTATTTGAGTTTTTTTAGTCGAAGTCATACATATTGTTAAAAACTTATTATATATTTATTTAGTTTTTGTTTAATTTCGAGCATGTGCAAAATATTTGCGATGTCAAGATATTCAATTTTCGTAACTCTCAAAAGTGCAGTGCAATAATAACGATATACCGTTACCAGCATTCCGAGGTAACAATAAACAGTTTAAACCGGTTTTAGGATACTGTAAGCTGTTCTACATAATTAAAAGCGTTGGTCCTGTTATTTCGCTACAATAATAAAAACGGAATTCACTCAATTTAGTAGACAATTTAAATAAAGTATCTTTCGCCTGCAGCTCTTTCGCGTTTTTTTATCTATAATTTCATACCCTGTTTGCGAAATTTCAAGATGAGATATTTTATTTAGTGTGTAATCTATAAATAAAATAAAATTGTAACAGGTTGATTTCTGTACATTTTAGATATTGAAGGGAAACTAGTACATAATTAGGGCAACAGAAACCAACAGTTTTAAGATTTTTTTATCTGTCTGTTTTTACACGCATCACGCAAAATCTACTTTATAGAATAGAGTGCAGTTTAAGCAATTACCGCTAGAGCTTAAAGTATAGGACACTTGATTCTAAATTCAAAACCTACGAAGGCGCGTATAATGTTAATCTCGGTACTCAGAGTAATAGTTTTCATTTTCTACATTACACAAACTAAAACTCAACTTTAATTATACGCTATAAAAAAATAAATATGTACTAAATAATTTTTGCCTCACAGACCCAATTTTTTCCCGCTATCAACTAATTACAGGACCTTACAGGAAAACGAAAATTATCACTTTGATTACCGAATTAATTCGATTTTATATCTTCGTGCTGTATGATACTATATTTATCATTATTATCACGATATTGATCGATCGTTGTTAGTGACACTCCATTATCTTATTTAATATGACTTATAAGGTAATGTATCTTTTATAAACCAGGGGTATTTTAATCCTGTATATATTTTATCTTTCCCATATGATAACCAAACCATCATCCTTGGCTTATGGAGTATTGCAATCAAAGTGGGAGTGTCTGACCTATTTATAAATTCGAATCGAGATCATCCCTTACAATGCCACCTTAGAGATGGAAAATTTCTTCAAATGAAAATGAGACTAACATCGTGTTTCATCCTTTCAATTATTATTTTTTCAATCGGTTTACAACCTACACGTAAAAAAAATTGTTCAATTAAGAACTTCCTACTTTTTAAAGTCAGTTAAATTTATTTTTTTTGTTTTGCTGTTATTGAGGAAATCTATAAAACTACTTTTTAAGTTGTGAAAACGATGAAGTTAATTATTAATATATTTTCGTGTTCTGTTCTATTTTCTGGTATACTCTATATACCAGGAAAGTTATTCCAAAAAAAACTAATCTAAATGAATAGGAAGAAGCTAAAGGAATCTTGACCGACTCAAGTCTCGCGACTGTAGTAATTATTGTAATTGTACTAAACTTTAAAAGCTTGGGCAATTAATAATAATTAGAAATTATCTTGAGAAACAAACTTAGAAACATGTCTGTCTGTACGTATGTTTGTAGACGCATCACGCAGAACTATTGCATGGAATTGAATGCAGATTCTTGGAATATCAGAAATTAAATTTGAAAAGAAATTAGAACTTATTGTAAAAAAATGATTTTATAGAAATAATAATGTAGATATAACATACATCCATACGCTCACGCCCGTATCCCCTAATGGGTAGGCGAAGGTGTATTAAACACCTACATTTTGACAATTTGACCTATTGTCGTCAACTGGGGACTGTATACATACTGTCTGATGGATAACAGTCCGCTCCCGAAGTTGGCCCACTCTGCTCCACCTGCTACACTCTAATTTCTAGAATTTATGTAATATAAACTATGTGACATAGCAAAATTGTTTTTCATTTCCAGGTGCTCCAGGTTTCTTCGATCTGAAGGGCAAGGCCAAATTCGAAGCGTGGAGCAAAAACAAGGGCACGTCGAAGGAAGACGCGCAGAAGGCTTACGTAGCCAAGGTTGAAAGCCTTGTCGCCTCAATTGGGCTTCAGTAATCGGCTAAACATATAGCATCTACTTTTAATCTATTTATAATGTGGAATTTTGAAAGAAACTTATAGATAGGAATATAGAATTTGGTATATTTCTGATACATTTTGAACTTTGTAAGCGGTATTTTTCTTCATTAGCTAATTATTTTATTGTTAAAACATACTTCGTTATTCAATTTGAATAACACCTAATAATAACCTATTATCGAATACTTATTAAAGGTAAATTAACAATTAAAAAAAAAAAAACAACAGCAAACATATTACATCACAATATCAGTCTGCATACCATATCTAAGCTTCATTTCGAATAATCTAATGGCTTATTAATGACCACGCGAATATACGCACATGTTGTGAAGAAAATACTGCCAGTAAAACTAAGCACAAAACTAAACGTAACTCAAGATGGCCGTCCGTCTTATTCCATCTAGAAATCGTCACAATTAAGTATGTAGTCTAAGCACAACATCACAATTTAACTTTAAGTATTTGTTTCTTTTGTGTATTTTGTATGCGGTGTTGTTGTGAAAACGTTATGTATTTTAAGGGTTTATTAAAAAAAAGCTGTTTTTTTTTTACTTTTAATTATATCAGTTGGTTATATCAATTTGTTTTTATTTTGCACCTAATTCTCTTTGCATTAGATAGCTACGTATATTCTTAAGGCCCCGTGACGGAACATCGTGCAGTAGTAGCTTGACTTGACCGTGCCGGTGACCACCTGTTGACTAGATTCCCCTCGCCAAAAAAATTGTTAAGTTAGGTATGTTCAAGACAAAAGAATATTAGGTTATTTACCATATCGCCATGACTTTTTGGATCGGATCAGTGATCACATTTTTGCTATAACCGCACTAGGAAGTACTCGTGTCTTTTCAAACAACGGACACAAAGAACACCCAGACTGGGAATTTTTTGGCCACACGGGCCAAGTGGTTAATGAACCATCGAACCCACGACCTTCGGCTCAGCAGTCAGGTTCATTAACCACTAGGGCGACAGGCCAGTCAAATCTATTATAAGGACGGATTTAAAATTTACATGTAATTTAAAAAAAAAAAGGTTGCTTTTATTATTATTAAAGATGATCTGTGATGAAAGTGCTTATATCTACATTCCTGCCTGTCCCAAAAAGGGCTACCCCATTTGTTCCATGGTTTGAAACTGGTTCTTAAAGTTTAGCAAGGCCTGGATTCGCTTATATAAATGAAGTTTGTTATAAGACAATTAAGTACCTATTTTGATAGGTCTAGAGTTTAGTGACCCTGACTGTTAGCAGTCAGGGCCAATTGCCCACGACCCGGCTTAGACCAAGGGTCGTATGACTGATTTCCACCCAGAACAAATAAGTGTGTGTAATATATCTATAATATGATATTTTGATATATATATAAGTATGTTTATCAGCATTCTGATAATATAATAACTTAAATAACAAAATAATTGTCAATTTGCAATTTTGTCTCGCAATAGGCTGTATGACTGTCGGTCGGTGTCGGTGAGTTTGATACATTTTTGTATGAAATATATAGGCGTGACGTCAAAACTACGTATTGTTTAATCATATAGGTAGTAGGAACTGACATAATTAAATGAAGCGTAGTCATCTTCCTAGTGGGCATGCAACGTAGAAACGTAATATTAAAAAAGAAAAAAATAGTAAATTTCAATAATATTCAATTTTAATATTAAATCTCAAAGTAAATAACAATTTTGAGGTAGGAGCTTTGTTAATTATATTGATAATGTTTTGTAGGTAATTACTTACTGGTATTTCTTTTGACAAGTCTAAAACGAAGATCGCGATTTTCTTTATTTAAATCACATACTGGACTGTTGTTCCGTAACTTAAAATAGCCAAATGACATATTGTTTGTGTGACATATTCTATCATTTAGAGGTGACTTAGCTTTTTCGGCTTATAGGTATTTAAGTTAAAAGACAGCAGTACGTATGTATGTTTACCTGCCCATATTCTAGAATCCATATCAAGCTCTTATTATTTAGTTTGGATCTACACAATGTCGTTTAAAGTTTCTTAGAATATGGCTATTATTTTTTCATTCTACTTTCGTAGATACCAGGAGCAATATTATAAACTACTAAATGATGAATTTCAATTTAGAAGTTTGTATTGTCTACTGTATAAAAATAAAAATACCACAATCAAATCCGTAAGACTCAGTAGACGAATTCATACATACAAACACTCACGCCGGGGATATCCTACAAAGGGAGGGGCGTATTAATCGCTCATTTTGCTACCTCTAATATAGCCCCACTTTCGTAATAGAGGGTAATATACTTGCATCGGTCCAACCGATGCCGGAAATTCTAAGGATTCTAATATTGAAATGAAAAAATTTTGTTTCATAAATAAACGCCTGAAATTTCAAGATTTTAGGTTATGTGACAACCGCGCCAATGGACACCTGCAACTCGAGAGTCTTAATCGCTGAATTGGGCTTCCGGTATCCTCACTCACTCGGTAAAACAATGCAAACATTGTTCGTCTAGCAGGTTTCTGTGAGGCCGTAGTATTACTCTACATTCGAAACTTATGGCTCTCCTACGGTAAAAATAACTCAAATAAAAGACAATATAAAAATCTGGATATACTTTACATAATTACAAAATATTTCGTCATCACTTCATTTCAATTACCCTTAATTTTAAACACACTTCCCCTTAATGTAAATAGCCAATGATTCCGCAAGCAATTGTTGGCCCTGAAGTACCTGTAAGCCCACTATCCTCTGTGCTGGATCTCCCGTAATCATCTTCTCCTTTAGATATGCCTAAAGATCGACCGACTACCGACCTGGGGCCCGCGAGAGAGATGAGGTGGTCAATAATTTTGACCACCAGTGTGCCTTCCTCGGCTTTTATGTTCCCGAGGTCGCCAACATGTCGGACGGGGTCACGTGGACCTCCGTGACGACCCTGAGGATAATAAGTAAAACTTTTATTAGCAATTTGTTACTATGTCCGGTTATTATGAATATTTTTTTCCTGGAAGATTGACGTAAAATTTGTCAAAAATGTTGTATGTTATTGTTATTATTTATTATGATTAGTTTGAATGAGCATAGAAACATAAAGTAGTGTTTGAATTTTCACAAAATAAACGATAAAAACCTTATTTAAGAATTACTCAAGGATTCTTTATAATTCTGCCTATTATGTTTTTAAGTTGCAATTATTTAAATGTATACATGAAAATACCTAGAATAAAAATATGTAGGTATTTCACCGTTATTTTAATGTTCATTTTATACTAAGCAAGCATTTGGCTACACTACGCCTCTGCACACTTCTCTCGCCACTCGTCAAGTGTGTGGCCTATTATGAATTATCACTAGTTAAGAAAGAATTAAAACAACGTTGACGAAAACCGACTAGCAAGATATCCTTAAGCTTTTAATGCTATGGCGAACATAGTAAACAGTATTAAAAATAAGAATACATACATAAAACGCAATAAAGTGGTCCCCAATTTCCTTGCAGTTATCCTTGATATCTCCAGCTTGGTGTACATGAATGCCGTGGAGTCCTGGGGTCAATCCTGTCACGTTACCCTCGATGGTCACAGGACCATTGGGTGTGAGTTGAGTAAAGATCAAATCTCCAACTACTCCAGACTCGTCATCTGGCTGCAGGTGGACTATAGCTCGGAGACCTGGAGTGTGAGACCGTATATTGGCGCTTTGAAGTCCAGCACCAAGTGGTACTAACGAACCGGGCAGCTGAAGGAGAAACATATTACCATTCAATATTTACATATTAAAATTAATCGTAACTCTTTGAATCACCCCAAATATTCGATAGAGTGGTCACCTGCTAATCAGATGACCAAGGCTTCCCAAGGGTCCCCGAAGGCATTTTTCTTAGTTTATCCCGGGTCTCCTGCGATATAGCTACTATGACGGAACACTATGTGGTTTTAGTCGGTTCAAGTCCGACATACCATTTTAGCCTCATCTCCGAAAAAACAAATGAATCGTCCGTTGACGGGAATTCAATAACTTCTTAAATGATATGATAACTTCAACTTTAAGCTTCAACTTCTTAACTACAACAGACTTAGAAAAGAAAACTGTGAGATATATAATATAAAAAAAAGACTATACAGTGGGTTGCCTGGTTTGAAAACTCAGAAGCATACTATAACTTAGCTACACATATAAGAAAGAAAGGAGGTTATTATTTATATACATATATTGTTTTCTTATAATCCATAATATTCGTAAATCACAAGCATTAAAAAAATTGAAAAATGTTTTTATTTTTTTGGAAATGCGTTAACTCAATCTGTATCACTCATTTTTAATTTTTGAGTATCGGCAACACTGTATTAATTTGTAGGTAGGTAATGTTAGATATAAATTGAGTGCTGGCTTAATAAAAAACTAAATTATTTTTTTTTTTTTTTTATGCGATAGGGGGTTGCCGGCCTTTTAGGTAGAGGTACGCTCTCTTCTTGAAGGTTTGAAGGTCGTATCGGTTCGGAAATACGGCAGCATGTCGTTGATATGCAGAAGAAACAGCGTGGGTGATAGCACACAGCCTTGTGGGACACCAGAATCAACAGACTTGGAGTCGGAGCATGCACCGTCAACAACGACCTTGATGCTTCTGTCTGTAAGAAAACTGGTGAGCCAATTGCACAGTTTCTCGGGAAACCCATAGGAAGGAAGCTTCGCAAGGAGCGCTTTGTGCCAGACCCGATCGAAGGCCTTCGCCACGTCCAAACTAACGGCCAACGCTTCCCCCTTGGTCTCGATCGCCTGTGCCCACCGGTGAGTCAAGTATATGAGAAGACCACCAGCTGAACGACCCTGACGGAAGCCGTATTGTCGATCATTGAGGAGCTGGTGGTCTTCTAAGTACCGGAGGAGCTGGCAGTTAACAATGGATTCTATTATCTTGGAGAACAAGGAGGTGATGGCTATGGGTCTGTAGTTGGACGGATCCGAGCGATCTCCTTTTTTAGGGATTGGGTGCACTAGAGCTGTCTTCCATGAGTTCGGGACTACGCCAAGAGAGTAGGAAAGCCGATAAAGGCGCGTTAAAACCGGTGCTAACTCTGGAGCACACGTCTTCAGCACGATAGGAGAGATTCTATCGGGCCCACTCGACTTAAGAAACTCGAGGGAAAGAAGCGCTTTACGCACTGCCCTTTGTGTAAACCGGACTTCCGACATGCGGGTCTCGCACTGCGGTATGGTCGGCGGTGCGTTTTCCCCGTCGTCCAGGGTCAAGTTGGACGCAAATAGTTTGCCCAGAAGATCGGCTTTTTCTTTAGCGTCGTGGGCCAACGAATTATCTCCTATGCGCAGAGGTGGAAAGGATGGCTTGCAAAAGTTCCCCTGGACAGCTTTGGCAAGAGACCAGAATGCACGAGTTCCGGAGGGGAGACTCACTAGTCTCTCGCCAATTCTGCCGATGTGAGCCGACTTCGCCTTAGCAATTACTCTTTTGAGGGACCTGGAGGCAAAGTTAAATTGCTTCTTTAATGTGCTGGTCTTTACATCCCGTGCTGTCGCTGCATTAGCCCATGCTTAGTAACATTCCTGCTTTCGGCGAGACGCCGCTTTGCAGGTTCGACCAAACCAAGGCTGGGACTTGCCACCTGTGGGAATCAGGGAGAATGGAATGAAAAGTTCCATACCCTGAAGCACAACATCCGCGACAGAGTCAGCAACGACATTGGGATCATCCGGCGAGAAGTAAACCTGCCTCCATGGGTAGGATGCAAAGAATGTTCTCATTCCATCCCAGTCTGCTGACCTATAGTGCCTTACCCGGCGACTGCCTGTAACTCGCGGCCGCAGCGAGTGAACGTGTGGCACCATACTCCTAATCAGGCATGTCAGGATGTGAGGTCAGCAGAAGATCCAACAGTAAAGGCACGTGGCTTTCTGCATCTGGGATTCGCGTAGGCGTTGCTACCAGCTGCGTCAAGCCATATGCCAAGGCGAAATCGTGAACAGATCTTCCCGCATGATCGGTTTTGTGCGAACCAAGCCATTCGGCGTGATGGGCGTTAAAGTCGCCAAGAATCACAATCTCTGCGGATGGGACCTGCTGGAGCACTGAGTCTGTAGCCATTTGGACGTGGTCGATGAGTCGGTCCGTTTCGGCATCACCGCTATGGGACCTGTAGAGGCATAGGTAGATGCGGGGATGGTCGTCGCAGTCTACACGTAGCCATAAGATGGAGAGGTCCCGACCTTCAAGATTGCCGAGGCGGTGAGAAGTGATATCATCTCTAACGTACACGCATACACCAGCCTTACGAACAAAGGAGTGTTCCAGTCCGTACCCAGGGTAGCAGAGGTAGGATGTGTCCGCTGGAGATGATATCTGCGTCTCGGTTAAAAAGAGCAAGGCCGGCTTTGCTCTCTCAAGGTGGTGGTGGACAGTGTCGAGGTTCGAAGTAAGCCCCTGATGTTACAAAAATCCACGGTAATCGTGACAGGGGGTGCCATGGTATGCCTTCTCTTGCCCCGAGCAGATTTTGAGAGCGCAGTTGAGCCCCCCCAGAGTACGAGGGGCAGCCTGGGCGTCCACGCTCAGGCATAATACGTACTGAGGGTGGACGTCCAGGGGGGGATTCTCCAACGCTAGCGCTGGTACCCCCCTGGGGTATCCTTTTTGTTAACAGCGCTATCATTATGGGGGGGTGGGGGATTTTGGGCCTCCGGAGACCTCACTCATTTCGGGGAAATGCAACGCAAGCGTTACTTCACAACCGGTTTTCTGTGAGGCCGTGGTATCGCACCGGTCGAGCCGGCCCATTCGTGCTTAAGCATGGCTCTACCACTATGAGTTGTAAACAATAGCACATTATCCCTTTAAGACAATAATAGAATTAAGAGAATTTTCATCAAAGTTTAGTTTAGTGTAGTGCGCGCATCAGACTGTCAGGTATATGTTTTGTTATGCATCGTACAATACAGGGAAACAACTATTTACTGTATTGCTATTGAATCTATATAAGTCTTTAATTTCTATATGAGTTATTCAGGCAAACTTATTGCGACATCTCAAACACTGGGTAATGAGCAGTGTCGCATTGCGTGTGTATAATAGATACCACAGCACATCTCGTGTTGCCCTTCATGGGTAAGCACAATTGTGCCACGTTGTACGCCATACTACGAGTATATATATATACTAAAAGTTATTTTTATTTAATGTCGCTTAAGAGGATTGCGATAAAAAGCCTAAAAGGCCTCACCGAAATATGCACCTTAGTAAAAATGTGCTCAAACAGCCATTGTGAAATTTTGCTATAAAATATATTGTCTGTATTGATTAAAATCAGAACACTAATACTGCTCGTGAATATGACTTTTGTGCTCGAGATCAGTTAGTAGGGGTCTTTTAACTCAACTCAAATACACTCACGCTCATGTCCCTGAAGGAGCAGGCAGAGGTTTGCTAACGTGCACATTTTGCCCAATCATAATTAAGGCCTACTTACGTAACAGGGACTTATTTTGTCTACAACTGGGCACTGTATGTACAGCGTGAAATATGCAATGGATTACTGAAACGTGAAAGTTAGATTTTAATGGATTTTCTCATTGGCGACGAAGAAGAAATACCTACGTAACATTTAAGAACTACGCATTCCATTTTTCTTCCATTCTTCTATTTGTCTTCTACTCCATCGATAATGACACGGCGCAATAAGAACATAGGAGCATTTTTTTTTTATACCATAGGAGGACAGACGAACAGACGGGTCACCTGATGGTAAGTGACACCGCCGTCCATGGACACTTGCAACTCTAGAGTCGCAAGTGCGCTGCCCGCCTTTGAGGGTGATGAGGGATAGGGGATGCAGGGAGCGGAAAGAAGAGAGGAGGGATGAGGAGATGGAAAAAAGGAGAAAGGAGATGAGGGGAGAGAAAAGGGGGGCGGGGGAATTGGGCCTCTGGAAACCTCACTCAATTCGGGGAAATGCAACGCAAGCGTTACTTCACAACCGGTTTTCTGTGAGGCCGTGGTATCGCACCTGTCGAGCCGGCCCATTCGTGCCTAAGCATGGCTCTACCACTGAAAAGAAAATTTAAAAATGTGTTGTCATGTGAATCAAGTTGAGCTTCCTGGAGCCATTAATAAATACCCAAGTCATTTGCTCGCGTGACGGCCACTCAACCGTAAGTCTTCATAAAGCGACAATGTACAAAGAAGTGTATAAAATTTAATTGTATATATGTGTGAACAAACGCTTAAAATGCTATTAAACATCTCCAATACGGTAGTCATTATATTAGACAGGCTCAGTGAGGCAATGATTGATGAATATTAATATTTATACCGTGTAGTGACATCGTAAAGGTAAAAAATGTGAAGACCAACCATACTAGGGCTGGGAATAAAATGTGTCTGTCTGTTAACTAGAGAGAATACTAAAGCGGGTGACAGACGCACGATTTCTCTGGTTTGTAGGTTCATTTACTTACTCATTCGACTACGCCAATTTTTTACTATTTTTTGGGCCTGAAGACCACTGGCGTCAGGAAAACTGCCGGCCATTAAAATCATCCAAAACGCTTTGCAAAGTCGCACATACTTCCGACTCCTAAAAAAAAATCGGAAGGTGCAGGAAGATGAGGATGATAATGCGCTTCTTAATTTACATTTAAAAACGAAACTCTAATGAGTTACGTTAGGAAGTGTTCTAAGCTCTCCGGGATCACGATAACATACGTTTATATTAAGCTTATAATTGATCCGCCATTACGATGACGTCATATGACACTTCCAGCTGCTAAGCTAGTCACGTTAAACGTGTAGAAACAAACTACTTAATATGCATAGCTGTGTAATTTTAACAAATGAGGAGGAGAGTCCGTGAACTACGACCCGCCCTATTAAAGGTAATTCAAAATATATACGTTTGCGAATAATTAATATTTTTCACAGTTTTATTTATTTTGGTCTTGAAATTAAGTTGATGATTGAACGTATAGGGTGTTTAACTTTAATTATGTTCAAGAACAGCGGGTATCCAATAGGTGGGACTGCAATAAAATGCATTGCTAAAAATGTATGCTGCTATATAAACTCTGTATTCATAATATAATTGTCTGCGAAACAGTGTGTGATAAGCCTGATAATATCGTTAATTAGTCTTTGTTTGGGTAGATCTGAATTAAAATTATTTTAAACTTTAAGATAGTTACTTAGTTCTGTTCTTTTCTTTTCTTTTATTTTGCCTTTTCATACGAAAAATAAAAGTTCAAAGAAAGAAGTTTTCATACTTTGAGTTGAGTTAAGTTGTTTCATACTTTTTAACTTTTATTTTTCGTCCAATCTTGGACAGCGATAGGCTAACAATAAGACGTTGACCCCACCAAAAAATATGCATCCTTAGGGCTCCAAATTACAAGTGTCTATTTTTTTAATTTTAAATTCTTATTTTTTTAGTAATTTTATATTCCTAAAGGTTTTGTTTGTAGTTAGGGCGCTCGCTTCCCGGCACCAGCCAGCTCGAGTTATAGGTATGCGACCCTGACTTGCTTGAGCTATTGCTTTTACTCCCCAATCCATCTGCATAACCAATACCCCTTCCTTCCTTCCTTTGTCCTTCAGTTTACTCCCAATTTTCATATCTAATTCCCACTCTACTACGTAACTGGTACAATATTACATACACACATACATTCTATGTTGGTGTTGCTGACGCCTCTGACTATCCCTTAGGAGATATAAGCGACTTGACCCTATCAAGTGCCATGGTATTTGTCATGACAAGCTGTCGACCGTTTAGTGTAAATTAAATCCGCTATTGGCTTACTGTGCCTTCGTGAAATAATTTTAGCTTAATCATCTGGACTGTTGAAATACTCGTACTAGCCAACTAGCAATGTTTTGATTATAATAAAACTAAAGTATATTAGATCATGTATTGACGCGGGCTGGCAGTTGCAGGTTTATACATATGAGTAAATGCTCGAAGTCCTATGTAGAATATATAGATTGAATTTAAAGATTCAACACATTAAAAACGATCTTCGAAGTTTGAAAAATCTAAGATCGAAGTTTTTAAATACCAAAGACAACGTATCGTTGTCTTCAGCAATTAAAAACTTAAATCATTACCGAATGGTTTAGTTTTTTCTTAATTGATCAGTCGTTTACATCGTCAAGATAATGTATCAACGAGAAAATCTTGCAATTAAACGTCACATTCCTACACGTTAGGCAGATGTAATTTTGAAGTTTGAATTTATTCCGATGTCTCGATAATGTTCTTACTGGTTGTTTTATCTTGTTTAAAAGACAACTCAAACATTAAGAATTACTCCTGCGTCACAGAGTACTTGACAAATATAGAAACAAAGGACGGCTCAGCAGTCAGAAAGACTAAAAACTACTCAACAAACTAGTCAAGTTAGTGGTTACTGGTACTGAATATTTAGTTAATAAGTGGTAAGATAAAAAGCTTTATTAAAATCAAAAGTAGGCGTGAGATATTTATTTAATTGTAGTATCAATCTCAAAAGCCTTGAAAACAAATTAACGAGTCAAGGTTTGCGGTATTATTTGTTCACACATTGTTAGCGTTAACAAATTACTTATTATATTACAATGAGCTTTATAAAACCTGTCTTGATAGTTTTTATATCGTGCAATCGGATATTATTATGTAATTTTATATGTAATTCTAGAGTAGATCGTGATATTTTCGTTTTTTACAGTGCCGCTGGTTTTCTTATTTATATTAAATAAAGAAATGTTGTTTCTAGGAATACATGTTTGTCTACTTATTTAATACTGCTTTAATACTGCTTTAATACTGCATATGACATATAATCAGCTATCTGCAAGTGAAAGCAGACGGACAAAAAATTGACAATATAATGTTTTTAAGTAACGTGGAGACAATATGAGACATAAGACACCTTAATTTTTTTAATTTCGGTAGTAATTTGATAAACAAACTTACATATTCTATGTGCTTGTCAGAGCGAGTTCCTATAGGCAGAGCTTGATGCTGGCCGTAATCCTGGAACGAAAGAATAATTGGTCATGAGTTACACAAGGCAAGGGATTGTTAAGGGATTGATTTGAAGGTATGACATCAACTTATCGCTGTCCAACTGCTAAACGAAAGCCTCCCCCCTCAAAGAGCGCCAGTCTTGGGCATTCTGCATCCAGCCGCGATAACTCCAATCAATAATTCCTCACTAAAACTCATTATTTTCTTTGTTGCTAGGTGAAACAGAGTTGTATACAAAAACTAATCAAAAGAAATATAAACTGATGCCTGAACAAAAAATAACTAGCCGCAATCGCTAACCTTTGAAACTAAATAAAGTGGAACAGATGGCGCAGTGGTTTAAGTCACCTCGCTACTAGGATGACGCGCTGAATGTTGTGGGTTCGATTTCGACATGGGACAAAACTTTGTGTAAACCCTAAATTGTAGTTCTGAGTCTGGGTGTTCTTTGAGTCCATTATTTAAATGTTTGTAAATCCCCCGCGATACATGAATTAGTTGTCGTTATTGATACAACGTAGAATATGTTATTTCTGGTCGATTAAGAACACAACAACTGCAGAATATACACGTGGTGATGCTGATAGCATATATACAGTTGGAAAGTCTGCAAAAATTGGAGAAATTGCTTTTGTTGACGCTTTATCTATTAATGTTATGAGCCTATAGATGCGTAATTGGAAGGAATGAAACGAGTCCAATGATACCTTTCATGTCAAAGTCTACAAAGCTGTGTAGGCTCTAGGGCGTGGCAAAAAAAAAACAGCACACATATGTATGTATATACACTCGGAAAACATAACCCTCCTTCTTCCGTAGTCAGTTAATAAAAATAAATGTCATTTGATTTTTTCGTAGGGTAGTTTCATGGAGTAAAATTGGGAGCAGGTGCATCTCAGTCTTCTAATGACAACGACACATAGGCACAACTGGGTTACGCTTCCTATCGCTTTTTGTCAGAAATAATATAAGGATCCTAAGAACAACCTTGAAAGAAACGACATTTATCCGACTGCCTGTTACGTTTTCGCATGAAACGGCTGAACCGATTTTGATTAAATTTGGTATGTGAATACTTCGAACGCTGGGGAAGGATATATGCTTCCCAGGAAGTCTGTATATTAATAAATAAGTAAAACTAAAAAAAATAGTTTTAACCTTTATAAACAATAACCTTTTTGGCTTTTGAAGCAGATTACTTAACCTGTAGTAAATGAACTTAAACGCTCTTTATTTCGTGAAAAGCGGAGGAATGTTGATCTTCGTTATCATTGGTTTGTTGACAAAAATTAAAATGATAGTGACATTTTACTAATAGATTGTGTTGATTGTTCTACTCGTATGTGTAGGTCATGTATTGTATTACTGTTTGAACAATTTGTACTTGAATGAGCTAAAATGAACTTAAATTCTTCTTTTTGACACATATCACTATTCGAAATTCAAGTACAATAATAAATAAAATGAAACAAAAAGAAACAACAATTTAAAATGAGGTTAACCTACAGTTTGACTCTGGTTTCAGTTATATTTTAATAAAAGAGTTCATAAAATTAGAGGCCTCGGGCTGCCCGCAATCAGCCATTTCAAGTAACTTAGTATGCAATCCTAACTTGCTTCAGCTATTGCTGAGTTTCCGCAATCCATCCACACAAGCAATATCCTTCCTATTCCCTTGATAGTTGTAGAGACATGCATAGGCAATGGCCCGGTTCGACCGGTGCAATACCACGGCCTCACAGAAAACCGGTTGTGAACCGGTTCCGGTGGCCCTCTCTTCTTTGCCCTCCTCGCATTCCCTCATCCCTCATCACCCTTAAAGGTGGGCAGCGCACTTATGACTCTTGAGTTGCAGGTGTCCATGGATTGCGGTTGTCACTTACCATCAGGTGATACATATG
Source organism: Tyria jacobaeae (assembly GCA_947561695.1). NCBI lineage: Eukaryota > Metazoa > Arthropoda > Insecta > Lepidoptera > Erebidae > Tyria > Tyria jacobaeae. The sequence goes on along the minus strand of OX387217.1, from coordinate 20,188,623 downwards.
TTCGCCTGTCCCCCAATGTTATAAAAAAATACATACTTACAAATTGCACAAATAATAGCAATAGGCTCGCTGTTACGTAAGTGGGACAAAAATGTAGTACCTCTTCCACCGCTTCGAGAATACACGATCTTATTCTAGCAAATGCACCGCTACCCAATGAGTAGTGTCATTAGCTGTCATTGTTGTTATATAAATATATATTCTTTTCGGTTCTGCAGTAAAGAAAAGTAATAAATCTTAATCCTCCATCCATTTGACTTTTTAGAACTTGTGGGATCAATTTGGGCCTTTCGCTTTTTATTTGAGCGTAAGTGTCAGAAATCAGGTCAGGTATGATGTTTAACATACATACACATTAATGTACATATGATCACGCCCGTAACCCCGAAAGGGTAGGTAGAGTCGCATCAAACGTCTTTATTTTGCAAACCATAGTCTCGTGTCCATTAATTAGACTAATGTCCAGGATATCAGTAATCTGATCTCTGATCTCTGATCTGTCGCATCCCCCATTCACATCTATTACTCAACGAAATACAAATAGTTGTTAAAAATAACTTGGACTTTTTAAAATTCTACTTATTTTCATATGTACTTATTGCTAAGGCCTAACTTCATTACCGTAGTAGAATTGTATACGAAATTATAAATTTATATTTGGCAATTGGCAACCCCACATACGGGGCAAGCCTTTCCCCGTCATCCGGGCACTGTGTGAACTGTAACATACGATCAGAGAGACAACTGTTTTCGGGTGGAAATCATTCTCAATAGACGTACGTCTCAATACGTAGTCCAACGACAAGAAAATATTTGATTGACGTAATAACCTAAATTCGAGAAACATATTTCAAATTTGCGAGTGTCCCAGTATAGTTGGAATGCCGTGAGACTTGCCTCGTTTTCATAAAATATCCTTATGTATTAATTAAAACATAATAATTTCTACTCAACCTTAGACCGTATCCACGAGATTTGTTGAACACCTGGTAAAGGTAGCAGTATTCTACGATTATGGAGCAGAACTCGATGTATTCGTGAGCAATCACAGATGTTAGAAAACAATACCATAATGACCAAAACAATAGCAAGTATTTTATACATAACTAAATTATGATCAGAGTTAAACTGGCAACTACACATCGTGGGTCAACAAAAAATCATCAATAATTGAACATACGTCTAATTACAATGAACATAAATAACTTACCTTCTTGTCACGAAATTGAAATTGGTTTTCTATTATTCATTATGTATACAAGTCATAACGCAAAAAGTATTCAAGCTAATCACATTGATGGCTTATGTTCGCAGTGCAAGAATAATCTTTATTGTTTGTGAAGGAAAAGGTTCTAACCCACTTATTTATTAAACAGTTAGTATTTGTTAGCTGTTTAGTGAGAAGTAAAATGTACAATGTTGGGAACGAACTTAATGTGTAGTAACCATTATTGATTGTTTTAAAATATTCTATGACTATGCATTTTAAGTAGGAAGAGTGCTGTCAAACCGCCATATTGATTCGAATTTGGCATGCAGTTTAGAAAAGTATGGTTATACAGAAATTAATTCATAAAGTACAATAATTTATCTTAAACATAAATGAGACTTGTTGTTTATATTTTTAAGGATTTTATTTTTCATTTAATTTTTTTTTTGACTAATCTAAAACGAATCTCCTATTTAAAACGCATAGTATAAGTCCTTAAAACGTGATATAGCTATTAATTTAACTTAATTTACCGTTTTAATTAATTTACTGTTCTTCATATTAGCAATCTAAACTGTCTCGAAAAGATGCAGTACACCCAAATGCTTCATTTTACCTCTTTAATTTAATAAATACTAAATTAAAAACCAATTTTAAGTCATGAAGTGCCCCTGTTCAAATCAGAATTTATTCACTTTCGAGAATTCGGTGGCCGAATTTCATATAAAATTAATTAAATTGACATTCGTTCCTCACCAAAACATGATGTTCTTGTATGCATCAAATATTACATCATGAAATACGTATGAAGTAGCTGATGAAAATTTGTGATTTTTGAGTTATGCCACTCCACACACAATTGAGTTATGTTTTACTAAATGCTTTATGTAGGAATGAAATTGAGAACACATTTACATTTAATCAAAGTGTGTTGTTTTTAGATTTGTTTAAATTTCGAAGTAAACTTCAGTAATACAATTTGTAGATAACTGGTAGGGGCTTAGACGTCAATATTAATTCGTAAAAAGAAAAAGCAGAACTTTTTTAGAACTCGTTTAATAAGAAAAAAATTACTGACATACAACATAATGTATATTTTTGCATTGTGACATACGGAGAAGAAAAAGGTATTGAACTGTTTTGTTATCATCCAACAGATTCTCAGCTAATATTTTTATTTTAAAACAAATTCTAACAAATAAACGATAAATTATTTTGTGTATTTTTATAATTTGTAAACTGTTAAATATGTCAACGTATTTAGAATAATTTTGAAGTGTTTTTAGATGGTTATTCGTAGGCAAATCTTAAAGTGTTATGCGCCATTATTGTACCAAAACATGGGCAACATCGCTAGCATACAAATTACAAAAATATTTTTTAAGTAAATTTATACATATTTTAGTTTAGCACAACTTTGACCTACAAGGTAGTCTGCCATTTTAATAAAATATGTGTTTATCATTTTTAAAGCTGTAATTTTCCAAAAAGCTAACCAGTAAAAATGAATACGATTTTAACCGATTTAAAAAAAGAAGGTATGTGTTTATTTTTTAATGGTTGTTACCGAATACGAGTCATGAATCCGTCAAATATGATCCGATTTAAACAAATCTTTTGTTTTATACTCGTATGAAAGGACATAAATAAAATAGGAAATGACCCCTAAACATTTATCTAAATATGTTCACTAGTTTGGTTGCTAAATCAAATCAAAAGTTGGAAACAATCCAAAGTAACGAAGTTTTACGTTTTTATGATTAAAAGTATTGCTGGAATCAACTTTTTTGGAAAGTCAGAATTATTGTTTATTAAAAGTAAAACAAACAATAGGAATCATTTCTCTATCGCGGGGGAATTAACCAACATACAGACAACGGTCACAAAGAACAACCAGGCTCGGGAACAACCCACAACCTCCTACTTCGACCGTCAGGGTCACTGACCACTAGACCAAAAAGCCTCATGCTTAATTCGTTTGTTGATGCTAGAAAATTTAATAAGTTTTAAAGTTCTATTAACATTGTTAAAACCTAAGTATCTATATATTTTTATCAGAATTAAAAAAAAATAAAAAAAAATGAAAATGTATTGGTGGTTTTTAGAAGATATTATATAAATTTTCACCGTGTCTATCTATATTTAAATGACATTGATAAATAATTCGATTTCCATCATATTGAACGTCACTCTTTTTGTTTGACTAGGTGCTTGTTGTTGATATTAAAAATGTAATTATATACGATATTATGTATATAGAGGTAGTACTTATAGGGATGGTACTGTTATCTATTAGAATGTTTATATACAGTAATCAGTGCCCGGACAGCACGTTTAGCCGTCGGTCGCGGTTGTCATGAACGCCTATGACAGTCGACTTTGGGAAGTCAGTGCCCTTGAATATCTTGACAACTAGACCAACTATCAAATTCAGTTAGCCCTTAGGGTTGCGGACGTAATAACTGCATAGACTAGAAGCCAACCCATTCTTTCTAGCCTTCTTATTACCATGTTTATTGACATGGTAATAAGAAGGCTAGAAAGAAGACTTGCCCTCCATAACGTTCGTTTGACTAAATTGTTATTGGCAAAATTGGGTGTTTAATACACCTCTGCCATGTATGTATGTGCTTATACGTAACCTATACAGTCTTAGGGTAACTGCTTTCCATTTAAAATTTACTAACTCATTTTTGATATATAGATGTTTAAATTATACACGTGATACCAGTTTATAAACATGTAACACAAAAAACTGGCGCGGTAGATGATTAAAAATATGACAGCAGCATCCAAAGAAATAAGTAACTTTTTTTTTGACCTGGCACGCTCCATCGAAGGCCTTAGCAAGGAGTCTAGTATTGAAAAATATAAACGATACTTACATACAAATAGGGTTCCATAAATACTTCATAAACACTACTTTGGTAGTCTGGTATCTCTGGCAAGGTTTTGATCACCAAGTTTCTTCCATATCCGGGGATCCCTTGTATGGACTTTCCGTTTAAAACTGCTAATAACCAAAGAAATTGTCCAAAAAAGATATGAAGTCTCAAATTCATGTTTAGATGAATTTTATCGAATGACGAACACTATTTTGTATAGCGCGTGTGAGCAATACAAGCAACCACGGCATAATGATTCATTACTACGATTCTGTGATGATATTCTCTTTCAGGGTAGCGCTAAATACGGAAAAGCCTTTCAGAAAATATTGTATAGTCTAATATTTCTAATTTTATAGGTTATTTAGTCAAAGTTTGATTATAGAATCCACGACGTATTGGAAGTCGAAAACTAATAATCAGGATCTAAATGATTTTGGGTGTAAAGTCAATCGAAATCACGAGACATATTGATGTAATGTTTTGTCGTTCTAAAATAAACTTAATTTCGTATAACTTTAAGTAAATATTTGCATTAAACACATGATTCTTACAACAATAGACATGTCTTTCGGTCGCTGTTCGGCAGTTCGTGACGACAGTTTTATTATTCCTTTACGTTCTACTGTTGTTAACATTTCGTAACGGGAGTTACTAAACCAATATTAAATGTAAAACTTTTAGTTTACAGGTATGTAAATGTGTGTGAAATATTAAACTAATACTTGAAGCAGTACTAAAGAAATAACAGATGTAAGGTACTTAATAAATTTAGTTAAAATCAAAAAAGTAAGTTTTATGTATTTTTTTAATTAGCTTTTACAGTAAGGTGATTCTTCCCATAAAAATGCATTATCATTGGATCTGAAGGTGTATAATTTCAGCTCAAAAAGACTCCGGGAAGTGGGTCAAATTTAACGTGCAAGATTGGACAAGAACGTACATACGTGTGTTATTGCTGATCAATGTATGTCATTGCAAGTTAAATTAAAGCTTGTAAAAAGGTTAAGGCTTATAAACCAATATTATACCGTATATACAAATGATGATAAAAGACGCTAAATATGGATATTTAACGCTTTTTGTTTTTTTTTAAGAGGGGAGACCCTTCGGGCCGTCATCCCACCGGGGTTTTCAATCGACCGCGCCTCTCGCGGTTTGCCACTGTAGCGGGTCCAGGGGAACCCGTCTCGACCACCCGCGGCATCATTCAGGGCGGTATAAGGGGCTGGTAGGCGCGCCATCGCCCGGTTCGTCGGTGGCGAATTGGGTCCGAGTGGAGGTCTTCCTCCCGGGCCCGCTTCACCGCCTCCTTCTACGACTGCGAAAGTCGCGATTGCGGTAAAATGCATGTCACTATCGGCCATGGAGCGTATGACGGTAGGTAGTGACAGATCCTCTCCAATTTCTGTAGTGAGGGCCCGACGCTGCGATGCCCAAGCGGGACAATCCGCCATGTGCTTAGCAGAGTCGCAAGTGGTAGCAGGCTTGACTCAATTCTCTCCTAGACGGAGAGAACCTCCGCTCTGCCCACTCGACGATAACCGGCTGGAGTGCCTACAAAAGCCCCCATGAATTGCAATATTTATATGTAGTTTTAAACCATATCACTGAAAATAACTTTTGCCTGGTGCTTATTTTATTAGGACTTTACAAGTGTTATTTTAAAATTGTGTAGTCACATTGCTTCAATGGGAAACTTACCATACTAGCCATATCACATCTTGCGCTTCAATTTATCCTAAGTTTTCTGCTTTGTGTAAATTATTCGACCGACTCTTCAAATTTCAGAAGTTATATTTTTAAATAACAAACATTGTTATAGCAGAAAACAATACAGAATTTATATAAAAAAATAAGTTATAGTGTTGTGTTGCTTATGAACAAGCTTCGAACACACTTCTACAGAACTTTATCTAATTTTTGATATAAATTAGAAAACTTCTGCCAAGCATTTGGTAGTATACCATTCGGCGTTGATACTTCTTAGGTTCCGTAAAGGGATTGACACCAAGTAGCCAGTCAAATTGAAAACGCGATCAAAATCTTCCCCCCGCTTCTAGATCGCTTCACTTTGGTAGGCGTTGATTCGTTTTGAAACACCTAAACCGTCGATTGGCGCTTCGTTTCTGGATTGTATTGATAAATCCAGGACTCATCACCTGTAATGATGTCGTAAACACGCCGAGACGAGCTTGCTTCTTTGTTTATCATATCACGGCACCATTCCACCCAGGCCTGCTTCTGAGCATTAATGAGGTTGCGGCACCCGGCGTGAAACTATCCTCCTCTCGTGAAAGCTTCCCGATCCATTCTCCAGTATGCGTTGAATCTCCTGATACGTAATTCTCCTATTGACTTGGATTAAATTTTTCAAATGCCAGCACGTTTTCGTCAAAGGGCGACCACTTCTTTCTTCATCCCCCAAAGTTAGTCAACCACGTTTTAATTCGTTATACCAACGATACACAGTTGCCTTGGAAGAGCCTTTATCCATGAATGCAATTTGAAGTCTATCGTATGATTCGTCCAGTTTCACGCGACATTTGAAATCGTAAAAAATCATAGCGCGAAAATGTTCCCGGCGCAAATCCATTATTCAATGAGACACAATAATTTAATTAGCTCGCAAAAACTGTGGAGAGAAATTTTGAAATTGGAACGTACCAATTTTTACTTATAAATAACCACTATTTTTATAATAGTTTATAACTGGTCAGTCTCTCATACAAAAAAACTTATTTTCGCAATTCTTTCTGAGTGGCCTGGTATAGTGAGCTATCTGTGTAGGTTTCTGTGGGCCGTGTGGTATTCTTTCTTAAACAAATACCTTCACAGAGCAATATACCTTCCTTTACCTTTATACAGAACCATAGTCATTTAACTACGATTCAAATTAACATTTAATGAGCACTCTAAGATTCGACGGCAAATTGTCGTTAGGTGCCAAGGCTTCATGATGTTACGGTATGACGTAATTATAGACTTACTATAGAGTTCCTGTCTTAAGTAGGCTTGTCTCCGTGAGCCACGAATGTTCGACGGTAATTAATTTCGAAGGTAAACCAAGGAATACATGTATATTATTTCTATGCAATGTAGGTTATTCATTAAAATGTTTTTCGTTTTTTTAACACATGTTTTGAAGTTGGGGAATATTTGTCATTGAGATTGCAGTTTGATGGAATCTTAAAGATTATTTCCTCATTGTTGTCACGATGATAATTGAGGTAAAATCTTGCCTATTTTTCAAGTTATCATATTTAAGTAACAATGGATATTTAAACCGCCAGGGTAATTTAATTAGCTTTGGTGTTGGAAGTTATTTTTGTAGTGCGTTAACAATGTAACTTGAAGCTGTGGGGCCTTAGGTCGAGTGTTTAAAACGATTTCTTATATTTTTGACTTTTATAAAATGTCCTTGCATTGAAGTATTGAATTAAAAAAAACCTTTTCCAGATAAGCTTTAGAGGCTTAACCTACACCCGATTTGATAAATCATCAAGAATAAACGAAATAGATTATAATGTCCACTCTTTATCGCGATTCTCTCTGGCTATGAATCGCAGGGTACTGTCCTTACTTATGTTATGAAGTGCCGAAAGACTTGTGCAAACTTTCAAGTCCAACTTATTACGGGGTTAACCTTCATAATTAGCAAAACTGGATGGAGGATGAGAAGAGACGTATTTAAGACGTACGTAAGGCCCCTATTCAAAAAGAATATACTTCTTGAATACGGGTTTTACTTTTTCTGTTATAGAACTGAAATTGAATAGAAAAATATAATTTATAGATGTCTATGCTTTCAACAATTGTAATTTCATTTGTATGGTACATCAAAAGTGAACATAAGGGACTTAAGGGTCATGTTGAGACTGTCCTTATATAAGAGTAATTTAGTAAGTATTACCTTTTTATATATAACCTTCATGCCGTAAAGTACCATAAACAATAAAAAAAATCAAATTACCAACAACTGCCTCCCAATAAAAGCAAAAGCCCTATAGATTTGCCAAGTCACTGTGACATTGTCAAATCTCGAGGCTCAACGATGAAGTTGTGATGAATCGGGACTTCGTGTACAATCATGAGGTAATCAGTCATTTATTCATGGATGACTCTTTCCAAACATGATCATAGGACAATCTAAGATATCGGTTATGTCAGAAATCGATTCTATATAGTGTCAGTCCTTTACATATGCGCTAGAATTGTGTAACGGTATATGAAAGCCCTGCTATAGAGTTGCGTTAGGTAACGTATTTGTGGAAAACATCATTATTAGAAGGATTTTACTAATAACATTAATAAATAATCCTTTGACAAACACGATCTTCCAACTTGTTTTTAATAGTTACCAAGTTTTCAAGTTTCAATGGTGTACGAAATTATTAAAAACAAAAAAGATATTATTGAATAGAAAGAAGCTGTATAGAAATATAAAAGTCTTTACAATTATTTACACGATTTAAATAAAATCATGTCCGAAGAGGTTTACAAGTAAGTATGTTATAGCATATGTTTTTTGGCAACAAATGCACAGGTCCTTTGTATACCAGGGTCAAAGTAAGTATATGGCAGCCTCTCCTCCGTATACACACCGGGCACGGCTGCTTCGGTAAGTATCTGTGTCGTATAGGCCGGGAGCCAACGTCTGCGTGCGATCACTGCGGGAAGCTGTCGCGAGGACACTGCACTTCGCACTTTTGTGGAGTGCACAGCGTGGGTGCACCAGCGCCTCAACCTCGCGACGGCTATTGGTACGGAAAGTCTCTCGCTAGAGACCATGGTGCAAAGCGAGAGCGCGTATCCTGTATCCTCTCCGCCGCCTTATTTTGCGAAGAGGTCATGTTGGCTAAAGAGGCGGCGGAGAGGATACAGGATGATGGCAAGTACTCTCCCGTCCCGCAGAACACGCAGCAGGCGCCGAAGAGCACAAAACGATCTCCGGCCTCCATGAGCGCTGGCCTGGGGGTAACGGGTAGGGCTGCCCTAACCCTAGCAGAAGCAGGCCTGAGACGGTGGTGCGACGTGTTCTACGATCGCCTCTTAAACTGGAGGGGGGCTAGGCCCTTCGTATTCAATGGTGGTGGTGCCTCTTGCAAAAGAGGTGGCCAAGGTCTGCAGGGTTCCTGGAAGCATCCCTCCTAGGGTATACCGAGGTCCCTTCCAATAGACCCACTTGTGACGGAACAGCGTGTGGTTTTACTCGGTTCGAGTCCGACATACCACTTCACCGTCAGCTCCGGTGAGGGGATGACCCGTGGGGGTTTCCACACGAAAAAGGTGAAAGTAAATATATAGAAAGTGAATATATAATGTTACAATTATGTAGTTCTGGTTACAATTCACATGCGGCTATTGTAACCGTCTGGTTCTGGGTACAGAATGAGGCCACTACATCTCTTCCCGTGGGTGTCGTAACAGGGTTCGTAAAAGATTGGACTATTATTTATCTATCAGACCGTGTACTATACAGTCATACAGAGCCAGGTTGTCGACAATAGGCTCACCCTCTATTACGTAAATGGGCTTAATTATGACTGTAGTATTCAGATTAATTGACGTCAATTCTTTTTTTTTTTTTTATATTAGCCTACCATAGTGACTCCATTCTACTTCTTACAAGCCCTATCTGTGTATTACATTTGACTCTCGTGACAAGAAGTTTCTTTAAACTAACAAATAATATATGGTGCTTAAAACTATAATAAAAATATTATCATGTATCTTTTGGTTTTATCAGCAAGACAGGCCGAGTGGGTGGTCACGAACTGCAAGCACCTTGAACCGCTGGATGTGGGGTGCGTTCTGTTGTGGTGTGCCTGGTATACCATGCTTCTTCTGCAACTGCTGCGAAAGACTAGAGAACGTAAACCCTGTCGGAGACCGGCCTAGGGTCAACCGTAAGTTTATCCTCTAAATTCTCGTGTACCATCAGGTTAACCGTCGCGGTTGTTTGTCTGTCCTCATATATCATAAACAAAGCTTAATTAACTAGTATTCTTGTTTTTTACTCATTGACAGACTGGCTGGTTGATTTAGTGGTTAGTTATCCTGACTGATAAGCCCAAGGTTCGTTTTCCACCCAGACCAAAATAATTGTGTGATGTACGCGATTATTTTTTCTATCTACCAGTATTGATTTTCGTATTTAGACTCACAAACGGTTCCTTATGTCTTGAGGCTATTACGAGTATTTAGAATATATTATTTACAAAGAAATATATCAGTACTTAGTGCCCGAGAATTTGTCAGAATAAAATCAGTACTTTGCAACTCTCAAGATTCATTTTCGAAACAAAAAGTTGCCTATGGATACACATATATAACAGGACTTAGGGATGGCATATATTTATATGCCATCCCTAAGTCCTGTTTATCTGTAAACAAACTAATTTCATCTTGAATGGTCTGAGAGATCAGTTCTAAAAGCATAACAGACAAACAGACACATAGTTACTTTCGCATTTATAATATTAGTATAGATGTTTATCAGCATTCTCGTTACCGTAGGTTCGAGGCCGCCCATTGTAGAATACACTACCTAAATGTTTAATTTAAGATCTATTGCAATTCCTCTGGTGTGCAATAAAGAATATTCTATTATATTCTGTTTCATAGTTAGAGCTTTATTTAGTTGGAGATCAGACGGCCGTGTGTAAGGTGGTATTATTAATTCGTTCAGGTGCTTATTCACCTCCCTCCATGTTGCAGGTGGACGCATTGCCATTCCGATTGTTTAGGCGTTTCTATTTTAATCCTGCATTACTGTTATAAAACTTCTTATATCTTCTCTGCTTAAAAATTTACTTTAAATGAGTTCCTTATTTTATTAAGTACTCGCTTATAATAAATTTCGATTGTCAAGGAGTAAAGAGGTTGTGCGCGGGACTAGCATTTTATTTTGGGTCAGTGCAACATTGCTAGAGAGTTTTATCTAGTTTCTTTCAATGGTCGACTGGCTGCCTGCAGACAACCCTCCTTTAAAATGTAGTCGTTTCAAGAGCGAAAACGAGAAAGATAGGTAGATTTGTAAAAGGAAAAAAGAGTAATACTTAGGCTCCTATGAAAAGCTTCACAGAAAACTCTTAACCTTCCTTGTTGCGCCCCTCGTCCGTGGGAGGAAAAGGCCGGCATCACACTTGCGACTCTTGATTTGTGTCCATGGGTGGTCGTAATCTCTTATCATACAGTATACAATATAAAAATAGTACATAAAAATAGGACATGAACCTACTGGCTTAAAACTTTTTTTTTCTTTTTTAGAAATTGATCTTTAAAACCTTCATACGTAAAATGACTTTGCTACATGACGGACATACTGCTTTACAGACAAGCGAACTGACGGAATGAAGTTTTTTATTCGTTTAATTTGCTACAGAACCCTCAAACTGACGATAAACTATATTTATTATAAGAAAACTGTAGATAAGCCAGGAAGTGCGCCGTGACGGTGGTGTTATTGACCCATTCTGATTAATTACTAGTAGGAACTTGCTTATTAAACATTTTGCCTACGGTACATTAATAAAAACACTTAATTACTAATACGTAAAGTACACGTTCATCAGCAGGTACCACCTTGATTATGAAGATTTCGTCATTTCTCGATGCATTTATAATATTAGCTAATTACTTCGGTATATTTTACACGACAGTAAAAAAAGGATTGTAATGTTATCAGGGTTTATACATACACTCTCGCATTCCGGAATTTACAATTTCGACGCGAACAAGTCGCGGGTAACAAATACTCATAAATCAATCAGTCACTCCAATATTATTCCAATCGCAGTCTCTTGTCCTTCTTCTTTTGCATACAGTAATAAATAACTACATACAGACATACGCTAAAGCCTACATCCCCGAAGGGGTAGGCACAAGTGTATTAAACACCCACATTAATAAATACATACTATGGTAATTTTTTGTATGGCAAAAATCTGTTGATATGACTGACTTACGTACCTAATTTTACCTAGTTATAAATATGTTATCTTCAAATTCGGAAGAAATTAATAAAACGTTTAAGTTACTAAAAAATCTGTCAGATGATTGGACTGCTACTATATGATTCGGCTACTTACTGACGGAGCAAACACCAAAAGCCCAATTTCGTAACATTTTTTTAGCAGCTTGATCGTGATCGTGTCCAAGAACACCTATCTTATACATCACTCGCAGTGCCTCTCAGTTTTACCTGCGTCTATGCTCACTGCTCAGCTCCCAACTGTCGCAGCGTGATGTCTTTTTTTATGCGATAGGGGGCAAATACGATTATTAGTTCCTAAGATTAGCGCATTCAAACAAACAACCAAACTTTTCATAATTATTATACATATAACTATAGATACAAGTTTATTGACTCGATAGACATTATTCTGTTTGAATTTTACTTCTTTGTGCTCGTTTTAATTCTGTTGAAGCAACGAATTTGTTTCTTTTCATGAAATCCTAGATCGAATAAACTTAATTAAGTGTTTATTGAAGTATACGGTTTTACTCACAGTTAGTCAGCTAGTTTCGGTCTCGACAGGAGACCTTTCTCAAGGAGTAAGTCGTCCAGCCGCGACGGTACCCGACGTCACACTCTTAATCTTCATCAAAGTGGTTCAGGAATTCTTAATGCTCCTGTTAATAAATTATGGTTATGTTTTGCGAGTGTATTAATGGTTTTACAAAGTTTATTTGTAACGCCATAGTGCCAAGACGGTTTAATGGATTTCGACATGTGAGGAATCATTAGAATCGTTTTCATAGTGGAAACGACATAGGGTTTGCAATTTCGAGGTAGTCAGCAAAACAGGAGTGCAACGTAATAATGCAATTGATATTTATATGTTTTAACAATGCTACAATTTTTTATGTTGTTAAGTATGTGTTATTTACGTGCGTGTGTGACGTAGGGTCACCGAACACTGGTGATTTTTAATCAGCCGATAGTTTGATAGATCTGTCATTCAGTATGAAGCTCTATAGGAGTGCACACTTGAGTATTTCAAATCGACCGATCTCAAGATAGTGACTACATTATCGGACTAAATTATATTAACGTTGGCAAAATGTGGGGGTTTAATCGCTTCTACCTACCCTTTATATTTTATAGGCGTGAGTATATGTATATATGTCACAATAATGTAAAGAACACTTTTTTCTATTGTCAGAAGCCACAGCTACAGCGGAGCGCATGATTCGGCCGCACCGACCTCACGCACCCCGAGGCCGCAAACATACCCCTGAAACTCTGTCAGCTGTTCGCTGCGCTTTGTCCCAGCTTCAAGGTGAACCAGCTCCACCTATGACACATGACGATGATAGACATTCACCGGAGCCTGGTTGAGTATTGAACTGGCTAGTAGCTGCTAGAATGTTCCTATGACCCAGAAGAAATGGCTTGTAGGTCAGTTTAAGTATATTTTCATGTAGGTACATATATTTTATTTTTAATTTTGTTGCTTGAAGTGTATTGGCCAATCTTATCTTAATTTTAGATTCGAAATAAAAGAGGGTTAGCCTTACCCTGTTATTACATCGTAAAAATATTTTTATTATGCTTTTAGAATTCCCAAGTAAGAACACTTCTAAGTAACCTACAGAGTACAACCGAGATCTTTAAAAGAAAATGTATCTGTCGTGGCCGAATCATAGCATTGAACACTTTATTATGTGGCCAACCATTCTATGAAATGGTCGTATATCAAGAAATGAACTTATTGTTAAAACGTTAACGTTTGATAATATGTCATTAATTTATGGTCTCTTTCACATAAAAAGTTGTCCTCCTGTCCTGTCTAAGGTGTCGTAACAATATTTCTTTACTTTTATTTGTTATTTGCACATTATTATTCGTTATCCAAACATCAGCGCCCCTATCAGTAGATATAGTAATTATTTCATAAAATCAACACTGACGTTTGAACTCTTGAGTCTGAAGTTTGAAGTAAGAGTATTTACAAGCCAGGCGTACTCACCTAACGTAAAATGTATAATTCAACCATGTTAAAGTGAGCGGATGTGGGACGCATATTAAAAGAAGAGGCGCCTTTTGTAAAATTTCCGCGTACTACCTACTAATCCGCGTAATACTTTATTACTTGGCAATATTATCGTTATGTTTTAAACGCTGCTTATTCATTGATCTGTTTTTTGATTGATCAATTCTATGACCTGGCCACCATATATTTTAATAGGTTACCATTCGAGCGTTTAGCATAAGTACATTCCTGTTTCAACCAACTCCTGTTTCAGTTGTTAAAATATCTAAAATTAAATTATTTTTAAACCAATTTTTTAAGTTTCATCTTGTTTTAATTAATCATACGCTAAAGTTATTCGAGAGGCAACATGAAACTTATTGCCATGAAGGTACCAGAAGCAAAAACCTAGTAAGTCTTTCTACAAACACAGGTTGTTTCAGAAAGGTGGGGTTTTTCATATTCCAGGGACGTATAGTTGAACCCATGAATAAGGTAATTTTGAAAAAGAAGTCTTACTTTGAATCTGACAATAATAATCCTCTAAATTTATATATAAAGCAATATTTCTTCAAAGAGATAGAAATTTATACTAAGGATATTGGTCACTCACATATCTTGATTTTTCAGAAAATGTTTGTATAAAAATCTAAAATCGACGAGAAGATTCAAAGTATTTGAAATGTGTGAAAACAAAAAAAAAAAAAAAAAACAAAATCTAATATTTTTTTTAAGCTAAAACCATTTGTCGGCTCCACATAAGGCTCCTATAATTTGACCACACCCTTTTTGGAACACTATATATATTTTTTTGTAAAATTTCCAGTCTAGTAACATTTAAAATATCAACTAATGTAACGGTGATTATATTGATATTTATTGTTCACAGAATTGGATGTTAAAAAATGAACCAAAGTGATGTGACAGTTTTACGGGTCTCTACACACTGACTATATGTTTGGAACTTGATATCGACTTAAAAGTTGAGTCCATGATAACAGTCTGCTTTACACACTCTTATATGCATTGGTTACGTGCTTTTCTTGCCATTTCATGACAAATTTATTATGATAATTTTTAATTGAACATTTTAATCTTACAAGATTATACATATTTTTGATTATATATCTCTCCCGAATCAGGAATATGGATATACGTGTATCGGAAGATTTGATTAACATACAGACAATGGACGTAAAGAATTACGCAGACTAGGGACCACTATTTATGGATCATACATATTTTTGTAACGTACGGGAATCGAACCAACAACTTCTGGCTCAGCACTAAGGTTGACTAATCACTAGACCAATAAGGCCAGTTACCAAAAATATATCATCCAGAAAGGTTAAAATATTATTTTCCCCGGGACATTATAATAATCCCATTATATGTTGTCCTCTTGTTATAAAATGTAAATATCGAAAAAAAGAATATTTTAAAATGAATCCGTCAAGTTAATTTTTTTCTCTCTATACAAGCCATTAATATGTAACTCATTCAAATAACAATTTTCTTTAAAAAAAATATTGTATTTTTATCCCTTGTAATTTTTTTCTAATTACGAAATGGTTACGAACAAGTACCTAGTGTGCGTAGACCCCTAGCAATTGAACAGTAATTATAAAGTTTAGATTGTACATGAACACATTAAGTTACATTTAAGATTTATGTTTTAGTTAACTGTGTAATATAACACATGTGTAATTTAATTAATTATATTAAGTCTGTTAGAAAGTGATTTTAGTTTTTCGAGAGAATAAAATAAGAAGTAGGCTTAAAATTTATATCGTTGTAACGGGCTGTAGGAACTAGGTTTACAAATTTGTGTATCGTATTTTACCAAAGCACGGTCCAATATACATATTCTTTTGTTACTTATATTTAAACATATGATTCATAAGCTTATATGCAATTTAAAATCTGTAAAGTATCTTGTTATTGGCCATGCCTTGTGCCTGCCCCCGAAATTAACTAATGATTATTATGATAGTGATTAATTATTATTAATTAAACATTAATTTCTCAATACTTTTAAACCGAAAAAATGTAACAGTTGACACTGCTCCGGATACAATTGCTATAAACGAAGCACACGGCCAATTGCAAGATGGTGTACATGCCACATGGATTTATTTTGTTTGTGACTGATTATCAAGGATATTATATACATGAACCAAAGTACAATATTATTGTAATACCTGGTCTCATTACACAAGTACCTATGAATGCTACTTATAATTTTTAACTTCTCAGTAAACATGAAGAGGCAAATGCGTGATTTAATATTCAAGAAACACATGTTTCTTGAATATGTTAAAAAATATAGATTAATAGAAATAGAAAATTCTCTTAGTTTTCCTTATAAACTGTATTCATAAGCTTTTCGTTTTCCAAATATTTCGTTCATGGAAAAAAAGTATTTTCCCTATTATTTATTTAATGGCCGCCACCTTTGAAACCACTAATTTAATGTTTTAGTTCTTTACACAATTTAATGTAAAAATAACTTATTTTTTAATAAATTAACGATGGTAGTAGGTAGGCATTTCTGATGAGTAGGCAATGGGGCAAAATGGCAACCGTATCTCTTTCATCTATATATTTAATATGTTGCTTAAAAAACAGATGAATAAAGAAATCATGGGATGGAGCTTGGACTATGATTAGTCAGTACGTTAATCATTGTACAGTGTGTTATATTTTGTATTTTTGTACATATGACCTGTATTATAATAAAAGCCTTTTGTTTATATATCGTTTTATTTTGTCCATATAGTTCAAAGGGTTTAAAAGATGCTTTCAAAACGAAACAACTGTATAACTAGTTTTCCAATAACAGTCCAAAAACGTTACGGTAATAATAAAAACGGGTTGAAACGATAATTTTGACGTTCTACAGAACTAATACGTACCTACCTCTTTGGCTGCCATACGAGTATAAATACTCGTAGTAACTCGTAAGTAAGTTACCTAATGCCAATTTACGAGTATAGCAGTAGATAATTTTCTCTGTCAATCTGCAGACACGGGGATGAAAGTTCCATACAAACTACGAGTACAAACATATACAAACTGTGCTAGATCACTTCAATACTGTCATGTCAGAGATTGACACACCAAATATTGATATTTGTATTGATGAATCGATGATGTTGTGGAGAGGTCGTTTGGTACTTCGAAAATATATAAAGAATAAGAAACACAAATATGGAATTAAACTCTTTAAACTGTGTGAGTCGAATGCGATCGTCATAAAAATTACGTATACACTGGCAAGAACAACGAAGCTAACCTCAGAAATACTAGAGCCGAATATAACCACTCCACAGAAATTGTGATGGATCTTTTGCAGGGCTACCTTGACCAAGAGTACAAACTTTACACCGACAACTTCTACAACTCAGTTTTACTCACCAAGTTACTGACTGAAAGATAAAGGCATATGTCTACGGAACTTTGAGAAAAAATCGCAAAAGAAAGCCCAAAAACTTTGATGAGCGCCAAACTAAAAAAGGGCCAGATGATTACATAGAGAACTAACAAAGTTTACGTGTGTAACTGGAAGGATAAGAGAGAAGTTTTGTGTATTTCTAATATGCGTAAACCTATTCTGGTTCCTGTGTCAATCGAAAATGTTAGAGTTTCGATGAAACCCAATGCTGTAAAGATAACAGCTACGGAATGTCCGGGATCAATCTTGCAGACCAAATGCTTTCATATTACTCAGCTCTTAAAAAAAAAAATGTTTTGGTACAAAAAACTAGCAATACACATTTTTGAAGTACTTATATATTCATAACACCTGCATAATCTACAACCAACAAGCCAACCTTCCTACGGAAAAGAAATTGAATGCCCTTTCATTCAAAGATGAAGTCGTAATACATCTTTTATCGTCATAACGAGTAGAAAAAACAAGCAGGATTACTACATTATTTAGAGTGTCTACCACCCACACATAAAAAAAAAAACGGAAACCGACGAGGCCATGTCGTGCCTGCACATAGGAAAAGAAACGCAAAGAAACAATTCAGTACTGTACGGTATGCCCCGAAAACCTGCCTTTTGCGTTGTTTTAAAATGTATCACTTCTTGATTTCATCTTGATTTCACAGTGATGTACCCAAAAAAAAAAACTTCTTTTTTCAATCACAATGATATTATCAGTAATATAATACCAATCATAATGATAATATAATAATATTATATAATATCATTGTCATCACCAGTGAGTCGAAACATACAAAACAGTGAACAAAAAAAATATTTTATAAACTTCCTGAATAAAAGAAATGCCTAATTAAAAAAAAACGATTTACATTTAAAATTTTGTAAGTGCTGCCATCTACTAAAAAAATGTACTATAGTAGTATTAACCTTCTTGACAGTTCTTTTAAGAATTTAAATATCCTATTTCTTCAGAGATGGCACTGGTTTAAATAACGTAAAGAAAAGTTTGTACAGCCGGTAGAGAACACACATGTAGCCTTGAACAGATGCCCGTAGTTAACTAGAATCATCTCTTTAAGGGGTTCTGGACAAAGACAAAACTTCATGTAAATTAAATGATTAGAAAAACACTAATCATCATTACATACATAAAATTTCACTATAATTTTTTTCACTGTCTAAAAATTTCGTTACTTCATAGCTCCAATCACCCTAATGAGGTCAACCGCTTTGAAATTAATAGTGTAACTAAATCACGGTTGGCATTGACGGGTTTCTCACTAAGTATTGTCATGGCCAATTCGTGAGTACCTATTTGTACTATGATACGAATACTTGTCACCTTTGTAAACATTTAACGTAGTGAAACTGGAGCGAATAGTGCTTATCTCAGTGTTTTTATTTAAAAAAGTGATAAACATCTTGTTATTATAAGGTAAGAACACAGGCTATTACGTTATACTATGATTTTACTATTTTTACTAGAATAATTGACTTAAAAATATTTTTGAACTAATGATTTTTCGCGCCTAGTTTTTTTTTTAAACTATGACGTTTTTGCTCGTCCTGGTTAAACATACAAGTAATAACTAAATTGATACAGAAATGCCGGGGAAGTGAACCGCGACAGTCATAGAGGTACCATAACAGGCACAAATGCATAGAATGTAAGATAACTAACCTACTATATAGTAGTAGTATTACATAAATGTTTTGAAGGATATAAGTTCAATATACTGTTGTATTTCTTTATTTATTACTTATTTATTCACTTTGGAGAAGGCTTACAGTCTAATAATAAATTATGTTTACATAAAATATGTGATCGTGTTCCTAACAACAATTCTCCATAGTTAGATAACACATGTATACATTTACATATATATGTCCCCCTAAATGCACACACACACATACATACATTATGTACATAAAGATGCAAACGTACATATGTACATACATTCCCATACACTTTCATCTATATATCTATGGTCTGTGAATTAAACTGTACTGTACTTTACTGTTTTTTTGTTTACAACATGTCTCAAATCTGCTAAGATCAGTTTGAAATTCATGTGTGTAAGATAGGTTTTCCACTTTCCTATGAATTCTCACGCCATCAGTGGAAAGTAGGATGTAAGAATACTCGAAACAACTCTTAATATCAAATATAATGAAAACAGTCAAACACTAGTAAGAGCAAAAGTATGAGCGACAGAGAAAGGTTTACCAAATATCGCATCTCATTACATAATCAATTTCATATTATATAAAATGTTATCTTGTTATCTTGCTCTTGTTTACTTTTTTATTAATCATAACAGAAAAACTTTATTTTATTTATTACATATTTTACTAGCCTTTCAACGCAGCTCCAAATTGTCTTTATGGTCACAGCTGCGCTATAAATTATTCTAGTCAATACAAGATTTTTTGGTATTCAAAGCTATAAGAGCCTTAAATAAACAAACAACAAAACCGTTCAGCTTTGCTATATTACTATAGATTTGAAAAGACTGTTCTAAGTAGAGTTGTACTGTAGGAGAACCATGCACGTATTGGCAAAAATTGGCCGGCTCCACCAGACTATTAGAATCTCACAGAACACCTGTAGATAAACAACGCTTGCAATACAATTGCCGAGTGAGTGAGGGTACCGGAGGCCCAATTCCCCTTCTCGGGTGGAGGAGGATGAGCTGCTGTCTAACATTTTTCAAGACAACTGGTAAACAATGACTGACATGCCAATCTGAAGTAACAGTCCTCTTATCTTCTAGAATGATTATTGCGAAATGACTCATCCGTTCAAAGAATGGGGCAATAATCTTTTCCCTTTGACTTTTGCCTTTCTTTACTTTTATTGGCAAATTTACAAATGGAAACATCCACTGCCCAAATTGCCTTTTAGATTCGGGTTCGTTATAATATATCCAGCTTTCATCACCTGTGACGTTGTGATATACAGCATTCGAGTCACCTTCGTCGTACTTTTCAAGCATTGAGCGGCACCAATTCAAACAACGGCGTTTTTGATTTACCCTCAAATTATGAGGCATCCATTAAGACCATAAAAGTCGTAATAAATCATTGAGCAAAATTTTCTCGAGTCAAATCCATTTCGATGAACCACAGACACTGGGACCATCTGCAGATGTGTTTTTTTTTATGGCATAGGGAGACAAACAAGCAGACGGGACGCCCATGAACACTAGCAACTCGAGAGTGATAAGGGAGAGGAGAATTGAAAAGAAGGAGGGGAAAGCTAAGAAGGGAAAGGGGGTTGGGGCTCGGGTAACCTCACTCACTCGGTCACACAATGCAAGCATTGCTTAACTGACGGTTTTCTGTGAGGCCGTGGTAATACTTCGGTCGAGCTGGCCCATACGTGCAGAAGCATGGCTCTCCAACGTGTAATGAATACATATGTCATTTGTAGATAAGTGACACATGATTTACCCATCTACAGATTCCCAAAAGAGTTTTTACCTCAGTAACTCACTAATCTTCTTTCCAAAAGAAGCTAGACACAAGAGCGTGGACCCAGAAATACTTTCAAAAATTTAACTTTTACAACGTGAACTGTTACAGAAAACTATTGTAAAAAAATTTAAAAAGAGTGTCCTTGTAGTTTCTTGCTTGTTCTTCTCCATAGGGTCTACGTATTGGAACAGGCAACTAGCTTCAAGACTGACTTAGTCTAACCGACTTCCTCTCTTGAGAATTTAAAAAAACAATACAATTACTCTTTATTGTACACCATTTTATTTTATTTAGGTTCACAGTATTTCAGACAAACATATCACGGTACAAACGGCCGTCTTATCGCTAGTTGCGATCTCTTACAGACAACCTTTAGATGGACAGATGCAATGGATTAGTAGATTGGGCAGTTAATAGGTGTACTTAGAAGTTTTGATTAGAAATAATTTACAATAATTTAACACTGGTAGAGCCATGCTTAGGCACGAATAGGCCGGCTCGACCGGTGCGATACCACGGCCTCACAGAAAGCCGGTTGTGAAGTAACGCTTGTTGTTCCCCGAAATGAGTGAGGTTTCCGGAGGCCCAACTCCCCCTCTCCCCTTTCCTCTCCCCTCATCTCCTTCCTCCTCATCCCCCTCTCTTCTCTCCGCTTCCTGCATCCCCCATCCCTCATCACCCTCAAAGGCGGGCAGCGCACTTGTGACTCTTGAGAAGCGGGTGTCCATGGACGGCGGTTGTCACATACCATCAGGTGACCCGTCTGTTCGTCTGTACCCCTATAGTATAAAAAAAAAAAAACAAAAAAAAACATAATTATAAACGGAAAATTTAAAATATATATATAATATACGATTTTGATTTGATTTGATTTGATCAACTTATGCACAGCACTAGTATAAGTTAAGTACATCATCTGGAGAAATAGAACAGTTTGCTAGTAGTGCAGGTACTACGCAAGATGATGAATAACATCTAGTTTATTAGCAGGTCAAGATCATCTGGGTGAGGCGAGTGTGTATAATGCATGTATAAAGGGCAACTCATGCCCTGGGCTACATAATATGTAATTACGTAAAAGTGTAGTTGAATATACTCGTATGCCTTTAATGACAAATGTCTATTCAAGGATACACATACATAAAATGTGTTGGTAACGCTGCACTATTTAGGGTTCCGTACACAAAGGGTAAAACGGGATACTATTACTGAGACTCCACTGTCCGTCTGTTCTTAAGCTGTATCTCATGAACGGTTATAGTTAGACAGTTGAAACGTTCACAGATGATGTATTTCTGTTGCTGCTATAACAACAAACACTAAAAACCAGAATAAAACAAATATTTAAGGGGCTCCCATATAACATTTTTTGGCTCGTTTTTGTTAGATATTGATAAGGGCAACAGGTAGAAACTTGAAATATTCACAGAATATTTGGTTATATATTCACTTTAAAAATAAAAATTAAATTAAAATAAAATTAATATTTAAGGGGGGCTCGAATACAGCAAATGCCGTTTTTACAGATAATGGTACGGAACCTTTCGTGCGCAAGTCCGAATCGCACTAGGCCGGTGTTTATATTCGGTGTGTATTCCGGTGTTTACTAAAAATTTAAATCGCTTTCAAGTAATGCAATCTCAAAAAGTCTGTTACTTAGCGATTCACTAAGTGTATGTATCTGGAAATATATTCATGCTAATAATAACTTTAGCTTAGCTTGGACCTCCCGGCACCAGTTGATTCGTGTTCAGGTATGGGACCCTGACTTGTTTCATCTATTGCTTATACTCTCCAATACAACCCTTTCCTTCCATTCCGTATACTCAAATTTTTCCCATCTAATTCCAGAAAGTGCCCAAAGGATGTGCCAATAGGAATAAATTATATTCATTAAATGTGAGCGCGAATTGCTCTTCTGCTACCCCTTCGGGGATACAATCGTGAATGTATAGATGTTCTAGAAAAAGATACAAAATGTTGTTCTTTATTAAAAATAAACCGCAAAAAATAATTCATCATTTCAATGCGAACACCACATGCGGGTCACACTGAAAGTTTGTAGAAAATGGAAAATGGAATGTTACAGAAGCCAGTTACTATTTTTAGTTATTTTCAAAGCAGTCTCCGTTTCTTTCTAAGCATCGTTTAATGCGATGGAATCATTGGCTGAAGCAGTGAACCCACTCTTCTTTCGCTCTCACCTCTTTCGGGATCTCTCCCACGCCTTTTTCAAACGCAGCCACGGCATCTTCAGGGTTCATAAAACGAACTCCTCTTAGTTTACCTTTTATTTTTTAAAATAAATAAAAGTCACAAGCTGCCAGGTCAGGACTGTAAGAAGGATAACTCATTAGCTCCAGAACTTCGATACACAAATATTCAATAGTCCGTCTTTCGGAGTGACCTGGAGCGTTATCGTGGTGAAGAAGGATCCTGCTTCTGGGGTGATGCTGTCTAATATTTCCAAGACAACTGGCAAACAATGACTGTCATGCCAATCTGCAGTAATAGTCATTTTATCTTCTGAGGGATTGTTATAAAATGACCTATTCGTCTAAAGAACGAGGCAATCATCTTTTTCCTTTGACTTCTGCTCTTCCTTACTTTTGTCGACAAATCTTTGAATGGGATCATCCATCCAACGCCTAAAAGTTCATGTAAGACTTTTTATATTTCACTCATACCAATGCCTAAAGCTATCAGCTTCTTTCATTAGCCGCACAGTAATCTTCAGTAGTCGCCGTAGAAAGATGTCCTGCTTAAGAATCTTCAGTGAGTTTGATTCGACCACGTTTAAACTCGTTAAACCAGTTGTAAACAGTGGCACGAGATATATCCAATCGAAGTACGAGTATATCGTTACATTGTTGTTGTCTAAGCCCGCAACAACAGCCGTAATAAATTATCGAGCGAAAATTTTCTCTAGTCAAATCTATTTTGATGCACGACTGACACTTTTGCCAATTTGTAAAAACAAATGACATCTAATTCAAATTTAAATATATTTTTTATCTGCTGCTTCTTACTGTTCTATTATAAAAACTTTCAGTGTGGCCCACGTACACACATATGTACATACTGGCCGGTTGTAACTTATTGCTGCCTAAACAAGAAAAAGACACACCTTTTTATAATATGAGTCAGAACCTAGTAGTTAGGGTACTTCATGAGTATATTATAACATGAAAATGTATATCGTATTATTACTAGGACTTTGTCTGCGTATAATCTAAATTTAGCTCAGGAAGAGCTTTAGGAAAAAGGTTCCTTGGGGTTGTTTTCACTTAGTTATTGTTTGTTTTCAATCCCGAATGACGGTATATACATATGTATATATGACGGTCTGAAGGCAATGTCCTAGAGACCTTGGGACGGAAGAACGAGTTGGAATATTTTTACTCACTCGCTATAGAACCGGTGTGGACAGATAAACATGAACCCGAGTGAGATTGCTAAGTATTATGAGTACAGTGTACACTTATTTAAAAATACATGATGTATAGTAATTCAATAATACACCCAGTTAAAGAATTAATGTAAGGTCCCCCGTTATATTAAAAAAAAATTATAGGGGGACAGATGAACAGACGGGTCACCTGATGGGAAGTGATAACCTCCGTCCGTGAACACCTGCAACTCGAGAGTCGTAAGTGCGCTGCTCGCCTTTGAGCTTAATGAGATATGGGGGAATGCGGGTGGGGTAAGAAGAGAGGGAGGACTGGGGTTGATAAAGATGAGAGGGGGATGAGGGGGGAGGAAAGAGGAGAGGGGGAGTTGGGCCTGAGCAAACTTCACTTATTTCGAAGAAATGCAACGCAAGCATTGCTGACGCACCCGTTTTTCTGTTAGGGCCGTGGTATCGCACCGGTCGAGCCAGCCAGTTCGTGCCTAAGCAGGGCTCTACCAATATTAAAATTTATTTAGGTTTAAGAAGAAGTTGTCTAGAATGAGTCGTGGTAGTCTTACCGTTAGATAATATCAAGGTTTATTTATAAATTAGGTAAGTAATATTACTTTTTATAATATCACTACTTAGAATATAATATATAGATATGTATTTCGGTGGAGTAAAAATTAGTCGAGTTACTGTCGCATTCCGCGCTAGAACAGAGTAATTTCTATTAAAGAAAACACTGAACATAGAATAAGGATGTCAAATAATCGGACTTTACAAAGGTAGACAACCGACTTCAATGCGTCTATCATAAAATTTAAGACTAATATGGTTTTCTCATGATGCCATTGTCAGAACCTAAACAAATTCTCATCTAACTACCCTTGAAGTACATCCCTTCCAATAAAAAAATAATCATCGAAATCGGTTGATATTGAGTTATTTCTCCATTTGTCGCGCACAAGCTTAATGCAAATTAAGGAATTAAATGGTTTTCTCACGGATGCCATTGTCAGAACTGGACCAATTTCGATTGGGACTACACGGGAAGTACCAGCTTCCAAATAAAAGCAAAAAATCTACGACATCGGTTCACGCAGTCGAAAGTACTGAGGTAACAAACATATAAAAAAAATACAGCCGAATTGAGAACCTCCTCCTATTTGACGTCGTTTGAAAAGGTGACTAATCAGGATCTTATAGTTTTCTATCAGACAGTCTCAAATTGTGTTGACAAATGCTTTCCCCTTGGGGGTTGTAGGCGTGGTGATCGATGTACGTTTACATTATACGCTTATTTTTTTTATCTATTTATTTCGTTAAATAAGGTACATAACTATATAATCTCCAGTATAACCTTCAACACTTTATCGTGTGAAATTCAACATTAACACATTTATCTTGTTTACAAAAATGGGGTGACTTAAACAAAATGCATAGGTCACCAGAGGTCAGCTATTGAATAAAAAAACAACATGCCAAGCTGGTGTATTTATAATTTATATATATATTCTTAGTGACGTTCCACCTCAACAGTCAGCAGCCATTTTCAGTGTCTAAATCGGAGGGGATATATGAATATATCCTCAGTTCCTGGTGGTTATGGTTCCAAATCAATTCCTAACCAAAGGTCAGTCTTTAAGAAGTTTCTGTGTAGTTTTTTTTCAACACTGATCATACTTCATTTATCTAAACGTTCTGATTAATGATGTCTTTTAACTTGTACTAGAACAGTATGGGAAACTCGTCGGAGTCCTGAGAACATTTCATAACTTCCTTGAAAAGATGTAAGTAAAAACGGTAGTAGCGTAATGGATAAGCGGACTTGTGATCAAGTGGTTGCGGGTACGAACCCCACCCAGTACACTATCGTTGTTAGCATACTCCTAACAGAACTATTTAGCCTAGTAATTTAATTATTTAAATTCTGTGATGTAGCTGGTACATCGTCTCCGTTACCCAAAGGAGAAAACTATCAATACATTGCGAATGAGAAAAGTACTCCATATTCGACTTGAGATATTTACGAAGTACAGTTCTTTAATATACAAATATTCATACATACACTTACGGATACGGCTGTATCTCAGAGGGGTTAGGCAGATGCGTATTCACTCACACATTTTGCCAACCATAATTAGTACCACTTACTAATACTAGCACTACTAACACTACGCAATAACTAGAGAAAAATACTACTGCCGTCAAGCAGGGACATTAATTATGAAAATTGGGAGTAAAATTAAAATAGAAGTCAATAGAATTGGCAATGAGTTTGTATGCCCTATTTTTTCATATAAAACTAAACCATGAAACGGGCGGTTATAGATCAACACACAGGTAGGCACTTAATTAACTAATATTTTTAATAATAATTAACTTTATACAAAGCAATCCATAGTAGCGTTGACGCTGTGTGTATTCTATAATTTTAAATTTAAAAAAAAAACCAAGAAGTTCAAATAATTGTTAAGCAGCTTATTTATAATTGACTTAGAAAGGAAGCCTGCGTGGCTGTGAAGCTCAAGCACACCATGTAACGGTGGACCGGGTGCTGTGGCGCATGGTAGGAGAGGTCTATGTCCCGCAATGCTTTGCGATAGGCTGAATGGTGATTATGATGATGATACTATGTAACTTGAACTCTCAGATGCGGTCGGGTTCGTAACATTAACGCCTCAACTACTAATTCAATATTACTAAAAAAAATATTACATATGCTTTGCGATGTATTTAGAAGAGAACATAGGCTGCGTACCTTTTAGCCAAAAAAAAGCTACTGTTTCTAAGGAATCTACAAAATAACTTTTACTCGAGTGAAGACGAGTCCATGTTTCTAGGTGCTATATTCTTTTTCCGAGATAAAATCTTTTGCTCTCGGACAGGATTTCTTCGAATTCCTTCCTTCACTGCTTTGACTGCATTTTCCGTACGAATACTACATGGACAGCCAGATTACACAAACATTCAACTAATACAAAGCGGGTGGAGAGTTTCAGAAATTGCATTTGGCCTACTATCTACGTTGTATTATCTGCTTTGTTGCGTTGAGTTGTGCTATCACAACAGTTTGGTTTTCTTATTCACGCCTCTCCATTTAATATCACAAAAATATTTAACACCGATAGTGCAAAAATTGGTAAACACAATAAATATTCATATAAAAATGACAGATTCTAAATTCAAAAGTAATGTTATGTTTATTTTTAATTGTATTCATGGCCACACTAAGTATGTATTGTCCCCGCGGATCCTTTTTAAAATCGTGATCTGTGAAGACATATAGTTCGATATTAAAACAAAAGATTAAGACTGTAGTTATATAAAGTGTCATTATCAAGCAAATTACAGTCATGCAAATACATATGATTAAAGTATTATGTTTTTGATTTGGAAAATTTGATCTTACAACAGACAATAGAGTAAC
This sequence comes from Tyria jacobaeae, assembly GCA_947561695.1. Classification (NCBI taxonomy): domain Eukaryota; kingdom Metazoa; phylum Arthropoda; class Insecta; order Lepidoptera; family Erebidae; genus Tyria; species Tyria jacobaeae. The sequence goes on along the minus strand of OX387217.1, from coordinate 20,160,794 downwards.
TGGGTTTCGTTTTAGCTCTATATTGCTGTCTATGACATTACAATGTCAATGATAATAAATCTGCTTGTGTGCAATAATTAAAATACAAAACAAGAAAACAAAACAGTGCGAATCACGGAGTTCAGTATAATTCTGTACTGTACAGCTGTATCTACAGTATTGCTACAGTACAGTATAGTAGGCAGTACAGTAGGCTGTACTGCCTACTGTATGCGGACTGCATCTTAACATATGCTTAACGTTAAATAAACGTTAAGCATATGTTAAGATACTAGATACAGAGCCATACTTAGGCACGCATGGGCCGGCTCGACCGGTGCGATACCACAGCCTCACAGAAAACCAGTTGTAAAGCAATGCTTACTTTGCACTTAACTCCCTCCTAATTAAACTGCTTTTTTATTTTACTATTATGTATTGTATGTGTATCTGTTACATTTTCCTACCTAAACTGGTGATTCGGAACTTCAATTTTATAAGGTGATGCTAGGAACCCTAGTGAAGGGCATTAGGATACATTTTATCGACACATCGCCAGAAGCCGCAGGTGGTAGTATTTGAGTAACGCGTGGGATGGTAAACCGTAAAACAATTGTTCCAAATGTTATGGAAATAAAAATCCCTAGGAACCCATGGACATACAAGTATATGTGGTGGTATAAGCGGAGGCGGATTAAACGTTAACATTTTGCTGATTTACTTCCAGTCGACCGAAACTTATTTGGAAATGGCTCGGAGAATGATGATTTTGTCGATTTCCTCTGTTATAAAAAATGCGCTTCATTAAAAAAATGACTGCGCTATAGTACATTAAGCATCCGCATCCTTGAATGTAATTTGCAAGATTGTAAATTCTAGGCCGACCAGTTCTTACCAGACGCAATCATGTAAATATTAAAGGTAAATCTAGAAAAAAATATGATAAAATTGTAACACACCGATGTCTGTAAATTATAGATATTGAAGAAAATTAACATGGACGGTTTTTATTAAAGCAACAGATGTTAAACAAGTTTTTAGAAATAACGTAGAATATAATATATATAATTTACTCTGTCTGTTTGTGCATCACGCAAAAACTTCAACAGATGTATTGCTAGAGATGTAACTTAAAATATATACTCAATTTTACCGCAACTTAGGTAATTTAAATATCAGGCAAATTCGATACTATATCCGTACAATATAAATCGAAATTATTCCTTGTGAGTTGGATGGCTCGGACTTCCTAATTCGAATTATAGGTATGCGGCCCTGACCTTCTAGAACAATTTTGGTAATACTCCCAAATTATCTGTATCTTATCTTTCTATCCTCCATTTTCTATCCACAATTTACTCCAAATATTTCCATCTAATGCCCCAAAGTGCCCGTTGACGGCATAAGGCTTGCCCCTTTTACGTAAATATGATTAAATTAACCTCAAGTTACCCATCACTATACAGCATAGTCCATCAACGGCTGTCAGTAAGAGATCGCAGATTGCGATAAGACCGCCCAATGTACTACTAATTGACATGTATTTTGTTTTTTTTTTTTTTGGTGTGCAATTAAGTATAATCTATCTATTTATCTAAATTATTACTTTCAAAATGTGGGTGGTATTTACGCCTCTGGGGGTAGCCCCTTCTGGGATACAGGGGTGAGAGTATTTATGTACAAATGATGTATGTTTTATTCCTTGCTTCAGTTACTTTTGGTTAGTTTCATCGTTATAGATAAAAACTAATCCAATTTATCGTAACGTAGAGGTGAGACGGGGTTTGTGTTGAGACTGCGAGATTATATTACATTACTTATGAATGGATAGCTCACTGCGGCTAGCAGCGGACCATTCACTTATTGAGAGCGTGCAGGTAAGTCGCATACATGCATTTTATTAATATTTTGGTTTTATATGTTGAGATATATCTTTGGATTGTCAGACGGTGCTAACTGAGGATATTTCTAACTTTTTTAATGTCTATAAAATTAGTTATATAAGAGGAGTCAATTAGTACTAACAGTTAAGGAAAATAGTCTGTTAAATTTTAATGTAGGTGTGTTATCCTCATACTTAGTTTATTTATAAAGTTGATTCTGTGTTTGTCGGTTTGAGCATTACTACGCGATCGTTTGTTTTGTTACTATATATACTTTTTATTACGTTTTCATCTTCTGCTGTAGATGATTCTATCTCTATTTCTTTTTATCTAATCTTTTTATCTTATTATATCATGATATTATGATTAGGCTTGTCAAATTGAGAACTTGCACTTGAGAATTTTAATATCTTTACCGACTTCGAAAAAGGGTAAAAGGTTATTTTTATTGTTTCTTTTTTAAGAGTTCTATAATTTCAATTCTATACATTTCAAGGAAGTTATAAATTATTTCCGCGAATGCATTCACAATTTCGTAAAAAAGTATTATATTATTTGGACTGAATAAGATTTGGATAAGAATCAGCATAGGTTTTTATTATACAAGATTTTTAACGATTACATGCATTGTATTTAAACATCTCATCCTTTTACGGGACTGTGCAAGACAAATGGTTATGTTTTTCGAGTGTATGTATGAATAAAGAATGTCTGGGCATTCTTTTAGTTCAAGCTACGCTTTCTGTGTGTCTAGAATTTAGCACAGCGATGTGTAAATATTTACTTATTTGATAAAAAAAACCCACAATACTTTGACTATCGATTGATTTGCAAATGAAAAGAAACATTCATATATATAATATCAGTGTATGCCCCAAGGGGCAGGCATATATCGAATCAAACGCCCGCATTTCTTTGACTATAATTTAGACACACTTATGTGATACGAGGCTAGTTTATTCCGTCTACTGAGCACTTTTTATAAACTGTCTGATAGATAGTTTAATCCCCTAGTCGCCGTTCACGACACCCTCGGGAGTTGGCACTATTCTATGTACATACATATCTCAGAAGAACACGGCTAAAGAAATTAACTAAATGAGAGTGGTGTGATACAAACAATCTTTACGTAATGTTGTGCAATATGTTATAAATTAATATTTCATTTGAATGTTAATGTTTTGTTAACTTATATATTTAAGTTATCGATTCATTTGTAAATGTTTAACCAAGTCAGCAGCCGATAACGAAAATTTTAAGAAATATAAGCTGCTTAGTACGTTAATTTTAGATGTTTTAAAAAATTGTAGTAATTGATATGATTTCTGAGAATATTAAAAAAGCTGTATTATAGAGAGATAATATTAATGTTTCTTTATGCGGTACTAGAGGCCCGTCTCAGTTTTGTACTTGTGTTTCCCATTCATTTCATTTATTGTAGGTTATTTAAATGATTCAGCTTCTATACTTTCAAATCATTTTTTCTTAGCGATAACATGTAATGTCCACAATTGCTTATGTGTTGCTTTTTAACTCCGTTATACTAGTATGTATGTATGTGTATTAATCTAGTGACACACTACTAATAAAATTCCCATATTTTAGATTATCATATTTAAATTGAAGCGCTGTATATTTAAGTGGTATGTACAGTTGTTAATGGATTATATACTACTATTATTAGCACTCACATAGGCCTCCTCCAGTTGATTGATTGTACTATTATTGTGCTATATGTAACTGTTTAATTTGTTTTGTTACTGTACCTCTTTGGATAAAAGAAAAAATAAAATATAATTCCTACATCTAAACCTTCCTTTTGTTATATAAAACCTGTAAAGATAGATGTATTATAGACAGTGGTAGAGCCATGCTTAGGCACGAATGGGCCGGCTCGACCGGTGCGATACCACGGCCTCACAGAAAACCGGTTGTGAAGTAACGCTTGCGTTGCATTTCCCCGAATTGAGTGAGGTTTCCGGAGGCCCAATTCCCCCTCCCCCTTTTCTCTCCCCTCTTCTCCTTTCTCCTTTTTTACCATCTCCTCATCCCCCCCCTCTTCTTTCCACTCCCTGCATTCCCCATCCCTCATCACCCTCAAAGGCGGGCAGCGCACTTGAGTTGCAAGTGTCCATGGACGGCGGTGTCACTTACCATCAGGTGACCCGTCTGTTCGTCTGTCCCCCTATAGTATAAAAAAAAAAAAAAAAAAAAAAAAAAATTGTGTAAATAAATAAAAAATATATTAAATTATAAAATCAATTGTCTTCAATAAAATAATATTTATGAAACATTTTTCAAATACATACACTCACACATAGAACCTTCCACAACATTTTACTGAAGTCGGTGCAAAATTGGAAATGCACCTTATTGCGTGTTTTATTGTTTCGCGTCTCTTAATACTTCACATGACGTCATAGTAGGAAGTCGAAAACACGACACTATATGTTTACATACAAATGAACAGGTGATTCATACCAGGGTGCCACCTTTTTAAATTAAAATAAACATAGTACTTTCTTCAAAACATTGCATAAATTACGTATGGTCACGAACTTGTGACCGCGCCCTGCGTTGGCTTTTCTAAAATTTTCCTAGACAACTGGTAAACAATGAATGACGTACCAATCTGAAGTAACAGTCCTTTCATCTTCTAAAAGGATTGTTGTGAAATTACTTATTCGTCCAAAGAATGGTGCAATGATCTAGCCTTAACTTCTGCCCTTGAGTTAAGGCTAGATCATTGCGCCGCATCTAGCCTTTACTCTGACAGTTTTACTCTGATTTTGTAGGTGACTATATCTTAAGGCTGTTTTTTTCTTGATATTGGTGGAATCTCTGCGTTGAATCTACACGCGAGAGAGGCTCCATAAACAACTAATAATAATGATACTTTAAACATCATAATTTGCGCAGATTGTCTTTTCGTTACGAATTTTAACAATATACCCAGCTTTCATCACTTGTGACGATGTCGTATACAGCATTCGAGTCACCTTTTTTGTTCTCCGTTATATTAAGAGTATCCATCCATATATCTGTGCCAATTTAACATGACACTGGTTCTCGTATAATACCAGTGTTGCGGTCTAACAATCGCAACATGTACTGAGCGATGGCGATTTTAACAGTACGATAAAGTAAAGTTATACGATTAGTTTATAAGAAAAAAGGCGACAATTGAATAAGTAGCGAAAGTATAGTATCTGTTCTACTTTATTATTGTTCTTTATTGTGTACATTTTGTTAAAATATAAATTAATATACAATATATTACAAAAATAACTATAAGAGTTTCCTAAAAGGAGACTAAAGGGTTGGATTGTTATCTTTCAAACTGTATTATACAGTGCATGCCCGGTTACCCTTATTCTTTTAATGGGGATAAAAAATGATTTTCAAGATGTATCACCTTCGGAGATATATGTAAGTGTGATTAGTTGTGATTACGTATTATATACTACATATTTTATATGGTATGAGTGTAAACTCTAATTATAGTAGTATAATATATCTAGCTATACAGAACAACAAGGTTCATAATAATTTCACTTACTTCAGCTATTATTAGATAGTAAAAGGATTTCATACTAACAAAAGTATGTGTTAATGAATGTATGAAAAATATACCACGTTATGGTTATTTACGGAAACAAGGAAAGATTCTGGAAACAAAGAGTAATATTTAAGAACGTTGTTGAAAAAGCAAGCTTCGAGATCAAATTTTATTATTTAAACATACTTGCCATGTTTGATTAGCAGTGTTAAGATACAAAAGTGGTGCAACATTGCTCGATTTCAGCTGTCATATCGTTTGTATTCAATGACAGATTAAGAGACGTAACTGCTGTGTATTTCGAATAACTTACTAAAATTAATTAATTAGTTAATTATTAACTACTCTTGATAAGATAAGATAATTTTATTTGCTTAAATACGAGTATCCAAAAGTCAGTCATGTTTTGCCTGTAACGCATGCAAATATTAATAGCGTGCTCTGTGATGGAAGCAGATTAATTATTATTTTTATAAATTATGCTATTAACAATCACTACAGTTAAGAATATTGATAATACAGAGAATATTAAATATAAGAAAATAACAAAGTAATTAAAATTATCATCTAATTAATAGCATATATATAAGATTAAATTAATATGATATTAAATATTTACCATTAAATTATTTACTCAAATCATAGTTGCAATGTCCCTTGTATGTATATTTATCATCTTCAGTATCACAATATGCTTTGTCAATTAAGAATGTATTAAGTTTCTTTTTAGGTCATTTATTGTATAAAATTGGAGCCATACAATAAAGCTTTTACGCATAAGGGAAGTTTTTGAATAATGCACGCACAGCCTACTGTTGTCATGTCTATTACGATTGATTCTATCTAATATTAGAAATAAGTTATGGTTACATTTGACAAACATTACACTTTCTATGATATATAAAATAGGAACAGTAAGTATTCTGTGTTGTTTAAAGTACGGTTTAAAGCTTTTGGTGATTTTAAACATCTTTTTTGAGCCTTGAATACCAATTCTTTATTAGTTGATTTACCCAAAAAATAATACCAAATCTGAGATTAGCTGACACTAAGCCATGGTATGATAATGCATCAACACTGAGCAATGGAGGCTTCTATGTGAGCTTTTTAATTTAATTGTTTATCAACAAGGATCCTTGATCAATTAACTTTTAACATCCAGCGGTAAAAATGTATACACTAACCCAGCTGCTTATGGTCATTGCTCCGCTCCTAGGTAAGGTAGCGTGGTGGTTTATAGTCTATGTTATTCCTCTGCAAGTATTCTGTCCAATCACAAAAATAATTCTTTGAATCCTACTGGCAGTTACAGAGAATAGCCCGTATAAAATGAGCAAACAAATAAAACACTGCAGCTTTTTTACATACATAGGTATATATTTACATACATATACTCACGACTGTCGCATCGAAAGGATAGACAGAGGTGGCACTTTTTTACAATGCATATATTATAATAAATTACATTATATTATATTATTTTTTATGATAGTTAGTGTTACCTGGCGCAATAAATGAATCTTTAATTATTGCATTCATAACACAAATGTTTTTGAGTTTCAAAATATTAAAATAATTTTGAAACATTTTTTTTACAAAATACTATAGAATTTAACACCTTTCCGGCCTCCATATTTCCTCCTCCATGTGAGGTTTCCGGAGGCCCATCTCCTCTTGCCCATCTCCTCTTGCCCATCTCCTCATCCCCCCCTCTCTTATTTCTCCCCCCCGCATTTCACTATCCTTCATCATCCTCAAAGGCGGGCTTAGGACTCTTGAGTTGCAAGTGTCCAGGGAACGGACCGTCCTGTCTGTTCGTTTGTCTACCTATGACTTAACTAGTCTTTTTTAATTGCCAACATTGATTACTTGTAGACATACTGTATTTTTTTGTTTGCTATAATAAGATAAAAACAAGTGTATAAGGTAGCTCTTTATCTACAAGTAGTTGACCTTCTTTGTATAATGCATGTGTTTTTGTTCTGCCTATTGTTTAATACAATGTGGATAACTAGATACTGCAGTCAAGTTAGAATATTTACCTGCATATAGTGTGTAATAGAAGGAATAATTTTAGAAGCAATATAGGTATCGAAAAATGGTTGGGTTGAAGAAAAATAGATAAATAAAAAAAGATAAGTACAAAAAAATAGAAAAATAGATTCAGGAAATAACTTATCACAATTTTTTACGTCAATCACAACGATTTTAATTTATTTAAGTATAAATTTACAGAAAAAACCAACAGAAAAAACTACGCGATTTACGTTAATGACTAGTAATGAAAAACAGACACAGACACAGGTACAGGCAGAAACACAGACAAGGAATGAAAACCAAACAAATACATGTTTACCTACCTATATGAACCCAGAGAACATAACTCTCATTTTATGGGTAGTGTAAAAAGGAAATACGAAAGTTTAAATTTATATTGTTTAATTGTTTCAGATAATATAAAATGATCAAGACTTTAGTGTTCTTGGCTTCGGCCGCTGTGCTGGCTGTCGCTGGAGATAACGGAGTAAGCTAATAGGTTCTTTATTATTATTGATAGCACAGACATAGCTATTTTTTTTACTCATAGACCAGTATCAGTTTCCTATATGGTGTCTAAACCGACTTAACCTGCAAATGAAAGTCTTTAAATTTTTTTGACACAAATGTTATATGATTTTCATGTTTTATGTATTTTTTGTTACGTGAATATTTTGAGTATTTAAATAGTGGATGCTACGGTTGACTGTTCTTCTTCATAGGATCTACGTATTGGATCAGAAAATCAGATTCACGACTGACCTGTACTAATTCCTAATTGTTGTAATTCAATTAAAGTATTTTGATTTATTTTGAGATCTTATTGAACTTATGAAAGTAAAATAAATTAACACTTGGGTCCCGTATTTATTACCATCGTTAATGTTTCAGATAAAGGTATCAATTTCACGCAAAAAGCCATTACTTTTTATAAATACGTTTATAGCGAATTGTGTTATAAAACCAAATATATATAACAGCCCGTTGCTACCTTACTATATTATTTCTCTTTAATGATCAAAGAAAGAGTAGGCATTGGCGTATAAAGCGAGATGAATTAGGGTGACTAAATAATAGCTTGTGTGAGAGTGGAAGATGGCGGAAAGTCCGAGAGGGAGAGAGAGAGAGAGATAGAGAGAGAGATAGAGAGAGAGAGAGATAGAGAGAGAGACAGAGAGAGAGAGAGAGAGAGAGCGAGAGAGAGAGAGAGAGAGAGAGAGAGTCTGTCTCAATACTCTATACAAAATATACTGAACTTCTTTTTATCGTAATTGGCATTTGGTGCAGGCAATTTTTTGAGCTCAAATTCGTATTGCAATAAGATATCATACTCTTGTGTTCGTGCACACTTTAGGAAAACCGTGCCATCGCTTATCTCAGCGGTACCGGAGTGCATGGGAACGTTACCTTCGCTGACCAGTCTGACGGCAAAGTCCGGGTAACTGGCAGAATCGTGGGCTTGTTAGCAGGCGAATACGGCTTCCACGTACACCAGAAGGGAGACATCACTGGAGGATGTGGCAGTACTCTTTCGCACTTCAATCCTTTTGGGGTACGTATCACTTTTTATAATTTTATGGCATATTATACGGCTTTCTTAACATAAACAAAGGTTAGAATATGCTTTTAGGTAAGATAAATATACTTAATTTGGTACGAACCTAGACATTTTATTTTTTATACTATAGGGGGACAGACAAACAGACGGGTCACCTGATGGTAAGTGACAACCGCCGTCCATGGACACCCGCTTCTCAAGAGTCGCAAGTGCGCTGCCCGCCTTTGTGGGTGATGAGGGATGGGGGATGCAGGGAGCGGAGAGAAGGGAGGGGGATGAGGAGAAAGGAGATGAGGGGTGAGGGGGAGTTAGGCCTCCGGAAACCTCACTCATTTCGGGGAAATGCAACGCAAGCGTTACTTCACAACTGGCTTTCTGTGAGGCCGTGGTATCGCACCCGTCCAGCCGGCCCATTCGTGCCTAAGTATGGCTTTACCACTGTTCGACCACCACATAACAACACCCCATGCAAATAGATACAGTTATGCCTACAAATATTTGCAATGAGAATGCACCGTACACGAAGCCTTATAACAGAATAACAGATTGTTATTTTGCTTACGGAATAATGTTCATTTCCATGGCTTTGCTTAACATGGCGCTGAGGTATTACAAATAATCTCATTAACTAATACTATGTTTCAAGATATTATCGATGCCTACTGTGTACACTTGCAAGACACATAATTCCTAGCCGTGGGTTTACAATTATGGGGATATGGTGGTATACAAAAACAACATTAGGCGCCGGAATGCAGAACCGCCATTCTCTATTTGTTCACCCACTACATAACCGGTTCAGTTTAATCGTTCAATGAGTTAGACCTGTTTTCTTAAAGGTATTATACTTTGTTGCAGCTATTTTAAGACTTGTTATATTGTCTCTCACTTTAAAAAGTTACCTATGTGGTATAAGAAAAGATGTCTTGTAATTTTTTAACAACTAGCAATAAATTTACAGTGACACGAGAATTTTTAGTCTCAATTTTTAACAAGGAATTAAAAGAAGTTTTACCTGCGTATATATAATGGAGAGCAATGAATCAGGGTCCTTTAAAGATATCCGAACTCTACTCAAGCATGCTCGATTGAGGCGAGGACCAGGCTTCACCTCTTGTAGGTTTAATTTCTTTTACTTACAATTAACAATGCAACCATGTTTTGCGTATATTATCAAGTATTATCAGCATGGCCCAAACAAAATGGCAACAATTGGATCAATATAAATAGTTAAAGAACCGTTTTCAATTAGAACCAGCTCTCGGAGGATATTAAGGACCACAAACTACGGATCCACTGCCATAGGATACTTTCTCTTCAATGCATGCTTGCTTGAATCATTGTTATGGTGATGATGAAATCATGAAATGAGTATTTAATTGTCTATTTAACACAATAATGTCACCAGGTTAGAATTATTAGTTGACGATATTTTCAGCTATATTCATTTGACCAGAATTCATTGAGGCTCTGATTTTTTTTAAGATAAGCCTATCATAATGACTTAAAACTGCCTCATGGAAAGCAACAAGTGGAGTATAAGAGTGGTGGTCACCATGCTCATTGCAAGTGTAGTTAATGCAGCATAGTTTTGTTTGGGCCTGGTGTGATGCTTTTTCACGCCCCGCTTAAAAGACCCAGGATCAATCAAAGTAGGAGGGAAACACGTGTATGACTGATATATATGACTAAAACACATGTTTTATCCTACTACTGTCAAACAAATTATCATTCAATCAATTCCACTAACATTTAACTTTGACTACGGGTTCCGTAGAAACCAAAAGTCACTTCATATAAAAGACTTTATAGTATACGTTTAATATTTTCTATTCCAGAAACAACATGGCCATCCTCAAGACGAAAACCGTCATGTAGGTGACCTTGGCAATATCCATTTCGATGAGTCGGGCACAGCAAACATTGACTTCGTGGATTCCCTGATCAAGCTGTCTGGCCCTAACAGCATTATTGGCAGAGGATTGGTCCTCCACGAGAGGAGAGACGACTACGGCAAAAGTGACCACCCTGACTCCAGGACTACTGGCAATGCAGGAGGCAGAGTCGCTTGTGGCGTCATTGGCATATTGTAGGCACATGTATATTGAAACTATTATTTTAAGGGCAACTGGCATTTCTGAGCTCTTCAAATTACCCCTTTTTACAGTCTAAGCCCCATTGAAAACCATTTACGTCCATTACAACCCATTAAAACCCATGGTTGACCGTTTTTTCTAATACTAAATTCCGCGGTATCGATGCTCTTATGAAATACTGTTTTGGTCAGCTAACTGGTTAAGAGTCTCATTAAAAAGTTTATAGGTACCCACACGAGTCATCGCTCCCATTGGCGCAAGCATTGAGTCTATTCCAGCCACCGATTCGATAGTATACAATATGCCGTACTAATTAAGAATGAAATTATTCAATCCTTCTGGAATAGTCCGGATAACTTTCTCTGTGTAAAAAAATCATCATCACAACAAGAATCAAAATACTATTAATTAACCTGCATATAAATATATGAGTTTATTATATATAATACAAGTTATTTCAGAAACTATCCCAAGTGTTGATTAGACGTATTTTTCTTGATCACATCAGTAATTAGTTCAGCAATAAACAGCCTATATCATGCAGAATGTCAGTTTTTAAATGCAATTTTTTAAAGCCATGACTGTTTTTAAATTAATAAATTTACTAAATACATGTTGTTTTCATTTGTAGGCATTGTTGATATAAATTAAAAAATAGTAAGTAATTAATTAAAGTTGTACAAACGTATCATAAAAGGTTTTGGAAGAGTATTGTGGTACGGTGACGATGATGATGGAAGGTGGATAGCGATCTTCTATTGCTCTAAACCCTGAGTTCGAGCTCAATGTACGAGCCCTAAGGAGTTGCTTTTAATGCAAACTTAATTTTGTTTATTATTCAAAGTAAAGGGTTTGTTGCTGAATCACAAGTGTACAGTATCGCGCTAGCCGCTTCGATAGCGGGTGCTAAATGATGCTTCGGAGTTAAGTTTTCTAACAAGATAATTTATTATATAGTGCCAATATGGTGAGTAATACAAGCGGCTCTCGCGTCGGGTGATCGTGCACTGACTCGTGTAAGTCGGTCGGTTCTCAGGTGCAAGCGCGTGCGATTTACTTGAGCCAAAATTGCTGACATCTTCTTTGAGTATCGAACAACAACGAAAATGATAGATATTTTCATACCTATATACAAATATGGGACAACACTTTAAGCTATGCAAAGATTAAACAATTTTGTAATCATTTTTCCAATTACTCATACGAACTCATATAATCTAGAAATAATTTGATAGGTCACATTTGACATCAAATAAGATTAAATGTGAAAATATGTAAATATGAACTATTAAATTGGCCCTACTTTAGGCTGTTAGATAAAAAGCCTCTAAAAGGCAGAAAGCACGTAAATCAATAAGTCTCAAATTTTGAACAATCACTCTCATATACCTACTGTGCGGTACTCAGGTGTGATCGGTATAATAGTCAGATGAACTATCTTCAAAAGTATTTCAACAAAGACATTATTTAAAATATATTGACATATTTTAAAATATAGTTCTATTGTTATTGAAAATAACAAAGGAAAACGATTGACGCCGTTGCAAAGTCACCGCTAACACTTGAAATTTCATTTCGTTTCAAATGTAAAAAATATTTTCATAAACCCGATACTTGAATATGTTATTCTTAACAGTATGGTAGGATACTGTCTATAATCTATCTACTACTACAGTATGTTTATCAGCAGTCTGGTTGTCATAGTACAGGCTCTGTTTAGTTTGGGATCAGACGGCCGTGTTTGAGATGACTAAAGTTATTATTATAATATATTATATTATATTATGTATTTATGTCGTACGGTTGTAACAGTATGGCTGATGAACATGACCTGTGACATGATTAGCTATAGGAGAGTAAAAAAAAGTGGAAAAAAATGTGATTTGATAATATATGAGAGAGCGACTGAATGGCAGTTACCTGCCTTTCAGTCGCTTTCTCACCATTTATTAACGTTTCACAAAAACTTCAACAGTAGATTGTGCTTCACGAGGTTGAGTATGTGTTCGGGACACGCATATTTTAATTGACATATGATTTTATAATATGAAAATCAAATAGGTATAGGAAGAACAATGCCTTTGCAGGTATTAACGACTATACAACAAAAAAACTTACATCTGTAGAAGACTGATCTGAATTCAATCATGCTACTTGCTTTTTTATATTCAAACTGAACAACATTTGCAGTTATCAACTAAAATAAAACAAATTTATATACCAGATAATAGATTCTTACTAAGTGCATATGATTGCTTACAAAGTATTTACATTAAACAAACTTTTTATTATCTTACGGTCTGTTTGTCCCTGCGGTTTTGACGGAGCTTTCACGCTTTCACTGATGTGAGAACGAAAATAAAAAGATATACACGAGAGTTGAGCCTTGACGTAAGCTCTTTGGTCTAAATTTCATAGATGAAGAAGTTTTAAGTAACTTAAAACCACTTATGTGGCAGTCAATTACAAATGTAGCTAACAGGATATTCCTTATGACAATTTTCATAAACAAATGTTTGAGAGACACACTATTACGATAGTGTGTTAGCACTTTGATAACATCGAATAAGTTTGAAATGGATACCAAATAAGTGACCTAAAGAACCGAGCGAGACCCAACTTATCTTGGCAGTAAAGAGTAGACATTTGAATATTTTCATATTCTATAATCATTATATCATTAAGTTACTTAAAGAGGGTCTCAATCGCGTATGTATTGTAGGTATAAATAGCAGGTCAGCTCGTGACCACGGCCGGTCTATCTCGGTCGAAACGTCAAGCATTTAACAGGTATTTGTATCATAATTACATACCCGATTAAGATCCGTGTTAAATAACTTTTATTTATGTATACCAATCGCGAATGTTTAAAATTAATAATCATTATACGGAATTTGTGAGCAGAGGTGTACATAATCTTATCAAAATATTTACAGTAATGCTTTGAGCTTCCATATCGATGGAGTACAAATATAACATATTTATTTTAATTGATTTTATAAATGAAAAACAAATCTGAACATATTGTATTCAAAAATTAATCTATACAATAACAATATACAATGAGCTACAGCTTTAAACAATGCCAACCATTAAACATGTTTGTGATTTTATTTTTGTTATTATTAATTACTTGATACAATTTTATTCCGATAAAATAAAGAATAATGCAAAAAGGGTTAAATTATCAAATAAGAAAATCATTAAAATAAATTTGTATTGAACAATATAAGGGATATTGTTAAATACAAATTTCAATAAGAAAAGATAACAGGTTTTTTTAATTTTTGTATATTGTCACACGACGGTACATTTTTGGTAATATATTTATAGGTGACATTGCGAAAATACTTTTATAATGTAATGCAATATTATCTCCAACTGTAATTTATCGGCTCTACGTTGGTTTTTACTCGACAAAAATAAATTGTCCACATTTTTCCTGACAAGTATGACTATTTTAAAAATACACTGTTATATTCCCAGCTTTTTAAAATATGGCTTACAACTTTCAGTTTTTGTAAATTTCGTTTCTGTGCAATAAAAACCCTCTTCCTCCCGTAGCCTAAAAATATTATAAAATTAGTATTACAAAATATTATTAAAGTATTGTACATTTAAGACAGAGCTTGTACACGTTAGACTAGACTGCTGATAAACATACTTACATATTTCTAAATAAAAAAAGATAAATCACACGTACGCACGGACAATATTAGTGCTCATCACACAAATATTTGTCCTGGGTCTGAGTCGAACCCACGATCTCTGGCTTAGCAGTCAGGGTCACTATCTCTAGACAAACGGGCCAACGAATATCTCAAAATTGAAGTGACGTGGCCATGATTAGATGTAATTTTGACATTTTGGTTCAACATTTTCCTAAGCATTCTCATATAGTATACTAGTTATATCATTTTACCATTTATATTTTGATCTTGTCCAAATGTTTCTTGAGGTTGTTATTAGTTAGATAATCAACCACAGAATTAACATTCATTCAATATCATGTTGCAGATTTTGGTAAATCATAATAATCAGTAAATTATAAATAATAAGGAGCCCAGGGCACTGCCTTGAGTAACACCATACGAAAAAGTTCTTTGGCTAAATTTGTATAATACCTTAATATGCAGTTGACTACTGTAAATTGCTGACGATTTTCTAGGTGTGATTCAATTAGTTTTAAAATATTGCCCCTAACGAAATAATAATCAAGTTTTTAAAAAAGTGTTTTGTGATTAACACACAAAAAAGTGTTTAAATTCCTTTTGGTTATTTACAAATAGTTTTAGTTTGTTTTGGTTATTTACAAGTAGTTCGAAATATTCATATAAGTTGTTTAAAAACTATTTCGATTAATTTAGAAAATATAGAAGCTAACACTAAAGGTCTGTAGTAGGACATATCATCTGGGTCATGTTTCTTCTTAAGACTTGACTAAGTAGTGGAGCTATGATTATCGATAAATATTTTATTACTTCCATATCCTGTGCTATTTTTATTTTTAAAATGTATTATTATCTAATGTATATCTTGTGGAATAGTAGGAGCCATGAAAGCAGATGAAAATTTACTAGGAAGACTAGTAGACAGCTTGTACTACAATCCATGGTTGTTTTGTATCTGCTATACCTGGTCTATATAGAAATGGTTAAACTGTTGAGCTATTATTTAAGCATGAGCATTGAATATCATTATTATTCTGTGATCTTTGTGTAAGTTCTGTAATTCGTTTCAGTTCGTTAGATACATTTTTGAATTAATTCTTCTTTAATTCACTAGGCATTTTTCTATAACTTCATAGAAGTTGTCGATGTCCTTTGCTACACACTCTGATACCTTTACTAACATCCCTTTGTTTTCTACTAGTGTATATTTTTACTTCGACTGCTCGAAAGCACAAATAGTTAAAAAGTTTAAACAAATCATTAAACGAATCAAAACATTTGAGCGC
This sequence comes from Tyria jacobaeae, assembly GCA_947561695.1. Lineage (NCBI taxonomy): Eukaryota > Metazoa > Arthropoda > Insecta > Lepidoptera > Erebidae > Tyria > Tyria jacobaeae. The sequence continues at coordinate 20,144,725 of OX387217.1, read as the reverse complement.
AACCGTCTCTTGGTAGCGTCATGAAAGGAAACATTTTCAGGAAACTCTTTCGTTTAGTCGAAAACCAATAGTTTGAAAGATATTTTTTTAAATGTACATTTCAGGAGATGTGCTGTATGATCAGAAGTTGCCAGATCGATTACTTTACCTCTCACTGTCTCGTGTATTGTGTATAATGTTATTTATGCAGGAACCACTACACATTCGAGTCGGTCCATTATTTCCCATTTAAGATTAAATCCCTCTAGGACCTAGGAGCTGTTTATAGTTTTCAGAGTGATTGTTTTTCTTTAATAGATGTATATCAGAATCTTATAGCTATACATTTATAAAATATCATAGAAATTCTTAAAAAAACTAATTCAATTTCAAAACACGTATGAAACCTTGTACTCTTTTAACCAATCAATAAATTTCAACTTTATGACTGTCTTAATCATTATACGAGTTCCACCATGTCTACTCTATCTTGTAAAATATGTACCAACTGTATAATTGGGGATCGAAAAGAGACCAATAACAGGCAATCAAATATAAATAATATCCATTTATATTTTGATGCAATATATTTATGTTCTTGTATACGACAAACATTTTAACTGCAATTTTTAAACATTTTCATCTTATTCTCGTCTACATGAGATAGTGTTATCAATTATAACACTAACAGAAATTTACTTTTAAAATTCTGCTCATTATATTTACAAAATTTATTGAAATTCGATTCGGTCTAGTACTCTATTTATAAGATTTCTTTTAATGAGTAACGACATAAAAACAGTACGAGTAACGAACAGTAAAAGATTTATGTTGTTTCTAAGATAGGAATGTCTCGTAGAGTGGTTTTGTATTTACCCCATACGAACCGTAATTCATCGTTTTTTTTCTTACTAAGTGCTTTATTTGACTCACGAGTACTTTCGGAGACATAATCGATAGGAAATATTTTTGAACATGCGTTTATGAAGCGTAAAAGGATTCGTATCATTTATACCACCGAGAGCAATAATATAATCATCCTTCGACAAAGAATATTTTTTTATACTTGCCTTCTTCCTAGTGGCTTCCTTTTCTGTCAATATAGGTATATACGTATATGAGTGAACAAACTGCATTATTCATTAAATGTATTGTCATAATAAAGAGCCAAGTTTGCTTGCGTACATTTTGGAAAGAGAACTAGTCATGAAAATTAGACGCCCTAGCTAATAAGCTGTTTTACCGTTATCCGCGTTGGGTAACCTATCATCTGGTAACTGCGATACGAGTGATAGAGAAGTTGAAATCTATATATTTTTATTAAAAAACACTTCCATAACACATAACATACATGTCATAAATGACTTACTTAGTTTTAAACGTTTTCGTAACATAAAAGAAAAAAAAAATAAGCTCCAGTTTCGGTTAGGAAAAGTGACCGAAATGCTACAAAATTATGAACATACTTATTCACAGACAAACATTGTATCATTGTTACCTAAAACCAGTTAGCCGGGGAAGCCCCGCAGCCAGCCAAGGTCAGCATTTATAATCAGTGTCCACAAAATTTAAAAGAATATGTATATACATATAATTTGCCGTATTTCCGAACCGATACGACCTTCAAACCTTCAAGAACAGAGCGTACTCCTAAATAAAAGGCAAGCAACGTACTTGTGGCTCTCGAGTTGCGGGTGTCCATGGGCGGCGGTAGTCACTTACCAGCAGGTGAAACAAAAAAAAATATTAGAGAGAATTAGAGATTAAAATTATTTGACCGTTTAGTTTCTCTTGCCGACTTGGCAAAAAGGAGGTTTGTTATGTTAGGTTTTCCTGGGCTCCGGCATGTCCGACTCCCACCGACCGACTAAATCCACACGGTGTTCCGTCACAAGTGGGTTTATTGCAAGGGACCTGGGTATATCCTAGGAGGGATGCTTACAGGAAACGTCCTTAAAAACCATAGACGATCGAATTGTATTTAGCCTTCGTAAATAACTTCATTTTATGAATGAGTATTTTATGACTGACGATCCGTTGCTACGATCAGTGCAAATACATATACCAATTTTAAAAACTTCAATTAGTTTGCAATACACAAGTAATATGATTGAATATAATAAGAATTAAAGCAGTTGGGTAGAGGGCTTTGACATTCCGGCTAGAATAAGTTCGACTTGCAGGCTATCCCTTTCCTTAATTGACGGTAATGAGCCTGCTCCTATTAGTGTGACCCAAAACCCATAAGTAATTGGCAAAAGGTAGTGTTTTAATACATGTATTAAAATGCTTGCAATATACGTAGTGTCACTTATCTGTAACATTCTACAACCTTTGTAAATTCTTATTATCGTATTATCAAGCCTCTAGCAAAGACAGATTACTCAGGATTACCAATTGCGGGGTTTTCAAGCAACTTTTTGTCTTTGTTTTCCTTCATGTATGTTAATTCTTGTAGTCACTCTCTAATTGCAGTATCATGAAAAATGTGTTGTATGTGTAGGTGTTTAAGTTATATTGCTTCAAACGTGAGGGAAATATTAATATATTTTTCCTTTTTAACAGAGACAGTCAACCGAACAATGGCCACAAAGCAGCTTCAGCGATTGTACTGATTGCTACACTTGCAAGTATCTTCTGTATTTTCCTCTATGTTTGAATAACGTAAACATAAGTTTTATTATTTAACGATCTTATTTATCTCTCGCTGTTATGTACTTAATTATTGTACTTAAATATAATGTTATTCTCGATTTGAAATTGTCTTTTACTTTTAAGACTTCTACAGTACCAATTTACCTAGTAAGCGTTGAAGTGAGGTTAAAACTAAATTTAAATCACATATCGTTAGCTCCCAATTAATTTGACAAAGCGTTCTTTCTTTCGGACTTACTTTTGATTTCCTGACACAACCCATGGGCGATTATTTCATGTTCTATTTTTGTGTTTACAATAACCACTGTTTCAAAGCATAACATATGGGCTCCGGCAAAGGCTGTGACTGTACAAATTTTATTATAGTAACTTGAAATTGGATGGATATAAGTGCTTTTGATAAGTAAAGCTGCTTAATGATATAAAGATGATTCGAGAAATATCTGAGACTTTCAATAATAGTTGTACCGAGTCGGGTGTTCTTTTTGTCCGTTGTTTGTATGATTGTATAGTCCACCACAACACAGGATAATGCTAGTGCAGGGGCTGTCTTTAAAAAAAATAAAACAAAATAAAAATTAAATAAAAATGTGATCAGAGTCCTCAGTCAAGTCGAAAGGCACGCAAAGTATTTACGGTAAATAAAAGTTCTCACCACAACGTAACTTATTAACTTATTGTATGTCAAGCGATATATACAAGTAAAAAGGAGGAGAGCTGAGGTTCGAGGTCATTACATTGGGAGAGTCCTATGTCCAGCGGTGGACGAAGAAAGGCTGATGATGATAATTATGATTTGTCTTAAATTTAGAACATATACTTATAATTTTCGGGTGAAAATGATCAGCATCACTTGATTTAGAGAATTCCCTTCACCAGCCAGCTCGAGTCATAGGCATGCGACCCTGACTCGCTTGAGCCATTCCTTGTGCTCCCCATTCCATCTGTATAAGCAGCATTACCCTTTTATGCCCTCTCTTTCCTTTCTTTCCCTATCAATATACTCCAAATTACAGTTCACAGCAATAGGCAATATTCTTCCTGTTTTTTTTTTGTTAAAAATTAATAAAAATATCATCGTTTCACATTTCGATATACTCGAATTTATCACGTTTAGAAACGAATTTTATCGTCCTTCAAGCAGAAGTGCAACAGTACCAATAGCAGGTAAGCACTCATTTGATCGCTAACGAAGGGTACGAAATCTGAACAAGAACAGGTTACACCATATTTGTGGATGCACTAAAATCTAAAATTTATGACATACTTAACTCGATTCTGTTGGGACTTTACAAACATTCAAACAACGGACACGAAGAACACCCAGACTCAGAACAACAATTTGAGAATTATTGGGGAATTAAAAGAATTAGCGGGGACCGAACCCACAACATTAGGCGCGGCAACATAGATGCAAGGTGACCACTTAAACCGCTACGCCATTCGTACAGTCATATAAATAGGTATCATAGTAGGCTGAAAAGTTCGTAGGCTGACACATAAATGGCGCTATTAGTATCATCTCCATTTTTAGTTAGCACTAATTTTCAAAAGACGCGCATATAAATTTATCAGCGGTTGCACTATTAGTATATGAGTTATAGCATTTTTAGTAAAATAACTTTTGTTACTTTGAAAATATGGATAAAAAATAATTTCGTGTGTTAATAAAGCATTGCTTTTTGATGAAAAAAAAAAAAAAAAACTTTTGAAACCAAGGCTTGGCTTGATAAACATTATTCAGACTGCACCAGGAAAATCAACCATAGAGAAGTGGTTTCCTAAATTTAAACGAGGCGAAATGAGCACCAAGGACGATGCACGCAGTGGACGCCCGAGAGAGGCTGTTACCGACGAAAACATCAAAAAAGTCCACAAAATAATTTTTGATAACCGTAAAGTGAAGTTGACTGAGATAGCTGAGACCCTAAAGATATCAAAAAACGTGGTTATCATATCGTGCATGAATATTGGGAAAGCTCTATTCAAAGTGGGTGCCGCGCGCGCTCACAATCGACCAAAAACAACAACGAATCGATGATTCTAAGCAGTCGCTAAAAAGCGGCCTCATTTGAAGAAGAAAGTGCTGTTTCATCAACACAAAGCACCGTGTCACAAATCAATAAAAGCGATGGCGAAATAGCAAGAATGTGGCTTGAAATTGCTTCCGCATCCACCGTACTCTCTAGATCTGACCCCCAGCGACTTTTTTTCTGTTCTCAGACCTCAAGAGGATGTTTGCTGGACGGAAATTTTACTCCGATGTAGAGGTAATCGTCGAAGTCACATCGTATTATGAAAATGGTTTCGAAAAATTATATGACCGCTATATTCATTGTATCGCCCTCAAAGGGAACTGTATTGAATAATAAAATCAAATTCTATACAAAAAAATAGCTATGCTGTAACATACTGTTTACTTTATTTACTTAAAGTTTTTAATTATTATCAATGTGCCTCTTGAACGTTGTCAAAATAACTACCAAATACTACCAGGTCCTATACCATAGTCATTTCTAGGTAAGTTTACACTCATCCGAGGCGAATTGCCTAAGTCTAGTGTTTGTATGAGATCCTGGCAACACCACCTGACTTCTAAAAGGGTTCATAAGTCAAAATTTTATTGTATATATATGCAGCTTTGAATGACTGTAACTTATTTATTTATTTAAAACTTAATGCACAAAATGCACACAAGCGGACTTAATGCCAAAGGCATTCTCTGTCAGCCTACCTTAGCGTGACCTTAGGATACGGGTATAATTATCATATCAGAAATAAACATAAACAAATGTTAAATATATCTACAGAAATGTAACATATATTATCATACACATACATACGCTTTACACTCATACATATATATGTATATATAGTCTATCGTTGAGATGTATCTGCCAGTTTATAGAAGAGAAGAGCTCGAATCTTAGTCTTAAACGACAGGCGACTAGGTGCCATCCTGATAACCTCTGATAGGGAGTTTCAGAGGAGGACAGACTGAATACTTATTTGAGTGCGAAATGATATCCCAATACAGTTAAATAACAATTCACTTTAAATTTTTTATCCAAGACCTGAAATACAACAAGCGGCTTCAGTCTAACTTCTAGGTAATCTTTTGATTTACTATTTCTGCTCTGCCTTAGTATTTGTCTTATATAATTGAATATCTTCTACAACTCTGTATCACGCTTTCTAAAGGAAATAAAAAAAAGAAATCTCTCCTCACGCTTTTTTTTTAAATGCGAAAGCAACAAAAGCAAGACTCCTCCTCCACGTTTTATATTCCCGTTTTAAATTCTCAAGTCACCGAAGGCGCCTACAAGACTCTTCACTGAATGCTTCTTAAACTGTAGGTGCTACTGTAACAATGGATGGTGCTATAGCGCGATTCAGGTTAAACCTATATCCAGCAGTGGGCTGCAAAAGATTGACGGCTGATTATGCGGCACACCTTTTAGCTATGTTGTTATATTTCTTTAACGGCCACGTTTTTAAAATACCCCCGAAAGCAATGCATTTGGGTTAGATAAAGAATTCCAAGCTCATTCCATGTTTGCTTGATTGGTTTGAGGTCCGGGCTGATGCTATACAGTTAAAGATCACTTCTTGAAGTTTAATATATAACGCTAGCATTGAAATTCACCATAAATAAACCAACGTATTCATTTACTGCGTTTTCAATAACAACGTTTTCTATAAGCACAAGCTCTGTGCTACTCTGTAAAAATCTCCCACAAGTACGGATCCACCGTGATAGGTCATATTCAGTTGCATACTTTGTAGAATTGTTCCTCTGGTATTCTTTCATGTAAAGAGTATTTAATTGTTAATTAAACACAGTTTCATTAAGTTTGTATGAATGTAGTTCTCCATCATAATGAGGATGCTTCGAAGAGATGTCCATCCACCGTTTGTGCCTAAAGTTATCTTGTACTATGACAAACATATATTTCATATGACCTGTCTAAACTGTATCTGTCTAAATAAATATTTACCTTTACACTTTATTTAATTTTGGACTAAAGGTAAATTGAGACACGAAAGTCATACAATGTTTTTCTTTAATCCTGCTTATTTTGTTTACGTCCAATAAAGTACCTCAACACATTTTTCCTCGTTTGCTTGATATTAATCGTTGTGCCACATTACATGTGAACAACAGTATTCTACCAAGTTATAAAAAGGGCGACTTAGTGTGAATGAATGACTTACTGTATGTATGTACTGTATTAACAGTAGTACATAACCCAGAATAGTAGCAGGCAGAGTGGTGAATAGTAAAAGGCAGAGGGGTGAATAGAAGCAGGCAGAGGGGTGAATAGTAGCAGGCAGAGGGGTGAATAGAAGCAGGCAGAGGGGTGAATAGTTGCAGGCAGAGGGGTGAATAGAAGCAGGCAGAGGGGTGAATAGTAGCAGGCAGAGGGGTGAATAACGCCATTTTTTTTTCAATTACCTTTGGTTCCACTTACGCAACTTTTTTTTCAAGCGGTATATACTGATAGATGAAGGAGAAAGTAGGGGTAGAGAAAAAGTAGGGGTATCGGGGGGGTCAAAAAGATCGCAGGGGATAGAGGAGATGACGATTGTTCTTCCCACAAGAGCGTAGATCTTAAATAGACGATAAAGAGAGATAACAATCCAATCCGTCCAAAAATGGGATATCACTATTCTCCTCCACCGAGAACCACATTGCTGATATATTTAAAAAGAGAAGGGAATTCGAAACGAAATAAGTATTTTTTTTTGTAAAATTTGTAGTAGTTTTTAATATCTTAAGGACATTTACGTCGCACTCACATTTTTATTGTGTTTACCTGTTTACAAGCTTTCTCCTCGTTGTCATATTCTTTGCATTGCAGTTGTTTGTTATTTACTTGCTGTTTATTATATTGACAGTGGCAAGACATGTTGAGTATATAATATCGTGTATGGTTGAGCATCACCACACAGTCTGCGTTGAGCAAACAGGGCTAACACTCGCAGAGAGCAAAAGGTGAGTCCCCCAAATTAATTCATACTTTATCCTTATTCATACTAGGTATTAATGCAGAATTTAAGGTATATGTGTGTAAGTTATTATGCTATTCATTTGTGTGGGTAATGGGAAGTCCCGACGGAATATAAAATTACATACAATAAATTTTATATAACTATTCAAACCGTAAATAAAACATATTTAGTATAATCGTATGCCATAAATTTATAGACTTTACTCGTGAAGAAAAAAAAAACCATTTCTCTATTATTCATTTCTTTTAAACTCTTGCCTCGGTTACTCGTATTTCATTTTAAAGAAACTCACTAACTAAACTCACAAGGGTAATCTCTGAAATAAATTTTCAATCGAAACAAATTGATATCACTGTCACACGTTAAAAAAAAAAGCGTACTCCCATCAAGGCTCGCAAAGCTCACGAAGTTGCTGAATTGTACGTGTCATTCGCTGGTAGACCCATTAGGAGACCTGTCTGCTTGTTAGCCCTCCTACATAATAAAAAAGACTCACAGGTGATAATACTAACTCTTCAGGTCTATTTTAACAGAACTTCTATCCTAGGTGAAACCTTAAGTCAGATCAGTCAGTTACAGATCCGGCATATTCTGTACCTCTAAAGCAGATCTGAAGACCCCTGGTAGTTCATTTGGAACTGTCACGACTTCAAATAGCCGATTATATTCACTACGAGTCCGTTGTATCTACTAGAACTTTTTGTAACTTTTGAGTTATACCACTGTCCGGTTTCTCATTTGATAAACAGCGAATATGGTAAACGCCTGTTGTAGCAAATTCAATGTTATAAGTATTCAAGTTCCGTAGTTGAACAATTATAGGTTTTTGTATAGTTATCAATATAACTTTTAAACCAAATTTACTACCCCCCTTGTAGACTAGGTAAAAAATATTATTAACTCATGCCTTTTAACTCTTTTAATATTTAACTACATAACTAAAATACATTTTAATTAGAACTTCGTTATTCGTTAAGCGCAAACTTAGAAAGAAAAAAATAAAAAATCATAGGCTTCTTTGTTCTTATTTTATTTTGGTGCTCCTCAATGATTTAGTTTGATGGCCAGTCAAGATTATTTAACGTTAAAGGTGGTGATCAAATAAACGGCCACTGACGTTATGTACGTACATTCATAATTGCGTCCCCCCTTTTGTAGTGAAAGGAATAAGAAAGTGAATATAAACCAGTAAGTAGGATAAGAAAGATATGGATTATATTATAATTATTATATAATTATATAATTTCTAACATTACAGAACCTTACGGAGGGTTGTGCTTTATTCTGGAATGATATTGTGCTACATAATAAAAAAAATGATATGACTAAGTTATCACTACATTATATAACTAGGTTGCCATAATAAAATAACGTGTATTATACGAACTTTATTCCTACCTCTGCTACCCTGGGTACGGACTGGAACACTCCTTTGTTCCTAAGGCTGGTGTATGCGTGTACGTTAGAGATGATATCACTTCTCGCCGCCTCGGCAATCTTGAAGGTCGGGACCTCTCCATCTTATGGCTACGTGTAAACTGCGACGACCATCCCCGCATCTACCTATGCCTCTACAGGTCCCATAGCGGTGATGCCGAAACGGACCGACTCATCGACCACGTCCAAATGGCTACAGACTCAGTGCTCCAGCAGGTCCCATCCGCAGAGATTGTGATTCTTGGCGACTCTAACGCCCATCACGCCGAATGGCTTGGTTCGCGCAAAACCGATCATGCAGGAAGATCTGTTCACGATTTCGCCTTGGCATATGGCTTGACGCAGCTGGTAGCAACGCCTACGCGAATCCCAGATGCAGAAAGCCACGTGCCTTCACTGTTGGATCTTCTGCTGACCTCACATCCTGACGGCTACAAAGTATCCGTTGAGGCCCCTCTTGGCTCTTCGGATCATTGCCTGATTAGGAGTATGGTGCCACTCGTTCACTCGCTGCGGCCGCGAGTTACAGGCAGTCGCCGCGTATGGCACTATAGGTCAGCAGACTGGGATGGAATGCGAACATTCTTTGCATCCTACCCATGGAGGCAGGTTTGCTTCTTGCCGGATGACCCCAATGTCGTTGCCGACTCTGTCGCGGATGTTGTGCTTCAGGGTATGGAACTTTTCATTCCATTCTCCCTGATTCCCACAGGTGGCAAGTCCCAGCCCTGGTTTGGTCGAACCTGCAAAGCGGCATCCCGCCGAAAGCAGGAATGTTACCAAGCATGGGCTAATGCAGCGACAGCACGGGATGTAAAGACCAGCACATTAAAGAAGCAATTTAACTTTGCCTCCAGGTCCCTCAAAAAAGTAATTGCTGGGGCGAAGTCGGCTCACATCGGCAGAATTGGCGAGAGACTAATGAGTCTCCCTTCCGGAACTCGTGCATTCTGGTCTCTTGCCAAAGCTGTCCAGGGGAACTTTTGTAAGCGATCCCTTCCACCTCTGCACATAGGAGATAATTCGTTGGCCCACGACGCTAAAGAAAAAGCCGATCTTCTGGGCAAACTCTTTGCGTCCAACTCGACCCTGGACGACGGGGGAAACGCACCGCCGACCATACCGCAGTGCGAGAGCCGCATGCCGGAAATCCGGTTTACACAAAGGGCAGTGCGTAAAGCGCTTCTTTCCCTCGACGTTCTTAAGTCGAGTGGGCCTGATAAACCGATAAAATCTCTCCTATCGTGCTGAAGACGTGTGCTCCTGAGTTGGCACCGGTTTTAACGCGCCTTTATCGGCTTTCCTATTCTCTTGGTGTAGTCCCGAACTCATGGAAGACAGCTCTAGTGCACCCAATCCCTTCCGGTACTTAGAAGACCACCAGCTCCTCAATGATCGACAATACGGCTTCCGTCGGGGTCGTTCAGCTGGTGATCTTCTTGTTTACTTGACTCACCGGTGGGCACAGGCGATCGAGACCAAGGGGGAAGCGTTGGCCGTTAGTTTGGACGTGGCGAAGGCCTTCGATCGGGTCTGGCACAAAGCGCTCCTTGCGAAGCTTCCTTCCTATGGGCTTCCCGAGAAACTGTGCAATTGGCTCACCAGTTTTCTCACAGTCAGAAGCATCATGGTCGTTGTTGACGGTGCATGCTCCGACTCCAAGTCTGTTAATTCTGGTGTCCCACAAGGCTGTGTGCTATCACCCACGCTGTTTCTTCTGCATATCAATGACATGCTGCAGATTAGCAGCATCCATTGCTATGCAGACGATAGTACGAGTGATGCCCTTTACACCGGCCGCGCTAACATTTCCCGGGTAAAAATCATCGAAAGCCGATCCAAACTTGTGTCTGAAATCGAAATTTCTTTATCAAAAGTTTCAGATTGGGGTCGACTTAACCTAGTCCAGTTTAACCCCACGAAAACACAGGTTTGCGCGTTCACCGCTAAATAGATGCCATTAGTCGTATCACCTCAATTTGAGAGCACTTCCCTAACTGCATCAGCCAGTATCGGAATCCTTGGTGTCGATATATCAAGCGAAGTCCAGTTTCGCGGTCACTTAGAGAGTAAGGCCATATTAGCCTCGAAGAAGCTTGGTGTGCTAAACAGATCGAGACAGTATTTTACCCCGGCCCACCGCCTGCAACTTTATAAGGCGCAGGTTCGGCTGCACATGGAATACTGTTCTCATCTCTATGCAGGTGCACCCCAGTACCAACTTCTCCCTCTTGATAGCATTCAACGGAGAGCGACACACATCATCGACTGCCAAGATATTTCTGATCGACTTGACACCTTGGCGTTGCGTGGAGATGTAGCTTCACTCTGCATTCTCTATCGCTTGTATCATGGGGAGTGTTCAGAGGAATTGTTCGGACTTATACCGGCTGCTGGTTTCCGCCATCGTCCTACGCGACAAAATATCCATCCCCATCACCTGGACGATTGGCACTCCACCACTGTGCGCTTCTCCAGAAGCTTTTTGCCTCGCACAACCAGCTTATGGAACAAATTGTCGCCTGCCATATTTCCGAACCGATACGACCTTCAAACCTTCAAGAATAGAGCGTACTCCTACCTAAAAGGCCGGCAACGCACTTGTGACTCTTGAGTTGCGGGTGTCCATGGGCGGCGGTAGTCATTTACCATCAGGTGACCCGTCTGCTCGTTTGCGTCGTCCCCTATCGCATAAAAAAAAAAGAATTATGATTAATGAATCGATTAAATATCGCGAGACGTCACAAACATTCAGTAGCATTTAGAAAGTCGAAATTATACGATCCAGAACTAAACGGTTTGGCTCTTCTTTCTTGTGCCGATCAGTGAAAGCCTGGAATTCACTACCAGCGCAAGTGTTTCCTTCCCATTTTGATCCCGGGTCTTTTAAGTGGGGCGTGAAAAAGCATCTCACCAGGCTGCCATAGTGTGGGTCACCATGCTGCATTGATTAGACATGCAATGAGGATAGTGACCACCACTCTTGGACTCCACTTATTGCTTTCCATCAGGCAAAGTGGAGTCACTATAGTAGGCTAAAAAAATATGTATTAAACTATTAAAATCAAATTATTTTTATTTCTGATTGGTTTACTAATAGAGATTGACAATGACATTATATCCTCTATGTACCTAGGGGATATAGATTCATACACTCACGCCTATATTCGACTATGGGAGGGCAGAGTTGTTGTTGTTGTAAAACGCCCCCTTTTTGCTAACTATAATTTTAGTCATACTTACGTAATGAGGATTGCATTTTGCCGTCATTCGGGAACTGTGTGACTGTACATATGGATACTGATTTAAATTATAGATTCAAACTGTTTTTATTGTTAGCGTATTTGTGCGTTAATTATGTGTGTAATTCTACGTTCCATTTAAAAACGCACTTGTGACTCTTGACCACCGGATGTTCCGTCTGCTCGTTTGCCACCTATCGCATAAAAAAAAGACATTAAAAAAAGATAATCATTGTCAGATTTAATTATTTAATAAATAAATAAATAAATAAATATTTACACAAGTACAACAAATATAAAATATTAGAAAAAGAGTGTACTTAGAGTCTCTTGCTTGTTCTTCTCCATAAGATCTACGTATTGAAACAAACAACTAGCTTCATGACTGACTCAGTCTGACCAACTTCCTCTCTTGACAATTCAAAAATATAAATGATTGGTTTAGTTGAAATTTTGATTTGATTTGATTTGAAAAGTTAGTACAGTTTAAAATATTTTAAATTCACCGCCGACTGTTGTGTGATAGAGAAAATAAAGTGTAATCTGTCTTCTTTTCAGATAACTAATTGAAAATGATCAAAAATTTGGTGTTCTTGGCTGCTGCAGCTGTACTAGTATTCGCTCATAATGTTCCTCAGGTAAGTTTTAGACCTCAATCAATGCTTAAAATATAATATATATTAATACAATTTTACTTTGAATTTACGGCAACTGGAATGTTGGTCTCTGTCTTTAATTAATTTCTTGAGCACTGATAATTAAATAGCTCGTTTGACTTCTGACCTTATCCAAAGCACAGTAACAGCTTAATATTAACAACGTTTAGCTAAAACTAGTTTTGTTACTGTTTAAGTTTAAAATTTATTTGAACCGATATGAAATTGTAACTCATTAAATTTTCAGAGTGTAAAGAGCATACCATAGCGTTACTAATTTGGTCTTATACGAGTAACCTGTTTCTTGGGCTTATCGATATCTCTTTGAAAACGTGGATTAAGAACACGAATTACATACAGACTGAATAAGGGAATTTTTATTATTTTTTCAGACCGAAACCGGAGTAGCCCATTTGGAAGGCAAGTTTAAGGGCGCTGTAGTGAAGGGCGACCTAATCTTTAGCATGGAGTCAAAAGAAAAGATGCTCGTCACCGGCACGATCACCGGCATGCCCCCTGGCAAGTACGCCTTGAACATCCACGAGAAGGGAGACCTCACTAATGGATGCGCCAGCACAGCGGGACATTTCAACCCTCACGGAGTAAATTGTTTTTTTAATACATTAAACATAAAGCCCCTACTACATAATTCAAATGTTAAGACTATAGAGCGTTAGATATATACTGTGTACTTTTTACAGTACAATTCGTCTCTCGTTCCAAAATCGAATATCATCGAAATACAGTTCGTAGATTCGTGAATCTCAAATGGATTTATTTGTAAATTCCATAATGGTAGATTATGTTCATATTTACAGATAGTAAGAAAATAATCTTAAAAAGTTATTTTAGTTAACATTCTCAGAAGACGCCATCTATTGATAAGCTGTTGAACTAACATACACGAAAGGTTTAAAGTTATTAAGGTGCACAAATTCAGTATCTACCTCAAATTTCAAAATTTAATGTGAATTAATATTAAAAATATAAGATAGTTAAGTACCTGCCTGTGTTGTCTGTAATCGTCCGTTTCCAAATGGTTGACACTTATGAGGAGTAAACAGGCAAATAACCTCTTGGCAACTCTTTTAAATTACCAGACACCCATAACAATTTTTGTTATAATGTACTAAACCGTTTTCTTAATGGATATTAAGTTGTTATAAAAACAATAAACTACATTTGGGCTCCATAATTTACCTAGGTCACCTGATCAGATAAAGTCAGAAGACCCACAGATGCGAAGTAGATACTTTCAGCTATGTATCATATAGTAAGTTTGATGGCAAAAGTAGGATTAATAATAATTATTGTTGTCTCTTTCCAGCATGACCACGGGCACCCTGGTGATGAACACCGCCACGTAGGTGATCTTGGAAACGTGGAATTTGACAAGAATGGTGTAGCAACCGTCAAAATTGCTGACCGACTTATCAAACTGTGGGGTACCGAAGGCATCATTGGCAGGTCTATTGTCCTCGCTTCGCGTGAGGATGACCATGGCAAAACTGAACACCCACTGTCGAAGGTCGATGGCAATGCTGGAGAATTAGTCGCTTGCGGTGTTATCGGTGTTAAGTAAAAAAAAAATGGTTAAAAGAGTAACAGAATTGGTTAGAGTTTAACATAAAAATATGTCATTCACAAATAAATATACAAATCATCACGAATTTTCTTATAAAATAATAAAACGTTGTTACAATAAGTACTGTCCGTTTTTATTTCCTTATTTACATCACTTTACTATATATACATTTCAGGCATTTTAGTACGACAAACTTGACAAATATATAGGAACATAGCATCTCATATAAAATATGTTCACCTATTTTGCCATCTTAGGGGATTTTTTTTTTTTTTTATTTTTTTTTTTTTTTATATAATATAGGGGAACAGACGAACAGACGGGTCACCTGATGGTAAGTGACACCGCCGTCCATGGACACTTGCAACTCAAGAGTCGCAAGTGCGCTGCCCGCCTTTGAGGGTGATGAGGGATAGGGGATGCAGGGAGCGGAAAGATGAGAGGAGGGATGAGGAGATGGAAAAAGGACAAAGGAGATGAGGAGAGAGAAAAGGGGGGCGGGGGAATTGGGCCTCCGGAAACCTCACTCAATTCGGGGAAATGCAACGCAAGCGTTACTTCACAACCGGTTTTCTGTGAGGCCGTGGTATTTGCTAAAAAATATAGACTATGTCCTTATTTATTTAAATATACAGTTTTACTCACGTGTCACTATGTCCTTTCCTAAATTTGTGATTATCTCTATACAAAATTTGATCTAGATTGGTTCAGCAGATCAGTCGTGAAAGTGTAACAAATAAACATACGTACAGATAGAGTAACTCTCATATTTATATATTACTCCTAGTATGGATTATTATATTGTACAATTGCGACATTTATATAATATGACATAATAATAGTTATGTAACAAGAGAAGAGCTAATTTTAGCTTAAATCTAGACGCAACAAATTGTATGGTTTCCAAATGCCAATTGCAGACTATTTTTTGAGGATTCGTGATCGAATATTCCGTAAGAATAACTCGGTATCTAGCAGAAAAGTTTTATTAATCTTTTTGTTGCCTGACCTGACACTGAAAAACTCGTATATTATAACAAGTTAATTTGAAATAGGAAATGTATTTTGATTTTAAGTTCACGCAAGTTCACGAAACTAAAAAGACTTTAAAAAACATAAAGCATGTCAAGAATTGAGTTAATTGCCCTGCTGTCTTCCACACTAAAACTTAATTAATAAAAACAATTCTTTGATAATATTCGATGTTTTAAAATAAGCTTAGGAGAAGAATCTAGCTATAAGAGCAAGAGATAATATAAAATATTTTTTATAAGTGTTATTTTCTTGCACAAGCATGCACATTATCTATGGCTGTTTTTAGATCGTGCACTACACATTATCTATGGCTGATTTTAGATCGTGCACGTCACTATTGGTCTTATAAGAATATCAGCGCCGCTTCATGTATTTTGACGAAGTGACACTATTCTGAGCTTAGGACCATTTTTGTCTCTTAATTTTTAATTCTGTATTGCCTGAGTGATAATAAAATAAATGTTGTTCTTTCAAATAATTATTTGCACTGACTGATTCGAACCCGCGACTACGAACCACGAACGTAAAGGTGAAGGTTGAAAGTTAGGGAGTGTGTGAGCGAGATAGAGAGATAATGGCGAATCGTTGCGAGAGAGAGCGCGTACTAAGGAAGTTAAAAGTATGAATAAAATATTTTGTTCGGTATAGATGTTACTTTATCCCAGTCCACATATATAAGTGGCTCCCTATTCGGCAACGTCGCAGTTTGCGAGCACTAAATTTTCTATACACCTTCTTGAACTCCCCGTCTCCCCCTTCTTACTTAAGTCCCTACTTTAAATTTTTGTGCTCCACTCACGGTAGGGACCTTCGTTCTTCGAACAATTTCCTCCTCTTATGTCCTCCTCACAGCTCTAACTTTGTCAACTCATCTTCTTTCGTGCAAGCAGTTCTTCTATGGAATGCGCTTCCTCTTGAGCTTAGAATGTCTGAAAGCCGTTTAACGTTTAAGAACAAAGTACGTGAACTTCTCCTCGCTGAATTAGCAGAATAACCACAATGCACTTGACTGTATACTTATTTATAAGTGTATGTTAGTATATATATGTATTCTTCCATATATATTTTTATGTATGTGTATATTTGTTATGTATTTGTATATATATATATGTAACTATAGTTGTTTTAAAATACATTAAAAAACAGTAAATTCCAGATGTCTGCACCTACCTTATAGCTTTTCTTCACCACCCCAAGGTTGACTGGTAGAGAATGCCCTAGGCATTAAGTCCGCCTATGTACACGTGTGCATGAAGTTTATAAATAAAACAAATAAATAAATATCTATATACATTTTTGAAAACAATTCAACGTTATGTTTTTATGAGCGTAATATTTTTTTTGGTAGTTTTTATTAATTTGAAATGAATAGCTGATGTTTTATTATTATCTGAGGATGTACAGCCTTGCTTAGAGACGTATAGGCCAATTCGCCAGAGTATTACCAGGGTCTTCCAGAAAACTGCTAGACAAACAAATTCGCATTGTATTGTCGAGTGAGTGAGGTTACTGGACTCACCCTTCGTCCCCCTCACCTCTTTCCCATCCTTCGTCGACTTCTCCACTTTCCTGTCTCTTAATCCTAACCCCCAGCCATCACCCTCAAGGGCGGACAGACCACTTATGATGAGTTGTAGGTGTCCATGGGCGGTATTAGTCACTTACCATTAGATGACCCGTCTAGCTGTCCTTCTACGTATATCACAAAAAAAGTAGTATAGGCCGGCTCGAATGGAGTAATAAAACGGTATTACAGAAAACAAGTTGTTAAGAAAAGCTTGCGTTGTGTTTTATCTAGTGAGTGGGGTGTGGAGTGGAGGCCTACCTCCCCTCTTTCCAGTAACTGTAAAAGTAAAAGTCTTAATTACGTTCCAAAGGCAACGTAATTAAGACTTTAATTTCCACCCCCGTATTGAATAAAAAATACATATTTTTGAAGTGCCATGTGGTTCACGGTGGAGTAGTATTTTACTCCAACACCCCATCTCTTCTCTGTGGTGTCGTAAAAGTCGACTAAGAGATTGAGCTGTTGTCTACGTGTCTGTAAATCTGTGTCTAGAAGCTTGCTCCCTATAACGTTAGTCAAATTCTGTTGCCAAAACCTCCACATATAGAAGAGACATGTCAGCACCATCTAGCGAAGACAAGTCGAACTATGTAGCAACGACACTGATGACGTAGTACGATACTGAATCACGATAATAAAGTTCTCGCGCTGATTAGTATATATAGGACTTCTAAGCGTCGTAGAGCCGCGGTCCGCCAGTCATGATCTCCTCGCCGGGTTGGAGGAACATAACACCCGTTCCTTCACTTGCATGTTTTATGTACGTATAATTTTGAACTTGAAACATCCAGGTATATACCTATGTATATACCTGGATCAATAAAACGATTATAGGGTCGTTATTAAACTTTAATGGTACACCTGTAGGGTCCCACAGTCGAACACCTGTGAAGTAGATACGTAGATAGTTGTTCGTCCAATGTCAAATGAAACGAACACATTATAAGCAGTAACTAATAATGGTGAATTTTGTTGAAATAACTAAAAGCTGCGCGAAGGGGTTGCTGATTGTGCTCAATGTATTGTGTATAGTAAGTTCTAAATATATTTTTTTTTTATTGATTTAACTGAGTTGGCAACTTGACTTCGAAATAGCTTATATAGATTCATTTTTGTTGGTGTACAATGTTGCATAGGTTAGTTCTCCTGGACCCGGCTCGTATTGTGAGAAGGTTCTTGCCTTTAACCTCCCGTGCCTTGGTCCCTGTAACTATGATAACTTTCTTTTTTAATTATTTAATTAGATTTGAGTTCTAATATTAAATAATGTATTATAAATGACATTTATATACTCTTAACTTGTACAAAGTAAATTAATAAGAAATACGGATAAACCCATATTTAGATGGAGTCACCCTCTACCAAAAACCCTATAGGAGAATCTTGCCAACCAGATTTTATATTCGTTGAACTTTAATAACTATATAAACAAATCTTATAACTCTATTTAAACCTAAATACTTTACTTACTCTAGTATCACATCGAAATAAATCGTTATATTAACTATTTATTTAACACCTTCCAGCTAATTTAATCCAGGAGATGGATACTGGAACTCTTGTGATGTTACTAGTAAACCCTACGAGTTTGGGCTCATTTGGTTGGTTTTAACAAGTAGTATTAGAATATTACACTTAATTTCAAAGCATGTTTCTTAGTTTATCAAACTATTATAGTTACTTTTAAGTTATGATGAGCGGGCAGTATATTATTCTGGGTCTTTAATTCTGTAAATAACAAACTGAACAGTTTTTTACATAACACATTTTTTTTTTATTATTTACATATTTGCATTAATTGTAGTCGGCATTATTTTAGCGTTAATTCTGCTTTTGTCTACCCCTAGAATAAGGATGAGTATATCTATGTAGTGACTTCTCAATAAATTTGTTATGCAAATGGCTGACTAACGCTTAAGCATATGACAGTCTATGCATATTGTACGTAAGTACTGGGTATGCCTCGGCTTATGAGTACTTCGCTGCAATAAAATTGTACTACTAAGAAATATTTTTAGGATTTGACTTTAATTAAAATTATTATTAAAACTGTGCAGATGAATTCTGGATATTCACGTTAGCTTTATTGACATGATTCTCACATAACACCCATAATTATGTGATTCAGGGACGGAGTGGTGACGGAGGAAATTATTTCTTCATTTAATTCTTTATTGTATACCTTTTATACATATGTATTCATACAGAAAACATGTTACAAATAGTCAGGTATGACAATAGGCCGTCTTACCAGACACGGCATGATCAAAGTAGGTAAACAATTAGATAAAAAAACATATTCAAATATTTTAAAGCACCTGACATTTACAGGTTTACAGAAAATACACATAAGAAGAAGAATACATGTATGTTTTTTTTTATACTATAGGGCGACAGACGAACAGACGGGTCACCTGATAGTAAGTGAAAACCGCCGTCCATAGACACCTGCAACTCAAGAGTCGTAGGTGCGCTACCCGCTTTTGAGGGTGATGAGGGATGGGGGATGTGGGGATCGGAATGAAGAGTGGGAGGTTGAGAAGATAGGAAAGAATAGAGGGGGATGAGGGGAGTGGAAAGAGGATAGGGGGAGTTGGACCTCACTCATTTCGCTGAAATGCAACGCAAGCGTTACTTCACAACCGGTTTTCTGTAAGGTAGTGTTAGTGTTAGTAGATAAATGTAATAACATCTCAGATTCGTAGGAATCAATTGGATTTTTGTATGGAGAACCAAACATATATTAACCACTGTATGTTTTTATAAAATAAAGCTAGCCGACAACGAATGGTTCATTCTCCAAACCTACTTGAGGTTTGTTGATATTCATAATTTTTTTTTAAATATTTTGACGGTTTTGACGAGTTATTGGACTTTTCGTCGAATCAGATAATGAAAACTGCAGCTACCTATTTAATTATCCAAAATTATCTTAGTTGATAGCACTCACAACTCTCGGCTTTGCGGTAGTGGACAGCAAAGTCTTGAAGCAGTATGAACAGGCGGCGGGATGTTTTACCGGTGATGTGGTCATTGTCGTGGCAAGCCTGATGCTGGTGGGGATTGCAACTGTTGGATGTGTGGGAGCGATTAAGGAATGTGTTAAGATGCTGTACTTGGTAAGTACTCTATTTCCATATACCTCAAGGATTATTTTAGTGTAGGGCATAAAATTATGGACATCAGAATTGGAGACGCATTATTGTTGAAGAAAATATAGCTTATATATAAACTCTAATAATTGTAAAGGAGGTTCTTTGTAATTGTTGCATGCTCAATGCAGCAAGCTGCATGCAGATATAGCAAGCAGAATTTGCTTGTAAAGCGGAACTGTTGGAACGAAATCGAGATTTTTTAGTACTTTAAAAATCCCATTATTAAAAAAGTATATTAATATGTAAGCCAAAATCGAGTCCAAATAATCTAACTGATTCTCCGTCCAATGGGTGTCGTAAAAAGCGACAAACAAATCGGAATATTTTCTATCGTATAGTATATGTACAGTTATCCAGTGCCCATATGATTGCAATAGGCTTGACAAAAAGTGCACATTTGAGACACCGCTGCCTACCCCTTCAGGGATATAAGCGTGATTATATAGATATGTTATGTATCATTTTCAAGCCAATAAACCATCGTGGTTCCCTAACAAATTGAAGCTAAGCTGCGATCAAAGCGTAGAAGTATTCAGACAGTTATTTATTTAACCTTTGCATGTCAGATGATATTCTGTAATTATTACAATCATCCTTTATATGTACATATATCACCTATAGTAAACCTACATATATGTAGGTTTACTTCTGTCAATGGCATTCCCGCCTTGTTATATAGTTACTTAAATTTGAGCATGTTTTGTGTTACAGTACGTGGGGTTCGTGTTAATAATGATCATCTTGGAGTTACTCATAGCAATCTACGTGTCCGTCTTGAGATACGATCTACAGTTGAAGGTCACGGAATGGATAAGAGAAGACTTCTACAGAAACGTCACCGGCTCTGAAGTAGTTGAACATCTTCGAATATGGGATAAACTACAGGCAACTGTAAATATCATTGACTCTTTTCAGAAAAAAAAAAACCTTGTCGAAGTCGACATTAAGCACAGTTTTTACTGTAGGACCATGTTTGAAACACTGATTAATGAATACTTTAATTAGACACGTCTTTGTTCTGTAAGTAAAATACATATATTTGCACTCAGCGCTCACGTACCAGGAGAAGCTACACCCCAGTACCAGCTTTTGCCTCTTGACCGCATTCAAAGGAGAGCGACTCGCATCATCGACTGCCAAGATGTGTCTGATCGACTTGACACCTTGGTGTTGCGTAGAGATGTAGCTTCACTCTGCATTCAGTATCGCTTGTATCATGGGGAGTGTTTAGAGGAATTGTTCGGACTTATACCGGCTGCAGGTTTCCGCCATTGTCCTACGCGAAAAAACATCGATCCCCATCAGCTGGTCGATTGGCACTCCACCACTGTGAGCTTCTCCAGAAGCTTTTTGCCTCGCACAAGCAGCCTATGGAACAAATTGTCGCCTGTAGTATTTCCGGACCGATACGACCTTCAAACCTTCAAGAAACGAGCGTACTCCTACCTAAAAGGCCAACAACGCACTTGTGGCTCCTAAGTTACTGGTGTCTATGGGCGGCGGTAGTCACTTACCATCAGATGACCCGTCTGCTCGTTTGCCCCTATATATAGCATAAAAAAAATGTTCCTGTCAATTTTTTTTGATACTATCGCATTCAATAGGTGAAATTTATTAGATCTTATAACAAACTCACTATTTCGTTGCAGTATGAATGTTGTGGGCTGAATAATCCAAATGACTACGTAGCCTTGGGGCAGCGTATTCCTATATCGTGCTGTCCTAGGGCTTACGGAGCGAGGAGTGATAACGCACGCCATTTGATGTACAAGTCCTGTGTTGAGTAAGAAAACAAGACATATTTTTTCAATAAACTAAAAGTGCCTAAGTGTCTACTGGTTTGTGATCCTGACTGCAGAATTTGGGGACAGAGAGGAAGGGAAAGGAGGTTGGGCTCCCGTAATCTCACTTAACGAGTCACGCACAATCACGAGGTCACGTGGCCGATTACGACAGTGGTCATGTTGGCGATGCTGTAATCCTGCTGAGAAAAGACATGAAACGTTGGTGGCTCTTTAGACTTGTTGATACCAGGCAATGGTACTCGAGGTGATGGGCGTATGTTTCGTGAGGAGAAACTCTTGGAGGTTCAATCTCCATCCTAAACATACTGTAGGTGTATACCAATAAGTCAAGAATACATTATGTGATGATTATAATTTACAGATCCGAAACGTATTACACAGATGGATGCGAGGAAGAGATTCTGTACACGCTGCATTCTGATTCGGATTATCTCATCGGAGTAGCTGTAACCTCCTTTTGGTTTGAGGTATATATTTATGCACTTAGTTGTATGAGTGAGTAGTAATATGACAGAAGTATTATCTCCATTAAGTTTTCTGTTCGAATAAGAGCTCGCCACATGGAATTATCTCAAATCTACATAAAATCCCAATTTTACATGATTTTTGAGTACCCCATTCTTTACTATGTTTTCGAATTTGCGATTTATGGCAGTACATTTTAGATTCAGAATTGAATAATTCATGCCTAAATGAACTCAGTGACCTCTTCATTAAAACTAACACTTTATTGATTGCAGGCCTGCGGAATACTACTTGCAATGTGGGTATCGAAACACCTGAGGAACAGTGTCCAGGTGTACAAAAGCACAGTTAGATACTAATACAATACAATCACGGTATAATAATTTATTGTTTTTTATTTATACATATAAAAAATACATATAAAAAATAGAAAAAGGGGCCTGTTCTTGTGAATACCGAAAATGAAAAACTTGAAGCGATTATTTGACACCAAAAAGGCGTGGAATGTCATTTGTTACTAATTCCTACGTTAAGCACTAGCATCCTCCACCATTATTGCACCTTTCATATAACCTTCCTTCAAGTCGTTTATATATTAAGAATGTATATATACTATAGTACCATAAAATATACAGTATATAAATAAACGGTGATACATAATAAATCAAATTGTTTCTGGCCGCTTTTTTCTTGATACAAAATGGTGCATCGATGGGGTGGCAACACGTTGGTACAAGATCCTTAAGTTTAAGTACATGGTGAAATTTATATGCAGTTCAGTTAAGTATATATAATTTAAAAATTCATTATAATAAAATCGAATGAACATTATATAAATTAATTGTGTAGGATAAAATACAAAAATATTAGAGATTATTTTTGAATCTGATTAATAAGTAGAATGTACTCAGCTAAAATTACATGAGTAGCCAATAATAGTTTTCCACGTTATATAATATTAAAGCTGATCTACAAACTTTGAAGAAATCAGTATAGTAATATAAAATATGAAATACGATAAATACACCTCTGTGTACACCTTAGAGGAAACAGGCGTGAAAGTATGTATTTATGTGTAACAAATATATAAATATGAGGAGAAATAAAATTACATAAATACAATAGAAAAACCAGCCAATTATTGGAATAGAGATTTGAAATAACCTATGATAATAGTAATTTAAATAAAACTCGTTTTATGAAATTGTTCTTGGAACCAATGAATAAGGAAACACTCTTAAATTGTTTACTGTAAAAGTCAAAATAATGTTGTGTGTCTAGTGCGTTTCTTGGAAACATTAAAATTTATGTTACTTATTAAAAACCATAGGACAATCGATCGATTGACCTAGAAATAAAATGTCAATCAGGATACGCTTTTCATCCAGAGTTAAGAGACTGTATATACGACAGTAATTTTTTTATCATGTAAGCAACGATGACATTAAATTTTCTAGTACCATAAATAATAATAGGGATCTCAGGAGGCAGGATAAGTCAGATCTTTGTGTAGACAAAACATCTGTTCCTGTCCTTAAAAACCACTATGTTACTGATCTCAGTAACATAGTGGTTTTTAAGAAGCCAAGCACGAAATAGCATAAATCATGAGCTAGTGGAAATATTTGAAGATATTTTCAGTTAACACCGCTATCGTCATAAAGGCATTCTGTGGTGTGGCAATTCTTTTAACTAGTAGTGTATTCGCTTAATTTAATTACCTACAAAATAACTCAAAAACCAGGATTGTTAGTACCTGTTTAGAGAGGGTTAAAAGTAGATAGTACTGTGTGTGTAGTTGAGTTATAATGGTTTTCTATTTTAACATCAAATGAAAGCGATTGAAATATTGCATTAAGCACTTTTGCAGTGATCGATCGATATATCAGTCATGTCAATTAATAATTACACAGAACATTGCAAGAACATATCTATACTACGAAGTAATTTGAACTTTAAAATGTAGTACTACAATTCAAATCGAAACAAAAGGTTATAGCCAAGAATTGAGGAGCGAACATTTGTCAGGACAGGTACATTGAAATAGGGTTCTTGCCACAATGTGAGACGATTCATTTCGTAAGTAAAGGTAATTTTGTATGGAAACAAAGACTAGGAAATACGGCATTTGACGTGTGGGTACGTGGACATACGGATTCCCACGTTCTAAATATTGCTGGCAATTCGCAAGCGTAGCGTAAGCGATTTTTACTTCATATAATATGGTAAGCGTAACAGTAAAAAGTACTGCATAGCAACCATCTATATAGGTTAGTATTTTTATGGTAACGGGGTAGATGAGCGGACGCCGTCACCTAATAGTGACCTCCGCTGTTCACAGACCACTGCACTTCAAGAGTCGCAAGTGCGCTGCCGCCTATAATAAAAAGGGAAAGTGGGTCTAGTATCCTCTTACCCATGGACCCTTACCCTTACCCTAAACGATTAACTTTAGATCCACAAAAACATACGGCACAAAATTTAAACACCAACGACGTCGTGGAAAATGTAAACAGAAAGTTACTAGTTAT
Organism: Tyria jacobaeae; assembly: GCA_947561695.1. Classification (NCBI taxonomy): domain Eukaryota; kingdom Metazoa; phylum Arthropoda; class Insecta; order Lepidoptera; family Erebidae; genus Tyria; species Tyria jacobaeae. Next base: position 20,119,600 of record OX387217.1, on the reverse strand, counting down.
ATATAGCTTATTGTAAAAAATAGTAACTCAGTGTAAAATAGTCAATCATTGATTAGAAGTCTGTTATTGACTTAACTAACGTCGGTAACAGACTTCCCCTTCTTTGTTCAGATACTCTCTGTAGTTGCTCTGTAGTTGTATTATACCTTAGTTTATATCATGTAGGCTATATTATAATAGTTCTCACAAAGACGCCATTACCGTAAGTATAATATTTAGTTAGAAGGCTTGGACTTTCCGAAACCAGCCAGTTCATGTTATATGGTGGTATGCGAACCTGACTTGTTTTAGTTATTTCACGTGTGTATTTCGGGGATGCCCGACTAGTTTCGATCTCGACAGGAGACCTTATTCAAGGAGTAAGTCGTCCAGCCGCGACGGTACCGGATGATGCACAATGGTTATTCTCGCCCAAACCAATTTATAAGCAATTTACCTTTCCTTCCTCTTGTATCCTCCCTATCTTGTCCATATATAATACTTTTATTTTTTTTATCTCAATACCAAGAGTGCAATGATGACAGCAATAGGCTTGCCCTATGTTACCTTATGGGGTTTAATTTTAATCGGCAAAGTATGCTCGTTAAAGGTGGGAGGGAGTGTTTGTATGGACAATTACATATTTACTGTAAGTTTTTACACTATCACCGATTTCCCGCTACACGCTCTGCTTGCCACAATGTTCTCAAGTAATCAGCGGTATAGGTCGTCGAATGCATTGATCGATATCATAGCCCATAGCCCATAGCCGTCACTTCCGATGTCCACCTCATAGCAACCGGACATACACAACATTCATTCGAATATTTTGTAACATTTCAAAATGAAGTCAAGAAGTATTCGTTGTGTGAAGTTCTTTCTGGTTTTGTTTAATATTATTTGTATTGTAAGTTAAAAGTTCAACTGTTTACATATTATTATGTATATATTATATATATTGTATTGATCATTTTGGTATCAATGACTTTGACGGACAAACAAAGGATTGGACAATGTGTTATATTTTTCGTCAATTTTGTATGAATGTAGCGATTTACAATGTTATATTTAAGTTTGTTGATATATCGGTCGAATATATTTTAATTAAGTATTTGACTCTATAAATTGAATAATTTGAAAATAACAAAAAACTCTTAACTGTTCTTTCCAATGTATAGAGTCTTCTTCCTTTGCTCTTTTATTTTCAGCTTTTGGGAATAATTCTAGTGGCAGTCTGTACGATAAATATACGTAACAGGAAATCAAATCTGGAACAATCAACAATCTCCCGAGGAGTGATTTCTTTTCTTTTGGTCCTAGGATTATGTCTCGTGGTGACGGCTATACTTGGTTGTATAGCCGCTTTGAGGGAAAACGTTAAACTGTTGTATGTGGTAAGTGGAAAATAATAATTAATTCATAACAAGCTTCTGGCTTATTCTCTCACGGAATATTTACTTGTCTATCCCTAAGGAACAGCATTTTTTCTAGATCTGTGCTCCCAACTTCTGCTAATTGGCTGATTAGATAATATGTGTTATAAATATTATAAGTTGGGATCAATCTTAAAAAGAAAAAAATATATACAGAATAAAAGTTTATAGATTGTTACATATTTCCTGATTTAAACTATCATGCATTTATTTTTCAGTATGCTAGTTTCTACATATTTTTCGTAGCAATAGAACTATTGGTTGTGGTGGGTGGGGCGGTACTAAGCGTTTGGGTGTCTGGCACTAGTGAAATGCGAATGCAGTTTTACAAAAACCTTACTACCATTGAAGACACAAACACAGACACATCCAAGTATCTGAAATTTTTCGAGAATCTGCAAGCTGAGGTGAGTAATCGGAAGGTATTTATTAGTTTAAAATTGGTGACAAAATACGTTGGTACAGGAAAAAAGAAAAGCGTTTCAAAACACTTTTTTAATTATATAAAAACATTTCACTAATTCCTATTAAAAAAAGACAATTACATAATGAGACAATTAACAAGGAATCGTGTGTCGGGAGGGACTTGTAACCCTTGTCTAGAAATCAAAACCGTTACCTCTGACTGACCATCCTTTTACAATCTCCTTTTAGAGTATTTTAAAATAACAACAACTATTTTGTTTTAATGGCTTTGAACGTTGCCAGCACCAATGTTGTGGCGTGGATGGTCCCCAAGACTACGCCATCATAAATCAGAACATCCCAAATTCTTGCTGCGCTCGCGCATATCCCCTCCGTGAAGGCAATGCTAGACGACATCTACACTCCACCTGCTTAGCTGAGCGGACCTATTACTCGCGCGGCTGCGAAGAAGTTTTACGACAGAAGGAAGCGTTGAAGGGAAACGTTATTATTGCGAGCAGTATTTTGTTTACATTGCTAGAGGTAAGTCTACTTCTGGGCCATGTATAAAAATAATAATATTATTATCGCGAAAGTTTGTGAGATAGTTTATAACTTGAATTAGCACATAGAATAATCTGTACCGTGGTAAACAAGGCCGCGAGCAAAAATTGGAAGCGTAGAAATTAAACTTAAATATTTTTATATAAATTTCAGATAATGTGTGTGGTCCTTGCCATATGGATGGCTAAAACCATACGTTCAGAACGTCGAAAGCTCCAAGCAAATTTACAGGCGCATTTTGAATCTTAATACGAAAGGAGAAGTACTGTTTTGCTTGAAACGTTAATTAATACCACTCACATCGCAACGTAACGTTAAACCACTGACTCTCATTATTTAATGCACATAATAGAACATGTTTTGGTGGCTAAAATATTGCTTTGTGTTTATGTAATCTGTTAGCGACTGTACTTTTTTGCCACAAAGTAATACACTGTTCATATGTGTAGCAAATGATTGTCGGCTGTCTACGACGCTTGGTATATAATGGACAAGTTTCCAGTTAGAATTATCAAGTTCATGTATTTGTGAGCTACGTGCTAACGAAGTATATCACTTATTTTGGTCTTACCCGAAACATTCTTTATAGTACAGTCAATCTGTCATAAAATAAAAAGTTTGTCGGAAAAAAGTGCCCCAAGGGCAAACGTTGTTTTATTCGTTGAAAAGTGACGTCACTAAGCTACCTTTGTTTCGTTTGTGGCGAAAGTGTTCTGGATAAAGTCCGCCACGTGGGTGTGGAGGCTCGGAAAACATTAATAAACGCGGCAATAGTTAGAGGTGACACTAAAAATCAAAGGTGGCTGGAAGACGACAGCATCAAAGTTCCATAAATTGTTTGTTCAATAAATTTTCCTGTAAAATGCATACAAATCGAGGAAAACGCATTACAATTTTTTTTTTACCTTTTTTTGAGTTTTTCAAAAAACTGCTAATAGTTGCACATGCCCATCGCTAAGGTAGCTTAGTGACGTCACTTTTCAAAGAATAAAACAACGTTTGCCCTTGGGGCACTTTTTTCCGCAGTATATCTGCAGATTGACTGTACCATTAGCCGTGTATACCAAAATGTGAAATATATTCAAGAAAAGAGCGTACTTGTACCTAAAAGGCGTCAACACACTTTTAACTCTTGATAACAAGGCGTCTTTTTGCTATTCACTTAGTATACACAGATCTATTTTTACAACAGTATTAAGGCTTAAGGAATTAATAGTAGTTAATAGATAATAAAAGTAAACGTCAATAATAGAATATAGCTTCGAAGTTTAATTGACTCATTGCTATTTGATTTTTATGTCAATACTCAACATATAAAAGATTTTTTTTTGTTTCAAATTAACCTTTAGACTTAGATAAACATACTTTTATACATGTCTGAGTAGCCGGAGGTCTAAGAGTACAAAAACACATTTATTTAAGATTCTCTCTGGTCAGACCTTGGTAAGTCTAAGACATATTCTAAATTGTCGAAATTAAATTATGAATGAACAATCTCCTCGACTGTCAATTTTCATTCAGTAGCATGTAATATGTTGAGATGGTTTCAGTCACTACTATTTCACTTTTAGTCTTTTAAATTAATTTAAGACATTGTAATGTACATAGAATAAAGAAAGACAAGACGATAGTGACAAAAAGCACAGTTATAGGACTGAACTGAACTGAAGAACACTGTGTGGTTTTATTCGGTTCGAGTCCGACATACCACCTTACTCATTAGCCCCGGTAAGGTGACGACCCGTGGGGGTTTCCACAAAAAGAAAAGGGTAGGAAGGCTCCTGCCACTTTCACGTTTGTCAATAATCGTTTATGGTACACAATATCATAATCATATATCACGATTATTTATGAAATATGTAAAGCGTTAATTCCAAAATAGTTTACTGTTGATTCGATACATATTTTAATGTGATTGAATTTTCATTAATAATTATGATGTAAAAATCGCTAAAAGCTTCTAGTAATCTGAATGTCACCGCGCCTGCTCAATGCGTTACTAATTTATGAATAATATTAATAACTATGGAGTTATAATATTAATTAAATCCTCTTTAAAACTTCAATGTTTCACTAGCTCAATAACATTAAAATAATAGTGTATGGGTTCAGTCGATTTAGCTGTTAACTGTGATAATACTAGTAGTTATACATATATCAGCTGTGGCTATCAATAAGCCGTACGGGACCATTAATCCTTGGCGTAGGTTTCTATTATGTTCGTATTATAATTAGATACGCAGATTTATTTTTAAAATAGTATTAAGGATATGAACTAATAGTAGGTAAAAATATATACATACATACAATACATTTAATTGTATAATGAAAGTAAATTTAAATAATAGAATACAACTTAGAACTTTAATTAATAATAATAATAATTAGCATTATGTTCAAGGATTCAGGGCTAGGCTATTGTTTGCGGAGAAGCGGCTTGACCTTTATGACTTGTTATATTTCCCCCTCCTTTTTATGGACGATTTGAAACTTAGTCTGCAGCAATGTCCAGTTAATAAGAATACTAAACTGAAACCTCTACTAAATGTATCAGGGTGGAATTTTGTGTAGATATATGTGCAGTCATGCATGTAAGCAAAAGGTATGTCCCGACCCAGTTCTTGAAAACAGTAGTAATATATTATATTGGGATTGATCTATCATCACTGATAGGACTATTGTTGCCAATAAACATGATATAGTGGTGATAGACCGACTAGAGCGTCTAGCAATGATTATTGTCATTCCACATGATGACAATCTAATAAGGGCTGAAAAAGATACACAAATGAAATATTTGGATTTGGCCCATGAGGTGGTCGACATGTGGGATGTGAATTCTGCAATCATTGTGCCGATACTCATATCAGCTCATGGTTTGGTTGCCTCACGCTGAAGCTCACTTTACACAGCTGTGGTAAGGGTCTGATGCAGAAGGCAATAATTTTTGATACGGCACGCATTATAAGGAGGTTCCTGCCTCTGGAGCCCTAACCAACCGGTAGCTTAGTCCCTGTACCCGAAACCAGTAGCGCACTATTTTTTATATTTTTGAAAATATTTTATTTGTTTTTTTTTATATTTAAAATGTAATTTATGTATATTAAGTGCAATAAAGAGAATAATAATATTGAACTTTATTTGTAGTAAATACTGTTTTTTTACAAAGGTATTGAAATATAATTACAGTTTCGGCTTATTCAACTATAATCATCAATTGTTACATTATCATCACTATTTTTCTGATTATTATCTTATTGTTGCACTTATTACATCGTCATAAAGGTAATTAATTTATATTGGTAGTAACTAACAATTGCTTTCCTTCATCATACACGAGACATAAATAGATACAGTATTTTTAAAAAATAAATAACATTCGTTCATTCATCAATTGACACATTCTTATTTGATTTTTAATGCAATGTTCAACATGAAACTTGGGAACGTTTTTTTTTTTTCAATATAATTAACCGGACTTCATTAATAAACCGGATCAATAACATTTTTTATAAGTCTGAGTAACCGGAGTTCTAATAACACAGATGATGCAAATGGGTTTTGTGTAAATAGTTAATAGGATTTTTTTTAAGATTCTATCTGGTCAGACTTTGTTGGGTCTAAGACAAAATGTGTTTAAATTATTAGTTATTAGTGTCACACAGTAATTTTATTTAGGATTCATGTAATAATAATATTTAATTAATGAATAATAAAGCTCTCTCGACTGTCAATTTTCGTTTAGTAGTTGTAATAAGTTGAAATAGTTTGTCACTACTATTTCGCTTTTAGTCTTTCAAAATAATTTAAGACATTATAGTGTACTTAGAATAAAGACTAGACGACTAAAGATAAGATAATAGAGACAAAAGGCACAAGCATAGGATAGAAAGGCCCCTGCCACTTTCACGTTTGTCAAACATAATCATTTACGTTACAGTATTAATTAACCTAACTACATACCAAATAAAATATCATTACTGTCGACAATGTCATAATGATTTATCAAGATCATTTGTGATATTTATGATGTATGTAAAGCGTCAATTATAAATAATGTAGTTTACTGTTGATACTTATTAGTGTGTTTGAATTTTCTAAATAATTATGATAAAAAAGTTGCTAAAAGCTTCTAGTGATCTGCATGTCACAACGCGCCTTCTCAATCCATTATTAATTTATAAATAATATTGATACCTACGGACTATTCAAATTATAACACTTTAAAACTTCAATGTCTCATTAGCTCAATCACATTAATATAATAGTGTTTGGGTTCGGTCGATTTAGCTGTTAACTGTGATAATATTAGGTTGGAAACTAATAAACCCGCCACTTTTTTCGATCAATTTCTAAAACGTTACAGAACATATCTCGAATTTCTTGGATTGTATATGTTTCTTCTGCATATCAACGACATGCTGCAGATTAGCAGCATCCATTGCTATGCGGACGATAGCACGAGTGATGCCCTTTACACCGTCCGCGCTAACATTTCTTCTGTAAACGTATGTAATGTAAACGTCAACGCGGTCACTTAGAGAGTAAGGCCATATTAGCCTCGAAGCACTAAAATACTGTCACAGTATTTTACTCCGGCCCACCGCCTGCAACTTTATAAGGCGCAGGTTCGGCCGCACATGGAATACTGTTCTCATCTCTATGCAGGTGCACCCCAGTACCAACTTCTTCCTCTTGACCGCAGTCAACGGAGAGCGACTCGCATCATCGACTGCCAAGATATTTCTGATCGACTTGACACCTTAGCGTTGCGTAGAGATGTAGCTTCACTCTGCATCCTCTATCGCTTGTATCATGGGGAGTGTTCAGAGGAATTGTTCGGACTTATACCGGCTGCTGGTTTCCGCCATCGTCCTACGCGACAAAATATCCATCCCCATCACCTGGACGATTGGCACTCCACCACTGTGCGCTTCTCCAGAAGCTTTTTGCCTCGCACAACCAGCTTATGGAACAAATTGTCGCCTGCCGTATTTCCGAACCGATACGACCTTCAAACCTTCAAGAAGAGAGCGTACCTCTACCTAAAAGGCCGGCAACGCACTTGTGACTCTTGAGTTGCGGGTGTCCATGGGCGGCGGTAGTCACTTACCATCAGGTGACCCGTCTGCTCGTTTGCCCCCTATCGCATAAAAAAAATAAAAAAAAAATAAAGCAAGAGTTGTATGTTGGATCAGTTGACAACTGGATCTTGATTAGTAAAACTACAGTAAATTATGGATATTTCTCGTAGAGTACTTCAGCTGCTTTTACTTTACGAATTTCGCATAGGTCGAAAAGCGACTGAAGCAGTGCGCAATATATGTGCAACGATGGGCGAAGGCGTGCTCTCTTACGATACCACTAAACATTGATTCAGATTTAAGGATGGAAATTATAACCTATCTGATGAACCTCATCCAGGACGACCTCCTAAAATAGATGTAGATAAGTTAAAAAGACTCATAGAAATGGATCCAAGGTTTACTTCACGTTGTCTGGCAGAGCAGCTTCAGTGTTCTCATATTGCAGGAGAAAAATAACTCCACACTTTAGAAAAGAAATGAAAATATTCAGATTGATTGCCACATGAGTTGATGTCGTTTCAACTTCAGAAGAGAACTAACGTGTGCATGGAATTACTTAGTTATCATCGTACCAATGAGTGGCTGAGGGATGTAAAGTGTGTGAAAAGTGGGTTATGTACATAATTTTTTTGCGTAAGCGCCAGTGGCTTGGACCTGGAGAAGCAGGAATACCGACGCCAAAATCTGATACGAGTAAAAAAGTTCTTTTAAGTGTGTGGTGGGGAAAAAACGGAATTATATACTGGGAGCTGTTGCCATCTAACACTACAATCACGGCCAATATTTATTGTGACCAACTGGATAAAGTAGCAACGAGATTACCGAAAAATCAAAATAAAGTATACTTTTTGCACAATAATGCTCGACCACATGTAGCAAAAGCGATTTGTGAAAAATTACTTTCGCTTGTTTGGGCTGTCCTTCCTCACCCATCGTACTCCCCAGACATTATGCCCTCAGATTATCATCTATTTCGTTCTCTAGCCCACTACTTAGCAGGTAAAAAATTTAAAATGAAGACCAGCTTAAGAGTGACCTTACCACCTATTTTGATCAAAAGCCTCAAAACTTCTACGAGGAAGGCATTATGTCTCTGCCAGCGCGTTGGCGATAGGTGATAGAAAACGACGGTGCTTATTAGTAGAGAAATAATTTGATTTTGTATACTTAAAAAAATAAATAAATTTGTGTACAAAGATGGCGGGTTTATTAGTTGCCAACCTAATACTAGTAGTTATACATACATATATCAGCTGTGGCTATCAATAAGCCATACGGCACCATTAATCCTTGAAGTAGGTTTTATTCATTCTTTATAATAATTCATTATTGTGTGTTGAACACACTTAACACAATAACAATTTGCTCTAATTTAAGAACAACAAAGAAAACCTATTTATCTTATACGTTTTTTCGGGCTCCCTGGGCCAAGATATATATTATGTTTGCAAATGTTATTCACTTCACTAGATGTTATTTATTACAACTAGAACATTTATATAGTTAGATTAATATAATTAACATGTATTGTATTATATAAAAGTAAATGATTTGGCAGAAATACAGGGTAAATAGCTTTCCTAATGCCATGTTTGTAGAATTCAAGACACTACATTTAATTGTATAATTCTAATTATTATATTAATAATATCATCAGTAAGATAAATATAAATAATAATGAATATTCTGATACTGTAATCGTTACTTTAGAATATATTAATAGGCTTGGTAATTGAAAAGTCATCATATCAGGTGTCGCCTTATGGTAAAATACCAATTATTATGAAGGGTTGTCTTTAGTGACTTTAGGATAAACTATTCTACAATAAAATATACTTCAATTAGGTTTTCATATCCTTTTGTAGTTGTGTCACACGTAGATTATTACATTTATGCAAAATTTATCTAACTGCTTGCCTGTCTCTGCAGAGTCAATTAAGCTGAATAAATAAACATAATAAAATAGACACAAATAAGTTATTTTGTGAAGATAGCACTGATGCACAATGACATCTACATCACAACTCAATATATCAACTTATAGTCTTTATTGCAAAACTGCACTTTTACGAATATTCCATGATCTTAGTATTAATAATAGGTATACTAATAGGAAAATAGTGATTGAGTGTATTTTTACTGTCGTGTAAGTTCTTGTCACTTCTATAATGTTTCACCACAATTACAATAATAATATTTTATTAATATTATTAATAATAATCACAAAATAGTAAAATTATTAAATTTGTGCAAATTGAACTACTGTAAACGTGTCGTGTGATTGTTACAACTTACATTCGAATCAGAAATTATGAAATTGTAATGAGTAGGTCACTTAGTTGTTCAATAAATTGTTTTCACGTAAGTTCTGTTTTTATTTAATTTATAATTCACTTTAAAAAAGTAGAGCACCGACTTCAATGCGTCTATTATAAAATTTAAGACTTATATGGTTTTCTCATGGATGCCATTGTCAGAAACAAATTCTCATCTAACTTTTTTTTTTTTTTTTTTATATATTAACCTACCATAGTGACTCTACTTTGCCTGATGGAAAGCAATAGGTGGAGTCAAAGAGTGGTGGTCACCACCCTCATTGCATGTCTAGTCAATGCAGCATGGTGACCCACACTATGGCGGCCTGGTGAGATGCTTTTTCACGCCCCGCTTAAAAGACCCGGGATCAAAGTGGGAAGGAAACACGTGCGCTGGTAGAGAATTCCAGGCTTTTACCGATCGGCACAAGAAAGAAGAGCCAAACCGTTTAGTTCGGGTACGTATATTTTCGACGCACAAACGGTGACTCCTCAGGCCAGCACGTGTAGTCCTGTAGAGGAAGGGAGAAGGTGGGACCAATTGGAAGAGCTCATCAGAACACTCCCCGTGATGTAGGCGATAGAGGACTGCCATAGAGGCGACATCTCTTCGCAACTGCAGAGGCTCAAGAGACTGGGTGATCTCAGGACAGTCGATAATGCGGACTGCGCGCCGCTGCAACCGATCGAGAGCGTCAAGCAAATACTGCGCATAGCCGTCCCAGAGATGAGAGCAGTACTCCACGCATGAGCGAACCTGGGTCTTGTACAAAAGACACAGTTGCTCGGGCGAGAAGAACCGTCTCACCTTGTTCAAAACGCCGAGCTTACGCGAGGCCGCCTTAGTGACACTCTCGATGTAATCGCGCGGATTGAGATCCCGGCAAATATCCATACCCAGAATACAAAGCCTATCCTGCAGTTGCAGTTGAGTGCTCTGAAGAGTAGGAAGGGCCTTTAAGTAAAAACTTTACAATAAAAAAAGAATCATCGAAATCGGTTTACGTGATATGAATATGATGAATCTGCGTAGCTAATTATTTTGAATTTTGCGCCTTACTATTGAATAAAAAAAAATAACACTGGACATATTTTTTGAAGTCAGTTCCTATTGAAAGGACTTCTGTCTTATTCAAATTATTCCTATTTTTGGTTGAGAAATTGTATTGAAATGGTTAATCATAGTAAAGCGTCTGTGGCTAATGTACCTTTTCTGACTTGCACCAACGAAACCAATGTAGTTCTAGTTGATACATGCTTAGGTAGATATTGTATCGCGACTATTCTTTCCTGATATATGGAAGTGCCAATGGTATGGTCGTCCACTAACAAAATTGTATTTTTAGTTGGAATCCCCTTTGAACTACATATACCTCTTCACATGGTTCCTTCTGGATGTATATGTATAGGTCACCGCACTACAATATATAAAATTAGACTGACCATAAATACTGTAACAATAAAAAAAAACATTTGAATGTGGAATCCGTAACTGTTTGAATATTCATTAAATATTTTTGTGATATTAAAATGGAGTGGGGTGATAAAGAGACCCGAATGCTGTGAAAGTATTACACAAACGTAGGTATGTATGGAGCAAAACGTCGAATTTTTGTGTACCGACAATTGACTGGTACAATAACAGGTGCAACATGTACACTGTATTGACAGGTACAGTGAAATAGAAGAAATCCTGCCTAAAAGCAAAAGATTTTATATAGGGAAATGAATATAGCACTTAAAATCATGTCGCGCATTCTGAAAGATAACTTATATTACAGTTAAAGCGTATTATAAAAGGCGTTCTTAACTGTTAATTAAAAAATTAATAAGGTGGTAAAGTCAAAACAACTTCTTAAGCGGTACGCAAAAGAAAGGTCACAGATTTTTTTATTTACTAACGGTTTTCTTTTAATAATGAGCAATATTTTAATAAACAGAATGAAAGATTTTATTTTGTCAAAAAGGTACCAAAACATTGGCACACGTGTATCAAGATACGAGAGATTACAAGATTCTTGAGAAGGTGGTTAACCCTTTTGACAACACCATGTTCCATAACCAAGAATGATCCTTTCAGCAAGACTCAACACCGGGCCTAAAGATCGAGGATCGAGATCGAGATCCACCCAAGTGTGGTTTGAGACGAACGTTTCTGACTTCCTCAGAGGTCTGAAGACTGGCCGTCATCTAGCCCCGGTTTTAATTTGCTGGCTTTTAACGCCATGACAATTTGTGGTCGCTAAAACAATGTATAAGATTGGCAGTGAAGAATTTTCCCGTGGAGAGAATTCGTGTTTCTTTTGATAATTGGCCTCAACGTTTAAATGAACGATGAATAATCCACGGAGTGGCTCGTCGTGCCGGTTGGTGACCGGATGGTGGGACCCGGCGACCACTTCCGAGAGGGTACGGGGGCCCTTCCGTCCGGCGGTTCGGTCACCGTCATGCTTCACCGATACATGATGACACAGCATTTTTAGTCTCAGTTTACATTGCCACGATGACTGTCATGCCTTATACGCCCCCATCCTCTTCTATCATGGCAGCACAAAAAAAGAAAATTGGTCTTACAGCGGCATCCTCCTCTCCCACCAACCCACTTTTTGAGGTGGAGTTCACTAACATACGTGGACTCCATGCAAACCTCAGCGCCGTACACCAACACCTCGAGACGGCTCGGCCGGCCATGCTCTTTCTTACGGAGACACAAATACGCCGCCCTGCCGACACGATATATCTCCACTATCCCGGCTACGTGCTCGAGGAGTGCTTCCTCGCAAGGGCTGGAGTGTGCCTTTTCGTCAGGGCGGATGTCTGTTGTCGCCGTCTGCACTGCCTAGAAGACACATCCTTCTCCATCCTTTGGCTCCATGTAGATTTTGGCTCTACGAGCCGGATTTACGTGTGCCTCTATCGCTCCCATTCCGGAGACTCAGAGACAACTCGACTCTTTGACCACCTGAGTCAAGCAGCGGATAAAGCGCAGGAGCAGTTTCCATTGCCGAACTGGTGTTTTTGGGAGATTTTAACGCCCACCATGAGTCCTGGCTGGGATCTTCCAAAACTGACCACGCTGGTCAAACTGCCCACGCATTTGCTCTCACGCATGACCTTACCCAACTGGTACTCCAGCCCACCAGGATACCAGACATAACGGGTCAAGCGCCCTCTTTGCTGGACCTACTGCTGACGAATCACCCAGCGCAGTACAGCGTATCAGTTCTCGCCCCTCTAGGATCCTCCAACCACTGCCTGGTGTCGACCTCAGTGCCTCTTGTTACGCCTCCACGACCTGTGGTAACAAGGCGGCGGTTATGGCACTACTCGTCAGCAGACTGGGATGGAATGCGGGAATATTTTGCATCCATCCCTTGAGCTCAACGCTGCTTTAAAGACAGGGATCTGTCGCAAAGTGCGTCTGCCGTGACTGACGAAATCACTGTCGGTATGGAGTATTATATCCCCTACAGTGAAGTCGCCAGCACGAAGACCCGTCCCTGGTTCAATCGCGAGTGCATCCGGGCCGTTGCTCAAAAGCAGTCGGCCTACCGCGCATGGATCTGGGCCCGCGCACGTTGTGACCCAGACATTGATCGCCTAAAAGCAGCACTAAACAGAGCCACTAGGGAATGCAAGAGGGCTTACATCAGAGCAGATGCCCAGCGCATTGCACGGTTTGGTCAAGAACTCGCCGCGTACCCTACGGGTAGCCGTAAGTTTTGGCGATTGGCCAAAGCCGTGCAGTCCAACTATTGCCAACCTTCGCTGCCGCCGTTGAACTACCCTGACGGCTCACTGGCCCACGAGCCGCAAGAGAAAGCGAATCTACTAGCTGACCTCTTTGCGGCTAACTCCCGAATCGATGACCGTTGCGCGCACACGCCCACCATTGCGTCCTGCGACTCCGCAATGCGGGATATTCGCATCCGCCAGAGGGATGTCCGTGCGGAGCTTCGGTCACTCGATGTCCGGAAAGCCAGTGGACCCGATGGTATTCCGGCGGTGGTTCTTAAGAACTGTGCACCTGAGTTGTCTCCCGTACTAACGCGCTTGTATCGCCTGTCCTATTCCTCAGGAATTGTTCCGGAGGCCTGGAGAGAAGCGAATGTTCAACCCATTCCCAAAAAAAGGCGACCGCTCCGATCCAGCCAATTACCGACCTATAGCCGTCACTTCCATACTCTGTAAGGTGTTCGAGCGGATCATCAACACCCAACTAATCCGCCACCTAGAGGATCACTCCTTGTTAAATGATAGGCCGAACCGATCCACGGGTGATCTTCTAGCGTACGTCACACACCTTTGGGGTGAGGCTATGGATAGGCATGGGGAGTCCTTGGCCATCAGCCTCGACATTGCCAAGGCCTTCGATAGGGTTTGGCACCGCTCGCTTCTCTCCAAACTTCCTGCATTTGGTCTGCCACCTAAACTCTGCAACTGGGTTGCTGCCTTCCTCCATAAGCGCCGCATTAGGGTTCTCTGCGACGGCGCGGCCTCAGACTTCCACGAGGTAAGCGCTGGTGTACCTCAGGGCTCCGTCCTATCGCCTACGCTGTTTCTTCTGCATATCAATGACATGTTGGCCCTTGGCAATATACATTTTAATGCAGACGACAGTACAGTGCACGGGCAATATTTCGGGCATCCTACTGCCAAGCTGGCAGACGTTGAGGAAAAACGACAGGAGCTTGTCGCTGAGCTCGACCATTTCCCAATGGGGCTGTGAGAATCTGGTCGAGTTCAGCGCCAAGAAAACACAAGCGTGTGTGTTCTCTACCAAAAAGTCTCCATTCCTTCCCCTTCCTACTCTTCAGAGCACTCAACTGCCACTGCATTAGGCTTAGTATTCTGGGTATGGATATTTGCCGGGATCTCAATCCGCGCGATTACATCGAGAGTGTCACTAAAGCGCCCTCGCGTAAGCTCGGCGTTTTGAACAAGGTGAGACGGTTCTTCTCGCCCGAGCAACTGTGTCTTTTGTACAAGACCCAGGTTCGCTCCTGCTCTCATCTCTGGGACTGCTATGCGCAGTATTTGCTTGACGCTCTCGATCGGTTGCAGCGGCGCGCAGTCCGCATTATCGACTGTCCTGAGATCACCCAGTCTCTTGAGCCTCTGCAGTTGCGAAGAGATGTCGCCTCTATGGCAGTCCTCTATCGCCTACATCACGGGGAGTGTTCTGATGAGCTCTTCCACCCACCACCCACCTTCTCCCTTCCTCTACAGGACTACACGTGCTGGCCTGAGGAGTCACCGTTTGTGCGTCGAAAATATACGTACCCGAACTAAACGGTTTGGCTCTTCTTTCCTGTGCCGATCGGTAAAAGCCTGGAACTCTCTACCAGCGCACGTGTTTCCTTCCCACTTTGATCCCGGGTCTTTTAAGCGGGGCGTGAAAAAGCATCTCACCAGGCCGCCATAGTGTGGGTCACCATGCTGCATTGACTAGACATGCAATGAGGATGGTGACCACCACTCTTTGACTCCACCTATTGCTTTCCATCAGGCAAAGTGGAGTCACTATGGTAGGCTAATATAAAAAAAAAAAAAAATAATAATTGATTATATTAAAGCCAATGGATATTTTTATATGAGCTTCGTATATTTTTAATTCTATCACATTAATGTATAAATAACACACATCTCAGTAATAAATGTTCTCTCCAATAAACAAAAAACCTTGGAAAAATATTTATGTATGTATGTAATCCTAGACAGTACTTTGTGACCTATTCGAACCCATTTAGACGATAATTGATTCTCAAAGTAGATAACGGTCTTCCATGCGCCTTTCCAATTTATTTTTGCAATTCATTTCAATCGTAACAGCGTGCAATGTAAAGACTCATTCATAACATAACGTAATTTAAATTATTATGCTCTAAGTAATAACCATTACGGAGTTGTACCTTCCACCATCAGCACAGCAACATGAGACGCAAGCATCTTATTAGCTTTTAAAGAATAGGAAGAACCTTGTTAGTGCCAATACAATTTAAGGGAATTCCTCGATTTCCCCGTAATCCAATGATCATATCCTGATTTTATTACAACTGGGCCACCGTAGAAAGACGCTCTTAATCAATTGTAATTGCTCGTATTAAATTGGCCGGAAAAAACGATTTACATTCATAAAAAAGTAGAAAAAAATACCTACAGTAATTGTGAAGCTTCTATAAACATACTTATCTGTGGCATATACCTGTTTTTCTTGTTATTATTTAAATAGGCGCAAAATTATAGGCAGGTAAGGTAATTTTG
Organism: Tyria jacobaeae; assembly: GCA_947561695.1. Classification (NCBI taxonomy): domain Eukaryota; kingdom Metazoa; phylum Arthropoda; class Insecta; order Lepidoptera; family Erebidae; genus Tyria; species Tyria jacobaeae. The sequence goes on along the minus strand of OX387217.1, from coordinate 20,103,553 downwards.
CTGCCAAGGGAGAGCCATGCTTAGGCACAAATGGGCCGGCTCAACCGGATAATTACCATATATATGTATAATGCATGCATTGTATTATTGTGTTAGTGGGGGTACCCGAGACCCAACTACCTCTCTCCTATTTTCCGTCCCCTCATACCTTACTCCTCTTCTTTCCTCATCTTCCTTCTCCTCCGTTCGCGGTTGTCACTCACCATCAGGTGACCCGTCTGTTCGTCAAATCAATCCTAAATAATTTTTAACTTTTTCATTTCACAAATTATCTAGTAAAACCTGTAAACGTTAAAATTTTTAATCAATAGATGTAGCTGAATAATTTAACCTGTGTTATCAAGATTAAGTTTAGTAGAACATTTCGGTTTGAAATATAAACAGTCAATGTTCTCAATAGCGAAAAGACACCAACCTTGATAATCCACGTCGACATGTTGGAATCAGCAGCTCCGGAGACCCCACAAGGGTTTTCTGGTTCGAAAATTGTTTACAGTACACTATTCGGCACATTGCTACTAGCTGGAGAGCCACTGAACTGCACATAGTATGTATTTCAACCAATCCCATATTTTGGCAAATTACTCTCATACTGCCTTATACTCCTTGTTCATTAGACCGGGGCTTCATTTTAGCTATATACGTTCTATACTCTCAAATAACACCTTGTATTACTCAAAAGGGGAGGTATGATTTTAATAGGCAGATTATCCGTGTATAACGCAGGAATGTTACCAAGCATGGGCTAATGCAGCGACAGCACGGGATGTAAAGACCAGCACATTAAAGAAGCAATTTAACTTTGCCTCCAGGTCCCTCAAAAGAGTATTTGCTGGGGCGAAGTCGGCTCACATCGGCAGAGACTAGTGAGTCTCCCTTCCGGAACTCGTGCATTCTGGTCTCTTTCCAAAGCTGTCCAGGGGAACTTTTGTAAGCCATCCCTTCCACCTGTGCACATAGGAGATAATTCGTTGGCCCACGACGCTAAAGAAAAATGCGATCTTCTGGGCAAACTCTTTGCATCCAACTCGACCCTGGACGACGGGGGAAACTCACCGCCGACCATACCGCAGTGCGAGAGCCGCATGCCGGAAATCCGGTTTACACAAAGGGCAGTGCGTAAAGCGCTTCTTTCCCTCGACGTTCTTAAGTCGAGTGGGCCTGATAAACCGATAAAATCTCTCCTATCGTGCTGAAGACGTGTGCTCCTGAGTTGGCACCGGTTTTAACGCGCCTTTATCGGCTTTCCTATTCTCTTGGTGTAGTCCCGAACTCATGGAAGACAGCTCTAGTGCACCCAATCCCTAAAAAAGGAGATTACTCGGATCCGTCCAACTACAGACCCATAGCCATCACCTCCTTGTTCTCCAAGATAATGGAATCCATTATTAACTGCCAGCTCCTCAGGTACTTAGAAGACCACCAGCTCCTCAATGATCGACAATACGGCTTCCGTCGGGGTCGTTCAGCTGGTGATCTTCTCGTTTACTTGACTCACCGGTGGGCACAGGCGATCGAGACCAAGGGGGAAGCGTTGGCCGTTAGTTTGGACGTGGCGAAGGCCTTCGATCGGGTCTGGCACAAAGCGCTTCTTGCGAAGCTTCCTTCCTATGGGCTTCCCGAGAAACTGTGCAATTGGCTCACCAGTTTTCTTACAGACAGAAGCATCAAGGTCGTTGTTGACGGTGCATGCTCCGACTCCAAGTCTGTTAATTCTGGTGTCCCACAAGGCTGTGTGCTATCACCCACGCTGTTTCTTCTGCATATCAATGACATGCTGCAGATTAGCAGCATCCACTCGTGCTATCCATTGTTATGCAGACGATAGCACGAGTGATGCCCTTTACACCGGCCGCGCTAACATTTCTCGGATAAACATCATCGAAAGCCGATCCAAACTTGTGTCTGAAATCGAAACTTCTTTATCAAAAGTTTCAGATTGGGGTCGACTTAACCTAGTCCAGTTTAACCCCACGAAGACACAGGTTTGCGCGTTCGCCGCTAAAAAGATGCCATTGGTCGTATCACCTCAATTTGAGAGCACTTCCCTAACTGCATCAGCCAGTATCGGAAACCTTGGCGTCGATATATCAAGCGAAGTCCAGTTTCGCGGTCACTTAGAGAGTAAGGCCATATTAGCTTCGAAGAAGCTTGGTGTGCTAAACAGATCGAGACAGTATTTTACCCCGGCCCACGGCCTGCCGCCGCTGTTCTCATCTCTATGCAGGTGCACCCCAGTACCAACTTCTCCCTCTTGACGGCATTCAACGGAGAGCGACTCGCATCATCGACTGCCAAGATATTTCTGATCGACTTTACACCTTAACGTTGCGTAGAGATGTAGCTTAACTCTGCATCCTCTATCGCTTGTATCATGGGGAGTGTTCAGAGGAATTGTTCGTACTTATACCGGCTGCTGGTGTCCGCCATCGTCCTACGCGACAAAATATCCATCCCCATCCCCTGGACGATTGGCACTCCACCACTGTGCGCTACTCCAGAAGCTTTTTGCCTCGCACAACCAGCTTATGGAACAAATTGTCGCCTCCCGTAGTTCCGAACCGATACGACCTTCAAACCTTCAAGAAAAGAGCGTACTCCTACCTAAAAGGCCGGCAACATACTTGGGACCCTTGAGTTGCGGGTGTCCATGGGCGGCGGTAGTCACTTACCATCAGGTGACCCGTCTGCTCGTTTGCCCCCTATCGCTTAAAAAAAAAAAAACGTGCACAGCCACAAAATTTAGAAAAAATATCGGTATCTATTCGTTCTGCTCCACAAAACACTCGTTGAAAACCAGGGCGACTAACGACGGCGATCGAAACTATAAGGGTGTCAAGCAAAAGTTTTTGCCATAAAAATTAATGCTTACCCACTAAAGAATTAGAACAAATCCCACATGTTTCCAATTGGAACATTTTTCAAATGATTTTGAAAATTTCATTCATTCCAGATACCATGTGTGCAATGCTAAAAAAGATTTGTTAATGACTAGTTTTTGCCCTCGGTTTCCTTCTTCGTTAATGTAGATCTTTTTTTCTTTATTGTACGATTAGGAACTTTTATACAAGTACACAACAAACTCGTAATTACTAAAGGCGGCTACAATATACAGTTTACAACAACCAGTTTATTTAGTAAAGTACATAATTCAGATAAGTATAAACTGTAGGAGACTGGTGCCTAAGATAGGCTCTGGGCCAGTTTTAGGACACCAGTTTCCCGCCCCTTATGTAAACACATTTCCTAAATTACGAGTATGCGCCAAGCAGTAACTAGTAACATCTAAAAACTTTTTATAAATACAATATATTTTTATTTTAAGTAAAAGGTAGTGTTACTATAATATCTAAGTTTGTGTGTGTGTGTGTGTGTTTGTATCAGTAATATATATTATATACATGATTACACAATATTAATGTACATATGCTCCGTATCATCATAGATTAGTTTAGTTTAATTTTTACAATCATATGTTGTGATATTAAACATATGTAACAATTTATGAGTTTTATTGTAAAGACAACCACCCAAATGACTAAAGAAGCGTTAAGAATGGCAGTTTTTTGGTGAGGGTGAAGACGTTGCAGTGGGTTATGTCGTCTTTTCCCACTAGACAGCAACGGGTCATAGACTAAAAGAGTGTTGTTTCAACATAGTGCGTATTATAGTATGAATAGTTGTCTCACTATGAGGACTTCACTTTCTTTGTGTAACTGTTCAGTGGGATACCGATATAGACAAAAGGAGGATACCTTGAGTTCTTTCCAAAGACAAAGTACATTGATTTCAAGACTTCTTTATCGACTACGTACGACTATTTTAAATACAAATATTAGCTTATGCACTCTACTAATAAGGGTGCTTATGTGCTCTTTAAATCTTAGATTATTATCAATTGTTATTCCAAAATACTTTACCTGTTTTGTCTTAGAGAGAGTTACACAGTCACAACTACAGGTAAGTGCATCTGTACAAGTGTGAGCTATGAGAGCATTAGTTCGTGCATTTGTTTTGAGACAGAATGTCATGTGTTTTGGTAGCAATGAAGGGTCAACCGATTGCTTTGTGCCCCTTGCACACAGTGTTGAACCTTGATTGTGCCATGTAGGTAAACATCATTCTACAAGCTTGCGCTAAACAAAAGTGCAGTGTCATTAGCGAAATTAGTGAAATAGAACGCACCCAGAAATTATTTCCAATTTTATATTTGGGTAACAATTCCACTTTCTATAATATAAAAATAAATGATCGCCTAATAATAGGTAATTTTGCGGTTTAGATATTATCAATTACTTCAGAGTCGATCAGGAACAATACACTTTTTAGGATAAAAAATCCCTCTTTTGTATTTCTAATAAAATTAATTGAAAGATAGAATTATGATTCCTGATATTCAAAATAACAATACTCTTGAAAAGGAACCTGTCAGAATCAGCAACAAACGTGTGGAAATAAAACTACTAATTGGAACACAGATATTTTATTTTAAGAAAATCTATATCAACATTTATTTAAACACTAATAAACATCTCCATAAGTAAAATTATATAACTATTTTGTTGAATCTAGCTCTTTAACGAAATAATGAGAGGCATTTTATTAACATTAAAGCTAAATACACCTTTAAATTTAACCGTTTTTAATTTATAATGTCATCCTTCTAAGATTTAGTTTAAATACTGGTTTAGTAGCGTAGTTCTAGGAGGAAAACTTATAATCTAGCTTAACACCAAGGAATTTGTCATGAAGTGTTATTGTGTGGTAGGAAAATATACAAATTTCACTTACGATATAGGTATGTTAATAAATTAATGACTAGTGAAACGATTTCAGTACCTACGTCACCGAAAATTAAAGTAAGTTATTATAGGAAATTCATAATCCTCACTAAGATACAATTATTGGAATTTTTCTGATAATAAACGATTGATGAGTTCTATAAATTAAGCCAATTGGCCTAGTATAGCTCATAATACTTCCTAATCCATCAGCCTATTTCTTACTACCAATATGTTATGGTTTATTATTTTTATAATTACGCATTAAGAGCATAACGTTTTATTGAATGATAGATTAAATTTCATGACATGCGGTTACAAAGACGAAACATTCAAATGTTTTAGAAAGGTGACTCAATTATTGAAAACAAACTATTCGATTTTTAGAGTAGTTTTGTAACTGTTCTAATATCACATTAAATTTTAATTGCATTGTCATGGTTGGTGAATGAATTATTTTAAATTATTATGTATAAATTATGCTATACATTCTGTGTAGTATATTTAAGTATATGTTAAAAGCTTTGGTTTCGCTACAAAATTATAATATTTACATAATAATAATGTTTAACTATTGGTGGTTCACGAGTGACCGTTTTATTTTTACTATTGATGTTTTAGAAAATTCTATGACGTTGTTCAACTTCGGTTAGACGGCTTGGACTTACCGACATCCTGAACTGCTCGCTGATCTCTTACACTCTCTAACCCCCCCAAGCTACCAATGTCCTTTTCCTCCCCTTTTCTTTCAATATACTCATTCATTATGCTCATTTTTTACTATTTACAAGATGCCCATCTGACAGCAGTCGGCTTGTATAATGTAAGTTTGTATAATGTGTACTGTTATTTGACGCCGCTGCCTACCCCTTCGGGAATACAGGAGTGAGTGTAGGTATGTATGATGTTCTATTATGTTACACCGCCAAAACTAAAAAGTATATTTGAATATCAATTCTTTTACATTTCCTAAAAGCGTATATTTATTCGTCTACCCACGTTTAGAGAATTAACGTGCTATATACAAAAACGACTGCGATATATTATGCTCTATATATACTTAAATAAATAAGGTAACTTACGATAACTTAAAGTTAAGTGCGAAGATATGGTTATTTTTTTGCATGAGAGTATGATCCATGGTGAAAATTAAGCAGTTTCTCGGCTTTTCCCTTGTGTTTTTATGGCGTGAGCCAACCATAATGCTAGGACTATACCGATGGCCTGAAAAAGAAAAGTTATAATCATCAAATTTGACAGTACACCAAATGTAATCGAAAGCACTGATATCTCTGTCTTTTTTCAACTGGGTTAAAAATGTACAGTAGGCACGCCTCACATTTAACGTGTAGTACGATTCGTACGGCTAGAACAATGCATAATTAAATAACTTAATTTCCATTCCTAATTTATTACGTACTAAACATGACAAGCATAGTTAAAGGGCTCGGACATCCCGGCGGGAGCCAGTTCGTGCGCCAGTTCAATGAACTATTGCTTATATTAGTAATACCAAATACGCAGAATGGACAGAGTTTGTGTAATACAAATGTGTAAAACACAATTGGTTCAACGACACTTTCACTTTTTTGCCCCCTCGCTGTATAACAGAGGAAATAAAATCCTGAACATTTATCCAACCAACATACTACGATGCAAATCCCGAGTTACTGAACGGCTGCTTGGCCTCACCTTCGCCATTGTAATCTGTCGTAAGTTCGAAATATAGATTTTTTATTATTTTCTTTATTATAAATTATACTTATACTAAATTATATTCGGTAAAATGTCGTCGTTAATAACGTCTCTGCCTAGCCTTTCGGGGATACCGGCGTGAGTGTATGTTTACAAACTTTAGTAACTTTTTTTTTTTAATCGATAGGTGGCAAACGAGCAGACGGGTCACCTGATGGTAAATGACTACCGCCGCCCATGGACACCCGCAACTCAAGAGTCACAAGTGCGTTGCCGGCCTTTTAGGTAGGAGTACGCTTTTTTCTTGAAGTTTTGAAGGTCGTATCGGTCCTGTCTATCTCCATACCAAATTTTATTCAGATTGGTTTATTGGTTTAGCTGTGTGGTTTACAGTAAAGTAGAATAGGGCCACCCTATCATTTCTCGTGTGTGTAAGAAGTGATTAATCGGACTGTTATCTAACACACAGTTCCGTCTTATTGTCGCTAACCTGGCACTATATGACTGTATATATACTGGCAGATAGCTATATATCACATGATAGATAACAGCCAGATCCCTTAGTCACCTATTACGAAGATTGGGTGACCCTATTCCACTCCACTGTGAAGCACACGTCTAAAACTTTAAACTAAATCCATATCTCGTCTATAACAACATCGAATCTTTATAATAAATAACCTGTAAGGAGGCCATCTTGATTGTAGTCTGTGGTCAATAATGTAAGGCCTTTAAACACGACCTGGACTAGGTCAGATCTAAGATTATTGTGTTTTAAGCGATAGCGTGACCACTATGACGTCAGAGAGAAATGTGTGATACCAAGGTTTGTAAACTCACTTGTTAACTGAAGTGTTTCTAGAGAATATAAAATTAGGAAATTCTGATAAAACTTAGCGTATTGCAGATGCCGATGACATTGATTTTAGCAGATTTTCATTCATTGATTTAAGAAGTTTTTTTCGAATTTTAAATTGTTATTACTATCAATATAAATATTTTAAAAAGGAACCTTGAAGTTATATGATACCTACCTACCTATGACATCAAAAAGAAACTCTAGTTGTAGTAATATTTTTTCAATAAAAAAAATAAAAGTAAACATGACATAAAAAATGCGGTTAACAATTAACTTCAAGGTTCCTTTTTTAAAATATTAAAATTGATACTACGAGTATTAACAATTTAAAATAAAAAAATAAATAAAAAAAAGACAACAAGGCTAAAACAACAAAATTGTGAAGTTTGTAATCGTTTTAGGTGACAACCTATTGAGATTTGGGTGATAACCTCATGACTTATTCCGACGCTAGATTTTATCACCACAGAAATAGCGCTAAGACATGAACGCTTATAATGGTAGTTTTATGTATGAAAGTATATTGGTATTTATGTGCCAAATTACTAATAAAATAGGGCAGTAGTATAACTGGTAGGGGAATAAATTTATTCTGTACTTACTTAAAATGTATTTGGTGCGAAGTAAAGTTGATTATGTTTTAGATTATTTTTTGTCATTAACCTAAGGATTCAAATCAACCTAGTAAATGTGGGGCACTTCTCGAGACCAAAAGGCTGTAGATAAGCATTGCCGTTAAAGTGGTAATGCTGCCAGCCTCCTGTAAATGTTACCAGTAGGCGACGATGCGGTCGCATTTCACGATGCATGTTGGTAAAGTCCCTATTTCAATTTTATAATGTTTTTCTTTTTAGTTTTAGTCAAATGTAAATATTATGGAACAAACTTGAGTATAGTAAATAAAATTACTTCTCACATACCTACTAAAGTATATTCTCAATAATATTTTAGACACTCACAAGTGCACTTTTATGTTATAACGTTTTCAAATAGTTTTAATAACTCTTTCTCTATAGCGCCTTCTTCGAACTAACTACAAGCCTGAGCTGGATCACAGCTACATTATGAATTTATTAATTATTTTGTAAACCCCCTCTCCCTCTAAACACCGAACACTTCTTCTTCTTCTTACCAAGATCATTTTACTTCTTTAAAAGTCGACCTTTCGCAGCTAATACTAGGTATTAATAGCTGATGTTTACGAATTAAGAAAGCTTACCTCCAGAAAACAGAAAAGTATCCCACACACGATGACAGTCAATCCCGCGCTGTGAACCGTTCCCAGGACCTTGCTTTCACACCCTTCCTTGTAGTACTTCTCTGAAGAGAGGCAGTCAGAACGTTTGATCTCGGCAGATCGGTCTGTGCCATCGTCAGGGCAGCAGCTGAAAGATGGGTTGATGCGAGGCTCCGAGGCAGCGTAGTTATCGGGTCCAGTGATACCGCAACATTCCAGCTAGAATATTACAATGACAATATATTGAAATGCTAAATTAGTGTTCTTTTAGTCTATTTTCGAATAGAAGTATTTAAGTGCATTGGCTTTTGTGTGTGTATATTAGCGATATTTGAGCCATTTGTGAACCGATTTCAATAATTATTATAACTAAAGGATGGAGCATCCTTTAGTTTTAATAATTTAAAAATAATTTAAATTTAAGAAAAAATGTTCTACTAAGGGTGAAAAGCTAAGAGTGAAGAAATTTATCAGTATATGTTAGTAGATGTAAGTCATTAATCTTGACGTCGTGACCTACTTTTTTATTAATATTTTTTATAATGTTACGCCTACAAAATATCAATATATCTGTAAAATACTGTATTCAATCTCTGATCATGACCGCGAATATCAAAATATTTTGACAACGGAACTGTTTCACGACTGTAATGAAAATAGATATAAAGTTTGACTTAGAATTGAACTCTGATTCACCTTCCGGAAGACATTAAATCGTCACTCGCTAATGGTATAAGTACGTAAGTACGTAAAACTGCTATAACTGACAATTTTAATCGAGAATAAAATGTTATACAGATCGATAGTTGCATAGAACATTTGCAGAAAGATATTGCTTTAACAACACTAGCAAAAATGTAGGTACAACATATCTAGTTTTTCATTTTGCCGCAACTTGTGTTTTACATAAGCGCTACATACATTGGTCTGGATCTTGTCCCAGAACTCCTTGTAGGTGTCATCTTCATCCTTGGTGGACTTATTCTTGATGAAAGATGAGCGCAGCTGCGTCTTCAACGTGCCTTCGATCTGAGGACGTAAGGCAGCTGCCGCAATACCCACGGACAGTTCAAGGAGGATGATTATGATAAGGCAGCCGGCGAACTGAAAATACAAACCATCAAAACTTAAAAGCGTTTATTTTTTAATAAATTAAGCTTTACATTCATATAGTCAAACAAGTAAAATTGTTACAAAAAATAACCCTAGTTTATTATCTTTTTAATTCTTCTCTTTTTTGACGAAGTTAGTATTTTTTTAACAGTACTAGTAACGTGGGTCCCACATTTTTACTATTCTTGTTAACCCCTCCAATGGCTTCACAGCGATAGTGCACTGGGATTCAAATCCGAGACCGCAGTTAAAAAGTTCATGAACAGACTGATATTGAAAAAGCCAGATTAGTTTACTTTTCTTCTAGTACACTGTCATGTGGTTTTCTACTGTGGGCTGTGGAAGAGGGCTATCCGAGCAATTTATAATTTAGATAATTGTACTTAGCCAAATTGAATGCGCGCAGAAATTCAAAGAAATAAACATAATAACCGTCTCAGGTCAATATATTTAAGAAAACTTAATTTACTTCCATCAAAAAAAGGTCAGTATACAAAAAAAAATGATATATACGTATAACATACGTATATACATAAACATAAATTGGTAGTATCTGCCTCAAGACTCCAAAAAACTAACAAGTCGTTTCTAGGTCAATGTGGGCTAGTTTACAATAAAGTCCCTGAAATGTGCAAATGTTAAGTATGAATAAATGTAAGCCAACAATAAAGAGTTGTGCCTTAAAGGCTATTACTCAGTGGTGGATTAGGTGGTGGATAAAAGCGCTTGAGTTGGAAATGTTATAGATTCGGAGGTTATTTTAAATCATGAAAACAATGTGATTGAGCTAATATGTTTCTCATTTCCTATCTTTTTGTGTTGTTTCTTTATTCTTTCTGTTTAACTTCTTTTTTCCTGCTTAGTTTCTAGCTAGTTGTACAACATAACATAGCAACAACAAAATAGTGTTGTATGGTATTCTACGTGTTATACACGAAATTTTGTAATATCAATGTGGTGGTTTAAAAGAGTGCCCATGAGTCTGTGTGCCTGATTTCTTCTCATAAGGAAATGGATTTTGATTTGGACAGTTATAGATCAACACAAGCAAGTATTTAACTATCTCTTTAATATTCATTTTACAATTGACAAAAACAACCTATAGTTGCGGTGATGCTATGTCTATTGATCGATAATTTTTTTTATTGATGGATGGATAAAGAAAATTATTTTAAATTTAAATTTTAACCATTTGATAGCACCTTGGCCATGCCCATTATGCTACTGGCGCTTTTATGTATTATAACATTCTAAAGTTGTGATGAGATGTGTTAAGTGTTTTGGATTGGAGCATAGACAAAAAAACTATACGATGCTTGAATTTACAACCATCATTTACCAAGTTACTAACTGTATTTCTTATCTGTGTTTTATGTTTAGAATAAAATTTTGCTTTTAGTAATCGGTATGTCACATAAATGGTAATTAACAAACGTTAAAAGTTGAACCCATAAAAGGCAGTGCCATAAAGCTGGGTGACTACTCACACCACTGTGCCATCTCCCACGTAATAATTCTACTAATACTGTCGTAAATTAAAATATATATTACAATACATACTACTAAATCTATATATATATATATTATAAGAGATTTCCACCGATATATTGACTCATCACGATATCTCTGTAACCATAAGGCGTAGATACTTGTTTCGTAGGAATATTCCTTTCGCCGAGTAGAGGTGTTGCGGGGGTGTCAACAGGTGTGCTGGTAAAATTATACACAACACAACTTACAGTTAGGGATATATGTATGTATGTATATTATATATATGCAAAGCTCCAGTTTCTCTCTAAAACAATACTTAGTAATCTGATTAAAATATATAGGATTGTGTCTCAAATAACAATGGGGCATTCACTATCGGAGTTGACCTGCTTACATCACTACCAGCGAGTACTGCCCTGTTATGTATGTCACTCAATAGTGAAATATAGGTGAAACTATGAGTGGGTGGCATTTTGAACTAAGGCTTGTTACTTCAAAACATAAACATTTCTGACTACCAATAATGAATTACTATAATATATTGTAAATAAGCAATTAGTAAATGTATATGGTAATTTTACATAAACCATCATTAGAATAAAAACATCACAGAGAATCACAGAACTTTCCAAGTATTACGCTTGGTCTGTTGGAGCCTCAGCTCATCAGTCAAAACTTAGCGACGTAAATTAAGGTAATTGGGGTAAAACACAATGGTTGACTGGCTTATTACTATTGAACCTGAATGCTATGCTCGGGGTCGTGAATTCGTCTTCCAACACTGGACAAAAATTAGTGTGATCCACAAACAGTTGCCTGGATGTTCTTTGTGCCCGTTGTTTGTATGTTCGTAAAGTCCTCCGCGTAACAAGAATAATTATTTTGCAATTAATGTATGTATTTACAGACAACTCCCACATTCATTTATTGTTTTTAAACGAAAATGTTTATGATCTACTTAGCACTTACAATATACAGCAGCTTAGGGCTCTCCTTCCAAGCTCCGAAGCATCCAAAGGCCGCAATGATGATGATAAACACACCAATAACTATCAGCACGATGTCCGTCTCGTGGCCAGTGGGTTCCATACCCGCAAACCCCTTGATCATTCCCATGTCCACACATGCTGCTGCTATGATCACTATGCCGCAGATCTGTAAAAGAAGTAATGCTGTTTTAGTATGGATGGTATATGACTGTGATATTTGTTAGATTTTTCACTTTTAACGTAACGTTACCTTTTTAAAGAGCATAATTTAATAATTATTTAGAAAAACCTAATAAAATTTAAGAGTCCAACGATGAAAAAACGATTAATTAAGTCCGTAAAGGGTAGCTACGGATAACTCGCACAACTCCGAAGAAATCAAAGTAATTCACAAGCATAGATTTTTGTAATATCATTGGCAAACACATTGTCATAATATTTGACTAAATGTGATGAAGATGGGTATTGTTGACAATGGGTTTGCCAATTATGTTCTTTGAAAAACAACACAATTTAATACCCCACCCACAATATATTTTAGTTTTAGTGACCCTGATAGCTGAGCCAGAGGTCGTGGGCCCAATTCTCACATGAGACAAAAAAATGTGTCATCTACAAATTGTTATTCGTTTTCTGCATCGGTTAATTGTCTGCTTGTCAAATCATAGGAATCAGTTCTAGTGAAAGAGTTGACAATATAAAAAGAAGTAAAAGAAAAGAAAGCGAGGACGTAATAATAGCACTAGTAAATTTCTGCATTTTTAACCACTATTAATCAGTTTGAAAAGAATATGTGATATTTATAGGAAGAAATCCTTTGTAAAAACATATTTTTCCAAATGATTTAAACGGGCTAAACTCTAGAAACTTAGCTTGTTGGATAGTCATTTTTGAAGAATATTGTAGGCTACATAACATCACGCTACTAGGTACACTTAGAAGCGAAGCAGTGACCATAAGCGTAGATGAATCTGCGGAAAAGAGCTAGTTAGAAATAAGTTATACCATACCATATAATAACATCATAAATTATGACTCTGAAAAATGAAGTCACTTTGTAAATGAAAAGTAGTAAACTGTAATTTATTAGTACTCATCTGCTACAATAGCAATAAATAGTACTTGACTAAGGCCTGATGTGCCTGCAGTGGTAAACAACAAGAGATTAATTATTTTATGAGTAATCACTGATTACTGATAGAATAATCTAATCACACACACACCCTGTCAATAACGAACTTTTTATACCCGACTGCTGAAGTAGTAATGGTTTTCATACGATTGTATGTGATGTAAGTTCGTAAGTATTTCTAATTTTGGAAGTACTACATCGTTTGGCAGAGAGATTTAATATATAATATTATTTCGCTTTTTTGTTGTATAATTTGATTTTAGATTGCACAGTGTTAAATAAAATCCGACCTCTCTGAGTCTGGGTGTTCCTTTTGTCTGTCATAGGCGTAGGCTTCCGGAGTTGTAGATAGTTCGTGGTAAACCTTTCTAGATACTAACATAATGTTAAAATGTAACAAACTAAAAACATTTACGATAGACATGTGAGCGTGAGTGAATAATTGTATAAATAACAATCGTCTAGGTATGCTTGAAACTTTCGCAATTTAAAATAACATAAGATTTTCTTAATATTGTACTTTCATATTTTACTAGTGTGTCTAGTAAGTTGTAAGAATAAATCTAATCAAGAGAAGTAGATATCCTATACAACAGAAAAGCAATGGTTATAGCAATAGAAAGTAAGTTGGGCCTACACATATTCAATTCAAATGAGCTCAAATTGTTAAATCATTATTACCAGGTACAGATTCTGGGTAAAGTACACCTACGGGCACATTAGCACGTAGGTGGGTGTTAATTAGTAGTATCAGATGGCCATTGAATGACGCCTACCTCAGACATCTTCACCATTTTATTGCGTCAATGTTACAGAGTTTGTACTTCTAATTATCACGGGCTGGTGTTTTAGTTAAGTACTTTTGGTGAACTGCGATTAATGACAATGATCAATACGACAGAGAGATAGCAGAGAGCCTGAAGGGGTATTCTCATAGAAGACACTTTTTAAATAAGCAGAAATGTAAAAGTTACAAGCTAGTAGGTACCTACATAGATAAATAAAATTCTTAACAACTAATTATTAAGCAACCAAACACGTACAAGTAGTGCTGTCTTAATAAATTATCCTTTTTAACACAGGTGTATAGAACACCCAGAAGAAATATTGAAATTGTTTTTTTTTATTCATTTTTAATTGTCATCATATTTAATTTGTCATATTTCGTAATATGGGGCAAACCTCTTGCCATCAACCGGGCTCTACAGGAATTATAATAAAATATGCTAAAATTGAGAGTATATTGAACTAGAAATGAAAGAACGGATTAAGAAAAACAGTTACTTAAAGACATTGGGGTTGAATACCTACACTGTAACTAGAACTGGCTGGCGCCGGGAGGTCAGAGCCGTCTTACACTTGTTACTATCTTCCTTAACCAAGTCACGTAACTCAGAATTATTATTAAAAAAAAACTCATTCTCACTTCTCTCACTCCAAATTTTACAATTAAAAAAAAAATCATATGGATAACGTCATCTATTAAAAATGCCGGTTTCATATACAAACCATATAAATAGGTCAAATAGTTTTAGAGAGTTATTTGTGTACTACGCAGAATAAATTTAATAATCTACACATCAAATCGCTGCGTATTTCGAAGCTGTGGCACCATAGATATATATATACATATGTATAAATACATACACCCACGCTTGCACCCCAAAAGGGGAATGCAGAACCATTATTAGTGCCCACATTTTGTCGAATATAATTTTATCCTATTACGTAACCCAAACTACATAAAGTACCTAAATGCCCATTTAATTCTCAAAAATGCCTGAATGACGACAATTGACATTGGGGGCAAGAAATGGAGGCCGGATAAAAAGGGAAAGAAAAGGAGATTGATTATACAGATGGATTGGGATGTATAAGCAAAAGCCCAACCAAGTCATAATCGCATATTTATAACGTGAACTGGTGCCGGGCAATCCAAGCCCACTAACTGAACTAGATTTATATATCTGTTTTAAAATAAACTTACATTTGGGTACTTTGGGTATCTCAAGTTTGTGTAGACCAATCTTAATATATTTTATACATTATAACTTTGAAAAATATATTTTATGACCAGCCACAGAGTCTCAATGAAGGCTCGCGTGGCTGTGCATAGAGGTGTGTTTGTGCTAACACTTATTTATGGTAGCAAAAGTTGGGTATGACAGAAGAAGCACGGAAGTAGAATTAATGCGGTAGAAATGAGATCATTGCGGAGTATAACTGATGTGAAATTGAGTGGCAGAGTGAGGAATAGTGTGATAAGGGATCAGTGTGGTGTGAAAGAGGATGTAGTGACTAAAATAGAAAAAAGTATGCTGTACTGGTTCGGTCATATCGAAAGGATGAATGAAAGAAGATTGACAAAAGGTGTTTATATGGCAGAGGTAAATGGAGTTGAAGTGGAAGAGGAAGACCTAGGCGAATGTTTTTGGACCAAGTTCAAGACAATCTGAATAAAGGCCAGGTCAAAAGTACCTTTAACCAATGTCAGAATCGTAGCAAATGGAAGGAAGTGGTCTCTGCCTACCCCTAATGGAAAAAGGCTTTATAGTATGTATATATGTATGAAAAATATCGTACAATTATTTTTGACAAATATGGGTCGTTACTTAAAATAAACGTGTAGTGTCATTTTATTTACACATTACGCATTTATTTTACTTAGCTAAAAATTGTGATACTTTATTATTTTAAAGACAGATTGTCTCTTCAGAAATCCCAAATAACAGTTTTTTTTGTTTTGACAGACATCCTTCGCGCTAGGAAGTATTGACGTGTCGCGGAGACTTTACACAAAGAACCATAGAACAACATTTGTCCTGTATTTGAAACCAAAGACCACCGTGAGCGAGTCGAACCAAAGACCTCCGGCTCAGCAGTCAGAATCAATAACCACCAGGCCAACAGGAAAGATTATTATGAACTAGCTATTATCTGTCATAGTTATTGGAAGTTAGTGACTAGCTGATTTAAGTACTTAAATGTTTTGTGTTAATTCATATTAGAGTACAACCTCACAGTTTGCAATGTGCATCTTTGTATTTATATACTAGGCATTCGCAGCGTGATGTTTTAAAGCCTATAGTCGTCCTCAATAAACGGGCTATTTAAAGCAAAAAGATTTTTACAAATCGGATCAGTACTTTCTGAGATTACCGCGATCACACAAACAAACAATCTCTTCACCTTTATTATATAAGCATAGATGGTAATCACTATTGTTAATGTTTAACATTGTAAAGTTATTCAACTAAATCGCTTAGTTCACTATAGAACATCCTGTTTATTTGTGTCTGTCCGTACGCGTTCAGCATAAATGTGAGATTTCAATCGATGCTCCCAAAGACATCAAAAGCAATAATAAAAACATGATCAGTTAAAAGTATACGACAGCTGACTGTCAAGTCTAGATAGACACTTTTATTGTACTCCAGGATTTTACAGAGTTAATAACATTATAAAAGTATCGAGAATATACAAAGGGCGGCCTTATCGCTCAGAGCTATTTCTTCCAGCGTTACGATAGACTGGAATTAATATTAAATACTGGTGGCAATCTCATCATCATTACAAATTCTCATTGTAGTCTATGTTAAATAATTAATTAATTAATTACGAAATAATCAAGCACAGATAAAAAAAAAAGGTGATTCTGTAATATTATATAAAAAGTGTCATAAATTGTTTTTAGTATTTAATTAAGGTTTTGCAATAAAATTTAATATCTTTTTTTCTTCTATTATTCTATGTACTACAAATCAGTCCATAACTTCCATACCTTAACTCTGACTAGGTGTAAATTATGCAAGTGTTAAATAAACATATATGGCGCAATTGACGTCATACAACGAGATTGCAAAGTCAAGGTTTAATTATTCTACTGCTATGGTTATTGTGTTCAATGTCAGTGGGCATGACTATAGCGTCATTTTGTTTATTAAAAACAAAACAAACATCAGTAGCCATTGCAATATTTTTTCGTCTCAATTTTTTTTTTGGTTTTGGGATAAATAATAAAATAGGGCCACTCTATCGCCTTCCGTTGGTAGGAGACCAACGGAACTGTTATGTCTCAGACAGTATATATACAGTCATACAGTGCAAGGGGACAACGTAAGTAGGACAAAATTATGGTTGGCTAAAAAAGGGCGTTGAGATACCTCTGCCTACCCCTTCGTAGATATAGGAGTAAGCATTTCCATATATCTCTATAAAAAAATAATATTAATCTGAATACATAGATTTCTAATATTATTAATTAACTAGCCGCTAACCCTCATCTATGGTCACTGTTCCGCTCCTAGTCGTAGCGTAATATTTTAGCATATATTATACAAGTGTAAGTACTCTATCTAATAAATAAGACTTACACGAATCTAAATAGTGGATCCGCGGCACAGGAATTAATCCTAGTACAGGAGTTGTCTTTTATAGAAATCTTATCGCAACTGCCAAAACAAACAAAAACTCTTCAGCTTTTAGCCTACGTAGTTACAAAGAAAACCTAAATTGCTTTACAAAGACAAGAGAAAAGGGACTGTTTAATTTTATATTACTTAATCCGACATTCGTTTAAAAAATATACAATAGTATACATATAATACATAGATTCTCTTAGCAGGGAAGTCGTAAACAAATCCTCATCTCGTATATTTTTAACGTCTCCAGACTTCAAAGTTCCAATAAATTACCAGAAGTTTAAATATACCGAAAATGTCATGCCAAACAAGGACAACAGTAGGTACAATGCAAACAAAATGGAAATTAAAGTCGTCTTTAGAACGAGTCCGTAAATCCAGTAGCAATTCTTGTTGCAATGCAATGCGACAAGAGCACGGTCATGTCAATATTGACTGACAATGAATTGTACATCAATGGAGAAATCTTATAAATATGTATTTAGTGTTATTTTTAAATGCGGTTATTTTTAAATTAGAGAAACATGTATTTTTATTTAAAAATAAAAACATTTTAAAATGCATAAAAAAACGAGCTTCTGTTATTGATTTGAATTCTGCTGAGAGGTCGATATTGGAAAACAAAAACACATATAATACATGGGTACTCTTAAGAGGGTTGGGACTTATCCAACCAACAGCCGGTTCGAATTATATGGAATGTGACCCCTGACATGCTCTAGATATTTATTGCACTCTCCAATAAATCCATAAGCGATACCCCTTTTGCTTCCATTACTTTCCCTTCGGCCCTGTTGCTCAAGTGGAACCAAGATATACTTGGAAATATAGAGGTGGTTAATATCTCTACGCCCCCCTGCAACCAATTTTGGGGATACAGGCGTGAGTCTTTCAATATTTCTTTACACCAGGAACCTTGAAAATAGATTGTACTATTATAAATCTGAGGACCATCTGTCGGTCTAAGTATTCGAGTAAATTGGTCTAATTGTTACAATCTACTCCATGATACCATTCAATGACATCACTATCATTATTCTATTTTCATGTATACATATACCATCAAACACATGACACGTCGTGGTCGTAAAACCACTGTCATATGGGAAGTAGTCTTTCAGGAAGATAATTATTTTAAATACATACTTGGTCTAAGAATTGTTTAATTAGTTAGAGGTGTGTTAATGGATGTGTGTACTGTGGAAATGATGATTGGTTTGTTAATAACACGTTAGCGCAACAATTTATGAGTTTGTAAAACATCGAATTGACTTACAAATACAACATTAAGTTGCTGTGCGCAGGTTCCTATAAAATAATATGAGATCTTACAGTAGATACAATAAGTGGAGAACTCCATTTAAAAATGTGCAGATAAACGCATTTAATATTATGTATTAATTACTAAAATCGTGTTGTGTTTTCTGGTTGCCATGTGGCTATAGAAGGGCGCAATTGTGTTGGCTTCTCATGGATGGATGAAATTTAAAAACCATGCTAACTGTGGACCGGACTAAATAGTTGATTAAAACTAGTTAATGTTGAGTAAAAAACTTATCGTTACTTGTGATTATGAGTCATTTTACATCGTCTGTTGTGTCTATTGAAAAAATCTTTTTAATATAACAAAATAGATGACTAAAATAATGTATTTTATCTTTCGACTAATCTTTGAAACTAAATATACCCTAGACAGACATTGATATACATAACATATACATAACATTAGCAATTTAAATGATACTTCCACCATTAGAATAAAATCGATCGATGTCATATACCGTGACCTGATTCTACGACCCAGTTCATCGTCCATGTAAAACTATTTTTATCTACAGGTAGTTTGGACTACTATGTTTCACTGGGCAATCGTTACATCTGTGTCTAATGCTCCAAAGCCTCCTCTTCCTTATACAACTTGTTTGTTTTCTTCCCAATCTCCCAATTTGACATCTACTTCATTGTCAAAAATGCATATTATGTCTTCATAAAGAATATTTCACTGACATGAGAAACAATAGGCGTTGGATCAGCTGTCTCTCTCTCATCTTCATAGTACTTGCACTCAGCAGATAAGGGCATTGAGTCACAAACAAGAGCACAAACTTAAAATTAAAAATAATGTGATATGCCTTTTTAAATTACTTAACACTCACAATACATTTCCTACATTGGTCGACATTTGGCTCACATCTTTATCACATCGTTTGCTAACTATATATAATATTGTATAAAAACTATGAGATGCTTTAAATAACTTTATATTTATTTTTTTGATACCTACGTTTTTGTTCTCATTAAATTATCTTTTTGAAATACATGTTCTGCTGACTAATTTATTTGCTTATTATCTCATAGGAACGGTATTGTAAATAAAACAGAGTGAGAGAAATATCATTCAATATTTTGCCTTAATTGTCATGATATGAAGTAACAACACATGATGTCATAAATACATAGAAGCAGCAATGAAACAAATAAGTATAACACGAGAAGAAAAGAAAACCTTGTAGGAAGAGAGAAAAAGTAACAGAAATCTTAAAAATCCCTAGCCTGAGTTAGCGAGGATCTTATCTTAGTCATTGAAAAACCGAACCAGCTAACTTTTAGGGAATATACTCAGTGAGGTCACAATTAGTTTACCCCCCCCACCACGCATAATTGTTGTGCGTTGTAGTGCTTTTGCGGTCGTTCTCGTCTAAAACTATTATATATAAATAGTAGAAAGTTCAGTTTTAAGGTTCGGAGGACTTCCCGCCATCAGCCAGTTCGAGTAACATAAAATGACACCTCAAAGTGTCTCAATTTACTTTCACTTTAATTCTATTATCCCTTTACCTTTCAATATATTCCCAATTTTCCCATTTTCAAAGTGCGCGGTTGATTAATATGATGTTGAAGTGTATTAATGTGTCATACATACTAGTAAGTCTAATAAAACATTTGTATATAAAATACGATGTTATTAAAGATTGTGTGGGACGATAATAAGATTATAAGAAGTATTTAATGTCAATGACATATTTAAGACCACGTCACAAATAAAAATAGCTAGTTCGAGGGGTTGGACTTCCCATCACAAGCAATTTCCAGTTAACTTGCTTGACCTATTATCGGCAAAATGTGGGCGTTAATTACAACTGCCTACTCTTACAGAGACATAGGCGTGATTATATCTATGAGTGTGAAAAAAATATTTTATAACCCATTATTAAGTTTTATTAAGTGTAAGTGTGGCACATTGCTAATGAGTTGAAAACTGTACAAATGAATAAAAATTGTGTGTAATATGTGACAGAAATAAGGCTATATCTTTGAAATAAAGTCTTTACAGGAAAAAAATAAAAGGAAACTCCTGAAATACATGCAAATGAAACTCATAACATTAGTTATACAATGCAATGAACAAGATGGACAAGTTATGTAATTAATTGCGACTAGTTGGGGTCATACTGGCGAGCTTAAATAAAAAATAAATAGTTGCGATAGATCTGTAGTATTCTTGAAATTATATTTATAGTGTAACGTAGACTATTTTCATGCTTTCAGAAGGCAAAGACATCTTTTCAGAATTTTCTTTAATTCTCACACCTAACCAGCAGAAGGCAAGAGCCTTAACATGCACTCTAATCGTATTTATGTTAGTCGTATAATTAAAACATGATTAAAATAAGAAACAATGATCAATAAAGTAATATAGTATGTTATAATGTTCTTGAAGCAACATGTTTTATACGTTCGCTGAAATACATACATATATCGGCCAGCTTCATTCGCATTTTTTTGTAAGTAATTAAATTTAGAAAAGATCTCATAAACTACAGCAAAATTTTTGCTAATTCTCCCAAGATTTAAGTTCACGATGTAGTAACAATTACTATTAAATTAAGACACAATCAATAAATAATCACTAAATAAAGAGCCTTAAACGGATTAAATTGTCTAAATACGAAGCTCATGACTAGCATAAAAACCAGATGTTGTTATTAGTATTCTAAACAATAGTCGCATGTGGAGTCCCTTATGTGAATACATTACCAAAATGTATTGTACCTAATCAGGTAACCACCAAAGTGCATAAGGGTTATAAGGAATGGATAGTGGGCTGAAAAATATACGTATCTTAATCGTAATCTATAATAAAAATAGGTAAAAAAACTTTTTAAGTTAAACGGTTTTATGTTAAACATACATTGCAATGTTTAAGATAAATGTACTAAAAACCAAAAAATAATAAAATAGATACAGTCGTGGGAATTATAAACATATGCATACTATACATATATATAACATATGCATACTATGCATATATACATACATATAACTCGCTTATAATCGAGCTTGCTAGCTTGTTTCCACATTCTAGCCCTACTTATCACACGTCCATCGTTGTCGGTTGAACAACTGCCTAATTATAGTGTAACATTATAAAACAAACATTTTAATCAACGATTGTAGACAATTGACGTGCCCCACGGTTTTATTTTAGTCTAATCTATGCATATGTTTATAATTCCCACGACTGTATCTATTTTATTATTTTTTGGTTTTTAGTACATTTATCTTAAACATTGCAATGTATGTTTAACATAAAACCGTTTAACTTAAAAAGTTTTTTTACCTATTTTTATTTTCTAGTTTTTAGTTTCTTTTATATTTTTTTTTACCATTTTGTTCCCACGAGTAATGGACATTTAAACGGTCGACCCCCCCAGAGGTCCAATAAAGGGGCAAGGCTATGTACAACAAGATGCGCCTGAGTCTTGAGGGGAAAACGCTAACGACATATCATTTTTATCCACCCTAATGCCATACAGTTCTCGGCGCGTTTTAACCTTTCACCTTAACTTGGGTGGTGTACCGCTAACGACGTATCATTTTTAGCCACCCTAACGCCACACAGTCCTCAACACGATACAAAATCTTGACTTGGGTGGTGGATTCAGGCTGGATTAATCAGATATCTAAATTACAGATTCAATTTCTAAATTTAAATCTTATTATTATACGCCATTTGGTGGCTGCGCCCATCTTTAATATTGAGGTTGTATAGTGCACTGTATTCTTCTTGTCAAGCCCTTTTATTTGATACCCATATTGGTGGGATTGATAAAAAATTGTTATCAGCCATTTGGTAGCGGCGGCCATCTTAGATTTCAATTTTGCATAGTAAATTGTATTCTACTTGTTGAGACCTTTCATTTGATACCCATGTTGATGGGATTGATAAAACCTAAGTTATCCGCCATTTTGTAGAGGCCGCCATCTTGGATTTTAATTTTATATAGTACATTGTATTATACTAGTTGAGCACTTTCATTTGATACCCATATTGATGGGATCGATAAAACCTACGTTATCCGCCATTTTGTAGCGGCGGCCATCTTGAATTTATAATGATAATGAATAAACATAATTGTATTGTCACCAAAATCCAAAGTGTATACAAAATTTCAGATTAATCGGTTGACAGGAGATGGTGAAATTTGAATTACTAAATTTGACCCAAGAATAATAAATAAAACAAACGGGGTGAGCTAAATAAAACCGTTTAAAAAAATGTCCAATCGTTTAGGAACTACGAAGTCACAGATACACACACAAACTAACAAACACGACAGACGTATAATCCTTTAATATCCCTCTTTTGGCGTCGATAAAACAGTTAACATGGACGTTCTTTTGAAATTTTAATACGATAAAAGATTTCAATGCACTACACTACACTAAATACAATTTTAAATAATGAATCACCCAGATGCGTAGAGGCGCCTCTAAGCGCGTAAGCGTATGAATAAATAAGCTATTATGACATTAGTTGCCACGCAACTATGATCTAACAGGTCAGGGCTGTCAAAAATAATATTATTTAAATTAGGAACTCTATGATCAATAAGTTGATTTCAAAACTATAAATGATCAAGAAACCGTTTTATAGCGATTCTATCGATTAATGTTTCACCAAATAATCGATATTGTGAGGGTATTTTATTTTATTACTTGGAATCTGTTAAATCTGTCTAGAGGGGAGTAATATCTAGGACAAAAGTATATTTGTAGTCTTAAATACTAGATTGTTTTACACGTAACTGGGTTTCCACGAAATTGTCCTAAAATAGTATCTAATTGTGTAATTACTTATAATATGAATCGTTGTACACCTGTTTTTAATTGGTGGCGTAGTCAAGATCCATCCAATTTAAGACGCTTAGTTTGTCGTCGTTTTACACTAACAAATTCTTAATTGCAAAAGATGCTATGACGTGATATCTTTATTTATCGTAGAAAAGAAGTGCCTGTCAATTTGAATCACCTCTAATATCTACGAGTAACGCCTTTGAAGTCATGGAGTCTTAAAACACAATTTTTAGCTATGCCACAAAATATTAAACAATTTGTTATGAAATATTTAATGTAACCTACACGGATTTTAAATGTACTTAACCAGTTGCGTGCAGCTGACCAGCGACTGACTTGGTTTTTGCATATTTGTATATTATTGTGTGTGATTTATACATTTTTGTATTATACTAGGATATTATACTATAACTGTAACTATTTTAAAGTGCTATTATTGCATATATCATCTAATTAGGCGGTATTTATTCTATAATACATACATTTACATACCCTTCGTACTTCCTATGTAGTTAGTTCGCATTATAAAGTTTCTAGATTATCTATACGGTATTACTGTCATAAATGATGAAGTGAGTTTGCATAATTCTATTTTAATAATATAAAAATACTATATTATCAACGCTCCTTAATAAAATAATGAAAATAGGAAAAAACACAAAAGTCGTAGTTTTATTAGACTGAGTGAAATGAAGTACTTTACAACTTTTAAAATGTTTACGCAGTACTTAAGTTAGCTTAACGAACAACTACTGACATATTATACTTAAAGTACATACTGCAATCTTGTTTACCACCAATTAAACTTAAAAATAATAATAAGAAATTATAAGATACACTCTTCCATAAGCATACATCGATAATAAAACCTCATGCGATATCGAATTGGGACAAGCCTCAATTTCTATGTTTTAAATTGACTTTGTTTCTGCTATTGGGAGGCAGAGCAACAGACGGGTGATTTGTGGTAAGTAAAAACCGCTGCCCATGGACACCTGAAACTCAAGAGTCCTAAGTGTGTGTGTATGTGATGAGGTGGGAGGGATGGGAAGAGGGGAAAGAGGAGAGAGAGTTGGGCCTCCAGTATCCTTACTCGCTGGGCAATACAATGTAAACATTGTTTGAAAACCGATTTTTCGTGAGGCCGTGGTATTAATCCGGTCGAATGGTTTATAATATTTGTTACCACAAAACTCCGTCCAAAAATTAAGGGTGTAAACATTTTTTAGCTATCGGTGATAATCATCGCGCGTCTTTGAAGAGACAATTGTTGTGTTTTTTTATTTACCTTTAAAAATATTATATCTGTCGTGTGTTAAATGTACAATTATAAAGTTTCTAAATAATTTACATTGTCAAGTTAACAAACAGAAAAGAATTAAAGTGATTAAAACTTAGCGACAGCCCTAGTTATTGTACGTGTTGCGTAAAAATGGAGTGTCCTTCGTATTAGTACCAAAGTAATACTCAATACTTCATTTTGACTTTGCTATTAAAGTATTATTTTCTGCCCCCTTGTACGTTAGCTAGTCCTAAAGGGGCCTTTTATTTTAGAAGTTATACAGTTTGTTTAATTCCCTTTTTTTATGAAGAGGATGAGGATTATTTAATCCTCGTTTTGACCCCCTAGGTCAAATGAGCAGATGTTTTATCTGATGGTAAGCGACTACCAACGCCCATAGACACCTTAATTTAATTTCTCCTTGCAACACCATGTGCTTGTAAATATGGAAATGGAAAAAAGCTGGAGCGGTAAGCTGATTTTAAAAAGTTTATTACTAATAAATTAAGATTTGTTGCGCTTGTGAGAGTTCATGTGTGGATGCTGTCTGATCAGGTAGATTAGCCTTAGCATACAGTTCAGTAGTTAGGTGAATAAAGGAAGATTGTTTCTAATTTAAACATATTAGTTTTTCTGGCCCCTTCCCATGTACAAATACAGTATGATTCACAAAGGACTAAATTGAAGTTATTTTTTTCACTTTTTCGGCAGCTTTTGTCTTAGGATTTTATAAATGCACCTCATTTCCTGATTCTGTTGGATATAAGTGATTTTTAGATTCAAGGTATTCAGTTAGTAAGGTTATTCAGTTTTTATTTAATTTATTTTTTATTTTTATAGTGTTGGTAGAATGGAGATCGGCTCTTGACCCGGTCCCTGTCACCACTCTTGTGGATCGGGTGTATGAGATACTTTTTGAACTCTGCAGGAAAAACTACAGTGGATAGAGATAAATTGCATATGTACGCTAAGGTTCAGAAAGGGTGTTGGATTACCTTTTTATGCGATAGCTAGGAAGATTGTCGCGCTCAACAGCACCGTTGGCTTTGAGAGGGGTGATAATAGACTGCATGTCGGATTAGTCCAAAGGAATATGGGGTTAAGATTTTAATAGCTCCAGAATAGTTGCAAAATTGATTTGCTGATTGCGCTAATGAAACTCCTACATTTATAAAAAAAAGTGATTAACTTTATTAACGCATGAAATTAAATAGACAGTGTGAGTCAAGTCAGTAGCTGAAATATTTATATTCGTGGAATATTGAAATATAAAAATATTCCAGCAACTGCTTCTTGCTGATTTTTGACCATAGCTTTATGACATTGTGCTGCTGTTTTGAGAATTTAGCCTTTTCGTATTTTGTTTTAGCTTTATTTAATGCTTCATTACCAAACTTATGACATCGGATGACATGATGACATCATGAAGCTTAGTTTAAT
Organism: Tyria jacobaeae; assembly: GCA_947561695.1. NCBI lineage: Eukaryota > Metazoa > Arthropoda > Insecta > Lepidoptera > Erebidae > Tyria > Tyria jacobaeae. The sequence goes on along the minus strand of OX387217.1, from coordinate 20,076,975 downwards.
GTCTTTATTCTTGCAGTGTTTTTTTTATATCTTAATGATGACATAATTATTAAACCCATTAAATCGATCATTGTTAGCTGTTGTAACACATAAACTCGTTACTTTTGCTTTACTATTATTTGAAGAGAAAATTTGTTGTCACATAAAATCAATAACTCGCAATTTAACTAGCTGCATCAATGTGTTTCTGAGTATAAAAAAACCTGTTTAAGCATAGCCTTAATGAAGAGATGGCGTGACTATGTTCAACTCACATTCAATCAATAATGTTACCTTAATGGTTATCATTATTAAAAAGAGACAATGATTAAAATTGAGTATATTCAATGGAAAACTGTGGTCTCTCGTTAATTAGGTTTTAATTTTAACAATGTGAAAAACGGGTAAAAAAATCTTATTAATGAAATTTTAGAAAAAAAAAACCGGCTATATTTTTCTTTAATATAATAGTAACCACATGAATTACAGTAAGGATTAGAGTTTATATTGACCACAACACAACTGCTATCATTAATATAGTTAAGTTGTATTTTGTGAATTTGATCATCACAAAGACACCATCATCTACTTGCGCATTGGCAAAATTGATTTAGGGTAGACGCAATGTGTTGTCTTCTTCTATATCTTTGGCTAAGCCAAAAAAGGCAGTTATGTATAAATGGGAAATAAACGAAATCGAGATAAATTTTCTTCAGCTGCCTCGCCTGATTCAGGGTTAAATAACTAGTTTTGAAAAGAGTATACAACCGACTTCAAGTATCTAATCGAATTTATAAGTTTTTGCTAAAACAGGACGACGACAAACAATTATATGCAATAAAGAAATTTAATTTAAAATAGAACTTAAGGAATTTCGTTGTTTGGGTGTCTGAAGCTCAGTAGAGCGTACTCCAGTTCAGAAATAAAAACGGTCCAATGGTTTGTTTGCATTTAATTTTTTGTCAAGTATGTTCACTGCCGTAACGATGAATGCATTCCGAATTATTAGTTGATTGAAACAAAAACGTTAAAGGAATTTCTTTGACCGTATTAAAGTATTACTTATCTGCATTCTAATGCATTTTATAAAGAAGTAACATTAATTCCTAACTAGTTCCTAATTCTTTTGTAGATTTTTGTTTGTGATTAAAGCAAAGTAAAGATTAAAATTAATAACAAAATTAGCGAAGTGAATGAACTTTGATACATTCAATGAATTATGAACGGTTACAGACGATTGGCTTTGGATCGGCTGAACGAAGGTCGCAAATTGTTTTGTACAATCTGGTCTCTGATCCAGCTATGGTGACATTTTTTATACTGTTTCCATACTAAAAAAAATGCGCCAAGCTCCAACATCACACAAATAATCACCATTATGGTATTTATATTACACTATATATGAAATTTGAGTTCTTCACTTAGAGGCGATTCGAGGTCGCAGCATTCTAGTTAACGAAGACGGTTTCCCCTTCTAGAGCGACACATCTTGCAAGGATATTTCCGAATTTAATGTATACTTCAAGATTTATAGCACATAATAGGTACCTTTGGTTAAAACTTTTATTCGTTGCGTTAGAGGGCACAGACTTCCCGGCAGCAGCTAGTAATAGCTATGCGACCCTGACTTGCTTGAACTATTGTTTATACTCCCCAATTAATCTTTTTCAGCAATTCCTTGCCTACCGTTTCTTTCCTCCCTTTCCTGTCAATATACTCCAACTCTTGAGTAAAATCTGTTGTACTGTTCAACTAAACATTTATTGAATAAACTTGACCGGTTTCGCCTAACGATATCTTATGCCTTTTAAATTTAATATATTCGTTCTGCATTAACTTCCAAACCAATTAGAAACCTTTGAAAATGCCGTAAGGCACATCCGGTCAGATAAATTAAATAAATAAATATTGTGTGTGTACAAGGGATTTAACTCAAGATGTGTAGAAAGTTCCACCAAGTGCCAGCAATCAACAATATAAATAACATACTTAAAATTTTACTATGTAATTTCCAAAAGTGCCCGGATGAGTGCAATAGGCTTTCGTAAATGGTACTAGATTGTCATCGGTAAAATGTGAGCGTTAATTACTCCACTGCCTACCTCTTCGGAAATACAGACGTGAGTGAGTGTATGTGTTTTATTCATTCACTCATTGTTTGATTTTGGAGCCCTAACACTGAACCGATATTGAAGTCGCGTCACGCGCCCCTAAAATGGCAGTGCAGGGCAAATTATAATTTCTTACTGACTAATTATTACTTTACACTTTTATACTAACATACTACTTACAAAGAACATACTACATCACACTAATTGAGTCAATTTAGCCACGTCTAATATGATAATTAACAACAATTAATACGTCTGTTTAAGCACAGTACAATTCGTTAGATCGGCTAGTCAGTTATAGGTTGTAATTATTTACTGCGAAAATATTAAGCAACATATATAATATCTTCCATTAGATTCCATTTTTCATATCAGTAATTAATGTGTGTACAATTTTAATTAATCAGGTGAATAAATGGTACTGTACCAGGTGGTACAAAGACATTGTGAGATAAGAAAAATTTTCTTACTTTTTTATAGTTGATTACACCAATTTTTATTAAACCAATTTTTTAAGCAAAAAATAAGTCCCGGCTGTCTAGAAAATCAGTGGTTTACTTCATGTCAGTTAGTAGTTTTTGCAACGCTAGCCTGGATGGTGATAGGACAAATTCGTGACTCATTTCTACCGAGTTATAATCACTTAACCATTTACGACGATGACGGTAGCGGGATCACATTTGTTGTTTATTGAAATTTCACAACATTTTGTTCTTAAAATAGTTTTAAAATGTATTCTCAAATGTTAAAAGAAGAGTTATACTTTTGTTTGTTTGTATACTGTATGACTGGATACTATTAGCACGTAATTAAATAAATAAAAATTTCGGCTCTGAGGTGATTGTCTCATAACTTGTCATACCTATTACTTTTACTAGTTTTAACTTAATATTACTAGCTTCCCTATACAACGACACGTTTTCAAAATATGGCACAAATGGTTTTTTTCCGTAAAGTCTATTGTATTGTATTATTTATAAACTTACGGAAATTCGATGTTGACACGAATGCATGGTTTGACTACTTACTTCATACATGTGGTGCAAGAAGTGTAATCCTCATATGAATTTCTTATTTAACATTTTATTATGGCATAAAACGTCGATTACAATGATTCGAGTTATTACTATTGTTTAGTATCGACTTACCTATTGTTAAATTGACTTTGTTTTGTGTTGAATACTTGGCAAAAAAATGCAAATAACACTCATGTCATAAAAAATAATATAACATTTATGTACAGTAGTATATTATGTACAGTGTACAGTAGTAGTACAGTATATAACTGAAATAACCTACTTATAACCAGTTACCATGAAAAATAAGGCAACGAATAAAAGGTTTTCTATTACTCTAAACAAAAACAACGGAAACCTATTAAAGTACACAAATTAATTAACATTCAGATTCAGTTTTCTTGAGTTCTGGAAACTTCCAAAACTTTAGCTTAATTTTATTTTAATGAAAGGACTTTAATTTATATAATGTCATGAAACACTTAACAATAAAACAATTAATTCTATGTTAAATTGTGTTTCTTGTTAAATTGGTCGCTCTCTATGGAATGCTAATTTGAATTGAAAGTTATCAATGATTCTTAGTGTTTCTTAAGACTTGTATTTCTCTATTCGTCAATATCTAAATGTTCACGATAAAAAACAACAAATTGGGAAGTGTATAGTGTAACGATCGCTTTAGTCTTTACTGTAAAATGTTCATAATATTGCAATAAATATTTTCTATCACACAATAGCACAATTTTATTTATTTACCTTATTTAAGGTTGGTGCACATTAAGTTACTTCTCTAATTTGTATGAGCGCCCATACAACTCAGAGGACTGTCTTAATTGGCGTCAACAACACACCCAAAACTTATAGGGTACTTCCGGTTGACCTAGAATTGTCAATTTTGATTAAAAGCAAGGTGTTACAGCGTAAGTAAAGGAAACATTCCGAATAATTAAAAAAGTTCAAATTAAGGTAAAGTTGGGTACTTACATGTTTTCCCGAAAATCTAAATTAGCGAATAACTTTTGTCGTGTTCACTCAGAAGTTTGATTTTTATACGCCTAATATGGACTATAGACCTCAGAACCTTGAATAAATTTCAACTTGCTAGGTCCACACGTTCCTGAGAAAATCGGCGGTAACACACATACTGACAGACAGACAGAAGAACAAGAGAGTGATCTTATAGGGGTTCCTTTTTTTACCTTTTGATGTACGGAACCCTAAAAAGTAGCCTCTCTCCTTTTCTTTACCTTCCACGTAGTTTTTTTAATCAAAATCAGTTCAGCCATTTATTTAGTCGTGAGAAGTAAGTCGTTTAGTCGTTAGACTTATATTCGTTTTTTTATATTAGTATAGAAGTTCTTTTTGTATCATATGTAAATTAATAAAACGGAGTGAATTATCCTTTTAAATGAACTGCCTACGTTTAAGTAAAGTACAGAAGCAATGTTAACTTGTTCACGTCCATACAGTCAAATAGGATTGAGTCATCGAGGGGATTTACGGAATAATTAAATGCGCACTTTAATTTGACAGTGCGAACAACGCACCCACTCGTAAAATAAATAAACGCTTATACACATTATATCTAATTATAAATTTGACACTATATTTTACTAAATACTATAATTAATATAAATTTAAAAGATGTTACCTATGTGTCTTTTAAGTCAGATTTTACTTTATTAAAAAGGTAAATTGGTAAGTCAATGACTCATTTCAGAGAACTACTTACCCATTCGCTATCTACGTATAATATAAATTAGTCAGTTTTAAGAACAATAGCTAGTACTTGTAGGCACTTTTTCTAGTCGATTGACAAGTTAATAATATTGACGTACTATATTTTAAAGCAGGTTTTATTTTACGTCAATACATAATCATCATCTTACCATTGTCTAATTATATTTGGGGTCGGTTCACTCTATCATTTATCATTTACTGCTAACTCTCTTTGTAGCCATATCAACTTTCACGCAGTCCATCCATCGTTGCTCTCTCTTTTATCAGTCAAGTTCCATATGTAATATATATTACAACAACAGCAGATATAGTATAAATGATAGACTAAATAATGTTACTATAACGTATGTATCTGTTGTATAGCTTTAAGTAATATTAAAAGAGGATCTGCCTAATTGTAAATTCTCTCAATGACAAAACCAATGCCATTTTTCCTCTTCATATCAGAGATTAGTACTAGGAAATAATAATTAACCAAAAAAATCACTACTCTGGCAGTACCTAACACCGATTTCCACCGAAACGACAACGTGAACCCATTCCAAATAAAATCGAAAGGATAACCAGATATTAGTCATCAGAATTAGACATCTCGTTTCTTCTAAAACCAAAGTTTATACTAGATCGACGTGTTTTTAAATTAATTAATTAGAATGTGACGTCTCAATTTATTCATGGATGACGTATTTTAATTTTTGTGACACTGTCGCTGGTACCGGTAAAGCCGAGTTTCTGACGTGTCCATTTATTTGAATAGGAAACTCCGTGTGGTGGTAATAAGCGAATGAGAGGATATATATACTCAATTTACAGAGATTCAAAATTCATAACTATACTGTAAGTCTTAAAGGAATGAGATCGTGATTTTTTAAAATAGTAATTTTCTAAAATGTGTGGCATAAATACTTTGTTTTTGGATAATATGTTCAAATGTGTTTTAAATAGTGAATATAAATCGTTACAGACTAAAAGGGTTTTAAGAACTGTGATTTAATTTTAATTTCAAAAAGGTGTTAACAGTTTTAAGTGAGAAGCAATTTTGTAAAGTGGGTGAGTACAAAATAATTGTTCAGAACCAGGGTAGGGTTATAACTTGTTGTTGCTAGCCATAGACAATCAACTGATATAAATAACTTTACAAGTTGTATCATATTTTTGGTCTTTTAATGGACTAATAGGCGCAATTGCCTATTTGTTTCTATTTTTAATTCTTGATTTTCTCAATCTATTTATTGTTGTCGTTCTTGATCACTGTATATACACAAAATACTTAAAACAATTTATATAGAATATTAATAGTCTTAAAATTATCTACATACATTTGCTCACTTCTATTCATTTATTCATTTCATTCATTTAAAAAAGACAACTCCCGCATTAGGATTAATTCCTGTGTGGCGGGGGACTTTACAAACATTCAAATAACGGACACAAATAACACCCAGACTCAGAACAACAATTTGAGGATTACACAAAGTGATGTCCCGTGCGGGGATCGAACCCACAACACTCGGCGCGGTGGTGTAGTAGCGAGGTGACCCCTTAAACCGCTACGCCATCAGTGCAGTCAATTCTATATATCTAAGGGGTAGGCAGAGTTGTATCAGACACCCACATTTTGCCAATTTGAATTTGGCCCCACTAACGTAACAAGGGGCAAGCCTATTGCCGTCAACCTAAGGGATCGAAATGTTTCTATCAGACAGTATGCATAAGACCAATAGTGCCCGGTAAATTATTGTGGTTTTGTGTCTGTTGTTTTCGCGTTTTAGTATTTTATATTTTTACATGTGATGCCACAAAGCATTTAACCCCCCACCCCGCCCCGTCCTCTAACCCACACAATGCCACATTTCGTTATCCCTCCCCTTAAAGTGACACGTAGTTTATGGATGGTTAATGGGACTAAACTACAGTTAACAAAAATTTGGCATGTCAAACCTTTCTCTCAACCTCTTCGGGGATACAGGCATGAATATGCTTGATTTGACTTCAACCTGCCCTTTATTTCACAACACAACCAAATTTACAGAGTGCAAACTGAGGAGTGACCGTTTGTGCGTCGAAAATATACGTACCCGAACTAAACTTGTTTGGCTTTCCTTCCCACTTTGATCCCGGGTCTTTTAAGCGGGGCGTGAAAATGCATCTCACCAGGCCGCCATAGTGTGGGTCACCATGCTGCATTGACTAGACATGCAATGAGGATGGTGACCACCACTCTTTGACTCCACCTATTGCTTTCCATCAGACAAAGTGGAGTCACTATGGTAGGTTAATATAAAAAAAAAAAAAAAACTAAAACATTACACTAAAACAAACATTTAAGACTCCAGTTTTTAATCTCTGGATTTCTTAAACTAAGAAGTTGTTAACCTACAAGCTAAAACTAGAACAGCTTTGACAGTGTCTATATCTTAAAGATCTCCACGAATGGACAAACATAACAAATAACATAATTATACTAATGAAAACTGCACTGGCCTCTAAGAGTACATGTTTGGTGTACCAGCCTATCCTTTTATGTAAGCGAGCCTTGGATACGGCCTTAATAAGCAGAGCCGAGTTCTCGTATGTAATTTTTTATAATTTAAACTTAATATAACTTGTTGTGCAATTGTATCACTTATTTTTTTAATAGTAACAAGAAAAAGGCAGGATTATTGACCTAATTAAACTATTTATAGCTTGATTACAGGGGCTCGGGCTTTGCGGCCTTAGCTGGTTCGAATCACATGGTATGTGACAACTGATATTCTGGAGCTATTGCTTAAGCGCCTTGCAATATGTCTCTTATTTCTAGGCATTTTAAGTATCTCGTATATTGTGCCAAAAAAGTCCAATTACGTTAATAATTTCTGGTTTAGGACCAATACTTCAAACTATGCTTAATTTAGGTCTAGATAGCACAAAGTACCGATGTTCCTAAGTGTTATTGTTTCTTTTAAGTGTTCTATTTTTTGTACATGACTATAGGTATAAAGAAGTATTTAATGAAGAAACGATCTATAAGAATTATATTATATATGCGATCATTATTAAATCTTGGTTACTTTGAAACATACGAATATGCTTGATGAGATAGTGTAGTAAGTTTTGGGTACCTATGTTTTTATATTTTTTTAATATATATATTATTATATATTTAAATCTTGTACAAATCGTTCACACATACACACAAAGAGATCCATATGATTCTTCCTTAACCACCTATACACAGTGCATTCACCCACACATCAAGCACTTGTAATTGCTGGTCACTGATTATAAATTTAACGGGGGCCTGGAGTCCTAAAATACAGGCCTCTAGGCTTAGTTTAGACTCCAGATCTCACCTCCACAAATATAATATTGTTAACCGTATAATTTCACAGTGTATCTTCTAATTGTAAATGTATGTTATTTGTGGAGATAAATAAACCATATTTACTACTATTAAAACAATTACACGTCAGCAGACGATCCTAGTGGCGTCTCCAGTCACAGCAAGTACAGAACATTCGAATACGTGACCCTGACTTCTGCGAGTTAGTGCACTCTCAATCCGTTTCCTAATTAGAGACGTGTGGTATTCCTTATGTCAAATTGCCTGTACCCGCTCTTTTTTCTTAAAAAAATGTTATTGTTGTGTCAGGCTGGCAGTTTCTTCTATGACCAGCCCATGGAAGAAACCAGCCAACACTTTCTTGCCATGTACACATTGCATCAATCCTAAATAAATTTGGAATAAAGACAGGAAGACGGTGATGTGGTTATTTGTAACCTGTTCAATGGTGAAGAAGAAGACACAGCCTTTTCGTAACCTATAGCCTCTCCCGTTCCTGCAGTGCTTTCAGTATTGGTATAGTCAGTGGGATATTTAATAATAGTAAATTGTGTGTTTAAAATTCCACATTATTAAGATACATTTCGATGTTTGTAAACAATTAAATCAAACAAATTACTGTTTTCATACCAACTTAATATGACACAGGATTTTGTTATTTTAATGTTATTACAATTTAAGGTGTCAAATAAGCCATACCATTCTAGTAATAACATTCACAGTTCCTCCTGTGTTTATGGTAACTGCTCCGCTCCTGAGGGTCGTGGTGTAATATTTTATAGCCAATTTTATTACTTAACAAATACTCTATCCACAATAATAATAATAATAATTCCACACATCTCATACACGAGGGTCAGATCCCAAACTAAGCGGAGTTTGTATTATGGCGCAACCAGATTGCTGATAAACGTACTTATATATATTTATTGAAATATACGACTTTACTCAAGTGTGTATTTCGGGGATGCCCGACTAATTTCAGTCTCGGCAGGAAACATTTTTATTCTAACACTTATATATTTCTAAATACATATCATAGATAAATTACACCCAGACACAGAACAATTGATAGTACTCATCAGATAAATATTTGTCCTGGGTGGGAATCGAACCCACGACGTTAGTGGGGTTAAACAAACAAAAAAACTCCCTAGCTTTATTATACATATTAGTATAGATTATATTATGACGGATTGAACATGACAGAACTGACAGCAATGTTACGTGTTTGTTGTCATATTTCTTTATTATTTAATATTAACTAGCTTTTACCCGCGGCTTCCCTCGCATTGAATCCCTTTAATATAGATGGCGTTAAAGTTGCTAGTTTCTTATTATTTTTTTTGACAATCATATCTGCCAAATAAATTTTGTTACACTCCGTAAAAAAAAGGAAAATTAAATAAAATGTATCCTATGTCCTTCCTAATAACCAAACCTTTGGGAATATGTTTACAAAGTTTCATGGTAATCGGTTGAGTAGTTTCGGCGTGCAAGCGTAACAAATTTACATTCACATTTATAATATTACTAAGGATTCAAGAAAACAGACAATTTATTTACAAATACCTAGGAAAAAGAATATTCTGTATAACTACATATATAATACAATCTTATATATACTACCAAACATCGGATCATTTATATCATCAACATAGAAATCTGTTTCCGCTATTAATTACTCAACAGAAATGAATTATTCATTAAAGATATGTCCTTTACAATACATCTCAATATAAATATGTACATATATATCTGCACATAGATATAAACAAAGTTATATATACATAACACGTGTATAACTTAGTCACCTATAAAAAAACTACTACTAAACATCCTTTTTATAAACATTCTTATGTAAGCTCTCGCCTATACCCCTGCATGATAGGCAGAGGTGTATAAACCATCCCCCAGTTAGAATTAAATCCAACTAATGTAATAAGGTCAAGCCTTCTGCCGGTGACCGAGCACTTTAGTAACTAGAGATAGAAAATTCGTCAGTATATTGAAAATAAAGGGAATGGACAGACTAGGCAAAGAATATTGCTTATCCAGAATAAATTGAAGACTACATGCAATAGAACTAGCAGGTCAGGGTCGCATACATATAACTTGAACGTGCTGGTGCTATGAGGTTCGAGCCCTATCACCTCTAATTCCTTTACCATATTAAAATAACTTATGAAATAGCACACTAAGCTTTTACTAAATATTAGCTTTTACATCATTCGAACTTTCTTTACATTAAAAATTCTCTTTTGAATGAGCTCAGTCTGTTTGTTGATACTTAAAAATAGCGTGACCTACATTGGGCGCTCCCGTGGATATGTCAATAGCAATAAACAAACTAAATACCATATGTATTGTATGGAGATATTCGTTATATATCCATTTGAAAAGTTTTAAAACTAATTTATTTGGAATTAAAAAACAAATTACAAAATAAAACACAAAACAACACAAAATTATCTACGACCACAAGTAATGAAAATTTTAAGAACTTAATAAATCATTCATTGTTGTTACAAAGATTATAATAACACGAATAAACAGATAAATTAAATTAACTTACCATAAATAGTGCATTGAATACAACCAGAAGATATTTCACGCAATTCATGCCGCAACCCTCCATTTTTTATGTATTTTATAAAAAAAAACACTTGAATGAAATACAATGTCAGTAAATAAAGCCAAATAATTTAAATCCGAATGAAAACAGAAGAACGCGCGTTCCGAATTTGAATTAAACTTTTTTTTAGCTGCACAGACGATCGCTCGCGGTCGACGTCTCTGGTTGAATGCGAGTCGACTCGACCCGTTTTGTATTTTAGTAGCCCAATCCTCGACCACCCTAGGTGGTGTTAAAACGCGTGAGGGATGAAGTCACGCACTAACACCACCCCCAAATTTGTTCGACCCTCAAATTTTACGTCGTAAAGCACTGATAGAGATCATTGTTAAGCGGTTCAAACGGCCATCGGTTATTGGTCTTACGATTTGAATATTGTTCTGAGGTTAGTTACCCCAGCAACTCCTTAGTACGATAGTTTTTTTTTAATCATAATTTTTTATAGCTTATATATTATATATATTGCAATCTGTTTAATAAATCTATGTACAAATAAAGCACTGATATGCTTCTTTTTAATATGGCTTTTCAATAATACTTATTTTTTTATATATACGTATGTAGGTATATGAAGTATTATAAAAGTAAAGATTAATACAAAAATAAAATTGGTTAATTTTTTTTTATTGTTTGACACGAGTTCAGAAGCATACACTATAAATTGTGACAACATGAATCATTGCTAACGTAATTGTCTATGCAATCACTACCACTAGTAACCAATATCTTATAATAATAAAAACTAAAACTACGTTTTGTGTCATTAAAATTATACCTATCAGCTTAAAGTTTTCTGCTTATGCAAAAGTGCTTCTCTTAGAAACAGTTAGTTTTTTAAACCCCTAATCGCTCTAATCAATTAATTAACTAATTAACTAATCAATTAACACAGCTTTTGCATTAGACAAATTTTTGTGACGGAACACAGTGTGATTTTAGTCGGTTTGATTCCGACACTCAACTCCACAGTCAGCTCCGAAGGGTTAAAAAAAACCTTTTGTGTGGTTGTGTGTGACATATTCTATGTTAGGTGTTCAAAAAATTGTGTCTAATACGTCATTTCGCTATTTATGAGGTAATCGGCTCAAATATCGAAGTATTCAAACAGCACACTGAATACAAAGCCTTTATTTGTTAAAATGACGTCACTGGAATTCCTTGGTTTGTCTTGCAATTTAATTGTCTTAAATAATTAGATGTTTGTCGCAACAGCCATGGTATTGTGTGCCCTATATAGCTGTCAGACTCATTAAAATTGCCTGAAAACTGATTGTTTGAATTATTTTGATACCTGTAGTGTAAATAGTGTAGTGTTAATCCGACAAAGAGACGTAGTACAGATATGATAATATTATCAATGCAAGAGTCAGTATGCTTTTTACGTCTTTATTACTAAACTGAAATGTCATAATATTTAGAATACATAACTTTCGTGATGGGTATAAAAAGTATGACTACGCATTATACCCCCCGTCTTGTACCTAATACCTGGAGATAGCTATCAAATCCAATCAATAGAAATGGTCTATGGCAATTCGTAAAGGATTTTGTGTATTCCTATTTTGACAATTCTAAAAATATACACACAATATGGAATTTTGTATTTATTTTATAAATATTAAATATATTTTAAAAGGTTATTTACTGTAAAAATCTTTATTATATCAGTATAGATATAGGTTGTAACCTATTTAACATCACGCCACGATTCTTACAGTCTGAGCAGTGTCTAAAAACGCTGGGAAAATGCATAGAACTACAAGTACTTCCTATAACGTGAGATATTTATCCATCATGGCACCGCTCATGGCCACCGTCCACTTAATGATGCGTCATTTAATGCGTTGTCATAGAAAATACCTTGAGATCTATTATTCTTGTAGGTATTAGTATTTCAGAATCTGCACTATTCACTCGATGACACAATTGCACGCACTACAAACAACAGCTAAAAAAAATATAATAATATTCTTTTTTGTTATTCGAGGAGAGTTCTTTTTACATCCGACTCATTGTTTGCTACACAAATATCATAAAATATAATTGATATCTTAAAATAAACTGATCATATTTTATTCCTAGTCAAATTTTAAAGTGCTTCCTTCCATATAAAATATATGTATCTCCTGCAGAATCTTTCGTTTTCGTTCTAAACCACTACTTAAGTAAAGCACGTAGTATGATGACCAGAATTTAAATGTTGTTAATTTATATTCCTATTTCTTTTTTAATATCATGTAGTAAACGATTCGCCAGGCCAGGAGTAAAAAGAACAGAATCACCCGCGTCACAACCTGCTTGGATTGGAATAGTAATAAAAAAAATGAAATATTTATTTATTTATAACAATAAACTATGTTTTCTGGATTTTTAAACCTAATACAATAGTGGGTGACTTATTTGTAGATCTGAGTAACTTAAGTCCATTTATTATTTAATAATATATTTATACTGAACTCTAATTTACACAATAAATATGTCTATTGATCTGTTTATATACATACATACATAATATCACGCCTCTTTCCCATAGGGGTAGGCAGAGACCATTTGCTACGTTTCTGGCATACCTTTCTCGCTTCTTCAACTTTCATTACGTTTGGCATATAGGCTCGTCGTTTAAAGGTACTTTTGACCTGGCTTTTGCTTTAAACACAACAAACTTTAAGCTATGTCCAAGAACTTTCGACAACTCCATTTACCTCTGCCATATAAATACCTAATGTCAATCTTTTTTCATTCATCCTTTCGATCTGTTTATCTGATATAGTATTATACTATGTATATATACGAGTTATACGATTTTTATTTATACTGTATCGAACCAACCTACAACTATTTGCAAGTTCACTCAGCATCTGTACTATTCTGATCTGGGGTAAGTTAATGTAAAGTCTCATATTAATCCCAGCAGTAGGTTTTGGGTGCAAGAGTAAGAAATATTCATCTAGACTTACTTACTTTCAAGTTAAGAATATTAGTAGGACTGAAAATAAAAAAAACTGTGTTTTTAAAATCTCGTTTGAGTTTTAAAGTAAGTTTGTAGAACATACTCTGAACAAATTGGAGATGTTCTGTTAAAAGAGCAGATCAGAAGTAAAAAAAAAACATGGGCTTTGTATGAAAGGTTTATGACAGTACAGTAAGCTCAGGGTAGATGTAAGGTTAGCATTAAGTTGCGGGGTTTTGTCTCAATCTACCTCCAAGGGAAAGACTTGAGTTTATTATACATACAGCCTACTAGTACGTAGTCTACGTCTTATCCCCGAAGTGGGAGACGGAGGCATCACAAACATCAATTGTTACTTAGTTCCACTTACGTAATAGGGAACATACTATTGCCTTATCCGGGCACTGTAGGACAGTATTTGTATTATCTGATAGATAACACTGTAATCACTGTCACTTTTCAATACCCACGGGAAGCGATAGGGTGACCCTATTCTACCCCAACGAGAACCACACGGCAACGACGTAGTAAAATATTATGATACATTTTGTTTGAATTTTGAAAAAAAAAAAAAAGTTTGATTTGTTCTCCTGTCCACTGAGCGGGTTCGTAAGGGTTACCCTACATTCCATATATTATGATCCCTTTAATGAATATTATTGTTTAAGTACAATAAAATGTAAATTATAAATTTATTATATACAATGGTATTATTGAACAATATGATACTGACTGAATATAATATAATATGCTACGATAAATAATGTTACTACACTGGCGCGTTTGGAATTCCTGGAATGGCTGTGGTATTTCAGAAATAAATAAGTAAAATATATTAAAATAAAATAAAATAATTATTCATTTGACTGGCCTGTTGGTCTAGTGGTTAGATACCCTGACTGCTTAGAGGTTGTGGGTTCGATTCCCACCCGGGACAAATATTTGTGTGATGAGAATGATCATTTGTTCTGTGTCTGGCTGTAATTTGTCTATTATATGTATGTATTTAGAAGTACATAAGTATGTTTATCAGCTGTCTGGTTACCTTAGTACAAGCTGTCTGTCAAGCTTAGTTTGGGATCAGACGCCGTGTGTGAGATGTATCAAGTTATTTATTTATTATTATTTGCTATCTTTTAAGTCTTACGTCTCTCCTTCAGTTCAAGAGATTATAGAATACATAGTATCAGTTTTTTTTTATGCGATATTGCAAACGAGCAGACAGCCGCCCATGGACGCCCGCAACTCAAGAGCCATAAGTAATCAATTAAACCAATAGAGATTATTACAAGCTATGCAAGAAAACCTCGTAATAAATTAAAAGCAGTCTTTTCTTGAAGAATCATGAAATGTGGATATTTAACACGAATACGACAATTCACCATGGTAACCAGCGCTAGACACTGTGGAGGGCTTTCACCTTTAGGGTTAAAATCTCTTGCTCTTTCACATCACACTCGCGTTTTAGGGTCAATGTATTAGTAACGGCTTTATTGTTTTGGGGTTCAATAAAGTAGCGCAGTTTAGAGGTAAATACGTAAGATTTATAAAAAAAAAACCCGTAAAATGTTAGCGCCTAAGGTGTTTTCTCCTTCATGAAATGTCCTTAAAATTTATGAATTGCTGTATAATTGTAGAGATGGTTATGGCCAAAAATACTTTTAACTTGTTTTTAATATAATCTAATGAAAGTGAGATGAAAACTTGTAAATAATAATTCACTTTAAGAGGAGTATATTTTTACATACATGCATACACTCGCACCTATATGCAAGGGGTAAGCAAAAGTAACTCAAATGTCCATGTATATATATACTGTTTGAGAGATAACATAGGTTATCTCTCCACTTCTTCTAGTCGCCGTTGACTAAGCCCGCGGGAAGAGATGCCCCCCATTCCACTCCACCGAGAGCCACACGGCTATTTTGAAATTACGAATAATTGCATTTTTTTTTTATTTTAAGTGCATGAGAGGACAAACGTGACTAAAGTGGTTCGTTATGTCATAATGAGTCAGTATGACTAATATGTATTGTCGTTGTTTATGATTGGATTGTGTTATAATGCTATTTCATACTCAGGTGTAACATAACTCAAATTCAAATTCAATTTCCTTATTGTGGTCAAAATCAAAATCATAATCGTTTATTTCAACTGAACCAATCATAGGTTTTTGAATTGTCAATAGAGCAAGTCGGTCAGACTAAATCAGTCATGAAGCTAGTGGCCTGTTCCAATACGTAGATCCTATGGAGAAGAATAAGCAAGAAACTAGAATTACACTCCTTTTTAAATATTTTACATAAGTTTCTTGTAACAGTTCATAAGTGCACTGAAAATAAAATATGTGAGGACAATGCAATGCATTAACTTCAACATTTATTTAAAATCGTTCAGTTCAAAAAAAGGTGTCCCCAAAGTACGAGTCTATAGCTTTTGCTTTTATGGTTTAGAAATCAATTAAGCCATGATTGCAGGTGTCTATGGGCGGCGGTAGTCGCTTACCATCAGATAACCTAACTGCTTGTTTGCGCCTTATCCCATAAAAAAATCTACGTAACAGTACTACGTTTTTGACACGCCGAGTGTTGTGGTTTCGATCCCCGCACGGGACATCACTATGTGTAATCAAATTGTTGTTCTGAGTCTGGGTGTTCTTTGTGTCCGTTGTTTGAATGTTTGTAAAGTCCCCCGCGACACAGGAATTAATCCTAGTGCGGGAGTTGGCTTTAAAAAAAAATGAAAAGTTTGAAAAGTTTAAAAGTTTGTGTCACTTTTACTATTGAGACGGTTCCATTTCCCCAAAACATGTCATAACCCATGAACCAGTCTAGATTCTAGGGTGTGACCAAGAAACATACATACATACATACACCCGAAAAAAATAACCATTTTCAACGCAGTTGGGTAAAACACGTTTCAATAAAAAATACAGTAATCAAGATTTCGCCTAGTTCTAGAGCTTGAAACTAAAATATTAACTTATACGACCTTCAAACCTTCAAGAAAAGAGCGTACTCCTACCTAAAAGGCATGTCAACGCACTTGTGACTCTTGAGTTGCGGGTGTCCATGGGCGGCGGTAGTCACTTCCCGTCAGGTGACCAGTCTGCTTGTTTGCCCCCTATCGCATATAAGAAAAATATATATAACGAGGCAGATACAGAACCACCAAAAATATTAACAAAATCCTACAACGAATAGTAAGAGGCTTGTTCCAACAGTTTATTATTAGGCGATAAATAAATGGTTTTTGTAATATGGAAGGAATAATGTCAAGTTTATCGGTCCTAGGTCTTGATTTAAGTACTATGTAAGTTAGGTAGGTTTTGAACCTGACACGAAGGGGCTGTATATACTTATTGGCTATAGGTTAATCTAGTTTCTATGCTCATGATCTAGTAAAGCCATCTGCCCTTAATGATACAGGATTAACAAACTTTAGAAATAGGTAAGTTTAGGAGTTAATTTTAGGGAGAAACGAGCAGACGGGTCACCAGATGGTAAGTGACTACTGCCGCCCATGGACACCCGCAACTAAAGAGTCACAAATGCATTGCAGGTTCGAAGTTCGTATCGTAAAGTTTGTTACGTATAAGAGGGACTCAGTTGTGGTTGTTAATTTCCCCTCTGCTTACCCTCAGGGAAGCGAGCGTGAGAGTATGTGTGTATGAAAAAAACTCATATACATACATGTGTATAACGGACAGTCATGACAGTCGTGTAAAGTGGTAGAGCCATGCTTAGGCACGAATGGGCCGGCTTGACCCGGTGCGATACCACGGCCTCACAGAAAACCGGTTGTGAAGTAACGCTTGCGTTGCATTTCCCCGAATTTAGTGAGGTTTCCGGAGGCCCAATTCCCCCTCCCCCCTTTACTCTCCCCTCATCTCCTTTCTCCTTTTTTCCACTTCCTGCAACCCCCATCCCTCATCACCCTCAAAGGCGGGCAGCGCACTTGCGACTCTTGAGTTTCAAGTGTCCATGGACGGCGGTGTCACTTACCATCAGGTGACCCGTCTGTTTGTCTGTCCCCCTATAGTATAAAAAAAAAAACAGCTTCAGGAACATATACGATACGCACTCTGTGCCTATTTTTTCAGCATAGTTCAATTCAATCATGTTTTATTCTGGTCTTACAAATACTTTAGGTGATTCTTAAATCTGTTTACAAAACATAATGAGACAACATTTAATTTGAAAGACGATCGGTTGTAAGGTTCATTACACTTTGTTTGTTAACAATCATTTCTCGTGAGTAAACATCACGTTTTAAAATTGACGTAAACCAGATATAAAGAAGAAGAAAAAAACCGTTATTATAATATGGACAGGTATCTTTTATCATATATATTTATTACTTATCTGTGCTCACATGGGCTTAGAAATTAAATTCTCTATACCACTTTTTCAAAACAATACACAATACACGTACAATTTTCCTTTCCCGGTTTAGTAAAATTTCTTAAAATAATAGGCCCCATGTTTGTATTTACTTCTTTCCTATTTACAGAACGAGAACTTTTGTCACAATTTTAACAATATCTAATGGGATGATGATATTTATTCTATTGGAGTGTTTGACTTTCTCATTTACAAGAAAACCCATTTTTTTATTTTATACGGGGCAAACCAGCAGATGGGTAACCTGAGTGTAAATGCCTACCTCCGGCCACACCTGCAAGTGCAATGCCGCCTCCAGGAGGGAAGACGAGAAGGCGACTTGACCTTCAGTTAACTCAATTAATAGGTGAAACAAAACACGAGTTTCTTTGCATTGTCGATATATTATTGACGTAGCTCGTTTAGAACACTACCGTTGAAGGGTCGATATTCGGGTAATAGCTCAGTAATTTACCTTCATTTGTTTACCCTATTCGCGGCCATCATTAATCAGGTGTCAAATCCATTAATGTATGGGAAGCGTATATAGTGTGTCGCCACGGACTGCGTGAGATCATTCCACGTTCTTGGAATACTCCATGAAATGGTTATAATGAGAATATTCGTGGATGTATTTGATGGCTCTAGCTAGAACCAAATTAAGCAGAAGTTGTACAACGTTAACCAGACTAATAATAAACGTACTTATATAATTCTAAATACAAACATATATACATAGATAAAAAAAACACTTAGACACAAAACAAATGATCGTGCTCATCACCCAATAATTTGTCCTGGGTAGGAATCGAACCCACGAAATCTGGCTTAGCAGTCAGGATCGCTTGCCAATAGAGTAACAGGCCAATAAAATTAACGTATTCATGTTTTTTGAAAACAAGAATACGACAGCCTTATAAAATAGCGTATTTTTATTTTTATATAGTCTATTCAATATATCCATTGTACGTCCAAAACTAATTCTTTAAATGCTAAAACTTCTCTATATAAAAAATTAAATAAGTTGACAGGCCAAAGTCAAAAAAAGCCAACAGCCTAATTACTTTTCTTCAATTGAATAAATTCTGTGAACAATCGCAAATTCCTGCCGGCCTTGGCGCAAAGTGGTGGCGAGCGGCTGTTTTGTGGTGGCTAGTGGTGGTGGGTGGTCACTGCTCTTTGTGCGTTGTGTTGTGGTGTAGTCGCCGTGGATACGGGGCAATGAGTGGCAACCTGTGCCATGCTATGACCTATGGCCGGACAGTTGGACGCAAAAGTGTTTTTGTCTAGTTTAATCTTTATATTAAAAAAGCCTACATTTCAAATGATGCAGAATCTGAAAGAGTGACGCAAAAGTTATGCAATGTTAGATTACATGCTACATAGTTAGAATAAAAATACATAGTTACGTATATTAAATCTTAAAATGCATCGCAGCGCTACATGACGGTTCTCAAGTGACAAAAATGTAGTAACATATAACTATATGACAGTCATAATTAGTATAGTTATTTAATAAAAATAAAAATGTCTACACGAATCTTGGTAGACTAACATTATCCGAGGCTTTTTCTATCTACTATCTTATGGCTTTTATAGCATTAAAAACGTTTTCTAAAAATTGTGCGTCTTCTATGTCGCTATTTCTAACCTTAACAATGTATGACATCATACAGCCTCAAGTGTGGTAACGAGGAGGATCCCTCTTTACCATAACAGTATATCCTCATCCCCTCGCCTTTTTCCCTCCCCTTATCCTCCTCCTCTCCCCCTCCCCCTCCGATTGCCCTCAAAGATCCATCTGTACATCTGTCCCTTATACCATAAAAAAACACTCCCAAAGTAATTATTTCACAATTTTTCCATGTTTAATTTCCTAATTTCCCTATTGAAAGCAATAGGCGGTAAGCCTATACAACTATAAGGTGGGTTGGGTTCTCAAAGCTCTGCGATGTCCACCATTCTTCAAGTATACCGTACTAACTTATAGTGATACTTATAATGTTATGATACGAACAATTTAAAACTGTTTTGAGTGCGACTGTACCTCTCAACAAATAATTTTCACTTGTATACTACCGAAATCATAAATCACAAGCCTTTTCAACATTGCCATTGTAACATTCACGGATACCTATCAATACACTGAAGAACATTATTTTTAAATTTCAACCTAAAATTAAATTTATATATTATAGGCAAATAATTTTATACTTCTAAACAATAGAACGGTTTTTTAAAAGAACCTTTATCTGTACTAATAATAAAAATGCGAAAGTAACGCCATCTATCCATCTTCCAGTTACTTTTTACGGCTAAACCGAGGAAGAAAGAAAGACAGGTTAAGTTTAATTTCACGTTAATGTAGATGATTGTAAACACTATCTAAAAAGCCATTAATCTACAATCGTAATAATAAAATAATATTATGGGATAATACGGTACCTAGACACAAACTGTATATGTGTATTCTACAACATACAAATAACGGCTGATAGATAGCAACCCCTACTCTTCGATGAGGTGGCGTTATTCAATTTTGCAGGGAACCACACGACAGCATCTTTAGCAGTTACTTTTTAAGCCTGAAATATAATAAAAGAAAAAGCATCAGGCCGCCATATGACGATGATGACCACCACTCTTGGACTCCACTTATTGCTTTCCATCAGGCATAGTGGAGTCATTATGGTAGGCTTATATATATATATAAAAGTGGAATGCTATAACCAATCAAACAATGCAAGCAGTGTTTAGATAACTATTGTTTTTTCATGACATACAACACAGAGACAGAGCAATCTTCTATCAGGATAGGCAGACGCAATCTATTCAACCAAGTAACTCATTACCTCATAATGTCGGGTCTATAAATCTTAATTGTAGCTAAGTAGTGATGATTCCCAAGTACCATAATAAGCTAATCTTAGCTCCTAAACTCTATGACACGCGTGGGCTTATAAACGCCTCCCATTTTAGCAAACTATGTACGTACCTTTAATTTATACATAAGCCACGCAAAATACAGCGATGAAATTGTTTTATGCGAGTTCTGCATCAAGAGATATATATAAAACCTAATTCCCTTCTGAAATATTGTGCTTTTGTTGTCATTATCATCGTCTGCTTTGCCTTGTCCCAAATTGATCTGGGGTCGGTGCAATGTGTACATCACATTATTTTAGTGTCACCGGCCGCGTGCCTAACGCCAACCCTCCTTGGGAGTGTAATCGTTTTAAGACAGAAAATAAGATAGAAAAGGAAATTGATATAAAGAAAATGGATAGGTACAGGAATCGGGTTAAGGGATGGCGCAAAACTCGGATGGGAAATTGGAACTGATACTGTTATAGGTCGCAGAAGTTGGGGTCGCCTAAGCATATGTCCTGTATCTCCCGTGACTCGCGAAGCTCCTAGGACAGGATCACCTTATTTTATTCTTATACATACATATAAACATACGCTCACGTCTGTATTCCTGGAGAGGTAGGCAGAGGTGTACTAAACACCCACATGTTGCCAATTAGAATTAGGTCCCACTGACGTAATAGGGAGCAAGCTTATTGTATTAACAGTGCAATCCCTTAGTTGCCTATTATCTAAAGATTTTTTCATGTTGCAGATCACTTCCTAAACAAAAAGAATATGGACACCGAGAAAATTGTTACTCGTGATACTGTTTACGTCGTCAGAGAAGTCATCGTTCCGTATAGAGGTCGAAAAATACATGCACGAGCCGTTCGTACATTTGGTAAGTTTCAATACCTATTAGCTGTTATATGTAAGCCTCCGCCTGCTTCGTTTTCAGTAATAATAAGACGACTGCCTAGAAAAGTAGGTAAATGCTTTTAAGCATAGTTTTTAATCCTCCACTTTTAAATGCTTAACAGCTTTACACACATTCGATGTCGTAAACCCTGATTTTTAATTTCATAAAGAAATACCAGAGACACATTAACCGTATCTTATCTCTGACATACCTACGAGTATAGCGTTAGCGTAATACATGAGGTCGTACTAATAAAAGTAAAATAAATAAATGATACTTAATCTCGAGAAAGAGATTATATTTCTTGGAGTACGGAGATTTCAGTATTCTTTATATAACGATAAAAATATGCTTTATATGTAGATGTGAATAGTAAATGTTTAGCACTTGGTTACAAATGTGTGTGATAATCAGTGAAGTAGGAAACTGAAGTCTGCTAGACGTAATAAAATATTCAACATAAAGTAACAATAAATGAGTTTATATCGTTTTGGATGTAGTTTGGTGTTTTTTTTTTTTTTTTTGTATCAAAAAGTGTATTTGTTTTGTTACGTTTCCTAGTGCAATATGATAATAATATACACCGGATTTTATGCGATGCTGAGGTATGTTTTAAAATTTATAATAACTAGTTTTGTATATCCCCTCAGTAACAACACATTTAAGAGTTAACGTTATGACCGTCCATTAGGGTGACAAGAACTAAAAAAACCATTCAATAAATTTTAAGAATGTGTTTTTCAGTCAATAAAGGTTGACTACCGAAATAATTTTAATTTCTATTTATAAATTTATTTAAAAAAACCCATTTAAAAATAATTTCTACAACATTATATTATAAATTTTAAAATAAAACTCCATTTACACAATTTGTAAACGCTTTTGTGTCAATTGGAATGTTTTTTCAATCTATAAAATACAGGTAATTATTTTTGTTTCTATATGAACATTTTCAAAACATAAAGCATCTACCTTTTGTATGCTCAATTTCAAATACAAAACACAACAGCGTCTTTGATCGTTCAACGGTCTGTACCTGTAGGTGAAAACTTCATTTGAAAGTACAATTATTGAAAAACATCAAATCCGACTGCATTATCTATATATTTATTCGCTGACTTAATCTCGAAATCTTTCACTTCACTTTTCACTCAAAATTATTCCAGATATTTTACGAAAAATCTCTGTTCCTCGCTCATTGTACAGCAATATCTGACTCAGAACTAATAAGTATTGTGTTACGTAGAAAATGGTTGTTGTGATTTTTGTTGATTACGTATCTTATGGTGCGAATAAAATTATTAATACGTACTTCTTGTCATAAGGAGAATGTGTAATAGATACTGTGCATGCATGAATATTATATCTTATAATTTAAGATTTCTTTAGTAAAAAATGTAGATAAGTAATATTTTTAATAAATTTTTATTTTGTATTAAATTAATAATTAAAATAAAATAAATTTTTTTTGTACTTACTCTACAGTTTTTATGCATTAAATAATAAAGGTATGTCTATTTCTGCGAACTTACGAGAGCTATTTTGGTTTATATAGGACAATTAATTCCTTTATTTTAAAGAAGGTTACTATTAGAGAAAGCGCTAACGATATTTCTTTCCAGCGGAAAAGTTAGGTCTGATTGTCTTAACTTACTATTAGTTATTGGCACTCGTAGATAACTATTTTTCATAGAATAGCCCTTGGATTAGAATTCCCTTCGTTTTTAAAATATGTCATTCATAAGGTTTTAGGCAGTTTTTTATTACTCTATGCCTCTACAATAAATGCAGGTGAACAACTTGTAATACAACTGGTATATATGTATGTAAACGTACTTTCTATTACTAAACATTTATTATATGAAAGTTTATTGTGACAATTATTAAGCCGATAAAAACGATTCAAGTGATACCTCAGATTTTTAAATCCATCCACGTCTAAGCTAGGGCCTGACAAACATATTTACCCACATACGTACATACACACAAAACACCTAACCCTCCTTCTTGCGCAGTCAGGTACATATAACGTAGCTAAAATTTTTTTTTTCTGTTAGAATAATTTCATATATAATTAAAGAGATTACAGAGCCTTTAGTTTACCTTTGTTTTCTAATTGTGATTCGTCTACTTTATTCCAAATGACGATATGCATAAGCACCCTCATTTCAACAACCATAATTAGCCGTGGGGTTTTCGACTGAGTAGAGTAAGGGCCCACACCGTCGGACTGTTATCTTCCTTAAGGGAGTAATGGCCTCCTTATTCTATTTTACCTAGAACCGCACGGCTTCATTAAGTCAAGTAATTCAGTATTAAACTCAGTGTTTAATTATAAGTGGCATTAACCAAACGTTATGAGGGACTAATGAATTAAGTCCTTCATAACGTCTATGAAATGCATAAAATTAGCTAACGCAACTATTTGGTACCGTTACTGAAAGTAAATTACTCAATGAATAATCCCTATTTATTAACTAAACTTATCCATACATATTTATATATATTACTAATATGTAAAGTATATTTCTACTTATTCCCAATAATTTTAAATACGTGTATTGAACAGATGGTTACAGCCCGTTTCACCTGCGCTTTTTATTACAGTTGAACTCCTAAAAGCCGTAACGTAATCTTTATATATATAATTCTTCTGTGAGTGTGTATGTCACTGAACTACTCTCAAACTATTTTATAAATTCAAAACCGACCGACTTCCAATGATTAACCAATTTTAAAATAACTGACTGACTTAACAGTAGTAGAGAGATTAATTTAACCAATACATATTTATATAGTTCTCCGATTAATCCTAATTCAATCCGACTCGCATATGTATTTCAAACCGAGGCAATCCATAAAAGACATAAACCATGGTGAATGGAAGCTGGTTCTATTATGTGTTTGAAACCGTGCGTTGGACCATTGGACCGGAGTGTATTGTTAATATGCTATAAATGCAGGTCGTACTGATGTTCTGCTCATTTTTGACGATATTCCCGCCGGCTGGGACGACATGGAACATACAGAAAAACCCAATGGTAAGTCTCTTTTATCAATGCTTTAATAGGTAAAGACAAAATTGTTCAGTAGATTATTTTTTTCTAATGGTAATTTTTGAGTGTTATTGATTATTATTCAATGAATTACGTTTATTTTCCGAACTCTGGGCAACCACAAAAGTCTGATATACATATGAATATAAAAAAAAGTTACAAATATTAAATATGTTACAATCTTATTATTGAAGTGTTATAATATAGAATGTGACAATTTCAGTTTGAATAATAATATATTTAAAAGCATAATTGTGATTAGTTGTAACATAACAATACATAACATATTTAGACATCTCACACAATGCTGTCCAAACTAAGCTAAGTTTGCACTATGACAAACAAGTCGACAACTGATAAACATACTTTCATATTTTTAAATACATACGTATTTATAGTAAGATTTTCATTTCTTATTTCTTAAGACATTTTTTTTTAAATGTGACAAGGATATGTTGTATTTATGTTTTTATTTTTTGTGTTTAACATGTGTATTAATTAAATAATTTGGGCGGCCGCCCAAAGACACCTGCAACTCGGGAGTCGCAAGTGCGTTGCCCGCCTTTGAAGGTGATAAGGAAAGGGGGAAAAGGAGAATGGCATGAGAGGAGGAGAAAGAGGAAAAAGTGGAAAAGGGGAGTTGTGCCTCCGGTACCCTCTGTACATGGGTAATACAATGCAAGCATTGCTTGTCTACCGTTTTTTTTAGTGAGCCGTGGTATTACTCCGGTCGAGCCAACCCATTCGTGGCTGTCAAGCATGGCAAGCAAGCTTACTTCTATTAAAATGTCTTAGTATTAATTAAATGTGAAAGTGTCTGATCTTTGTCACTCAATCACTAGATAGATACTTTTAATCCCGGAAAAATGTTCAGTTCTTAATTTTAACGGGAACAAAGTTGATTACAACGGCGTAACTTATATGTATCTAAATAGAAATAATAAGACTAACGTAATTCTTACTTATCCTTTTATTCTTTGTTCTGATAATAACGTATTCTAAAAACAATATTTAAATTATATTTTAACTATACAAGTGTTAGTTTTCCTATAGAAAGAAGGAAAGAAAAATAAAAATGTTTATTTCTGCACAACGTAATACATAAAAATGTTTATTTATGCATAACGTAATACAGAAAAATGTTTATTTCTGCATAATGTAATACATAAAAGTTTATTTATGCATAACGTAATACAGAAAAATGTTTATTTCTGCATAACGTAATACATAACAATATTTATTTCCGCATAACGTAATACATAAAAATATTTATTTCCGCATAACTTAATACATAAAATACCTAGTTATTAGATTATTTATATTTTTAGTAAGAGATTAACAAAAAAAAAAAATTGTTGTGCCAAGACAGAAAATTAAAAAAACAAACAAGATTTTGGTACATATTTTGAAATGTTGTATTTCTTTTTTTATTTTTGTAAGAAATAGAAGAATCCATTGAAAAGATTAGTTTTTAAATTATATTCGAAAGACAATGTGTTTGTTAATTTTTCAGACAAATTATTCGCGTTTTTAGTTTTTACGCGACTGTCTGAAAAACGAATATATTTATTCCATCGTATCGTATCGTTCAATTTTGACAGCATAACAATTAAACACTACACTACACTATAAAGAAAACAAAAAAAAACAGTATATTGGCTCTATGACATTTTTTTTTGTTGTTTTTATTTCTTTTTAAAAAGACATCTCCCTCATTTGGATTAATTCCTGTATCGCGGGGGACTCTACAAACATTCAACAACGGTCACAAAGAACACCCAGACTCGGAACAACAATTTCTGGATTACACAAAGTGTTGTCTCGTGCGGGGATCGAACCCACAACACTCGGCGCCGCAGCGTGGTTGCGAGGTGACCACTTAAACAGCTACGCCATCTGTGCAGTGTTTTTACTAGTTCCTTGGTTTGTCACTTTGTTAATAAACTACAAACTTCTTTTATCACAGGAATTGATGCAGCGGTCGTCGTCGAATGCCATGAGCACAAGAAAGAAGAATGTACTTACCCCAAGCCAGAAGAGAATGGAGAACTGACGCACGAACGAATGAACGTATCATGCCTGAAGATCTTTTTCGTGATCCTCGGCGTTCTGGCTGTGGTTAGTGCGTTTTACATTATATTTGCTGATTGAAATATACTAGACCATTAAAAACATATCTGTTTTACTTTTTATTTATGAAATCTTTTTGCTAATTATGCTGTGTGTACACTATAAAAGTAAAGCTTCGTATATATTACTTTTATGATAAAATAAATAATGGGACAATAGGGGGCAAAAAGATGGTATTAAAGAATATTCACATTAACACATACTAATATAAAACATAGGTAAATAAATGATTATGCAAACGTAACTAGTAAGACAAATAGGTATAATGGCCATATTTTTAAAGATGTTTGGCGGCTGTTAAGCGAGCTACATGGATCGCAAAAGAATGTATAGGAAATTTGTTGAGTGCAATTGTATTTTTAAAGTTTTCTGATGCCAATTTTAAAAACCTGCCATGTTTCATGTAGGAACACCAAACAATCTTTGAGATATTTGAAAGCTAGCAAATTCGTTAAGCATACAGGGGGTAGAAAAGAAAGATAATTCAAATATTGCTTTGTATAATGTACACAGCAGCAGCAGCAGCAGTTCCTGCTGATATTTCTATGAGTCAGCTGGTTAATAGTGAGTTTTCCCCATGTGGTAAATCATCGCTGATGGTGCCAGTATTCAGAAGTACTTATCACTTTATGAGAATGTACCTTCTGGTTTCTGAATAAATTCACTAAGTAAAAAGCTCATTACAAAGAAAGTTAATAATAAAACATTATCACAATGGTATGGTAGTGGTTTTACGTTTGTAATAGTATTTTACAAATAACCATGAACTCATTTTATTATACACATGCCTTTCATGGTCCGTGACTTAGCGATTATATATACATTTGCATATTATTAAAATAATCGCAATTAAAGGAGTCGTTTTCCCTTATTCAAAATAATATTTATTTCACTCCCCTGCTAAATATAATTGTCCCACTATGACAAAATTTTCGAACTAAAATGGCTCTTATTCGCTAGGGTCGTAATCTACTTTCTCATTTCATATATAGTGTTTAATAGTGTTTAATGGTGTGTAGCGAAATGAGTGAGGTTTGCGGATTCCCAACTCCCCTCTTTTCTACCCTCACCCCCCTCTCCTCTTTCCCGTATCCTTATCCCTCTCTTATTCCCCTCCCTTCACCCCCCTATCCCTCATCACCCTCAAAAACGGGCAGCCACGGCGGTTGCCACTTACCATCAGGTGACCCGTCTGTTCGTCTGTCCCGCTATAGTATAAAAAAAATGTATTTATGTATGTATATATTGGTATTATGTATGTATGCATTCCATGTATTGTGTTCATTTAGCTTATTACTTAACTAACCAAATCATTATGAAAACTTTTGAATAAGGTATATATATTTTTATCTCTCTTTTCTCTCACTCTCTTACTCGTCTTTGCATTTACCACTCTTTATCTCTGAGACACCCCAAAGTTAACTGGCAGAGAATGCTTAGGGCATTCAGTCCGTCGGTTATAGAAATATAAGCATGAAGATTTTATTAAATAAAGTGATGGATTTTTGCTTGAGCTGTTGTAATATTATTTATATTCGAGGTTTTAAGTCAGAATATCCGAATGCAACGCATTTTTTTTCCAGGCGGTAGCAATAGCCTTGATAATAGTAGCAATATTGACATGCATAGCGACAAGGGCGTACGATGCTGACCAGTCAAGCAGAATTGTCGCAATGGTGTTGCTAGCCGTAACCGCTGCCTTCACCATCTGCATGGTCATCTATATGGAGGTTTCAACCTTCAAGTGCCAAAAGAAACCAATAATCTGGGTGAGTTATTTTTTTTAAGTCATAAATTTTAAATTTGAAGAAATTAATTTAAATATCTGTGCTAGTCGGTTTAGCAGAATAGGGTTACCCCGCCTCTTCACGTGGGTGTCGTAAAAGGTGACTAAGTAAAAGGGGTAGGCAGAATCGTCTCAAACATCCGCTTTTGCACACTCTAATTTAGTCCAAAGCCTATTGCTATCCCTCGGGCACTACATGAACGTATATATACCGTCTGATAGATACCAGTACGATCTCTTAGTCGCCTCTTACGACGACGACAAAGTTATGTGTGTATGTAAACATTGATTGCAAGATGCAGGATTAGTTTAAGTTGAAGTGAAAGAAAATAACCTACATTAATATCTAAATGTTATTAAGCAGTGTGAAACAAAGTGTTCCTAAAGTATTCGAAATTCAAATTAAATTAAAAATGACAGCCCAATATAGACTTCACTCGTGTCTATGAAAACAATAAACAATACCATTTATGTATATACTTTTATGACTTAACTTGAATTATCATAGATATTACTGAATTATAGAACAATCCTATAAACGTGAAAAAGTCACTGTAAACAATGAGTCGTTAATATTTTACTACTTAAATTATAAAAATCTGTTTAAAGTATGTTCTACTATGTTATATGAAATCATGTACTATGTACATGCGGTTTTATTACATAGTATCCAATATTTTATAAAGAACACGCCTGTGTCCTCGAAAGGGTAGGTAGAAATGTATTAAATGCACAATTATTGATGACTATTGTTAAGATAGCTTGGAAACATTTAACAGTGGTGGAGCCATGCTTAGGCCGAATGGGCCGGCTCGACCAGTGCGATACCGCGGCCTCTTAGAAAACCGGTTGTGAAGTAATAATTGTGTTGCATTTCCCCGAAATTACGAGGTTTCCGTAGGCCCAACTCCCATCTCCCCCCTCTCCTATTTCCTATCTCCTTATCCCCAATCTTCTCCCTCCCTCATCACCCTAAAATGCAGGCAGCGCACTTACGACTCTTATGTTGAATATATATATGAATATTACTAACACTAACAAAAAACCCACAGGTGGCTGTGAAATAAAGAACAGTAGCTGTACAGATTTGAAGCTGCTAAACGAGAGACAACAGCCTAACAATCAATTAGACATAAAAGCAGGCAAACATCGAATAAAAATACCTTATTGTTTAACATACAAGACTCTTTTTTTTTGTACAGATAGGATGTACTATACTATAATATACTGTACTATATTATTTGTTTATTGTACTATATTTAAAAAAAAAAGAGTTAATACAGTCCCGAAAACTAAAGCGTGTAGTACCTCAGGGACTAAGGTCGCTGCCACAAAACCTTGAAACTTAATATATTCAAGTCCACTTCAGGTATACAGCTGACATATCACGCACCCTTGACAATTTAATTGTGGATGTGGATAAGCTCTAGTTCTTGACCCTTAGTTCTGAGAAATAAATATCCGTATTGATCCACGACTGAATAATAACTAGAACAGTAATTCAATATTCGTCTAGAACAATCCAGGCGTCCCTGTAATATTGCTTATCAATCATTGATCAACAATTGATCGACAACCTATCCGTATTGATAGTATCCTATACATATCGTATTTACTACCTGTCCCTCTCAATATACTCAAAATGTTCTCGTCTTGAATATAAAATGCCCGTGATTCCTATTACGTAAATCGACGGAAACGTTAAATTCGTGAATGTGTATTATGACCGCTGTGACCGTTTTAATTTCCAGTTATTATCAACTCCGTTTCTCATATAAATGCGGGTAAAATGTGAAAATTTAAAGATTTTGTATTCTGTATTTAAATTTAACGTATTTTTTTTTTTGTTTTGCAATTATTCAATCATTAAACTAACCTTTTAAACAATGTATAAAAACTTTTGTTGCTGTTCAAATATCTGTTCCATTTTCCGGGGCAAGCTGTATTATAGAACGATTTAAATTTCACAGGCTACTTCTAAACTTTGTGTGTCAAAACGTATACAAACCAAAACAAGTAAAATAATAATGCTACTCCCAGTATTACGGCTATTTAAATAACACCTAACATATCGAAATCCATCAAGACATTTAGGAGAGAGTGACAAGAAAACATCCTACAAATACACTCGAAAATCCTAACGCTCCTTCTTGTTCAGTCGAGTATAAACTGTCACGGCTTTTTTTAACGTAAACTTTTTTTTCAGGCGTGCACTACAATAATGATACTGATAATAGTCCAAGCATTAATAGGCGGTATATCCGTCAACGTACAGCCTTCGGACGAGGCTAGATTGGTGAAGTCACTGACAGACTCCTTCAAATTGGCGAAGGAAGACGTATCGAGGCATTACAAGTTGTGGGCCATGACACAGCACGATGTGAGTATTTTTAAGCGACTTTAAATGGAGGAGCTTGTTAATTTGTATTTTTTTGTACGTGTGTAATTATTGTTTATCTATTTATTTGTAATCCTGATTGCCTGGGCAGGGATCGTGGACTTCATTCCCACATTGGACGAAAAATTTTGTGACCAAAAAAAATAAATATTGTTCTGGTGTCACGTCACAAACACGACCTCTGCCTCAGTAGACAACCCACTAACCGCAAGACCAGAAGTGGTCAGCCAATTTTTATTTACCGACTTTAGTTATTATTCCGCGTGTTGTCTAAATAGATAGATATTATCACAAGCTAATATTGCAGTTGAATTGCTGCGGATTGTACGGCCCACAAGACTACCAAATCATGAAACAGCCATACTACTACCCACCAGAGGTGCCAATATCCTGCTGTTCGGATTACGACCCTCGTCGTTCCGACTTGGTGCAGGAAAAAGAACGGCAAAACTGTAAAACGAAGAAGGCTTACTTTAACAGTGGATGCAAGGACTTAGTTGTGATGGTTTTTACCGAAACCGCTTACATTGTCCTAACAGTGAATGTTGTCCTGATTGTTGTTCAGGTGCGTATTGTTTAACTCTGTCCAGATCTAAGCCTGTTTAAAGCACGACTCGATCGATATAGATGGAATCTATCTTCACGCTTATTCTACATACAAAAAAAAACATTTTAACAAGCTTTAGGCTCGACTTTTTGTTTAACTAAAATACTTGTATTATGTGAGCTATTGGGTGTTTTATTTGCACCAGAAATTGCGGACTACGTATAAGTCGCCATCTGTTGATATTTTGGGGTAGCTTTTTACATTTAAATTTGTTATTTTTTTTTTTGAATTCTTTGTATTCAAAGGAACCTCACCTTTAGATATAATTACTACGAAATATTTTAATAAAATATAGGTAAGCATTTTTAAGCAATTCATACAATATCATATATGGTATAATTAAAAAAATCTTTTCTTTTTAGATGCTCTTGCTGATTGTTGGCGTCATTTTATCCAGAAAATTGAAAACTATTGACAGTCAACAGTGTACAAAATAATGCCTCTAAACTCGAAAACATATTGTACAATGCATCGAAGTCGTGGTGGCCATTAGAGATCTCAGTTCGTTTTTCAAGAAAGCTATTACTATAAAATACTAGATGGCCCTGTACTTAATAAATTAAGTTTTTAAATTTAATGAAATCCTTTATCACTAGAAATAGACTAATTTAATTTCCAACCAAAACTAAGTTAAAAGAAACAATATTTTTATTTCTTTATCAAGTTGTATATATTACATTATTTTATCAATAAAACAAAAAATACTGTCAGATCGAAATATGTATAATACCATCAGTGTAAAGGCTATGTTCAAAATTTAAGATAGTTTTAAAACGTTGTAAATAATATTATAAAAGTAAGAAGTATTAAAATTAGGAACTTGCTATTGTATACTATCAAAATTATTGTTTATTACCAAAAAAACATTATTTAAGGTTTTCTATGAAATATAATTATTTGTTACAATAAAACCTATTTAATTTACTATAGTGCCATCTGTGGATTCTTTCTTGAACTACTTACTCTTTCAGACACGTGACACTATTTGCGAAGTACTTTAAAGAAGTGGTAACGAAATTGACTATTAAAGTTATTTATGTTGGGTGTTTGTGTCGCTGGTGTTACCAATTTATCTAACTATTTATAGACTGAGAATAATCCTAATAAAAAACTAAAAATGCTGTGACAACTTTCTTCTTCCACCTACCACAACATATATTATTAGAATCTAACGCCAAGGATGGACGCCGGTTTATTCATTATGTATGAATTGGCATTTGAATTGATTCGATTCATGTCATGATAGTGTGCTCTTTGATTATATATTATAATCAAAGAGTGAGGTGAAAGCAGATGAATAAAAGCACCAACATTACATTAATTTACATTTTTTAGAATAAAGTATATAATCATGTAATTTAGCAGTATAAACGTAGCATCGGTGGTTCAGTGGTAGAATGCTCGCCTGCCACGCGGGCGGCCCGGGTTCGATTCCCGGCCGATGCATTGCTTTTTTTATTTAGTTTTAATTGTATATTTTTTATAACCTTAACAAAAAATATCATTAGCATGTATGAGTGGACGTATACATTATAACCAGTATTCATTTATTAATACCAGTTGAAAGAATTTTTAAACAGTACATTTTCCGGGATAAAAAGTAACTCAGTGTTCCGAAATGGAGTCTTCTAGCCGGGGCCTCAGGTGTACCCTAGAAGAGAACTCCCTGTGAACCCCGCCAGACTTGGCGGCCTGTTGGAGGCTATGGTTTAATGCTCTGATTTAAAGAGGCGCGTCCAATGCGAATGTGTTGCAATTACATACGCCGCGGCCACGGTAATGTCAACAGGTATAGAGCCCTAAAACATCCGCATACTGTCTGACAGTATGGCCGTACTAAAGGCCTTACGGGGCAGTACATTGAACTCAGGCTTAATATACGAATAATACCACATGCTGGAGCATTTAGCTTCAGCAAATGGGGTTATCCTACAGTGGATCAAAGGGCATAGTGAATCACTCGGGAACGATGCTGCCCATGACCCAGCGAGGAAGGGGCCACATCTCTGGACTGCCACAACTACACTGCTACCGTTACCCTTTAACCAATTCCGCTACTGGGTTAGGCAACGGACTAGAGTACACACAATGGTCCTTGTACCAATACTCCGGGCTGTAGGTAGTCAAAAGTGGTGCTGACGGGTATCTCCCCACGGCTCACCTGTACCAGCCTTAACCGACAAGATATCCGAACAGTGATAGGAACAATTACGGGTCATATGGCAATGAATCGACACCTTTTTACCATCAACGTGACAGACAGCCCCATATGTCGGGGGTGTCCCATTGCTGAGGACGCTCCTAGAAAGAAGCCTGCGAATACCCCAGGAGGCTTCTGAGCTTCAGGAAGGAGCTAGGCTGGCTCAGTTAATCAGCCGGTCTGTACGCATAATGGACCAATTAGGAGTCTAAATACGGAAACAGAGTCCCATACCAATACCAATACCAAAAAAAACCAAATTCAAGAAAGGTTCTCAATGCGTCTGAATCTCTTCTTTTTATTTTTTATTTTTTTATGTACCTATGTTTACTCCCCCCGATTACTCGAAGAGGCTTAGACCGATTTGAATAAAAATATTTTTAGTTTGAAGAGCTATACTTCCCAGGTGATCCCATGGTCATCAAGTCAGTATCTGATACTGGGATCCCGGAGAATTGAGAGAACTCTTCAAATTTTATAGGTACCCTTGAAGCGATTTGGTTTTTTTTTATCTGGCTCGTTTATCTTGAAGAGTGCGCTTGCCATAAGGTCCCGCTTAAGGGCGGCATACAGGAGCCAGTTGCTACAATTTTTTTTGCAAAATCAATTATTACAATATGCCTTTATTTTCCTTTAACACTAAGTATCAACGTACATCAAAGTACACTTAAACATCCGCATCAAGCGTTTAATCATTAAAAATCAATGGATCACTTTAATTATTCCATTGCAACGACCAATTAAATTCCTAATTAACTTAGAAATCAAAGCAATTTTCTTAGTGAACACCATTTACCATTGGCTATTGCAAGAACATGAGTTTTTACTTGGATATCCACACATTTATTTTAAATGTTATGTGTTATGTTAGTTTATCAAGCACAGGCAAGTATTTATAATATGTATGTATATAAGGTAAAAGTACATGTAAATGATAGTTTCGTAGTTTTTTATACATATATATATATTATAACTTTATATAACAACTAGCTGCGCCCGACAGACGTTGTCCTGAAGTTGCAGTATAGATAAATAACCTAGATACCGACTGCAGCGCCATCTGCCGGGCTGATTTGTGAATCTAAACCATTCCCAGATCCCCTTGAACACACACAAAAAATTTCATCAAAATCCGTCCAGTCGTTTGAGAGTAGTTCAGTGACATACACACTCACAGAAGAATTATATATATAACAATAGTCATATATGTTGAAATAGACAAGATTTACTTCCTTCGTAATTCAGTGTCAACAAACTGTCAGCTTTATTGTCATTTCTCTACAGGAGTCGTCTAGTAATAATTAACTTGAGAGTTTCCCACCCAAATAACTCGATTAAGCGAAGGCTCTGTCCATTTTAGGTTATCAATAAAAATTAATAATATTATTAAATAAATCCCTTTTTTTCCTGTTAACTGAATGATATATAACAATTACAAGATTATGAATAATTATTATAGAAATCAAATTATTTCTAATAATCGATACGCCCCTATCACTTATATTATTCATTGATTCTAAAATTGAAATTTTATCAGTATTACGACAAGCCGGCCTGCTTGGTATGGGCTAGAGATCTCACATTTCTGTGACAAATTTTAGCGGTCTAATATATATCTGCGTCGTAGTTGACAAGGGATGTCAATTATTATCATAGCATACGAGTATTATTACTTTTTTAGTGCAGTTATATTTAAACTTACTACATACTAAGTACTTTAAATTGCCACCTCATGACCATGACATGAATGCATATGATGTAGTAAAACGGATAAACTAGAGGTGTTAGAGACGTTATTTTTAACTAAGTATTTTATTTATAATTATTGTAAATAATTCTAGATGTATGTAACTAAGAATTTTTTAAAGTTTTATTCATTTACTTTTTATCAACATGAATTAATGTTAGTTTTCTATACTTTTTCTTATCTAATTTCATCATCAAGTATCAGGTCACAAGAAATTTGTTCAATAAATATTTTCCCTTTCAACTGTTAGTGGGTACATTTTAGGACTATTTCAAATTAATCCACAATTAAAATAAAAAGAATACATACTTAATCCTCTAATTTTAGTTCTGTTTAAGATAATTAAAAAACTGGTTGATATTTGATACTACTTTGTAAGTTACATATATACATCCACATTTTTCAATAATTACAATTTAGTCAGATTTACGTACGTATTACGCAGGCATATTGCCGTTGGCCCCGATGTCTTATCAAAGCTATTCTCGGGTTCCTCCTCTCAGGCGCAGTATGGCACTCTGTGTTGTTTTTTTTTTTATATTTAAGCCTGCCATAGTGACTCCAGTTTGCCTGTCGGAAAGCAATAAGTGGAGTCCAAGAGTGGTGGTCACCATCCTCATTGCATGTCGAGTCAATACAGCATGGTGACCCACACTATGGCGGCCTGGTGAGATGCTTTTTCACGCCCCGCTTAAAAGACCCGGAATCAAAGTGGGAAGGAAACACGCTGGTAGTGAATTCCAGGGTTTCACCGATTGGCACAGGAAAGAAGAGCCAAACTGTTTGGGATGGTATATTTTGGACCCTCAAACGGTGACTCCCCAGGCCAGCACGTGTAGTCTTGTAGAGGTGGTTTTAGTCGGTCGGATTCCGACACACCCCACTGGGGTGACGGCAGGGGGTTTCCAGACGTAAAAAAAGGCCTATAGCCATCATCCGGGCACTTTTGAGAATTAGATGAAAAATTTGAAGTATGTTGACGAGATAGGGAGGCGAGGCTTTTGCTTACACGAGGCGGTAATAGGCTTGCCCACCATTATGTAAGGAGAACTAAAGATCATGAATCTGTCGGCGTTTAATACCTACCTCTTTGGCACAATACAGGCATTTGGTTATATTAAACTTATGAGGTGACAAATAATTAACATCACAGCCTTTTACGATCCATTCTCCCCCGATAAACATAACTTGTATACCGAGGAGGTTGGCATCGGTATTCTACCGTGTAGGGTTTCGAACCCTCAACAACATGATCGGAAGTCGAATGCCTAAGCTGTCGAACGTCTTATCAACCGACTTCAGAAAGGAGGAGAGCTCTCAATTCGACTGAATTTATTTCTATTATTTGCGTGTATGTTGTTTGATATATTCGCCATTTTGAATCATTTCACTAAAGCTTTTTCGTAATTAATGTTTGTAAAGCCCCCGCGACATAGGAATTAAGTCTTTTTCAAGCTTCAAGTTGTATATATAGTTTTTATGAAATTATATTCCATTAGGAGAGCTCAATATCCTGTCCCATAACTTCATTCCTTTAATCATCTTTCTAAAAATGTACCTCTTTATTCGTAAGAGCATACTAAACACTTTTACTAATCTCGAAATGATCATCTTTAGTGGTCCCAGAATACTGCCAGCAACCTTTAAACGGTAAGGACTGTGGTTTGAAGCCAACCGCCGTGTTTACATACTGGAAGCCCGGCTCCAGATGTGAGATAGATGTCTGGAGAGGATGTCCAACCACCAACAAGTTTGACAATGAGTATAATTGTTCTACAACTTGTATTTTCCAGGTCCACAAAGGTGATGGTAAGTTAAGACTAAGATGGTAAGTTATAAGGTTATGTTTTAAATAACTTACTATGCTTAGGCACGAATAAACCTTCTCGACCGGACCGAAACCGATAGATAAACAATGCTTGCATTGTATTTCCGAGTGAGTGAATGCATAGTTGGACAAACTCCCCCTCACTCCTCATTACCCTCAAGTGTCCATGGGCGGAGGTTGTCACTTACCATCAGATGACCAGTCATCTCAGTTCATCTGTCCCCCTATGTCATAAAAAATACCTACATTGTTTTAATTAGTCACCTATAAGTCAAATTTGCTACATGTTGTATCCTCAAAATAATTTGGAAGTAATCGCTTCATTGTTCCTCGTAAAAACCTTTTTTATATTGCAGAATGTAAAAAAACTATGAATGATAAGAAATGTAATGATATTGAGCGAGTTGTATACACGTACATAGATGGCCTCTGCGTGCCAACTATTTGGAGAGGATGTCCCACCGTTAACAAATTTATCAACAAAACAATTTGCACTGAAACTTGCGATGAAGGAGAGTGGCAAAACCAATTAGAAGATATGGACGTACAACAACTCAAACAAGTGTATAATATCATAGAAACTATAGCAGATGAAGACTTAACTAGTACTAATTATACTGAAAGCGTGGCGAATGACACAACTCACGAATCATCATCAGGCAGTGTTGAAAATAAAGAAGAAAGTAGTGAAGCTGAGGAACACACATCTGAAGGTGATCATACTGACGAAGGGGATCACACTTCGACAGTCCATACAACTGATGCAGAGGATCATACATCTGAAGGTGATCACACTGAGGAGGATCACACTTCGAAAGATCATACAACTGATGCCGAGAGTCATACTACTACGGAAGAACCGATCTCAATAGAGGAAGAAGCAGTAATAACGACATAATATTAAAAAAATAGTAACATTTACAATACAATATTTGTTATTTGAAAAACTCAAGAAATTGCAAGGATTAAGCGATATCTTTTATACATAACAAACTTAAACTCACACCTTATTCTCATCAAACAAAGATTTCTCAAAACAAATACCAAGCCCTATAATTGCTTCTATCCTTGCATACCTCAAGACCTTCCACTGCTGTCATTAATTGCTCCTCTCTTGGCTGGTGCCCATACCAGCTCAGCTTAAAGTAAATTTAGTTCATTTTAGGACCATCGTTTTTTATTTTATTTATTATATTGATCTTGATGCAACTCATTAATAATTTATATGTATATAAAAGGACAACCTTGTTTTATAATAACGTGTCAAATATCACTAATAATATAATCTATCAAATCTTGAGCACCTGTTGAAACTTACAATTTCAAAAATGTAAACATCGCTACAATTTCGATAATTGTGGGACAATGACATTAGTAGACAGATGAATCTGAAACTCCTATTTTTTGCCAACCAAAACTTATTCCAATTTTTATAATACTTAAGACAGGTTTAGGTTTTTCTCCATTAAATGCAGTAACAACACGTGGACAATCGATACCTTGTACAAGGTTATCACTTTCAAATTGAATTTCTTTGTGAGTCAAGTATAAACAAAAAAACCATAAGTCGGCGAACGTATGATTGAGATAAGAAGTATATGATATTCCAGACTACAATATAAATATATGTACATGTCTATGTTCCGCCATTCTGCTATAATTGAGTAATAATCATACATAAAATCTTTGGCATTAATATATAATAGAAAGTCGTAAGATTGACAAATGTCACCTTTACTGGATGAAAGATACCCTTTGTCCTTTTCTTTACTGCTAGCAATCTATTGTATAACCTATGTAAACACTATTTTTATGTGAAAATATTAAAATAAAACTAGTGGATTCAGTCCTAATATATTAATAAGTAAACATCCTACTAGTATTCTGGGCTACGCATCATTCACTATTGTCTAAGCAATGGCTCAAACTACTCTAATGGTTACGATAGCATGTTTCTATAAATCAATAATTACAACATACTAGTACTCCTAAATCAATGGGGACCATGGTAATTGGTGGGTAGGTCGGCACCTGTCGCAAAGCACCAACAGGGCCTAGTACTTTACTTCAACCAGTATTGCACAAACTATAATTTATAATTTCTTGGTTACGTACAATGTAAATTTATACTTTCCGAACAGAAATTCAGTCAAAGAATTTTCGTACTTACGTTACGCAGTGTTTTTTGTTTTGCTATACTGGGGGGGAGATAATGGAGGGTAAAGAGGAGAAGGGGAGGGGAGAGGAGAGGGGGAGTTGGGCCTCCGGTACCCTCAATCACTCAGCAATTGGTTTTGTCTACGGGCTTTTTCTGAGGCTGTGGTATTACTCCTGTCAAGCCGGCTCATTCAATCTATAAGGTATGTTCTAAGGTCATCAACTTGCATGTGATACATCATATGCACATCAATTTTAAAGATGGGACTTAATCCTAGATCTTTCACTTTAACGGAACAAAATGTAATCTTTTTCCGAATGATAAGCGAATGAATGAATGAGATATTATTGTCGCACATAAAATTATAGGGAGGACAATGTTCAGACTGCTTTTCTTCTCTATCTTTTAATAAAATAAGGTGTATAGTCATATTGCTTCTAGGCACCAAAATACGACTCACTCGAAATTGTGGATTCTGTGCGCAAACGCCTGCGTTTATCACGACATTTAATGCGTGTTGATGATTGCTGTAGTATTTAAAGAAGGTAACCGTTCTGTCTCTCCGTATACAATGATAGAGACTCCTATTAGTCTTGTGTTTCTATTCGTCTGTTAAGTCTTACTTTAAGATCTGAAGCCATAACCACAAGGGATTGTTAGTGCAAAGGGAATGTCTTATGAATATATTTTTCTCAGATGGGTTGGTGCAATAGTTGTTTCAGATGACGGATGCGCGGAAGGTTATCCTGAATACCTTAGATGAAACATCTTGTTGGTTCCTCTATGTACATCTGCACTTATCACTACCAACTGTCACTGGCAAGGTTTATCAGTAATCTAGATTTTAAAGCAATAATAATAATAACTCCACACATCTCACACACTGTCCTCTGATCCCAAACTAAACAGAGCTTGTATTATGGTAACCAGACTGCTGATAATCATACTTATGTTTATATTATAGGGGGACAGATGAACAGACGGGTCACCTGATGGAAAGTGACAGCTTCCATCCATGGACACCTGCATCTCGAGCGTCGTAAGTGCGCTGCCCATCTTTGAGGGTGATGAGGGAGGGGGAAAAAAGAGAGAGGAATGATTAGATGGGAAAAGGAGAGGGGCATGGCTCTACTACTGATTACTGACTTATATTTATTTATTTACCATTTTACAAAACCACTTACAATTGGTTATTATAGTGCATTTGAAAACCACTGAGGTTTGTAAAAATGCAACTGCAAAATGTAAATTAGTTTCTAAACACATATATATTATAAATAATTACACCCAAACCTAGAATAAATGATGGAGCTCTTCACACAAATATTTGTCCTGGATGGGAATCGATCCCACGATCGGCTTAGCAATCAGAATAGATAAATCTGGCAGAAGGTCTAAAGGATGCTACTTGCCACCAATTAAATCATTTAAAAATACTCCGAATAGTTCTTGTTTTAGTATATGATCCGGTTCTACCGATAAATGATCCATTTACAATCGAATAGTATCGAGATTTCGATCTGTTCAACTCTCTGTAATTGACGTAATAATGGACCGCCGACTGACATGTTTATTCCTTTTGATTATCTGTTGGCTACTTAATAAATGGATTTTGTCTAGATCATTTGCAAGGTTTGTTCTCTCATTTTTTCGTCACTTCTTTATTGGATCAGTTGAAAAGAATTCTTGTATACCTAGGTAGACAGTTCCCCAATTAAGTTTTTTTTCGTATGGATGTCTCCACGGTCCTGGTGCCGGTAAGGTGCTATGTCGGACTCGGACCGACTAAAACTACACAGTGTTCCGTCATCGCGTCTTCTGGCTAAGGTCTCAGACTTGGTAGCTTAAGGCAACCCCACCATGGTATATCCCAAACTTAGAAAGGAGCGCGTGGACGTCACGCTACCATCTCAGGCCTGCTTCTGCTAGGGCAACATATAGGACGACAGATAGCTGGCAGCAACTTTTCTTTTTTTCATCATCTTACCGGAGCTAACGGAGAGGTGGTATGTCGGATTCGAACCGACTAAAACCACACGGTGTTCCGTCACAAATGGGTCTATTGCAAGGGACCCGGTAATACCCTGACAAGGAAGCCTGCAGACCTTGGCCACCTCAACAGGTGGCCACACCGTGTAGGGAGCCTGGCCCCCACCTCATTTTAGAGATGCACGCGTTGAACACGTCGCGCCACCGTCAGCTGGCAGTATCTAACTTTTCTATCGAAACATTATTAAAAATAACCTCCAATTGTCGATGGTTCCTATGATATTACTTAAATATTATAATGATTTATTCGAAGGACACAGGGTTTCTAGTAGTTAAAATCTCTCTAGTTCTCAAATGCCTACTTATTGCTGTCAATCATAATTTAAATAGTCCCACTACGTAACTTAACATATGATCCTATCGCCGTCATTTGGGCACTGTGATAGATAACTGTCCAGTCCCTGAGGGTCAGCGCAGACCGAGAGGAATAATCCTTTAGCGGTCGAGGGCATTTAACGCGGGATATGATATATATATATGTATATACATATATTAAGCGTATATATATACATATATATATATATATATATATATATACATATATATATTATATTAATAAAATAATACGTCAGAAAGTTAGATGAAGAATATGGGTCGGAAGATACTAACAAGAAAGTTGTATTTTTGGTGTATTTCATTTCTGCTCTACAAATTAAATAAACATTCATGAGTCACTCAACATCTCAATTTTTCTTTGTCCATTGTACCTGTCTATATGAAAGAACTACAGATTAGTCGTCAAATTAAGTGACTACCACAGAGTACTTTGATATATGACAACACACACGCAACAGTTGTATAGATATGATTAAGTACGAATGGGCCGGTTTGACCGGTGCGATACCAATGCCTCACAGAAAACCGATTGTAAAGTAACGCCTGCGTTGCATTTTCCCGAATTGAGTTAGGTTTCCTGAGGCCCAACTCCCCTCTCCCCTTTACTCTACAATCACCTCATTTCTCCTATTTCCTATCTCCTCATCCACCCTCTCTTTTTTCCCCTCCCCATATCCCCCATCCCTCATCACCCTCAAAGGCGGACACCGCACTTACGACTCATGAGTTGCAGGTGTCCATGGACGGCGGTTGTGACAACCACCGTCTATCAGGTGACCCGTCTGTTCGTCACTCCCCCCGTAGTTCAAACACGTATGCACTTTATAGCATTCATTTTAAAGTTTATTTTTAAGTGTCTTAAAAATATTCTTTACTGCGCTCCTCTCAGTCTGCGTTAGCCCTTAGTCGCTTTTTACGACATTTACTAGAAGAGATTTGGTGTACTGACACCAAATCTCTTTTGTTTATTTTACTCCACCGACAAAAGCATTGAAAGATATGCAAATATTTCTAATCGTCAAAACGATACGTGAAAAGTTTCTCATTTGATTCAGCATTAAATAGTGAACTAGTTTATGCCACATTATACGTATTTTTAATAATTCAACGATATTTCTAAAGAACAGACGTTTACTGTGTATAAGGCAAAAATACTGTAGAATGGTGTCACCCCTACGATAAGGGGTAACTGTGGAACGAAGTTCAAGGACAAGCTACCCCTCCTAAAGGTTGGTAATATATTGTAAGGGGTGATTATTTATTGCCACAATTCATGTTCTAAATTATAGGTTCGATTTAATAATATACCTAAATTCAAAATATCATATTAATCATTCATGGAATTCGTTATAGTATTGTAAAAAAAACCTGTGCCTATTTTCTGTACCGACTTAAAGGCTCATTTATATACGAATTTCTTTATGACTTTTAAATACATTTATACTCGTACGAAAATTGTTTTGTTTGAACAGGCAATACAAATTTTATTCAAATTGAACATTTTAGATTTAACAAAGATGATAAATCTAAAATGATTTTAAAGTATTCGTTATGACGAAACAAAAAGAACCCTGCATCGGCCGGGAATCGAACCCGGGCCGCCCGCGTGGCAGGCGAGCATTCTACCACTGAACCACCGATG
Source organism: Tyria jacobaeae (assembly GCA_947561695.1). Lineage (NCBI taxonomy): Eukaryota > Metazoa > Arthropoda > Insecta > Lepidoptera > Erebidae > Tyria > Tyria jacobaeae. The sequence continues at coordinate 20,033,131 of OX387217.1, read as the reverse complement.
CTTGCTTTTAATAGGTTAAAATTTATACTACATACCATACTTTCATTCATATCTATTTAAATTATATTGATACAGTTGTTTTAAAATTAAGAGACTTGAAAACTATTTTGAAATTATTCTCCTCATGACACGTCAATGAAATAACATTCCAACAGTTTTGTTAGGACAGTTGTAATGTTGTAATACACTGTTTGTAGTATTTACACAGTCCACATAAGAGATACACTGTAGTTACCAATTTAAAATGTCCAACACGACGTTAAAAAGAAGTAGGCAGTGGGACAACATCATTTTGTAACTTCACAAGTATGTAATAGGTATTGCATAACATAATATAATTTAATTTGCATTAGGTACCTACCTGATGTATTTAATAAATGTTATGATATATTTTTGCTCATTAAATTGATGTTGATTATTAACGAAGCAGATTATTTACTTTACACATTTATTATTTAAAGCGTTTTTACTCAATTCTTAAACTTCACCATAACTCGAGTATGCTTCTTCAATCGAGATAAATTGGTAAAGTAGGGCCAATTTAACAGATCACTTTTGACATCTGTTAGTTTGTTGTTGTCCTCTGTAGTCAATATTTCAAGCAAATTGCTTTAAAAAGCTAAATAACATTATATACTTTCTGTTACAAGTCTACGTTGTCGAATTTTGTAGAAAAGTCAAATATGATCTATTAAAGATTATCTCACTATTATTTTTGTTCTGTCTTTGGTTTAAAATACAGATATTAAATATAAATACAAATATACTTAAATTGAACTTATATCTGCTCCCTTGCTACCTATCGCATAAAAAAGTAGATAAAATAAAGCCTAAATTAATTTTCAATTAATTAGATAGTTGAAAAGGTCACTGCGAGATGGCGCCAATATATATTATAAACCAAGATGGCGACATTAGAGCAGCTGATCGACCGCACCTGACGCGGAGTCTACGCGAACCGGTCTCGCCGTACAAGTCAAACTGAGTGATTTAGTTGCGGCAAGACCGACTCGCGGAAGCGTCGTGCGGCTTGTTTAATGCATTTATAAACTGAATGCTATCGATGTTTCATTTATAAACAAATATCTGTATGAGCTTCTATGGATGAGTGCCGTATTGCGTAATGGACTACAGTAGTAAGAGAATAATATCGATTTGGAGATGCTCCCTAAGTGGGACAGTGTTCTCTGTCAGTGTGTCTAGGTCAGACGCGTTTGGTTGATATTTATCTTATCGTGTAGTGCAATTATTGTACAATTGTTTATCGGGAGGAAGTCGTTGACTTGTTATCAGTAAAGCTGTTGGCTACTGTATAGTGATTGTTATTGTTGCTTTGTGCTCTGGATAAAACAATGTTTGGCGTGTTTATGAAGCGGTGGAAACCTAAAAGGTAAGGTTGTTGATTTTGATAAAGATTTCTGTAGGTATTGTGTTAAGTGTTACGGTAAGGTGTTTCACAATTCCCACAATAACGGTGTCTAGTGTCACAGGTTCTAAATACTGATCTTATAAGTAAGGTTTTTGTTACTGAAACTTTAGGTTCTTTAACTTAAACAGAAACAATTTGATGGCAATCGTACCTATCTAGTTATGTAGAATTTAATGAGAGATGTGTAACATTTATGTCTTTTTAGCTACCTTTAACACGTAAATTATGACGTCATCATCGTCGTCGTCGTCGTTCGTCATCATCATCGTTTAATCACCACCACCTTTCTGCATTGTTTACAGTTTTAACTGCGAAATTGCGATGGCTATTTTTTTAGTTCAAAATAATTTAAAATCATTAAAATTACAGTCTAAGAATTCCTAGTTTTTTGGCACATTTACAAACGAACATGCCGACCTAAGTGCTCTCCGCTTGACCAGTCCTTGATTTACTCGAACTAAAGAACAAAAATGCATTAATTGAATTCTCGAATTCTGGATACCAACCGGCATTTCTACCGTTCGAGATTATTTTGGAAGGAGTCAATCTAGCATCGCCTTTTAGCAATTTTCATTTATTTTAAGTTGGCTTTTTACATTTTACAATACTGAATCAACAACAACAAACAAAGTACTTAACTATGTTTTATTAACAAAGAAATATTCAATAGTTATTCCGGATCAACTGAAAATTAAGGAAAACCGAGAATGTTATTTTCCATGGAATTAAATCGAAAATGTAATTTTCGAAAATCGAACAGGACAAGGTAACATAATGTTCTTAGATTGGAATTGATTTAAAACTTTTAAAGTTAAAATAGAGATAAACACAGTCTCACCGGTCTGCCAGTTGGTTGTCATTAATATTAGCTAATGCACCATGATATTACTTCAAACAATTTAAGTTTAGAAGGTAAACCTTCTAAGAGCTTTATTAATGTAGAAGACTATATTAATATAGCTCTTGAGTATTTGTTTGTTTGTATATGAGAGGAAATCTTTGGAAATACTAGTTAGATTATAAAAACATCTTATATACATTTTTTATTAGTCTGCCATAGTGACTCCACTTTGCCTGATGGAAAGCAATAAGTGGAGTCCAAGAGTGGTGGTCACCATCCTCATTGCATGTCTAGTCAATGCAGCATGGTGACCCACACTATGGCGGCCTGGTGAGATGCTTTTTTACGCCCCGCTTAAAAGACCCGGGATCAAAGTGGGAAAGAACACGTGCGCTGATAGTGAATTCCAGGCTTTCACTGAATCGGCACAGGAAAGAAGAGCCAAACCATTTAGTTAGGCATCGTATATTTTCGACTCTCAAACGGTGACTCCTCAGGCCAGCACGTGTCCTGTAGAGGAAGGGAGAAGGTGGGACCAATTGGAAGAGCTCGTCAGAACACTCTCCATGATGTAGGTGACTGTCATAGAGGCAACATCTCTTCACAACTGCAGAGGCTCAAGAGACTAGGTGACCTCAGGACACTCGATAATGCGGATTGCGCGCCGCTGCAATCGATCGAGAGCTTCAACCAAATACTGCGCATAGCCGTCCTAAAGATGAGAGCAGTACTCCACGCAGGAGCGAACCTGGGTCTTGTATAAAAGACAAAGTTGCTCGGGCGAGAAGAACCGTCTCACCTTGTACAATACACAGAGCTTCCACGAATGCCGCCTTAGTGAGGCTCTCGATGTAATCGCGCGGATTAAGATCCCGGCAATATGTATTAAAAGTCCAAAAAACTAGCACGTGGCAAATATAGCGAAAACAAAATCTATCAATATAATAAAACAGAAGAGATTTTTGATTGTTTGTCTGCTTAAAAGAGATTATCTCTGGAACTATTAGTCCGGTCTGAAGAATCTTTTGTTCTTGGACACAGTATTTACTGAGGAATACTATAAGGTACAAAACTTCACGCTAACGATTCTTAGCAGTAGTAACAAAACTGCGGGGAACGGCTAGGAATTTGTAATAGTAATTTATGAATTTCTACACAGATATTTTGTATACTTTAAAAAAAAAAGATATTGATCAAGAAATCAGTTCAGAAATGAGACGATTTCTAAATTTGTACAACTTTAAGTTCTTACTAGATCCACAAGCGATTCCGTCCAGAAAGCAATGATTTGCAATTCAGCTTTTAGTAACAGCTGCGTGACATAGTTGTCCAGGTCACCTATTTGGCACAACGTACCTAATAAAATAATGTCCACTCTATAGTGTCATCTGTTTTTTTTATGTATATACTAAACACAAATATATTCACATCTGTATTCCTGAAGAGGTAAGCAGAGGTGTGTTGAAAACCAAGTTAATTGTCACTTTAGAGCCGAAGCCTGATGCTAAAACGTCTTTGCACATTAATTTTTCTATCACTTGCCGGCGCAAGAAAGATGGTTACGTTATTGGCGTGCGTATTTGTATGTATGTCATATAATGTTACTTAGTCACGATAAAGGGCCTAGGCAGCTTGATATATTTCGACATGTGAGATTAGATTAAAATATGCTTTAATCTAAATTTATATACATATATGTATATTACAAATTCAACTCCTTTATCGTACTGCATGATAGTGATAGCTAGTTTCAGCTGATGGAACATATCTTTAGGTCTTCAGATAATCATGTTTTGCTATTGCTTAGAATGCTTTTACATTGCTTTGCTCTTTATTCAATAATAACATACGCATATTCAATTATTCTTTAAACAAAAATCCCACGAATATAATACCCGAAATAAAAACAATTTAGAAGTGCGTATGGTGGAACTGTATATGGTATGAAAAAAAGCCATCTTAGAGTACTTCTGTATATAATAAATTACCGAAATATGGTAAGGATTCTTTTTTTCTAAACCCAATTTAAATTAAAGATTACATTTGGTAATTTAGGATAATTAAATCAAAATTGAAAGTTGACTTGAACTGATCTTGTAGAAACATTACAATTTTATTGCACTTTAATTTGAACGTCTTGGTTGTGAATAATGAAATATACTTAATTTAGTTAAATTTCTCTTTAAGTGAACCATGTTGGAAATAAAAATCTATAAATCGAAATATGTATGTTACGTAGAATGTAAAGACGTTATTAACTCAAGATTTTCAGATGACCTGTAAAGTGTCATTTAAATCGTATGGGAATCGTTATCGCATAGTTGTTGTGAATTAGGGTACAACAGGCGAGTATAGGGTATTTTATTTTTATAGGTTACAACTCCCGCATTAAGATAAACTTCTTTATTGCGGGGGAATTTACACACATTAAAATGACGGACACAAAGAACACCCATTTGATATTACACATAGTGTTGTCCCGTGAGGAGATCGAGCCAACAACACTTGGGCAGCTTAGTAGTTTTTTTCTGGGAGGAATACCCCTAGGGCCTTCCCCGTGGTTTTCAGTGGAACCCCATGGAAACAGCTTCATTAAGACAGCCGGACTCAACTTAGTAGTGAGGTGACCACTTAAACCGCGTTACCAAAAACTAGAAGTTAAAAATGCAGAAGCATTTTTTTATTTTACTTGTTTATTTTTTGTATACATACGGAAATTAATATCACGATCATACCGTTACTAAGTGCAGTTTTTGCTGATGGCTGAGTCAGCTAATATTCTGGTGTAGAGTTCGACACCGTGCAAAAAGACGAAAAAACTGCAAGTCATTTGAACAAATTAGGTACGTGTATGTATACATATAGTATTGCATATGATATTACGAATACATAAAATGTAATATTAGCCGATGAATCTTATATCGGTTTACATTACACGTTGAAAATCTATACAAGAAACTTAACTGTATATTAAATAGATTTTTCATTGCTGTATGATGTGTGGGCAAACACAGAAAATTCGCAGCCCTGGAGGACGCGGGGTATGACTTCGTCCCGTTTGCCGTGGAGACGGCAGGTCCATGGGCCTCTGAGGCCAAAAAGTTCGTGGCTGATTTGGGGCGCCGACTGCGGAGTAGGGGATAGGACCCTCGCTCTGCTCAATACCTGACCCAAAACATCGCTATATGCGTACAACGGGGAAACGCCGCCAGCCTCATGGGTACGTTTGGTCGAGGGGACGCATTATTATAATTTAATTTTAAATTTAAGTTTTTATGTTTAATTTATATTATTGCTGTATTGAATATATATATATGTATAATCCAATGATATCTATAAAAATTGGTTAAGACTTGCGATGATCAGACTGCCGTGTGTGCCTAGATCCTGAACAATTTTTTCTGGTATGCTAGTCTAGGGTTCAGTGACCCTGACTGCTGATCAAGAGGTCGTGGGTTCTATTCCTACACGGGATAAGAAAATGTGTGATGCATGAAACAGGAATACTTTCTAATGCAAGAGTTGAAAAAGATAAAATTAAGCAGAGCTTGCTACGTATGTGCGTACTATGGTAACCATATGATTGTGTTACATATTTACACAATTGTTTATCCTGGAGTGGGAATCGAACCCACGTACTCTGGGCTAGCACTCAAGATAACTAACCACTAGACCAAGCTTAGCTTTTCATTTCTATTTTGAAAAGATGATTTAGTGCAATACCAGACAATAAGAAAGTAATAATTTCAATTTCCTTCACGAGCATGCATTTATTGCTACGCTTAAGCCTACGCCCCCGAAGGGCGGGCAGAGGTAGCTCAAACGCCCACTCATCGCAAAAATATATTTAGCCCCCCTTACGTAATAGGGGCCAAGCCTATTGCTGTCATCCAGGCGCTGTATGACTGTATATATACTGTCTGATAGTTCATTGACCGATTCTTAGACGCAGACACGCAGAAAAGATGGGCTGGCCTTATTCTACTACATGGATAACCATACTTTGGCGTTAGTAACCCTCTATACCATTAAAAATTCTATGAATTACAATTTTTTTTTAATTAAAAAAAATACAAAAATAATACTATCAACGTGGGTCACATATTACTAGTATTCTTGTTGTGTTAGGGGTGTGTTTACGATGGTATTGTACTGGGCGGGGTTTGAACCCGCAAACACTTGATAAGTGCAAGTCCGACGCCTCAGCCATCACGCTACCGCCGCTTCACGCCGCTTAATTCAGCTTACTGTTACCATATTTTATTTGACTAATTCCCTGAACAGCTATTAATGTACTGACATGCACATTAGACAGTATGTCACACGCAGCCCCTCCCAGAACACTTATTATACTGTAATGAATTAAAACTCCATTATACAATTAATTTAAGAATTGTAATTGAAAAGTGAACCTTTTGAACTCTGACGTAATTGAGCGATGAACTGTTACGACACGCCTCGACAATTATTTGTATCATAAATAATGCATAGACTAAGGGCGCGTTATTTTAGACAGTTGGTTAACGTCACATACGTACGCCATAAAATAACGATCACGAAAGATGTATAACGTGTACGTTCAGTACAAATTTTATTGTTGTTTCATTGCATAATACGGATGTCATAGTTATTGGGCTGGGGGTTCAAACAAGCAGACGGTTCAACTAACGGTTAGTGACAGGCAACCACCGTCCATGGACACCTCACTTCAGGAAAGAGGAGATGGAAGTTAAACCACGTGAGGAAGTTTTGTTTTTTGTGCGCTGCCCGCCTTTAATGGTGAGAGGGGGATGAGGGGAGAGGAAGAAGAGGAGGAGTATGGTCTCCGGAAACCTCACTCATTACGGGGAAATGCAACGCAAGCATTGCTTCACAACCGGATTTCTGTGAGGCCGTGGTATCGCACCATTATTATTTATTGATATGAATCCATTGCAATTCGAGCAATATCGACATCAGGAGTGCAGGAGTAACTACATAATTATTTAATTTCGTAATAAGAGTTTGTTACTTCTCACTCTCCCTTGTTATTACACGGCTTTATTTCTCTTATTATCTTCACTAAAACCATATCTTCGAACACAGTTTTGAAGTTGCCTCTGTAGCTCGTTTCTATGCTAGTTATGAAACTTATACTAATATATGTACATCTTTCGAGTTAACATATCTAGGTTAGTGTGGGTGATGTTTTATGTAAACTGAGCAAGTTTTTTGCTAGTACACATATCAGTGTAGTTGGGAGTATAACACCCTCTTTATGAGCACAAACCGCAGAGGGCTTCGTTAGTCTTATTGCTATTATGTTACAGTTAAAGATTTAAAATATGTTTTGAAGCAAAACCATCGCTTTCGTGCGGCAGTTTCTACACAATGTTTATGTAAAGATGGCAGGTCAATTCAAAAAATCAAAAAAGTGCTGGATCGAGTATTAAAATATAAATCAAATCTGACTTTATTAGCTAGATAGTTTACTAATGATCTCTCTTCTCTGTGTTTTTGGCGGACCTCATTTTAAAATCTTATATAAATTCTGAGTAATTGTGCTAAAAACTTTTGGTTATTAGATAGATTAAATTTGTCTTGACCAAGTCCGATCTTTTGTCCCCTCATCAGAACGAACCATAAGAGCTCAAACTCAAATGGTTCACTATCAACTGTTGAAGAGTTCTAACATCCAGCTCTTGGCTCAGCTGAACTTTAACTCATCTAAACTACTTATACACACAAAGTACACGTACACGGGTAGGTCGAGGTGTATTACACGCATACATTTTGCCAATTAGAATTTGGTCCCACTAACGCACTTACCAATAGCCTATTGCCGTCAACCGGGCACTGTATGACTGTATACATACTGTCTGATAGATAACAGTCCAATCCCTTAGTCGCTTTTTTACAGCACCACTGGTAAGAATGGGATGAACCTATTCTACTCAGCTGTGAACCACACGGCAATCGACAATTAAAAGTAGTTTAAAATTGACTTTAAAGTTTTGTTCGAATTACAAATGAGGCTTATAAAAGAGTGTTCAAAACGTGTCGGAGATTAACCTCAAGTCGTGATCTTTAAAAGAAAGATATTTAGAGATATCCGTCAGGCCTAATCTTTAATAGACACGGCTTATTCTTTCAAGCATTTCACATCGATAACCGTTTTATCAATGTAGGGGATATCTAAGCATAATCTTTGGCCCATGGATCTAAAATGTATATTTTATACTTTTGATAATGATCGTTCTGCCTTAAAAATCTGATATTTATTATGTTTAAGAAGGTTGTGAGTGTGTAAAGCGATAAAAAGTTTATCGTGATTTTTAGCACATTTTAAGATGTCTTAACATAGTAAGTATATGGTAGATGTTTAAAGCTTAAAATGGACCTCCGGTAAATTAGTATACGGATTTTCCGAAAATGTACATTATGTATAAATATAAAAAATCTTTGAAATTGACAGACAATAAAACATAAAATGCTGCTGAGACATGTACACCCAGAAGAAAAGCATTTTCCAAAGATTTCTAATTTAACTGTCTTACGGCTACACACACCTAAAACTTCTCCACACCTTTTTAGACCCAGTATATGTTGAATATGATTAAAATTCGTCTCGTTCAAACAAACCAAAATTTTAAGATATGTTTAAATTGTAACATCTCACACTCGGCCGTCTGGCCCAAATAAACATACAACAGTAATAAACATACTTATATGTAATAAGTATGTTTATTAGCAGTCAATATATATTATATATTTAGAACTATATATATTATATAGACTAAAGTTTCTAAATATATATGTAAGTCCATATTATAGTTCAATTACACCCTGGTACACACACTGACTATTTTGATCTGAATCAAACCCACGACTACTGACTTAGCAGCCAGGAAAACTAATTACTGCACTATCAGACAGTCATTTATTAGTTTGTTACAGGTGAAGCTAATAAAAGGGTGTTTAAATGAATGCACAGATGTGGCAGTTGTTTAGTCACCCCGCAACAACTCCCAAGGGGTTATACAACACATTGTGATAACTATTGTCTGATTCACAGATAATAAAATAGTTATAGAAAAAGGTATTTCTCGTTTATTTTGTGTAGACCTCACTAACGGGTTAGGTCTCACCGTGATAAAGCATATTTTATTTCGAACCGAATTAAGTTCGTTTGTCATTTGTTTGTTGGGATTTGATTAATTGTGAATGTTCTTAGATACTCTTGAATTCGATTGCAGTTCATAGGTTGTGGCTTAAACAGTAGCTTAAGTGTTTTTGAAGTCAATTAGGATTGAGAACAGAACGTCTGCTTGAATAAATAAATAACTTTGGAAGTAATTATACGACTGAAATGCGCATCTAGATAAATGTTATAAGCTGTATTTTTCATCGCTTCATTTTCATATTAGTGGTGGAATATTATGTTTCAAATTAAAATTAAAGGACACATTACAGCAAATAGCAAACTTCGAGGAACTAAACTTTTCATAAAAAATGTATTTTTTATTGTAAAACTATCGAGTAACAAAAACACAAAATGAAGCACTCAGACGATTAAAAGACCTCCGCCTTTTTAATCGGTTAGTCGATCTAGTAAAAAACGAAAACAAAATCTAAATGGATTATTATCTGTATATATTATAAGTGTTCATATTTTAAGTATAAGACTTGCGTCATTAACTCTAACGCAAGACTACACCTCAGCTATAATATAGTTCAAATAATTATGTTGAAAAGTTAAGTAACAGCTGTCATATTCCCTGAAACAGATGTCATATTCACAAGAACCATAGATACTATTTATTTTAACAGTATATTTTATATTGCCTCATTGGCGACTCTCTTGTTAGTCTAGTGGTTATTGATCCTGACTACTGACCCAGATCCTGGGTTCGATTCCCACACGGCACAAAAAAAAGGTGTTCTTTGTATCTTTCATATGTATGTTTGTAAAGTCCCCCTCGACACAGGAATAAGTCTTAGTTTTTCATATAATTATATAGGAATGATAATTATTATATAGGGGACAGAAGGGTCACCATATTAAGTGACAACCGCCGCTCGTAGACACCTGCACTCAAGAGTCGTAAGTGCGCTGCCCGCCTTTAAGGGTGATGAGGGGGGAGGGATGAGGGGAGTCGAAAGAGGACAAGTTAAGTGCAGTACCTTCACTCACTCTGCATTTCAATGTAAGTATTATTTGACTACCGGTTTTCTGTGAGGCCGTAGTATTACTCTGGTCGAGCCGGCCCATTCGTGCCTAGGCACGGCTCTCTAATGGTAATCACAGTGGATCTATAGTAAATTGTGACGTCTTACTAACCTACTAATGTTTAACTTAAATGCAATTACAATGTAAGGGTCACTGCGACTGTGGCACGGGTCAAAGTTATAGATCTATTTTGCCGTGTAGTTCTCGTGGGAGTATAACGAAGTCACCCCATTTCATCCCCTGGGTGTCATGAAAGGCGACTAAAGGATCGGACTGTTATCTATCAGACAGTATGTATACAGTCCTGGTTGAAGGTAATGGGCTTGCCCCTATTACGTTAGTTCGACTAAAATCTTATTGGGTAAATGTGGGTGTTTTATACATTAAAGGCGTGAGCGTATGTATGTATGTGAATGTAAATTATTTTTGCATAATTGTTTTTATTAAAAGATTTATTAATCTAAAGTCGTCATTCATATTGTTTTAACTGATATCTATTATCAATTTATTACAATAATACAAGCGTACAGCATAATATAATTAACAAATATTTTTAAATTTAATATTTTTTTTTTGTTTTTTTGTTTTTAAAAATGTTAAATGTTTTGCTCTGGAACCATTTGGATTCGAAAGAATCATATTGTATCTGATAGAGCAATTCCTGGGACATAAGAGAGACTACAAAACATCACGCTACCATCCCTAGGAGCGAAACAATGACCATAAACGCAGGACTGCGGGGAACTGCTACATACATATGCATCAGATTATTAATTAATAATCATTTGAGTGATGTTGATCCTACAACTTTAATAATTATCAAAACTACGTCATAATAACAATAATAAGCTTATTTAAACATACAAACAATATTGGTTCCTTCTTATGAATGTTATCTGTAAGATATTTAATTGCATACAAAATTCTTATAATTCGTTTATCTCATGTATGTACTTATTTATTTTGAATAAAAGATAACCTTTTATAATCGGACAAAATTGCATTACATAAATGACATAGTGTAATACATATATACACATTGTATATACAAATTGGTATAATAATGTGTAAATGCCTCGGACACAATACATTTTGTCTAAATTAAAAAAAAACATTTATTTAATTCCCAAACATAAATAATAATCCAATACACACATTAATTTTGTATAATACTCTGTATACAGACATAGAGTTCCCGATTGATAGCAATGAGCTTGACGCTTATTACGTTATTGGTATCAATTTCTTAGGGGCAAATGAGGTTGTTTACACATCTGCCCACCCTTAGTAACTACAGGCTTGATACTTTGTGTGTATTTATGTAATACTTGATTCTGTATAGTTTTCAAGACTCATCAGCATAAAATAATTTGTCCCCTCTTGCAGCCCTAGTTATTTACCATTATATAATATGATATATTAGAAACCACATATCGGGGTCGAGCCATGCTTAGCCACGAATGGGCCGGCTCGACCCGTGCTGTACCACGGCCTCACAGAAAACCGGTTGTAATGCATTTCCCCGAAATTAGTGTGGTTTACGGAGGTCCAACTCACCTGCCCATCTTTTCCCGTCCCCTGATCCTCCCTCCCTCTTGCCCTTCCCCGCATTCCCTCTTATCACCCCCAAAGGTGAGCCGCGCACTTACGACTCTTGAGTTGCGCGTGTCCATAGACGGCAGTTGTCACTTACCATCAGGAGTCTCGTCTGTTCGTCTGTCCCCCTATATTGTAAAAAAACATACACACTATTTTAGGTACAACATACTTGAATACTATAAAGCTACTAAACAATAATCATTTATTAATATTTATTGCATCCAAGAAAAAAACAATTTAGTGGCAATCTCATACATGTACATATCGCAGGCTAAATTTGCTTTGTAAAACGCCGAAGGCAAATTGGAATGATTTCATTTTTGACGTCGTTGCCGCCAAATATCCTTACAGAACAAATAGTAGAAGAGGCGTCTTTCTCAATAATCATCAGTGAGTTTGCTTTGACCACGTTTTAACTCATTAAACCAATGGCACGACATGGTGCTTCGTAATTCCAAATTCAAAACATTTTTTTGTCAGCTGCTTTTCTCGCTGGCCTATTCTAAAAGAGACTTTCAGTGTGACCCACGTATGTACATATGTACTTTCTGATACATAATAAATCCAAACCCTTTGTCGACTTTTATAACACCCGCGGGTAGAAAAGGTGGCCCTATTCTACTCTGCCGGCAACTACAGGAATCATAATTTTCTGCACAGTAATGAGTTATCAGCCTGATATCATTTACGTCACAACTGATAATACATATGGCGCCAAGGTACTCATGTTTTGAACTAGGCATTTAATAATGAATGTTAAACGTGTGACCTTATTTGAACACATCGATAAATTGGATATTGATTCTTTTGTTTTTTAGTCGTATCACTTTCAGTATTATCTAATGAAGCATGATAGTTCTATTATGAAAAAAAAAAAACTCTTGCTGCTCAGATTATACTTATACTAGCATCTGCCTCCTGCCTTCGCCTGCGTGGTATGTCGATAAGAAATAGTTAGTAGTTAGGCTTTAGTTCTTCCCCGGGGTTCGAAGTCCATATACCAAATCAAAATCGTCTTTTAGCTGTCGAAGCGTCAGACAGATATATAGGTGGATCTTCCTTACCATTTATGATATCAGTGTCTAGATCAATGGGGGTTTGGTTTATAGAGGAACGTGTTAGTTTGTGAAATTACAGTTCATGATTCTTCTGACACTTGTTGGAAATAATGAACTGTTAATAATATTATATAGATATCATGGACTTACAGAAAACCGGTTGTGAAGTAGAAATGAGTGAGGTTTCCGGAGGCCCAACTCCCCTTTCCTCTTTCTGATCTCCTCATCCCCCCTCTCTTCTCCCCCATCCCCCCATTTCTTATCACCCTCAAAGGTGGGCAGCGCACTTACGACTCTTGAGATGCAGGTGTGCATTCTACGGCAGTTGTCACTTACCATCAGGTGACCCGACAAAATAATATACTCGTAATATAATATCATAGTTTGTTTTACACAAATGTGTATCTACCTCAGAACAAAATATTTTCCAAAATTCTTTTTCCTTCTTTTTCTTCAAGCTAAATTAGTTATTTGTCGGCTACACATAAAGTTCTTCATAATTTTTATAATATAATAATAATAATAATAACGCCCTTTTATTCCTAGTTTTGCTACAAGTTTGGCAATACATATTTTCCAGTCCTATTTACTATATTATGTCTCGCAGCTCGGCGTGCCTCCTGGCATAGGCCTCCTCCAGCTCTCTCCACTGAGCTCTCTTCTGTAACTCTGGTCCAGTAAGGCCCCAAGGTTAGGCGTATATCGTCCCTCCATCTTGTTTTCGGGCGGCCCTTACTTCTGGTGTCCTCTCTTCGGTACCATAATTTCCATAATTCGGTTACTTGTTTGCTCCATTTGTTTATTTTGCAGCGTAGCATATGTCCAGTCCAACACCATTTTTATAATACACTTCAGCATAAATTTATTGATATGATTGTATGTTCCGTCAGTGTTAGCCACGCCATGTGGATATATTTATCATAATTTAAAAGCTGGTTCAAAGAACGACCGTGTTTGCTATCACGGTAGAATGAACACGCAATGACACTAGAGGCACTTTGCAGAGATCATGGTTCGCTGCATGTTGATCGCAAAATAAAATGTGAATATACAAAGTAATGTACACAGAAAGTAAGCTGTAAAAGTGGTGTACAAATAGTGTTGTCTATCTTCTATCTATCTATTTAGTATTCTTTATTTATAATTTTACACAGAAAGTAAGCTAACTTTGAACTGATAATTTTGAAGAACCTGAATTAATTACAGTTTTTTTATTAATTGTATTAGTAGTTACTTAAACGTATAGAAAATATAATTAATAAATATAATTAGGTTTAGTAACTTATACGTATAGAAAATACAATTAATAGAAAACTGTAATTAATTCAGGTTTTTCAAAATTATCAGTTCTAAGTTAGCTTACTTTCTGTGTAAAATTATAAAAAAGAATACTAAATAGATATATAGAAGATAGAAAACACTTTATTTATAAACAACTTTTACAGGAGAGGTTTCGTACAAATACATTTTCCAATTTGATAATGTACAAAGGGTGGCTTTATTGCTTAATTCAGTCTCTTCCAGGTATCCTTCGGATGGATCAAAATGATTCGGAGAGACAGTGGTAGTTGGAAGTATATATAATATATAAACTCCGATATCTTTGTAAACCCTGTTGCCGGCAATATGTTTGCTCTTACCTTATTAAAACCTAATTGTAATTGGCAAAACGTTAAACGATACATTACACATCTGTGCTTCAAGTATGCACCATACTTTTACTGTATTTTCTCCTGACTTTAGCGAATTGGTAAAATATTTTTGTGAGATTAAGCCTTTTAACCAAATTCAAAAAGGAGGAGGTTGTATGTTCGATTGTCTGTTCTTTTTTTCATGTATGTTAAGCGATTTCTCCGCCAATTGTCGACCGATATTGAAATTGTTTTTTTATTCGAAGGAGTAAACGCCTGCGGTGGTCCTCCCATTGTAACCAAATCAGACTTGTTCATGGCACACCAAAGAAATTGCGAAAAGGTTTTTAAATTAAATAGCGCGTTTCACGATTGAAAGTATTGCGCAAACTAATTTTAAAGACGCATTGAAAGTGGTTATCTACGTTTACCGTAAAAGCAAATTGTGGTGTATACGTAACAATTTTTAAAGTTATAGTTATGTAGTAGGATCCATCCACAAACATCACCAAAAATATCAGAACATTTAGAACACACTAACATAAAACCTATACGGCACTTTCTATTAAATAATTTATTAGGCTACACAACATCTCTACCATCTTCCTGTTATATTATTTTAAAAGGTTTCTAAAACAACCAAAAAATCAACTAATTATACGAATATTTCTCATTTGACAACGTTATTAAGTTTTTATTCTATCAACCCGTCACCGTGAGCCGCGGTCTCGCGGACCGAGACAATCTATTTTTCTAGTGCTGCCCTCTGGCGGAGACCACCTGCAGAGATTTTAATTGGAAATTGGCCCTCTATTTGTAATGCTTAAAGCCTTGTGTTATTGAGTGTAGTGCACGTTGGGTGGTCACCCTGCATCGCATATTTTCCCCTTTAAAATGTGCATCGATTGTTTTGATGTTTGATTTGTTTTAGTACGAGAGTGAACGCTAATTTCGGGTGGTAATTGCAGGTCGAATAATTTGCAGTTTAGATTCAGAACTTCAGACTTGAAGTTAGCTAGTAATGGAAACGAGCGTCAGCTGTCAGAGTCTAGTGGACCTGGCTCTGAGGCAATATCAGTTGTGTTAATGTCAGGTATAATTGTAGAAAAAGGTCTTTATTATTAAACTGATTTTAGACTTAAAATAAGATCTGATATCAGATTTGATTCGATTAAAGCTATCAAAGTGCAATGAACGATTTCAAATAAAGGAAACGTAAAACGAAGATCTTATATTTTTAGTACTTCTTCCAAATTTGAAAACGTCAGGTATTTGAGGAAATTGGACCGCTCAATTTTCAAATTTCGTACGAGACTTTACAAACATTTAAATAACGTACACAAATAATACCCAGAGTCAGAAAAACAATTTACGTAATTTAATTTAATTTACGTAATAGTTATTAATTGGCGTAAGAATTTTATTATCGTGATTCAGGATCTTACTACGTCATTTGTGTTATTTCTACGTAATTCGACATGTATTCGCTAGATGGTGCTGTCATGTCGCTTCTGTATGTGGAGGTCGCCACAGTCGCATACCTATAACCTGAACAGGCTGGTGGCGGGCAGTCCAAGCCCTCTTACTATTTACAATACCAACAGAGCCACAGAGAGATTGTCACAACCACTATTACTCTTTTTCTATCAAAAGAGAGACGTCTTCTACATGGTGAATTTATTACTTTTGTGAGCAATGACTGCAGAATTACCTTACATTTACAGCTACAATTAACAAGAAATATGTTGTGTGTAAACAACTTGTTTAATGAAGTCATATTTACATAATAGATTTGCTTAATCGTGACGTTCATGGTTCATGGCACATAATATCATTTCAAGGCAGCAGGCAGGCCAAGCAGGTGACATCACGGCTATTCTACCAACATTGTAATCACATCACAGTTTTACTAATATGTATTTCAATTAAATGTAAGAAACATAGGAAGAAAAATAGATTTATTTATCGACGCTTGAGATACACGAACAGTACATGCTATGGAGTAATAAACGAACAAAACCTACATCATTATTTTCACGGCACGTATGGCGCAGCAGTGTCAGTGGTCATGTTGCCACCACGCAACGCCGAGTGTTATGGTTTCGATCCCTGCACGGGACAACACTTTGTGTAATCCTCAAAATTTTGTCCTGCTCGGGTTTTCTTTGTGTCCGTTGTTTGGATGTTTGTAAAGTCCCACGCGACACAAGAATAGATCCTAGTGCGGAAGTTGCCTTTAACAAACAAAAAAGCACTCCGGGAGTGCCGACAGAAGTGAAAACTTATTTTGGCGCGTTAGACATTTTTTAGATGGGTACAAGGGTTATTGGGTAATGAATTGCATTTTATTTATGAATTGTATTTTATGAATTATTAGAAACCTTAAAATATATTTAAGATTCTTTTTGAATCATCGTTAACAATTTCGACAACTCTTGTATCATCATCATTATAATTAAAATTATTACAATCTAAAATAGAAAGTATAGTTTCATGGTAAGTAAAATAGGAAATAATCAATTTTGATTCGAAGTTATTTAAATATCTCGTGAATACCGCATCAATAGTACTTTTATATCTCGTTGTGCTAATATTCCTCTCGTAACGGTGTCGCGAGTCCATAGATTTTATCTCATATAAAAATATGCGTACCGCGCTAAAAGAAGTTTTCACTTCAAAAATGAAAAAAAAAAAACATTATAAGTGTTATATTATTTACGTGTACAACACGCGTCAACCGAATAGACTCTGTTTCAGCATCTGCTAAACAATTGTCTAGGACTGGTTTTCAATCACTCCTTATATATACACTTTCAAAGTAAAGTGAAGTGTATCAATAAAACGAATAATAAAAAATATATTCAGTACAGGCATCACTTCGTATTCCCACAAAAACAATTGACCTCGAACGAGAAATTTCGTGTGGTTCACGATAGAGTACAGGGGCCAGCCCACCTCTTCCCGGTGGTGTCGTAATTGGTGACTATGTAGTGTCAGACAGTATGTATGCAGTCCTACAGTGCCCGGTTGACGGCAATAGGCTTGCCTCTGGTAATGTTAGTGGGACCAAATTGTATTTGGCAAAATGTGTTTGTTTAATACAGCTCTGCATCTGTCGTGGCCGCATATACTCGTGTACGAAAATCTTACGAGACAATATAATACAATACAGCAATACAAACACTATCATATATCTTAAACTATAAGATACTTGAGCGCTTTTGCTACATAGATTTGTATTATTCAATCGGCACACGAAGGGTTGTAAATGAACTATTTTTATTAAATTGCACGCCCGATTACATTTTGTGTAAGGAGAATATCCGCGCCTGATTCCCTGGGGGAGAATTGTAATCACGCTCGCTGGCAAACTAATAAAAAGGCTATAACTCCTTGGGCTATACCGTGTAGATAGAAAATATTCTAATTGTGTAAATAAAATAAAATGAAAATTGACGCTTCATGCTAGCAAGATCATCATTCGAGAACCGCTGGTTTAGATATTCCTTCATGTTTAAAATACGGTTTAAAAGTATTGTAAAAAAATATAATATCCAGTAGTTGAGTAGTGAAGATGTTTCTTAACAGTTAATAGGTCTGGTGTTTAATTATGTTATAAGATAAGTTAATCACGACGTGTGTGGGTGTAATAATATATCTTCAGTATATATATAATCAGAAATATATAGGTATATTTATCAGCAGTCTAAGTAGATTACTAATAATAAAAGTTCTGCGTAGTTTGGGATTACGCCAATGTTGTATATTGTTGTTATTATTTTGTTGTTTTTATATATCTTAGTTATTATATATAAATAAATGTATATATACACTTGTTTACATACAATGCACTGCGCATCCAGTTTAACAAAGCGTGGAGAACGGTTGAGTTGTCGCGCTTCTGTAGTGCAACAGCTATGTTTACCGAGGCTCGCACTAATTCTTACGAAACGGTTTGCGTAATAATTATGCCCCAAAAATATGTTACGTGCGATAGCAGATCAGTCTAATAGCCCTCATATATAGAGTTTTGTGACTCAATCCAATTCTGTTCTACCAGTTAGGTACTCTACCAGTTAGATAGGTTATTACAGTGGTAGAGCCATGCTTAGGCACGAATGGGCCGGCTCGACCGGTGCGATACCACGGCCTCACAGAAAACCGGTTGTGAAGTAACGCTTGCGTTGCATTTCCCCGAAATGAGTGAGGTCTCCGGAGGCCCAATTCCCCCTCCCCCCTTTTTCTCTCCCCTCGTCTCCTTTCTTCTTTTTTTCCATCTCCTCATCCCTCCTCTCTTCTTTCCGCTCCCTGCATCCCCCATCCCTCATCACCCTCAAAGGCGGGCAGCGCACTTGCGACTCTTGAGTTGCGGGTCTCCATGGACGGCGATGTCACTTACCATCAGGTGACCCGTCTGTTCGTCTGTCCCCCTATAGTATAAAAAAAAGTAATACTAAGGCTTCACGGTTACATCACTTTAATTATATTACTGTACTTGTTACATATTATACAATGATTTAGTGATAGGTTCAAGACGACTCTAGACAACGTTCAACGTCCGAAGCTCCGAAGGGAATGGAGGAATATTAACTGACCAAATTCAACCTAATGCCGATGTTGCCAAATATAAATATCGTAATTCAGTGTGGTTATCACAAAATATTTATTACTTGTTATGCTGTATGCTAACAGTACTAACATAGTTTTTTAAGTCATGGACTGCTTTGTAGTTACAGACAAAGTGTATGTATATATGACACTTACCAATATAATTTGGAATTAATATGCATGGAAAAAATAAAGCTATTGGTTTATTCCTAGTATCTCACATAGACGCACGGTACCTGGGATCCAAGCAAGTGAAGTTGCAGACGATAGCTAGTTTTTTATAAAACTGGACTAAAACAAAACAAAAAATATTGTTAAGACTTGCAACTTTGCTTAAATAATGATTAACTGTTATAAGCACCTTGACGTAGCTCTCATATTAAAAAAGGAAAGTATTTTCATTTCAAAAGCAATTCATATTTATGAAGAAGGCTCTTCATAAGCACCTTTTCTTAGTTTCGCCGAAATAATAAAAGCTTTAGCGTCTTTTTATACATCTTAGCAGGGATTTATCGAAGCTATACTCCTTATATTTCATTTGAATAATGTAGGTAGTTTATTTATACAGTACACTAAATCATTTTTATGTTAATTACTTTCTTATGGATGAAGTTGATTTTTCAATGGAAGAAAGTCAACAAACAGCTGTATCTCCACTTTCGAGAGTTTCTTGTCAACATATGAATTGGAAAGTGTTCATAGAAGAAATCGAGAGGACAAACCATAGCATCCTGACTGATACCACGGCCTCACTGAAAACCAGTTGTGAAGCAACGCTTAAGTTTCAGTTCGAAGGCCCAACTACTCCTCTCCTGTTTCCTCTCCCCTCATCCTGCTTTCCTTTTTCCCATCTCCTCAGCCAGCCTCTCTTCTTCCCTTGTTACTCTTGAGTGTCAGGTGTCTATGGATGGAGGCTGTCCCTTACCATCGGATGACTTGTCTGTTCGTCTATAGTATAAAAAAAATGAAACATTATTTCTTATAAGTGTGCTAAGATAAAAAAGAAACAGCTTAAGTACTTCGGGAAAAAGGCTCGGCTCCCGTACCTAAATCAGGTACTCGTATGAGCCCCTTACGTTCTTAAGCTACACTTCAAATGCCATTCATCCATCCATCCCATCTTGAATACCTAACCAACCAAACTACCTATTTGGACCAAATTCTAATTGCCAAAATATATAATACACTAGTGCCTACCCCTTGTGACTTGTGGCTTGAGATCGGACTGATATCTATCAGACAGCCCGTGAGTGTCGTAAAAGGCGACTAAGAGATCGGACTGTTACCTGTCAGACAGCCCGTGAGTGTCGTAAAAGGCGACTAAGAGATCGGACTGTTATCTGTCAGACAGCCCGTGAGTGTCGTAAAAGGCGACTAAGAGATCGGACTGTTATCTGTCAGACAGTCCGTGAGTGTCGTAAAACGCGACTAAGAGATGGGACTGTTATCTATCGGACAGCCGGTGAGTTTCGTAAAAGGTGACTAAGAGATCGGACGGTTATCTGTCAGACAGCCCGTGAGTGTCGTAAAAGGCGACTAAGAGATCGGACTGTTATCTGTCATACAGCCCGTGAGTGTCGTAAAAGGCGACTAAGAGATCGGACTGTTATCTGTCAGACAGCCCGTGAGTGTCGTAAAACGCGACTAAGAGATGGGACTGTTATCTATCGGACAGCCGGTGAGTTTCGTAAAAGGTGACTAAGAGATCGGACGGTTATCTGTCAGACAGCCCGTGAATGTCGTAAAATGTGATTAAGAGATCGGACTGTTATCTGTCAGACAGCCTGTGAGTGTCGTGAAAGGCGACTAAGAGATCGGACTGTTATGTATCAGAGAGTATATGTACATACAGTCATACAATGCCTGGATGACGGCAATAGGATTGCCCCTATTACGTAAATGGGATTAAATTAAGGTTGACAAAACTTGCACGTTTTAAACCCATCTGCGTACACCGTCAATATAATAAAGCCACACATCAATATAATATAGCGAATAATATTTACACTCATGTCAAGAATTTGTCTTGTTCATTTACCCAGGATTGAGCCCACTAAGAATTATAAGAGTTGAGAAATAATATTTTTCTACCATAAGGCACTCGGTTTAGTGATTAATTTATTTTGTTTCATAATATACTAGCTTTCGTTCGCTTGGTATATCGATACAAAGTAGCCTATGTCCTTCCCCAGGGTTCGAAGTATCCACATTCCAAATTTATGAAAGTCGGTTCAGCCATTTAGACCCATCAAGTTAACTGATAAATAGATAGATACTTTTGCATTTATAATACCTTTTTTTTTCTTTTTTTAACCTGTGGAAACCCCCTTTGGCCGTCACTCCACCGGGGTTTTCG
This sequence comes from Tyria jacobaeae, assembly GCA_947561695.1. Classification (NCBI taxonomy): domain Eukaryota; kingdom Metazoa; phylum Arthropoda; class Insecta; order Lepidoptera; family Erebidae; genus Tyria; species Tyria jacobaeae. Next base: position 20,011,400 of record OX387217.1, on the reverse strand, counting down.
TCATGTCACACCAGGACGTCGCCTCCTCGCGGCTGGCCATATGGCGGAGTGAGGGGAACACCCGTCCCGACCACCCGCGGCCACACTCAGGGCGGCATGAGGCGCTGGTAAGCGCGCCTACGCCGCCGGGTCGCCGGCGGCGAGTTGGGTCCGAGTGGAGCGGGCCCGGGAGGGACCGCTCCGCCGCCTCCTTCTGCGAGATAACCTCCTCACAGAAGGTTGCGACCGCGGTGAAATTCCTGTCGCTACCGGCCATGGAGCGTATGACGGCCGGTAGCGAGAGATCCTCTCCGATGACTGCAGTGAGGACCCGACGCCGCATTTATAATATCTTGATTCAATAAAGTAGGATTAGAAATGTTAGGAGGTTGAGTTTAGGAAGGGAAGGAGGGGGGGTTCCTACCTTACGTTTACCGGTTGCTCAGTAGGTAATTATATTTTACGAACAATTTAGTACTAAACTTAGTTTTTACAAATAAATGCGAATCGCCCGCCGTGTTGCGGTTGAATGACACCGACAGATTGAAAGTAATCGATAAATTATAATTAAAAATTACGTAATTTTTATTGTAGGAAGGAATTTTGTTTGTATATTTAGAAGTATGTTTTAGCTAGTAACCTTGAAGTTATCTTCAAACACTTTTTTGTGGTGCCAAAGTTTTTACGAAATCTTTCTCACATAAGTGTGATTGCAAAAATTTTGCAAAGAACATTTAACAAAATGAAAATTGTAAAATGATAAAATGAATATTTATTAATTGAAATGTGCTAACAATAGGGTTGGCGATGATGAATATTTCTACTGAATACGTACAAAATACGTTGTGGGTAATATGAAATAATGACAGTTCGATACATTAGCTCGAATAGAATTTTACACAAATTTAATTCAATTACCATTACTTAAGTCTCAATATAACGATGTTATTGAGGCAGAATTTATGTGAAGGAATATGCTTGATCTTATTTTTTTTGTAATAACAATGTTGTATATACTCTTTTTTGTAAAAAATTTTTTTATTTAATTAAATATTTTTGAATAAATAGTCCCTATTTTTATTTTATAACGTTTTTGTTTTAATTACTAATTAGTAGTTTTGATAATGTATCAATAAAAGAAATAATATTTTCAGCAAAAAAAAAAGGTAAAGTCGCTGTGGGAACTTCGTGAAGCATTAGCTTTATTGACGGTTTATTTTCTTGAAAAGGTTAGAAAAACAAATACAGATAACTGGAATTGTGAGATACCTACAAATTAAAATGAAACTTATTAGAGAGTATGTTCCGATGCCGGCATATACATACATATAATTGCTTTTAGAACTGGAAGAATATATATTAATAAACTATATTTTGATGTTCAAGTATTATACTGTTAGTTTTTTTTTTGAGTTATTTAGTAAATAAAAAGTTTATATCAGTGTCATTTGATGCCTGTTCACATCATACATCCCCTTTCGTACTTTCTGAAAGTGCACATACACGTATGATATTATTTAAAAATGTAATAAGTAAGAATGTGGCTTTGGCTAATGTACCTATAAGTAAGAAGGTAGGGCGCCCCTAGGTCAGATAAACTGACGACCTGAGAAAGGTAGCTCTTGGATAGTGGATGCGAATGGCAGTGTATTAGGTGCTATGTCCAGCAGTGGATTGTGATAGCCTGAATGATGTTGATGAAGTACAAATGTTCATTCTTGAATACAAGAATGAAGTAGGTATTAACTTCCTATTGATGAAACACCTCAATAGCCTTTAGATTCTTTATAAAATAATTAGCTACGCATGATTTTTTTTTAAATTAACATGGCTATGGTATTTCTAACTACAGAGTTTTAAAGGACTAAATTACTTCTGTTTTCAGGAATGTAAAGCTTTTTATCTGCTGACTGACTGATAACTCACTGTACCGCGAGAGCGACTTACTGAAATTGTTATGTTAATATAACATCATAGCAAGTGTGACTACATTTTAGTATTACTGAGCGCGTGAGAGTATTCTGGAACAACGTACGATTCAGAAACCCAGTGCGCGATGGCAAGAAATCACAGTACTTTTTTATAATAAAATGGGACAAACGAGCATACTGATCACCTGTTGTCACAAGAGTGCTGTCCGCCGTTTAGGGTAGGGGAAAGAGGAAATGGGCAAATGGAGAGAGAAAGAGAAAGGGGTTGGGCCTCCGCTAACCTCATTCACTCGGTCACATAATGCAAGCGTTACTTAACAACCGGTTTTCTGTGAGGCCGTGGTAATACTCCGGTCGAGCCGAGCCATACGTACCGAAGCATGGCTCTCCCATGTTATAAAGAGTAGATTGTTTAAACATTGGGAGTATTTTAAGAAGATAAGATAAAGAGTTTAAACATTCATCTTATTTCTGGAGATTCCTGGAGAAACACCCACAGGCACGTCAGTGCGCCTCGTGCTACCTTAAAAACGGTCGCGAGTGGATGAAGCGATGATTCTTCAGTTGCTGTTGAGCCTCCCGTGTAGCCATTGTTTGGACATTGCCCATTTATTACGCAGCCTGCTTAAAGCCTGCGGGGTTCGTGCTAAATACCTGTCCCTTTTTTTTTTTTAACGTGTGGAAACCCCCTTGGGCCGTCATCCCACCGGGGTTTTCGGTGGAACGGTGTGTCGGAAACGGACCAAAAACCACACGGTGTGCCATAGGAGGAATCCGGGAACAGCTTTGGTAAGACATCCGGACCCCTCCTAGCGCCTGTTGCCCGCAACAGCGCGGGCACCACCTTCGGGTAACTCTCAATTAGGCAACGTCCAGGCACACAAAGACGTCGCCTCCTCGCGGCTGGCCATATGGCGGATGGAGGGGAAAACCCGTCCCGACTACCCGCGGCTAGTAAGCGCTACCTGGTTCGCCGGCGGTGAGTTGGGTCCGAGTGGAGATCGTCCTCCTGGGCCCGCTCCGCCGCCTCCTTCCGATTCACTAAAAAAAATTGCTTTTTTACAGACAACTTTAGGTATATCGTTATTACGCATATAAGCAATTATAACAATACTTTTGTGGATACGCTTTGTAATAAGTACATAACTATATTGTTTTGTATTCGACATAAAAGCGAACAGTCGCAGGCACAGCTATTTCTTTAATAAAAATTGGAATATAAAATTCAAATAGCATGAAAAAAAGAGTACGTGGACGAGAAGCGTGAGCGTGAAGCGTGAGAAGCTTAATTATTCATATGTAGTATAATTATGTATGTTTGAGTGTTAAGAGTTCTTTATATGTAATGCTTTTCTTGTCAAAGATGTTAATAAATAAACAATATTTAATGAATATGCGTCGTTGCTTATTACAGAACTGTATACATATGTATATCAAGTATAATGTCATATGTATATTTGTTTGAAGGTCAAAAGCTGTGGTGATATTAAAACCAATAAATCAAGTTCTCCTTGTTAAAATAATTGATAAGTTTTATTGCCAACGTTCATTGATTTTACGAGTTTACATTAGCGTAAGCTAATCTATTTTTAAGTTTGTACATTGTACGGATCTGATTCAAAGTTATCTCCATAAATATAATTACTTAATCGCGGAAAAATGTTGTAAGATCAAGAATAACGATTAAATAAGTTTTACGAATTAGACAAATGTCTAACCATGAATGGAACCATGTATGATATTTATAAGCACTATTTGCCATTTTAAATTACTAGCTTTTTCCCGCAGTTGACCTGTGTTTATGCTCACTGCTCCGCTTCTTAGGGTTGCAGCGTGATGTTGTATGTGTATTACGTCAGTAAATATTCTCTTTAGTACAAAAAGTTTCGATCTTAAGATATTGTAAAATCTCTGTATGCATCATGTAATATTACCGTACATAGACTTGGCTTATATTAGAAATCCATGATGAAACTTGTAGGAAATGAACCTACAAGTTCTCGAGGTAAAGAAAACACATGCTCATGCTTGATGAGCTCAACGTATTCAAAATATCGTCATCAAAAGAAATACTAACAAACGAATTAACAACACAAAACCTTGAATTACAAATAGTCAGAGCAAATATTTAAACTTAACGAAGTACGAAAACAGCTATTAGTATGCCAAATACACTATTAACTTCGTAAACCACATTATGTAACGATTTAGAGTTTAAAATCGCTTGGTCCTAAACTCTATTGTATGACACGAGCTGTCGGTTTATTACAGCCAGGGTTGTCACTTGCCAAAAGACAGGGCGGAATATTACTTCCTTTCATCGACCTACAAATTGTAAAAAAATATAAAATTGTGGTAATTTTATCAGTAAGTAATAATAACGTTTAACACGGAGTGAACAGAACTGAACTAATCAAACAAATTGTAAATTAATAAATGATAAAACAGTATTTACTAAAGTTCTTAACGTTTCCAAACTGAAAGCGGGAATTAGTAAGTTCCAAAAAACATAAATTAAATGTCCTAATATCTATAAACAATTTTACCGTTGCAGAGCCATGCATGGTCACGAATGAGCCAGCTCGACCTGAGTATTACTAAGGCTCAGAAAAAACCGGTTGACAAACAATGCTTGCACTGCTGATTGACTGACGGTCCCAGAGGCCCAAGTCCCCATTTTCTCTGACACCTCCCCTAATCCCCACCCTCCCCTTTTCCTCCTCTCTACACTTTAAAAACGGGCAGCGCACTTACGGCTCTTGAGTCTGAGGTACGGCTCTGTTTGTCTGTCCCAGAATATCATAAAAAATTAAATATAAAAAGTGTTTTTGTAATAAACCTTTTTTTTTTACATTATGTAGGTATATTGTGTATTCATATTGACACTGTACTCTTTTCAATTTATTTAATGTTTATTTATTGAATAATTTTGTAATAATCTATTTTCTAAGTTAAAGGACTCATATAAGATAGTAACTTAGAGGACTCGGATTTCCTGGCACCAGCTACTTCGTGTTATAAGTATGCGACCCTGATTTGCTTGCGCTATTGCTTTTACTTCCTAATCCACCTTTTTCTGTGAATATACTCCTAATTTCCCATTCAACTCCTAAAGTGAAAGGCGAAGGCGGCGGTGGCGGATGGCTGAGGCGTCGGACTTGCGATCAAGTGGTTGCGGGTTCAAACATCACCCAGTACACTACCGTCGTAAACCCACCCCTAACACAAGCATTTAGTTTAGATGGAGGGGTTAACAAGAATATTAGTAATGTGTGACGCACGTTGCTAGTATTTTTTTTAAATAAAAAAAAGTACCCTGACAGCGGCAACAGGTTTGAACCTTATTACGTAAATGTAACAAAATTGTAATAGGCAAAATGTGAGCGTAAATTGTGCTTCTGTCTCCCTCTTCGGGGACACAGGCGTGAATGTTGTATGTATGTACTTTTTTCCATTCCATCTCATAGTTTAATAAAGTGTTTAGCTAATTTTGTGCACCTGTAAAACTGCACATGTACATTGCTGACACTTGTCCATAGTGACAAGACCTCCGATTGTACCAGTAATTTATGTATTTACAACTTTTCCGTGGTGTGTAATAAAAAATATTATAGTATATTGTTCATATCACCAGCCCAACTTTCTTGTTTCTCATCCTCCATATTCTCTTTGCTTTCCTCTTATCCCCTCTTTTCTTTCTCTCCCCCACTACCCTCAAAGCTGGGAAGCGCACTTACGGCTCTTGAGTTGCAGGTATTCATAGGCGGCGATTGTCACTTATCATCAGTCATTTTAGGGACGGGACATATGAAGAGACAGGACCGTCCCTAAAAAAAAATATATGTACTACAGTATTTTTCTCTTTATTCGTGACAACCCTAAATATAAAAACATGACTTTTTATAAAATTCCAACTCCACGTCGTCCGAGAAGAAAAGCGTTTTTCATATTGTAATTATTTCATTTTCATTCTAATGAGGTTCCGTCACACTCTTGTGAACTTACATGCCTAAGATTCTGAATAATATTATCATACTTATGAAGTGCAAGACATGACATTGGGCTTGGAAATCTGGGGAACAATATGGTTTACATCTGGTACATTTCTACGCCTTGTCTCTTCGTATTAAAACTGTCTGTGAATAGACGACTTGTATTCTCACAATACTCATTGCATTATTATTAAGAAACTTACTTGTTAACTTGTTAACCTCATTGTTAACTTAAAAGCAGACAAGAAAAAATGGTTATTTTTTACATCAAATAAAAATATTAAAGAAACAGATACTCCTTTATAAGTATTGAAATCCGTGCATCATAATTAAAGCATAAAAAGACCAAGATGAAAACTATCAGCATTCGTTGTCATAATATCAATGGCTGATTATATGTACACACTATTTATAACATAGAATAAGACACATTCGACGGGCCTGTTGGTCTAGTGGTTAGTGACGCTGACTGCTGAACCGGAGGTCGTGGGTTCGATTCCAACAAATAATTGTCCCGAGTCTGGGTGTTCTTTGTGTCCGATGATTGAATGTTTGTATAGCCCCCCGCGACACAAGAAATATTTCTGGTGATGAGTTGTTTAAAAAAGTACCCATTTCCCAATTTTGTTTGTTCCCTCAATCAAAAAATTTAATGAAATCAAAATCAAATGTCTGATTATATTATATAATTTAATCTTAAACAAGTGTTGTTCCTGTCGTAATGTGTTTAATTTAATTTAATTTATCTTGTGGTAAGTGCATCATAAATGAGTTGTATTGATTTGTTTGATGTCTTATTTTGATATAATTGTATGTTTTACTAACACTATTGATTCTATCTTAATTTGTTCATCTTCAATAATTTTTATTATAATATTAGAATTGTTATAATTTTTATTATTAATTATTGCTATTATTGTTATGATTTTTAATTTATACCGTTTTTTGTGCATGCGGTGTTAGCCTATAATTAATTGTTACACCAGCAAAGGTTGTTTAGTTGATAAATAGTAAATGTAATGTGTAAACAATTGTTGGCTAACCTTAAATAAATAAATCTGTTTCTTCCATTTTTCTGTATCGCACACATGTTATTAACGATAAAAACTTTCATTAACGGACCTTATAAATATTAATTACTTGAACCAAAGTCTTTTATACTTAGAGCTGGCATTTTGAATTTTAAACCTACAAATATTATAAATGGTATGAGTTAATTTGAAGTTTTTCTTTATGCGATAGGGGGCCATTATATGAGCCTCATAAGAGCATGCATGTAATGTTGTTGTTAAGTACCATTATCATAATGATTATAAAGCTATGTGTTTCACGGTGGAATAGAAAAGATTCATCTCATATCTTCCCGTGGTTGTCATAAAGCGGCTGAGGTATCGGACTTGTTATATATCAGTTAATAAACATATACAGGCATACAGTGCCCGTATGACGGCAATACTTTAATGATAATTTGCGTTTAAATACACCTCTGACCACCCCTGAAGGGATGCGGCGTTATCTTATGTATGTAATCACTATATCCTGCACGGGAACAACTGACGACAGCTGACGACAGCTGACGGCAATTGCTGAACAAAGACATGACCTAAAGGTTTAGACAGCTTGGCTCCCTCAAGCTCCATCTAGTACGTGGGTGTTCCAGATTTAGACTGATCTAATTTCTATTGTAAATTCAGACTTTAAGATTCATCAAATGCCTTACACGGAATGGTAATAATAATAATGTTTGGTCAACAAAAAATAATAAAATGTGAAAAGTAGAATATTTTAACAGTAGAATGTAGAAAGACTGTTATCAGATACAATTAACTAAAAACATACACTGAAACTAACAGAGGGTATCGCAAGCCAGCAGATATTTTCACTTATACCAGATGTTGCTAAGAGGCCTAAGCTCATTGTGACTTCATATGGAACCGAAAAAAATCACCGTAGTGTGAATACGTTTGTTACATAAACATTAAAATGTTATCATAATAAATTAATTTAAACTCTCATTCCATTAAATATAATATTATTATCTCTGTTTTTTTAACTTTTGGAAAGGCACATCCACGGTTATGTAATGTAAATATACATGCACATACACTCACGCATGTGTCCCCGATGGAGTAGGCAGAGGCGCATCGAACGCCCACATTTTGTCAACCATAGCATAATCTAGTCCCACTTATGTAATAGGGACAAGCCTATTACCGTATCCTGGCACTGTATTACTGTTTAATATGCTGTGTGATTATATAACAGTTCGATCCCGTAGACGCCATTTACGATACCCACGGCAAGAAATGGGATGGCCGTATTCACCGAGAACGATATCTTTTATTGTAGTAAGAGTAAAATGATTTAAGAATATTAGCTTTCTATAATAAAAAAAATATGGAATAAAATGCATATTAAGGCAACCAACGGGAGTAATACCAGGGCCTCACAGAAAACCGGTAGACAAACAATGTTTGAATTGTATTGTGAGTGAGTGAGGTTCTAAATCTTCCCAACTCAAAGGCAGGCACATCACTCTCAAAGGCAGTCTGTCCTTGCGACTCTTGAGTTCGAGGTGTCTGATCATCAGGTAACCAGTCTGTTCGGCAGTCTGCGTAATAAAATAAACAAAATAGCAATTGAAACGAACATCTGAATTCAATTACTAAGAACACAAGCAGTCTTATTCTAAAAAGAGAAAATGTTTATCGCTCCGTTTCACATCATAAGAAGCATTCAAATCTCATGCATTGTGTTGAAAAGTCGCGTAAACATGTGTTGTGCAAATCTAAATGTTAACATGGCCACGTTATGCATAGAGTTTATGTTGCTAAGCTGTCGGTGTTGGTTTTAAAAGCCTTTGTTATGGTGTAGTCAACGCCACGAGCGCTTAATTTACAATCGCCACAGTTCAGTATAGGCCGCGTTATTTACCTAAGCTATACGTTTTACATACACACAAATGCTCATTCATGCAATAATTCGGATTGAATTGAGTAGTGAAGTGATAGACCAAGTTAGGGTCACACACCTGAAGAATGCCATTCCTCATTCTAGACCAAAGACCAGAAGATTGAATTTATTAAAGCGTCATGCTTTATAAGTAAATATATACTACATAATATATAGTTAAACTTCAATGTCTTTTGTTACGCTATTGGTCGCAAAGCAGCCGATACTGTTCATAAATCACTGTTATGCACCATGGAAGTTCTTGCCAGCCGCCGTGGGCAGTAAGCACCGTATCAGTTGATATACATTTAATTTGTTTTTTTCCACTCAGTTGAGTTTATGTCTCGTACTAAAAGCATATATTATAGTAACATAAGCATATTAAATTACTTATAATATAAACATATACACATAAATAATTTTAAATTGAATAATGAATAATTAAATATATAATTTTAATATCAATATATATACATGCATACATATATATATATATATATATGGAAATAGTAGTAGGCATTTTATTAGTAGACCGCAGACTACCCCAATCATATTATACGACAATATCCGTATCAAGGCTGTCTGTAAGAAATCGCCGTGTGTCACCGTAATTTTTTAATTACATTTTTTGCACCTAATTATTTACAACATGTTTTTATAAATACATAATTAGTCTCACTAACGTATCAGGGGACAAGTCTATCGTATGTATACATCAGTGGTGGAGTGCTACAGTTTTGGAGTGCCATCCCCATCACCTGGATGTGTGTGTGCGTGTGTAGTTGTGTAATTGTCGCCTGCCTTATTTCCGGCCCAATATGACCTTCACACCTTCAAAAAAAGAGCGTATTCCTATCTGAAATGGATACGCACTTGTGACTGAACATTCTGTCTGATAGATAACACACTCACGCCTTGTACGACACCCACGGTGAGGAATGGGGTAGCTCAATTCTACTTCCGAAACCACACGGCAATCTGAAAATAATTAATTAATCTCTATATTAAAGGTGCACAATGAAGAAATAAATTATTACAATCTAGTAGTTCATATCTTTTGATACAAAAGTTTAGACGCGGTAGTTGTCTTCATTCTTCAGATATATTTTAATATTATTAATTCCTATATCGCTGGGAATTTTGCAAACATTTAAACAAAGGACACAAAGAACGCCCAGACTCGGAACAACAATTTGAGGATTACACAAAATATTTTCCCATACAGATCGAACCGACAACACTCGGCGCGGCAGCGTGGTGGTGAGTGAGGTGACCATTTAAACAACAGCGCCCCATCCGTGCAGTAATATATGTGTGTATATACATCTGAAGTGGAAAACAAGAAAAACTTTCACAACAGTCTCTACCTACATATTTATGTGTTGATTCATTGAAAGTATTGACAGAATAAATTTTGCGATTCACAATAAGCTATACACAATGTACATGTGCCAGTTCGGCGGCAATAGGATTTTCGCCTGTTACGCAAGTTGGAGTAAGTTATGGTTGACAAAATTTTTTTTTTTTTTTTTTTTTTTTTTATACTATAGGGGGACAGACGAACAGACGGGTCACCTGATGGTAAGTGACACCGCCGTCCATGGACATGGTGATGAGGGATGGGGGAGCGGAAAGAAGAGAGGAGGGATGAGGAGATGGAAAAAAGGAGAAAGGAGATATGGGAGAGAAAAGGGGGGAGGTGGAATTGGGCCCCCGGAAACCTCACTCAATTCGGGGAAATGCAACGCTAGCGTTACTTCACAACCGGTTTTTTGTGAGGCCGTGGTATCGCACCGGTCGAGCCGGCCCATTCGTGCTTAAGCATGGCTCTACCACAGGAAATATGGACTTTGTACTTACAATCTTGCATTAAGTAACATCTACCTTAATTACGAGATAATCTATCTTCATCGCTAGACTCAAAACAATTGCTCGGTCGAAAACAGTTTTCGAACGAATGAATAACCTTTTTGTTTTAAAACGTTAGGTATCCAGTCAACCCAATATTACCACGAAATCATGCAAACTATGTTTTGTAATAAAAGACATTGTTACATTTCCGTCAGTAAATACTGTGGTCCATTGAAAAGTGGGGTATTCTACCCCGTTGGCTTCCTAGTTACTGGTCAGTGATGGGCAACCGTGAGCAACCGTGGGCAACCGACCGTGGTGGCAACTCAGACGTGTCCGAGATCGACTGCTAACTGAACAGTTTATTGTTTTAAACTATGAGGTTTTTTCAACAGTTTTTGTGGTAACGGTTTGTACCACTTTTACTATCCGTCTTTTGTGCTGGTTTTCACTAATCATTGGTATGGCACAGCATGAGTAACGATACATAAAAAGTAGATATTGTTAGTTATTAGAAACAGGTTCTTTTGTTTTGGTGTCAATACTTTTGTACTCTTTTTTATGGATCCGTACTCAAAGGGTAAAACGGGACCCTATTACTAAGACTCCTCTTTCCGTCTGTTTGTCTGTATGTCTGTCCATCTGTCACCAGGCTGTATCTCATGATCCGTGATAGTTAGACAGTTAAGATTTTCACAGATGATGTATTTCTGTTGCCGCTATACCAACAAATACTAAAAAAACAGAATAAAATAAATATTTAAGGGGCTCCTATACAACAAACCTGATTTTTTTTCTCGTTTTTGCTCCATATTGATAACTACAGCAAGTAGACGCTTGAAATATTAACACAGAATATTTAGGTTTATATTCACTTTAACAATGAATAATAAAAATTAAAATAAAATTAATATTTAAGGGGGCTCCCATACAACAGTCATGATTTTTTGCCGTTATTATAGATAATGGTACGGAACCCTTCGTGCGCGACGCCGACTCGCACTTCGCCAGTTTTCTTTTTAAATAATCTAACCCTGAATACTTAAAATAAAATGAATACTTAAATTACTAAGTAACATCTTTGTTTGAGAGAAATATGCACACATTTTTATCCCATCTAAAAAAGAAGGTGTGTTAATAATTATTGTATATACTTATATATATTATTAACAAGATGTGTTAGTAATAATAGTTTTCCATTTCAATTTGAATTAAATATTCCTCCTCTATGGTGCAAATAATGGAATTAAGAGTTTCTTATAATTTATCACGTTTTAAGGCGCATTGAAGCTAATGACATTTATACATACATACATACCCTAAGGGATAACCAGACGTGCATTAAACACTAATATTTTGCCAAATAGTATTTGGTCCCACTAACGCAATACGAGGGCACTGTATTACACTTTTTATGGGGTAAGTATGCCTAGAAATGTGTACCCTGCACACTGTAAGGTAGGTAATTAGACGACACACTTCGCTGACGTAATAAAATAATAAATGCAAGTTATTCTTTGAGCAGGCTTCAACTATGGTACTTCAAGCTAAAAACCCACAAATTGTCTACTATGTGTAGGGTCTTTAGGTAACTGCCCAACCTTTTATTAAATTGAATTGATGTGCAAGTGTATCTAGAACCCTCAACTTCGAACAAAACGGAAAAATCCGGTATGGTCCAGTGGCAAGGATACCTGGCTCTAAACTAGGAGGCCCGGGTTTGATTCCCGGTATCGGAATATGGTTTATATTTTTAGACCATTGTTTAATTTTTAAGCTATTGTATACAGAACACATTTCAACTTTTGTGGTACACTAATATTATTTTCAAGAAATCTTTTTCTTAACGAGAAAAGTGACCTACGACTCCATTTGTTTATTTCACCCTACAAAATGATACCTCTTAATATTAAAAGTAAAAACATTAAGAGAAGATAAATCAAACTGTGTAGTAATAACTGCATCACGAAATTAAAGTTTTCCCGCTTGTTAGTATAGAAACAGTATACAAACACACTCGAGCAATGTATCCGGCAAAATCTCGGAACTAACAATGTTAAATACATACATATATATTAGAGGTTTATTATATATAATGTATATAAAGCAAAATAATTGAAATGTTGAAATAAAACGTGGACTTTTTAAAAATGGCACAAGTCATTAAAAGTAAATATTGGGTCTGATGAACGAAATTTGCGCCAAGAAATGGTCACCTACCCAAATCATAGATATTATTTTATGGTATTAGGGGCAAAGGAGCAGACGGGTCACACACAACACAACTCAACTGGAACTCAATTGCAAATCAACTTATTAGCGAGGCACTCTTATTGTTAATATTTATCAAGGTATTGGAGGATGAACACACGTAGATAACGGGACGTTAGCTAAATGGTAACAATAATGAAAATATAAGCATACATACAAACACTCACACTTGTGCGCATACATACAAACACTCACACTTGTGCGCATACATACAAACACTCACACTTGTGCCTCCTAAGATGAGGGAGAGGGGTAATTAACGAAAACATTTTAATAACTGGGTTAGGGTGCAAGTCTGTTGCCGACATCCGGGCACTTTTGGGAATAAGAACGGAAAATTTGGGGTATATTGACAGGAAATAGAGGATAGAAAGATGGTTTTTATAAAAATGGATTCGCGAGTATAAACAATAGTTCAAGCAAGTCAGTGTCGCATACCTATTACTCGAACTGGCTGATGCTGGGAAGTCTGAGGCCTCTAATCTAACCACTAATGATGGTGGTTAGATTAGACATAATACATAACACAGACCGCATAAACATTTTTATAATATACGGCGACATATGAACAGACGGGTCACTTGATGGTAAGTGACAACCGACGTCCATGGACACCTGCAAGAGTCGTAAGTGCGCTGCCCGCCTTTGAGGGTGATGAGGGATAGGGAAAGAGGAAATGGAGGATGAGGGGATTTCGGGGAGGTGCAAGACAATCGTTGCTTCACAAGCGGTTTTTTGTAAGGCTGTGGTATCGCACCGGTCGAGCCGCACCATTCGTGCCTAAGCAAGGCTCTACCATGAAAAAACCGTGATAGCTAATATCGCTACAATACGTCATACGGACTAAAATAATCTAGTCTACAGTCGTATCTTATGTTTCCTAGTGACCCAAATGAGTTGACATTGGTGCTAACAGATTTAGATTCTGGTTGACCATACAGCAGGCGCGGCACACCATACGTTGTCACAGTGCAAGGACATATTAGAAAATTAAGTTATATTAACGGTCCATTTATAAATATTTAAAATTATTATAATATCGTTTTTTTTAGTGAGATATACCTACTGAAATAACAAATAACATAGTTACAATGTTTTTAGTATTCTGTTCAGAAATTTACAACAACTTAATAGTAATCTTAGTAATTGTTTAATCAGGTTAAACTAATGGCAGTTTCAATTAAACAGTCAAGGTATATACTTAAAGCATACATTCACGCCTTTAAAGAGGCAGAGTCGTCCCAAACACATACATTTCGCCAATCATAACTTTGTTCTTTTACGTAATATGGGGCAAGCCTAGCTTTCATACGAGTACTGTATGGCTATATTTATACAGTCTGATAGATAACAGTCTGATCCCTTTGTGGGCATTTACGAGACCCACGGGAAGTGTTGGAGTGGCTCTATTCCAATCGACCGACAGCCACAATTTAATTTAGTTCACACATACATATGTATATGTAATTTTATAAATTCTAGATCAGCATAGTGTGCTGTCTGACCCTGAGTGTGAAAGTTACCCCCCCTAATTGATAAAGAACCCCACCGGTGAAAACAATCATACCTTTATGATTGTTTCGACCGATTCTATGTTCTGCATGTTTGTTTTGACATATCTATTGAAACGTAGCCTTTAAATTAAATAATTTAGGTCATACAATTTGTTTAGAATTATCCCGTTTATAGCGGATTTTTCTGGTCACATTAATGTGACATAACACCTTGTGTTCTGTAAGAACTGACCTTGCGTGGGTGGTGATACCAACCTGTTGGTAATACAGTGTTTTAGTGGTCAAACCTGATATTGTTGCGTCTATTGTGTAAAATCTGTAAAGACCTGTAATCTGTCATTTATAATATGTAGTTGCTCAAAGTAATCAATTAAATCAAGTATAAGTCATTAAATTATAAATTATTTATTACACACACACATACATACATACACTCACGTCTGTACCCAAAAGGGGGTAGGCTGACGCACACATTTAGTCCTATTTATGTATTTACGTAATAGGGAACATGGTTATTGCGTCATCTGGGCACTTAAACCATATTTCGGGGCCGATTTAACCTTCAAACCTTTAAGAAAAGAGCGTACTCCCACCTAAATGGCTAGCAACGCACTTGTGACTCTTTGACCTGCAGGTGTCCATGGGCGGCGGTAGTCGCTTACCATCAGGTGACCCGTGTGCTCCTTTATCTCTTATATATCAGTACTTCACACGTTTAATTAACATTTGAACTTCTTATACTAACAAGTAAGTATATGAGTATAATACTTTTTACTCTTAAAAGTGCAATATCACCTGCCTATTGCACTTTACTAATTGCTTTTTGTTATTAATGTTGCTGCGGCACGTGAGCTAAGAAAAATAAAACTTTATAAACATGTGTTATAGCTTCGGCCTGACCAAGGAACAAAAGAAAAAAGCTATAATTTAATAGACAAGACGCTCATAAACGTTCTTGCCGCAGATAACTAATGTGTGTGTTACAGTCTCTTGCAGTTTGTAAATCGAAGAGACATGATAGACGGTGCGCGGGGCTTTGACACGCACGGCGCGGCCTCAAATTCTGAATTTTTGAGAGGTTCCTTCGAAGGTCATATTTAGACTTCAGGACTTATCTAGGGAACTGTGTGGTTTTAGATAATTAGAGTATTCTTTACTTACAGTTCAGTTCAGTTCAGTGGTATAGCCATGCTTAGGCACGAATGGGCCGGCTCGACTTGTGCGATACCACGGCCTCACAGAAAACCGGTTGTGAAGTAACGCTTGCGTTGCATTTCCCCGAATTGAGTGAGGTTTCCGGAGGCCCAATTCCCCCGCCCCCTTTTTCTCCCCTCATCTCCTTTGCTTGCAAACGCGGGCAGCGCACTTGCGACTCTTGAGTTGCAAATGTCGGACGGCGGTGTCACTTACCATCAGGTGACCCGTCTGTTCGTCTGTCCCCCTATAGTATTAAAAAAAAAAAACAGTTGACGGCGAAATTATTTTTAGCCGACTGCTCAAGAATTATTGTTATATTTATCGAGGGGATGTATATAAAGTACATTTGTATATATGTTTGTAAGTTTCTTTATCACATAAGATTTCGAGATATGGGTATTAAGTGGCAGTTTATAATGCAGTGGGGTTCTATATATTTTAATAATAATTTTACTAGTTTACTGGCCCAGGTGATATGTGACTTAATGTCAGGGGTTCTATAAGTCATTTATATATCAAAAGGGACAAGAACTAAGCGTCCTAATCCTAATTCAAAAACATTTGAAAACCCCGCATATGCACAGATTAAATAAATCAGGCTGAATTGCAGCGTTTAGTATCTACGTTAAATGACTCGAAAGCACTGTTTAACTATTTTTAACTACTCTTTTACATGTATTAACTTATGGAATATAAATTATATATGCTTAACATTAAATACAAAATATTATCACTATTATCATTGCTCACTTTACTATAACTACCTTGTTATACATTTACTTATTTCTCTCTCTGTATAAGAGCTTGACGATGGCTCACTGTCCGTGAGTACTGCTTTTTTTTTTATGCGATAGGGGGCAAACGAGCAGACGGGTCCCCTGATGGTAAGTGACTACCGCTGCCCATGGACACCCGCAACTCAAGAATCACAAGTGCGTTGCCGGCCAAGAAGCGTAATGCTGAGCTAACGACCATTTATGGATCCTTTTTTTGTATACCTGTTGAGACTAGTTTCTATTACATGTCAAGCCTTTGTATGAGTGCAAAATATATATATATTTTCTTTCTTTCTTTCTTCAATATCTAAAATCAAACCGAATATCACGTGAAAACTACGTACGAGGCAGCTCATTTGATGCAAATGATCGACTCATCTGCCACAAATGACCTTATTGTCTCCAATTCACTAAATTGGTACTATTTGATCCTCCCACTCAACGGCCGGACTCCGGAATATCGCTGTAAGTAATGAACCCTCTCCCCGTGTACTTACATTGAGATATGTTTGACAATTTGTTCTAGTCTTCATTATACTGTTAGGGCCGAAGTGTTGAAGGGGAAATGGTTGAATGAATTTACACAATTTGTCGCTGGCGGAAATTAATAATAAGACATGGTGAAGCACTTACAACCTTATTTTTATTAGCTTTAAGGCGGGTAAGAAAGGATTGAAAAAAAAGCCTGGCGCTGCGATTGATAGAAAGAGATTTCGAATATAATATAATGTAATAGGCTGGCTTAATGCCTATGCCCATTCTCTTCAACGGTGTACTTAAGAATTATGTTAAATTAAAAAAAAATGCACTACAGACTAGTTTGTTAAAAATGTGTAGCCGTTTCCATATCATACCCCATCCAGCAGCTTAATCAGAATCTTTATTAGTAATCTTTAACTAAAAAACTTAAATAATTTTACAAATCGGTTAAGTAAACCCGTTTAAACCCGGTGAACACGTTTGAAAGAACAAACTCATTACCTTATAATATCAGTGTTGCAGTATAAAATTAATATGAGCTACATTATAACTCAAAGACGCCATCAAAGCAATAAATGAACGGCAATACGCGGTAGGCGGTATACGAGCATCATATTTCAACACCTTTGCTCTATTTGCTTGTCTAGGGTTTCTTAGTGTACCGCCGGTGTACACTCAGCTAACTTGAATATTCTGTTTGTATCTTTTTCTTGTTTAATTAATATGATGAGGCATGCCCTTATTATGTTTATTTTAGTGGGACTTAATTATAGTTTTTAAAATGTGGTGATACACCGCTGCCATTTGATATACAGTCGTGGTCAACTAATTAGGGACACTCTCTAGTTAATCCAAATTGTGAATTTATTTTTTATTTTCCAACGAGTCTAAACAATATTCCACATCTTTTACATGTAAGTATAATTAGTCATTTATGTGCCTAATTATACAAACAATAACAACTTCTTAAACATTAAACCTCTTTACAGTATAGCTGATAGATGATCACAGTGCTATTTGTTCAAAGAATGCTGGCTGGCCATTTAATTAGGGACACTGAGATATTGCGTTCTAGTTTCAAAATCTGAATCTCAATTATTATTTTCTTTCTTCTCCTATTCTTTGTGGTAGTTTTGGCGGCAATCTAGATTTGTAATTTCAAGTTTTGAGAGTTATTTTGAAGAACAATGGGCAAAAATAAAAGTTGCGATGCAACACTACGAAAAATTATCATGAAGTTTGTCGAGCGTGGTTGGTCATACCGAAGGATAGCAGGATATTTAAATTGTTCAAAAACTATGGTATGCAATGCAGTGCAACATTTCAGGCGCAATAACACAACTTTAAATGTGCCCAGAAAAAACAGATCGAGAAAAACAACTCCGCAAGAAGATAGAATGATAACCAGGTTAGCTAAGAAAGATCCGTTTCTAGGCTCTATTTTAATTAACCATGAAGTGTTTGGGGCAGACGAAAGAGTCAGTGTATCAGCGAGGACAGTTCGACGACGTCTGGTAGAAGCAGGGTTGTTCGGAAGAGTGGCTCGCAAAGTACCGTTGTTAAAGAAAGAGCATAGAAATGCACGTTTTCGTTTGCACGTAAATATGGACATTGGACCTACGACCAATGGCAACATGTATTATTCTCTGACGAGACCAAGGTTAATTTGATTTCTTCAGATGGAAGGCAATACGTACGGCGTCCTGTAAAAGCGGAAATGAATCCAAGATTCACAAAAAAGCAGGTGAAACATGGCGGAGGAAACATTAAAATGTGGGGATCATTTTCTGGACGTGGAGTGGGACCTGTGAGGAAAGTTCAGGGTAACTTAGACCAACATCAATACAAGGCAATATTAGAAGAAACTATGCTTCCCTATGCTGAGGAACATCTTCCTATTATATGGACTTTTCAGCATGATAACGACCCAAAACATACAGCCCGTTCAGTCAAGTCGTTTCTTAACAGACAGTCGGTATCAGTGCTAGATTGGCCAGCAAATAGCCCCGACCTCAACCCAATCGAGCACCTTTGGCACGAAATTAAGAAAAAAGTTGCCATTTATCGTACCACAACTTTAGATGAACTTAATGAAGCTTTTTGTGAGGCATGGGCAAACATTCCTGTTGAAATATGTCAGAAACTGATAATGTCTATGCCACATCGGTGTCAAGCGGTAATTACTAACAAAGGTTTTGCTACTGGGTACTGATTTTACCCGTAATAAAATGAAGTTGTTAAAGAAATTAAAATACTGCAGATTATTAGTTCTGTTTAACTCTATTTTTCATTTTACTTTACTGTTCTTAATTAAATGTCCAGCTACAGAATTGTACCTTAAATTGAATACATAGTTAACCTTTGATATTAAACACTTTTTTATATTTATTTAATCTTTTATTTACAGCCATTTATAGTATAATAATCGGATCAAATTATGCAAATAATAGTTACTGAGAAATCAACAGGGTTTTATATTTATATGTACATAGCCGGTTATTGCTGTCCACTATCTTGAATGTCCTTAATTAGTTGACCACGACTGTATATGTATATGGGTGTATGTATGTTATGTAAGTTTATGTAAAAAAAAAACAGCTGATTTAAGATTTATGTCTCTATCTATGTATGTTTTTTTAATAATATAGGGAGACAGACGATCAGACGGGTCACCTGATGGTAAGTGACAACCTCCGTCCATACACACCTGCAACTCATGAGTCGTAAGAGTGCTGCCCGCCTTTGGGGGTGTTGAAGGATGGGGGGATGCGTGGAGATGAAAGAAGAGAGCAAGGATGAGGGAAGGGTAAAGACGAGAGGTGGAATTGGACCTCCTTTAACCTCACTTATTTTGTGGAAATGCAACACAAGCGTTGCTTCACAACCGGTTTTCTGTAAGGCCGTGGCATAGCACTGGTTGAGCCGGCCCAATCATGTGCCTAAGCATGGCTATACCACGTATAAATCCATCACCAATGTATAAACACACATGAACATAAGCCATAAAGGCTTGTTGTGTGTCTGGTAATTTGCCTACGCACCAACAAAAAATGAACAGCTACTTTTAAGTTGCATGTATACTTTACATGAAACTTAAGCCATCCTAGTCATCACCATCATTATCATCGTCCTATCTAAGATACCATTTCTAGTAGAAATCTACAGAGACTGAGATCACTCTAGTTACCAATTATATCTCTGTTGAGAAATGATTGAATGAATGAATAAAAAATAACTTAAAATAACATTTTCCGGCTTATCTAAAACGTATTTAAAGTATTAATATTTCTCACCTTTGCCAATAATCAAAACTCTCACGCTCAACTCAATACACCAGCTAATTCAAAACGATCAAGGGCTCACGACAGTAGCTGTCAAATTTTACGCGCTCCATGACAGCTCAACTTGATCAGCGAAATTAACTTATAACACTCAATGTATTGCGTGCATTTACGAAATACCACTCAAAATGTACCTATCGTGAGAAGCGAAAATGTAATCAAAGTGAGTGGCTCGCATTCGATTTTGCGATAAATTTCGAATATAATGACGTACTTCCAAGGTAATAAGAACTTTACTATAGTGAATTTAAAGTAATTAATCATTTAACATACATAATTCTATTGATAATTCTATTGGTAATTTAGAACGATCTCATGAAACAGCTACCTTTATAAAATTACGTAATATATCTCTCTTCTTTCCGCTCCCTGCATCCCCTATCCCTCATCACCCTCAAAGGCGGGCAGCGCACTTGCGACTCTTGAGTTGCAAGTGTCCATGGATTGCGGTGTCACTTACCATCAGGTGACCCGTCTGTTCGTCTGTCCCCCTATGGTATAAAAAAAAAACAAAAAAAAAAAAATATCTACTTAGTCTGGCGATAAATACTGTTACATTTCAAAACACCATAATATTATATTAGAATTCTGAATCTGTCATTCTTATACGAATATTCATAGTGTTTTCTCGTTTTTGCCTGTATCGGTGTTAAATATTTTTGTGATATTGAAGTGAATTGCTGTGATAGCATTACACAAAGTGCAATTTTTGCAACTCTACATCAACTTGGTATAAATTGAATGTATGTGAATATATTAATAGCCATATTTTTGTGAGAAAGGGTTTCAAAACATCGGCACAAGTGTATGTGAGACTTTGTCCCCCTCCCCTCACCCCTTATGTAGCGTGAGATTTTAGGAAATGCATTTTATAATGTAAATAAGTTATTCAGGGCTTGATTGCGTTCGCTTACTTGAAAAAAAAAAACAATTTGATTTGATATTTTTATTACAGACTAGTTATGACTAGTCCTTGAGTTGTACGGACTTATACCATTAAAACTTCCGTCCCCATCACCTGGATGATTGGCACTCCACCACTGTGAAGTTTTCCAGAAGCTTTTTGCCTCGCACAACCAGCCTGTGCAACAAATTGTCACCTGTTATATTTACGAACTGATACGACCTGATTATGAAAGGCCGGCAACGCACTTGGCACTGTAAGCCTGCCATCGCTTGCCATCGGGTGACCCGGTACCCTTTAGCTTCCTATTTCCTAAAATATGTGTATGTATATATAAGCTTACAATATATATATACATAAATCAATCAATTAGTCTACTGCAGTCCTCTGCTGGCCATAGGCCTCCCACGAGGTGCGCACGAGGTCCTCCGCCAATCTGTTACGGTATATATTTTTGTAATAAATGAAACACTTCATTTTTATACAACATTTCCATTTCAGTTTCCCACCGAACATTAAACGAAGATATATGATTTTCGGAAGGCAAACCGACAATTGTTATTAAAAAGCAATGTCGCTATAAAATTTATTGAACACCTACGTAATTAATACACATAAGTAACAGTATTTTTAAGTTAAGACAGCGGACTACTTTCTCCCTTTAATTAACATAAAACTAAAACTGACACAATTTTAGAGAGTTAGTATTACTTTTTCAACCGACTTCAAAAAAGGAGGAGGTCGTCAATTCCACTGTATTTTTATGTTTGTTACCTCAGAACTTTCGACTGGGTGAACAGATTTTTATGATTTGAAAGCTGATGCTTCCCATGTGATCACATATCAATTGGTCCAGTTCTAACAATGGCATCCATGAGAAAACCATATAAGTCTTAAATTTGTATTAAGTTTGTGCGCGACAAATGGACGAATAACTCAACCGATTTCGATGATTCTTTTTTTATTGGGAAGGATGTACTTCAAGAGTAGTTAGATGACAGCTTGGTTAGATTCTGACACTGGCATCCATGAGGAAACCATATAAGTCTTAAATTTTATGATAGTCGCATTGAAGTCGATTGTCTACTTTTTTTAAATGAATTATTGTTTTATGAGTTACTAGCCGGTTTGCACTGCAGCTTCTCTCGTCTCACAGCTTGAAGTTTTAGCCTATATTACTCTTTAATAAGTACTCTATGCTTCTAAAAATATGTATGTTTCCGAATCCGACTGGCACTCCCAGACATTAGCTTTATTTGTTTTTAAACGACAACTCCCGCATTAGGAATAAGGTGTAAATATGCATACAATTAAGGTCTAAACTCTGGACAATTATTTTTGGATAACATAAATTTTTCACCCGTGTGGGAATTGATACCACCACTATTCGCTCAGCAAACAGGATCACTAACCATTAAACTAAACCAACAGACAAACAATTAAAGAAAAACAAGAAAACGACAAATATGTATTACTTCTATTACCTCTAGATTAGGACAATTGCTTTATGGCCTTCAAAGAGAATTAAAACCTGAACTACGGTTCACAAAAAAGGATTCACTGACTGACTTCTACTAGGATTTTAGATATGGTGCATGTATCCATCTTTTCTATATATATACTAGCGGACCCGACAGACGTTGTCCTGCATGATATTTCAAGCGATTAGGATCAATATAGATAAATAACCTAGATACCGACTGCAGCGCCATCTGCCGGGCTGATTTGTGAATCTAAACCATTCCCAGATCCCCTTGAACACACACAAAAAATTTCATCAAAATCCGTCCAGTCGTTTGAGAGTAGTTCAGTGACATACACACTCACAGAACAATTATATATATAAAGATGTATATTGTACATTCTATCTGTTCCTATTTTATATCAATGCACCAGACACTATCAAACAACTCACAATCTCTTACAGATATCAGGTCAACAGGTGTGCTAGTTAAATATATATGACACCGCAAATTGTATAAATTTATTAGAACCGTGCCGTGTGGTTCTCGATGGAGTAGAATAGAGCGAACCCATTTCTCCCAGGATGTCGTAAACTAAGGTATCGGACTGGAATCTATCAGACAGTATGTATACATTGGTTGAGGCTTTCGCGGCCGATTGATGACTCGCTGACTTTATTCGGGGCGGAATGACTTATTGGCAGGAGTCTGCATCCAGTATCGGAGACGGAAGGACTTAGGAAGCATTTCCAACGGACGACGGCCTTTAGACCCGAATAAAGCCAACGAGTCAGTATGTATACAGTGAAAAAGTGTCCTATTGACGACAATAGGCTTGCCCCTATTACGTTAGTGGGACCAATGGTTTTGGCAAAATATGGGTGTTTTATACACTTCTGCCTATTCCTTAGGGGACACGGGGGTGAGCGTTTGTATATATTTTGTTAGCACCCTCTCTCTTACTAATATCACTAGTAAAATTTTGAAGTTTATAGATATTTCTATTCATAACTAGTAAAATCACAATCGCCAAAATCACCTCAGACGCTTGAATTTTTGGATATGAAACTTATATCTTAATGTAATATGAAGCTTCTGTGTTACGGTAGATATGTCCTAAGTTACACAACAGTGTGTTATGGTATCGCAGCGGTTTCATCAGTGGAAACAGTGACTCCGTAACGTTGTTTCAAAGAGAAGATAGATCGTTCCGCGCGGTAGTGATTTAGCTCAACTTGTGTTGAAATCTTCAATAACAAGATATTCTAAATCATACATAGACATATACATACACTCGATAAACATAACCCTCCTTCTTTGGTAGTCAGAAACAGAGTAAAGATCTTTCTATCATTATTTATATTATCATATTCATGCTGAAGATGCTTAGGCACGAATGGGCTGGCACGACCGGTGCGATACGGCCTCACAAAAACCGGTTTTGAAGTGATGCTTGAGGTTTCCGGAGGTCCACTCTCCCCTCTCCTCTTTCCTCTCTCCTTATCTCCCTCTTCTTTTTCCGGTTCCCGCACGCCCCCTTTCTTCTTTTCCTTCCCTGTATCCCCCTAATCTCCTCCCTCATCACCCTCAAAGGCGGGCAGCGCGCTTGCGACTCTTGAGTTGCTTGTGTCCATGAACGGCGGTTGTCACTTACTATCAGGTGACACGTCTGTTTTTCTGTCCCCCTATAGATAGTATTAAAAAAAATCCTATTCAATTTATAAAAAATATGTTATTTTTTAATTCAGTTGTTTTTATTTATTTTGATTTTCTATTTATTTATTTTATTATTTTTATTGATACATACATAAATTCACTCACGCCTTATTCCGAGTAACATACGCATTAAACGTATAAATTTTTCTAACCATAATAATTAACAAATTAGTTAAAATTCTATTTTAATCAAAAATAAACATACAGTGCTCTCTTTGCGCCTATTAATCATTTTGTTTAAGCGCCATCTAGTGTGTTCAAATCGTAAATTGACAACAAGGTCATATCACAAGGTTACAATCTTCTAAAGGTGTTAAATTCAATGGGTTTTCAACTAATGTCTATGTTATTTAAATCTATTTAGATAGTACAGTAGGCGGTCGTAAAAATATCTATTTGTATTTGTAGTTGTACTGTTGAATCGTATTTTATGATTTTAACAATTTTATAGCTCATCAATATTCGACTTTCAATAAGAGTTTTAAGGTCGAGAAGCTGGTGATAATGTTGAATTTACCGGTTCTAAAAAATTGGATAAGCTTTTCTGGCCATTATATAAATCTTTTACAATGGACGTTATGAATAAATTTACGTAATGAGAATTTTATATCTCATCCAAAGCTGATGATACCTGAATGAGTTCTAATATGTGAATATGATAAGAAATTAATGTGAACAGGCTATAAAATTTCAAAAAGTAACTGCATCGGCCGGGAATCGAACCCGGGCCGCCCGCGTGGCAGGCGAGCATTCTACCACTGAACCACCGATGCTCATGTTAGGTATGTTAATTTTATTAGTTACAATCTGACACGTTCTAAAAACTGATTATATGTTTTTGTTAGATTTATTATTGTATGTTATTACTTTCATTTTGAATAAGTGTTCTATGAATCGTAATTATATTATTATATACATAACTAAATACTGTTAAATTACTTCTAGATTGAAGTCTCCCGCACTTATAGATTCAGTAGGATTTCTACGTCTATATTGGAACGTTTAAAAATTGACTTAAAAAAAAGTAGAAAACTGCAAGACCTTAAATAAAAAAAATTAAAATATCATGAAGATGATGATGATGATGAAGATATTAGAGAAACCCGCAAATTTTATTGTCACTAACAATGTTTTCTTTTTCGTAGACTTTTTAATGCTCTTAAGGTATTTACGTCTCATGTTGCTGAGCTGAGGGTGGAAGGTACAACTCCTCAGCGCTTAGTTCGTGGATAATTCATTATATTACGTTATGAATAAGTCTTCAAATTGCACGTGTTTATTATCATAATTGAAGCCGGTTGGCTAATTCTTTCATTCATTTATCAAAGTGTTAGCTGATATAGAAATAATAATATTCCAAATTTTTTATGCTGTAGGGGGACAGAGGAACAGACGGGTCGCCTGATGGTAAGTGAGAACTGCAGCCCATGGACAACTGCACCACAACTCTGTCCGCCTTTGAGGGTGACTAGGGGGGTTGAGCGGACGGGAAAGAGGGGAAGTTGGGCCGCGGGTCCCTGACTCACTCGACATTAAGCAAATATTATTTGGCAACCGGTTTTCTGTGAGCCTGTGGTATCACGTACAACTAATACTCTGGTTAAGCCGGCGCATTCGTGCCAATGCATGGCTCTCATATGGTAAAAGTTCCTACAAATATTTTGATAAAACACATAGAAATGAGAGTAAGAAAATGCGCCGTATGCTTTGAGTAGAATAAGGTCACCACTCATCTTTACGTGGGTGTCGTAATAGGTGACTAAGAGGTCGGACTTTTGTCTATCGGACATTGCAGTCATACAGTCGTACAGTGACCAGATTAATAGTAATGGGCTTTCTCTCTATAAAATTCGTGTTTCGTCAGTGCCTACCTTTACTGGGATATACTGTGAGGGTTTCTATGTTAGTAAAAGTTAGTAGTCTTTGATAATAACTTAAACTCGCCTACAAATCACTCCAATAAATTACAGACATGTCTGATACTCTGTAATCAAATAAACAAATAGCCACAATTTAGCTGTTATGGTACAGTGACGTGACACGACCGGCTCCAGGTTCGATGTTCGCTCGGTCACGAGAGCTCGTTACTGCCAATTTGCGTCGATCACGACTAGATTTTATGTTAAAAATATCTAGTTTAGAGTAGATTGTTCTTTATATGTTTCATTGGGATAGCATGTTATACTTATTTATTTAATGCGTTATAACTTATTTTTACTCGACTGTGCCAGAAGGTAGATATTGTTTTTCGCGCATATTTATGTCCGTTCCAAGTGGATTCTCATGTAGCCGAAATGGCTTCGCCGATTTTGAAGTGTAAGTTGTCATCTGAATCATATACAATATAATATAATAATCGTGTAATATAGTATTTTTTATGATATGAGGAGTAAACGAGCTACGGCCGTCGACCCCTGCAACACTCTCGTGTGTGGGACTCTGGTCAAAAGTGCATTAATGGCATTTGAGGTTGGACCCCTAGCGTTGATTTATTGCTAGTCAAAGAATTTTACCTTGCGGTCCTCTAAAGAATATGGTGGAGTACATATATAAAACATGTTAGAAATTTACAAAATAAAAAAATAGTTGCTGCATTCACCGCAGCGAGTCTCGTACTCCAGAGAATTGCATTAAAGTTATAGTTGACGATGGGGGCTGGAAAAGTTTAAGACTGTAGGGCTGACACACTTTACGTTACAAAACTTCAAATTTGAGTAACGTTTTCACTTCAGAGGCCTTCACTTCCAAAAAAAATTGATGCGTATCCAATAAAACACACTACAAAATCGCTTCGACATTTTCATGCAAGCACGATTTACTAAATTATTTTTTTAAATTATAATTACCATCATGCTATAACTTGAATCAAGGTGTAAAATTATACTGCTTAAGTAGAAATGAGACAGCAAAAGCAAAGAAAATGTTAGAATAGGGTTGAAATAGGATGCAGTGCCGAGGATAGAGAAATGCTGCACTGGTTTGGGCTTGTTGAAAGCATGAGTGAAGAGCTCATATCTAAAGGAGTTTATAAGGCGTCTATAAGAGGGCAAGTCGGTGGGCCAGAAAAATGTCTAACTTC
Organism: Tyria jacobaeae; assembly: GCA_947561695.1. Taxonomy (NCBI): domain Eukaryota; kingdom Metazoa; phylum Arthropoda; class Insecta; order Lepidoptera; family Erebidae; genus Tyria; species Tyria jacobaeae. The sequence continues at coordinate 19,983,954 of OX387217.1, read as the reverse complement.
GGATCGCCGGTGTATAAAAATAAAAGAATTGCCAATTTAAAAGCATTAGTAACCGACAAGCGTGTCTGAAATGGCTGAATGAGGCGTATTATATGTTTCAGGACAAATGCAAATGGCATTAGACTGTTTTTATTAAATATTTTAAGATCAGTTTTTCTTAGAATAGGCTGGATGACTGTCGATTCAAATCAGCATAAGAATATGCTGATTTGAATCGAAGTCCCCATGACCTCCTCGCAGAAGGTTGCGACCGCGGTAAAATTCCTGTCGCTACCGGCCATGGAGCGTATGACGGCCGGCAGCGAGAGATCCTCTCCGATGACTGCAGTGAGGACCCGACGCTGCGCCGCCCAAGCCGGGCAATCCGCAAGCGTATGTTGGCCCGAGTCCTGACTGCAGTCGCAGTGGTGGCAGACGGGACTCAATTCTCAAACTCAGAACTCAGACTCAAATCTCAGACTCTCTTCAAAAATTTGCGTATTACACAAAGTGTTGACCCGTGCGGGGATCGAACCCACAACATTCGGCGCGGCGGCGTAGTGGCAAGGTGACCACTTAAACCGCTAACCATCCGTGCAGTCGACTTAAGCGGCGTGAAACGGCGGTAGCGTGATGGCTGAGGATCTAGTTCATCCTGCGATCCAGTGGTTGCGGGTTCAAACCCCACCCAGTACACTACCGTCGTAAACCCACCCCTTTTTTTTTTTTAACGTGTGGAAACCCCCTCGGGCCGTCATCCCGGCGGGGTTTTCGGTGGAACGGTGTGTCGGAATGGGACCGACTAAAACCACACGGTGTGCCTTGCTGCGCTTAAAATAGGAGGAATCCGGGAACAGCTTTGTTAAGACATCCGGACCCCTCCTAGCGCTTTGCCCGCAAAAGCGCGGGCACCACCTTCTGGTAACTCTCCGAAGCAGCCGTGCCCGGAAAGAACCTGCGTCAGTCGAAAGGAAAGGGTCCCGTGCTGCCGCCCTGCCCACTCGACGATGACCGGCTGGAGCGCCTCCACGGTGGCTAAGCCAGCACGTGGAGCCTCCAGCCGGGACGACCAACGAGCCATAGTGACTCGGCGAGCGGCCTCACGCCACTCGCGTATGTCTTCGGGCGGGGGCCGATTGCCGCTACCCGCCCTGAAATCAGTCGTTCGCCGAAATACTTCGGCGAGCACTTCCGCCTCCAAGTCCCACGGGGGAGTTCCGGCCAACGCGCACGCCGCTTCCGTCGATACGGTGCGGTAACCGCGTATGGCTCTAACCGCCATGACTCTTTGAGGGCGCCAGAGGCGTGCCCTATTCTGGGCGGTCAGAGCCTCCGCCCACACCGGTGCACCGTATAGTGCCATTGACCGGACAATCCCCGTGTACAGTCGTCTTGTAGCAACGCTGGGTCCACCCAAGTTGGGCAAAAGTCGCCCAAGGGCGGACGCAGCGCCGACCAACCTTGGAGCCAGCTGCAGGAAGTGCTCGTCGAATCGCCATCTTCCGTCGAGGATCAGGCCCAGATATCGTATGTGGGCCTGAACCGGTACGAGGATCGAGTTGACCATTATGGAGGCGCCAGGGGGCGGACCTCGACGGGGCCCATGGAATAAAAGGGCCTCTGTCTTATCTAAGGCCACCCGCAACCCTAGCGCCTCGATGCGCCCGACCACCAGTGAGGCTCCTCTGGTGGCCAGGCGTGCCGCCTCTTCAAAGTTCGCCCCCTGGGCTGTGACCAGTGTGTCATCGGCGTAACAGATTACGCCCAGCCCAGGGGGGAAGTCACCTCGAAGGGCCCAGTCGTAGCCCATGTTCCACAGGAGTGGTCCAAGGACAGACCCCTGCGGAACACCGCACGACATGGACCGACGACTCAAATTTCCCTCTCGATCCTCGTACACGACGGTACGCTCCTCCAAATAGTCTGCCATCAGCCACTTCAGGTACTGTGGCACCCCGTGATAGCGGAGCGCTTCCCTGATGCAGCTGAATGGCAGACTATTAAAAGCGTTGGCAATGTCCAAAGACACTGCCAACAACACGCCGCCACAGCTCACTACCTGTTCGGTCAGGGCCCTTAGGCGCATTACAGCACCGATCGTCGAACGCCCCGCTCTGAATCCGAATTGGGCGTCCGACAAATCGGGGCCGACCTCGCTCAGGTGCCGGACGATGCGGGCAGAGAGGATCCTCTCAAACAATTTACCCGCCTCGTCCAACAGCACGATGGGCCTATAGGCCGCGACCGAATCCGTAGGCCGTCCCGGCTTTCTTAAAAGAACCAGCTTCCCGCTGACTAGGAGTTGGGCCTCCGGCAACTTCACTATCTTCCTTGAAATGCAACGCAAGTCACTTCACAACCGGTTTTCTGTGAGGCCGTGGTATTGCACCGGTCGAGCCGGACCATTCGTGCCTAAGCATGGCTGTGCCACGTTAAAAAAAAATTCTTTTATTGTTAACTAAAACGTTACAGTATAACAGTGCGACAATTGTCAACTACTACAGTAATCTTAGTGCCGACTTAGTGAAATAATTTTACTTAAGCATGGTCATGGCTCAAACTATGGCTTCTGCGTATTTGCTGTTGACAGAACTGATCGAAAATCCTGAAAAATCCATTTGAATACCAAATACTAATACCCAATTTCACAAATGAAACACATATTCCAAATGGAAAATTGTAAAGTTATTCGTTGCCATCCCTGAGGCTTATTTAATCCCTCCCGTGGAAGGTTTCCACGTGACCCAGTTTCCTTCGCGAAATATAACGTTTATTCCGTCTACATTTTATATTTTACTTCCTTGAGAAAAATACTAGAGGTACGTACCGTATATGTACCATATGTATATTCAATTTCTAACTTACTTTAAAAGACATTTCAGTACGCTTTTATTTAGGTAAGTTGATAGTGGGTTAGTTACGTTGCATTTCTAGATTAAATTCCTTTGGGTTTGTTACGTCCTTATATTTCTTTTAGTTTGCAATTAATTTAGAAACCTTTGGGACAATCTCAACAAACACTATCTTCCGTCTGTTTGTCTATATGTCCTTGTCAAGGGTCGAAGAATCCACATACCAAATTAGATAACATAGAGATATTTAGTGACCAAAGATACATACATACATGCACACAATGCAACCTCGAAGGGGTACGCAGAGGAGTTATGAACGACCACATTATGCCGGTCCCACTAACGTAATACGGGGCAAGCCTTTTGACTACACGTACTGTCTGATAGATAACAGTTCCATACCTTTGTGGACTTTTACAAAACCGACTCAGAGAAATGGGGCGAGAACCACAAGGCATTTTTATTTACTGTATATTGCTTAAGTTTGTTATGGCTTTCAAAGTTCTCACCTAGCAACGTTAAGTTACGACAAATGTTGGTAAATACTAAACAGCAACCACTGTGAATCGTGAAGCGTTGCCAATCGCTTCAGTCCTACATTTATGGCGATAAATTTCGTAAGTGGTAATTAACTTTATTGACATGAAACTAAAGTGTAAATTACTTTGTAGTTTCTAAGGTGGGCTGGATTAAGTTGCCATAAAGACAGTGGAAATGTGTGTTTGCGATAGTTTTAAGGATTAAACTGAGAAGTAATATTTGCAAGTTTGTTACGGTGAAATAATGTGTTACGTTCTGCCAGTTCGCTTTTATGATTTATTTTGCAAGTTACAAGTTTTCTAGAAACCTATTACAAAGTGTTAAAATGTGCATTCAATTCATGGAACGGATTGTATGACACTTACCAATAAGTACGAGAAAGGAGAACTACTCATGTCTTACAAACTTAAATAATATTCGTAGAATGTCGGTGTGAGTTCGAAGTTCAAATTTCTTTTTGCTTCTAATACCTTTTATACTGTATTTTCTGTTACATTCGAGTACATACACACACGTATCAAACGCATTATTTTTCTTACCTAAATTTACTCCCACTTAATAATACTCTTTTTCATTATATTTTTTTTTTCATAAAAAATACAACTCCCGCACAGGAGAATTAAGTCCTGTGTCACCGGGAACTTTGCAAACTTTCAAACAAAAATTTGAGAATTACACAAACTACACACCCACAACACTCGGCGCGGTAGTGTAGTGGCGAGCTAACCACTTAAACTGCTACCCCATCCGTGCAGCCATACGTATAGTCACTGTATAGGTATATCGTCTCTCTGATAAATAACAGTCCAATCGCTCAGATGCAGTTTGATCACGGGAAAAGATGTGGTAGTCACATTCTATTCTAATATTAATTTGAACATTTACGTCGTAACCTCACCGGAGTTGGCGGTGAAATGATATGTCGGAATCGAACCGACTAAAACCATACGATTTCCGTCACAAGTGGGTCTATTGTAAGAGGCCTGAGCGTATGCCCAGGGTACAGGATATACTTGGAAGAAAGCTTCCAGGCCGCCACCTGTTTCCCTGCTTCTGAAACCCTCGTCATATCATTGATATTTATAAGATATGATAGAAAATAAAAACATACTATATGCCAAAACTTCAATATTCAGTATTGTAGTTCGAAAAAGCAAACGGCATGCAGGACTAAATTTCCAACATAGCACGTATACTAGGGGAATAACAAATAAACATCCAATAGTTCTAGATTCGAATCACGTAGCAACCCGATAACACAATTTCTTTACCCCGGGGATACAGCCAGCCACACTCGCAATTTCACTGTTAAAAATGCTACCAGTTTCGAATATTTTTCTGGGTGAAATATTTTTGGAATTAAAAAAAAATTGTATGATGAGGCGGATCCTGTTTCTATTTTTCATTAATTATTGATAACACTGTCTGTATATGATAGAGCTAATTTGTGCTGAGACACTTAATTTTCATTAACTTTAACGACATCTAGAGGAAAGAATTATTTAATGCGTTATTACTTATTTTAACTGGACTGTGCCAGAAGGAAGATAATGTTTTTCGAGCACATATATGTATGTATGTCCGTTCCAGGGCGATTCTCCTGTAGCAAACTCTCCTCATCAATCAAAGATCAGGAATTATACTGCTTACTTTTTGCCGTTATTTTATCATAGTTTCACACTCGATAACACCAGTTTATTAAAGAGGATAAAATGTAGCCTGTTTGCTATTAAAGACTATAATCTATCTCTGTACCAAATTTCTTACAGATCAGCTTAGCCGTTCTGACGTGTCTTTTTTTTTTCATTGTATCAATACTTTCCTGACTTAATACGAAAGGCATTCTCTGTCAGTTAACAAATTAACAGTTTGTCAAAAGTTTGGAGTGTTGTGTTCATACACTTGTACATACGTATACACATAATTATTATACATATACAACTAAGAGAGTTATACACCTGAGCTGCGACAGTACAACTCAAGTGAGCTCAGTGAGCATGAGAACATGTACCCTTCGCTTAGTAATCGGACTTTATAAAAGTAGACAACAGACTTCAATGAGTCTATCATAAAATTTCAGACTAATATGGTTTTCTCATTGATGTCATTGTCACAAGTGAACCAAACTCTCATCTAACTACCCTTGAAGTACATGCTTTCCAATAAAAAAGTATCATCGCAATCGGTTGGCGTGACATTGAGTTATTCTATTCGTGCATTTGTCGCGCACATGCTTAATGCAAATTTAAGACCACACGGGAAGCACCAGCTTTCAAATAAAAAACTTAAAAATCGGTTCGCGCAGTCATAAGTTCTAAGGTAACAAACATAAAAAAACAGTCGAATTGAGAACCTTCTCCGTTTTGAAGTCAGTTGAAAATGAAGCGGTTGGTGAACGATTGACTTTAAGTCGAACGTAATTTTAATAATTATCTTTTAACTTCTAGCCATTAAAGAGTTGTACCTTCAACCATCAGCTCAGCAGCAAGAGATGCAAATATCGATAGATCTACTAGAAAGTATATGAAAACATAATTGTTAGTGACTAGAAAATTTAAGTGGTTTCCATCGATTCCCATAAGATCTCATCATCAAATCCTGACTAGGTTTCAATGATATCACCACGGAAGTTATAACTTCATACCTCTTCCGAAAAATAAAATTCGGTCGAAAGTTAGAATAAAGTTAGGAGAAATCGATTAACATACATACATACATATTAAAAATATGTATGTAATAAATAATCATTAGTTGGGATTATAATTATATTATTCAGGTATTGTTAGCTAATTTTATTCGACTTCAAAATATATAATTGTTAACTAGATTTAGTTAAAGGTACTCAGGAAGCACAAACAATATTCAATCATGTCTGCCAGTAAGATATTAACACAATTAAACTCAAAGAAGTTTTTCATTCAATTATTTCACAATGCCTCCCAGGCTTTCCAAAGACAAAATAAACTTTTCGCAGGCACACGTATCTACACAGCGAGCCTTCTCTTTCGATAAAGTTAGCACTAACGCCAATCGACATTATTCCCACGGTAACCTTTTTGTCTTATTAATTTTATTTGAATTCATTTATACCAATGAGAAAGTATGTCATTTTTATGTTTTAAATTCTGATATAACCTTAAATTACTTTTTTCTGTTGTATTGTTATTCAATCTCTTGTTCCCTAACAGCTAAAGAAGAAGGGTTATGTTTTACAAATGTCAAGTCCTAGAGTTGATACGGTCAAGTGGATTTCGACATTTAAATTGTTAATTGAATCGCCCTAATAGTAGGAGTTACAGAACGTACATACTCAGCCAACTTAAGCAAAAAAAAATATTAGGAAAAGTTATCTTTAAAAAAAAATGTCGTTGTTTATGACAGTCATAAGGTGTACTTGTACATACAGTTGGACATTCACAATTATATTTGGAAACAATAGTCGATTGTCGATTTATAATTGTGTATGTCGTGTTATTGTAGAAAAGGGTACCTCCGCCAAGGACAAAGGCCAAAAATGACTAAAGCAATTCACCTACTTGTATAAAAATAGTAAACAATTATGAAAAGTGGAATTGAATGTGCATCGGGAGTTGTTCATTTTTGATTAATTAAGGAACTTTATTATTGCGGGTGGCATGCTTAAGCACGTATGAATGAGCCAACTCGATCGGAGTAACAAGGCGGCGCCACATACAACCGATTGTTAAGCAATGCGTGCGTTGCGTTTCAGCGAGTGAGTGCGGCTACCGGGGGCCGAAACCTTCATCTCCTATTACCCTCCCTACTGTCCCTCCCGCCTTCTTCTAAAGTTGCGGTCTTGCGACTCTTGAGTTACAAGTCCCCCTCCGTAGCGGTAGTCACCGATAGGACCTTAAGTCTGTCGTTAGCTCTGAAATAATTCACTTTAAAAAGTAGACACCCGACTTTAATGCGTCTATTATAAAATTTGAGACTCATATGGTTTTCAAATTGATGGTATTATCAGAACTGGACCACATTGATAATAATTGGTTAACCCAGTCGAAAGATCTGAGGTAACAAACATAAAAAAAATACAGTCGAATTGTGAACCTCCCCCTTTTTTGAAGTCGGTTTATAAGTACGTATCGGGTAAAAGTAGATCGTTCTCTGTTTGAATTTAGACGGCGTTCGATTAATCTTTGATTTGATTGATTTTGTTATATAAGAAACTATTTCGTATTTTTTGTTTTAGTACGCATCAGCGTTCGCCATGATGTAAAACAACATCTTGAAATAAAATAATGATGATTCCATATATTCTTAATATGTCGAAGTAATTGTGAAATGTAATGTTATTTATACCGTGGGAGCGCCATGCTTAGACACCAGTAGTATGGCTCTACCGAAGTAATACCAAGGCCTCACAGAAAATCGGTCTCCAAAAAATGTTCTCGAGTTGTATTTTTTCGAGTGAGTGAGGGTACCTAACGCCCCTCCACGTTCTCCTCTCTTTATACCCCTCCCCTTCACGCTCAAAGGCGAACAGCGCACTTTAAATTATTAAGTTGGAGGTGCCAGTGAACGATGTCTCTTACCGTCCTTCAGTCCAGACATCCATGCCCCTATGCTATAAAATTAACTATATTCATTATTACATTTTCTATTCAGTAACAAAAAAGTATTTTGTTTGCTGTCAGTTGGCCAGTTAGGGTTTGACAGATAGCCCGAGTAATTGCACAAATTGCACTTCTGCTTTTTTTGTTTTTTTTTTTTACTGAAATGCCAAAGAAAAATTCTTCAGATTTAATAGTGTACACTTTACACATAAATGAAATCGATTCACAAATGATGAAAATATTAAGTAACATGTATGTATTAATCAGCTATTAAGTTTTAATTTCATGCCGAATATTTTCTCTAAATGGTGCCAAACTAGAAGAACATCCTTCCGCATAAAAAAAATATATATTTCATATCGTTGCAACCGAAAACCTCCTACTTTATGATGTCGGTTAATGAAGTTAAACACACATTTTTAATTTTCTTTGCAAATCCACTGGCGCTTTCTTGACATCGTGTCTATCAAGTACATTGTAACAAATTTATAATAAATACTTTTTACTTTCGTTCTAGGTACGTACCTGGCTGAAACACAAACGCTGCACGTACCCGGCAATCTGGGAACATAACGGAGATGCCATAAAATTGCCTACAATCGGCAAACTTTGCACTTGCACACGCTAAGGCCGGCGGCTCGTCTAGGTTGGTATTACGAAAATGTCAGGTGTTGCCAGCATACCAGCCATTACCTTTAACTAAATTCAAAAGCTTAAGTTTATATTTTACTAATTTTTTTAAAGTGTTTTTACTTGATTTTCTATTCAGGCGATTTGTTACACATGTTGACCTTTAAATATCAAAATAGTAGTAACATACGACATAGATAAAGACAAGATGATTAGCCAAATATACGATCATTTGTATGAGAGTAAAGCCAAATCAAATCTTGCGCTATAAAATCCTAAACTAGGCGTTCCCCGCAGTTACGCCTGCGTTTATTCTAACCAACAGGTCGCAGTGTGATGTTTTATAGCTTATAACCTTTTTCAAAATCGGTCTATTTAATGCAAAATCAATTTCTCAAATCGGATCAGTAGTTCCTGAGATGAGCACGTACAAATAAACTTCAGCTTTATTCTATTAGATTTCAGGATTATGTACCTAACATGGCAGTCACAAAGAGCTAAATTCTTATAATGGTAAAGTGGAAAACAATTAATAATCTTAATATTGAAGTTGATTACCATTTTCACATTTATATTTTTGATATAATAATAAAGGTTAAACGAACTGTTGACTGTGACTATGAATACGCCTTCTTGCAACACTATTGATGTTACACGCGTCAGATAGACTTAACAAAATAAGCAAATGCCCAAACATTTATAGCCAGACATAAACAAGGAGATCAGACAATAAAGGTATCTTGTCTTTGTTTACGCTTGAAAGTATCTTTAGTTCTTTAACTGTGATTACATGTTAGTACTTCATCTATTTACTTTTCAGATATTAAAGTGGTTCACGGTACGCCTTGTGGTTCACAATACGCCTTGTGGTTCTCGGTACGCCTTGTGGTTCACGGTGGAGTAGAATAGGGCCACCCCATTTCTTCAAGGTGGTGTCGTAAAAGATGACTCAAACTGCCCCTTACCACGTCTTTCTAATTGTCAAAATGTGAGTGTTTAATACACATCTGCCCACCCCTCGGGGGATACAGGCGTGAGCGTATGTATGCAAGCAGTTATGTAAAGAATGATTTCCAATGTTAAATAAAGAAAGGAGTTAGTTTCTATGATATAAAAATCATTCAAATAAAATTAAAAAAAAAGAAAGAAAACCAGGTGAACGTAATAAAAGTAAACAAATTTACATAGCAACGTTATAAAATTTGAAATCTAAGTAAAGGCAATTAAATTGAAAAAACTGTAATCAACACTGGTCGTAACAAGTTTCAAAATAAACGGTTCATTAACAATTAACAGAGTTCAATGTTTTTAAACAAACAGTTATTGACACGTGCAAGGTAACAGCTAGCGAGTGTTTTTATTTTTAATTTCTTTTTTAAATTTCACACACATAGAATCAAAAGCTCCATTAATAAGCCACCAAGTGCTGGTAACTTTGAACGAAAAGCAGGTGCCACGTGTAAAATAAAGACAGTCTCTTTACCCGATTGCCAAGAAAGAGTTACGTACCATGTATGTGTATGTATATATTTATAAACTTCTTTATTACCTCGTATCTTCTAAATGGCTAGATGGGTTTTGACAGTTAGTGTATCATTAGATTAGTATCAGTGTCAGGCGGGACCCAGTAATTTTCGGGTATAAATTCGGTTTGGTTTATAATTTGTAAAAAGGTGTCGCCTGCTGCCAATCTTAATTAAAAATAACGTAGGCTTTCAACTCATAATGTAGTCTATAGATCTGAAGTAGAGCTTACTTAGTTTTTAGTTTATATTAATGTTGTTTTCTATTCTTAATCTTGTTTCGGTGTTTTAGTCCGGATTTTTTTTTATTGATTTTATTAATTTATTACATGATATATTACATATATTTTATAAATGATCTTTGTTATATAGTCGTCTTAAAATACTTCTTATAAGCAATATTTAATAGAATTTTCTAGAAAAAAAAAGAACAAAGATGTAATCATTTATGAGTTTACGTAGTAATAAGAGTTGTCTGAAGTAGTAATTTTCCATTTATTTTTTTAACAATAGTTTTAGTTATACGTTCGTAGTTAGTAAAATTGTGTCATTTCACTCAACTCAGCTTAAGTTAACTACTAAAGAATACCAAATATTGCAAAGTAAATAGTATGAATTAGTTTTGGCATGACATATGTACATATGATACAAAACAAAAAACGTGCGGGAGGTGTTCAACGGGCATGTAATTATTCTAAGAACTAGTTCTGCCTAAATGTGTTACTGAAATATATGTTAAAATACAGTATTATTCTTACATTTTAAATGAAAAAGGTTTATTAAAAGGAGAACGATATTTTTATGATTATTAAAATTGTATTGCCATACAGCGTAAATGTTAAACCTAAGCTTAGATTGTGACACCACTATACATTGTAATATCTCACCAAAACGTATTTATGTCATATATTGCAATCGAAACATTGCGCACGAACTAAACGTCGCCGCGCCGATGACAACCGCAAAATTGTTACTGAGATACGAGTAGAGTTTGTAAACTTAATTTTGTAAGAACTTGCTGTTTTTCACTGATACCTATGTCGAATAAGCGTAATAATTATTAAGGAGCGTGACAACGCAGGCTGAAAACAATAATAAATAAGAGTTAAATATTAATTAAAATCGTCACCGTTTTCATTAGCTGTACATTTGTATAAAAATCATACGTCAAACCACAACGATTAAAATTCAGATTTTGCTGCAAATTTCAAGTAAACTCTAGGAATTATATTTGTGCTCATATATTATTTATTTTATTATTTTTATACCCGTATCAATTTAAAAAATATACAATTTTATATCATACAGATTATTAAATCTACTAATAGGTTAACCCCAAATCGAGTCGGTAATCAGTGTCGTACCTTAATGTTATAATCGCCTAATCACGAGGAGACACAGAAACCATCGATGCCGTCATTACGTTGTTGGATTAAGGCCAGAATCAGCTGTATATGTACATATGTATAAGTGTCCAAATTATGTAAAATGTGATTAGAAATGTTGGTAATAAATTAGGTACCACAGCGATTTGAGTTGAAGTGAAAAAGATAGACGATGACATTAAAATATGTAAGATAAATGCCCGAATAGTTTTGTCGACTTATTTACATAGAATTGATATGAAGCTTTTAAATACATATTGTTACGTAATAGTTATTTTGAGTAGTGTTTCAATTGGTCGTTCTTGGACTGGATTTGTCGAGTTGTAGTTCTATTACCCTCCAAAGTAAAGGTGTAATTCCTATACATTTTTAAGTTAAGTTTTGTTCATATTTTTCAAAATTGTATATTACATTTGTTTGCATTTTAAATGTATTTTTCTACATGTACATATGTTGTATTATCCATTATATGTTATATTATATAGAAGTACCGCAGAAGTTGAAAAAAGTGTAATAGGCATTCTTTTAACGTAATCAACTGTCTAAAAGAATTTCTTTCTATCTGAAACGAAAAATGGCGTAAAAAATTGGTTCGGGCAACCCTACTCATCATTTTAGAAGAGCCCTCGGGATGGTTGCTGATAGATCCATTTTACTAGTACACTTAGAAAGTAGGCCACGACTTACATTTTCGTAGTTCACGGAGGCCTTAGTTACGTCACTTTTGTGTAGTTTTTATGCAAAAGGTTCTAAAAAATATGCTTGATTGCTTCAAGATTATTGGTTTTGTCTTGTTACATATTTTAGTTCAATACAACTTGATTTATATTATAAATTTGTAACAATACTATAAATAAATCACACCTATTATTATCAGATCACACATCATCTAAACTACTAGAAATTTATAGCGCTCTATTGTATAATGTTGCCATAATTCTGTTTTTCTATCTCGCAAACTTAAGGCAATGACACTATCCCATTCAGGCTAACAACTAGCAAGCTAAACTAGCCACCACGCAAAGCGGTTGACATCTAAATTTATTAATACAAAGCCGGGATATACACCAGCTGCATATTGCAATGCAACCGGGAGCCATGAGCCAGTCAGTCGCCGTGCTTCGCTTGCGCGGTTTGCACGTGGGCATTTGATGTTATACGAGAGATCTTTAAAAAAATTGCATCCGTTCCGTTTTTCTGTGGTCAAATATCGCATGCAAATATTTTGATTTTAATATCTCCTAAACTGCACAAGTGCATAATCAAATAAGTGTTCAGTTTGTTTGTAAACAGTGGACTTACATTAGGAATGTTTATTTTTAACGTTGATTATGTAGTTTCTACTTTCGTTTGCGTTAAAATAAACTAAAAATTGTCGGTACAAAATGTGTGTCTATATTCGCGTATTGTGAACCCTAGTGTTGTGCTGTGTATGTTGTGTAGTGATGTGAATGAAGTCGGAGTCTTACACTAACAAAATGTTTGGAGTATTCATTAGAAGGTGGAAACCAAAAAGGTGGGTGTTCCATTTTTAACTAGTATCTTGTTTATTTACGGCCTACGAGGTTTTTAAAATCAAATCATTAAACGACAGTATGAAGTAACCAGTTACCTAGGCTGGTAAAACTGCGTGAGATGCGGATATGAAGTTCTGTTATCGTTAATGAATGGCAATTTAATATGTACATAAATTAAAGTAGGTGAGTATTAGTAAGTATCAATTCATTAGTAGTCTTGAGTGTACACTTGTGTTTAATACATATTATCATAAATGTAGTTTACAATTGAAATGATAGCCTCGGATTAAAATGTAGGTTTTACTTCTATTAACCTACTAACTTGAATATTGTACTAGTAGGAATTATGAAACCTACCTATTATTTAAACACGATAATAGCATTATGAAGTGGTTTGCAATATAAGTCTTTATTTCCTCGTTTGTTTAGGTATATATGTTATGTATTATATTTATGCCTACATATTACAAATTATTATTATCTTGAAACATAAAAAATGGAGTTGTATGTGTTTGAAGGTTTATTTATTTATGTATCTATAACATTTTGTTATATAGCATTGCTCACAGATGTTTGGCTTCAGTACAGAGCGTCATAATTCGAACACGATTGAAATTGGCTTACGTAAATTTACCTTCGCTCATCATAGTCATCATAATAATAAGTTAAAATAAATAAGCTGTCAAAATAATATAACGGCAGTCACTAATGAATTAATTACCAATAGCCTAATTAACCTAACGAAATTAACAATAGTCGTTTGTAAAGCGTAGGAAGTGGGTAGATTGGTAGGCACCTAATTTATCTCTCTTCTAAGTCTTCATTGACAAGCAAATATGTATATGTGAATCGGTTGTTCTTTAATTTGGTTTTTTAACCCCCGAAGCAAAAAGAGGGGTGTTATAAGTTTGGCGTCGATGTCTGTCTATGCCACAGACAGATACACACTCAGTATCTGTCTGTGGCAACGAATGGACCGATTTCGATGCGTTTTTTTTCGTTTGAAAGCCAGTTTCCTTGCTTTGGTTCTTAGATATGTTTAGTTAATATCGGTCCAGTTGTGTAAGAGTAATAGCTCTTTCAAAATGATGTTAGGCATTTTTTGGAGTATGCTTACTGGATTAAGTGCTTCATGCGTGCCAGTATAATCGATTAATTACAATTAATTGATAACTTCGATCTGATGCTGCAAAATAGTACTATGTCTATGTACATATCGGTCATGTTTAATGCGTACTACCATACATTTTTGTGAATGTCGTCACTTAATATTCGATATTTAAAAGTAGAGAAGAATTGATTTCATTTTCGAACGCATTGTTTTAAGAAATGAGTAAATTTTTTTTATCATATAAGAAAGCCTTTGAATATAAACTCAAAAGCCTACCTACTTTGTTTAAAATACAAGTTACTCCTTTTCATTTACCTACTTTAAGGGTAAAACTTCAAACTTAAGTACTTGTTCAAAATGTCATTTCGTAAATAATATTCACATGAAAGTCTCAGTAAATTCAATACAAAACAAAAACAGATACAAATATAAGTGATTTGATCAGTCATATAGCAAAAAAACTAAACATTTTTTTTTTACAAAAAACTTTATTTTTAAATAAAGAATCTTTCACTCTTTTGCCTAGAACATCTGTGCCGCAAAAGAGTTTTTCGTAGAACATCTTAACGTCAATCTATAATATTAAAAAATAAAAAAATATCAATATGTTTAACAATTGCTGGTGTACAAATATTAGTTGTATGATCTAAATTAAATTAAATTTCATTCTTATTGGTATTTTTTTATTTTTTCCTTTATACCTGTTAACTTATATAATATACTAGTTTTTACTAAAAAAATAGTATTGCATACTTAATACTAATTTAAGTGGTTTTAACTATTAACTATGCTTATTGAGTTTTGAAAAAAAAACATTTAGCGAGAATGGCTTTCATGAAACATGTTGCACCGGCCCAGGGCAAATTATTTCTATTCGTTTTTATTGTTATAGATGTTTTCTTTTCTTTTAGTAAACATTACTTATCTGTCTATCTTCAAATCGTTATTTTTGTAACATTTTTTTCTAATCAATTCTACTGATATAAAATCCGATTACTAATACAACTTGAGTTGTTAGAAAAGGCCCCTTTTGACCTTACGTAGGCTGTACTGTAACCCAAACTGGGTCGTGTTCACACCGGTACAAGTTATAGGATTTTATTGGTGTTGCCAGACCACAATAGCGTTGAGATCGAAGGTCAACTCTGTAACCCTGCTATCAGATCTGCTACCCTGTATGGACTGTTGACAGTAGTCATAAAATACAACATGATATATATTTTCCTAAATTAGAAACACGTTACCATAATATAATGGACATATATTTAGCATTAAACATTATATTAGTAGAACATAGTTTTCACATAAGTACCGTGAATAAAGTCAAAACTAATTCGAACTAGATAATGATCAGTTTATTTTTTTAGATTCATACACTCACGCTTGTATCCCCTAAAGGGTAGGCAGAGGCGTAATCAACGCCCATATTCTGCCGATTATAATTTGGTCCCATTTACGTTATAGGGGGGCGATTGCCGTCATTGGGGCACTTTTCAAAAGAAGTTGGGAAAATTAGGAGTAAATTGACAGAAAAGCGAGAATAGAAAAGGATGGGATATAGCTAATAAAGATGGTTTGGCTTATACTCCATAAGCAGTAGCTCAAGCAAGTCAGGGTCGCATATCTGTAACTTGTCCTGACTGATGTCGAGCTCCCTTACTTAATTTACTAGTATAGTTTGCGTTATATATGTTTTTGATAAAGTTTTACAGCAAGTGCAAAACTAAAAGGAAATAAGATGCATAATAGAAACGGCTTCCTTGACATCAATCGCCAGTAATACACTATTCTGTAATTTTTAATTTGAAAAAATACGCATTAATTTTTTATCTGTGATCCAAGTGAGTTTGCAGTAATTTGAAATTAATATAGGTACCTACCTCATTGTCTATGGATTCTGTTCTATATTTAAATAATAATGTAGAAATAGAATTTACAACATTCAATAGGTAGGCATATAGAAATACTGGTGTACTTAAACTTCTTATTATTGTTTAGATGTAGGTACGTCTAAACAGTAATTAGAAGTTTTATTATTGTTATAGTTGTATAACTTTTAATGTTATTAAAAATATATAAAAAGTCATCTCACTATCTTTTATGTCCTATTATCCTATGTCGCTTCTCGTATCATCTTACAAGACATCCTGCATGCGCCACAGGCCTCCCACAGGGTATACTAAACATTTCCCTTTATATCAGTTACACTGAATGCAGTTATCAGTAAGGTTAGCCACATTGAACAAACTGTAGACATAATCCTTGTATTAAAATGTTTATTTGAGGTTATAAAAAGCCAAAAGTCAATAATAGGTATGACGTACCGACAAGACAATAGTAACAATAAAGTTTGATAGTGGCATAACTTTTTTTATTAGCCGTCATGATATCAAACACGGTATCACCGAGCCGTAGACAAACTAAAAAAAATATATTGTACTGGCATTAAAATTGTTAAGTGCATAGTTGCTACATTGTATAATCCTTTTTATTGTGCATCTTAATGTACACGCTGCATACTTATATATGGTGAATGAAAATAAATTTCAAATTGTTATATGTTAACAATTCCTCAAAAGACGACATAAGGAGATACGCTGGTGTATGATCAAATGTGTATCAAATCACTTCACACACGTTAAATCACATACCGAATCAAATCAAAATCAAATTTTATATGAAATCATTGGTTTTCTGGAATATAAGCTGGCGGTGGTATTTGCTGCCTGGAGTCGTACCTTGATAAGGAGTTTTGAAAGAACTCGTTACCTATTGACCCTATCGCATGAATATCTTCTCTAGTCAAGAAGTTTTCTTATATCAGTAATTCCGTTTTACTTTACAAGGGCCTATTTTAATTTGTTGTGACATGTGAGACTGGATGATTGTCAGACATAACAAGCTTGATTAAAAAATAAGTTATTACGTTTTTGTAAAACTGATCTGATTGCTAAAGTTTTTGTACTGGACTTAAATGTTCGTAATAATGATGTAATATTCGTGTAAAGAAATATTTATGAATAGATAATTTACATTTAATAAGCGTTTTTGCTTCGCAATTCGAATGCAACTTCACGGGAAACATATTGTCGCCGAGTATAAGATTGTATTTTTTTTTAGTATATTTTTGTACATTTTTGTAAGCTTTTGAAATTGTTTAATTTTTGACAAATCTAAAATGAAAGGTTTGAGACGCTCACTTCGATATATTGATTTTTATGAATTCAGGGCGCGTTTCTTAATTATTTTTTTGTAAATAATTAAATAACGCGCCGTTCTCTCTTACTTTTCATGTAAATTCTATTTAAGTAAAAATAAATAACAAATTAAGCAAAGGGTAGTAGCCCCTCTATAAAATATAAATCGGGACATATTTGATACTGCGTCAACAAATTTATTTATAAATACAATTATAATTAATCAATTTTGACACCGCCACAAAATCTCAGCTCTCTTAACTAATGGATATTGCGCATGACAATCAAAACAATTTTAGGTTGACACGAAATTACTAATAGATTTCATTATAATTTATGTATGACATCCAGCCTTTACTTAAATAAAGACATTTTGTTGAAGTTTCTTATAGACGTTCAACAAAAAATATACATATAATCATAAATAATTATCTTCTAAAAGGAGCTCTTCAAGAGCAATGAAGAAATATTAAAAATAAAGTAGCAGATGTTCTCGTATTTCCTCGAGCTATTTCAAAGCGCGCAGTTTTACAGCACGAGTCCGCAGTCACATTATTGTGTTAATTTAACCGCCATTTTGTTTTTGCTCTGAACCAGTTCGCACACAGGTATGAAAAAAGAATTTCCTTTGCCACTTGTAGAAGTATGAAAATAGAATATGGTTTTATTTTTGTTTTTTTTTTTTAAATTATGAACGCTTTTTATTTCAAAGAGCGGCGGTTCGAAGTTCTACGGAGGTTATTGTCTTCTGTATCTATTAAAGATTTTATTGCGATAAGGGGAATTTTATCACTATTTATCGCAAATAAAAAACACGCATATATGCACCATACCATCTTCATGCTTATTAAAGCCGGTACGAATAATCGCTTTTTTTTGTTACGTACATATTATATCCAATGTCAAATTATATTGGCAAATTATCTTTGACTATTTAAACTCCTGCAGATTTTGTATTGTCGCTTTCATAATAATGTCTTGTCGACGGGGCAGGCAGAGCCATCTCATAAACCGTTTTTGCCAACCATTTTCCTGCATTTGGTCTGCCATCTAAGCTATGCAACTGGGTTGCTGCCTTCCTCCACAAGCGCCGCATTAGGGTTCTATGTGACGGCGCGGCCTCTGACTTCCAGGAGGTTAGCGCTGGTGTACCTCAGGGCTCCGTCCTATCGCCCACGCTGTTCCTTCTGCATATCAATGATATGTTGGCTCTTGGCAACATACATTGTTATGCAGACGACAGCACAGTACACGGGCGATACTTTGGCAACCTGCTGCCAAGCTAGCAGACGTTGAGGGAAAACGACAGGAGCTTGTCGCTGAGCTCGACCGGGTCTTGAGCCGCATCTCTCAATGGGGTTGTGAGAATCTGGTCGAGTTCAGCGCCAAGAAAACACAGGCGTGCGCGTTTTCAAACAAAAAGTCTCCATTCCTTCCCCTTCCTACTCTTCAGAACACTCAACTGCCACTACAGGATAGGCTTAGTATACTGGGTATGGACATCTGTCGGGATCTCAATGCGCGTGATTACATCGAGAGCGTCACTAAGGCGGCCTCGCGGAAACTCGGTGTATTGAACAAGGTGAGACGGTTCTTCTCGCCCGAGCATCTGTGTCTTTTATATAAGACCCAGGTTCGCTCCTGCGTGGAGTACTGCTCTCATCTTTGAGATGGCTATGCGCAGTATCTGCTTGACGCTCTCGATCGGTTGCAGCGACGCGCAGTCCGTATTATAGACTGTCCTGAGGTCACCCAGTCTCTTGAGCCCCTGCAGTTGCGAAGAGATGTCGCCTCTATGGCAGTTCTCTATCGCCTACATCACGGGGAGTGTTCTGACGAGCTCTTCCAATTGGTCCCACCTTCTCCCTTCCTCTACAGGACTGGAATTCCCTACCAGCGCACGGTTTTCCTTCCCAATTTGATCCCGGGTCTTTTAAGCGGGGCGTGAAAAAGCATCTCACCAGGCCGCCATAGTGTGGGTCACCATGCTGCATTGACTAGACATGCAATGAGGATGGTGACCACCACTCTTGGACTCCATTTATTGCTTACCATCAGGCAAAGTGGAGTCATTATGGTAGGCTTACAAATAAAAATAAAAAAACCATAATAAGGGGCAAGTCTATTACCGTCATTCGGGCACTTAATGACTGTGGATGAAATATACTGTCTGATAAATAACAGTACGATCCCTTAGTCACCTTTTACGCGAAGAAATGTGGCAACCCTATTCTATCACCATCATCTCAGCCAGTTCCTCCTCCCGCAGCCCTGCCCTCAATGAATTACATACTGTCTACGTCCGAGTCCATCCACTTTTTAATTTTCTATTTCTATTTATTTTTAAACCTAAATTGCTATTATGTTCAGATTTGGCTCTATCCCAAACATTCTTATTCGGAAGTAATTCATTCTTGTCGTGTGATACATATTTTGGCTGCGACTGCTGGATCATGATCTAAACGACAAGTGTGATACTTGGAATGTTGGTGATAAATAAATTCTCTGCTCGTCGTCGGTCTGTCATGCTCCCGTATGACTTGTCACTTGACTTGTATGTAGGCGCAAATAACTACTAAGCTTTTGCCCTCTTTATAGTCTGTGGCTGGTGTAGTCACATTTTTTTTTAATCGATCCAAGTCTCTCTGGTACATAGATACTAATGGTCGCATTGAAATACAACCATACTTTTTGTACGTATTTTTTATCATCTAATTATCCGTATTGTAATTGAATTTTTTTTAAAGAAAACAAACTATGCGTAGTTTTAGACCTTGAGATGCCTATACCTGGCCAGGAGACCTTCTTGAATAGTTCAAGAGTCTTTCTAATATCAAGTCAGAATGTCAGTATATTTTTTGTACGACACCTATGAGATCATTAATATGAAAATATAAATAATATAAAAATACATGTCTGTAATAAGGTCTTCGTTGTTAAAATTCCGGGCCTTCTATCTCCGATCATATTTATACATTGTTAGTCCTTTTTCGAATAAACATTTTCGCAACAGTGTTGCCAATATTATCATAATACTTCCACTTAACTTATTGGTTCTTATTGGCTCTTTGTACTTAAACTTTACAGATAATGGCAGTCGAATTTAAGATGCGTAGGCATGCTTTGATTCGTAATAAATATTATTTTACGATTGGTCACGGTGGTCGATTATGAAATAATTAATGTGAGGTATAAGGTCGTGGGCGGCCCTGATACTACGACCAAAGTATCGCTTGATACCGAATCTCTTGTAGATACTGTTATAGATAACTAGATGTTCCCCGCAGTTTTAACTGAGTTCATTATCGCTGCTGCGCTCCTAAGGTTCACAGCGTGATGTTTTATAGCCTATATTAGTCTTAAATAATTCCTCTATCTGTACAAAAATAATTACTAACATCTGACTAATAGTTCCGTAATAGTATCTTTATTAATAAACGTAGATAAACATACCTATAAATTATTATATACTATTATAGGATCTATAAACTTAACTAGCATACATACATACACTCATTCCTGTATCCCTGAAGGGGTACGCAGAGGCGTCATTAAAATTTTGCCGAAATTAATTTAGTCCCATTTATGAAATAGAGTCAAACCTATTTGCACTTGGGCACTTTGGAGCATTACAGCTGCACGTACCAAGCACTAAACATTATATTACATTATGTAACATAAATCCTTTTAGGTATGTGAGCTAGTGTCATGTAACGTGCTAATATTGTTATCTAATAAAATAAACATTTACATCACCAGCTTTATTAGTCATATATTAGAAGAAAAAACACATTTTGACAAGTTTATGCTTACGCCACTCTTTAAGCTAATATTTTTCTGACTATAATGTCTACATTTTATTGGTCAATGACCCCGACTACTAAGCCTAGGTCGTGGGTTCGACTCCCACTGGGGAAATATGTGTGTATATACTCGTATAATACGTAAATCTGAATTGTATTTGTTTGTAAACTTTAAACCAGCTAATGGCTACAACTATAAGTTATATTGCAAAGAGTATTTATTGAATAATATTGTGGGCTATAAAATAATCCTAAAGCACCTAGGAGCGAAGTAGTGACCGTAAATGCAGATGAAACTGCAAAGACCAGTAAAATAATATAAAATTTTATTTCTAGAATGAAACTAAATAAATGTATCCACACACACACGAACATAATATGTACATATGTATGTAAGAACGAAATAGTTATAAAAGTCGCGCGGGCCGTCTACGTGTCTGCCTAAATAAAAAATGCAAAAAGAGCAAATTTTATCTTCTTATAATATTCGTTGTGATGAAACTTCAATTTATACGAATGCATATAATTTATGTTATAGATTCACCTAAACATTTCAACATTATTCTTTGGTAAATATAAAAGTCAGATGTATGGTGTCCTAGACTTTATTGTATATTTATTAAAGACTACTATTTTGACTGTACATATGTATATTGTATTGTATTGTATTTCTTTATTTGGAACCGTTTGCCCAGCGCACGCTGATAAAGCGTATAACTGGTTATTTTGACTTGTTTAACAAATGCTGAAATTTTTCCACTAAAATACGGTATAGACAGATAGATAGATAAACTCTTTACTGTCGAAATAAAAAAAAAAACATTACGATATTGTAATCATATATTCTAAAAAATATATATCATATCATTATATAAAAATATATCGTACTAAAATATAGCCTATACTCAGAAAAAGTCTAGCTTCCTAACAGTGAAAGAATTTTTAGACTCGAGTTTGCGATTCCAAAAGTTACTCCCTACAAACAAACGAACAATGTTACCTGTTAGTTGTAGAATGTTACTTGTAGATTATAAATGCAAACATTTAGATCGATGTTTCTTACTTAATCACGCCAAAACGAATAAACGGATCTGAATAAAATATGGCACATACATTGATAATATTTCTAATAATTTCTTTTTTTGAAGGTAGTAGAGCCACGCTGATTTATTCAGCAGGAATGGGCCGGCTCGACCGGGGCAGTACTACCCTCTCACAGAAAACCAGCCTAAAGTGACAACATTCGTGATGTCGCCTTTCGCTGGTGAGTGAGAGACCGGAGGCCCATCGATGCAGGGGTGACAGTTATCGTGGTATGTGTGTGAGCAGTGGAGTGCTGTAGAGTCATTGTGAGGGTGGCGTGGATCGAACCGTCGGCCAGGGAGACCCGTAGAAACGGTGGTGCCGCTGGCCGCCCGCGGCATAGAGAGGGGCCCAACCACGGCTAACCACCCTGGGAGGCTGCCCCGTCAGGTCGCGCGTAATCCACGGAGTGGCTCGTCGTGCCGGTTGGTGACCGGATGGTGGGACCCGGCGACCACTTCCGGGAGGGTACGGGGGCCCTTCCGTCCGGCGGTTCGGTCACCGTCATGCTTCACCGATACATGATGACACAGCATTTTTAGTCTCAGTTTACATTGCCACGATGACTGTCATGCGTTTTACGCCCCCTTCCTCTTCTATCATGGCAGCACAAAAAAAGAAAAGTGGTCCTACAGCGGCATCCTCCTCTCCCACCAACCCGCTTTTTGAGGTGGAGTTCACTAACATACGTGGACTCCATGCAAACCTCAGCGCCGTACACCAACACCTCGAGACGGCTCGGCCGGCCATGCTCTTTCTTACGGAGACACAAATAGACACGGCATATCTCCACTATCCCGGCTACGTGCTCGAGGAGTGCTTCCTCGCAAGGGCTGGAGTGTGCCTTTTCATCAGGGCGGATGTTTGTTGTCGCCGTCTGCACTGCCTAGAAGACACATCCTTCTCCATCCTTTGGCTCCACGTGGATTTTGGCTCTACGAGCCGGATTTACGTGTGCCTCTATCGCTCCCATTCCGGAGACTCCGAGACAACTCGACTCTTTGACCACCTGAGTCAAGCAGCGGATAAAGCGCAGGAGCAGTTTCCGACCGCCGAACTGGTGTTTTTGGGAGATTTTAACGCCCACCATGAGTCCTGGCTGGGATCTTCCAAAACTGACCACGCTGGTCGAACTGCCCACGCATTTGCTCTCACGCATGACCTTACCCAACTGGTACTCCAGCCCACCAGGATACCAGACATAACGGGTCAAGCGCCCTCTTTGCTGGACCTACTGCTGACGAATCACCCAGCGCAGTACAGCGTATCGGTTCTCGCCCCTCTGGGATCCTCCGACCACTGCCTGGTGTCGACCTCAGTGCCTCTTGTTACGCCTCCACGACCTGTGGTAACAAGGCGGCGGTTATGGCACTACTCGTCAGCAGACTGGGATGGAATGCGGGAATATTTTGCATCCATCCCGTGGGCTCAACGCTGCTTTAAAGATAGGGATCTGTCGCAAAGTGTGTCGGCCGTGACTGACGAAATCACTGTCGGTATGGAGTATTATATCCCCTACAGTGAAGTCGCCAGCACGAAGACCCGTCCCTGGTTCAATCGCGAGTGCATCCGGGCCGTTGCTCTTGCATGGATCAGGGCCCGCGCACATTGTGACCCAGACATTGATCGCCTAAAAGCAGCACTAAACAGAGCCACTAGGTAATGCAAGAGGGCTTACATCAGAGCAGATGCCCAGCGCATTGCACGGTTTGGTCAAGAACTCGTCGCGTACCCTACGGGTAGCCGTAAGTTTTGGCGATTGGCCAAAGCCGTGCAGTCCAACTATTGCCAACCTTCGATGCCGCCGTTGAACTACCCTGACGGATCACTGGCCCACGAGCCGCAAGAGAAAGCGAATCTACTAGCTGACCTCTTTGCGGCTAACTCCCGAATCGATGACCGTTGCGCGCACACGCCCACCATTGCGTCCTGCGACTCCGCAATGCGGGATATTCGCATCCGGCAGAGGGATGTCCGTGCGGAGCTTCGGTCACTCGATGTCCGGAAAGCCAGTGGACCCGATGGTATTCCGGCGGTGGTTCTTAAGAACTGTGCACCTGAGTTGTCTCCCGTACTAACGCGCTTGTATCGCCTGTCCTATTCCTCAGGAATTGTTCCGGAGGCCTGGAGAGAAGCGAATGTTCAACACATTCCCAAAAAAGGCGACCGCTCCGATCCAGCCAATTACCGACCTATAGCCGTCACTTCCATACTCTGTAAGGTGTTCGAGCGGATCATCAACACTCAACTAATCCGCCACCTAGAGGATCACTCCTTGTTAAATGATCGGCAATATGGTTTTCGGCCGAACCGATCCACGGGTGATCTTCTAGCGTACGTCACACACCTTTGGGGTGAGGCTATGGATAGGCATGGGGAGTCCTTGGCCATCAGCCTCGACATTGCCAAGGCCTTCGATAGGGTGTGGCACCGCTCGCTTCTCTCCAAACTTCCTGCATTTGGTCTGCCACCTAAACTCTGCAACTGGGTTGCTGCCTTCCTCGAAAAGCGCCGCATTAGGGTTCTCTGTGACGGCGCGGCCTCAGACTTCCACGAGGTAAGCGCTGGTGTACCTCAGGGCTCCGTCCTATCGCCTACGCTGTTTCTTCTGCATATCAATGACATGTTAACCCTTGGCAATATACATTGTTATGCAGACGACAGTACAGTGCACGGGCGATATTTCGGGCATCCTACTGCCAAGCTGGCAGACGTTGAGGAAAAACGACAGGAGCTTGTCGCTGAGCTCGACCGGGTCTTGAGCCGCATTTCCCAATGGGGCTGTGAGAATCTGGTCGAGTTCAGCGCCAAGAAAACACAAGCGTGTGTGTTCTCTAACAAAAAGTCTCCATTCCTTCCCCTTCCTACTCTTCAGAGCACTCAACTGCCACTGCAGGATAGGCTTAGTATTCTGGGTATGGATATTTGCCGGGATCTCAATCCGCGCGATTACATCGAGAGTGTCACTAAGGCGGCCTCGCGTAAGCTCGGCGTTTTGAACAAGGTGAGACGGTTTTTCTCGCCCGAGCAACTGTGTCTTTTGTACAAGACCCAGGTTCGCTCCTGCGTGGAGTACTGCTCTCATCTCTGGGACGGCTATGCGCAGTATTTGCTTGACGCTCTCGATCGGTTGCAGCGGCGCGCAGTCCGCA
Organism: Tyria jacobaeae; assembly: GCA_947561695.1. Taxonomy (NCBI): domain Eukaryota; kingdom Metazoa; phylum Arthropoda; class Insecta; order Lepidoptera; family Erebidae; genus Tyria; species Tyria jacobaeae. The sequence goes on along the minus strand of OX387217.1, from coordinate 19,958,605 downwards.
TTATCGACTGTCCTGAGATCACCCAGTCTCTTGAGCCTCTGCAGTTGCGAAGAGATGTCGCCTCTATGGCAGTCCTCTATCGCCTACATCACGGGGAGTGTTCTGATGAGCTCTTCCAATTGGTCCCACCTTCTCCCTTCCTCTACAGGACTACACGTGCTGGCCTGAGGAGTCACCGTTTGTGCGTCGAAAATATACGTACCCGAACTAAACGGTTTGGCTCCTCTTTCTTGTGCCGATCGGTAAAAGCCTGGAATTCTCTACCAGCGCACGTGTTTCCTTCCCACTATGATCCCGGGTCTTTTAAGCGGGGCGTGAAAAAGCATCTCACCAGGCCGCCATAGTGTGGGTCACCATGCTGCATTGACTAGACATGCAATGATGGTGACCACCACTCTTTGACTCCACCTATTGCTTTCCATCAGGCAAAGTGGAGTCACTATGGTAGGCTAATAAAAAAAAAAAAAAAAAAAAAAAAAAAAAAATCCACTGGCACCAGTATAATGCCCCGTTGGTTAATTCTCCTACCATATTCATATACTTATTTTGTGAAACCAAGAGTTCATTATTTAGTTATACAATTCAATATACAAAATATGTGTATTAATCAATTACAATACTAATTATCAATTACATAAATTATAAGATACTACTTGTAAAACTATACCAATAAAGAGTAAACAACTTGAGGATAAAAAGTTCAGTACTACTAGGTGATTAGTATTTGATAACATTTATGAATATTTGCGCGATTAATACCGACCACACGCGAGACCATGATCAACGTAATTCAATAGTAGTCTTCAGGAAACAAAAATATAACTGACTGTATATATAAAATATGTATGGCTTTATTCTACAAACAATTGACTTATTTTACTACTCTATATAGATAAACGTAAATGTGTATGTATAATGTTTATTATTTGTCTTTTAAAAAGATTGCTCCCGCATTAAGAATCATTCCTGTATCGCGGAGACTTAACAAACATACAAATAACAGACACAGCGAACACCCAGACTCGGGTCAAATATTTGTGCACCACACAATATTGTGTCCCGTGTGGGAATCTCGCGTCTGTTTGAGTAGCCAGATTCAATAACCACTAGAACAATAGGTCCTTCGAGTTTCTTTGTGACTCCCTAGACTCTAGAGCTTAGACGGAATCGTTCCGCCCTGACGGACTTTTGACATTTGAATCATCATAATATTTCTTTTCCTTGCCTATCTAGATAACAAAAAAATAATAGAGAGGGTTTTAATAGAGACGGTTTTTATGTTAAATTCTTTATTAATTTATACCGTTTGACGCTGTTACCTTCGGCGATTTACAAAGATAGGTACACACAGCAAATTTCCAATCGGACAGAAATAAGCGTTTTTCTCAGTAACTTAAGAAGCAAAGAGGAAATAAATACTGTTTCAGGTATTGCAAGTAATCCTCCATTTTCTAATGAACTGTTTTCCTTGTAAAACATTATTGTGTAGGACAAATTATTATAACAAAACAAGTACTTTTGCACAAAGTTTTTAACAATAGAAAGGTCAGATGTTTACTTAGGAAATGAAATATAAAAGACATTTTATGGTTTTTGTTTTTAAATTCTGCTTTGATTTTTTTTATGCGCCACGTGGATTAATCAAAGAAAAAATATCCTTATATAATATATTATTAATATTTTTCTTTTGCTTTTATATCCGAAAAGATATAAAATCAAAGGAAAAATATTAATACACTTTTACTAACCAATATCAAAGTCTACATATCTACTCTTTTGAGGATATAGACTTGCGAGTGTATAGGTATACCTCCCCCAAAGCCTGGATGTAGTCAGAAGTGTATTGAACGTCCACATTTTGTCAACCATAAATAAGTCCGACGTACGGAGCAAGCCTGTGCCGTAGGTGATAGATAACAGTCCCATGAATATGAAAATCTCTTATCAACCGACTTCGAAAAGGAGGAGGTTCTCAATTCGTTTTTGTTTTATGTTTTTTACCCCAGAACTTTCGACTGCGTGAACCGATTTCGACGATTTTTATATTTATTTGAAAGCTAGTGCTTTCCGTGTGGTCCCATTTTAATTTGGTCCTGTTCTGACAATGGCATGAGAAAATCATGTTAGTCTTAAATTTTATGATAGACGCATTGAAGTCGAATGTAAAAAATTTTTAATTCCGATTATTCTAAATTCCTAAAATCAATATATTTACAATTAAAATTTACAATGCAATTATTACATTTCCTATGTTTTAATTAGAAGTCATTAGGCGTTAATGAAGATATAAAACCATAATTAGCCGTTAGCCTCAAAGTAAAGGTCACTTGCCTGCAAGTTAGCAACATAACGGAAACCTTGATTGCACCCGTATGATCAAGTTACATCGTGTGTGGTCTTGCAACTGTCTTTCAGATTAGATTGATCATCGAGTTCATTTGGAAGTCATTGTCGAGAGGAAATTATTGTCTGTTTGTTTGTCGGTTCGATCTTTAGTTCAACGTCATTGGTTGATTGTAAAATTGTTCCTTTTAGCTAGGGTTGTCAGTTAGGATAGAGATTTTTTTATTCTGAAGATTTGTATAAATGATGAGAAACCTGTAGCCGTTATGAAAAATTTGTCATAAAGAATTGTATGAGTGAGTAACTATCTCTATTGAAGCATTTAATATTTTGTGTTTAAAGATATTCTATTCTTTTACGTTGGTACCCATTTTTATTAATGTTTTTTTTAGGATTATGTATTTCCTGGCATAATCTTTTAACAGTGGTAGAGCCATGCTTAGGCACGAATGAGCCGGCTCGACCGGTGCGATACCACGGCCTCACAGAAAACCGGTTGTGAAGTAACCCTTGCGTTGCATTTCCCCGAAATGAGTGAGGTTTCCTGAGGCCCAACTTCCCTCATCCTACCTCTCTTCTTTCCCATCTCCTCATCCCCCTCTCTGCTTTTCCCTGAAGGCATCCCCCCATCCCCCATCACCCTCAAAGGCTGCAGCGCACTTACGACTCTTGAGTTGCAGGTGTCCATGGACTAACTAATGAAAACTGCGTTTATGCTCCTTGCTCCACTCCCAATAGTCGTAACATACTAAGCAAAAAACTTATCCCCTATATTATATTATTTAAGATTTCTTACACTCATAATCAGTAGCAAATGCCGAGCATCTACCAGAAAATAACAAAAAAAAATAATCAAAATCAATTTTGATTGTAAAAAGTGGTTATGAGTGAGCAAGCGGATTGGAGTCCGCCTCCAGACCATTAGATCAATAAGAAATGTAATCATGCGAATTGTCAGTAGAATAATATCTCGGTAGTTATCTGAAGGTCAGCGCGACCTTATGCCAATTTGAGGGTTATCATTTGTGTCATATTCACTTTATTGTATAAAGTTACAAAAACCTATGTTTTTGTAAATAAAATGTGTATTATGTGTGTTGCATTTAATTTAGCTTAAACAATGCAATAATACTCAATATTCTTATATGGAGTTTCTTACAAATAAAAATCGTAATGTTTATTTATGACGTTATAAAAGAGCTTTATATAACATATGTGATGGAACATTAAAGAGTATTTAGCATAATTACACCTTCATTATTTTTCTTTTGCAATCACAATGTAACAGGATTTTATTTATAAAATTGGGTATGTTATAAAAACGCAAATATTTAACAGAAGGTGTAAAGTTTTAAGGTTAAATAAAAATGTTGTATTTTTTTTTTGATATCTGTAAACATAGGACTTAATCAATAAATAAATAAAATAAAAAGAACTTTCTTGTCATTAAAATTGTCTTTCTATCTAAAATGAATGAATCTAACGAAGAAATTATTTACATTCTGAAGTTTTATTACAAAAAAAGCTTTGGTTGGTGTTAATGCATCCACCGTAAAGTCCTGACCTTGCAAACTAATGAATGAGGATTATCCCCTGTTTCAGTATCTCCAAAATGCTAGATAGTTTTACGTCAAAACTACTTGTCCCATTTTTTAATTTCTTTAGCGACGGAATTATGTCAAACCATATGATCATGCTCATCACACAATTATTAATGATAGGTGTGAATCGAACCAACGAAATCTAGCCTAGCAGTCAGGATGATTTACCCCTAAACCAAGAGTCCAGTCCTTCCCGTGTAGTAGAAAACTTTAAGAATCTGATTTAAGAATGATCCGTGAATTTAAACACTTCATGTAAAGCGATTCCTGGAGTGATGTAATTTAAATGGTGCTGGTGGTTTTTTCTTAATTGAAGTTTATCACTTCAGTAGGCGATAAATATTTTATTGATTTCCTTTTTCTTTGAAACAGCGGTACAAGAGTTTATTAACATTTATCGAGCACCTCTTAAACAAATTCAACACGCATTCCTTTAAAAACATTTTCGACCTTTTAAATCCATTCTTACCAAACTTGTAGCCAATATTTTCTTTTACCCGTTAATTTTGTATTCGTTGGTCATTAATTTGCCTTCGGACAGCGCAGAGTGCGCACGTTTTGTCAATCGATTCTTATCGATAAAATTTATAATCGATATCGATAGTCGATAAGACGGCATTGCATGGCTGGCTAAATCTATTGATTGTTAAGTTATTAAGCTCTGTTCTTTTGTTTATTATTGTGTTAAAACATTTTTGAAATAAAAAGGTGTTAATCCTATTTATAGATTCCTAACTAATATTATAGTTAAAGTATTAGCTTGTTTGTTTGGCTTTTAGCTTTTTAACTTTACTAATGAGCCGATCATAATGAAATTCTGCATATCCTATATGTACTACGTTGTCGGGAGTGCAGACGTGTACGTGTCAGGGTATCAGAAATAAAAAAAAAACTATTTTTAGGGCAGAGGGCGGAATAGCATTTAAAAGCTAGTATGTCATATAATGATGATAGAAGAAAACACACTGTAGAAGGGTTCTTCAGTTCAGTTAGGTCTATTTTTTTAAGAAAATACATCACCTCTGAGGTGAATATTAAACGATAAAAATATTCAATCGCTTTATGTGATAAGCACTGGTGGAGTGTATTAATTAAAGTTTGAGGAAGTAAGTAATATAGAGTAGATAATACCTCCTCTAAAACCCTGGGCTTATTAAAGTTGATTTATGTATGATAATACAGTTTTATGATACTTATACAACAAAAGAAACAAGACATTCTTAAGACTCAACACTAAATAAGTGATAAAATATTAAGTTTCAACCGTATTCACTATGCATTAATTTTGCTATGGCGTTCATATAAAAAGAAACAGCGACAAAAAACATTCATTGTTGTGTTGTTGTTTGTCATCTTTGACTGTATCCATTGATCAGCCGAATAACTCGAGAATAGGGTGACCATCAGTTTAATATTTTTGTTTTTATTTATTTAATATTAATGTTTTAGTTCTACAAACAAGGTGCAGGTACAGCCTTTAAACAAGAACACTGCTGCTAGTCTTTTTAACAAGTATATTACTTTGAATCATAAAGTTTTTCTTTTTTAAATATATGGGGACAAAAAAACACACGGGTCACCTGATCGTAATTGAAAACCGCCGTCCATGCAAATCTATCTGTAACTCATGAGTCGTTGGTTTGATGCCCGCCTTTGACTTCTGATGAGGGGAGGGCATGCAGGGGAGGAAAGAGGAGAAGGGGACGAGGAAATGTGAATAAGGATTTAGAGTTTATTGACAGGAAAGGGAAGATAGAAAAGGATAGAAAGAGATATTGCATATACAGATGGATAATGAGAGTGTGAGCAATAGCTCAAGCAAGTCAGGGATACGCATACCTATAACTAGATCTTTCTGGTGCCGGGAAGTCTAAGTCTTCGGACTTTCGTCAGCAAAATATCCTAATCCTAAGTAATATATAAAAAGAAAGTTACTATGTTTGTTACGCTGCCACGTTTAAACTACTGAACGATCATGAAATCTTACATCAATTGTTGTGTAGGCCACACGTTGCCAGGAATGCAAAAAGGACAAAGGCTTCACTTCAATTATAAAAAAACTCTGTTCCCGAGGGGAAAACAAAATAAGTTATACGCTGTTAGCACAAGGCCATAAACGTGCCATCCACGGCCTCATAGAAAACCGGTTGTGAAGCAACACTTGCGTTACATTTCCCCGAAATTAGTGAGATTTCCGGAAGCCCACCCCTTTTCCCATCTCCTCATTCCACTCTCTTTCCCCTCCCCACATACCCTCATCCCTAATCACCGTAGCGAGCGTCGTAAGTGCGCTCCATGGACGGCAGTTGTTACTTACAATCAGGTGCCCGTCTGTTCCTCTGTCCCCCTATGATATATATAAAATAGGATCGGAAAAAACAGTATTAGTGGCGTTGGTACTTTAGAAGTAAAGGTAAGTTACTGCTGCAATGTTCACTTTCCACGAATATTACCTTTTCAATTTAGTTTATACAGCAGGCAGTAATTTTTTTGTATACTCTGTTCATACAATGATATTTCGGTTTTCCACTGTATTATGTAGTACTTATATGTAAAGGATCTCACCAGGCCGCCATAGTGTGGGTCACCATGCTACATTGACTACACTTCCAATGAGGATGGTGACCACCATTCTTAGACTCCACTTGTTGCTTTCCATCAGGCAGAGTGGAGTCATTATGGTAGGCTAATATATAAAAAAAACATGACAATGATTACTTATTTACTATTTATTTCATCACACAGATCCTATCTACCCGTATCAAGCTATGCTGAACTGGACGCTCTGCGGTGCCATTGCGAGGCAGATTCTGTTCTGTTGTTGATGTTGTTTCTGATTTCTAATCTGTAGTTTTTTTTCCATTCTATTTACTTATTAAACAATATATGTAAGTACCCATTTAAGCGTGTCTTGTTACACCGAAATAAATGTCGTTTTTTTTATTTCTTCTTTAATTCTTCTATATTTTTTTTAATTAACGTAAATACTCATTTACGTATAGCCGTGTTCTCGCTAAACTAGAATAGTGCCAACTCTTCTCATCCCAAGGGTGTCGCAATAGGCGTCTAATGGGTGGTACGGTGATCTATCAGATACTATCTATACCGCCAAACAATGCTATTCCGTTTGTGGAAATAATTTCTGGTTGCAAAAAGTGCGTGTTTGATAGAGCTCTGTCTATACCCGTTCGAGGATATACAGACTATGTATGCCGTTTACGTACATTGTTTGATAATTCAATAGAAGTTTCGCAATCTTAAGCGCTGGCCTTGCGAAGATAATTAGTGCAAAATATGTAACAGCTTAGCGTCTAGTTGACTGTCTTTGTGGCATTGTTTTGCCGCTAATCTTATTTAATTGGGTCGTAATTAGACACGTTATATAAACATTAATGTTAATAAGACTAATAGCGTATTGTTATGTGGCTGGGACGTCAGGTGTTTTTGTGAGTTGTGAAGAATAGATTTTTTTTTCTTTAAAAAGACAACTTCCGCACTAGGATTAATTCCTGTGTCGCGGTTGTCATTACAAACATTCAAACAACGCACTCAGACTAAGAACAAGAATTTGAGGAGTACACAAAGTGTTGTCCCGTGCGGGGATCGAACCCACAACACTAGGCCTAGGCCTGTGACAACTTAAGCCGCTACGCCATCCGTACAGTCTTTGGTTTAATGGGATAAATTATATAGTTCAACACTATAAGAAATTGCAGTAGAGCCATGCTTAGCCACGAATGGGCCGGCTCGACCGGTGCTATACCACGGCCTCACAGAGAACCGCTTGTGAAGTAACGCTTCCCCGAAACGAGTGAGGTTTCCGGAGGCCCGACTCCCGTCCCGTCTCCTCCTCCCCCTTCCCTTCTATCTCATCATCTCATCCCTCATCACCGTCAAAGGCGGGCAGCTCACTTACGACACTTGAGTTGCAGGTGTCCATGGACGGCGGTTGTCACTTACCATCAAGTAACCCATCTGTTTGTCTATCTCACAATATTATAAAAAAAAACTTGACTTCTGTGAATTATCGGAATGTTGCATAACGTACTTACAAACCTACATCTTTGTATCTATAGCTCGGTGTTATAGTTCTGCCAATTGATGCCCATTGTTGCATTGCCAAAGGTCTTATTTTGTAATTTACCCAAGAATTTTCCTAATAGTCCATAAATACGCTCACGCCTGCATCCCTGTAGGGATAGATCTGTTAATCACCCATGTTTTGCCAATTATAATTGTCACCACTGACTAATTACTGCAGGAATGGTGCAGTGATTTAAGTGGTCGCCACGCCAGCACGACGCCTCGTGTGTAGTGGGCTTATTCTTCACACAAGACATCATGTCCAGAAGTAGTCCAGAAGTTCTGAGTCTGGGTGTTCTTTGTAGCCTCGATATGTTATTTATTTTATTTTATTTATTTAGGCATTTCCTTCAGAGATATTTGTGGCAGGTGTTTTAAATGATTAAATAGAAAAAATGTGTTACATAAGTAGCTCTACATACATACACTAGATGCACATATACAATGCATATCAACTTAAAACACACACACACACACACACACATATATATATATATATATATATATACATACTGATACACACATGAAATACATGTATTGAGATGTGTAAGTTGTAAGTGTAGGTTGAGGACGCCAGGATCATATTCCTGTACTCGAACTAGCAATAGCCGGGAGGTCCTAACCTCTCTACTCAATATTTTTTAATATAACAAGGCCGGCAACCAACGCACTTGTGACTTGAGTTGCGGGTGTTCATGGGCGGCGGTAGTCACTTGCCATCAGGTGACCCGTATGCTCGTTTGCCCCGTATCCCATAAAAAATAATGTCTGCGGGATGTTTTTGATTCGTGAACCACCAAAACTTCTTGATTTTAAATAAGATTGTAAGGCATTTAATAGAGATATTAAAATACGATAACGAAATATTATGATAGCCACACCTTAATGTAATTTTCGACAAATAAGAGAACTGAATTCAATATTGTTAGGCTAAAGACAGTTTCACATTTAAATTATATATGGTTACTTTATTAAACTAGGGCAGGTACACATAAATGGCTGACGCGTTTATAGTTAAAAAAAATGTGAATCGAACGTATGATCTTATTTTGGTTTATATATCAGTGGTAATTATTAGTTCCGCCAAAATTATTGACACGGTATGTTATAGAATTAATCAAAAGTGTGAAATTCACAACTAGCAATTAGCTCGCCTGGCTTCGCTCGGGGTAATTTTGCGTCATCATTAACAATCATTGTTACATTTCAGTTTCCGTACCTAAACCTTCCTCAAGAATCACTTAGACGCTTATTTAGTTCATGACATTCAAATAGACAGAGAAAAACAGACGCGGCAGAGGACTATGTTTTATAACATGGAATGCTGTAGTGACACTGATGAACATTAATATTTAGCTTTCCTAAATACTATTAGAGAAATGAATATCTTTTTTATATATAATTCACCAGATTTCGCTCCTCATCTTTAAGCAGTTCAGTAGCGATGTTCGTACAAAAGTATTAACTACATTAGTGATTCTGATTGATCAACCAGAAGAAGTCTTTGGCGTTTCATTTCTACACGGGACCCAAACTTGTGTAATCCGAAATTAGCTAACCCGAGTCAGGGTGTGCTTTGTGTCCGTCCGTCCTGTTTTTGTGTGTTGGTCAATTCCCTTGCGACACAAGTATAAATTCTACGGTGGGAGTTGGTCTTATAAGAGTATATTGCTATCTCACCTTAGCTCTGAAATAATCTGTGTTTGAACTGGTAAAGAGAAGGTAGAAAGCCCCTCCAGACAATGGACCGACGACTTTAAAAATGTATCTCCACCAGACTGGGTGCTATGGCTCATACTGGCATAGGCTTATATCCAACAGTGGATTTTAGTGGTCTAATTGTTAGAATTGAGAAATACTGTACGTTATTGTAATAATTGCTATCACACTCTGCTCAAGCTGTTTCTTGGCTTTATTAAAAATAGTCAAATAATTTATTACAGATGTCTAAAAGTAATAAATAACTGATTTAACGTGATTAATTTCTTTTCAAACACAAAACGATCTCGATTTCGCAACAAACTATAAAGAACCAGCGTATCAATACAAAATGGACATAAAAACGCTGTGTGCGAAAATTCTCCAGTTAATATCTAGTTGAAAATAACAGTTATTCGTTACTGTTATTTGTACAATCCGTTGTGCTTGGTTGGGTTTGTACAACACACTAAATAGTCTGATTTTGGGTCACCGAGATAGCCAATACACGATTTGATACACCGGTACGTTAAATTTTATATTACAATACAGTAATTACCAAAGCATGTTAGGAATCGGGGCTCAATATCAATTAATTGGACCTTCTATATTCGAATATATATTTGAATTTGAATCATTTTTGAGAAGGTCGTTAATGTTTTTAACGCTTTTACTTCCTGCTTTGTAGTTTACAAACTCTCTGACGATATACATATGTAAAAATAAAATATACTCGTAGATACTGAAGGCCGTTTTTTAAAATGGTGTTTCGGTTTTATGATTATTTGTACAGTCCTTTCTGACTGTCATAATATTAAAGTGTATCTATGTATTTGTGTGTTTAAATAGCTTTCTTTGTCTGAAAATTTTGTGTAGGTTGTGGCATTTTTCTGTTAGTGTCATTCTTTGCGATCGACCGATCTAATCGAAGTTTTTGTCGCCGTTCCATCTTGATCTTGAATCATTATTATTTCGTCTTATGGTTAGGTACCCTGACTGCTAAGCTACTACTTGTGGCTTCGATTCCCAACCCGGTCAAATATGTGACGAGCGCGACTATAAGTTTGTTTATCAGCAGTCTGGTTACCATAGTTCAAGCTATGCTCAGTGTGGGGTTAGACGTCCCTGGTTGATGTCTGTATTTGTAAAAAAAAAAGCAGATTGTACCCTAAATTTAAGTTATAAATTATGACGATGTGTAACGATAATATTATTCCTATTAGCACCTCATTGTAATAGGAAATGGACCTTATATATATTTAATTACGATTGAGACTCAGATTTATATTTCCAGTGGTTCATTTTCATTATTAGGGTAGTACAATCAATAACACAAATCACATATATCGGAATTAGGGAAATCGGATATAGTTATAAATTAAGAACTAATTTGGATTCGATGGATTTGCCGTATGAAATCATAGACAAGGGACATGCTGTTGATAACAGAATGGCATGAAAGCCGACTAAAATGCGATCAAATATACATTTGCGAAGTTTTTATGTTTGCCGGGTGGTTCCAAGATGAGTAGAATAGGGCCAACCTATCTCTTCCCGGTGGTGTCGTAAAAGGTGACTATGGACTCGGACTGTTATCTATCAGACAGTATGTATACAGTCCTACAGTGCCCAGTTGACGGAAATATACTTAGCCTATTACGTTAGATGGTGATAGATGGGCCGTTGAACGTATTTGTAGTGAAAAAGTATACATGAGGGTATTTAATTTACGATTAATAATGTTCACGTAATATATGTTGAGTAAAACATAATATCATAATAAAATATCACAGTAACAAGCTACGTGGATTCACGCCAAATACTAACTTCAATGTGATACTCGTTGAAAAATGATGAGACGTGTACTTCTAACAACCTCTCCATATTTTATTGTAGTGTAAGATTTGATAGAGGTCAATTTGTTCTAGATTGTATAAGATGTTCTTACTCCTGAAATTCATTTTGTAATGCGACTTTGTATCAAGTGGGTCGTCGATAAATCTTAGGTGTAATTGATTCGTGTAGCTTTATTGTTTACTTTAGCTCGTAATGTTTGAGTGAGTTGATTTATTTTTATGCATAAGCTCTCTCTTAACACTCTTCCTGTATAATACAACGCATGAGGCGGACTTTATGCCACATGGCATTATTTACCAGTCAAACTTTGGGTGGTTCAGTGAGGGACATGGCAGGTGTATAAAGATGAAGTATTGAGAAACAAAAAAAACATTATATTCACATACAAATGCACAACTATATACAAATATACTATATACATACAATATACATACATATATATGTATATATATGTATATACACACAAATACAATACATAGATACAAACTTTAGTTATAGTTTTAGTCATCTCGGTCAACTGTCTTAAATAGAATTCACGGACTTTAACTGTAAACGTGTCGCGGTTGGTGGTCATCCTAATCTCAGGAAAAAATACTTGTGATAGAGTAGAACGCTTTTTTTTAAAGTAATGGAAATGTTACTGCTATTAGTGTTTTAGAAGTAGGAAGGCTCTTTAAATCAAAACTTTAAAAAATGAAAACTATGTATATGAATAAATAAACAAACAATCCTACAGTGCCTGGATGGCGGCAAATGGCATGGTGCCTATTACGTGAGGTGGAATTCATTATTGTTTTCAAAAAGTGGGTGTTCGAGACGTCTGCTTACCCCTTCGGGTCTATAGGCGTCATGTATGTATGTACCAAAATCGCAATCATAGATATGCCGCTATTGCTTCAAGTAAATATAATAAACATCAAATATTACATGATGATGATGATTACACCTGCAGTAAATTGTAATTTATTACTCGTGCAAAATTTACATTATCAAATTAATCAAAGCACAATCGACGTTTCTGTTTCTAAACGTAATTATCTACATAAATCCATTTAGAATAACATTAATAAATTATAGAAAGCTATTGATTGTCTGTGATGTAATAATTCTGAAAGCCGTATCTCAAAAAACAACCTTTTTGTGTTGCAAAACATAGACATAATGCAGCATAATGGAACTGTTAATGTTAAGTTAGGTAAAGTGTTAATGTTTGAAATTCTATGCTTTTTTCTCTTTTGAACGCATTACTTTTCTAAACTATCATCTTAAATTCGATTTTTTTTTAAGGTGGTAAGGTACTCAGGGGCGAGAAATGACCATAAACGGGTTCAAATACGAAGAACTGCTAGTAGCTTATATACCTATGTTGTCATATTTATTTACGAAACAAATGTGTTAAAAAACTAAATTAATGTGTACCGTAGCTGTAAATGTATAATAAATAATTGCTTCAAATGACGTGTAGATCACACCGTCATACTCGGTCTGAAGGTCGTTTCGGTTGAACTGTAAACAACGAAAAGTAAACATTATATGCATGCTAATCTGAGTGAGTCACTATGCTATCAATATATTTGTTTGTGGATATAAATTATATGTTTACACTTATTATGTAGAATCATGATCATACCTTTACAGCACACATACGCTCACACCAATGTACTTAACACCCAAATTTTACCAATCACAATTTGGTTCAATTAACGTAGCAATCGGATAGCCTATTGCCGACAACCGGCCACTTTTATTTTTAAAGAGTTGAAAATAGAAATAATATTGAAAGGAAAAAGTAACGACAAGGGAATTCAATTTTTTTTTTTTTTTTTTTTTTATACTATAGGGGGACAGACGAACAGACGGGTCACCTGATGGTAAGTGACACCGCCGTCCATGGACACCTGCAACTCAAGAGTCGCAAGTGCGCTGCCCGCCTTTGAGGGTGATGAGGGATGGAGGATGCAGGGAGCGAAAAGAAGAGAGGAGGGATGAGGAGATGGAAAAAAGGAGAAAGGAGATATAGGAGAGAAAAGGGGGGAGGAGGAATTGGGCCTCCGGAAACCTCACTCAATTCGGGGAAATGCAACGCAAGCGTTACTTCACAACCGGTTTTCTGTGAGGCCGTGGTATCGCACCGGTCGAGCCGGCCCATTCGTGCAAATGCAAAAGCATGGCTCTACCACTGGCTCGAACTGGCTAACTGAATAGTTCATTGCACTTTGCATGATTATATTATCTTATACAGCCTCAGCCAGCCAGAGGCATTCAAATGTCCACATTTTGTGAATAATAAATTAGCCTCACTTATATTTATAATAGGGCGCAAGCAAGCCTTCAATCGTGCACGTCTACAATACATATCTGATAAATAACAGTCCAATACCTATATACATGGTGTTGTTAGGTATACTTGTTATAAAATATTTATTAGTCCCTAACTAACGCTATTTGGTACCTGTAAACTGATGATCGAATCAATCACACCGAATTGTACCTAAGAGTTTAGGGTACACACATCATAAATGCCATGTTTTAGTTGAGGGAAAGTGACACATGCATAACCGCACATATGTACAGACACGCATAGACTAACACGCACTCGCACAACGTGCGCATGCATATATGCAGCATACATAGTACATGTGTACACACAACCTCCCAAAACCGTTAATTCCTGTGTAATTTTGTAAGTTATCATTTTATCAATTACCACCAACTAGAAAATAACACCATTCAAATATTTCAAAGGTTAATTCAAATATACCGTTAATATGCTTTGTAACAATAACATGTTTGTTACCTAACAAACTAGTGTTCCACATAATCTAGCCTAGATTTAGACAAATTTGCATACCACTTATTAAATGCTGTAGACCATATGTTTAACACATTCACTTTTAATTGTGTAATATAAATGTATCTTTATTGGACATATATCAGTTAGATATAGTAGGTAAATAATCTATTACCGACCGATACATACAATGATATCGTAATCGATTTGTATATTAAATGGTATTTTTTTTTTACAATTGGAATGGTATTCGCTTCTTTTGAGAGTTATTATTTAATGGTGTATGGGGGCAAACGAGCAGACGGGTCACAATGGTAGGTGACATCCGTGGCCAATGTATACCTCCAACTCAAGAGTTTAACAGAAGAGTGCAGTTGGAGTTCGACCGCTGGTACCCTCACTCACTCGGTTATGTACAACGCAAGCATTGTTAGCTGACCGGTTTTCTGAGATAGTGACTTGACCGGAATAATATGATAATATTACTCAGGATTCAGGTTAAGTTATAAAAATAAAATAAATATATAATAATACGAAAATTAAATAAACACGTTTTTCCGAGAAAAAATGATTAGAAAAATACAAATGACAAGGCATGCACGAAGAGGATCAAATTTAACTTACGAGATTTTATTTATAGACAGACAAACACACGAACAGCTAGAAAAGGAAAACTAAATAAAAATACCTCGGACTTGTTTATAGAATAATACATAATAAAGCCTTTGTGCCTGTAAGTCCTGTAAGTCATTAAATCCTTTTGCATAAAGAACCCTAAAACTTTCTGATTCAAAAACACAATACTTTCAAAGTCAATCTCTAAAACATACTAAGCCTCACCTTAGACAATGAACCCTATTGTATTAATTGAAAACTGTACAGACATGCAATTGCGAATAATATACCTAAGACACACTTTCAAAAAGACTAACGGACATAACAATTCTATTGTAAGAATGAAATAAAAAAACACCTCGACCGACTTTTAAAAAAAATATTCTCGCATCATTTGATACATCTCTAGATATGTACATTCAATAGCAAAATTGGAGCGAACAGAACATTGATTGTTGTAAAGTATAACTGTCTAACTGTATTGAAGTGTACGGAACTCAACAATAAACATGTATATTATGTTATATTTATTATACAGTTTTGGCACCATGTCTGGTTCAAGTTCGTGAGCCGGTGCATTGCCAAGGTTGCCACGTGAACCAGCTTTGAATTGCAATCAAACGCTAGATACTTTGTTTTTGTTTATTACAATGAGGATGCATATTGCGAAACCATGCTTAGGCGCGAATGGGCCGGCTCGACCGGTGCGATACCACGGTCCTACAGAAAACCGGTTGTGAATGCGAACATTCTTTGCATCCTACCCATGGAGGCAGGTTTGCTTCTCGCCGGATGATCCCAATGTCGTTGCTGACTCTGTCGCGGAGGTTGTGCTTCAGGGTATGGAACTTTTCATTCCATTTTCCCTGATTCCTACAGGTGGCAAGTCCCAGCCCTGGTTTGGTCGAACCTGCAAAGCGGCGTCCCGCCGAAAGCAGGAATGTTACCAAGCATGGGCTAATGCAGCGACAGCACGGGATGTAAAGACCAGCACATTAAAGAAACAATATAAGAACTAGGCAAGGCCTATCTAATAGTAACATTATTTCTGCTTCAAAACGACCAGTCCAGCCACTTAACGGAAACTGATGAGATAATAAATTGATTAAAAGTATAACGATAGTTTGACGACTACGTTCGTAGTGAGAGTGGATTATAGCTAAGTATAGGTTGAATTAAACACACCTTGCGTCAAATAGACGTTTAATATTACATCACACTTTTTATTATGTTACAGATGACTAAAATGTTCGTCCAGAGACTTTGTCTTATAGTTGAATATAGAAATCGAACTATTTATACGTATTTTGAATTAAGATTTAGATGAAATTTATTTATTAACATTTAAATAATACATAATATATGTATGTACATATATAACCTTTATGCCTTTGAGTAGAAATAAGGTGTGTAGGTGGTAAGGACATATTTTTGGAAGTTAGCGCCGCCGAGATGTGCCACCGGTACCCTCATTCACTCGACACTACAATGCAAGCATTTTTTGCCTACCGATTTTCTGTGAGGCCGTGGTATTTCTATGGCCATGCCGACCTATGCATGCCTAAGCATGGCTAGGTAAACCCCACCAGGAGCTTAACGGTGAGATGGTACGTCGAAATCGAACTAATGGAAATCACTAATCAATCAATGGAAATCCGGGAACCCTTGCTTTGTCAGCATTGCTCTTTTTTAAGAGGCGGCCACATAGATTACGCAGGTTCGTGTCGTTCTTAAGTTTAGAAGGGCATGAGCGGAGTTAGATATATTTGAAATCATGTGGCCAGAGTTTGCATAGTTGATATAAAGTTAAATTATCAATATACAAGAACATAAAACAACAAACGTGTTGACTCAAATCTAGTTTAGTTAAATGTATCGCGTGTAAAGAACACCGAGGTTTGTGTAACTATCCTAGATATTGCGGGTTCGAATCCCACGCAAGACAATAACCTACTTACGTTCTTATTACGTAAGTCATAAAAGTTACAATTCCTTAATTTAGGTAACCACTGCATAGCATACATACTGGGAAGAAGAAAATATGCCTTTAAGATTGGTTGTTCATTAGTCACACAAAACGAATTTACAATCTATATGCAATTATCATAAAATTGTAACAGGCCGATGTCTGTATATTATAGCTATGGAAGAAAAACTAGTACGGGGGCATTCATTGTTAAAGCAATAGAAGACAAAACAGCAGTTTTTACAATTTTGGTCTGTCTGTACGTTTTTACATACTGCAAAACCTACTGTACGGAATTTAATGCGGATTTCACAGATGCATGGCTAGAGGTCTAACTTAAAATAATCCAATAGATGTTGAAAGAGGTACAGAGGGCCTTTCTGTCCTCCGCAACAGTCGTATCCTATTTATTTATTTAAATATACGGTTTTACTCACGTGTGTATTTCGTGGATGCCTCGACAGGAGGCCTTTTTCAAGGAGTAAGTCGTCCAGCCGCGACGGTACCGGATGATGCACGGTGTATCTAGTCCCAACTCTGCCCAACTATATTTTTGACAATATTTCGAAATGTTAATATGCCGGGGAAGACTACTTTTATATTTTTAAATATTTTTTATATATGTGTATTTAAAAATATTAATAAATAATAATAACATACCAAACACAATATACACGCACTTATATGATTATTAATACATACATATTATATATAAATTACATGAAGACAACAGTGATTATACTCATCACACAATCATTCGTCCTCGGTGGGAACGAACTCACGTTCTCTGGCTTAGCAGTCAGGATCAATAATCACTGAACCAAAAGGCCAAGAAAAGAAAAAAAGGCAAAAGAAACATTCATACGTATGTGCACTCCAAAAACGTAACCATTCCTGCGCAGTCGTGTAAAACCTCATTTTTCCGCTTTCGGGTTAAAAGATTGGAACTTGAGGCGGGATGGGTCGAAAATGATTGCCCGCAGTAAAACCTCCCGCGAAATAGTGATGTCAATGTTTGTTTAGGCCGACTTGCAGTAGGTGAAAGTGCCTGATCGTAATAATGTGGGTAGATGAAGAGTGGGCGGTTGATGTTGAAATAAGACATTTCCAACGCCTACACTTTCAGGTGAAGATTATGAAATACCCTATTACTTAATTATATATTTAATAAAACAATAATTATTGATAAAATCATCGAAAATAAATAGCGGCAAGATGGATTGGAAACTTGTTTCTAGCTACATTTTTATTTTCTTTCTTCTCAATACTCGTAAATTGCAAGTCATAGATATATTAAATGTTATAGAATCTTTTACGTACAATGTTTCACTTTATTGGATATTGTTCTATATGTCGCTATGCAGACTTAGTGCTACTGTTTTATACAGTTCCTTTACAATTTCAACCAGGTAAGGTGTCTCCCCTCAGCTGTTTATTCTACTTGTTTAAACTTGTGTCATCGCCTTTCTTAAATAAATTTATTTTAATATCGTTGTTTGTTTCACGCCAATAACTGTATTGTGGAATAGTTTATACACATTGAATCAACGGACACAAAAAACACCCAGACTCCTGAAAGCTATTTATGGTTGGTAAAAATATCTAAATACTGTATACTTTCATACAAAGCCATACACACTCAACACCCACACTTTATTTATATCACCCGATTAGAATTTGGTCGCACTAACCTAATTGGGGACAAGCCCATTGCATTGCACTTAAATATGAGACAATTATGAGTATATTAAACGGAAAATATGGGTATAGGTACAGCTCGTGAATGTTCGGGTTGCATAACTGTAACACGAATTGGTTGTAACTTGGAGCCCCGAGCCCTGTACCCTATATACATATATAAGTATATATATACTCATAATAATATTAATAAATGACACTAACTGATGTTATAACAAGTGCATGCGGTCCTAGTTTCAAATATAATTTAGGTCTTTTAATCTTAATAAGCCCTATATTATTTAATCCTATATGTTTGTTGTGTGGTTGTTAAGTGGTTCTTTGAGCGAATCATAAATTACGGCGGCAAGCACCGAGTGTGACGTAAATTAAAAAGTAGTAAAACAAAACGGCGCGTGGAGGCGACCCAAGGCCCGTGTCCTTTGTCACACGACATTTGAAGAATGGTACCAAACTTCATGAACATATTGTCCACCAAACAAGTTCGCCTTCTGGTTCTTGGTTTAGAAGAAAATGACGCCCTTATCTCTTTTCGCTCAGTATAGTCATGCAGTACCTGGAAGGCAGCAATAGGCTTGCCCCGTGTTACGTAAGTGCACAAAATTAATATTGGCTAAAAGTGGGCTTTGAGGGTATATTGTCGCAAGGAAATAATATTATATAATAATATCTTATTTATTGTATCAGATATATCTGTTATGGTTCTCTTTCAATGTTTCTAAAACTTCGTAGTTACGATACGGTTGCCAGACCTTTTTTATCGGTTCCTATTAATTTAGATCTACAAATCATTTACATGCAAGACCTATATATAATAATGTTGTCTGAAAACAAGATATTTAATATGTTGTAGACGGGTATTCAAATTTTAAATAATTGGGGTATAAACTCCAGACAAAGGTATGGTCACCCATATGTAATTCTACCTTAGACATCACGGTATGTTACACGGCATTAAGGTAACTATATTTATCAAAGTCAATTATAAAATTTTTAATTCATTCACTACCGAGTTTCTACCTGCACTTGTTTAGGAGACTTAATATCGTCCCGTACTACGCAATGGAAACACATATCTCCCATCCTAAAATACCGTGAACGTTTCACAAGCTGATTTACAGACGCCAAACAGTAACTTCACAGAGTCCAGATCAGTATTGCGCAATTACATATACAAATGTAACAGGCCAGGGTTTGTTTGATTCAGTGTTTTGGTATGTTATGCCTTTGGACTTTGATTGAGTTCAAATTCACAGAAGGAGTATACTGGAGTAGCTATTTGCAGCGTGAAGTATGGGTACCTTGGTTTACTAACGTTTATAAAATACGGCTTGAATACATGTATACGTACTGATATCCAGAGGGCACTTATTTTGCCGGTAAGTCTCATAGTCGCTTATCTTATTGCCTTCAATTTAAATCAAATCTTAGACATAATTTATTGTGTCCCGATTATGATTATTTGTTTCGTATGGATGTAATTTATCTATAAATATAAATATATAAGAATCTTTGTCAGCAGTTCCTATATCAAAAGCTCTGATGGGCTTAGGATCACTGACTGTGTGTAAGATGTCTGAAGTTTTTTTATTAATATTTATGCCTGTAACTCCAATTTGCTGAGAATATAGAGCCCTGTATTGTCTTTGAAAATATTTTTGTCAAATTTCCAGTAGAAACTATAAGATTATGAATATCAGTACAGTACATATCCTATCCCTCTACAACTCCACGTACATATGTCGTTAGTCGACTTTCTCAACCTTTCTTCCTTAGTTCGCCCTACGTAGCAGAACATGCATATCGCACATTAGTTTGTTACACTTAATTTCAGGGTAAAGGCAATCATACTTACATACCTATTAAAAAAGTTCCGTAGATAATTTTGAACAGTCGTAAACGACACTTAAAATGTCATTTGGAACAAAATAGGGCCCAAGTAGAGAAAGGAAAAAGTTGCACTGCGTAATGCCAAGCGAATCCTCAGCCATCAGCAAACTATTATTTAGAAGTCTATTCAAGTTTAGGTATGTACCGATATGATACAAATAGTTCAAATTGTGGTATTTGATCCGTTTCTTATTGATTCACAATTCTATGTAAGTAATGACATGGGAGAGCCAGGCTAAGGACATACTGCTGGCTCGAATGGATTAATACCATGAGCTCACAAAAAACCAGTTGTAAAGTAATGCTCGCGTTGTGTTTCACTGAGTGAGTGAAGTTACCGGGGGCAGGCAGGTGAACCGTCTGATCGTTATAACAGTCTTATCAGTTGCTTAAAGGATATTGGTTATTTATATACTCGAAAATACCTAAACTTATATTTATCTCCTATTCCCGAAGGAGGGGGCAGAGGCGTCTGTCTGATACATAACCGTCCGATGCTTAACTCCTTTCGGGTGTCCCTATTATACTCCGCAGAAAACCATACCATACGGCTTATATATTTTCAATATTCGTTATATCTATTATATAGTTTTACTTTCAAGTGTGTTATGTCTATTTAACAACTTTTTTTCACAATAAATTTCCTTACTAAGTTACAAATGGATGCGATGAAAAAGATTATAGAAATGTGAGATTATAGAAGTGTTAGTGACTGGTTAAGTGAAGCTTTCAAATTATTTATAGCCTTATTGGTATAATTTTTCTACTTCTTGAAAAACACGCGAACAAAAACATTTACTTAGCTCAGCTATCTAGACTCAGATTAAAAATAATGTAGTTTTAATTCTTCAATCACAATATACAGTAATATTTTGTATTTGTGCTCATAACAAAGACTTGTATGTGTTCTATTAATACTCTGTTCCTTGTTTGTGACGTCATAGTGCGAATGCAGTGCTGATTTATTACGTGTTCTGTGATTGGCTAGCTGCTTGTACTACAGTATTGGTCATAGTGCACGGCAAGTACGGGAAGTAATCCGTGCAAACCAAAGATGAAAACACGTTTTTTTTTTTGTTAGCAAAGGCAGCATAGCAACCTGCTTGTTGTGAAAGAAAACAGTCTATAAATATAAATCACTAGAGATTCTTTCTTACTTTGTAGTTACATACATATACTCAGGCCTATAGGCCCGAAGGGGTAAGTAGAGAAGTCACGAATGAATAAAACGAAAAATATTTTCTTTTGTTTTTAATTTCTGTAACATCATTCGGATTTGAATGATTCTTTTTGTATTTGTATTCGATAGAGTATTCATTGAGGAACAGCAAGCTTCTACTCTTAAGGGCAAAGTAGTGAACATAAACGCTTAGTTGGGTAATAAAGAGGCGGCAGCGTGATGGCTGAGGGTTCAAACCCCGCCCAGTACACTACCGTCGTAAACCCACCCCTTACACAAGCAATTAGCTTAGCTGGGAGGGTTAACAACAGAATACTAGTAATGTGTGACCAACGTTGCTAGTATTCTTTAAAAAAAAACGTGATCAAAAATATGTAGAATGATGCAAAAACTCTATTCTCTGTGCCAACTAACTAGATATAGTAACGTAAGATCGTCCCCACATTTAATGTGCTAAGTTATTTAAAGGGTGTTTGTCTCACAAAGTGTGAACATGATTCCCTAGTCTGACATTCGGTTAATATAGATCATATACTTAAGTATTATCGTGGGAAAGCCATGCTTAGGCAAGAATGGGCCAGCTCGACAAGTGCGATACCACGGGGTCACCTAAAACCGGTTGTGACGCAATTGCATTTCGCCAGAATTTGTGAGTTTTCCGAGACCATACTCCCCATCTCTTCATACTCTCTCTCCTCATCATCCCCCCCTCTAATCTTTCCCTCTCGCATCCTCGCAGCCCTTATCATCCACAATGGCAGTGCACTTACGACTCTCGAGTTGAATGTAGTTACATTGTCGACGGCAGTTGTCACTTACCATCAGGTAACCTGTCTGTTCGTTTGTACATACATATATATAAATATTTTTTCCTAAGTTTAAATATTTTCATTCTTGAGTTTTGTAGTGCCTAAGACGTGTCTAATGGCTGTAATGTTTTTTTTTCAGGTAAAGCTCCACACTTCAATATCATTTAAGTAGGCTGTGAAATATTCGTAAGTTTTATATATTAGTACGTGTCAGTTCGTAACTGTTTCATGATTCGTATACACATCTGCCATGGGTAACGGGTAATGCTAAGAAGAGAAACCTGGATTCAGATATAGCCCGCTACTGGATCAGAGAAGATAAAGCCTTTCCTTCAAATGTAAGGCATCACTTTTCTTTTTGTTTTTTTTTTTCAAAAAGACAACTTCCGCACTAGGATTAATTCTTATGTCGCGGGAAATCTAATTATGGATTGAAGGCCTTTAAAACAGAAAAAACAGGCCTACAGATTCCTTTGCTTAGACTCTGCTACTGGCATAAGATCTCAATCTCAATATAGAAAAATAAAAAAATAAACATTTCATCAAAATCTAAAATATTTTTTTGTAACATAAGTGTTTCATTAGTGTACATAAAAAAGGGGTGTGAGGACAATGCAATATATATATCATTCTAAAATAAAGTTTATTACTGTTCTAAGTAATAGCAGTCCGAAGATGACCAGCCCCGATCAACGGCACTCGTTCACGAGCCTGGCGCTTGTGCCAGCCATCATCCATCTCAACCATAGCTAAGGGAGCCGAAAGGGAGCCTCTTTTCATAAAAGAGCACTTACACGCCTCAAAGCAATGAGTGAAGTAAACAAGTATATACATATATTAATATCTTCAAGGCCTACATAACTCAAAATCATGTATTTATGTATGAAGATACAGTCATGACACCTCTTTTGTATACGAACCAAATAAATATTTACCATGTCATCGTGAAGGCTAACAGAACGAGTATAAGGCCCTCGATACACGAACCATGATAAATAATATACTGATTGTACGAACTTTTAAATAGAATTATGGCATTTGATTTTTTAACAATGAGGCAAAGAATTTTGTACTTTGGGGTTTCCCATATTCCTTACTACATCTTGTTTGATCTCTACGATCTAATACTACACGATGTGTTTTATATTTTGGTGTGCAATGAACTGTACTGTCTTCTCTCTGTCTCTTTTCTGTTTTCTTTTTTAAATTATATAGAAGAACAGACGAACAGACACGTCACGTGATGGTACACCTAACTCAAGTCTTAGGTGCCGGTCACTCATTCGGCAATATAACGCAAACATTCTTTGAGGCCGTGGTATTACTCTGGTCTGGTTAGCCTATTCGTGTCTGAGCATTGTATATGTAACATTAACAGATTCATCGGAATTCAAGTTCTTAATTACAATTTTATGCATGTATTCGTGTTCATTTTAATTAATATTTTAACGACAAATGAATAGCTTCCTCCATTCACCTGCTTCAAGTAAGGGCGATGATGCATCATTTGTCAAGCTTGACATACCCATCAACAGCATGTGATGTCCTTCAGAGTTTCAAGGGTTTATCTAATTCTAAAGATAAAAAATATATATAAAGTACGCCTCTGCCTACCATTTTGGGGATACAAGAGTATGTATGTACATGTGTTATTAGTGTAACTATTTCCAAGACCGAGTGATCAAATATCCTTAAGTTTTAGGAGTTTTAGTTATTGTATCACAGCATTCAGCTAACGTGTCGTTGGAGCTCTGTTGAGTACAATAGAAGCCTTTATATACTAGCTTCCTCGTGTCGGATACTTACAGATTTAATATGTATAACTTAAACCAGCATTTTGTACTTATAACATTATATGTATTATTTTTATTTGGTTATTGAACTTAATGCACATATTGTACAAGGCGGAATTAAAGCCTTGGGCTTTCTCTGCCGGTCAACCTTCGGGTGTTGCAGAAATAAGTGTTATGTGCGAAGAATAAGGGAGAATAGAAGGAACTAGTTTAAAAGTAGTATAAACACAAGAAAAAAATTTCAAATGCATAATTCATGCTTGCATATAAATTTTGATCACTATATATAATAGTAAAATAAAGCGGCGATAGCGTAATGGCTAAGGCGTCATACTTGTTATCAAGTTTCGTGAACCCACCCCCTTTTTTTGTGGAAACCCCTTTCAGGTTGTCATCCCACCGGGGGTTTCGGTGGAACGGTCTGTCGGAATCGAACCGACTAAAACCACACGGTGTGCTATACTGCGCTTAAAATAGTAGGAATCTGGGAACAACCTTTAGTAAGACATCCGGACCCCTCGTGTCGTGAATCCACCCCTAACTCAAACAGATTCAGTCTGCTTTTGCTGGCTTGACCAGAGTATTAACACGAACTTATAGAAAACCGGTAGACAAACAATGCTTGCATTGTATTGCCGAGTGAGTGAGGGTACAGGATGCCCAACTCCCCTGTGCGTTTGTCACTTACCATCAGGTAACCCGCTCGTTTGTCTACACCCCTATTAAAAAAAAACGTTATGTTTATTTTGACAAGCAAACTGCCTATCGTGACAGGTACATTTCTGTGACCATGAGAATGCGTATGAAATATTCAGAAGAAGAAAGAAGAAAAAGAACTTTATAACAATAGAACTGTAGAGCTCAACCTACTATGAAGCATAGATAATTAAATATTCTTTAATAAATACACATTTGACTTTTTATATTCTAAAGTCTCAACCAATACCATAACGGAACTAATAATTTAATTAAAAATATACCTGCGTACATAAACGGGTCATCAATGCACCGAATCAGCAGTTTCATGTAAATTGACAATGAAAATAAACTGTCGTTCGAACAAGTACATATTTGTAACCGCAAAACAATTATTTATGTTTGTATTTTTTCGTTAAAATAAAAAACAAATACATTACGACAAGCATTATGTTAATCCTCAAAATGTCTTTCAGACAGTGCGTCTCAATGCTGACACTTGTTTGTCGCAGCCACAACCCTCAAGCCATACGTGTATGTATGTCTGAATGTCAAATCAGAAGCGCCAAACTTCATACTCACTGCAATGTTTATAAGCTCAATCACTTATTACTGATACAGGGACCTTTTTTTTTTAAATTTTGAAAATAGAAGTATAACAGAGCCACCCCATTTCTGTCCAGAAAGGGCGATTAAGGGATTGTATTGTTATCTATCAAACAGTATAAATACATACATTTACGTGGTAGAGCCATGCTAAGGCACGAATGGACAGGCTCGACCGGTGCTATACAACGGCCGCACAAAAAACCGGTTTGTGTGAGGTTTTCGGAGGTCAACTCTTCCCTCCCTTTTTTCCTACCTTGTACCACAGCCCTTTTTCCATCTCCCCATCCCCCACTCTTCCCCTCCCCGCATACCCTCATCACTCTCAGAGGCGGGCAGCGCACTTACAACTCTCCAGTTGCAGGTGTCCATGGACGGCGGTTGTCACTTACCATCAGGTGATCCGTGTATTCGTCAGTCCCAATATAACATAAAAAAAATACAGTCATACAGTGCGCCGTTGTCGGTAATAGGCTTGACCTCTTTTGCGTAAGTGGTACTAAATTATTCTCTTCTTCTATGATTGATTTGTGATTGTTAAGTGGTAAAGGCGTGAAGGTATGTATGTGCTTAATTCTTTAATCCTGTGTTGCCATTCGATTAGAGTTAAAGTCAAAGACTAACGGTGACCTTTTCGAATCATCGATATGAATACTTAAATACAGCAAAATAATATTTATGTAACCTCTTTTAAACATCCGTAATTTTATGCCATGCCTAAAAATATAACAATAGGCCAATTACTCATTCAGTAACGTAATAATATGGACTCTACTTATGGTCAATATTAGCACAGCATGTATATCAACATATTCATTTTCTTTTATTTAAAGAATACTAGCAACGTGGGTCACACATTACTAGTATTCTTGTTAACCCCCCAGCTAAGCTAAATGCTTGTGTTACGGGTGGGTTTACGACGGTAGTGTACTGGGCGGGGTTTGAACCCGCAACCACTTGATCGCAAGTCCGACGCCTCGGCTATCACGCTACCGCTGCTATGTATATGTGTATATACACTCACTCATGAAAAAGTGGGAAAGTAGATAAGGAGGAGGAAGGAAGATGAAAGGTATTTTCAGGAATAGAATGTAGCTTATACGTAAAAGCTCGAGCTGGTCATTGTCGCATATCGGAAAATCCGAATCCTTTAACCGAATCCCGGAATTCCAGTAATATCTGCTCGCTTATATACATCTGTGTGATGTATATATAGTATAGAGACCAGTGAAAGCCTAACCAATTTTGCCAACCAATTATAATATTCGTAAAAATGTACAATAAAAGACATTTCAAATGATGACTGTCATGTTAAAATCTATTAAGTCGGTTAAGGCTTGACAAAGAAGTCTTCCTTGCGCTATTGCCTTGCAATGAACCCATTTGCTACGGAAAACCTGTGGTTTTATCTGGTTCTATTCCTTCATACACCTCACTGCTAGTTCCGGTGGTTTCCACACTGAAATAAAAAACATATATATATAAATACTTTCGAAAAACATTTCGATTTTAGCCAACTGCGCAGTTGTCTAAATATATATATATATATATATATAGATATATATATATATATATATATATATAGATAGATATATATATTATATATATATATATCTATCTATATATATATATATATAGTTAATTAATGCCCAGATGCTGGTTATAGGCTTGCCTCCTGTTATGCAAAAGTGAGCGTTTTCGACACTTCTGCCTACCCCTTCCGGGATAGAAGAGTGTATGTTTGTATGTAATGCAGCTACGATGCCACAGACAAGTACACACGTAGTATTAGTGTACTGTGTACTATATTTAGGATTTTTGTTGTGGTTTTAGTTCTCTTTTGGCTTAAAAGGTTATTTGATCGAGGGTGTTCTGAATATAGTGCGAAATATGTTCACCCGTTTTAAGTTTCTTTCCTGTTCTTTTCTAATAATTGATGGGATTTTCGAGTCGAGGTTTTTTTTAAGTTATAATTTATACTTCAATTCCTTTTAAACTAACGTGATTTGACGTATATATTCGATATGATTAAGAAAAACAAATTGACACCACAATAAAACATATTATGTCAGGTAATTGTTTTACAACTGTAAGTGATATAAATTTCTAATTATTTTAACAATCTGTTGTGCAAATGTTCATATATGAGTCGTATATCTATTGTTCTGACCTCTAACCGCTAAAACCACATAAATTCATTAACGTACATATCTTTATGTTAGTAATTGTAATTATTTATTGTAAACAAATGTCTGATTGATAATGCTTATTAATAATAACAGTCATTTTGTGCTTAGCAAATTGAAATGGTCAACTTAGAAATAATGTTATTATTGTAATTGCTTCAAACAAAAATATAATGTTTTTTTTTTAATTTAGACTGTTATTATCAGACCGTATATACACAGTCATATAGGGCCTAGATGACAAGAAATAGGCTTGCCTCCTGTAACTTAGTGGGAATAAAATTTTGTTGGTAAAAATGGGCGTTTGAGAGTTCTCCGCCTTCACCTTCGGAGAGATGGACGTGTTTATAAAGGGTGTCTCAGTAAGAGTGCACTTTTTCATTTTAAAATAAAAACACGAATTTTATGAGAGAGTTGTGATATTTTTATTGGATTGTGAAGAAGACATGTTCCGATTAAGTATGGAATAAAATATCCGGCTTATGGTCCCCACGACTCTGATGACAGGCCATTACTCTTTTCATGAAATTTTCCATGACTTTTACAGATATGTGGCTTTATCTATATATGTAATAAAAGTTGTACGAATAGTGCGATCCATCCAAATTGAACCAGCACTTTAGGCAATGTACATCTGCTTACTATTTGTGAACATACAAGCAACAGAGGCGTTATGTTAGGAAATTTTAACATATGTAGATATGATCGTAAGCAAGCGCGGGTCTTTAAGAGTTTCATTAACTGTCTCTGTACATCGTTGTCAAATCTTAATACATATACTATACAGATAAGTCCTCTATGCCATATATACATTTAAATATCGATAATCATATCCAAATCTGATAAGTAACTTTTGAGAAAATCACGGATATACAAACATACATACAATCGTACAAAAAAGAAACTCGTAAAAAATACATACAATAGTCGGGTCGAAAATTATTGTGGTAGGAATTCATTCGCTTTGTCAGGTCTTGATTACTGAAAAAAATCTATTTCGGAAGGTCAAACATAGTTTACTTGCGTAAATTATTGCCAATTTTAAATAAAAACTCGAAAACTGACAAGACACCATAAAGATGATGTATAACAGACGGTTGAAATGTAATATACTGGCCTCTTATTATATTATGTTGATCATTAAAACTACTATCACTTCTCTAGACTACGCGGCGCGGGTTATGTGCAATGACTGTATAGTCTTGATACAAATAATATTGAAACAATATATTCAATATCGCCTTAAACTCATGCCGAAGATTTTTAAGTTAAAATAATCTGAACAGTGGGTCCTGGGCTATGCAACGCATTTATGTATTGGAGGCTGCCTTTACGCTCTATAGCAAAACCTTTAACTGATATATGAAACTACAGAAAACTTTTGTAGAGAAATAAAAAAATCCAAATTTTAAGGGCCCAGTATCTTATGTGGACGCAATCTTAGGCCAACCCAAATTGCAATAAATTATTTGATAATGTGTTACCCAATTTCGTATAATAAGGTTGTGAGAAATTCGGTATTTGAACAAAAATATCTCTTGAAATATATGTTAGAATTAAAATTTATATTATTCTTTCTAATATACATGAATATTATAATTTTATGAACAGCACACCTCATCAATTTTTATGACTAAATTCATTCTGATTTTTTATTATACAATTATTTTTATTAATATGCACAGATTGTTAAGAATTGTATATAAATAGAAACATAGCCAAAGAAGAAGTGGATTTAAGTCGTTTTGTAATTTATTGAAAGACCTTTAACAGGATTCAAACACCCGTAATACGTTATTGTTACGATTCCATTTTCGGTCCAATCAAATCAAAGCGATAAGCACTGGCAAAAGATGACATTACATGCCATCTTTTGCCATGATTTCATATGCTAGACAACGAAAGATCGTCATTATCATATTGTTTGCTGTGTGTGTGTGAGTTTAATGTGTGAGTCTAAAATTTTTGGAAGCCAAGTCGATGAAAATAAAACACGGCAATATTTCAGTCAAATTGTCTTTGTGTATATTGCCAAAAGTATCAAAGCGAATTATCATAGTATCTGTGCACACGCATCATGGATTGCGACATCGTCTGGGTCCATTGAGAGCGCGCGTGGGCGTCACTCGCTGTTGTGATAGTAAACATTAAACGGTTGCCACATCATCGATTATACGCCTGATTTGTTGAAAAAATAATATTTCGACTGACAGCTGTGTCAATATCTAACACAATTACAATCTAGTAAATAAATGTCATTCGGCTATTCAGGCCAACCTGATGGTAGGCAACACTGTAGCCTCGAGTGAATACAATACCAAAATCTTAGAAGAAAACTACCACGTTTCGTTAATAAGGATTTGTTTTGCTGAGCGTGAGAAAATGCAGTAGGATTATAACACGACACGGTTGCTTAGTTACTTATATGTAGTTTTTATTTTATTCGTTTATTTCCTAACAATACAACAGTAAGTAGTACGCTTTAATAAGTATACTGTGTTGTATATGTTTGTCGAAAGTCAAAGTCTTTCGGAGGTCTTCGTAGATTCTTTTATGTGGCTGCTAAAGACCAGAACTCTCTCTTTCAGCAGAGGAACGCTGAATATTGGATATTACAAATAAATAAGGGGAAATTTAGGTGTGTGGTAGAGCAACGGACAGTCCAGTTTTTCATTTTAAATATTGTCAACATAACTCCATGGGGCGTTTTTGTTTAAGTGTATATAAAAAATACCTGAATATTCTTAGGATGCTTTGCTGTCAAATCTCGTTGCCTCCGTTCTTCACATAAGGCAGAGAGGAAATCCTAATTTTTGACGTTTCGTTTTTTCGTATGTTATGTTCTATGTAGGAAGAACTTCAGATAATCGCCTCGTGCCAAACTAAGAATAACACTTGTGACTTACACATGTTTCTAAAGAGGGCTATGCAATCATACTTTTCTGCAAACGGTCATCATTGTAAAAAGAATTAGTAAAGAGGTTAGTAAAGGGCTCCTGGCAATGGGTCTGAAGTCAGACAGTGGCTCACATTACGGCTTAGCTCATAGCGCAAATTTCTAATAAAGAAAAAGAGTTTAGAGAGCTTAAGATATCATATTAGGTAATATACTTACGCCTATACCCCCGAAAGGGAAGGAAGAGGTGCAAAAAGCGCCAAATCTAAAAGGACAACTCCACTAGGATTTTTTTTTATGTCCTGAGAGGCTTCACTAACATACAAACAACAGACACATTGACCCCAAACTCGGAAACTATTTGTAGATTACACAAATTTTTGTAATCGAAATCGAAGAATCGAACCCTCCAGCTCAGCAGTCAGGGTTACTAACCACTAGGCCAACAGCCCAGTTGATTAAGCCCTACTTACGTAATATGTGGTTCGCCGTTTCACTATCAACTGTACTATACTATCGGATAAGTACAGTCGAATCCCTTAGTCGTGGAGAGAGATAGTCCCTTTTCTATTCCATCGAGAACTACACTGCTTAATTAGATGAAGCACTACGATAAAAAAATCAAAATTACATTTTTATTTATGTAGCCCACACTGATGATAATATAGAGGGGCCTTCATTCTACATAATATGAATGATAAAAATAAATCTAATTGTGGTCAATACGATAGCCGCGCTATCGTAGGAAAGACACTTTCCCGTCTTGTGTTCGGTTTATTTATTGACTATTAATCTCGACGCCTACGATTGGAAATAAATTATCAGTCGGTCGGTTCATTCATACTCTGGAGGATTTATTTAAGAATTTGACTTTTAGATCAGCTCCAATAAATAACGGATCTATCGCAAACGAAATTCTAGTAAACCATTTTTAGTTTTTATATAACTTAAAATAATAATATACTATACTAAAATATACTTTAAAAAATAAATAAAAAAGCTATGTCTACATTCTCCTACAAAACTGTATAATTAAGAACTCTGTTACTACTTCTTTGTTCAAATTCTTAAAATATTCTTACCTTATAACGGTCATACGTTAAAAATGTAATTAATTCCTGACGAAAAAGGAGGGTTCTATATGTTTGTATGTATTGTATACATGTGTCTGTCTGTGGCACCATAGCTCCTGAAAGGATAAACCAATTTTTATTTCCATTTTTTTAAGAGGTGTCTTACGCAATAGCGTGTTATTAGCTATGTTTTAAGAAACTCTGGTAAACCGTTTGATTGTATTGTAGTGCCAACTTGTTTAATATAGTTGTACTGTATTAGCTTCCTCTATTAACTATACAGGAGTGGAACAAACATCCTCGGTTAATTTACACAGCTGCTCGAGACGCATGCTGCATGGATATTAGTTCACTTAGAAAATAAGTTTCAACAGCAAAACGCAAACGGAGTATACCAGTGTCTAGTATAATATTTCTGCTGGTACATCTGCACGACACGAATGTTTCATGGCAACAATAATCAATATTAATTGTATGGTAATTAGATTTTTTTGTGACAATTTGTTTTTACATCATTTTAAATACAAATATTTAATAATAATTTTAAGAAATAAACATTAAGACCATTTACAATTTTATGACTACCAACGTCATAAAATTCGTCAGCGTCGTCTCTGACCAGTAACGTTCCCAGGAGGCTTAAAAAAATATACGGGCAGTCTTTGGGCACTATCGATAGAAGTGAAAACTAAGTAACTTGATAATTCCAACGTCGAGCTATTAGATTATACACAGTATACATATAGCCTATGGGAAGCGCGCGATGACGATGACACGAGTTCCATGATTTATGTTAGCCAAAAAAGTGCTCAACGCTCCTAAAGAAGTTTTCGCTTCAGAAAAAAATAACAATGAAAAGGTGCTCCGATACTAAAAAAGTTAAGTGTTTTGTTGCTTGTTATACATACATAATTTAGTAGGTGCAGATGAAAGGTATTACGTATGAAATTGTTTAAAATAAACTCTAAAATTGACAACAGTTAATGTCACAAAGCTTATTACTCGTAGAATCTGGATGTACTTTATTTGTTGACGGTTTCCTGAGTGAACAATCACTATTACCACACTGTTCTTGTACAAGAACAATGCAGTACAATACTATATTGTTTCGTAAGTTTTTACTAATGCACTTTCTTTATATAGATATCGGTTTATATTTAGGATTTAATTGTTTGTATAAACGTTTTTAAATTGCAATAAAATTCTATAAAGACGCGTGTGCTGCTCTCACTGATAAGTCAAAATACATTAAATCAGTAGATATTGATCTGTCATCTGTTTGAGATCGTACCTACCTTGAAAATTAAGAAAAGGTGGTATAATTTTTTTTTAACTATTATCTAATATATGTTATGTAGTATATTGAAAACCAGTAGACAAACAGTGCTTCCATTGTAATGAGAATGAGAGAGGGCACCGCAGGGCCAACTCCCCTCGTGACTTTCAACCCCCCTTAGCACAATCAAAGGCGGTCAGTTCACTTAGGACTTATGAGTTGTAGGTGTCTATGCGCGGCGGTTGTCACTGACCATCAGGTGGTATAATTTTTTTTTATTATATAGGGAGATAGTTGAACAGACTGGACACCCGCAACTTATGAGTCGTAAGGGCGCTGTTTGCCTTTGATGGTGAACAGTGGTTGAGGAGAGAGGAAAGAACAAAGGGGTGAAATATATGAAATCATTAAGACCACCAGGTTTTCTTTGTTTTAAAGTTATAAACATCACGTTTCAATACTCTTACAAAAAAGAGGTCTTCAGTACAAGGCGATTACATTTTAAATTCGTTAATAGGACTGTCCATTCTTGTCACATAGGCTGAGTTGCTGTGCGGCATCGCTAAGTATGGTAGCGGGTTCCATCTTGATTGATTGGTCTATCAGTGCCGTACCTGATGTGACTGCGATAGGTAATGGCGGTACTTTGGAATTCAACTGAGAATTAATGACATATGTACGGATGAATAGTGTAAGAAATGTACTGTGATTGTTCTAACATGAAAAACTAAAAGCTAAGGATTTATTATTCTCACACACGTTCGTAAGCCGTGTGCCTTTTAACCCATCCGTCATAAAAAACCAGTGTTTACTTTTTTTATATCACCATAACTTCTAAATTACTATGCTTGGACAGGGTTTGATGTATGATACTGAATATATTTTTTAAATATTTATATTTTATAATTTAATTGATATCTCACATGACGAAATCCATCATCCCGTTTAAGGTCTAGAGTGTGAAGGAATCATACATACATACCCACAAAGATGCTTACTTATAGTCTAAAAGCGTAACATTTTACCTTGCGTTGTAAAAAGAATTAGTAAAAAAGTATTAGTAGTAGAATTAATTTCTCACTCTCGGATAAAAGACTTAGTGCCAAGTTTGACATAGACGTTTATCTGTGAAAAAAAAAGCTGCAAAAACATTTCTTTATTTGAATTTTTGCCCTTATCTTTGTGTTCCGCCTTTTCTTCTGTCACACGGTGACAAATTATCTCGAAGAAAAACATGGTTTGACATAATGAGCTTTTGGTTAATGAGTTTTCCTCATCGTCTCCAGCACGGTAATTTTAGACTGAGGGTTTCTATGCGTTATGAAGTTCAATGTAGTTGGTACCTATCTCTTAGAGAGAGTTGAAAGACTTTCGGCAATTTAAAGAAGTAAGTACAACTCGCAATCTGAAAAAGTTTTAATATATGAAACTTTTTAACTGATCAATTTTAAATTTTGGTTAGGTTGATGTTTTATCGTACTGACAAGTAGTTTTGACAGTCATCTCTTCATGTTAACCTTTTTTTTTTATATGGTTACCCCCTTGGGCCGTCATCCCACCGCGTTTTCGGTAGAACGGTGACCCGTCCTAGCGCCTGCCTGCAAAAACACGGGCACTCACTTCTTTCAGACACATGTGGACGTCGCCTTCTCGCGGATGGAGAGGAAAACCTGTCCCGACCACCCGCGGAGATCTTCATGTTAACCATCTTTAAACTAACCAAAGAATTCTGAAGAGACCAAAACAGGTGTAAATCTGAGGGTGCAAGGTCAGGACTATAATTATGGCGAATACATTAACACTTTCCAACTCTCTCAATTTTTGGTGAGTAGCCAAAAGTGTGTTGTCTGGCGTCATCATGATGAAAGACCACTCCATTTCTTTTGATCAATTACGGCCGCTTCTTTCAATTTCTTGCTTGAGTCCAATTAGTTGTTAGCAGTAGAGATCCGAATCGGTGGTTTAGCCTGCCAGTAAAAACTCATAATGAATGATGCCCTTCCAATCCCACCATACACACAGCATAGTGATACTAATCTATACGGTGTTATTGCTTGTTAATCTGGGTTTCACTACAGTCTGTGGAGCTTGACTAGCCTTTGGACATAATGTTTCGCACGTACTCTTTTGGGTCTACTTTTGTCGTAGGTACTCATCTTTTCATCACCAGTGATCATCATTTTTCTTTCAAAAATAGTTAAGCTTTATGACGTATTTTATTTCGTTTTTAATAGAGAATTGCAAATGAGTACACGATTTATTAGGATTCTTTGTGTGGCACCCAAATATCGAGTTTTTTTTGTATAGCCAACTTTTTGAAATTCCTCTTTTATGTCGTAATTAGTAATATTCCGATCTGGCTCCACTTTTTTAAAAATGACAACAACTTAATGCCTATGAGGGCGACCAGAACAATCTGCATTTTTGACATCAAAACTGCCGAACTGAAATCGTTCGAACCAACTTACTGACACTGCATTAGGTGCATAAAAGATCACAAATTATTTTCGCAACTGAATATATCAAATTTATTCGTTAGATTCACTAATTTTGGCGCACAGAAAAAACAATTGAAATTTGCCGGGAAAGTATTTTTTACTTTTTTTTTATGTCTTATACTTATTGATATTAAAACCAGCCAGATACAAATAGTACAACCAAAGAGATTTTTCTTCAATTTTAAATATACAAAGTACGAAAAGACTTTCGCCGAAATTAATTTTTTATTTTGTATTTTGTATTTTACTTTAGTTGAAATGTGAGAAAATATCAAGTTACTATCACTTATCGAGTTTTAAAGTATTATCGGAGATTGCTCCAGCATACACTGTATTGTTGGTATTACTTCCAGAATATTATAAAAACGTGGTTAGGTTTTCAATAAACCTCTTTAAAATAACTTTGTATAGTAGATCTATCTACGGGTTACCTGGACTGTATAAACTTTCTTTTTAAAACACTGACGTACCATCTCCGTGAGATACCCTTATCTTTTATACCTTTTTTCTCTCACAGCTTCCATTCCTTTGCGCAACACAAGCGTAGCGTATTGTACGGCTCTCATCTTATCATCTCATCCTCCGTCAACATCGCTGTACAAGTACATACATACATCCAGCTTTTTATAGCTGTCATTGTCCTCTAGTCTAGAAAATGTATCCCCTTGTACATTCTAATTTAAACCTTTCCGCCCAAAGGTAGAGCATATTTTCCGTTGCAAGCTTCTAATTATTTCCCTTATATAACTCGAGAAGTGGCTGCTACATTGTCAGCAGAAAGGATATATGTAAGTAACGCGATATAGCATCACGGTGCTCAAGCATTAGTTGCATGTTTTTTTTTGCTGTGTATACAAAAAAATATTTAAAGTATTTCAGGCTAATTTCGATACAAGACTTACCTGCCGTGTATAATTGTTGATGTAAATACGTCCACATACTCAACGTAATGCATACATCTCTCACCTGTTTGTGAAGGGTCCTCACCGCAATCAATGTCCTCGAAGCTGGCCATCCTGATAGGTAGTAGTTCTTCGACAGGAGATGGAAACACATATTTTTGTGAAGGGTTCAGTATTAGATATGCAAGATAATGAGCCACGCCATCTTGCATACCTAATACTCCATCTAATATCAATCTGCAGACGAGATAATGAGAGAAGGAAGGTATGAATCTTTAATGAGAATGAGGTCACCCCCCCCCCCCCTCCTCCAGCAGTCAGTTATAATTCTATTTGAAAAATGAGCGTATGTTTTTTTGCATTTAGTTTAGTGTAATTGAATTTTTTTTTTAATAAAATGCTTTTCGTTAGTCCCATAAAAACTCATTAACTGCATGATCGATGTGAATAATTCTTTTTTTGTTGGATTCGATTCAATACAGGGCTGGTGTTAGGCAAGAAAAACACATTCACGTGAGCGAAGCTGCGGGCTAAGCTAGTATACATATTATATTAATACGTGAAGAGAATTTCATGTAAGAAAAAGTGAAGTGGAACTTGAAATTAGGAATAATAATAATAACACCTCAACACATCTCAAACATATCAGAGATTGTATTATATTATAGTAACCAGACTGATAAACATACTTATATATTTCTAAATACATACATATTATATATAAATCACCAACGCACAAAACAAATTTTCGTGATCATCACACAAATATTTGTCCTGGGTGGGAATCGAACCTACGACCTCGGCTTAGCTCAGGATCGCTAACCGCCACACCAATAGGCCAGTTAATAAGAAGAATATTCAAAATTAATACATATAAAAAGTGCATAAAGATAATTTTAAACACAATATGTTTTTTTTTTTATGATATGGTGATATAATGTGAAAATGAGTGCAAGCGACCATTATAACATATATCGTACGTGCCATAGAGCTAAAAGTTATACAATGACCTGTCAAGTAATACTGGCTGTATAGAAATTTAGGACGAAATTCGTATTTAAAATTACATCTAAACAGTGAAACCTATTTCGTTGAAATTCAGCATGGTACTCTTTAAACCCATGGGAATGGTATAGGGTACAAGCCGCGGGCAAAAGAAAATTAAGACAATAAACAGACAAGGGTGATTATTTGCATGTTACGTAGTTCCTTGAATACATGTTAAGCCGTGCTCAGGTACACGACCGATCATCATGTAATGTTGCACGCACTTTGTTAAGAATGCAGAAAATAAGTACGTTCAACGAGGGACACTTGCATTGATTGAGATAATCGAAATATATTAAAATTATCGTACTTTCATAACACATATATTTAAGAACAATACACACACACAATACATTATTTTTTTACTCTACCAAATATCTACTCGACACCATGCTTTATTAAATTTCTCTAATGGTCGCGTTGCAGTTTAAAACTATCGCAGCCATTATATACTTACCATAGTACTACACTGTACCATAATACCATAATACGTGTTTAAATAACCATTTCTGTTCTATTTTAAAGACTATAACTTAGTAACTGTTGCCCGGGACTTCTTCGAGTCAAAATAATTTGCCATACTTTTTTCTGGGAGAGCCTGTTCGCTTTTCTAGATTATAATATATTTTTGTGCAAAATTTTAATCACAAATATGCATCAAAATTTTGTCATGCATGTAAATTAGGATAAATAAATTAATTTTAGGTAGATGAGACCGATGTTTTAAGAAACACAAAAAGGAGAGTATTTGAAAATAGAATTGAATTGTTGTTTGACAGTAAAAAAATCGACCAAAATTAAAAAAAAATAGTTACGTTACCGACATTTCTTCCACTATTGAATTTAAATGTTGACATAAATGACAGTTTTCAAAAACATTATATCATCGTTGAAGCTAAATACCGAATCATCGATCTTTCCACTTAATTTTTATCTGTGCCCGTATGCACCGGAGCCAATGACCTGTGCCACAGACTTGTAGTATTGATAAGCTTTTTAATGAGTGTAGTAATAGCTTCATTATGTTGGCACACGTTACAAGTGCGGACAACACAGCTCGCAACAAAAGAAATATTACAATACTGAATTTTAATTAAGCTGCCATGTTTATTTTTATGCGGTTTTGTTTCGAAGGCTTGTCGATGTAATAAAAACGAATATTGTTACTAAGAGACGTCTGGAAGTTTTGTAAGTTGTTTTTAATCGACTTCAAAAGAAGGATATTTATATATATATATTTTTGTAGTTGTTACCTCATAACTGTAATTTATCAATCTATTTAGAAAATTATATCTTTAATGTCAAAGGGTGCTTATGCTTTCAATTCCTCCTCTAAGATGGAAAATTGAAGGGTAAAGAATACATGTTGCAATTGGCTCACCAGTTTTCTTACAGGCAGAAGCATCAAGGTCGATGTTGACGGTGAATGCTCCGACTTCCAGTCTGTCAATTGTGGTTTCCCACAAGGCTGTGTGCACCACCACCCACGCCGTTTCTTATGCATATCAATGACATGCTGCAGATTAGCAGCATCCATTGCTATGCCGGCGATAACACGAGTGATGCCCTTTACACCGGCGGCGCTAACATTTCTCGGGTTAACGTCGAGAGCCAATGCAAACTTGTGTCTGAAATCGAAACTTCTTTATCAAAAGTTTCAGATTGGGGTCGACTTAACCCAGTCCAGTTTAACCCCACGAAGACACAGGTTTGCGCGTTCACCGCTAAAAAGATGCCATTATCGTCGTATCACCTCAATTTGAGAGCACTTCCCTAACTGCCAGCCGGTATCGGAATCTTTGGCGTCGATATATCAAACTAGGTCCAGTTTCGCGGTCACTTAAAGGGTAAGGCCATATTAGCCTTGAAGAAGCTTGGTGGGCTAAACAGATCGACACAGTATTTCACCCCGGCCCACTGCCTGCAACTTTATAAGGCGCAGGTTCGGCCGCACATGGAATACGAGTACGATTAAGAGTGTATTTCACTGCTGAAGTGGAAAATATAGTAATAAAGATTCAGCTTCAGCATTCAGCTTTCAAAATTTTCTTGAAGTTGGATTATATACTTTTTTAAAGTTAATTATTTATTCATTTGCTCGGACATTTGAATCTTCTTAATTAATCAATTTCTTATCTCTTTTATTGAAATAAACGAAGATTGATTTCGATTTTGTTTAATTTGATTAGTTAACAGTACTTCGACTCTAACATAAACACACAAACTCTTGTCTTATATCATGAAACCGATGCGTTTAAAAATAATTACAAAAACTATGTGAAATGCTAACGAACAAACGGGGCTCCTGATAGTAAGTGATAACCGGCATCTATGGAGACCTGCAACACAAGAGTCGTAAGTACGCTGCCCGCCTTTGGGGGGTGTGGGCGAAAGAGGAAAGAGATAGTTGGACCTCCAGTTCCATCACTCACTCGACAAATTAATGCGAGCATTTTTTGTGTACCGGTTTTCTGTGATGCCGTAGTATCACACTAGTGACAACGGCTCGCGGCTCATTCGTGCCTAAGCGGGGCTCTTCTTCGTAAAATGCAAAAAAAAAAAACAACCTTCAACAGATACAGAAATACGAAGTTGCAGAATGACAAACCAGAACCCCTGCATACTGAGTAGTAAATCAACAGCCAATAACTATTAATAACAAAGAATACATAATATCCAATTATCTAGAGCCCACTCGGATGCTGCACGTGTTAGTCAGGGGTTCATGTCACAATAGAACATCCCTCTTTACTCCACTCTTTAGCGTCCTTCACACAATAGGGTTGCCAACTGAACCCACTTCAATAAATCGATATTTTTGTCACGGCCCGCAATCAAATTTTATAAGCAATTGGATATTTAGTCCATACAGACGTTTGGTGTATGACGCTTATAGAAAATTTAAAGCCAAAATTGGGGATTAATTTTGAAGTTCGAACGAACTACATTTTGTTTTTTAGATTTAATCAGGAATTTGGTCTTAAAGTCTTAATTTTGAATATTTTTTTTTTTCTTTAATAGGGCAACTAGGAATTATTTCTGTGTCGCGGGGGACTTTACATACATACATACATACAACAGAAACAAAAAACACCCAGATTGGGGACAACTAATTGTGGATCACACAAATTTTCGTTCCGTGTCCGTGTCCAATCGACTAAAACCAATTATTTCTGTTTCTTGAAATTAGTCAATTTATTATTTGATGATTATTAAATTTTCATGCTTTTATATTTATAAATAATACAGTACAATACAGCGCTACTATTCAAAAATCAGTTAATTCGTGCGTAAAATCAAAAAGTTCAAAATGACACAGATTTTTGCCGAATAAGCTACATGGCAGCCACAGTCCAAAAGCTATTTAAAAAATATTAACAAAGTTATTGATACTCAGTGTCCGTATCTTACCTTTTAAAAGAAATATAGAGCTTGTTTTTCGTTAAATGCGCATATCTGTAAACCATAATAAGATTTTAAAAAATCTTTTCGCACTAAACAGCGCAATTCTTGCAGAAGTTAATGAGCTACTTAACATCGTGCTATAGCCCGTGCTATAAGGAGCGTAGCAGTGACCATAAACGCTAGTAATTCCGCGATTTACGCCTAGTATCCAATATTTCTAACAACCGGCATTCTGCGTAAGACTGATACTTTTTAATAAAACGTCAACACCAGCCTCTATGCCGCTGTTACTGGCTATGCGTAATTTTCGTTTATGCTCATCAATCTCCATTATGTAAGTTGGAAGTCAGGGGAGTTATTCTTAGCTCGTTAGACAGTGGGGTCTTGGAAAGTTATTTCAAATTAAATGTTCTATAAAGTTCTAGCTTTATATTAGTTCGGTAATGCGTCTATATTTTTTGTTTACTCCACGTTACGATCGAATTGTTCATATTTTTGGGATACTTACTATTCAGATATGACTGAACGAATGGCATAGCGGTTTAAGTGGTCACCTCGCCATCATGTTGCGCAGACGCGCTAGGATTTAACTTACAAGACTGTCTAGTCTTATAAGTTAAATCCCCGCACGGGACAACACTTTGTCTAATCCTCAAATTGTTGTTCTGAGTCTGGGCGCTCTTTGTGTCCGTTGTTTGAAAGTTAGTAAAGATACATTGCAAGTTGAATAAAAACTTGTATAATAATTCTGTTTAATTTGATATTAATGTTTTATTATAGTAGGTATCAACAAAACATCGACATTGGCCGAGTACTTCAGAGTCATACATTGTACAATTGACAGCACATTGGTGACGTACGTTTTTATACGAACCACAAACAACTATTCATTTCAAAACAGTTTATTTTTTCTTACCACCATAGATCTATTTAATTTGTTGTGACATAGTATCACTTTGATCATTTTATGTAAGCAGTTCTAATGACATCAAACAGATGAGGCCTCTAATAAGACATGAGATGTCATGGTACATCTTGAGAGGACATCAGCAAAAGCAGCCATGACCATATCCATAGCAAAAGTAATGGCTGGATCGAGTGGTTGCGGGTTCGAACTCTACTCAGTGTACTACCGTCGTGAACCCACTC
Source organism: Tyria jacobaeae (assembly GCA_947561695.1). Taxonomy (NCBI): domain Eukaryota; kingdom Metazoa; phylum Arthropoda; class Insecta; order Lepidoptera; family Erebidae; genus Tyria; species Tyria jacobaeae. The sequence goes on along the minus strand of OX387217.1, from coordinate 19,916,547 downwards.
TTTAGACAAGCATTTAGCTTAGCTTGGGTTAACATTAATATTATATACTTTATTAAAAGAGAAACATGTTAAATATACAACTATTGTTGATTAGATCAATCAATGTTATATTGATACCGAACGGTTAATTATAGTTTAAATCACAAGTATTGTTATCTTCCTGCAGTCAGGCGTTTCTTGTCTTATAACTGGCTTTATAAAGTCGGTTAAATATTTTAAAAAGGTTTAAATTCCATAATTTTTTTGTTAGTTCGAGTGTTGTAATAGATAAGCTTTATTGTTATGTTATTTATGAAAAAGAAATGTCGTTTTGTGTATCTGAAAGTTGTCTAAATAAAAACTTCATACATACTCATGTTGGGGACTCAGCAATGAATTTTATATATTTCAGTTTTGTGCAATGTACATTATTAATGACTTCACAAACGTTTAAGTAATGGGCACAAAGAATGCCACGAAAATTTAAATTGTAATTTAACAAGTCTATTCAGACTTTCTTTTTCGTCAAAGTTCAATAACTAACAAGAGTACAGACCAATCTTTAGAATGTATTGTATTATTAATATTAAAGAAGTTAGTCGTGTAGCTACCGGTATAGTCAGTGTAACGTCCGGTAACGTTGCGGCTGGACGACTTACTCCTTGAGAAAAGTCCCGTCGGGACAGAAACTAGTCAGGTATCCCCGAAATACACACGTGAGTAATACCGTATATTTAAATGGTCATATACTACTAATTATGAAGATAAATACTATATACTAATCCTTCTAATGAATAACAAAAGTGAAAATTTACAAAACCTTTCTTATTCCGTCCTAACCATGGCATGTAATCGCTACACAGATAGATTGTACCGAGTACACACATGTATATATACACGAGAATGCTCATGTTCCAATAATATATAATACTATTTTTAGACAACTTATAACAGAAGCCAATCCGCAATCTCAAATTAAGTGCGACGAATTGGTATCTATGATCATTAGCCTCTTATAATCTTGTAGATGTCATGATTATTCTATCTTCAATAAGTATAATAGATTTCCCCCTTTTGCAATTTTACGTAATTATGGTATTGAGATGTTGGTCACCAGGTTTTTACCCTCCTGTGCAGGAATGAGAGATATATTTTTTTGAATGTATGAGGTTTTTTTTATCACGCCCTCGTTGACATACGGCTTGATAGATTTTGACGTATCGTTTGTGTTAAATTTAGAGATAACCTAACCAAAAAATAAGAGAACAGAAAAGAGAACCGACGAGAGACGCCTGCATGTACCTACAATGCGAATGTTGATATAGACGTGCGGTGTGACTAGGATGGACAGGGATGAGAAATGAATATATTGTAGAGAGCCTGAAAGTAACGCCAGTGGATGAAAAGTTAAGGAGCAATAGATTATCGTGATATGGACGTGTGATGTGAAGTAATGAATCAAATGTCGTGAAGAAAGTTTTATGTATGGACGACCATATAAAAGATGGATGGGCTGCGGGAAAGAGGATATGGCTAGGAGGAAACAATGTAACTGTGGTAACATTGGCTTAAAATTTATTTAATGTAATTATTTTCAGTAAGTTAAATACGGTATATTGCAAAAATTATAGGGCAGAGAGCAATGTTGTTTCCTCGAAGTCGTTTAGAACAATGCGCGCATCCACTCCGCTCGCTTCCTTTTATATGCGTGGCCGCACTGTAGATATCTACGGAGTGTTGTTATCTAAAAGTAAAATATAAGATTTAATAAGTAGTAACCCGCACTCTTTCCATGGGTGCCATTTAATGGCACGTTATCTATCAAACACAATGGAATGTTATCTGTCAGATAGTAGGCTTCTTGTCTATCCGTTTGGGGATGAAAGCGTGAGTATATTTATGTATTAGTTAGAATGGGTAATTAGGTTTTTTATGTATTCTCTTTTTGACGTCTCTGTCCGATTTGGATCCATTTGTAATTGCCAATAACAGTAACCATTTACTTTTTATAAGAGAACTATAGCTAAGCAATGATTACTATATCGCGAGGGGCTTGTACAACATACAAATAACACACACAAAGAACACTTGGGCCAACTTATGGCTGATCACACAAATGTTTGTTCCATTATTTAATCGAGTCCCAGACATTTGACTCAGCTGTCAGAGTTAATAACTACTAGCACAACAAGCCCGTATATTAGAATGACTGGACGTATTTTGTGTATTAAGTTTTCAAACTGGAATTTAGTGGAAACTGGAAATATCACAGCGTGTTAGCTCTGATATTGATCTCTAATTTACTTAGCTGAACATAAGTCATGTTTGACTTACCTTTCTATAGCAATTCGTTATCCTTGGCTCTCGATATCATCGGGGATTACAAAACGAGGATAAATGGTATGTTGAAACTATACAGATAATTTACAGGATATCATTTGTTGATGTTGTTTGATGATTTCATAACTTTAATTGAGTCAATCATCATCAGCCTATCGCTGTCCACTGCTGGACGAATGGCTCCCCCAAGTAGTGCCAACTAACCCGTTCTTGGACATCGTGCCGCATTGAATACTAACACTGAATAGTTAGATTCTTTAGCTCTCTCTTCCTTTGGGTGTCGTAGAGTTTTTAGTTTTATTGTAACGTATATGTTGTTTACTAAATATGGTAGTTTCGTATTTTTGTTTTGTTTCCGTGTTGTTATCTATCAGCATGGGAGCGGTCTGTTTACTGTCAGACAGTATATATGCAGTCATAAAGTGTCCGATTTACGGCAATAGGCTTGCCCCCCATAAAGTGAGTGGTATCAAATTCTTATTGGCAAAATGTAGGTGTGTATACCTCTATCTACCCCTTAGGGGAACAGGCCCGAGGGTATGTATATACATGTGTAGTCTTCTTTGTAGGTAAACCCATTATACAGACCTTTGATTTTTAATGTTTGTTGCAGGTAAAGTTGGAACAAAGGAAGTGTCAGCAAAACTACCTAAACGTGTTTTATGTATGTATGCATGTTGTTGTGCTTCATGAAGGCTATTTTGGTATTGATGGCGTGAGGGTGGGACTTAACTAAAATATGTATAAAGGATTTAAATATCCCTAAAACTTGTTGTTGATGGAACGTTTACTCTATCGCGTCTTTAAAACTTGCCATCACCGCAGGCTCTCTCATCCTTAATTCTTATATCAACTCTCCTACTTCTCCTATTTACTCCTCCTTCCAGTTTCGGTATTCCTACCATAATAGAACTCTCCGTTCTATAAGTAATCTTCTGTTATGCCCTTGTCATACATCTGCGTGTGTCAGTTCATCTTTAAGAGAATCAGAATAGCACCTAATCGCCATTCGTTCAAGATTTAGTTACGTGATCTCCTTTTATGTAATCCAGCAGCTTCATGACAACAGTGAGACTTTATTAATCTCTATGTATGTGAGCCTAACTCCCTAAGCTAGACTGGTACAAAATGTCTACACACTCTTTGTCTTATTATTGAATAAAGGTATCAACCCTAATCACCGCCACTATGCAACTTGATCCTGCAGAGACCTTGACAAAGAGTGGCATGAAAGTATCAATTTATTTACCTCCCAGCGTAAATTATACAGCGTGTTATTTCGAAAGGCGTCCACACACGATCCTTCCGTCTAGCCGCCAGCTCTAACGGTGTAATGTAATGCCTTACGCTAGCTAGAGTTACCGTGAGGCGTCACGGCCTCACGCATCACCTTCCGCCTTGCAGGTAATACTTAGTACATTGTGAACTACTTAGTTAGCAAATAACTCCTTTTTTGTGCAGTAACACAAACATTCATATTTATAATTAATGCAAAAAATGGGTTTAAGAGTGTAGCCATGCCCAATTTCTTCTCATAAAGCTCAACCATTTAGAAACGGGTAGTTATAGATTAATACAGATTAGGTAATTATCATGGTTGTGGCATACCACAAACATATTTGGGACTACGATAAAATGAAAGAAGACTCGGATCATAATTAAGATGATATATGATGGCTTGTATACTAAATAATTAAACAAAATATCACGAACGTGATTTTGAATGCTGATGATTGTTTTGAAAAAAAAAAAAAAATCCTAATCAAGTGTTTTCAACATAAAATATGTATATAAAACTTACCAGGGTTCAAGCGATAAACTTACATCATGAGCTTATATAGTGTCAAAGGCAAAGACAAATGACTATCTGTAAAGAAGACAGCACACTGACTTCTATTGCCAAAACGACTGTCTCACTAATCGTATTCAGTGTGTGACTACGTTTTAAATACCTACTAAAATACAAACTTATATGATCTCGAATTGACACCTCTTTTGTAGAAACCCGTCAAGTGCTTTAGAGTTTTCCGAATAAGTTTATGACTACTTATTTGGAAAGCTACATATGTATATGATATATATGCCTGAAAAATAGCCTGCCTTTGACTTGCGGGTAAAAATAATAAATGTATCCAGCCTTCACACTACAGTTCAGGATTTCTCCAAGACATTCACAACATTTAATACTAAGAAATACTGCCGCCTCAATAATTCAAGATCGTGTTTTAGCCTTGCCAGCATCTACATGCAAATCCAGTAGCTTCGTCATATCCAATTTACTTCACGTCGGTTATAAATCTGAAATTAAAACCCACATTAAATTAACATTTATGCCAACAGGCTCTAGGTCTTAGACCTCTGATCCACGTAACATGTTTATACTTAGCTGATCTGTATGGTCATCTACTGCATCTTCAATGAAATATATACCTTCGATTTCATCAATAGAGTCCAAATTACAATTGTCGTTATCACAGCCTTAACTTCCAGAGCCACAGTCCAATTAACAATAAAATTTACGATCAGGCGCACAACTTTCAACCTTATTGTCTGGACAAAGATATAAATTTTGTTCCTTACATTGAATTCTATTACTTCAGTGACAATTAGAATCGGAATTGTTTAGATTGAAATCCTCACGAATAATCACTTGAACTTTTGCGACTAGTCGGATTAGTTCAAATCACTCAAGACTAATCGCGCTAATATTAACTATTTTTTAAACCTTCTTTTGATTTTTTTTATGGCGGACTTTACAAACATACAAAAATGGGTACAAAGAATACACATCCCAAAAAATTATTTGTGGATCACATAAATATCTGTCCCGTGTGAGAATCGAACCCAACTTTAGGGCATGCAATTATCCGGCCGATTTGCTATTCGAATGTTTCGGATACTTCCAAAACACCTGCGTTAGAACTTTTGGACCCAATAAAATTTTGGAGAAAGACATTTTGGATAAATTTTATTCAAAATATTATATTACGTCTAAGTCTGAAAACATTTTTATGAAAAAAAAGTATAGATCCTTACTGTTGCATGCCAAAGTCCAATATACCTTGACTTTAAATCTGTCAGGTCAGCTGGACTAATAATAAACTATTAAGTATAAAATATCCTAATCCGTTTCATCCGTATTATCCGACTAGTAGCATACAGAATACCCGGATAATAAATTGTGTGGAAATCAGGATAATATGGATATTTAGTTATCCGGATAGCATGCCCTACCCACGTCCACTGGCTAAGCACTCATGTCACCACTAAACCAGCAGGCCAGTCAATAGCAATGATGTATTGAAATTACATTGATCATGACTACTAAAGAAATAACAGTATCAGACATAAGAATTGCATAAAACGAAAATGAGGCAAAAAATAAGCCGCAACTGCTTATGAATAAATATCTTATGTCTTTACGAGAAATTCTTGTATCTTTATATATGTATATAATTCTTCTGTGAGTGTGTATGTCTATGTGTGAACTACTCTCAAACGACTGGACGGATTTTGATGAAATTTTTTGTGTGTGTTCAAGGGGATCTGGGAATGGTTTAGATTCACAAATCAGCCCGGCAGATGGCGCTGCAGTCGGTATCTAGGTTATTTATCTATATTGATCCTAATCGCTTGAAATATCATGCAGGACAACGTCTGTCGGGTCCGCTAGTATATATATATAATCTGAATCTCGGAAACGGTTGTAACGAAATTCATTAAATTTTGTATGCAGGGGATGTCGGGGCCGATAAATCGATCTAGCTAGGTTTAATTTTTAGAAAACGTCGTTTTATCCGTGTTTTCAGGCAATGAAAAACTGCTACAATATCATTAAAATACGAAGGTAAATTTCGCCACCATCTACAAGGTTTTAATGGGTCGGGTGGGAAATAGGGTGGTCCCGTAACCAGATTACTCCGGTTCGAGTCCTGATGATTATTTTATTTTCCTTTTTTTCGTTCTTTACCAAAAAAAAAAATATTATATTACACGATTTACCAAAAAAAAAAATACAGTCATCCAATTACTAAATTTAATGTACAAAATCATTTTAAATCTCTACATGCATATAAATAGTTTAATATTTTCAAATAGTTCCCCTTTTTCTGTTATTATATTGAATTATACGTCGAGTATACGCTAGAATACCAGAAATGCTAAATACTTTGGCCTCGATATACTGTCTACTAATAAAAGTAATAAACTAACATATTCCAACCACTTTGAATCTGTTACCGCAGCAAAACCTCAGCGAAGATTTTTGAAGGGCTTATGAATTGCAGATGTATTTGTTGGAACCCGTTTTCAGGTTCATAACTACACATGCTACTTGAGTTTGTGAAAGAGAATTGTAAATTATTAAATAGAATATGTATGAATGTTCAATTTTGATATATATCAGTTTAGACATAGTGATAACTATTTGGTAGTCTATGATACTCATAGCAGATAATCGTTCTTTAGGGATTAGATGTTCATCTATTAGAGAGTATATATTCAGTGCGTGTTTAACGTCAATAGCTTGCCCCCTGCCGTGACTAAATATTGTGGTTGACAAAATGTGGGCGCAGGCGTAGACAAAATCTAGGTCTGGTTTTGGATATACAAGCGTTTCTATGTATGTACAATATGTATAAGGGTTATCATTCCTGAATAGTAATTTGTCACTTGCTTGCTTCGTGCAATGCTTTGGTATATTACTGAAATGTTAATCGTAACGTAAACTCTGCTGGCTCAGGAGGCACATCTATTCTCTCAGTAGTACCGACATTACTAGATATCATGGCCTTCCAGTGAAACCTTGTCCAATAAATTTATCGAGACGTTAATCACAAAATCGATTGTTGGAAAGTAATGACTTGTAACTACAAGTCAAAGGGGGAGGTGTAGTAAAACGTTTAATAGCGACTCCAGATTTAGAAAATGCCTGTTTAACAAAGAGTGATTGAGCCCGATAACTGGTTTGATTCTTTTTAGTTTTATGGGTAGCTATCTAGGTGCATCCAATAGTAATTTGTACGTCGTTAAAACAAGATACGGGTGCATTAGCTCTCATGTAAATTTAGATAAATGTAAACTAGAAACGCAAATGCGTGCAGCTGCAAGATATTCTTAGTCAAGTAATTTAAGAATGTTTTTATTTGGTTGTTTTGTAAATTATGTGTTACATTTTGTTATTATTACCTGATTACAGTTATTTAGCTGTCTGAGTTTCTTTTTTAGAAAACTATAATCCTGGAACCTTGAGAAGTAGAGTTTCTCTAAGATAGGCGTGCACATTATTCGTCTTCATCATCACTTTCCATCAGGTGTGTTGGAAGACAAACGCCTAGTTCAATTTTCAAAAAATATTCTATATGCTGTTTTGCATTGTACATATTATATAAAATTTATCATTATAAATAAAATAAAAGTCGTTACTGACAGTGACTGCTGCGCAAGAGGTCGTGGGTTCGATTCCCTCAGACGCAGGCAACTTAGCGAGGCGCATGCAGAGCACTGCGCGCGCCTCGCTAAGTGGGAGGAGGCTGACCCCCGCTTTGTGTTGTTGTTTTAATCGGTTCGAGGTAGTGAAATGTGGGGGTTTCCACACGATAAAAAGAAGGTACAAATTATGTACTGAATTTTCTCTATTTACAGTAAAAATCATCATTAAAAAACTAAATATTTATTCAATGAGGAACAGGTGTTTTGGTCCTCCAACACAAACTGAGGATTCTCCGACTGTAAGTTGATCATGCCTGGTTGACTGTAACTCGACTAACTAACTACTAACTTTATATCGCGATTCAGAATCTTACTTACTTAATTAAAGTAGTTGTTACGTATTTCAGTTTGTTGTAGCTAGATGGTGTTGATGTATATTTTTCGCTATATGTTCGCTATATATTAATTACTAATCTATGAATCGAATTGTATCCAATACTTAACTAAATCACCAATTTGTTGCGTCATAATACAGGAAAATTAATAGCATCCTCCACCATGCGAGTATCTCTATCTAAACAAGTTTATAAATAGTTAATTAACTGTACCTTGCCTGGTGTCAATTAGACTATCTCTCTTATCGCTATTCAATAAGGCGAAACTGGTTTAAGGACGTTTTTGATACCGTTATAAAAATGTTAATTCTTTATAAGTACATTTATACTGTTGATGTGCCGCCTGCACATGGATGAATCTGCAACACGGAAATTTCTAGAGACACTCCGTTTTCCAGGCAAAGGCGTTGCACATGTTAATAGACATATACATATAAAGGAACCTTTTCATATTTATTTTTATTGGTATTTCTAAATTTAAAATGTTATTCTTATAGTTGTTCGTAGTAAGTTTCAATAACACCATACTCAAACATAGTTCCCTTTCTGTAGGCGTCTAATATTGAATATGTAAAGTCACTCACTTGTTTCACACTTTCGCGGATTCCTAATACAGAGAAAACTATTGTGTAATGGCGATTTTATGTACCGTGAAGGTACTAAACAGTAACTTTCATCACTGTAATCTCAACAATGAAACGTATACTATTGCAGTGTGGCCTCTTCTAAAGAATATTTAAGATCACCGTTAGTGACCAAGTTGTCAATGCATAACAGTGTTGAGACTAAGTTGCGCTTTCCATTACACAGTTGTAACTTGAAAACGAAACTACTTAAGAAGACCGCAGCTGGATCTTCTTAAGCCGTTGGTCAATTGTCTGCTAAGATACCACAGTTAAAAACCTATACTTTTAAGTTTACCTCTTAACTCTGGACATAGACAATAGGTGTAGCCAGGCACTTTTGTCATCATAACTTCTTCTCATTTTTTATTTCTTATTGTATAGGGGGACAGACGAACAGACGGGTTACCTAATAGTAAGTGACAACTTTCGTCCATGAGCACCTGCAACTCAGGAGTCGTAATTGCACTGCACGCCTTTGAGGGTAATGAGGGATGGGGTATGCGGGGAGGGGAAAGAAAAGATAGGAAAAAGTTGAAGGGAATGCGGGGAGGGGAAAAGTAGGGGTACTGGGGCTTTCGGAAAGCTCAGTAATTTCTTAGAAATGCAATGCAAGCGTTGCGTCAGAGCCGGTTTTTTGTAAGGTTGTGGTATCGTGCCGGTCGAGCCGGCCTATTTGTAACCTAAGCATGGCTCATAGCCACGAATTAATCTTAATAGTAGGCAAGCCTATTGCTATCCGGCTCTTCATCTGCGCACTATTTAACAGTACATAAACTATCTGATAATTAACAGTCCGATCCCTTAAGACATGAGGACATGAAAATTGAGATCTCGTTTAGGAATTCTTCACTGATTACAGTGATTAAAGACGCACAATACCTATTACGAGTCAAAGAGAAGATAGGCAATAGAACGCTAGTAATACCTAAGAAAGACTTTTACAACTCATAAGTAAGTTCAACTATTTATAGTTATATCCTTCTCTAGCTATCTCAAGGTTCCATATATGCTACTTACTACGTCAGATAATATCGAGTTTTTCTCATCCTGTTACCTAGATACGCTATACAGGTGCTTGTAGCAATCGGGAGTAAAAAATGTTTATGTGCTGCTGTTTTGTGAGAAAGTCTTCCGAGAATTTGTAGGAGACGGCTCAAGTTATAAGAAATAACGGTTTATGAAATTATTTAGATACACTATAATTCTAATCTACTAAATGTGACTTTTCAATATTCCTCTACCTACTCATTTAGGGTACATACTCATACAGGCATAAATATATACATATATGTATGTACATACACTCTCGTTTATATCCGAAGGAGCAGAGGTGTATTAAGGAAAAACATTTTTCCGCCTATAATTTACTTTAATTAACGTCATAGGGTCCTATTGCCCATCAACCGGGCACTTTGGGAATGAATTAAAAGGCTAAAGGTAGGCAACAAGGAAGAAACAAGTAAGGACAATAACTTGCTTAAGCTTCATAAAATTGATATGAACAATTGAAAAACAAAAGTTGGATGATCAGCTTTTTTAAAGTATTTCCTATAAATATTGCCCATACTGAGAGGAATGATGTTCTTACGTCATATAGATTTTAGAGTTGAATAAATGCAACCAAGTCATGCAAGCATACTTCAATCGCAAATGTTGAAATTTAAAGATCAAGAGTTGTTTTCTTCCAATTGTTTTATCCATCTACTGTGAGACGGTACGCTCCCTTGAAACGGTGCATAAAGACTTTTGGACATTCGGAAATTTTAAAAGTATATAAATACAGGTTTAACTTGAGTATAATGAATTCATTTACTATTTAATAATAAATATTCCCACACTTTTAATACATTAATGTTTTAGCGAGCGCTCGGTTCTCATCACTTGGGCGGTGTCCATCGTATTGTATGACAGTAAGTCGAGGCGTGAGATAATGCGGCGACACATGGACAGACTGCAAACAAGCCAGTTTGTGTTATAAAATCACTGACGAAGAACAATGCTAGTTTGATATCACATTCTACCGTAGTTTGCCTCGTTACAAACGTGTTCAGTCTTACGAATTCTATCCTTTTAAGTTATATTATAAAATGGCTGCTCAAAAAGGAAAGTCATATTTTCAGGGGTCATTTATACATTTACGCACATAAGTTTTAGACACACAGACGAACATACAAGTCGCCTGATGGTAAGTGACAGCCGCCGTCCAGTGACATTCGCAACTCAAGAGTCGTAGGTTAGCTGCCCGCATTGGAGGTTGATGTGGGTGAGAGTTGGGCCTCCGGAAACCTAATTTCAGTAATATGCAACGCAGCGTTGCTTTCCAACCAGTTTTCTGTAAAGCCGGCCCGTGCGTGCCTTAGCGTGGCTCTCCCTCGACATTTTTTTTATTTGCAGTAATGAGTTCTTTGTTTCCACACTACCTTACTCTTTTTTTTACCCAAACTTTCACAAACAAACAATAAAATCTGGATATTTAGTATACTATAGAATAGATTACTTCTTGAGACCTGTACTTAAATAGGTATATGAGGTTTGTTTACATTGGCTATATTGATTTCTTTGAAAAAGAACTTGGTATCTAGGAACATGACCCATTAAAATATATTTTTTTACCACAGAGAAAGAGAAGCCAGACAAAAAATGAATGTAAATAAAAAGGTGTGAGATGATTAATATATACCGGTTTATCGTGGTAGAGCCATGCTTAGGCACGTATGGGCTGGCTCGCACGGTGCAACACCACAGCCTCACAGAAAACCGGTTGTGAAGCAACGCTTGTGTTGCATTTCCAAGAAATGAGTGAGGTTTCCGGAGGCCCAACTCCCACTCTCCTCTTTTCCCTTCCCCTCATCCTCTCTCTCTAGTTTCCGCTCCAGGCATTCCCCCATCCCTCATCCCCCTCATAGGTGGGTAGCCTACTTACGACTGTCGAGTTGCAGGTGTCCATGAACGGAGGTTTTCACTTACCATCAGGTGACCCGTCTGTTCGTCTGTCCTCCAATATTATATAAAAAAAGACTATCATAGGATATTTACAGAGACTATTGAAGTTCATAAAATTATCAAAATGTATTTATTAAATGTTAATTATTACTGAAAATACTGGCCTTGCATAGTAAAGAGGGCATTACACGTAATTTGACCCGTCGTCCTCAATACTGCATATATCAAATTTTTATCTGTTTGCTTCTCAATCAACTTGTCTTGTCAAACGTGAGCATATACACAGAGTCAAATCTAAATGTTGACTTAGCAACGACCTACTTACATACAAACCATTAAAGAAAAACTTCTCATTTTATAACAAAGTTACGTAAACATAACTCAAGATACACTAGTCTGTAGTCATAAGACCTACTCATACATGTTGTTTGTATTAAGAGTTCTTATAACAGCGGTGCGTGATTGTAAATTAATTTATCGTTTTCTCAAATAGCGTTGCATAGCTTTCTAAGCAATTTACAGCCTGCCTTATTAGCACTTTGTGACATTATTTAGGCTTTTATTATTTTATGATGTTGACATTAATGTCAGATGGTATATAAAATTAAAGGAAATCCGTGTTAAAAGACGTACACTATTATAAAGTTTGATGGCAGGCGGTGACACCTACGTATAACGAAATTCTATTTGTTTATGTCATAAAACAATTATTAAAAAAAGAGAAATCGTGCTGTTAAAAAATAATATTAAAGATTCATGTGAAATGTAAAATTAATATTAAAAAGATAAGATAATTAAGTACCTGCTTGCGTTGATCTATAACCGCCCGTTTCCAAATGGTTGAGCCTTATGAGAAGAAATCGGCAAAATAAACTCATGGCCACACTTTTAAATCAACAGATATTTATTATATTTAGTTTACAATACAACTCTCAAAATTGTACCCTTAAAAATCCAAAGTCCCGGGGCGGGGTGTTGCTCGCAGTTTCGTTGGATATCTCCAACGCATTCAATACCCTACCCTGGTCATGTATCATGGAGGCGTTAAGTGGTAGGATGGCACTTGGTGGTACCAAGTGCCATCCTACCTCGCCGTATAGTCGGGGTATACTTATCAGGGCGTTGCGTCACCTACGCGGGGAAAATGTCTTGCGGTGTTCCACAGGGGTCGGTGCTAGGACCACACATGTGGAACATCGGATATTACTGGGTGTTGAGGGCGGCTCTCCTCCCAGGCGTGAACCTCACATGTTTATCGGACGACACGCTGGTCACGGTCTGGGGGGCGACATATGGTGAGGCAGCATTGCTTGCTGCGACTGCAGTCTCCCAAATCGCAGAACGAATCCAGCGGATGGGCCTTCGAGTTGCCCTAGAGAAACCCGCGGCCTATGGACTTCTGTGCGGATGGCTGTCAAGGACACTCTCAAATACCTCGGTTTGGTCCTTGACAGTCGAAGGGATTTAAGCCCACATTTCAGCCAGCTGTCGACGAAGCTAATGAGTACTGCGGCCGCTTTGTCTTTGTTGCTTCCAAAACTTAGAGAGTCGAGCGTGGCGTGTCGGCGCTTATACGTAGGGGTCGTGCGGTCCATGGCCCTTAACGGGGCCCCAGTATTCAGTGATTGGGTCGAACAAAAGCACGGCTTCCTGTCATAAAAGATGATGCAGATGTTTACCGGTCACGGATATTTGAGAGGTCATGGGATGCAGTGTTCACCAACTGTGAAACTGTTATGACACAGAAGGAGGCTGCGAAAGGGAGAGGAAAATACGACTACCCTCTCGCGTCTTACTTACGTACCTCTTACTGTCTCATCTAATACCTTTTTATTTACATATGTATATATATATATATTACGAGTATAATCATATTATCTTTATGGATTTGTCTGGCTGCGCCTGCTTAAGTAACAAATGTAATGGCTTGTAATGTAATGGAAAAAAACTTCATTTATACTAAGTTTATCGATTCGATCATACCTACAAACGCGGGCAGCAACGGCGGTTGTCACTTACTATCAGGTGACCTAACCAACTTACTGTCAGTCTACATGATGCATAACATCATAACATGATCATCTCTTTCTTGAAGTGGTTCTGGAGTCTACAAAACACAAAAAAAAAGTGCTGACTGTCTTTGCTTGAATAAATAAAACAATTTTACAAAATAATTTCGTTTTAAACTCTTATCTTAATGCCACAATGTCAAATTATCGGAAATGGATATACCGTAACAAAAGTAACATACCGGGGCCATCCATCAAATACATCGAACGTGAATGGCGCAAAATTAACTTTTTTAATTTAAACAAGTTCATAAAAACATTTAAAAAAAGCAATGGACGTGCCTCCTTGGCGCCACAGACGTAGTAAAGAGAAAAAAAAGTTTTCATAAAAAATATAATGTGATTATTTAATCCTTATGTGGCCGAAAGCAGGGCTGTACACATAAATGCTTATTTTATTTTAATTAATTTAATACTCGAGTGAACTGCGGTTATACATATAAGATAATATCGCTTTTTGCCACAGAAGGAAATCTTGATTATCATTTTTTTCTTTACTATTATCTTGCGTACATATTTAGCAGTCTGTTGACTGTCCGACAAAAATAAATAATAGGTATTATTTGTGCATTATACTGTCGGTCACTTCTAAGAACAGCAGACAGCTTTAATTAGATATTATAAGTTATAAGTAGTATTCATTTTATCCTAGTGTGCGGCTTTAATCCACACTTATATACATATCAGCTTTAAGTCACTATCAATCCAGACTTCTATGTATATCAGCGTTAAGTTAGTAAAATAAATAAATACCTCCGTACAACCCTAACAAAAACCGGAATATAAGGAAGGTAGACCGTTTAATATCCTCGGTGCGCGTATTGTGACAGCACGTCAAGTGTCATGTAGGATAGTCCGAGACGAGATTACACTGGCTTAGGAAACAAGTAGACTACTCCTTGTTGGACCGACTTAATATCACTTTGTTTTGGTTACGTTTTGTTATAATCTGTAGTGACAATTTGTCGAGTCTTCTTATGTTTATGCTTGATGAAAAACATTTTATACGTGGCTTATAGATAAGTGAAAAGACTAAAAATATGCTTTAGCCATAATACATAGGAGGTGTTATAATAAACACCGTTATTTCATTAATAAATATTTAACCGTAAACATTTACGTTATGTACCTTTGATAGACTTTACCTTTGACTCACTTCGATTTTTACAATATATAGAATAGAATAAACGTTATTGTACACCATTAAATTACGCTAATATACAAAAACGATAGATCCAAAGGCTAAGTGTTGCCTGGTAGAAATTGCTAATTATTGCTAATTAGCAATTTCTACCAGGCAACACTTAGGATGAAAAAAATATACATGATATAAATAAACAAGATGGGTGCGAAGTTTCGTTGTGATAAAGATTAGATTAGAAAGCATTACAGTTCAGAGAAATACAAATGTAAAGCTTTAAGTAAGGCTTTAACTATATGTTAGGATTTATGATGTTTAATTGTTATAAGTTGAATAAGATTATAATGTTCTCTTAGTATCGCTATTCGCAGGACAAGTTTTTTAATAAAATTATTAAATTTATGATGTAATCTTTTGTTCGTTAATCTTCTCTTGTATACTATTTTACAATTCGAATATATTATTCGGTATATCTAACAGAACTATAAACGATCCAGTATTCGTCGATTCATCTAAAATACCAAAGCGGTTGATATACTACATCATATAGTCAAATTGATGTACTTTTCCTGGAGGAAAGGAACGCTATATCCATTTCTGTAGTCCTTGCTACATGTACATACCTATTTTGACTTTTTTTATGGTATAGGGAACAAACGAGCAGACAGCATCTGTTGGTAAGTGACTTCGGCCGCCCATGAACACTTGTAAGTCAAGAGTCATAAGAGTGCTGTCAGCCTTTCAAGGTAGGGGAAAGGGAGGAGATGGAGGGAAAAGAAGGAGAGCAAGGAGGGGAAGGGAAAGGGAGGTGGTCCTCCTGTAACCTCACTCTTCGGTCAAACAACGCAAGCATTGCTTAACAACCAGTTTTCTGTGAGACCGTGGTAATTCTCTGGTCGAGCCTGCCCATACTTGCCGAAGCATGCCTCAAATCATATTTAGTGATAACATATAATCGTTTGAATATTTAAGATGTAAAATATAACATTTTTGTTATGCTATTTAGGACTTTAATCATTCTATGTCATAACATATCCACCCTACTATGAGTCACTCTTCTCGAGGCTAATTTGTTATTAACGGCTTTAGTGCTGAATACGATTTAAAAAAATGCATGTTTTAAATAGTGTCCATTGAAGGTCGAAACAATTTGGGCTGACACCTTCCGGTTCTGTTCGTTGGCTCCGTAAAACGTTCAGATTGACAAATATAATTGCTTCCTTATACATATTGAGATTTCAATTAAAAATTACTGGTATCATTACATTCTGAGATGTATTAAGAGGTAAAGAGACAACGTTAATAAAGAAATAATGCTATAATTTGTCTGTAGACGAAAACTTTCCACTATTCATGTTTTATTTCTGCAAGTACATTCATAGTCATAAATTCCTTGAAAGATTATTTACAACTTTTTATTAATATGCATTTAATTTGTGCGGTTACTACTGGTATAGCGTGATTTTAATTATCCTATAAAAAAACTATAATTACACCTATGTTTAAAGGTGGAAATAAAGACGATGTCAGTAATTATCGACCTGTGTCGGTCCTGCTGCTAAAGGTCTCAAAAATTATATAAAAACTAATAAACACCCAATTAATTAGTTATAGTAACAAGTTTAATATCCCATTATGCTCCCAATATGGATTTAGGTCAGAATTATCGACAGTAGGCGCGGTTTCACATTGTCCCCTCAAATTGGTGAACAAGTAGATTCAGGAAAACGGTATCTTGGACACCGTTTCTGTTCCTGTCCTTGTCAGCATTCTTCAAAATATTAGCATAAGAGGAATCCCATTGGCGGTACTAACAGATGATCATTAGGCCAGAAAGCAATGTGGCAAAGTAGGAAACTATATTAGCAACGAACTAAGTATTAGTTTCGGTGTTCCGTAACGGCAGCGTGTTAGGTCTGATATTATATATTAGAAACCTTTGCCATTTAAAACTTGATAATGGACGTGTTCTCCTACACAGATGACACAAGGGCTGATTATACGGAAGATACATGGGAATGCACATATAGATCTGCCAAATTGGGCCTTAAAACGATTGCTAAGTGGTTAAACTCACATTTATTATTATTAAATACCACTAAAACAAAATAATGTGCTTTCACAAAGTACAACAACATAAAACCAAGACCTAATTATTGGCTGAGGATTCATATTCATTCATAGCTGTGATAATAGCCGTAATAAAAATTGCTCTTGTGATAAAATTCAAAAGTACTAAATATCATATATCTAGGACTTATAGTAGACCAGTGATTATCTTGGCATATGCATGTAGATATGGTCATGTTGCGAACTAGAAAGCTTATCTTACTATTCAAGAAACTGAGACATGTAACCATAAATATGCTACTGAACCAATTATATGTCCCACTAGCCCAATCTGTCTCAGTGTACCGCATACCTGTACGGGGCGGGTGTACAAAGACGAAGTTTCTAAAATTAAAGAGATCGCAAAGGTCTCTCGTGAAATTCATGCACTTTAAATAATATGGTACCCAACAGAAAGCCTTTACTCACTGAGCGATCTTTTCACAGTCAGGAAATTATACATCTTATACACTATTTTAAAGCTTCATTGAACACTAATAATCTTGACTTTAAGAAAAAAGAAGAAAGCACCTTGTTGCACCCGTAATCACAGTCAAGAGATCATATGCCAAGAGACAGGATGCCAGAGATGCCAGGCAAACTTTATAATAAAGTAAATAAAAACATAAATATATTGCTTGTGACCTTTAAACAATCTTCTCAGTGGTAATGCCCTGCTTAGGCACGAATGGGCCGGCTCGACCGGTGCGATATCACGGCCTCATAGAAAACCGGTTGTGAAGTAACGCTTGCGTTGCATTTCCCCGAATTGAGTGAGGTTTCCGGAGGCCCAATTCCCCCCCCCCCCCCCTTTTCTCTCCCCTCATCTCCTTTCTCCTTTTTTCCATCTCCTCATCCCTCCTCTCTTCTTTCCGCTCCCTGCATCCCCCATCCCTCATCACCCTCAAAAGCGGGCAGCGCACTTGCGGCTCTTGAGTTGCAAGTGTCCATGGACGGTGGTGTCACTTACCATCAGGTGACCTGTCTGTTCGTCTGTCCCGCTATAGTATAAAAAAAAATGCAAAATCTCACTAGTGTGATATGATTACATAGAAAATCTTTTTAAAACTGTTACGTAAAATAAAATAAAACACATACGCTCACACACACACATACTACACATGCCTATAAAACAAACCATTACCATACCTACTATACACATATTCATAAGCTCATTGTTAATATAGCCAAACTGATCTTAAATACTTGAATGTAATGTAATAATAGGTATTATTCTCAATTGTAAATAAATTTTAATAATTTTTCTTTCCATTTAGTTTATAATTCTCGATTCTTCTCTGATAAACATACTTATATTATTCTAAATACATATACATATAATAATTAAGTTACACCCAGGGACACAATTATATGTCCATCCATCCACAATTTCTTGGTATGAAGCGAACACACGACCTCTACTAGTCAAGAGAGACCTTAAAAATCATAACAAAATTGAACCATCAACGTTTCCATGCACATCACGATATTCTGCTCATAAAAGCCATTAAAATGCACTATACATCTTCAAATGAAACTCGAAGCATTCATCAGCACAGTATAAAGTTACTCAACAAGTTTTTAGTGCTATTATCTAACGTACATGACCTACACCATTTCTGCCGCAACACAACCGGTAGTATTCTAGATATATGTTAATGTTAAAAAAGCCAGGCGTTGTAATTTGTTCCTATAGGTTTTCATCTTGTATATATGTTATGAGGTAAGAGATAAATATATTAGGATTTTTGACTTAAAATATCTATAAATACACAGAAATAAGAAATGTAAGAACAAATCACAAATCTGTAGTTATAAACTATTAAATTCACTCAATAACAGTAACATCGACCTTTATAAAACTTACGAAGAACGTCTCCTTTTATCTCCCCGCTTTCTGTCACTTACTGGGCGAAGCAATAGCGTGGCGCTGCCTTTGTAGCTTGTCATAACTGTTTTATTGCACTATAATAAATAAAGAAATACTAGCTGGTGATAATAGAAATTACAAACCAGATTAGTACGTACTCTCATGTGTTTGTCAACGGATTTTATTTTTACAAACTTTTATTTAACTTGCAATGTTGTTTGGGTCAACTTGCTCGTTCAAATCGACCCGCTTCCCGGTGTCCAATTGACCTGCAAGTTTTACATATACCTTCACTTCCAATGACAATGCATATTTATGAAAAGCATGATCTGACTCTGATTGTTAATCCAAAAACTTGTTTTATAAAACCTTGTGATTATCGGTTGAGTATAGTAGGATCTCCCATGCTCATCTCAGATACTCTAGGATCAGATCAGATATAAATAAATCTTTTTTTTTTTTTTTATACTATAGGGGGACAGACGAACAGACGGGTCACCTGATGGTAAGTGACACCGCCGTCCATGGACACTTGCAAATCAAGAGTCGCAAGTGCGCTGCCCGTCTTTGAGGGTGATGAAGGATGGGGGATACAGGGATCGGAAAGAATAGAGGAGGGATAAGGAGATAGAAAAAAGGAGAAAGGAGATGAGGGGAGAGAAAAGGGGGGAAGGGGAATTGGGCCTCCGGAAACCTCACTCAAGTCGGGGAAATGCAACGCAAGCGTTACTTCACAACCGGTTTTCTGTGAGGCCGTGGTATCGCACCGGTCGAGCCCGATCTCTAGAATCTCCCTTCTCTCTGTTATCTATCAGAAAGTGTAGACATGGCAATAGGTCCCCTATTACGTATGTAAGTGGGACTAATTTACCGCTGACAAAAAGTGAGCGCTAGAGGCCTTTGCCTAACCCTTCGGGGATATATATTTTTTGTTAAGTAGCTCTTGACGAGATTCCCGCCTTAGCTATTGAACCGATTATAATGAAGTATATCAATTCGTATTTACAAGATGAAAACCGCTTTCAAACTCAATTACCACTTAATTAAGTAATTCAGCATCTAATCTCCCATTGCACAAATACAAAGAAGGCCTTCAAACAAATACTCTAGTCATCTCATCTGACGACACAAAGCAGGCTTTTAAATTAAATCAGTAACAAAACGAAGTCAATGTTCTTTAAACCATATCACACGTTATTCATTAGATTATCACTGAGATGCGAGCAAACAGCAGTGCTAAATCGGTTCCGTAAATCGTTAGCATGATTAGCAATCGTGGGAATGCGCTCGCATATGGCTGGGAAAGATCATGTAGCCAGCCGGTTTAGTGGTAAAAACTAATCGAGATGTGGGAAGTACAGATAGATTTGTATTGATTTATAGTTTTCTTTAGGTGGGATGAAAAGCGGTACATAAATAAGTAGTCTTTAAATCATATAGTACTAGTAATATAACATATTAAAAGATAAGGGCTTCTAGATCAAGGAATAAAATATAATATCTCATTTGATGTAGGTATAAAATCTTGTAGTTTAATGAATGTAATCATCAATTTGCATATAATTTTGGCTTGCGTATAAACAACTAACTCGTTGAACTGAAACATATAGTTTTTTTATGAAATGCTTGCACTCAAGGTAGGTCATATTTAAATTAATTACTTAACAATTTATATTTAATTTTAATTTTGTATGCAATAATAATAATAATAATAAATAAGAACAGTAAATAACCTCTATGGCAGTTCTCTATCGTCTACATCACGGAGAGTATTCTGACGAGCTCTTTCAATTGGTCCCACCTTCTGCCTTCCTCTACACTGGAGTGGAGAGTGTTAAATATACGACCTTGAACTTAACGGTTCGGCTCTTCCTTTCTGTGCCGATCGGTTAAAGCCTGGAATTCACTACCAGCGCAAGTGTTTCCCTTCCACTTTGATCCCGGGTCTTTTAAGCGGGGCGTCTAAAAACATCTCACCAGGCCGCCATAGTGTGGGTCACCATGCTGCATTGACTACACTTGCAATGAGGATGGTGACCACCACTCTTAGACTCCACTTGTTGCTTACCATCATTCAGAGTGGAGTCATTATGGTAGGCTAATATAACAGGCATAACGGCCTCACAGGTAACCGTTTGTGAAGCAATGTTTGCGTTGTATTTCCCCGAAATTAGTGAGTTTTGCGGAGGCCCTACGCAGACGGATAGGGGTCTCCTCTTTCCTCTCCCCTCATCATCCCCTCCTCATACCCCTCTCTTCTTCCCCATTACCGCATTCCCCCATCCCTCATCAACCTCAAGGCGGGCAGTGCACTTACGACTCTATAGTTGCAGGTGGCCGTGGACAGCGTTTGTCACTTACGATCAGGTGACCCGTCTGTTCGCCTGTCCCTCGATGTTATATAAAAAAGGGGTAAGCTGTCAACCGGAAAAACTGTCTGATGGACAAAAGTTCGATCCCTTTTTTTTATAACTTTTTAATTATTATTTAGTCACATACAAACATTAAATCGTCTTTACTCAAACATATGTACCATACACTCACACCTATATCCTCAAAGGGGTTGGAAGAGGCGTCAAAAACGCCAATTTTTGCCAACGGTATCTTAGTCCCACTTACGTAATAGGGGGCAAGCCTTTTGTCAACACCCGGACAGTGTATGACTGTATATATGTATACTGTCTGGTAGGTAACAGGCCAATCTCTTAGTCGCCTTGTACGAGGGGGGGTGGCCCTATCGACTCCACGGAGAACCACATGGCTAACTCATAGATATTAAAGCTCAGATCCAGAATAAACCTTTTTTTTTATTCTAACATTAAAGCCTTATTTACAACTTTAGCATAGGCGTTGTAGGATAATCCTACGTTCTAATATCTCAGTACATCGTCTAGATTTTCCAATACATTATAAAACAAAACTAACAATCAAAGCTCAAGAACTTTCTATGTTTCAATCGCTGCACGATCGTAGTTCGTGCACCGATACAGGCCAATAGCAGGCAATTTATTCTTGCACGGAACCGATCACTGCTGCCTAATTACGTTCAATAAGTGTTTATTGGTCTCATGCCTATACTTTTGTTAGAATTTCATACATTAATTATAACATTGTTGTCGATTTTGTAGATTGTGAAATTAATTATTAAGTATGTTATCAAAATGGTGGCCACCTGATGGTAAGTGACAACTGACGCCATGGACACCTACAACTCAAAACTCGTAAGTGCGGAAAGAAGAGAGGGCGGGAACACTCACACGCAAAAACAATGTAAGCTTCGTTTGTCTACTGTTTTTCTGTGAAGCCGTCATATTAATCCGGCAGAGCCGGCCCATTCGAGCTTAAGCATGGTTCTCCCTCGGTAGATAGATATATAGATACTACATCATAATTTAGTCACTATTGACGTCAAATATAAAATGCAACACGTAAATATCAATATCAAAATTATTGTATTTGATTAAGTGACGTTTGTTACAAAAACGCTGAGTTCTGGACATAATATGGCAACAAAGAGGTTAGTTAGTAAAAAAATATTTTTTTTTTAAAACAACAGTGAGGTCATACTTATTACAAAGATTCACTGTTATTGGAACTGAAGGTGCATGCAAATAAAAACAAACATTGCAAGTTAGTTAAAAGGATTATTTAAGTTTAGTTTTCAATAGTTGTACTTTTGGAGTAGAGCGATTGGAGCGAATTGGAGTAGTCATCCTTCACCTGCTTCTGTACAAGTGGTCAGTAACAGCACGAGTTCTATTTTTATGGGAAGCAAACGAGCGGACGTGTTATCTAATGATAAGTGATTATCCCCGCCCATGGACACATTGTCACATGTGAGTGCATTGTCCGCGAGTTAAGAGTACCCTCCAAAGGAGAGGGGGTTTGGGCTTCCGGTGATCTCAGTCACTCGTCGTAACACAACTTTACTTTACAACCTATTTTCTGTGAGACCTTAGTATTACTCAAGTCGACCCGGCCCGTACGTTCTAAAGCTTGACTCTTCCACTACAAAAGAAATAAAACAAACTCCCAGTGGCTTAAGTACCCAAAGACATACATGATGTATTTGCTCACGACTATTTCCTTAAAAGTCAATATAACAAAAGTCGTTTTTAGTCGTAGGTATAGGTTAAGCAGGAAGACCCATATTATTATTATTAGCAAGACAATGATCCTCTCTTCATTTACGTTATAAATATATAAAAACAAAACTATATAAAGTATCAAAACTATGTAGGCGTGGGTTTGTGTATACAGTATGCGTTAGTTCATTACTATTGACCACAGAGTTCATACGGTCTCTTGTGGTCAACAATTTTGTGGTTACGTCCCTCAGTGTCAGCCGGAGACATCCCTTGTGATTCATATGTAACTTGAGACATAATGACAGTGCGTTAAAACCTTTAAAAAAGAACTGGCTTTAGCTTTTGTCGTAACAGGCAACTTAGAAGCAGGCCAAAGAATTACTTATAATATTTTGGAGTATATCGTACAATCCTTTCTTGATTTACAGAAACATACATGTTGCTTGTCCCCGAGGACCCTAAACACCCACATTATACCAACAAAAATTTCGTCTTACTTAACCGGACACTGTCTGATAAAGAAGGTTCCAATTGAAAGATCACGGAAAGATACGCTATACTCCACCGAGAATCATACGGCTATTCCATATATTCTAATATTTATACTGAGCGAGATCATACCCGATTACCTTTTGGTATTAATGACAGTTCTTCCTTCTTCATTTTTCTGTGGCTCTTATCTAGACTAGGGACAGCCTATGATCTTATTAAGTATTGATGAAAGAGACTTGCGGAGCATTGATGAATGTTCCAGAGATTTTTGTCCTTCAATCAAACTAAAAACAAACTCTTCTTCTTTATTACACGTAAAGATTTCGACCTAACTCTTGTTCTTCGAAACAGATCGTGACGAAAAATGAAAAGAAGAAATCTGATTAAATAAAACCATAAAGTCGTGAGTAAGCAATAACACAGAACATCCATGTTTTCAGTAAGTACTAATTACCAACCGCCATTGTTCAACTTTCTCTTTTACAATTAAATTCTAATTTATGCGGTCGCTTCGTGATCGCTTCTGCGCACGCGCATTGAATGTAGAAAAGGATGTAAGACATCTGGTGTATTTGTTAAGACTGGATTATTCGTATACCGATTGGTATTATGCCATAGTTTTTGATGACAATCTAACAATTGGTATACTATATTATTTATTGTTAGAGCTGAGCAGTAGCAGTCGAAGGATGCGGCCTTGATCTGCTAGACTTATTGCTTAATTTTCCCAGTTCATACGTATACGCAATTTTCTGCCTGCTTACCTGCCACTGCCCTATCTTAGAGATTTCTTGCTTTCTTTTTTATTTTTAGTTTCCAATGTAATTATAGTCATCCGTCTTTATAAATACTTTTTGAAGAAGTTTAATAGATATTTAACAGAAAATAAAATATTAGTTTCTTTAATTGAACACTAATCTACTGATGTCAACTCTGATCGCTCTGTCAGTAGTGTTTTCTTTGTAGATTTTACCATAGACAAGATTACGTTATATCGTTTACTCTTCTTTTAGTTTGTAATTAAAATACCTTTGGAAATATACTAATGTATGAATTATTTTTTTTAATAAAATAGATTTTTACTTTACAGAATTTAGTAGTTTTCACACCTCAACTAATCAACCATTATTATATCGCATATATGTTTATAGATATCTTTAATTGGACACACTTTTCATGTTCATAAATATAGTTCAGGTAGAGGTCTCGTTTCCGGCATCAGCCAGTTCGAGTTATAGCTCGTTGACCCTGAATTACTTGAGAAAGAAAGAAAGAAAGAAAAATCCTCAATATATGTACTCCAAATTTTCCCACCTAATGCCAACAGTGCCCAAATGATGGCAATAGCCTGGCCCTCGAAATGTGGGCGTGTCCCATCTCCTTCGGGAATAGAGGCATGTATGTATATTTTCAATTAGATGAAACAGTTCCCTAGAATGCTTGAAATTATTGTAAAAACCTTTATTTATCATCAAAGTTAGTAATATAATAATTTTGGAATACCATATTTACACCGATATATTCCTAGCCAAGGTGTGGAATGATTTACTGCAGGCTGTATCGAATCTGGTTAGAAAGAGTGGCAGCCGTAAGCTGTTCGTGTCACACCAGGCCGCACCTAGCGAGCCCTGTTTACCTGACCTAAATTAACTTCATGTTGAACTGACACGTGTCTTTATTAATAATGTCTAATATGTCAAAAGAATATTTCATTTAGCTTTAAAGTGTATTAAGGTTTGGTTATTTTGTTTTATGAGTTGAAATGCATAGCTGCTACAGAAAAAAAAGATAGTTTATAGTATGTAATGGCCTAAAAGGGTTGATACATTTTCGACATGAGAGCTATCATTTGAATCGTCTGAACAAGAAAAGAGAGGAAGGTGGTAAAAATGGTATGTACATACATATGTGTATTCAGGCGAGTCGTTACTTGTTTGTAAATCAGTTTAAATAATAAGGTCGACATCTTCGTTTTCAGTTTATCTCTGTCGAAAACTTAAAACATTCTGTCATTTTGACGAATTTATTTCCATACATTCGGATCTGATCGGTCACCCGCAATTTGAATTTTAAGAATGTGGACATCTGGTTTTAACCGTTGTTACGATAAGCAGGACATGACAAAGAGATCGAAAAGTAACTTTGAAACTTTGACTATACGAGATAAGCTCAATATTTTAAAAGTTATTTTTAATCTAATATCTTACTTATTATGAAATTCAAAAAACACGAAACTTTTGTAATACAGATCGGGGTTCTAACTACAACTTTAAAAAATCTATTAAGATTCTTTTTCGGACAGACATAGCTTCGATAAATGAGCAAAGATTACGCAAAATTAATGAAATAAAAACGGTCCACTACAAAATATAATCACAATAAATTAATACAATCCATTAGTAGTCAGGTGCATATACATACATAATAATGAGAGGAAAGGGAGGATAAAAGGAAATTGATATTGCTTATACAGATTGATTTGAGAGTATAAGCAATAAGTCGAGCAAGTCAGTTACGCTTCTGCCTACCCCTAAGTTGATATAGGCGTGAGTGTATGTATTTATGTAAATCTTGTGACAAACGAATTATAATTAAATGTCGTTTATATAAATTTACATTATTCTAACAGTATCAAATAAAATGGAAATAAATTTAAATTTATACTCAATGTGTGATCTACTTTTAAATCTAAATATGTTTGAATGAATTTATATTTTTTTAATTGAAAATTTTGATTTATGTATAAATTTTATCAGTGAGCTAGTAGCTAGTATGTTGTGTATTTTTTTTTCAAATATTATAATACATATTTTTTGTAGCCGAGAACTTCAATTTTGAAACATTATTGTCACACATGACATGACATGAGACAAAGAAAAATTAACATTTATTGGCAAATTTTTGGCGAACAAAGGCGACCAAAGGTTAAACAAAACTACCTAAGTCTTTGAAAAAAAGTATAGTTTTGCGTACAACGAAACTGGAATCAGTGGTTATAGCTTGAAGTCAGGTGATCCGAAGGTCATCAGCACCCTTCGCTGCGGGGCGCCAGTATCAAATATCTCGACAGATACACGAGACGCTGATGTTGTTCTTATCTCAGTCCGTCAGTTTACCTCGGGAATTTCGTTAAGGATAAATCTTAAGTTGCGATAACATAATCCTTGGAAGTAAATAAATTATTATTGTTTATTTCAGGAGTATGATTAATAGTAAAAACTTTCTTGTATGCGTCATTCTGAGTACCTACTAAATTATAAAGAGGCAGAGTTCGTTGGTTTGTTCGAACGTGATAATCTCTGGAACTTCTAATCTAATCTGAAATAATATTTACGCATTAGATAGTCAGTTTATTGAGAAAGGCTTAATATATTATTATAGTAATAATAAATGTCAAAAAATTGTTGTAAATAAATAAAAAAAAAAACAGTAAACTAAAAAGCTTCCAAAATTGGAAAGCGGCTAAAATGTGCCTATGCCATGATAAATTGCCTCCTCCTGCTTCACTGCGTGAATATTTCAAATTTATTATCAAGGCCAAAAAAAAATTATCGGTTTACAAATGACAATTGACCATACACCCCAAAATAAATCTATCGAATTGAGAACTTATTAATTTTTGAGGTTGGTTAAAAACAATATGTGTCTTCATTGAGTGTAAGTATCTACATATACATATGCTCACCCCTATATCCCCTAAGGGGCAGGCAGAGGCGAATCAAAAACCCACATTTTGTCAACTAGAATTTGGAATAAAAACTTTCGTAAGTTACATTCATAGTTATTTAAATATACGGTTTAACTCAAGTGTGTATTTCGGGGATGCCCGATTAGTTTCGGTCTCGACAGGAGACCTTTGTCAAGGAATAAGTCTTCCAGCCGCGACGGTACCGGACACACTCCCCACACACAGTAAACTAGAATATGGTTCATCTAACATAATATGAGGTAAAACTATTGAGGTCAAACTATGTATACATACTGTCTAATATAAAAAAATCCGATCCGATCCGATTGTAGGGGATGGCTCTATTCTACTGTACTGAGAACCACACGGCTGAATTGATTATTATTTATAAATATAAATATATGTTATTACTCTTAATTCCATAACTATCACAGATGACTCCCAAATACACTTATTTGTAATTTACAGTTCATCTCTTCACCAATTTATCTTTTTTATTTATTTTATTACGTCATGAAGTCTCTTTTCACTGTAAATTTTAAGTATATTGTAGAGAGAGAATATCACTTACGATATCTTGAATTAACTGGCCGTTTTCAACAGTTTCACTTACGTGGTCACTACTCGGCTCATAATGGTCATAGCGTGATGTTAAACTGATTATAACATTCCTAATTAATCAGCCTTTCAAGCCGAAAAATATTTTCAGACATTAAGGCGTTTGATAAAAACGTATTTTTTGTCCAAAAACGGCATAACCGACTTCAATGTGAGGAGATTTCCTCTCCATCTCCAAAAAACTCAATCTTATCTTCACAAAATTTAAACGGGACCCCACTTGCGATACCACGATATCGATTCGATTGCCAAGATATTTCTGATCGATTTGGCGTTACGTAGAGATGTAGCTTCACTCTGCATTCTCTATCGCGTGTACCAAGGGGAGTGTTTAGAGGAATTGTTCGGACTTATACTGGCTGCAGGTTTCCGCGATCTACGCGACACAATATCTATCTCCATCACCTGGACGATTAGCACTCCACCACCACTTCTATAGAAGCTTTTTGCCTCGAATAACCATGCATGTGGAACAAATTGTCGCCAGCCGTATTTCAAACTTTCATGAAAAGAGTGTATATATGATATCGAATAAAAAAAAAACAATGAGAAAACATAAACCTTCAACTTAAAGACACATTTAAAGAATTACCCCGTAATTCCTGACTACTAAGGAAAACATATATATAATATATATATATATATATATAATAATAAACTGTACGTTCCATAAATATCTTTTTTTTTTTTCTTTTTTTCATGTGGAAACCCCCACGGGTCATCACCTCACCGGAGCTTACGGAGAGGTGGTATGTCGGACTCGAACCGACTAAAACCACACGGTGTTCCGTCACAAATAGTCTATTGCAAGGGACCCGGGAATACCCTAACAAGGAAGCCTCCGGGAACTCCATAAATATCTTAAAATATTTAGAAAGTACTTAAAAAAACCTTGATGGTGCCTATACATTTGAAGATTTTCCTTGATTTCCCTTGTTGAGTTAGAAGACAAACGCATACGCCAATTACCAATAAAAAAAATCCCGTCGTCAAATCCTGACTGAGTATCCACATTCGAATATAAGTATTTTACGTACTAACAAAAGTTACCAAGCTTATTCTAGAAATAATTAGTATTTTTTTTATAAACTATGCTAAAAAAAATGAAACGGTTTACTATTAGCGAAGAAATTTGCTTACAGATATAAAAAAGATACATAAAGTCGAACACAGAACCTTCTCCTTTATTAAAGTCGTTAAAAATGCTGTAATGTTGACATTCAAATAGAGATTGAAATTTTAATTATTTATGTATACATATATACTAATAATATATAGTATGTATACAATATACTGTTTTGAATATTTGGCTTCGGACTTACAATAACAATTCATAGACAAGGACGATTCGAAATACAAATTCCGATGTCGCCTCATTAACTACTAAAACATTTGAGATTATTATCGCGGTGCTGGCATCTGATCATATCTGGTTTATTGTAACTGCATATCTCTGGTATTCAAGAACCATTTTAAAATTTTGGTGCTTTATTTTGCTTATTTAAATTGTTAAATTGTTACTTTGTCAAAGAGCATTGACGCAGATATTATATAGATAATTACTAATACTTTGCATAAGTAAGGTTACGGATGGGTGACCATATATTAATGTGAAACTGAGTGAATACTGTTATGTATGTTTCGAGCTCCTGCAATCTTTAATATGAATATTAATTAAAAATTAACTGTGTGTTCTACACCAACAAAAAGCGAAGGATGTTCCCAAGTCAATTCGAATATTTTTTTGTCATATATTACTGCATAACTTTTGCACAGGGTAGTCAGATTTCTTTAATTACTTCGATTTTAATATTGGATATTGATAACTATTATGATGTTGATTTTTTGACAACTATTTCACGATTTTGGATTATACCAAACATCGGATTGCATATAAAAGTACAAATAAGTCCTGATATTATTAACTACGAAGTTTCAAAACGACAATAAAAATTAACTGTCATTGCATCACACACCGCTAAAGTAAGAGCTATTATCATAAATAAAGCAAAATCTAACTGATATGTACATTTAGTATAAGTACCTTATTTTATTCTCTTGGGCTATAACGTCCGCACAAGTATACACCTCCATCAAATTATAATCCATTTGACTTATCAACTACAGATTGATAATGCATTGATGTTCGTGGGGTGCATATCATGCATGTTATCGTATGGTGACCCTTGGCGCAGGGTGGGACTTGGGCAATTTGACTAACAACATTTGGCATCGTTCTTCTTAATACAATTTTATTCAGCGTTTTATGAAAACCGTTGTAAGTAACGAACTGTTTTGTATTTTTTTGGGAGAATTAACTTGCGTGAGATAATTATTTGAATTGCAATCGGCGTACACGCTTAGCTTTTATTATAAGACAATGCAAATTAAAAGACTGGGCAATGATTCCCATACCTTCTGCTATTTATTTGGTGGAGAGGTGGGAAGGATAAAAAAAAAAAACTAATTTTGTAAAGTTTTTAAAGCTTAAAAAGTTAGCTTTTCGAGAAAAGCATTTTAAAAATAATATAATAAGAATAACAACAAAAATAATCTTTTGGCCGATTCCACGCGTAAAGAACTAACATTTAAACTCCAAAAGAAATGTATCAAAGCCATATAGAATTTACTGATAATTGTCAACCAATTTTTCTGTCTCTAAAATTGCTGACACTTCCGTGTCTTTATAACTATAAAGCTGTATTATTAAAGTAACTAAAATCTATTTGTAAAGGTAAATTGACCAAGTCGTCAAAATATGATGTGTTTGGTTACAACAAATTGCCACAAAACGGAGTTTAAAAGAATATAGATATATTATCAAAAACATGTATAATTATTATTTTCAGACAAGATTTATTACAACATTACTGATTACCTTAACGACAAAGTTTTTGAAAAATGTATGATAAGTGTTTAAAGACAAACCACTGTATCGTTAAGTTTGACATGGAATATTGTACACCGTCTAGTATGGTATGTCACAGAGCTCTGTACTTTAGAATTAAGATCCCTCTTATAATACTATGTATACCTGTGATGACAATAAACTATCTGAATCTGAATCTGATGCAAATACCTGCCAGCACATAAGAATTAAGTATCTTCTAGTGCAATAACGTTGATTTCAATCAACCAAATTAAAACTTTTTTTTAAGCTATGATATAATAATGACAAATAGTTTTCTGGGTATTGTTTGAGATGATTGTTGTAATTGCAAAGTACACGTTTCAGCTTTTAGATCCAAAACACCGTGCAAAGATTTCCATACCTTTCTGCAATTCATATGGTGAATAGAGATGCCAATCCCTTCGAGATATAAAAATAAAGTATAGTAATATATTGTTGAAACAATGTTAATTTTAAGTAGCCAAAACACAACACATAATTTCACTCTTACATAAAAGACATAAATAAATTAAGATAAACTTCAAGCATATAAATCTCATAAATTCATGGTTGAATTGAGACATTTACAACGTAAAACTTGTGTTGCATAGGTACGTGCTCATGCACCCAGTTCGGCTCTGTCAAAGCAATGATTTATGCGGGTCATTCGGACACGATAACTATTTATGGGACCACAGAACAAAAGCTTTTTAAAGAACGTTTTTGTTCTCTGCGTGTGTTCTGATAAAATTGACTCAAATAAACCGTGAGGACACTGTCCAAGTGCAGAAAGATAAGATTTAAGAAGAAAATAAAAATATACGAAAGATCGTTGTTACTGTTAACAGATGTGTCACTCAATAGTATACTCTAATTCATAGGACAGAATGTTAAATTTCGACTGATTTATATATTAAATATTATATTGTAAGCGCCGTAAGTTGTAAGTACATATAAAGAAATATATAGAATAAAAAGTCGCCTTTCTGTCCAACGGTTGCCTGGAAGAGATCGGAGAATGTGAACATGTTCGTTTAATATGTTGAAACTCCGTAACCGTGTCCAATCCAATTCAAGTCATATTTTCTAAAAATATTTTTTTTTGCTGCTTTTAAATCGAGCAAATTGTTTGGATATTAAGATAGTCTAAATTTTCACATCCACGTGTGACGTCATTATGAAATGTTTCACTAACTCATTGTAAACGAATATTCCCTTTGTTTAATCACAATATAGTTTCCAGTTTTGGTGTCAATATTTTAACCCATTTTTGACTAAAAGTTCATACACGCCAGCAGGAGGTAGTGCACGCCCTTAGAGACCGTTGGAATTGTGACGTCACAGTAGCGGGCATCTTAAGCCTCACTATAAAAAATTAATATCTCCCAAAGTATATTACATAACCAAAAAATGTTTTATACAGTTTTTTTTGCTTATAATAGAGTGCACTTTTAATAAAAAATCTAAAATTGCCAATATTCTCCACTGTGCGTTAGTAGGTGTTTAGTTTTATTGCATCCTACTTAATTATTATCGAGGATAATCATTAAAAAGGATGCAAATAAAGAGGATATCTATCTAGCTATCTAATATCTTGAATCTTTGGCAGTTGTTTTTTTTTTATGCGATAGGGGGCAAACGAGCAGACGGGTCACCTGATGGTAAGTGACTACCGTATCGGTTCGAAAATACGTCAGACGACAATTTGTTCCATAAGCTGGTTGTGCGAGGCAAAAAGCTTCTGGAGAAGCGCACAGTGGTGGAGTGCCAATCGTTGTTCTGAGAGCTTTTACCAGTCTGTTGTAAGCTTCAGTTTGTCACACTGCAGAGAAGACTAGATGGAATTTGAGTTTAGACCACTTTCTATATTAACAACCGCTTAGTCAAATTTATAACAAAAACGTCTTATTTATTGGTTTCTTTTTTTCATGAGGGAGTGCCATGCTTAGGCACGAATGTTCCGATTCGACCGAAGTAATACTACGGCCCAACAGAAGACCGGTAAACAAACAAAGCTCGCATTGTATAGTCGAGTGAGTAAAAGCACCGCAGACCTAGCCCCACTCTTCTCTTTCCCATGCCTCATCCACCATCTCCTCTTTTCACTTCCCTTATCACTCTTGAGTTGCAAGTTTTCATAAGGCCGATTTTCACTTTCCATCAGGTGACCCGTCTAATCATCTGTCATCTGTTCCTTTATCATTAAAAAAAAGCCTTTATGAATTGACACAAAATAAAGCTGGCTTAAAAAAAAAAATTTAAATCCAACAAATTGTTCTCTATATCACTCAACAGTATGCTAGTTAAGCAGGTGTCCATTGAAACTGTATTTGCACGCAGCCATTATTGTCCATTCCCACGATAATAGGCAATTCCCTTATATCATACTGGTAGCTATAAATAGGACATATTCTAACAATTCTATTTCCTTTGTTCGCAGGTATGGCACACTTCTTGGTACAATACACGATCGATGCATGTGTTTCTTAGATGGTTGCCAGGTAAACTATGGGGGCCTGACTAGGAGACATAATTTCCATCGATTTATGCTTCCGTAGCAAACATGGTAGGCAGGTGAAGTGTTCGTGTTTTATTTTTAGAACATGAAAATGTATTACAGTAATAAGTTTGGAGTTACGTAACTGCAATTATATGGAAACAGATTAACACATTATTGTTTTATTTTTACCCAGCTGCGCAAAAATTAGGGTTCTGTGTATATACGTTTGATGTTTATTAATCCTAGAGCCTAAACGGCTTGATCGATTTTGACGTGAGTGCAGTTGGTTTTGTTTTTTATTATTTTAACTTAAGCCCAGTCGGGGAGATCAGTCAGTCAGTCATGTATATCTGCTCAGGAATAAAGAAGTTATAAAATAATAAAGAAACTCACATACATAAAATACATAACTACATACATATATAAATGAACATGAAAGGAGTGTTGCCAGAAAAAATCCTCCGTAAACATCTAAATTTTGACGGTTGTCCCATTCACTCTGATAATAAAGGGTTTATTGGAGAAACGACTCCATTTTCCAGAACAACCTGATGTTAAAACGCTGTCATAAAACATTGCATAACAGGCGTTACAGCAAATCCCATTACGACACCGCACTCATAACAGTATTATTTTAATGACAACGTTAAACAAAGAGGCCGGACATGTTTGGTGAACATTATTTTAAACGAAGCGTATCGGTATAGCTATGGACGTTACGAATGTACGTCATCTGTGTGCTTGGTATCATCACCCAAAAGGGGTTATTATTGGGTCCTGCTACCGAATCTTATGGCTTAGTGTATGCATGGCAGGCGAGCAATTAAAATTTTGATTGTAAATTTTAAAAAGTAAATGACAAAGTAAAAACGTGCATCCATGTATATATACATATAGATAACATATGTTAAATATATATTTACTTCACATAGTATTATACAGATGTTTCTACCAATAGGTCTGTGTAGAGTTGTCGTATTTTAGCTTTATAATTTATTATTCCCTAGAATATCAATACACTTATATAATATTAAACGCTTTTCTTCGTAAATAATTAATGACAGGTGTGTCTGAATGTCATTTATTATTTACTTAAACAAATTTTGTATATCTTAATTTTTAACCACTTTGATATTCTCCTCATTTTAATTTTAATCTTTATAAACAATTTATGGAATTAGAAGATGGGTAGTGAAAGACTAATCTCTCGATTTTCTTTGATCTCGATCTCATTTGCTTTTTTTGACAATACAATAAACTTAGTGACGAGTAAAAAAGTTTCATCAAAAACCTACTATATTATGCAAAATGACAAATGCTTTTCAAAACCCAATACTGCTTTTTATAAAAATTCAACCGCAAACTTCAAAGGTAAGAAAAACTTAAAATGCGTGTCAATGTGTGATGCTTTTGTGTCGTACCGCCATTTAGCAGCTCTTCTATGAATACTTAATTTGTTTAGACGTTACGTTGAGTTGATTACGACATTAATATAGTCGAAGTAACGGGTTCTGACTGAATTTTAAAGCCTTGACATTATAGATATTTTTCTCATCGGATTTATTTTCTTCTTATTCAAAATTTCGAACAAAAACCTTGACTGCTGAGCCGGAGGTCGTGGGTTCGATTCCCACACTGTACAAAAAATTGTTTGATCCACAAATTGTTGTCCCGAGTCAGGGTGTTTGTGTCCGTTGTTTGTACGTTTCCAAAACCGCTACACTAAAATAATTCCAAGTGCGGGAGTTGTACAAACATACATACGCTCACACATCGATCTCCAAAGGGGCAGGCAGAGGTGTATTAAACACCCACGTTTTGCCATTTAGAATTTGGTCTCACTCGTTAGTGGGACCAAATTCTAATTGGTTTAAATCTAAGATAGATTGTAGAGAACCACACGGCAAACAGCCACACGGGAGTTGTCTGTAGATGAAATAAATCTGTACACCCGAAATGTTTGTACGCGCATCATCGGATGTGACTCCGCAACATCGGAGGCGAAAGTGGGAGCCGAGAATAGAAGCATGGAATAGAGTAGAGGTCTGATTGCGCCATAAGAGCCTAACTCTTAAATAGAAGACTCTTAAATAGAGAGTATGTCTTAAATAGAGAATATGTATAATAGTGCTTCGTAGAATCACATGAAAGGCATAAAAATAAAATATTTCAAAGGTTGCATTAAGTTATATGATAGAATCTGAAAGGGCTTTACATAGTTACGTCATGCTGCATAGAAATATAATAGTGTAATTATAGATCGTATACGTATATTCAGTGTATCGTAAACGGTGTTCAATCACGCGTGTCTTGTGACGACATGTTGTCAGATGGAGACATATGTTATTAAGACGTAGAGTGTATTTCGTATTGATAGGTTATATAGAACACGGTAAATTTCTGCTTGCATTGGAACCGGCTAACTGATTATGGTGAATATACATTGAGTACTACTGTTATGTGACTGCTCTTTTGGTCCAGTGGTTAGTGATCCTGGCTGCGGCCGAAGGCCGTAAAAAAATTTGTATGATCAACAAATTGTTGTTCCGAGTCTTAGTGTTCTTTGTATCCGCTGTGTCTATGTCTGTCGAGTCCCCTGCTACACAGGAATCTAGGATGATTCCGGTGATATGGGAGTTCTTTTCAAAAAGGGGAAAAGAGCAGGTGCATAAGTCATTATCTTTCTACAATGTGTTCTCCTCCTCCATTCTACTTTATCATTTGTCATTTCACTGCGTACACTCTTTCTAGCCATGGTATTTTTAGACAGGCCGTCCATCTTCTCTTTAGTCTTCTATTCGCCGCCATTCATAGTCATAAAGCTTGATCACATGAACCTTCCTTTGAGCTACTGATACTGATGGTGAACCCTCGGTATTCACGTCCGCTTCAAAGCATAACTGATAAACTGTCACTGGTAAATGTCTCCGGACGTCACTTTTTTTAAATGAATATATGTATCGTGTATTGTCAATTTAATTTCAAAAACTGAATAAAATATAGCTTCATTAAATCATTATATATCAAACATGAGACTGCCTCGCATGTGCGAAAATTAAAATGCCAAAAACAAAATTCAACACACTTCGAATTTCAAATAATTACGGCACAATAAATTCACTTAAGCAAAAAGTTTTGCAGTAAATTGAGGCGACTCAAGTCAGGAAACGGTTGAGAAACAAAAAATGGAACAGGAAGTCGATACAGGTGCGTTCTGTCCAGCCGAAATACGACAAGAATCGTCACACGGACATGTACTTAGGGCTGTCTAGATTATATTCTGTGTGCTTTAACGGTACACTCTTTGTTTTTCAAGACAGGAAATATGTCCTGGGAAGTTATTGATTGCAGCATTGAAGGCGTGAATGTACCTAGATTTTGTAGTGTTTTTTCATAGTGAAAATTTTAAAGTACCTCTGACGAACGTATTTATAATTTCATGATGAACGACTAAGTACCTAAGGCGTAAAAGTGGAACAATTTTACGCATACACATTACTAGGAAATTTGTAGTAAGAAATAGATATTGCAAAAATGGAATGCAATAAATAAGTACAAATTGAAGCACAGGAATCCAAGGATTCTAAATTTAAATTGATGACTACAGTTTACTGTAAGTTCTAAATTTCAATTTGGATGACTGTTTAAAAATAAAATCTTAATAGCATTAGATTTTTTTTTTTAATATTAATACTTGCTAGCCCTACGCAATTTCGGCCAGTCTTCTTCGCAAGCGCATAAATCTCGGACACCGCTACTACCTGCGATTGTTCTCTCATAATCTCACGATGATAAATTATACCTTTTTGCAGCATCGATTCATTGAACTTCGACAATATACATTTGCTTCTTTTTGTTAGCTCTTAATAAATCGATTACATGCCTTTGCTGATGTAAAAAGCTGTTCACCGTTATATCGAACATTGTAAATAAGTCCTTTTGCACATTAAATTTAACTGCTGCTATTAAAATTTCTGAAATTAGGACAAAACGTAAAGGCACCTGTTTTGCACCCTTTTTGAATGTCGTTCTTGTATACGATACGATAAAAACTTTTACGTATTCAGATTTCAATTCACGCCACGAATATCAACGGTATCGAGTTAAAAAAAAGACATCAATGAAGTGTTTTTCTTCACCATCATAATTCAACACAAAATTGAAGCTCGATGGAATACTCCAATTTACTCCTACTTTAGTATTGAAATTGTCTAAATTCACCTGTATTAGTATTGAAAAAAGCCACATTTACTAAACATGTTAAATACCTGCAGAACATTTCTAGTTTA
This sequence comes from Tyria jacobaeae, assembly GCA_947561695.1. Taxonomy (NCBI): domain Eukaryota; kingdom Metazoa; phylum Arthropoda; class Insecta; order Lepidoptera; family Erebidae; genus Tyria; species Tyria jacobaeae. The sequence goes on along the minus strand of OX387217.1, from coordinate 19,879,080 downwards.
AACACAAATTAAAACCATTTCTAAGGTATAAAATTCTACATCACAACTGTTAGTCAAAAAAAGCGTTTTATAAGTTCAGCAGGTGCGGGACGTGCACGTCTGTCCTTCACTATAATTACAAAAGGACTAAACAGGTGACTTGGTCTTCAATTTGAACCAATCAGCAACCTATTCAATGACAACTGTCAGCTCGTGCGACTGCAACAGATGTTTTTTTTAATAAATGGTAACTTTTTCGAAATTCAAATTTAAATATTTCGATACGTAGCATAAATTCTTTTTTTCTTATTATTGCTTACTTCAAGTTTGTAACGGAATGCAAAAATGTAATAAACAACGTACAGAAGGATAACTCGGAAGATATCTAAAAAAATTGCACTGACGCATTCAAGTGCCATTTAGATCGAACGCATGTCATCGGTTACAATAATATACTTCAGCATGTAGTCAGTTTAGGTCATTTACTTGTTGCGTTAATATTCAGAATGTCGTATCAATTGATCGACTCCCAATCCCGACGGTGATTCTCGCAACAAGCAGCGGAAGTAGCACACGTAAATACATACTCCACAGAATAAATGGTCATAAAAGTCATTTACAAGCATAAAAATATTTAATATGTAGCTAGATTCTAACTCTCGTGTTAATTTAGTTTTTACCTGTTTTTTGCTTATATACCAGCCCTGTATAAAGCGGATTCTTTTTTACATACGTTATTTTACTAACGAACGGTATTTTATATTTATAAATAAGATATCGTATACCGTATTCGTACTATTTTATATATATATATTTTATAAATGCGAAACTGTGTTCATTGACGTATTAAATTCTGTACTTTATTTTGCACACATGGTGCCATGGATAGACAATAGAATATTGTGAAAAAAAAAAACACTGATCTCAAGGCGATCTCATCAAATAAAAAAAAAAACAATTAAAATCGGTCCCTTCGCTTATAAGCGACGATGCCACAGACAAACACGTCAAACTTATAACACGCCTTTATTAGTACCGGGTCTAAATATGAGCAGTTGGTTGAAATGAGTTTGATTCAAGTCCTATCGATAATCGATAAGACTATGTGAATAGATAATGATGTCAAACCAAACTGGTTCAGTGACAACACGGAAATAAATCAAATGTCTACTTATTCTATATTACTTAATTTACTACTGCAATTTACCTATCTAGTATTCAGATAACATTAATAATATTCCCCGAAACTATTTTAGTTGAGAGTACTCGGTATCAAAACCTGTTAAGTGGTTTTCGAGATTAGCACACCTAAGCACACATGCCGGAAGTTTTCTAGTATCGATTTTTGCGAGGCCAACTTGACTTGAGACTGGGAAGATATATGCACCTGCAATCACCTGGGGACTAGTGTCCGTTTTGAATGTAAGACCCATGGTACACAGGAATTATTCCTAATGCGGGAGTTATAAAAAAAAGAAAGATTGAAAAATAAAAAATAAATCTATGTTTTAGCGGACTTCGTTAGAAAGTGGTTTATATTGTTTAGTGTATTTACGTATTTATGTATGTATGTATGTATGATGTTTCGTAGTCACGCACTACAGACTCAACAGCTTGATGGATTTTGGAATGTGAAGTGTCATTTGAATCATCTCCATATTGACAGGGATTTAGATTATAACACTTCTAGATAAACTGACTTCTGACAGGCTCGTTGGTCTAGTGCAGGGGTGCTCAAACTTGAACTGCTGGCGATCTACCTCAATATTTTTAGACTACTTACGATCGACTTGAGAGGCTGCAAGTATGTGTGATGCAGGGTTGTCGTACATACACGATACACCCTACCTACCTAGGTAGGGTGTACCGTAGCATATATAGATATTAGCTTTTCGCACAATTTACATTATCTTAGTCAAGGTTTGGGTTAGGTTTACTTAAGTTCTTCTCTACAATATCAATGAAAAAACTCCTAGTTATTCAAAATTGCGAGTTTATTCGTTGTTACAAAACAAAAGAGTTACATGTGGTGTTAAACTCAACTAAGGAGTGACTTTGGATCTTGAAGCGTGGCACTGCATGTCCTCAGCATACTTTTCATAAGATGGTGCGTAACCACTGAGTGCCAATCGCAAGCATGATGACATATGATCGTCAGTTAGTCGATTGCGATATTTTGACTTAATTATCTTCATTTCAGAAAATGCAGACTCGCACAAGTAAGTTGACCCAAACATTGCCGTCAGTTGAAGGGCGATTTGCCTTAGATTCGGATATTTATCTTCAGATATAAAACACCAGAAATTTGTATCAGATGCTGTAGCTTTGAGATGTATATCTGATATAATCTGCACCAACTCATTTTCAACAGAACATGAGTTCATATTAAACTGACTTGCTACTTCAGTGGTTAATTCCTCAATGTTTTTACATGAAAAAGGATAACTCATAAATGATGCTATATTTGCCAATTTACTGCAATCATAAAAACGCATTTCGAATTGTCAAAAAATATTTGATAATTCAGCCTCATACGTATCATAATTCAACTGAGGAATCCTTGCTTTCAAAGACGGAAAATGTTTCAGATCCTTTCTTTTCAGTTGATCTATCATAAGTTGCAATTTACTTTTGAATGCGTTTACTGCGCTAATCATCTCAATAATAGTTTTTCCTTTACCTTGAAGCTCCAAGTTAATGGTGTTTAAGTGCATTGTGATGTCAGTCAAAAATGCCAAATCAGTCAGCCATTTTTCGTTTTTCAACATCTCAGTGTCATCACCTCTTTCGTCTAGAAAAGCTGTTATTTCGGGCAATAATTCTTGAAACCATTCTAGGACTCGACCACCTGACGTCCGTGTGAAGAACTAAATCAGTGTGTTCAGCTGACTCCCTATCTTCCAACTGCAACTTAAAGAGCCGCCGTTGCAAGCTACGTGCACGGATGGAATTCACAATTTTTGTTGCAATGCCCATAATTTCCTCCGTGTTTAAAACTTTTGAACACAAAACTTGTTGATGTATAATGCAATGGAATGAAAAAATGAAGGGAATTCTTCATTAGCTCGACACAATGCCACAAAACAGTTCTTGTTTCCAGTCATTGCTAGTGCTCCATCGGTTGTAATGCACACTAATTTATATATTGGTAGCTTGTAGTTTTTTACAAAATTTATGAAAACGTCATATATATCTTCGCCACGGGTCTTCCCCTTCAGAGGAATGATTGTCAAAAATTCTTCCTTAGCCAACATGTCATTGAATACCATCCGAATAAAAATACACAGCTGGGCAGTGTCTGTCATATCGGTGGATTCGTCGAACTGTAAAGAAAAGTATGTACATTCCATGATATCATGTTTTAGTTTATCTGCGATATCCTGACTCATGACTTCAATACGCCTTGTGACAGTCGGATGAGATAACTGAAGTTCTCTAATAGCAGACATGATTTCTGTTTTATTTTTAAAATCTCCAAATAAAGTCTCATCCGCTTCAATAAATGCTTCCTTCACAACCGATCCATCTTCGAATGGTTTCTTGTGTTTCGCCAATATATGAGATATTTTAAATGACGCGATCGTAGCAGCTTTTGATTGTTTGGCTGGTCTTGTGAACATGGTTTGTTCTTTTTTCAAACAAGATATCAAATTACTTACTTTTCGTTTTCTTAATTCACTCTGTGGCGGAAAATCCTTTTCATAGTTTTTATGAACCGTTTTATGATGCCTCTCTAAGTTACCACGCTTAGGTATTGCAACTGACGCACGACAAATAACACAAATGCACTTATCCTTCACCAAAAGAAAAATTCTTCCTCCCAATCGTTATTAAAATAATACGTTTTAGATTTCTTCACCGCACTCATTTCGCACTATTTAATAATAAACTTTGTATCGACGTAGTATCGCCTTCAAGTTACAATTCAGAATGACTCCAATTCCTGCAGGCGCAACATTTATATCGGCGTGAACGAAAGTCTCGAATGTTCCCGTCAAACGCGCCGCCTGAAATGGTCTAGTACAGTCTAGTCTAGAAACAACGCGGCTTTTCTTTGACAAGTACCGCGCGTTCCTTTGATAAAGCCGCCTTTTGCCGCAAGCAGTGTTATTACGTAATAATTTTTTGTAGTTTAGTTACCTACTTATTAAAAATTTTTTTCTTCTCAAGATCTACTCAAAAAGCACTCGCGATCGATTGGTCGATCGCGATCGACCGTTTGAGCACCCCTGGTCTAGTGACTCTGAGCTAAGCCAGAGGTCGTGGGTTCGATTCCCACCGAGGACGGGATATGTGTGTGATGAGCACTAGTATTTGTTGTTTCTTTGTGTGCTTTATCTATAATATGTACGTATTTAGGAATACATATGTATATATGTAGTAGCACTGAGCAGTAATGTTACCATAGTGCAAGCTCTGCAATGTCTGAAGGTTTTATTATTAAAGTTACCAAAAACAAAAATAGGATTTTTTTTATTTATCTCTCCAATTATATTATTTTACTCTTTCTGATTCGTTACTATTGTTTATATTGTTTATGCACGCGAGCGTAAGGTCCTAATTTTGAGCAACAATGCACAGTTGCACCTATCAAAAAAATAAAATTAATATTTCACCTACATAGATACATTAATAAAATAACCAAATCATCCTGCAACTTAGAGCATTTTCGTATAATAGTATTTTCATATTAATAGGGTGTCAAGATGTCCAATAAGCATACACACAGTCTAAATCCCTGTGGCACGGTGGACCGACACCGCTGCGACTTGAATTAAAGGAGCAGACAAATGCGTCTCGAATATATATAATATTTTGCTAACCATAATTTTATTCCTAATTACGTTATGAGGAGCAAGCCCATTACCTTCTACTGTACAGTATCATAGTCGCTTTTTACAAAATCATCGGAAAGGTATAAGGTTACCGTATCCTACTCCACCGAGAACCATAGACACTTAAGCTATCGATAAAACCTATTTATCCCACTTACCCCGACCGCTCGACCTTTTTGTCAAACTTACTTTGGTTTCAAGGACAAACCTGAACATCCACGAGCCTTCGGTCACTAGATCCAGATCCAGATGCTCTTAAGCTGAATTCTTTAGAAGAGTTTAAGGTTTGTTACAGTCACCTTTCGGAAAACCGTGCTCTAATCGGTTGGCAGTCCTAATGATATTCATTTAAGATAAACTGACTCGACTTCACCAATAACAATAATTTATAGTCAAAATTGCGTATTATTAAATGCGTTATTGCATATTATTTCAAAGTAAATCCGTAATCTTGGAAGTGTATAATTCACGAGACTTATTTCGCAAATTTTGCTTTACCGTGTTTGTTTAAACGACTGCAGTGAATTGGCTTACGAAATATAACTGAATAAACACCTGCCCATTGTGGTTGAATAATTCTGTTTTGTTGAATTTCATAGTATAGATATTGTCTAGTCACGATATTATGTGTTCCATACTTCAATTTGGATACATTGAATTAGTTTCCCACATCAAATTGTACCCATTTCAAGCAGTACAGTACAGTTAAATGATTAAAAAAACATAACGCTATCCGTATCCCATAAAAAACGAGTGCATTATTAAATTCTGTTTTCTTATATTATCTCAAACAAATACCTTATACCTACTCCCATTATTAAACACCTCATTTGTAGAAATTCATCCGTGCCGTTTAGGCCGTGATAAAGAAACGGCACACATACTTTACACACTCGAAAACTCGACTTGACAAGGAGGGTTATGCTTCTACTTGTGTATAAATAACCAGCTGATACCCGGTGTGTGCAACTACGCTAAAAAAAGAAATGTGCCTAATGAGTTTTTTAGTGATCTAAAACCATCTTCGAATTATTGCCTTTGTAATGAAACCGGTTTAAGGCACATCAATTGGATTGTTTCAAAGTCTGTAAACGGACATAGCTAAAAACATTTTTTGTTTTTTTTTTATGCGATAGGATGTTTATAGATGACCGAGCTTCTCTGGGTTCGAACCGGGGTCTGCCGGTTTCGGGACTGCCCGATTTTCAACCTCAGCTGTTATAACTTTGTAGACACTTGCAAAATTTAGCTTTGTATTTTAATGAAATTGTAGTAGTTTTTCATTGTTTGAAAACACGGTTAAAACGACGTTTTCTCAAAATACAACTTAGCTAGATCTATTTTTCGCCCCCGAAATACTAAAGCACTGTATACTAAATTTCTTGAAAATCGTTGGAGCCGTTTCCGAGATGTAGATTATATACATATATACAAAATATCTAATACCTTTAGGTATTAGATATATTTATGTAGATCAATATTAGATAGCTGTTTTTCTTCTTGTTGTGTGCTTAAGTAAACTTAATACTCTGCAAAAGAGAGATAGAGAAAGAGAACACGAAGTCTACTTTTTGGCAAGACACAGCGTCTTGTTATTAACTAAAAGTCATGTACTCTTGATGTGACCTTTATATGCACTTTTCGATATATTTAACATCGATACTCATTTCAAAACGTTAACGCATCCCAACTATGCGTTTAAGTATATGCGTAAAATTACTGCATTCTTCAAAGGCCAGGGGAACTTCTTGCATAGCAATGAACTCGTATGGCATCGTAATAGTAAATGTTTGTCGGCTCTGAACAGACTCTTCAGCTAGACAACAATAGGCCACGGATGTTAAGGACTGGCGCTAGATGTACCAAAGAATTGAGCTGTGTAAGTTTTTAAGGGGTAGGCAGAGGCAGATGGGTGGCAAGCCTATTGCCATCAACCGGGCACTTAAGGAATTAGAGATGGATTTTTTTTGAGACGGGTTTGTTCAGACGAGTCACCTGATGGTAAGTGATGACCGCTGTTCATGGACACCTGCAACCCAAGAGTCGTAAGTGCGCTGCCCACCTTAGAGAGATGGGGAACAGGAGGGTGCGGGAAGGGGGTGATTAGATAGAAAAGAGGAGAGGAGATGAGGGGAGAGGAAAGAGGAGAGGGAGATTTGGGCCTTAGGAAACCTCATTTATTTCGGCCAAATGCAATGCAATTGCTTCATAAGTTTCTGTGAGACCGTGGTATCGCACCGGTCGAGCAGGCCCATTCGTTCATAAACATGGCTCTTCCACTATAAAATTGGGAGTCTATTGACAGAGAAAAGACAAGGGAAGAGTGCTGACAGAATTGCTAATACGGATGGGCAAGGAAACAATTAATAGGCATTTATTAGTATTTTCATATTTAATACGTAGGTGTGCTATTTTTGTTTTAACACAGTCGTCCACATTGATTGATTCATGCTATTTCACACTTGATCTTATAGATAATCTGTATTAATATAGGTATGTTGAGAATTCTCTGTACTCTTTTAAAGCTTTATTTTGTAAAATTAAAGGAAATACTTAAAGATTGTTTGGAGAAGAAGAATGTTAAAATTTTAATCAAGCTCTCCATTATATACTCCTCCTTTTTTTTTTAAAGTACAGCTCCCGCATTAGGAATAATTCCTGTGTCGCAGGGGGCTTTACGAGCAGTGGTAGAGCCATGCTTAGGCACGAATGGGCCGGCTCGACCGGTGCGATACCACTGCCTCACAGAAAACCGGATGTGAAGCAACGCTTGTGTTGCATTTCCCCGAAATGAGTAAGGTTTCTGGAGGCCCAACTCCCCCTCTCCCCTTTCCTCTCCCCCCATCGCCACTCTCCTCTTTCCTAACTCCTCTCATCTTTCCCCTCCCCGCATCCCCCCTCCCTTATCGCCCTCAAAGGCGCACTTACACACGCACTTACGACTCTTGAGTTGCAGGTGTCCATGGACGGCGGTTGTCACTTACCATCAGGTGACCTGTTTGTTCGTCTGTCCTCCTATAGTATAAAAAAAACATTCACTCAACGGACACAAAGTATACCTAGACTCGGGACAACTATTTGTGGATCACACTAATTTTTATTTATTGTGGGAATCGAACCCACGACCTTCGGTTCAGCAGTCAGGGTCACTAAACACTAGACCATCAAGCCCGTTAAATTGACCTTTCATAGTACGAAATGTCTAAAAAAAACAGTTTAAGTTACTCTTGTGAATGAAATAAAGCAAAACGGTTAACTTAATGATGTATGGTCTTAATTCGACCACTAAGCGTTATTTAACCATTTTTACTTAGAAATGTCTGTAATGAAGAGACACTGTATAAGCTTTTGCAAACACATGTTTAAATGTTTGTGAATGAAGCGGGATTTGTGCCAAATTATTTTTGGCCGAAAATATATAATGAATGTTTAAAAATGTTTGTGAGCTTTTTAGTGTCGTGAGTTGAGGATATGCTAATTTCTTTGTGCCAGTTGTCTGAATTGTATTGAATTATTACATTAATGACAATATAACCCTATATTTATGTCGTAGTTTAGAAATAATATTTAGTTTTGATTGGTCAGATTACAACGGTGTTAAGAACTTGGTGGGCTTCGACAATTTTGTAATTGGGTGACTGGAATCGTTCTACTTCTTTTATTAAATATGTATTATTGCGACGACGCTAAACAAGTTGGCCCACTTGGAAATATAGCCAACGTTGGCAAACAGTGTTTCGCTAATTTAATTTCAGCTAATTGAAACAATTATTAGTTGTATTTATAAAAGTCAAACAAAAATTGAAAATTATGTAAATTAGTAAATGCTGAATACAGGAAAAAAAAAACAACAATAAAAAGACACGTTCTATCTGCTTTCGCTTTAAAAGACATTGACCTCCTTGCATTATTGACTGCCTCCCTTTTTTGGCAGACGATACGCTATCTAGAAATCTCATACCTATAAATGTCATTCTAACTAACACACAAACGTACCCAAATTTCTTCCTTAGTAACTCAGCAGGCCTCATCTAGTTTATCCGTACATCTGTGGAGAGGAACGCACAACTTGACCCGCGGTGACTTGGACCCTTGAGCACGCGTGAGGTAATTAGAGGCACAATGTATTCATAGGTTATCTTGCTGAATATTAAAGTACCGTTGTAACTCACAAATGAGAATACGATCTTCACAGGCTATTCTTAGTGCTGGTTTAGATATAGTTTTTATTTTAAATGCCTTTAAGATTTAAATTAAATTCGTTCTGTATATGAGACTCGGTGGAGTAGATTAGGGCAAGCCCATCTCTTCCTGTGATGTCTTAAATGATGAGATCTACCAGTCGATATAAATACTGTCATACAGTGCCCGGTTTCGGCAATAGTCTAGGTCCCCTATTATGTAAGTGGTATTACATTATGATTGGTAGAAGCAGGGACGTTTGAAACACCGCTGACTACCCATGATCATAACCATGATCATCATCAGCCCAGCACCGTCCATTGTATGATATAACTATGTTTAAATGTATAACAAATATTACCACCAATTTAACAAAAAAAAATAATTAATACATTATTTGTACGAAATCCAACTTTCACTTTCCCCTCTTCAAATAGCAAAATATGAAACCGTCAGAGAATAACGCATATAAAAAGAACGATATACATATATTACACAGTGTAACACAGGACCTTATCCTTTTTCAACCGACTTCAAAAAGAAGGAGGTTCTCAATTCGACTGTATTTTTTTTTTCTTTGTGTTTGTTATTATTTATGTTGTTATTTATGTTTGAACTTTCGACTGGGTGAACCGATTTTGATGAAGCAGACAACCGAATTCAATGCGTCTATTATAATATTTAAGACTAATATGGATTTTTCATGGATCTAATTGATAAAGATAAAGAGCCACACATAAAGCAATAGCTTTCAAATAAATAAAAAAAAACATAATCGGTTCACCCAGTCGAAAGTTATGAGATAACAAACGTGAAAAAAAATCGTCGAATTGAGAACTTCCTCCTTTTTGAAGTCGGTGAAAAACCAACTGTATGCAATTCAGTTTTCTAGGCACAGTGGTTTATTATATAAAATACCTTAAACGAATATATAGTGGTACATAATACCATATATGAATATTCATTTATCATCACAATTGTAATCAAAGACTATATAGATTTACGGACAGGTTGCTTTCAAAGTCTTATATATTAATTAATACAAGTGCCTATTCAAATTTCGATGCATAAGCATTCAATAACCCTACAACGGGTATTGAGAAACGCTCAAACAATTCGTTCCAACGTACTTTGAGATGGCTGTATGAATATTCAGTCTTTACCGATCGTGAGGTCGTTTATATCGTGATTCGAAACGAAATCGGCTCTTCATCTCACACGATTTTACGTCCTAATAAAAAGAGTCCGAACAAAAATGTCCAACCACAATCGAAGATGATATCGTGAATTTATTGGACGTCCGTGATTCTTCGCCGTTTTCGTGACGATGGTCGTACTTCTAATTTTCTGTAATTTTATTTTATTAGGGCTGCTGCTTAACACTTTGTATGAAGCGCTAATTTATTTTATATTTAAACATTTAATTTGTAAGCTGATTATAAATTATATTTACACAGGTGACGCACTTGAATTGCCAGCCTACAAAATGGTACGCTGATATTTGTTATACATAGAATTTACTATTCACTGATCTGCACCATACGATCAAAGCATATTTTTTAAACAATTATAAAAATATTCGTTTCTATTTTCTCAATTTTAAGGTTCGATTCACCTGTTGGTGTATCGGTTAGTGACCCTGACTGCTGAGCCAGAGGTCTAGGCTTCATTTCCTATACGGGAGAAATGTTTGTGTGTTCCAGAAATAGTTTTCCCGAACCTTTTTTTGTCTAGTATTGATATGTGTGTCTAGTCCCTGCGACACAGGAATAAGTTTCTAGTGCGGAACAGTCTTTGAAAACAATAAAAGTCAATTAAAATAAAGGAACGTCATAAATTTATATCTTTACTTAATTGCTTGCAGAATTTGTTCGTTTCTTAAGAAAACTCGATATAACGGAATACAAATTATAGCCAGAAAATGATTTGTTACCGAGTGAATTCACTTAATCATTTCACTTTAAGTATAAATTTTGAATCGATTTTCGCAGAATCTTGGTCATTGTCGGTTTTATCGTAATACAATCTCTTTTACTTAAGTAATGTATTAAATATGTTGTGGTTCTTAAGTTCTGTAATAAAATGAAATTCCTAATGCGATACTTTGTAAGCACTACTGGTTCGATTTTATTTTATTATTATATTTTATAACGATTTTTTCAGTGAAAATCGCTTGACAGTGAACTTAAAATTTCTCCACTTTACAAGTTTCCAGTAAAATATTATTGACAATTAATACTAATAAATATATATACTACTAAATAAGCTGAATAGTTAGTTTTCATTTGAACGCCGTTTTCTCTTTAACTACCAACCAGCCAGATATAAAATTACCTTTTTTCATTTGACAAACTCTTTAGGTAGGCTTTTTAACATCGCGGTAGCTAAAAATCTTAGGAGCAGAGCAGTTATTATAAACGCGGTTGAAGCTGTGGGAAATGGATAGTATTCATAATTATTATATGCGTAACTACAATCGAGACAAGAAAGTTTTCGAAGTGTTATTGATTTAAATCCAACCTGGATTGAATGAATCCAAAAATGAAACACAACTTAACTATTTTTACTTTTAATGAACACAACTTAACTAGAGGAAAAGACGAACAGACGGGTCACCTGATAGTGAGTGACAATCATCGTCATGGAGTTTGAGGATGATGATGGATAGGGGGATGCGGGCAGGGGAAAGAAGAGAGGATGAATGAGGAGATCGGAAAGAGTAGAGATGGATGAGGGGAGAGGAAAGAGGAGAGGATGAGTTGGGCCTCCGGGAAACATCGTGACTTACAGGTTCATAAGCTACTAAACTGACAAAACATTATTCGGTGTTAACAAAATTAAGTTAGCACTTACCACTCTTAAACGCAGGGGTCGCTGAAAGTTTATAACTGGTCAATAATGTATGAATTATAAAGTCGATAGGTATATGAACACACGGTCACTGAAGTTCGCGATTATATCAGTTTGAAGTGACGCCGGCGCACGCGAATGGCATAGAATATTGTAAATATCTTTCTAGATAAATTTTTAATATCTGAAGGAGAAAATTGTTTTCATGCAGAAACATTTCAGATGACCTCATTAATTTGAATAACTTATTTTTGTTCATGACATTGATGTTCATATTTATCATTTCTTAACTGCTCTGGTGAACTAAGCGACATAGAGAAACAGGGAGTCTAAAATGTGTACCATTGTCTTTTTAAAGTTAGCCCCTCTTAAAAGTTGATACTTAAGTTGTCCTGTCACACGCCTTCTCTATTAAGTGAAGTTATAAAATATACATATATATTAGTTATATACATATAGTCAATAAACCGACTAAGTGCGAGTCGGAGTCGCGCACTTCTATAAAATCGGCAAAAAAATCACGTTTGTTGTATAGTAGCCTATACCCTTAAATATTTAATTTATTCTGTTTCTTAGTATTTGTTATTATAGCAGCAACAGAAATGCATCATCTGTGAAAATTTCAACTGTCTAACTATCGCGGCTCATGAGACACAACCTGGTAACAGAAGGACAGAAACACGGACAGACGGACAGCGAAGTCTCAGTAATAGGGTCCCGTTTTCCCTTTGGGTACGGAATCCTACAAAAAAAGGCTCTACTGGAGTATTACCACGGCCTCACAGAAAGCCGTCTCCTAAACAATGCTTTCATTGTGTAACCGAGTGAGTGAGGTGACCTAACTTTGCTCATTTGTCCAAGAGAAAAAAAGGACAAATGCACTAACTCAACCTTGCAAAAATTATTCATCGTTCTATCGTCAAAATGAGTGCCTATACAAGCCTATCTGAAACGACCTCACAAGAGGTGGCATCTCGCATATACATATGAACATATAATGAATGTCTCCATCCTGCGCGAGATAAGCGTACTCATGTAAGTAGGCATATACCCATAAAATTCGTGGCCTATCTATAACAATTTAGCTTTGACATAAACATTTTTCACAGTACGTTGTCGCAATGCCGGTTTATTTTGAGATTACTTATTATGATATTTTTACACCGCTGCTCCTGCGTTCCTGATGCATGACGGCGACATGACGATATTATGCGTTGACGTTCGTCGTACATAGATGTAGATAAGCTGTAGATATAAATCAGGTTCTGTATGCTTGTGAAAGTTATCGTCTCGTTCTGTCACCGTGAACTGGTTGTTTAGTTGTTGTAGTTGGGTTTTAGAAGCTGTTGGTAATGTAATATCGCCATTACAAATTCAATGTCAATTGTTATAAATAAAAATATTTTTGTTTTGATTACAAAATATATTAAACGCTAACGAGTTGTACCTTCCACTATAAGGTAAGCAGAGCAGCAGCACTTTAAAGACTTGTCCAGAACACAGAACAGACAGAAGACAGAACTTTACAAAGTGTATGGGGTAAATATTTTTAGTGCCTACAAAATTTGAAGGCTTTTGCGTCCTTTCGATCCCAACGTCTAATTTTGACTTGGTTACGATAGGACCACTGCAGTATGGCCAGCCGCGAGGAGGTGACGTGTGTCCTGGTGTGCCTGGACGTTGCCTTACTGAGAGTTACCCGAAGGTGGTGCCCGCGCTGTTGCGGGCAACAGGCGCTAGTAGGGGTCCGGATGTCTTAACAAAGCTGTTCCCGGATTCCTCCTATTTTAGGAGCAGGATGGCACACCGTGTGGTTTTAGTCGGTCCGATTCCGACACACCGTTCCACCGAAAACCCCGTTGGGATGACGGCCCCCCTTGGGTTCGGTTTCCACACGTTAAAAAAAAAAGGACCACTGCAGTATACATAATATACACTCTTTCAGACAAAACTAAATTCAAAAATCGGTCATCGTTCGGCGGATATATCATTTAACTTTTTTTAAGTCGTTTAAAAATCCATAATTGAGTATTAATTTAAATATTCAAATATGCGGACGCGTAAAGAAAAAATCAGTTCGAATATAAAGCCCTACTTCACTTTCATTTGGTACGAAACCCTAAAAGTGAACCCTTTAAAACTCAGTAACTTAATCACAGTAATTGTAGATATGTGCACCTTATAAGCTTGTGTCAAACCACAAAAACGGTAGAAGGGATTCGGCCACACATTTAGATTCACATCAATAATGCCCGCTTCTTCTATTCTGAACAACACTCTGTCCCTTACAATTACAACGCAACCTCTCGTTCTACCTTTCTTAACACCTTTTCAAATTCTATAGCTATAAATTAACAAAATAAATTTAAAAATTTATCAGGCGCTTTGCAAGGTGACAGGGAATTTTCCACTCGTAGTGTGCACAAAAACTGTTAAAAGTGCCTGGGGCAATTCTATCGACAAGGTAGAACTAATAATTGACTTTAAAAAGTGGCGGCGATCAGTAAACAAATATAAAAAAAAAGATACATACAGACGAGAATAAAACTTCCTCCTTCTTAGAAGTCGGCTAACAGAATTATAACAACAGACAGCTGTGATCAGCACTTTAAGGCGTAAAAGTTTTTTTTTAGATAATAATTGCAATAACAACTCCACACATCTCACACAGCCTTGTATCATGGTAGACAGACTGCTGATAAATATACTTATACACTTCTGTATACATACATAATATATTATAAATAAATAACATCCAGGCACAGACCAAATGATCTTGCTTATCTAACAATTATTTGTCCTGGGTGGGAATCGTGCCCACGGTAAAATTAAAGAAATACTCGCAACATATAATATATGTAAACTAAAAGGGGCTATCTTCGTCTAAAAGAATCCAGAACTATTTAAAGCGCAAGGCATAAGAATAAATTAGAACAATGTCGAATAAAACGGCGCAGTTATAAAAGTGTTGTTTATCAATAAATTATAATAAGTTATCAACTGAGCCGTGTAAAATAGATAAAATAGATTTATATGTATAAGCAAAACCTAAAAGAAATGATATACAATATATTGATAGTACACAGTTAGGGAATATTTAAGTGATAAAATATTAATATTTAAAATGATCAATTATCATCATTTTAATTCGATTTGAATTATTTTTTATTAATTCGAATGGCACTATCGATTAATTAACATATTTATTTTTTTGACTAAATTCTAACTTTTGTTATAATTGTTGTTTATGTAGTTAGACATCTAACAATACATCGGTGATAACTGCATTCAGTTTCATGCAGTAGTTTTTGTGTGATGCGTGTACAAAAATACCGACAAATGAAATTAGCAAAAAAAAACTGTTGCTTTGCCTTCTGCTGCTCTAATAGAGACCCCGTATTAGTTTTCTTTCAATATCTATAATGTACAGACATTGGCCTGGTACATTTTTACTATTTTAATTTTTTTTATACATTTGTAAATGAAAGATGGAGAAACGTTGTATAATAATTATATATGTGTGCATCTGTTATACCAACGATCTACATAAAGATACAGATATACAAAGTGAAATTATAACATAATATCTTGTTGCATATGAGTAAAAAAAATTGCAACTGCTATGTTTTTAATGTCTCCGTGAAAAAAAAAAAAGAAGAAAATGAGAGAAAAACAACGATCAAAAACCTGCTATCAAAGAATGTTGGCATTGTTTTTCCGAGTGAGTGAAGGCTCAACTCCTCTCCTTTCCCATTATCCCCCCTCTCCTCTCTCACCTCCCCTCATCACTCTCAATGGTGGGCAGCGCACTTACGCCTCTTGAGCAGCCGGTGTCATGGACGGCGGTTGTCACTTACCATCAGGTGACCCGTCTGTTCGTCTGTCCAACTATATAAGAAAAAAAACCTGTTTGTTGATTATTTCCAATGGCTATAAAACTCGCACACTAGTGTCCCTTTTAATTCCCATCATTTCCCTGGTGAGACTTTTACCCAAGTACAATGCATACGTATGTACATATATTCACGCCTGTTTCCCCGAGCCGGTAGACAGAAGCGTAGTTTACGCCCCATTTAAGTAATAGTTGTCAACTCTAGTGCCGTCACGTCGGGACTTAGATGGGAAAATTTGTACTAGGGAAAGAAAAGAATAAGCAATAGCTAGAGTCGCATACCTATGGCTCAAATAGGGGATTTTTTCTAATTCTTACAGAAATCATAGTTTTCTATCTCCAACAAAGTCAAACTGGACTCCATTCCTTAGATTACATTCAAATAACACTTAAAATAAACCCTTTTTTACTGTTAATGATTAGTGATTATATAACACTTCAATGCTCACACATTAAAAACACTTATGCCGGTCCATTTCGTCCCTCACTTATCTCCATTAAGTAATATATGCGAGAGTTGCTTAATGGTCCCTTATCGCTCACTTATGGAAAGAGATTGCTAACGTTTATCCTTGATGTCCCGTTTGGCAAAATATTTTGTGTGTATGTAGTTTTATTTTTTTAAGGGAGCAGTAACTGCCAGTTTGTTTTTAACTATCTTTGGATTCCGAAACTCTTGCCAAGAACTCTGTTCTCTCCAGAATAGTACCAACCTGTAATAGCGAATTGAAAGACAGATTTATTCTCGAATAGTAAAATTGAGTTGACATATAATGAGCACGCTATATATATATATATATTTATAGTGACATTAGGTTGAAATATATACATATGTATATATTATATGCGCTGGTGGATGGCAATAGACCCGCCCCCCATTAAATTGTATATAGGGGATTTAAACATGGGTGGCGACACGCACACACACACCACACATCACATGAACATGCATACCCGCGTGTACACACACAAACACATTCACGCTATTAGTAGTGCAGTATTACTTGCGTGGCATATTCTCACACATGTATTTTTTTTTATAAATATATTTTCCTATTTCACATTTCTGCTGTAACAAGATCTGCACTTTCTTATAATAATATCAAAGTTGTTTAACATTAATCGGTTTCTTCTTATTTGTAGACATTTCAGTTGTAATGTTAATACTCAAGGGCTGTTGTTAACCCTAATAAAAAATAATAAAAAGATTATAAAAAGAGTAAAGATCTTTTAACAAAATTTCTTATCTGCGTGTTCAAGTAGTGATAGGCAAGAAGCTTTTGAGGAAGGCAACGCAGCCCTACACTGGGTTCCCGGTTGTTAGAAAACTGCATTAGTTTTAAAGAAATTCAATTCGAACTTGTATTACTTTCTAATAGAATAGAATAATTTAAACAAGAAGTTCATCAACGGCAATATTAAGCGGCGGTAGCGTACTGGCTAAGACATCGTACTTGCGATCAAGTGGTTGCAGGTTCAAACCCCACCCAGTTCACTACAGTCGTGAAACCACCCCTAACACAAGCATTTAGCTTAGCTGGGGGGGTTAACAAGAATACTAGTAATGTGTGACCCACGTTGATAGTATTATTTTTGTATTTTTTTTAATTAAAAAAAAATTGTAATTCATAGAACTTTTAATGGTATAGAGGGTTACTAACGCCAAAGTATCTTTATCCATGTAGTAGAATAGGGCCAGCCCATCTTTGTTGTCTGCGTCTAAGAATCGGTCAATGAACTATCAGACAGTATATATACAGTCATACAGCGCCTGGATGACAGCAATAGGCTTGGCCCCTATTACGTAAGGAGGACTAAATATATTTTTGCGAAGAGTGGGCGTTTGAGCTACCTCTGCCCGCCCTTCGGGGGCGTAGGCTTAAGCGCAGCAATAAATGCATGCTCATGAAGGAAATTGAAATTATTACTTTCTTATTGAATGGTATTGCACTAAATCATCTGTTTAAAATAGAAATGAAAAGCTAAGCTTGGTCTAGTGGTTAGTTATCCTGAGTGCTAACCCAGAGGTCGTGGGTTCGATTCCCACTCAGGGTAAACAATTGTGTAAATAACACAATCATATGGTTACCATAGTACGCACATACGTAGCAATCTCTGCTTAATTTTGTCTTTTTCAACCCGCCCAGTTCACTACCGTCGTGAACCCGCCCCTAACACGAGCAATTAGCTTAGTTGGATGGTTAACGAGAATACGAAAACTTCTAATGTGTGTACTAGTATTCTGAGTAAAAAAAATGTTAAGTTTCTTTTTAAATCAAACTGAATAAAGCATCTAATCTCATCTTCTAATTCAGTTTGATTCTCCAGCCATTACTTTTATTTCCCAATCTGTCTGTATGTATCTGTATATCCCTTTTCTTCCCTTTCTATCCTCCCTTTCTTGTCAACATACTCCTAATTTTCCCACCTACTTGTCATACATGTCCGGATGACGGTAATAGGCTTATTACATAAATGGGACTAAACTATAATTTGCAAAATTGGGGCGTTAATTACGATTCTGCCTACCCTTTCGGGGATACAGGCCTGAGTAAATGTTTGTATGCATGTATTTCATTGATAGCCATTCTAAACATATTCACTCATTAAATCCATGTTCCCGTATGTGTTCACTATTTAAAATTCTCACCACTAGAATTTATTTCTTGAACATTTAGTGGGCCAAGCGTTGTGGTCCACTCTTCCGGTGAAAACACTAGAGTATTAAATTACAGGTGTCGCCATCTATTGTGAGAAACTAGCACTTAATGGCTTTCTAGAAACGTATTCTGTTAAAGGGTACTATGTTTAGAGACAGAAACAAAAGACAAAGTCGTGTTTTTATTTCCTGTCATTTCTAGAAACCGTAAAATTTTTGGGTTCCAATTTTAGAAGCCGTTTAGTAAAATACTACTTATATCTGACGGGCCTGTTGCCATAGGGGTTAGTGACACTGACTGCTGAACCAGAGGTCGTGGGATAGTTGATTCACAAAAGACTAGGTGTTCTTTGTGTCTTGGTGTTTGTGAAGCCCCCCCCCCCCCCCCTACGACACAGGAATTATTCGAAATGCGAGTTGTCTTTGATTTCTTAACAATCCTTATGCGACAACCTTTCGCATTAATGTCAGGCCCCACAGTTAACACAATTGTGGTTATGAATATTCTAGATATTGTTTTATTTTTATTCTATCAAGCCTATCCAATTTACGATGATAACGACGATGGCATAATACACGATTATTTATTAAATAAATTAATTTAACAAGCTCTTTGAACCAGAGTACGCGTGTTCATCGGAACTAAAGATATATGCAATTTTTTTTAAATTTGACCCGAACAAACACACATTCGAGTTAAATACAAGCTTGTACAAAAGTTATAGAGCACCTAATATTACTTTTCAAAATGCTTTGCGGTAGAATAACTGCGTAAACACTTGAGGTGTTTGTGCAGGTGTCTAGCTGCCTGCTTTAAATTGCATTACTGTCACATATTGGTATAGGTGTTAGTGGTCCTGACTGCTAAGAGTCATGGGTTCGATTCCTACCCAGAAAAAATAACTGTGTGATGAGCACGGTCAATTGTTCTGTGTCTGGGTGCAATTTATCTATAATATGTATGTATTTACAAGTTGACTGAACGGATGGCGTAGCGTTCACCTCGCTACTGGGCTGCCGCGCCGAGTGTTGATGGTTTGATCCCCGCACGGGACAACACTTTGTGTAATCCTCAAATTGTTGTTCTGAGTCTGGGTGTTCTTGTGTCCGTTGTTTGAATGTATGTAAAGGAATTAATCCGAGTGCGGGATTGTCTTTCGTATAAAAAAAGCAAAAAAAAAAGAAATATAAGTATATTTATTAGCCGTCTCGTTACCATATTACAAGCTCTGCTAAGTTTGGAATCAGACGACCGTGTGTGTGATGTGTGAAAATTAAATTTAATAAAATTATTATTATTTAAGTTATTTATTAACTTATATTGGTTCACGGTGGGGTAGAATATGGCCACCCCATCACTACCCGGAGGTGCCGTAACAGGCGACTTAGGAATCGGACTGTTATCTATCAGATAGTATGTATACAGACATACTGTGCCCAGTTAATGGCGATAGGTTTTCTCCCTATTACTTTAGTGATACAAAATTCTAATTGGCAAAGTGCATTCATTAATTCATACCTAATATCAAGCTTCTTTCCCATACGGGTAGGCAGAGACCACTTCGGAAGGAAGTGGTCTCTGCCTACCCCTAATTTGCTACGATTCTGACATACCTTTCTCGCTTCTTCAACTTTCATTCCGTTCCGCATACAGGCTCGTCGGTTAAAGGTACTTTTGGCCTGGCCTTTGCTTAGATTGTATTGAACTTGGTTCGAGAACATTCGTCTAGGTCTTCCTCTTCCGGCAACTCCATTTACCTCCGCCATATAAATACCTTTTGTCAATCTTTTTTTATTCATCCTTTCGATATGACCAAGCCAGTACATAGCATACTTTTTTCTATTTTAGTTACTACATTCTCTTTCACACCACACTGGTCCCTTATCACACTATTCCTCACTCTGTCACTCAATTTCACATCAGCTATACTCCGCAATGCTCTCATTTCTACCGCAATAATTCTACTTTCGTCCTTCTTCTGCCATACCCAACTTTCGCTGCCATAGATAAGTGCACACCTAGTAAACTTTGATCCCAGATATACAAATTCATCCACTTGTTCCACTTTTTTACCACCTATCATAATTTCACAAAACGTTATATTTTCATCTCTTGCAAAAACCATAGTAGTCTTGCTCACAGTATTTTCATACCCTTACAAAAGTGTGGGTGTTTATCACACCTCTGCCTACACATTTGGGGGTATAGGCGTGACCGTATGTAAAATCATAAATAATAAATATGTAAAACATATGTTATTTAGCCTAATTACTCTTATTTTGTTTATTTGAAAATACATCAACAATTTTATTAATTATGACTGGTTTTATAGCACTAAGGTGTACAAATAAAACCACTTAATAATTTCGTGTATATGCGGCCGCAATAAAAAAACTAAAGGACAGCCATTTGTCGTTCGAAAAACTCCGCCAAAGCAAATGGCCGATTAAAATAATTATGTAGATATACCGTTGTATTTCATTTCAGAGAAGTTTAGTAGCCTTTTAAGTGCAGTTTTAAGAATTGTGTCAACAGAGTCGACATTCTTTTGGATGCACGTCATTGTGACGCTATTACTGGGGACAATGTTGAATACACAACCCTTCACGGAACAATAAGGATTATTACAGTTGTCACCAAATTTAGTTATAAATTAGGTATATTTTTGCATAGACGGGAGAAGCCTACGAAACTTTTTGATGAATGCTTTTTGTCATACATATCAGTCTCTGGCTCTCCAGAGGTATCAATTTCGCGTTTGTCTGATTTAAAAAACTTCTACAACGTTCGGAAATATGTCTGCTTACTCTCCTGGCAATGATAAAATTTGTTTGATTTTCATTTAAAAAAATGAGTTTGGTTGACTTTGGTCGTTTGTGAAGCCTTAATAGGAATAACTGCTATCATTAATAGCCATAATTAGCCACATAGCCAATTTTCTAGTAGGACAATTCGAACTTTAAAGCTCATTTATGTTATTAAAAGTTTCGTCAAAAACGTTAAAAAATTTTTTGAATTTTATTAATGTGTTTGATCAGTCTTTTCTAAAAATGCAAAAGTGTTCTTTTTAAGCTAACTATTCGTTTTTCTGACTATATTATGTAATAGTTGTAACAGTTATAAAACGCAATGGTCCTCCGCTGAGGTAAAATATATAAGCAGACTATAATGATTTTCATATAATTTTACTTCGCAATTTCACAGTACAGTACAGGGAAAATTATGCAAATCTAAAATTCAATTATAAAAATCAAATTATAAAATGCATTGAAACTTTTGCGATTTAGGTATATGTTATTGTTCAAGTTGCCCTGATAGTGATTACTCCAGAATTTGTTACCTTCCGTGACCAATACCTGTGAACATTTCGATCGAAAGGTCACATCCCATATACTCAATCTATATATGTATGTATATATATATATATCTATCTTATAGACAATATTTCAAGCAACATTTAAACTCTAGGTTTAATAAATCAAGCCGTGATACGTTTTGTTGTACTGTTCACTGGAGCTTTATTTAAACACGATTCTGTGAACTCTTAAGTTTTAGTCACCAAGCTGGAAATAATACATTCTTCTAACGTTGTTACAAATAGAAGAATTGTGCTATTCAAATATTGTCTTAGCGGAGGTCGATACAACAAGAATCGATTCACGTTAGATTTCTCTAGATTTTTGAATAACAAAAAAAAAAGGAATACTTTTAATATAAATTTGATGAACGAGCTTGTTATAATTATACCTTCCTTTATGTAGTACCTACCCTCTTGACAGTTAACCAAGAAAAATGAATACCGCAGTCTCGGTAGTACTTCCGTGATGGGCTCGTACAACGTAACTCACTCGTACAAATAAATAAAACCATTTAAATGATGAGCTTTAGTAGAGTATTTCTCCAAATAAGAATTCATGTCTCTGTGAATTATTAGCATCGCAGGCAAAAATTAAATAAAACTATATTGTCTCATCTCATCATACTAACTTACAATAACTTTAACTTCATAAACACACAAAAAAATTACTGTTATAGAGTTTGGTTTTATTACTTATATAGAAAGATGAATACTGAACAATAGAAAAATGAATACCGCAGTCTCGGTAGTACTTCCGTGATGGGCTCGTACAACGTAACTCACTCGTACAAATAAATAAAACCATTTACGGCGCAACACCTGCGTTGTATATAAACATTTATAGCAGCGAAGCTTTGTATTGCAATTTTTAACACTTTATGTAATACATGGTTAAGTTAACAATAATGATGATGTATCTATGGTGAAAAACAAAAAAAAATCTATTGTTTTAAATATGTATTACTATAATATGTGTTAGTTTATGCATTAATATTAAAATTAAAATATATAAAGCTCATCCAAAATGATATCCTTTGGCTTTAATACAGTCCTTTAAACGTCGAGGCCAATATCAATAGAAACAAGCACTCTCTCTATGAGAAAATTCTCCATTGCCAATCTTATGGCGTTTAGAGCATGTCAAATTCTCTAAAACCGGCCATAAATTATAATCCAGCGGAATAAGATCAAGACTAGACAGTGGTCAGTATTCAGTTCTAATGAAATCAGAAACGTTCGTTTCCAACCACGTTTTGGTGGATCGAGCCTTATGACCCGGTGCTGTTGCTTCTCAAAGGACTTCTCTTGTTTATGGAACATGGTATTGTTAAGAGGCTTAACCACGATACCAATAATCGTGACTTGATACACCTGTGCTGATGTTTTGACAAAGATAAGGCTACCAAACCATCACTATAGTCGGATAATGTTGATGAGTGATCCACGTTGTACTCTGTTGACTATTTGGAAAGCTACTATAGAGCCTTGAACTTCTTTTGAAGTACGCGACATGGTTTTAGGTGCTATATTTATTTTCCGAGATAAAATCTTTTGATTTCCGACAGGATCTCTTAGAATTCTTTCCTTCACTGCTTTGATCGCCTTACAAACGGAGGAGGTTTCATTGTACCCAACCAATAGCCCGGTTGATGTAGAGATTCAAAAAGTAATTGTGGCTCTATACCTACTTGTAGTTTGGTACTTATAGGTCTGTTCTCTTTATCATCCTAGTCCATTTTAATATCACAAAAATATTGAACATTGATTGGCGCGTAAATGAGAAATAAACAATAAATATTCATATAACCAGACAGATTCCAAATTCAAGTATAACATTGTGTTTTTTCTTTAATTGTAACAGTATTTATGGCCAGACTAACTACATATATGGTCAGTTAGCTCTAACATATATATATATACATATATAGCAAGGTTTTTGAAAAAGGGTTGGTATTTTCATGCGGAATTATCTGCCATACTTATCAAAGAGCTGAAAATACATCCGTTGGTCCCCATATTGGGATTTTGGATTTTGTGATTGGGATGTGACAATATAGTACGTTCTTGTTGGATTCCTGGAGAAGCGACTCAAGGATTCCAACCTCATATAGGAAAAAATCAAACTATTATCTTTGTATGTATTTTCTGGAGGTATTTTGTGACCAACGTTGACTCCAAGAGTTGACTTCCTATTCGCACCTTAAAGGCCGACAACGCACTTGTGACTCCTGAATTGCAGGTATCCATATCGCGGCAAGGCAGGGTACTAGTGACTTACCATCAGTTGACATGTGTCTCGTTTGCCATATCTAAAAATAAATGTAAAAATGTAAGTTCTGCAAATTCTTTTACATATCTTGAAAATCTGTACAATATACCTATTATAGGTGTACAATATACCTATATAAGTAATAAAACCAAACTCTATAACAGTAATTTTTTTGTGTGTTTATGAAGTTATGAAGTTGAGTTATTGTTGTTGTGTTGGTGTGTTGAGTTAGTATGAAGTTATTGTAAGTTAGTATGATGAGATGAGACAATATAGTTTTATTTAATTTTTGCCTGCGATGCTAATAATTCACAGAGACATGAATTCTTATTTGGAGAAATTCTCTACTAAAGCTCATCATTTTCATTTAATATTTTAAAATATTATATTATCATAAATAATATGTTAAAGTTTGAGTTTATATTGCTGTCTAATCTGTATTTTATTAATCTTTTATTTTTTTTATTTCAGGTAATTATTCAAAACACTTATACACCTTCAAAAAACATGTGAATTGAAGCTCCTGCGGTTAGTGAACTAATTAATGTACACTTGAAAATTAATTAAATTAATGTTTCATTCTAGGATTGGTATGTATGAAACAAAAAAAAATATAAAAGATTTAAAATATTTAAACAATAAAAAAAAAAAATAACACCGAATAAACATCTATTAACTTTCCACCCCTAGTATACTCGTAAATCAAAGTAAAACAAAATTATAATAAAAGAGCCTTGCAAACTCATGTTTAACCGTGCACCATCATAATTTGCCTTGTTGAGCACGGTCGTAGTCCGTCATCCGTTAACCTATCCGCTGTGACGTGTCTGTTTATCTTTGATATATGTTATGCGCCGGCGCAGTGTTTACTTCAAACTGAACTCGGTAGGTCAGGGCTACTCAACATTTTGCTATAAATCATGAGAAAAAAAATGCCTTCTTTTCTGAAAAAAATTAAAAGGTATTGGAGGTTTTTTATTTTATTTGTTAATTATGTTCTGAAATTAGTAGTTTTCAATATACTATTTAAAATAATAACTTTACACAGCGCAAACGCGGCTGTCTGAGCCTAAACTAAGCGGAGCTATTGCTATGGTAACCAGACTACTACTAATAAACGTACTTATGTATGTAGGTATCTGTTTCTAAATACCTACATAGTACATATACATACTAATATTATAAATGTTGGTTTGTTTAAACGCGGTTTTCTCAAGACCTTATAATTCGACTTGAATAAAGCTATTTATATTAGATAGCCCGTTTATTGAGAAAGGCCTACGCAAAAGCTACAACTCTTAGAGGCGGAGCAGTAAACATACACTAAGATGAAACTGCGGGAAACTGTTAGTTATAAATAAAATACCACAGCCACAGAACTAATGACAATTCTCATCACATAATCATTTGTCCTGGTTGTGAATCGAACCCATGACCTCTATCTTAGCAGTCAGGATCACTAATCACTAAACCAACAGGCCAGTCAAGATTATAATTAGTCACCTTTACGACAAATAAGTGAGGTTTCCGGAGGCCCAACTCCTCCTCTCCTCTTTTCTCTCCCCTCATCCCCTCTCTTTTTCCTCTCCCTGCAACCCCCATCCCTCATCATCTTCAAAGGTGGGCAGCGCACTTATGACTATTGAATTGCAGGTGTTAATGGACGGCGGTTGTCATTTACCATCAGGTGACCCGTCTGTTCGTCTGCCCCCCTACAGTATAAAATAAAGACCTACTTCTCCACCGAGAACCACACGGCTAATATCTTATAATAAAACACCCAGATGCGTGGATCACACAAATTTTTGCCCCGTGTGGTGCCGAACCCACGACCTCCGGTTCAGCATTCAGAGTCACTAACCACTAGACCAACCGGTCCGTCAAATAATAAAAACAGAGTATACATAATTTTAATACAAAATGACATGAACAAGTAAAACAAGCTGAGATTCTTATCCCAGCAGATTCTATTTTTGAAACACTAATTATCTAGATCAAATAAATCAAGATATTTATAGTTTCAGTACTAAATGAAATATATTGCTCTTTCAACCATAACCTCCACTTAACCTAAGAATAATCGAACTCATACATTAAATAACAAAGCTCCTCACTTACGTTCAATTGAGAGTCTTCTAATAAAGTTCCATATTATTTTTATCAATAAGTCTGTCTATTAAAGTACAGTACACCTCAATTGCGTGTAAGTGCATTGAACTACTGGCGGCGCAAGCGCAATTAGTTTGCAGCAGATAGGTTAAATTAGAGGTAACAAACATTTTTTATTACTTTTATAAGAGTGACAGATTGTGCTCAGAGATATATGTAATCACGTATACAATGCAGATAGTATAGATACTGATTTACAGTGCTTTGTTTACAGTTCGGGATAATTTACAAACATACAAAAGAACAACTCACACAAAGAACACCCAGACTAGAAACAATTTTTGGGGTCAGCAGTCAGGGTCACTAACTATTTGACCAACTGTAATTTTGTATCATTGTACTCATTTTTTTTAGTGATTTAGTGTTTTTTATAATGCCATTCATAAAATATCACTTGTCAAACTGCGCTAGTCTATCGTGAAAAGTTCGAGCATAGATTGAAATCATCAAGTACACTTTTTCATCTTGATATAACACTAACTTAAGCAAATAAATGCATCCAAAATCCTTGTTTTAATTACAACACCCATTTGAAAATGTTGAACACCCCTGATATAAACACGTATGTTAACATCATGAAGGGTAGTAGAAGAAAGTTGATACGCCCTGTATAGCTGCTTGTTTAATCTGTTATGATACTGTCTTAATAGGCTTAGAAAATGATTTTTAATAGGTAAATATGTAACTAAAATTTAAGCTGAACTTTCATAAATTTGTATATAAAAGGCGACTACGGGACTGGAGTGTTGTCTAACAGCCGGTATATATATACAATGCCCAGTTGATAGCAACAGGCTTGCTTCTATTACGTTTTACGACCATAAAACTGGTTGTCAAACAATGCTTGCGTTGTATTTACAGAGTGAGTGACGGTACCGTAGGCTCCTACCCAATTTCCTTTCCCCTCGTCATCCTCAAAGGCGGGGGGCAGCACACTTACAACTCTTGAATTGGTAGGCAGTTGTCATCGATCATTAGGCAAGATGTCTGTTCGTTTTCAGAAAAGAAGCCATATAAAATAAGTTTGTATAAATTTGCTTGGACAAATGTTTTTGTTTGACACGCCTCTGCTTTTCTCTTCGCGGATTTAGGCGTTAGTGTATGGACATTTTTATGTAAGCTTATTAATTTAGTGGCTTTTGTTTATTTCTTGCACTTAGATTTTACAAATCTATTCGATATGGAACAGTACCGTGTCTCTGGATTAAAGATATTTTTCTGCGTGTGTCGAACGGTCGCATAGTAATCTACAATCAGAAGTAATTCATTTCTCTTATTATAATAAATAACTAAAGAAAGTCAATTATGTTTTCTTCTTATCGCGTTTAAATTTCAAGTACAAAGAGTATAAAATATTAATTAAAAATGGGAAAGTCTTGATAGGTATTAAAGCTGCATATTATCAAGTTAATGACCAACTGTATGTAAATTGTACTTGCACATGGCGATGCATAAAAAAACAGAATATTTAAATGTATTCATAATTATATGAACAATTTTGTATAATATATGGTATACATATTTTTTCTGTTAAGGCTTGTAAAGCTTTCAAGGTTTTTGAAAGCTTTACAGAGGCAGAGGCGTTTTAAATGCCCATTAAATGGCAATGCATAAAAAAATAAGAATATATAAAATTATTCATAACTATTTAAATATACGGTTTTACTCAAGTGTGTATTCCGGGGATGCCCCACTAGTTTGGGTCTCGACAGGAGACCTTTCTCTAGAGTAAGTCGTCGTCACACTCACCGTGAGTAAACCCGTATATTTAAATAAATATGAATGTAACTCACGAAAGTTTCTATTCATAAATTCATAACGCATAAACTGTATATCGTGCGAGGCGTTTTAAATTCCCACAATTTGCCACCATAAATGTGGCCTCTGATTTAATAGAAGGCAAGCTTGTTGCTGTCAACCGTCGTATATGCTGTTTGATAGATAACAGTCCAATCCCTTAGTCGCCTATTACGATACCCACGTCAAGAGCTGGTGTAACGAACTACGCCACTGCAACTACATGTCTAAAAGTTTTTTTTTATTATTATTTTATTATAGGGGGACAGACGAACAGACGGGTCACCTGATGTTAATGGACACCTGCAACTATCGACGTAAGTGCGCTGCCCGCCTTTGAGGGTGATAAGGGACAGAAAAAAGGAGAAGGGTAGTTGACCCTCAGGAAACCTCACTAATTTCAAGGAAATGCAACGTGTTGCTTCACAACCGTTTTTCTATGAGGCCGTGGTACCGGTCGCGC
The DNA here is from genome assembly GCA_947561695.1 of Tyria jacobaeae. NCBI lineage: Eukaryota > Metazoa > Arthropoda > Insecta > Lepidoptera > Erebidae > Tyria > Tyria jacobaeae. The sequence goes on along the minus strand of OX387217.1, from coordinate 19,850,626 downwards.
CGGCCCATTCGTGCCTAAGCATGGCTCTTAAATACCGTGATATCGATATAATCGCATTCCAAATAGTTAAAACTCGTAATATAAGTGACTGGCCTGTTAGCATAGTGGTTACCTAACTGCTGAGCCAGAGGTCGTAGGTTCGCTTCCCACATGGGACAAAAATTTGAGTGATTTATGTACCATTAGTATTCCCGGTACTGATTGTTATTTGTGACCATTTCATGAATGTTTTTGTAAAGTATATTACATAAATTCATTCAAACACCCACGCCTCTATCTCCTAAGGGGTAGGCAGAGGCAACAAGCACAATTTTTTTATTTAGGTCCCACTAACGTAATGGGGACAAGCCTATTTCCGTCATCTGGGCACTGTGTAACTGTGTGCATACTGTTTAATAGATAACAGTCGGTCCACTTAGTCGCCTGTTAAGACTACACGGGTAAAAGTACAGCAAACATATTAGCTACTCTATGACAGCAGCTTACATCAATACCGAGCTTTGGTTTTATAATTTTATACTTACAAAAGGATTTACTCTTAATTCTCAGCCTGTAGCTCTTTTAAAACGGTGTGTATAAGAAGTACTGATTGCAGTATAAAAGCTATTACACTTTTTATAACACTAATCAATATTAATAACATTCATAGGATATGGTTAGCCGCCGATATAATTCCAATCGGCCAGAACTAATGGCAGTCTATACATTTCCGGTGCATCACTGTTTGATAGAAATAGTATTCGAATAAAACCGGTTTTGGAATGTAACCTAACTATCTGGTTCTGATTGAATTCACTGACTCGTGATTCGGTGTTATCCCGATTAAACTAGATCTACATATGTATGATCTATAAATATATGTATTTACATATACTTATAGCCTATATCTTATAGGGGTAAGCAGAGCTGTTCCAAACGCCTGGTTTTTTAAAACAATAATTTAGTACTACGTACGTAACGGGGGCAAGCCTTTTGCCTCATCCAAGAACTGTATGATATTACTGTCTCTTAGATAACAGTCCGATCTCTCAGTCGCCTTTTGGACCCAAAGAAAAGGGTCCTATTCTCGGAATCCCACGCCTAACTCAAATAAATCTTTAGTAAGAATACCGGTCTTTTGTGCAATGTGACATGATGTTAAAAGAGCATCGATATAAACTCAGAGTCAAACAATGTACGACGTGTCGACACAAACAACTAATTAACCCCAGACCAAAAAGAGGGGTCGAATAAATTTGTAGTATATCTGTCCATCGCACTTTAGCTGAAAGGTATTTTATTTTTATATATACTTGTTTTCAGAGCGTTTATAGAACAAGGTCGCTTATCATCCGGCAGGCCCGTATGATGGTTTTTCTATTCACATACAATAAAAAAATGGTAAAGGGCCGATACTTCTCGGCTGCAGCCAGTTTTAAATACAGGTATGCGACCCCGACGTTCTCGAGCTTAGGCTTCCCCATTTGTGAGAGTTTAAAACCTCTTTAAGGATGCAGGCCTGAGCGTATGTATATTTACAAAGAACAAGCGACATTTGCCTCGAATAAGTGTTACGTTTACGTGATAGAGCCGGCTCGTCCGGTGCGATACCACGGCCTCACAGAATGCTGGTTGTGAAGCAAATCCCCGAAGTTAGTGAGGTTTCTGGAGGCCCAACTCCCTTTTCTTTTTTCCCTATCCCCTGACCCCCTGCCCCTTTTTCCATCTTCACATCCCCCTCTCTATCCCCTTCCTTCATGCAATCAGTCACTTACCATCAGGTGACCAGTCTGTACGTCTGTCCCCCTATAATATAAAAAGAAATACATTTCCTATTTCGATACAATGATCTTAACTACAGACAAGTTTTATTTAGCTAAAGGCGAGAAATGAGTATACGACATATTGAAAAGGCATCAAAAGTGAGTTAGTGCTTAAAATAACGCCAACTAGATCGTCTGAATCATTCATCGTCTTTATTTATCTCAAAACAGACGTGGAATGTAGAACGTATTTGCTTTGGCAATATTGTACTCGTATGGAACGGTTCATACTATTTTATTACTCTAACACTCTATCAAATAAAATTTATTTGTATATGCTCTGAGAATTCGTATCTAAAACTCTTACAAATATTTTGAATGATAAACAGATAAGTAGTAAAGTAAATAATATGCCATGTTGTGTGGTGACATCCACATACATACAGTTGAAAAATATATCACGACCATTTTTCTTTAATAATATAGTGTGACAGACTAACAGACTGGTCACTTGGGTAAGTGACAATCGCTGTCCATGGCAGTTCATGAGCCGCAAATGCGCTGAACGCCTTTGAGGGTGATGAGTGATATGGCGATGCGGGGAGGAGAAAGAGCAAAGGGGGATGAGGAAGGGGGGAGGAGATGGGAAAGAGAGTAGGTAAGATAGAAGGTTAAAAAGCAGCGAGAGCCTCTGAAAGAATGAGCCTCTGGAAACCTCAATAATCCAGAGGAAATGCAACGCTGCTTGCTCCACAACCGGTTTTCTGTGAGGCCGTGGTATCACACCGGTCGAGCTGACTTAGCGAAGACAAGCTAAACAACGTAGCAACTACTATAATGACGCAGTACTATCCTGAATCGCGATAATATATTTAGTTGTAGTAAAGTTTTGTAGTTCGGCCGCGGTCCGCCAGGCTTCATCATCTCGCCATTCAATGAATCCAATTCCATATTTACTAAATAAATAATGATCCAATTAATAAATAATGATACATAATATACCTGATAAGTATTCAATTTCACTAGTAGCCAGCTAATAGACACGATAACTAAAAACTTCTATCACATAAATATAAAGCCTTATATTCTCCTAACTGAAGGCCACAGATGGCCTTCTTAGCCTAACGTTTGAAAAGATCGAGGGAGGGGACGAGGTGGAAACGAACCGCAGTAGGGTGGATTTGGGGGGAACTAGCTCAAGGTCGTCTAAACGAGCCACGAATGGTCTTGATTTATGAACTTCATTCGTGAACGCCATATATTTCTGTCGCTTTACGCATCTGTGCTATTCCATATCTTTTGATGTTTCACTTGTTGTTGGTAGTTTTATCTTCTGTCCGTTCAAGAATATTTTATTTTGCTCAAACGTGCACGAAGATATTCCTTGACAGACTTTTGCAAAGACGTTAAACTTCATACTTAATCTATTCAATGACAATAAAAATGTTCATCACACATACAAAAAAAACTTCCTGTAAACACTTTTCATACTCAAACTTGTGATGTTTTCTTTATTTGGATAAATACCCGAATCGCTTGCTTGTTTTTCTTCTTTCGAAGTTTTGCAATCCTAAACTTAGAAGAGCTCCTGGATAGTGCAGAAGGGTACTGAGCTTCAATCTCCATGCTACAGTAGGTTTGAGTTACAGGTATGCGACCCCGACGTATGCGCAATAGGGGACAAACGAGCAGACGGGTCACCTGATGGTAAGTGACTCCCGCCGCCCATGGACACCCGCAACTCAAGAGTCACAAGTGCGTTGCCGGCCTTTTAGGTAGGAGTACGCTCTTTTCTTGAAGGTTTGAAGGTCGTAGCGTTCTTCAGTATCCATTTCATAATACTTCCAATTTGCACATCTTATTACTAAACGCCCAGTTGACGGCAAGTAGGCTGGCACACTATCACGTTAGTAGGACTAAATTCTATTTGTCAAAATAGAATTTAGTCCTACTAACTAATAATAATAATAATACTAATAATTTTCATATGTCTATGGGTATTTAATACACTTCTGCCAACCTTTCTGGGATTCATGTTTCTTGTTAATAAGGATCCCAAAAGATTAATTAGAATTATAGCATTAAAAGGTACATCGCCATAACGGCATCGGTTGAAATTAGTCGGGTCAACTTTGTACACCGTTAGTACTCATGGGAGTTTTATTCGTTTACCAGTAAAATGACGTTAGTGAATTGTAAGCTATGTCCTAGGGTAGATAGGGGACTTTTATATATTGATATACGAAAAAGGAGTACTTGGAACTGAGAAATAAACTTGAAAATAGGTAGCCAATAAATCAAAGAAGCGTTCGTTTCTTGCAGAAAATTGAATATTCAATCGTTGTAAATAATGTTAGAACTATTACAAGTACATATGACTACTATGCGTTTCAAATAAGAAGATATCTGTCAAACTTTTATTTTGCTTTTAATTAGCATGCAACATCACTTAGAAACGTACCGTTACAGATGACATTTTTTAAGTACGTTAGAAACTAATATTTAATAACGTGCAATAAATTATGTTATAAATTTTAAACATAGAACATTTTTTACACGAGTGCTTGTTTATATTTATAATGTTTTGCAATTGGTACTTTTTGTCAAATCTTAAATGAAGTTAGCGATTATCTTTTCCATAAATTAAAACAAATCGTAAGCGTTTGGATACCTTTTTTCTCAAAAAATATTGATCATAATCGAGCTTTATATTTTTATGTTCAGCGAAATATATATATATGCGTGTGTCCATGAATAGGTGTCATATATAAACACCCGAAATTAATAATGCTCGCTTAGTGAATATAAATAAATTGTTTTTAATAGATCATTACATACTTTTTACATGATAACCAGAGTAACGATTTGAGCAAGCAAGCATCGAAGAGAAAGTGTCCTGTGGCTTCGGATTCCTACTTGTGTAGGCCGGTAATTATACAGATAGTCGCACAGTTGGTGTTTATAGACAACGACTCTTTAACTAGACGATACGTGGAAGACATCCTATCCGAAAATGTTATGACAAATTTAGGTATATACTGTATAGAGTGGCAAGCCCGCTGCCCAGACCTCAACCTTATCGAGAATCGGACGAATTTAGCCTTTATAGTAGAACCTATTTACTCTATTCGTGAAAGTTCAAGTCATGCTCGTTAATGTTTACATGTTGTATAAAACTTTAATGTAATGTCTATTTTAATTTAACAGAATATACTTACGCAAAACTTTAAGTAACTGTTAGTAATGAATGAGTAAAGAATGACCTTACTAAGGGGCCCGTGTTCTTGTGAGTGAGCTTGGATTGTGAAATATTCGCCCTTTGGTTCGTAGACAAGTATTTTAACCAAACCTTAAACTGGTGAAATAAGCCGCATTTATGATTACGAGATAAAGGTTTTTGTAGTTCTATTCGGTCTTAGATTTCAATCAACACAAATATAATAAAGGTGAAGGGTTTCTTGTTTGTTTGTTTAAACTAGCTTATTTTTGAAAGTTTTAGTCGGATTCGAATAATTATTTATTGTATATATAGTATTTATTGGGGAATAAAATAGGCTTTAAAACAATAGGAGCGTATGAGTGACCATAATCGCAGGGGACACGCAGGAACGATTCATAGTTCTGTTTAAATTTTTCTGTTTTCATAACAAGGCTTGCAGGGTATTTTACAATCAATTGCGTTGACGCAATAATAGAAATATTAATATCTGCAATAACGTTAACACAACTGTTATAGGTATAAAGGATTATGCGGTTGCAGTTCAATTAGAGCGGATTTCGCTAATAGAGTTAGTAAATCTTATAACTGTGAAAGTATTTATATATAGCCGGCTTCAAGCCATAGGGGCGTATCAGCAATACCCCTACTTTTCAGGAGAAAAAACATCTTGATAACTTTTTTTTTTTCAATGTACCAACATAATTAAAAATTTTCATATGTCTATGGAAGTACTTCCGTATTTATATGTAATGCTTATTTTTTATAATTATTTTAAAACCCGCGATAATTCCCTTACTTCTATTTACTATACTTCTCTCTAGGTCAGAAAACAAATCCATTAATTGATTCCAACCCTGAGCTGTATAAATGAGGCTTGGTCTTAGGCAAAGGTCCTGATCCCACCGTCATATTTTCGTTGTAAAAGTGATGATTTTTGGGTATCGCCCTTCGTTACAAATTTCCATCACATCTCTTTTTTTTTTCATCAAAATTTGTTTAGGGCAAGCAAGACACGAGCTACGTTCAGATCTACTCACCCTCTCCTTTAACTTTACCTCTGTATATACATATACTTCCCAGTACTCAAACTTGAAAAACAACGAATTGGGAAGGTCTTTTTTCAATCGTTACGTTAGCCTAGTGCCAAACAGTTTCATCCGTGGCTTTGATTCTATTTGGAATAATGTTGCTGCACAGTCCTTTGAAATTAAAAAAAAAAACTGTATGTTCCATAACTTCAACACTGTATGGATTGTCTTTACTGGCTAGTCATATATGACATATTGCTAGTTATCAGGGATTAGATTTTGGCATATTCAGATGCTCGTTCGATTGTAGAGTGCTGTGTGTCCTGGTTCTAGAAATTTATAGTCAATGACTTTAATAACATTGTCAGGTGATGTAATGATGTAATTGAGCATAGTAACAAACACAGAATTTCTGTTTTGTCCTGGACAGCAATCAATCATATAAGATGAGATGGTAGACGTTGGAAAGATTTTTAGCGTAATTAAAGAGACATGGTGATATTTCATTTGATCCACGGTTGCCTCCATATTCCGGTCAAAGATAACAATAACATTGTTTAATTGCTGAATTGTCAATTGTGAAACTCATGCTACCTAACTTCCGTTTATAAAATACAGGCTTTCCTAAAACCAAAGGACAATACAGAACTGCTTCAAAGTCAAAGCACAAACATGCAAGGGACTATCGACTATTGCTTTCATTTTATCAGATTTCTTCTCTTCCTGAGCATAATGTTTTCTATTACTATGCTCCTTGTATTCTTCTTGTTTCTCTATTAATTGTTCAGCTGTAAGCTGTAGTGATTCTCTGTGTACCTCCATATGTGAAACAGTCATTGGTGATCCCATACATGACGAATGCTCCAAATGCAAAATCTCCATCTGCGTCTCTATCTATGTGGCGTAGCATTGTATTCATAGGTCATTAGAAAATCGATTGTGTTAATTCGTCACTCGGGATTACGCCCGCTGTACGTCTTTCTGGAATGAGAATGTTATCTGATTGTCAGTCATACGTCTAAAAGTATTTCATTTATAACTTTTAAAGTAATTTACCGATTATTAAAAAAAGGAAGTGGTGCTATCAATAAAAATAGAAAGAATTGACGTTACAAAAAAAAATTTTTTTTTTTCGTATACGCGTCTCTGGCTTGAAGCCCGCGATATATATTAAGGATATTTTATAGCCTTGTGTGTCATAAAATGCATAAATGGTCTAAATTATGGTTGATAAAAAGTGGGCCTCTAGGCGTGTCTATAGGCTTCTGCCTATAGATGCGCTGCATTACAGGCGTGAGCGTATTTACATCTTTGAAATATTTTACCCACTGCATAATAAAACTTTAACTAACAGCTTGAACTAAATATAACCAGCAGTAATTTGTCCACCAACACCACGCCTCGGAGCCGCCGTAGGGACAGCACAAAAATAAAAGGGGAATAACGAGTTCATAACTATAATCGTTATCGTTATAATAACGGTTTACAACTCGTGATTCGACGCAGTTTTGCACTACGAGGCGCAAGTGCGTATTATTTATTATTTTCATAGACGCTGGGAAAATTAGTACTAATACCTAAACATGTCAGTTTCTAATTTATAACACTGAACTTTATTATATTTTAAAACGTTTAATTATTTTGTATAATAGCAAAAACTGTAGAAAGTAATAAATAAAAAATCTTATTTCTTATTTTTAAACGGAATTTCAATTCAATGATGTAAACAAGTTTGTATGTATTAATAAAATAACAAATTGTTAGGTCAATTCCATTTATTTCAGCAATTATTCAACAATTATTAATTCCAAACGCCATTACGTCGTACGTATTCATTCAGTTTCTGGACGTTTACAAAGCTGTATGTTTACAAAACAAAAAAAATTAACCGATATGGCGCTACCGCCATCTGGCGGCTACCATTCGCAACAGGAAGTATTACGTCACAACGGCTCCCAAACTGAGGCAATTTGGCGTCCCTTTGATGTGACTGCCGACCGCTTTGACTGTCACCTTTCTGAGTTACTGCGAAGCGTAAGAACTTAAAAATTGAGAAGAAATATTAATAGAAAATATTTCGAAATAACTGACAGTCTTCGTGTTAGTACGTTAAACGCATGATGAATAAGGTTTTTACAAGTAAATATGTATTAATGTGTACGATTTTTGTAAAATAAATCGATACGAACGATTCAAGCCTATATTTATAACACAACAAAAATGATGTCAGGAAAGAACAATTAATTTCTTTCCCAAGAGAAAACATAAATAAAAAGAGTTGATATCCACATGTTACGTAGTCAAACTACAAATTAAAATAAACACAATGTAGAAAATATTAATTTCTTTCATCAACCAATTAAATATAAACCTTCACTCAACCCTACAGAGTTCAAAACTAAGTTTACAATAAAACAGTTCTAATGTGTTTTGAATCTCTTCCCATCGTATTTAGAAATGAGTAAATGAGTGAGCTAAATGAAGTCGTTTTAAAACAAATGAGCGTTGATGAGGCGCTCGGCTCAATTTCACATTGTAAATGAACTAATTTAAATGAAAACGTCTCAGGGAATTAAACTTAGAACACGTTCAAGTGGAACTGCGAGATTATTATTCTCGGTTAAGTTAAAGTTACACTAAGTCCCTATGGCACTATAGTTAATGTGTGAATTTACAAGCGGCAATTTTTATATTTGATACCACGCACAGACAATAAACATTTGTATTGAAATTACATGCTCGACATTCTTTAAAATGATTGAAGTATTGTCTGACAGTGACCCCAGTATCAGTCTTAGGCTTCGTATAGTTTACCGTTTCCTTTTCAGTGTTGCTATATGGTGCCAACTCTGGATCTTCATACAAAATACACAACAAAAAGTTTTTGAAATTTGAAAATCTCGTTGAAGTATTGACACGCTTAAACAAGAAACTATAAAAAAAGACTGCTCCAACTTGTTATTAAAGATCTTCCCACGAAGGTCCACAATTCCGCACCATATAGCAACACTGAAGAATAGGAAACGGTAAACTTTACGAAGCGAAAGTCTGAGTGCAGCGAGATAAAGAGTGGTAGGTAAAAGAAGTCATTTGTGGCTTAAGAAACTACGTGCACGGTGCAGATGCAACACTCTTCAGAGTGACTGTCTCAAAAGTCCGCAGAGCCATGCTGTCCAACTTCGGATATGAGTAGAACAGGAAGAAGTGATCATTACGAATTGAGGAACACTATATTTATCCAGTTTTAATATTAACTACTAAGTAATCCGTCTGACTAGGGCCTTTCTAATTTTTTTTATGGTATGATGTTAAAACTCCATAACGAGTACGAGGGACTATCCCCGCCTGCAACTCTAGAGGGGCAGGTGCGCTGACTACCTGTGACGGGAGGGGCAGGAGGGGAGGTAAAAGAAAGTAAGGAAAAGAGGAGAGAGTGGCCTCACTCAATCGGTGAAACGCAATGCAAGCACTTTAACAACTGTCTTCGATTGGGTATATTAATAATATATATCTCTTAATTGTACACCAATAAGATTGAAGTGGAAGAGTAGACTACATAACAATATCTTTATATACATATCGCTCTAGGGCGATATATCTATGTAGGATATTTTCTAGAAAAAAGGGTTCAAGTTGAGACGGATTCAGATGTACACTGACTCTTTCTAACTTCATATACTACCGATAAGAGAGTAGGAGTGGAGAAGGAAAAAAAAAAACATTTTCAACCCATGTTTTAACAGTGGGTAGAGCCATGCTTAGGCACGAAGGGGCCGTCACCATGGCCTTACAAACATCCCCCTCTCTATCTTTACCATCTGCTCATTTCTTCCTTTTCCCTATCTTCTTTCCCCTTCCCTCATCCCCCATCCCGCATCTCTCTCTCTCTCTCTCTCTTCTCATCAAGGAAGACCTTTAAAGCACTGTGCAGTAACGAAACTTCAGTTGCAGGTGTCCATGGACGGCGTTGTCACTTACCATCAGGTTTCCCGTCGTTCATTATTAATGAGCTAATGAAATATAAAACTTTTCATATTTTTTCGTACGCTCTTTTAACATTCATCAAAACAGTTAGCGTCTACAACATAATGGTTGCATAATTAAAAACAGAAAGTTTAACTATATAATTATGGATTAACTCATAAGTAGATGAAACATGTTATTACTTATGAGTTAATGAAATGACATGCTTAAAATTAAAGTTTTTTTATGAGTATTTAACTCATGAGTTAAATACTCATATATAAACATAAATTTGTTATACTTGCCTCTGTGCTCCAAAAAACTAACAGGCCCTTTGTAGGTCAATGCGTGCGATTTTATAATAAAATCCTTGATAATATACAAACTTTAAGTCTAAATAAATTTAAGTCCACTTAAAACGAAAGTTGTGCTTTAAAGGTTATTCTTATTACTCAGTGGTGGATTACATGGAATTAGAGATTCACAAGCTATTTCAAATAATCAGTTCGATGTAATGTGAGAGTGAGTAATGTTTCTCATTTTCTGTATTCTTTTATTATATTTCTTTTTTTCCTTTTTAACTTCTTTTTCCCTGCCTTACTACATTTTACTTTACTATCCTAATTTTTGTTCATTTACTTTTAACATACAAGTGTTTTCTTTAATATTATATGTTGTACATGAAATATTGCGATATTTATCGGGTAATTTAAAAGAGTGGCCATGAGTTTGTTTGCCCGCGTTCTTCTCTTAAGGCTTAACCATTTGGAAATGGGCGGTTATACGTCAACACGCAGGTATTTATTATAGTTTCGGTGACGCTGTATGTATTGGTCTATAACTTTAAATATGTTTTAAATAAGATGACATAAATAATTGTTGTGCAATTTTAGGAAATAAATATGTTTAATTAGAAATTTAAATTTGAACTGCTGTTTGTACAGGTTCCTAGTACTGAAACTATATTGTTATAAGGACTCGAAAACCATAAAAAGCCGATTGTACAAAAAATAAATTCCTTTACAGCCCTATACTGAACCCGGCCATGTTATAAAAAAATCTTATCTCAAATAGAAGCCATGTTTAAACAACTTAATATATTTAGACACCTCACGGTTACAAAGGTAGCGATACACGCTTTACTAATCCCATCATAATGAACTGAGCATGTCGAGTCGGGTGTGAGTTAATCCTATTTAACACTGTTTATCATTGGACTTAGATTTAAAGTCGCATTTAAAAACGTTTATAAAAAGTTTAGGCAGTGACACCTAACTGTTAGCATCTTTAGGCGGTTTAGTGTACTATTCCTTCCCGTGGGGGACATAAAAGACGATTGAGGGATTGGACTGTTATCTAACAGACAGGATATATACAATGCCCGGTTGACGGTTCAGATGTGATTACGATATTCCCGTAAGAAGTCTGAAGTTATTATTTAAGACCAAATGACGCAGCTCTGGCTTCCCTCTTGTTTTTGTTCATGGTCTCTTATCAAATTAACTTAAAAAACTAAGCAGTGTACAGTGTATAAACCCAAAGTCTTACCAACAAGTTTATTGTATATCCATCTTATCTAACTTGTAGAGTAATTTCTTCTGCTAAACCATCAAAAAAAAGATTGAAATTGTGTAGCATAGTTATACAAACCGAAGACATAAATATAATAATGATTGCAATAAATCCATATTGATATGAATGAATAATCATTCACATCTTTTAAGCGACTCCAAGATGAAGAAGAATGAAGAATGTAAGAGAATTGTTTCTTCGTGCATAATCAATTCTTAAATAATGAGTTACGTTAAGTATTTAAATTTGATTGTTGTTGACTTGTTCATTTATTTTCAGTGTAAAATGTTTTTTTTTTCTTAGATAGACTACTCCCGCACTAGGATTAATTTCTGTGTCGCGGGGGACTTTACAAACATTCAAGCAACGGACACAAGGAACACCCAGACTCAGAACAAAAATTTGCGTATTACACAAAGTGTTGACCCGTGCGGGGATCGAACCCACAACATTCGGCGCGGCGGCGTAGTGGCAAGGTGACCACTTAAACCGCTAACCATCCGTGCAGTCGACTTAAGCGGCGTGAAACGGCGGTAGCGTGATGGCTGAGGATCTAGTTCATCCTGCGATCCAGTGGTTGCGGGTTCAAACCCCACCCAGTACACTACCGTCGTAAACCCACCCCTTTTTTTTTTTTAACGTGTGGAAACGGGGTTTTCGGTGGAACGGTGTGTCGGAATGGGACCGACTAAAACCACACGGTGTGCCATGCTGCGCTTAAAATAGGAGGAATCCGGGAACAGCTTTGTTAAGACATCCGGACCCCTCCTAGCGCTTTGCCCGCAAAAGCGCGGGCACCACCTTCTGGTAACTCTCCGAAGCAGCCGTGCCCGGAAAGAACCTGCGTCAGTCGGAAGGAAAGGGTTCCTTGCTGCCGCCCTGACCCCTCGACGATGACCGGCTGGAGCCAGCATGTGGAGGCTCTCCAGCACGTGGAGCCTCCAGCCGGGACGACCAACGAGCCATAGTAGCTCGGCGAGCGGCCTCACGCCACTCGCGTACCTTTTCGGGCGGGGGCCGATTGCCACTACCTGCCCGGAAATCTGTCGTCCGCCGATAGACTTCGGCGAGCACTTCCGCCTCCAAGTCCCACGGGGGAGTTCCGGCCAACGCGCACGCCGCCTCCGTCGACACGGTGCGGTAACCGCGTATTGCTCTAACCGCCATGACCCTCTGAGGGAGCCAAAGGCGTGCCCTACTCTGGGCGGTCAGAGCTTCTGCCCACACCGATGCACCGTATAGTGCCATTGACCGGACAACCCCTGTGTACAGCCGTCTTGTTGCGACGCTGGGTCCACCCAAGTTGGGCAAAAGTAGCCCAAGGGCATACGCAGTGCCGACCAACCTTGAAGCCAGCTGCAGAAAGTGCTCGTCGAAGCGCCATCTTCCGTCGAGGATCAGGCCCAGATATCGTATGTGGGCCTGAACCGGTACAAGGATCGAGTTGACCATTATGGAGGCGCCAGGGGGTGGACCTCGAGGGGGCCCATGTAATAAAAGGGCCTCCGTCTTATCCAAAGCCACGCGCACTCGATGCCTCGATGCGCCCGACCACCAGTGAGGCTCCTCTGGTGGCCAGGCGTGCAGCCTCTTGAAAGTTCGACCCCCGGGCTGTGACCAGAGTGTCATCGGCGTAACAGATTACGCCCAGCCCAGGGGGGAAGTTACCTCGAAGGGCCCAGTCGTACCCCATGTTCCACAGGAGAGGTCCAAGGACAGACCCCTGCGGAACACCGCACGACATGGGCCGACGACTCAAATTCTCTCGATCCAAGTACACGACGGTACGCTCCTCCAAATAGTCTGCCGCCAGCCGCCTCAGGTACTGTGGCAACCTGTGATAATGGAGCGCTTCCCTGATGCAGCTGAATGGCAGACTATTAAAAGCGTTGGCGATGTCCAAAGACACCGCCAACAGCACGCCGCCACAACTCACTACCTCTTCGGTCACGGCCCTCAGGCGCATTACAGCATCGATTGTCGAACGCCCCTCTCGGAAACCAAATTGAGCGTCCGACAAATCGGGACCGACCTCGCTGCGGGCAGAGAGGACCCTCTCAAACAATTTACCCGCCTCATCCAGCAGTACGATGGGCCTGTAGGCCGCGACCGAATCCGTAGGCCGTCCCGGCTTCCTTAAAAGAACCAGCTTCCCGCTCTTCCAGCAGTCAGGGAAGCGTCCACACGCCAAGGATGCGTCGAACACCCCCCTGAGGCGGTCCGCCATGTGGTTGAGAGCTAGGGCCAGTATTCGGGCAGGGATCCCATCTGGCCCTGGAGCGGTGTTCTTGGAGCGGATCCGTAGAACAGCCGCCCCCATCTCTGCCTCCGTGACGGGTGGAATATCTTGCTCCTCGAACTCTCCGTCGTCTCCGGCCAAGGGGGCCATCGACGGGGGTGAGTGCTCCACCCGTTGCGGGAATAGGCCCTCAACCACTTCCTGCAGGAAGCTGGGCTGGAGAGTTTCAGTAAGGGGGGGCCAGCGTGAATGCTGAGCTCATGAAGCTGGTCCTCTTCCCCCTCTTCACGGTGACGCCGACGGCTGCGGGTGTAGGACCTCCGGGCAAGAATGCAGGCCACGCGGAGATCCGCCAACTCCTGGGACCACCTGGGAATCCGGGGCATCGTAAACCCACCCCTAACACAAGCATTTAGCTTAGCTGGAGGGGTTAACAAGAATACTAGTAATGTGAGACATACGTTGCTAGTATATAAGTAAAAAAAGAAAATAAAAAAAATATATAGAGATAATATATAAGTATTACTTATCATAATAACTTGTAACATTGCTTTAATTACATAAACGTCATCCTTCCCGTTCTATAATGCCCTTCATAGTCGAAAGTAAACAATGGCCCCTGTTAATGTTAGCTTGAAGCTTTAACTGATAAGCTTATTACATATTTTTCGTAACCATTTTAGGTTACATCTCTTCTTCATCATTGAAAGTGGTGCTGAGCTACGGCTAATTGTCGCACAGATCTTCACAGTTTAATTTCGTAATGGTTACACTTATGATATGGATGATATGGTTTATTAATGTTAATTTAGATTATGTAAAAAAACTGGCAATCGAGAGTTCTCGCCGCCATGGTATGGAAGTGCTCAATTTAACCGGAGCTAAGCTAACGAGTTAACTAAAACCGCGTAAGGTTTAGGATGGCAGCCCAAGGAACGTGCGCTGTAAGAGCGTCGCAGCCGCGCGGGCGATCGTCCGCGGCGCACATTACAAGAGGCTCTGCCAGGCAACGACCGCGTGACGTCACGGGCTGTAGACCTGCTAACGAAAGCTAGTGATCTAAATACAGTTGTAACATCACACTAAAGAATACACTTCCAATAGTAATTCGGATTGTTTCGTACATATAGTTAGTGAGAATAAAAATATCACATGTGCGATTGAGATCTTTCTCCAATAACTATCATATACGCTAATTCATCTCACTTTTTGCTCAAAGAACGTAATTAAGATATTACTGGATACTAAATTCTGCCATTAAATGTTGTAAAAAATGTCGTGTAGTGTATATTTTGTATTATCTTCGATTATTGTTCTTCGACTTCTGACTACAGCGCCATCTAGCATAGCGAATGTTCATAGCGCAGATCGTTAATGTCTTAAAGAGTTTTGTTCATAATATATTATGTGGTAAATAGTGCTTTATTGTTAAAAGTATTATTTCTTTTGTTTTAGAATATCAAACAATGAAAGAGATGAAATTCCGGGTACAGACGGGAACGTTTCGCCAGAGCCACCTGACCGTCCGCCCGGGAAAGTACGGCAAGTTCACCCCGAAGATAAAAATCAAGTCCTTGCATACGATTCGACGTATCGAAAGAAAAATAAACCGAAGAATCTTGATTTAGAAGAGAATCATTACAATCATTTAGCAAATACGAATGTAGCTATGTCGCCAATGTATCCGTTAACTCCAAACATTTGTGTGGAAGGTGGTAAGATAGAATTCATAAAGTCGCCACCAGGGAGTGCTAGAAATAGCTTGGCGCTAGCATCGCCGCCTCAGACGCCATTGCTAGCTCGTCGTGGCTCTAGAGAGAAACGCGAAGTTCGCATCTACGATGAACCGACTGAGAAGTTCGACGGTGATAAGGTAGGTGGCGCTATTTTTAATATCATAATAAACGGTTAGGGGAACATATTTAAAAATTTATAAAATATAGAGTATGAAAGTCTAACCTTTATGTTATTTATTTGCGACATATACAATTACAAAAACCAGGTAACTAGTTGGCGATCGAAGGAATGTAAGATGAAATCAATCTTGATTTCGTACTAGCCAATTCGGTGCAGCGAGAATACTACACCGTATATTCAAGTATCTATTAAAAACTCACATTATTGGAAAGAAAACCGAAGTTGCTGAATTCCTAAGTAACCCAACTTTATACCAAAATCACACTTGTACCATCTTTGAAGAAATTCTTGAAGAAACTTAGCAGTTTGGGACACATTCAATTTGAAAAGTCACCGGTGCAAAGGGACGCCACGGCTGACCCTTGTCAGAAATCTTTCCAACTTAAAATTTGTTTTTGTTACGTATCATACACATTTAAACTTCAGTTTTATGCTTTCATTTTGAAGATGTGATCATCTTTATACTTTGAGCCCTTTTTTTGTACTTTAAATATTTCGAATATTTTTGGTTAAAAAAATCGGTATAAACGCTTCTGTATAGTGTATGGCTTATGCTTTATGACTATTACTTGTACCTACGATACACACTGGTAAAAGATAGGGTAGCCCTATTGTACTAACCTTTTTTGAAAGACATTATGCTTACTAATCAATAATATACACATAGCAGTGCAACAACATGAATTTTGTATGAACAAGTACAATATTATATTCAGTATTTTAAATTCTAAAAAATAAAGAAAACTCTATGTACCGTGTCACTTTTTAAATTGTGTTTCGAACAGAACTAAAAAGGTTTGATACCAAACGTGAAAATTTTAGTTTTGAAATGTCAAATTACATTGTTTATTAAAATCCAGTGTAAGAAAGAAAAAACTTCTCATATTTTTAACGCTTCAAAGAGTTTATGATAAAAATATTTTGATCAAGTAAGTAGACAGGCAGGCATATTCCACCCTTCATCCCCCTGATCTGGGGATGCTCACGTGTAATTGGACTGATGCAGTTTAATGCGTCTTTAGTCGCGTCTAAATTGTTTTCGAAAGCCTCTCGTATGGCTTTTTGAGATTGTCTTTTGAAGATTTAGGGATATAAAAATTATGATGAAGTTACTTCAAAGTTTTTTAAGGTTTCCTTGTCTCTGGGGACCATTAAGGCCTTACATTAACTTAAACTGGTTTTTAAAAGCCTACCTGTTCGCTTCTCTTTTCTAATGATTTTCTCTATGGTTAGCTTATTTGCATTTTGTTTATTTCGTCTCCTTCAATCGTGATATGCTCCATGAGCCATCTCAGAAATAGGCCCCTCTCAATTAATTCCAAGATGACCGGTTGGAAATGGTCGGACCACCTCATTGAAGGTCGACCTCGACTGCGCGTTTTATTAAGCAAACATATTTTTTTAATGTAATACAGTACAGACGAACAGACGGGTCATCAGGTGGTAAGTGACGACCGCCGTCCATGGACGCCTGCAACTTAAGAGTCTTAAGTGCGCTGCCCGCCTTTGAAAGTGGTGAGGGATGAGGGTATGCGGGGAGGGGATTGACGGGATTTCTCCAGTCATATAAGGAACTGCCAACTCTGATGCAATGAATTTTACCTAGTATAAGTGTCGACGTGGCAAACCGCAGTGTACTTCTTAGGACTGTTGCTTTCAGTATCATGGTGTTGTATCAATAGTTTTTTCTGCCATTTATAAAACTCATTTTGTCCAGAACAATTATTCTATAATTGTCTTTTATAAAAAGTAGATATATAAATGAAAAATCGTAAAAGCGTGTAATTTTATTACATATTCGAAACGTAACGTAAGTGGTTTAAAGAATTATTGCCAAACTTCTAACCATTAAGAAGTTGTTACCTTGTCCGTCAGCTCAGCAATAGGAGACGCAAATATTTGAAAAAAAAAAAAAAACATCGTTAGTTTAATTTTGGGGGTTTTCCTCTATTTTCATATCATCCTGTTATGGGCTCACCGTACGAGTATACTCTTGGTAACAAAAAAGAAATTGAAACACACATAAAAAACACACGAACATAGATTCGATTTCTTTATAGTAACTTCTTTTTTGAAGGCCTTAGTATATCTGCAGAGACAGTAATTGCATTCAGACATGCAAATGGCGACGGTAAATTGAATTAATTGCTGAGTTTCTATGAGCGAATTGTCTTTGTGGTACCAATGAATTTCTATTATCATTCCTAATAATACCAAGAAACGGTTAAGGAAATTTGTGGGTGCTCTCTGGCCTTAACCATAGACTTAGCGAATAGAGTAGTTACTATAAAAGTAATGTCATTTGTTATTAAATACCAAATAATCGACCTCCGTACCTACGTATTCAGAATTTAATATTATTTCAGAATTTTAGATAATTCATATTGATTTTGATTATTGTCCTAATTTTCTAGTTTCAAATGTATTAATCAATAAAGAGCTCTTAATTTTCAACGTTTTAGAGCCATGCTTATACACGTATGGGCCGGCTTGACCAGAGTATTAACACGGCCTCACAGAAAAGTAGTTGTTAAACAATGCTTGTATTGTATTTCACCGAGGGAGGGGTCAAACTCCCTTGCGTACATTGACGGCGGTAGTCGCAGGTGACCCATCTTTGTGTTTGTACCCTTATATGATGTAAAAAATGTAAATATAGTAGGAGGATTACTTAACAGGATATTGTACTGGCGACAGTTGAGAAGGTATGTATAAAATCCTTGAGTTTGATTGCACGCAAGTGTGTAATAGAAAAAACATACCGTCACCAGTTATTTTACGCAGTTGTTTACAGATTTGTAGACTACAAATCTGTATTTGTGTCAGTATGGAATTTTGATAATAAAGTTGCTTTTTTTTTTCTCTCAATTTATAATTAATAGGGCTATTGGTGCTAATGGATGGATAGGCAAGTGGTAGGTAATAGCTCAAGTTGGTCTGATATTCATACTATGTAACTCGAACTTAAAGTTTGGCCCACCCAAAGATGCCAGAGCCAAAGTTAATATAATCAATTTGTAACAAAACTAAACATAGATTAAATCACAAAGCCAGGAATTATCTCTGAAACACAGAGGATATAACTCAGAAGTTACAAATAACTATAATTATACAATATAATTTATGGAAGTGAATTTCGGTTATTGTCCTGTAGGTTCAGACTTCTAGATGTGGTATCTGTGACGGACAGGAGGAGAATGTACTCGTATTAATGACTAACGTCAATGTTAGAGGTGAATACATATTCTTAGAATAAAAAACCTTCGTGGGTTACATTATAAACTTTGTATACATGTTTGTAGAAACTTACATAGAACCTACTTTGAAACTAACAATTAATGATTAAAATTTATCAATAAAGCTTATATCTCGTAAGAGAGAGGGCTGCCATTAATAAAGCTAGAGGTATTTAGTATCAAGAATGTGGCATATCCGAACTTTAAAAAAATGTATACATAAAAAATAAAATTTAAAACTTTACACACAATTTTTTGTCTCGCGTGAGAATCGAACCCACGACCCCAGCATGCGATTTTATAGGGTACCGTTCGAAGTATCCACCAACCAAATTTAATCAAAATCGGTTCAGCCGTTTAGGCATGAAAAGGTAACTGATAAAAAGACAGATGGAATTACTTGGGCATTAATTTCATTTATTTCATAAACAAAAATACATTTGTGTCGAAATATAAGAAACACCATTAAAATAATATTACTATTGTGATTACATTTTAACTAAAACAAGGATACATAAATTTCAATTTTTATTCATTATTAATACAATAGCAAGAACACATACATGTTAAAATATTAATATCGATATACGAAGTTATTTCAATACCTTCTATAGTTAATCATTTACCAATAATATATATAAGAATATAACCATTTGCATATTTGTTTCAACTTAAAGTGTGGTTCACGGTAAAGTAAAATGTGGCACTCCATCTCTTGCTGTGGATGTCGTGAAAGTTGACTAAGGGATCGGACTGTTATCTATCAGACAGTATATGCAATAGGTCTTCCGGTTAGTTTTGAGGGAACGTGTCAAGTAGCTGTCGCGGTACTCGTACAAGTTACTAGATATTCGATGCAGCGTATTTTAGCTTGCACTTTAATTATTCGAAGTAACTCGCTTACAGTAAACGCACGCAAATTTTTAGTGTGATTAAATATGGAACGCGATAAATATCATTTTCGTCATTTACTACTATACTTTTTCGATTCAAGAAAAACAGCAGCAGAAGCTCACAGACTTATTGTAGATACGTATCATGAATCTGCACCATCTGTTAAATATTTGAATACTGGTTTCGATGATTTAAAAGTTATAATTTTGATTTAGAGGATAAAGAACGTAGTGGAAAACCAAAAGAGTTTGAAGACGGTGAATTGCAGGCGTTATTATACAAAAACCCTGCCCGTACACTACAAGAGTTGGCTGAAGAATTGTTTATTTTATTTTAAATCAACAATTTCTGATCGTTTACACGCAATAGGTAAAATTGAAAAAAAAAGGATAATGGGTTCCACATGTTTTATCAGAATTAGCGATGCAAAATCGAGTAACCATTTGTGCTTCACTACTGTCTCGTCACAAAAAGAAATCTTTTTTGTATCAAATCGTTACCGGCGATAAAAAATGGATCTACTATGACAATCCAAAACGTGGGAAATCATGGGTAGATCCTCGTCAACCGTGCACGGATTGATGTGGAACATCGACTCCGAAGCGTGACATTCACGTAAATAAGGTATTGTTATGCATTTGGTGGGATATGAAAGGTGTTATTTTTATGAATTGTTAAAACCAATTGAAACTATCACAGCTGAGCGTTATCAACATCAATTAATCGAATTGAGTCATGCATTGAACCAAAAACGTCCAAGAATTGCACATAGAAAACAAAATTTCATTTTACTGCAAGACAATGCTCGTCCACACATCGCAAAATCTGTAAGAGAAACACTTTCAGATCTTTAGTGGGAAGTGTTACCGCATCCCGCATATTCACCAGATTGTGTTCCTTCTGATTACCACCTATTTCGATCTATGCAACACAGCCTTGCAGATCAGCACTTCAAATCTTACGAATTTATCAAAAAATGGATCGATGCATGGATCGCTTATAAAGATGGTTAGTTTCTTAATGATGGAATCCTTTTGTTGCCTGAAAAATGGCAGTATTTTGATTAAAATATAGATTATATTTTTTATAATACAAGAGTATTTCACATTCAAAACTAACCGGAAGACTAAATATATACAGTCACACAGTGCGCGGTTGACGTTACGTTACTTTAGTCGGACCAATTTCTAATTGGCAAAATGTGGTGTTTAATACACTTATGTCCCCTATCCCTTCGGGGATACTGTAATAAATAAAGATATTGAGCACTAGGCTCTCAGGATCCTTATTTAGTATATATACATAAAGTTAGGTACAAAAACCATCACTGATAAATGTTCCTATAACTTGTGAATGCACTAAAGATTCGATCACCTATTTAAATATGCAAATCGGTTTCCGATAGTGCGGTTTCTGAGACGGTCAGCAGATTCAGGGGCCCTGTTCACATTCCCAATGATAGTATTATTGATATTAATGATCAGCTTTAGGGCAATTTAGTTACATGTCTGAAGAGGTGGAAAGTTCTAGTTTATTATAAACGAACTATTTTTTGTCGGCTCCGGTGAGGTGATGACTTGTGGGTGTTTCCAAAAACTTTCCATGTATCTTTTCCTGTAACCCTAGCAACCTTTAAAGGTATCAGGATGAAGTTAAAATTCTAATACAATAAAAGTACATACAATCTATAAGTTACAAATTTTATTTTGGAGGTACATGGATTACGATTTTACCGTGGGAGAGCCATGCTTAGGCACGAATGGGCCGGCTTAACTGGTGCGATACCATTTCACTAAAATTAGTGAGGTTTCAAGAGGTGGAACTCCCTCTCCTCTGTCCCCTCACCTCATCCCCCTCTCCTCTTTCCTCTCCGAGTTAACTTCACAGGCGGGCAGCGCACTTGCGACTCTTTGAGTTGCAGATGTTCTTGGATGGCCGTTTTCACTTACCATAAGGTGACCCATCTATTCGTCCCCCTATATAAAAAAAACACTCTTCTTTAAAAGGGATGTATGCTTGAACTACAGCTTCGTTGCATATAATAAAGTATAGAAAATGGTTTAATATTAAACGCAATCGACTAATGATACAATATTCTTTTAAGATTTAAACCCAACCTTTTTCAGTGTCATAATAAAAAAAAAAAATGTCCTGTCATTCATCATTTCTGTCAATACATCAAAATTAACTTTGCACGTAATAGTTTCGCAAGAAAAGAAAATAAAAAAAAAACATACACACACAACAAAATTTTTAATGAATGAAAATATTGAAATGGAATTGGAAAAACCCGAAGCAGACATGAACCCAGTATCCCTTTTTGTCACCACACTTGAGGAATACCATAAAGCGGTGTATTTATTTGTGTTCATCATGTTCCTGGTGTTGGTGATAACGGATAGAACATTTCGGTCTGTTAAAAATAGTGCACCAGAAATTGAAGAAACGAAAGATCAATCCTTATTGATTCATAACGTTTCAAGCAGTCGGAACAGTTTGCCTATCACTAAGGATTCTCTTTTGATCAAGAAGGTTCAGTGATTTATTAGATCATTTAGATTTTTATTTGGACTATATTTTTGGACAAAGGTGACCGTCTACAGATTCAAAATAAAGGCTTATTGGAAATTTTGAAATTTTGGTTTAAAATTTAGTTACATAATTAAATGAGGACAAATTTAATTAAAAGTTTTGTGTATCAGGGCAATATTAACTAAGAGTTAGAATATTCGGACTTCCCGCTACAGCCAGTTCGAGTTATAGGTATGTGAGCCTGACATGCTTGAGCTCAATTATTTATACTCCACAATCCATCTGTATAAGTAATATATCTTTCTATCCTCCCTCTTCTGTGAACATATTTCAAATAATTTCCCGAAAATATGCCTGCCCTTTATTACGTAGATGGGACTAAATGTGGGCGTTTATTACGCGTCTGCCTACCCCTTTTAGTATAAAGGCGCGAGTGTATGTATGTATGTATGTTCAACTAAAAGAATAGTAAATTTTCAGAGTGGTAGAGCCATGCTTAGGCACGAATGGGTCGGCTCGACCAGTGCGATACCACGGCCTCACAGAAAACCGGTTGTGAAGTAGCGCTTGCGTTGCATTTCTTCGAATTGAGTGAGGTTTCCGGAGGCCCAATTCCCCCGCCCCCCTTTTCTCTCTCCTCATCTCCTTTGTCCTTTTTCCATCTCCTCATCCCTCCTCTCTTCTTTCCGCTCCCTGCATCCCCTATCCCTCATCACCCTCAAAGGCGGGCAGCGCACTTGCGACTCTTGAGTTGCAAGTGTCCATGGACGGCGGTGTCACTTACCATCAGGTGACCCGTCTGTTCGTCTGTCCCCCTATAGTATAAAAAAAAAAAAAAAAAAAAAATGATGATGTCAAAACTTATAAACGGTAACCCCAACCAAAAAAATATATTTAATGAAGTAAATTGGTTAAGCGACATTGTCTGTCACTGCAATATTTTTTATTCTATTCTGTTCCATATTCAAGACCTTAATGCTATCCATAATATTGTATTATGAATGCTAAACGATTGTGTATATATTTATACTTATAACTGACCTACTGACTGTTAAGCCAGAGGTCGTGGGTTCGATTCCCACCCAGGACATATATTTGTGTGATGAGCATGATCATTTGTTCTTTGTCTGGGTGTAGTTTATATATTATAAGTATATATTTAGAAGTATATAAGTATGATTATCAACTGTCTGGCTACCATTTCTTTTTTTAACGTGTGGAATCCTCCTCGGGCCGTCATCCCACTGGGGTTTTCGGTGGAACGGTGTGTCGGAATCGGACCGACTAAAAACACACGGTGTGCCATACTGCACTTTTTTTTTTTTTTTTTATACTATAGGGGGACAGACGAACAGACGGGTCACCTGATGGTAAGTGACACCGCCGTCCATGGACACTTGCAACTCAAGAGTCGCAAGTGCGCTGCCCGCCTTTGAGGGTGATGAGGGATAGGGGATGCAGGGAGCGGAAAGAAGAGAGGAGGGATGAGGAGATGGAAAAAGGACAAAGGAGATGAGGAGAGAGAAAAGGGGGGCGGGGGAATTGGGCCTCCGGAAACCTCACTCAATTCGGGGAAATGCAACGCAAGCGTTACTTCACAACCGGTTTTCTGTGAGGCCGCGGTATCGCACCGGTCGAGCCGGCCCATTCGTGCCTAAGCATGGCTCTACCACTCTATGAAACTTAAAATAGGAGGAATCCGGGAACAGCTTTAGTAAGACATCTGGACCTCTTCTAGCGCCTGTTGCCCGCAAAAGCCCGGGCACCACCTTTGGGTAACTCTCAATTAGGCAACGTCCAGGCACACCAGGACGTCACCCCCTCGCGGTTGGCCACTAAAGTGGGTGGAGGAGAAAACGTCTGTCTGGCTACCATTTTTTTTTTTTTTTTTAACGTGTGGAAATCCCTTCGGACCGTCACCCCGCCGGGGTTTGCGGCGGGGCGGTGTGTCGGAATCGAACCGACTAAAACCAAACGGTATGCCACTCTGCGCCTGAGACGGAAGGGATCCGGAACCTACAACCTCCAGTTCAGCAGTCAGAGTCACTAACTACTAGACCGTTCAGGTTCATCTGCATGTACATATGTATGTATGATGTGGGTGAGTATAAGATATAAATACATATAATATTATAAAAAAATAGAGTGAAAGTGAATAATATTATATAAAAATAGATTCAAAATTACGAACGCACGAAGCCTTGAGCTATACACCTAGTAAATAATATGCCTAAACTTTCCCTGAAACATTCATTTAGGTATCGATTATCTCATCTAAATAAAATCAGTAGCTTTTGAGACAATCAGTTACATACAAAAATACGCTGTCGGTAAGCTGTCATTTACAAATACCGACAGATTTCTATATAGTTTACGATCGTCTTAAAACTTCTTCGATTGTTCTAAAACTCGCACATTGCACAAGATCGATAGACCCACCGTTCTAAGATTACACCTATTCCAAATCCCATTTATAGAACACCATAACGCCCCATAACGTAGGTAATGACAATCCCCCATTAGTGAACAGTACGGCTGTCTGCCAGAGTAACATTAGCTTAAGTGGCACATATGTTATTTAGTTATATCTCTAACATGGGGAATATGGATGTAAAATGTCCTTGGAACGATTGCGGTGAGGGAAAAGAGCATTGTTGGACATATGTCTGGTATTTTCGTATGAAAGCTGCGGTGGCAACAGTAGCGGAAGCGTTTGAATGAATTAGGAAGTCGCATTGTAGAGAAAAATATGTAGAGGATATCTTTATATTAATATCTCACAGAAGGCCTTGTCCTATCGCAAATAGGCATAACATTATTTCTTTTAATTTTAACCCCCGAAAAAAAGGCGGGTTTTATAAGTTCGACGAGGCTCTCTGTGTGTATGTGTTGTGTAAATGTATCTGTCTGGAGCATCGTAGCTCCTTAAGTAATTGACCAATTTTGATGCGGTTTGTTTGTGTGAAAGCTGATCTGACCGAGAGTTGTCTTAGCTATGTTTCAATCTGAAAATTTGAAATCGAGAATATTTAAAAAGAAATGTTTACTATCAAAAATTTCTTAAATACTGTTAATAAAATTAGAAAAGTCAAAAACCAATAGAAAGAGGCTGCCAAAAACGATTGGGAACTTCCCTATTTCTATATTTCAAGAATAGTACTTCACAGTTGAGGGTTCCTTTTCGTACCTCTATGTATGTGTAACGCCTTAAATATTATGCTCGTGAAATGGAGATATATAAATGGTAGAATAATGATGGAGTATGTAAATAAGATTTTTAAGCATTTCCTCAAATGAACTACATATCTCAAAAAACGCTGTGTAAAGTGAAAACTTATCTGGCAGAGAACCATCCTCTTGTTCTGTGGTGAGTTGGCCTCTTGCCACGAGACCTATAAAGATCTCTATCATTTATACTAAAGTTCGTTGGCTGAATGAATTTGTTGCCTTTGCCGCAACATTGGTTAGGCATTTCGTTTTGAAGTTATTTTCAACAACGAAAAAAGAAACTTGTTTGTTCTGTTAACTTGCTCCTGAACAGATCCTGAACCGATTTTAATTGAGTTTTTTTTCTTTGCTTCAAAGGTTTCTTAATCGAGAGTGAACTTAGCTATGTTTTAAGAAAGTATGCTAAGTCGTTAGAAGACCATCAGCTCTTTTGTAATCAGTGGAGGCATTTTACATTTTACAACTTATTCATACTTGTTTTTTTTTTTTTTGAGAGCCCGAAGTTTCCAATTCAACCATGAGGTCGCGGTATAAGGCGTTACAATTTTTTAATTCACTTTAATATCTCATCACTTAGTAATCAATTAAAAAATTTGATATTACACATTTTTTTTTTTCAAAAGCCTCTTACTATAAAATACGCTGAACATAACCGAATGGCGTAGGACAAAAATCGAGTCCATGACGGGCAAAAGTTCGCTGTGAATGAAAACCAATCTAAGAGACTGTTTGGCATCAACTCCTTTAAGCAATAAAAAATCTTTATGGATACTGTGATAAGTTTGTGTGTTTGTGATGCGGAAGTCTGCTGGTTTGTAACTTTGGTGCCAACAAAAAAAATGTATGAATGCAGAAGTATCGGTCTTAGCTTCTTTGATCCTTGATAACTGCAAAACCTTTCGTTTAAATAACATTTTCTGTGCAAATATGCATTAGTGTGAGTAAGGCCTACAAAACACTTCGATTTAGAGTCTAGTAACAAGTATAAATAGTTTAGTTTAAAAATATACCGTCACCGCAACTCAAAAGTAGTAAGTGCGCTGCCCGCCTTTGGGAGGCAGAAGAGGGGGATCAGTTCAGGGAAAAGAGGAAAGGTGGATGGGGGGGTTAGTTGAGCCTCTGCCATTCATTTTGGTCAGGGGGTTGGAGTTTAGCTTCAGACGTAAAAGAAACTATCCAAAACTATCTTGAAAGAATGAAAAATAATCATAATTATTGCAAAACCTTACTTAAATACTAAGAACAATTTATGACACCTAATATTACAGAAAGACACATTTTCTTTATTATCTGTGCTTGATTTATTTCCTGGACTATATTTGTTGGACCATAAACTATATCACAATAATAAATCCAGGTAATATGACTGTCCACCAGTTGTATACTTAAAGTTATATTGATATAGTCGCGGCTGTTGTAAACAATTTTTAATCTATAGAAACAGTTTTTAACATAGGGTTTTGTTTACTTGCTCTAAAAACCGTAGTTCAGGGTCCATTATGACACCAAGATCAGTTAATTTTTTAACCCTTTCAAGTTTTTACTCATTTAAGATAACATATTAATATTATAAATTTTGATTTCAATGGATTTAAAATCAGTGACTTTTCCATAGACCACCAGGCCGCACCACTATTTAAACTACTACACTATTTAATTTTTAAGAAGGCTGCAGGTGCATCACTAGGTTTAAAGAATAAATACAATTCGATATCAACTGCATACATGTGGAACTTACAGTGTTGAAAGATATTAGTGATGTCAGCTGTGTTAAGAACGGATAACAGCGGTCCCAGAAATGTATAAAATGATAATAAAAAGTTGCGATTAGACTAAAAACTCACAATGCAATCTAGATGCAACTTCAAAGGTTCTATTTTCAGTACACACAACCGATCACTCCATCAAATAAACTTTTTATTTAGATTGTCCCGTGCTCATAAACAAACAAAATAAAAGTTAACTGCCCGTAATCAATAGATAATGCATAAAATGCGAGGCCATCAGAGCCTAGAGGATATACATTTTTATTAGCTCCGCGTCCATCACAATGTGACCTCTACATGACACATAAAAGTACAACAAATACACTTGAAAATATAATTTTAAGAGACACGTGAAGGGTCATTTTAGACTTGCTGTTCGCGAGAGTGTGAGTGAGGTGACCAAACTGCTTTGTAACAATTTACGGACGAAACATCATAAAAGTGGCTTGAATTCATTTTATGATGTTTTTTTTTTTATTTTTATAGAAATTAATTCCGAGACTTTGTAGAGGGGAAAAAATATAAAGTGAAAGCTTTTTTTTTACAAAAAAAAATAAGAGAGATTTATTTTATATTAGATGGTGTTCATCCTTTGGCACAGTTTTAAAGATAAAATATTAAAGAAAATCAATAAACGAGCGCTTCTTGCGATATAACAAAAATAATATGTAACTAAAATGTGTTTAGCAGAACCTAAATAAGACCAAAAATGCTAATTTTACCTTTTAGTTTTATCTGTCACACAAGTAATAGCGCTCTTTATTATATATTTTTCACCCAATACTTTCTGGAAATTCCTAATGAATACTATCAATTGGTTACCGTGTTATCTGTCACCCCGTATAGAGAGGTTTTGATGAATTTTGCCAGCTTTTTTTACTTGCAAATGCAATCAATCATGTAGATAACTGTCATTTAACAGATTGGACACAGTTGCCGCCCTGGGGTTATTATTAAAATATCGGTTGGATATGAGTAATTGCTTCAGAAATATGTTGTTTCATGAAAGTATTCTCTGATATAGTTTTTCTAAAACCTTAGCTTTATTTAAAACCTGCATGAGAAAAGTAAATTGTAGTTTTTATATGTACTAGTATGTATATACATATATTATAAATTGGAAGAGGTTTTTGTTTGTTTAAACGGGCTTATTATTGGAACTACCCGTTAAATTAAAAAGAACTTGAAAAAATTATAACTTCAGACATCCCACACACTAACGTCTGATCCCAAAATTAGTAAAGCTTGTACAATGGTTAATAAACATACTTATACATTTCTAAATACATATGTACATATTATAGATCTTTATAATGTTAAATATTCGTATACATATCTTACATCTTTAACCAGATCGCGTCATAAAATGCGTCTGCATTCTGTCTGGTCAACAATTACTCGTGCTCATCGTCTTAGGTTATAAACGCAGTATAAGCTGCGGGGAACTGCTGGTAGTATATGCATTACAAACTGAAAGGTCCGTTATGACACATGAGATCACAGTGACATTAGTTTTTGACATAGTTATTCGTTTAGCATAAGTAACCGATTCTCACAGTGAATCGATAATAAAAAAACTATGAACTCATAATCGATCCATTAATTTGGTGTCATAGTATAAAGAATATTCCAAATGAATATTTTTAATAATGTACATGTAGTTGAAAATAATTGTAATGTAATTATTGTCTTATTATTATTATACAACATTTAAACAATAATATTAGTAGTTTTGTTTTGTAAATGTTTGAAACGACATCTATATATGAAACTTAGAGTACTAATTAAGCGATCTAGAGAAAATAAAATAAACTCTATTTAAGAAAATAAATTATATTTAAGAGAGAGAGCGAGAAAGAGAAGTTAATCGTCAAATGGGTTTAATATAAAATATTGAGACAATGCCAAGAGTATTAAGTAATGATATTTTTGTTTAAGTTTTAGAATAGATATATATATTTATAGTAACAAATAATTATTTAATCAAAAACAATAAAATCATTATCATTATCTAAATCATTCGAAAAGAAAGATCATACTAAAAATATATATGATATAAATTAAACATAAAAACTTAAATTTAAAATTAAATTATAATAATGCGTCCCCTCGACCAAACGTACCCATGAGGCTGCGGCATTATTTAGTTATATGTTTAAAATATTCTCGAATAAATATCGATTTTAATATGTTCGATTTTGGGTGGATGATGTCGGTTTTAAGTTGTCTTAACACAATGAATAAATACATATGTATATTATATTTGTGCTACAACCTAATAACAGCATTCTGTTAGATTACTCCACGTTCGAAAAATTGGGAAGAGATTTCATTAAAAATAAAATTCTTATAGCGGTTGTAAATTAAGTACCTTGGTTTACGAATAAGTATACATTTATTTGTTTTAAAGCAATTGAGTTTTTTTTTTAATTATATAAAATTATTTAAGGTTTTTCAGACACTATGACCGTAATGCACTTAAACCTACTGTTTGATATATGTACTGAAACACCCCCTTGTAATTTTATAACACTACAGATAATAACAGGCTGGTTCACAAAAATCCGTTCGTTGTGTGCAACCCTTCATATAATCTGGTATTCATGGTTCTAGACAGTTTATATGATAAACGTAGTCCACCTGGCGGACAACGCCATCTGGCGGTCGCGTGCAGTAATTAATTCTGTTACGACATATTGGAACATAGCCAATGGTGTTTTTGTTCACAATTTATGGACGAATAATAGTTGAAAGCTGTAGCATGTTTTTTTAAGGAGGTAATTGTTTGAAAATGTTTTTAAAGGACGAAATATGCTGGTGTTAAGAAAATAGTTGGTTCTATATGTTTATTTATTTAATTTACTGTTTATATATTAATGCGTGAACAGATATCGTTTTACGCAGTTTTAAGAAATGCCAACTATTGATAATATTTGTTTGTCGACTTTCACATACACAAATAACAAAAAAATATATGTACATTAACAACATCTAGCAAAGAAAAATTAAACTACGTAGTTCCTACTTTGACTTCGTGGTAAGGTCCTCAATCGCGATATTAAAGTTCTAGCTCCGATTGTTATATATACAACTTCCTAACATCAACCGTTTGGTCGCGGACCCCTCTTCAGAAGAGCGTTCGGTGGATTAGCTTCGAGTGGTGAGCTCCGATGGTAACAACTATCATGAAGCCGAGCGCTCCAAATAAAACCCCCACTCGCAACCATTATGGGTTAGATGACAACAACAACGAATGGAAACTTTGGCTCGCGATTCGCCAGGCATGATCACCTTGCCTGGTTGGAGGATCCTCCCTTTGTGTTAAGGGGGCATAGCACCTGTTCCTCTGCATTTAAACTTGCCTAAAAGCTATTCCCTCAAGCTCCACGGGTCCAATATATACAGAATATTTATTAACCTTAAATGAAATAAATTATTGTCGAAATTCTTTCACACACTAGTATTCCTACCTCTGATACAAACGAATCATCAAGCCATAACATAACAAGATAGTCTGCAAAGGCGGGGTCTATCTCAAAGGGGTCCATTTGCGAAATTTGTTTTTCCATTAGTCAAATTGGGTTCGCGAGTAACTTTGTAAGTGATGACGCGATGACGTCACGATTTGAGTTATAACTTGTAAGTTTATAAAGTGTGTTTCAGCATTTTTAATTTACACACACGTGTGGATATGTCATGTCGGGGTTGACATAGAAACATCAATAGAATCATCAACAGACGAGTACACTCAAAAACTTACTCCTTCTTGTAACAATCGGGTTAAAGGTACTAAACGAGTAGATGTATTTTATTATTATTAATACATATTGATATATATATTCTTCAAATATTCAACCATCAGAACGGACTCATTAAGATAATAATTAATTTTGTTAATTTAAAACAGAGACAAACACATTTTATTATTTATTTTCAATAAAAACAGCTATCATTACAGGTTTAGCATAATAGTGTTATACTATCTACATTTATTATTATAAGAAATGATTCCTAAGGTTTTCTTGTCATTGTGAATCCACTCGGTAAGCAATAGAATATATCTACCTCATCTGCAATTGTATTAAGTATTGTAAAGTATTGTAAAGTAGTGTTAAGTATTGTTGATGCGCCTGGACAGGACAGCCTTTCTGTCTGCACGTTTGAACTAAATAACTAACGAATGGACGTCGGAGAGTAAACACTGATCTTCGACCTCCATAAGCGCTGGCCTGGGGGTATCGGGCTGGGCTGACCGTTACCACAGCAGAAGCAGGCCTGAGACGGTGGCGTGACGTACGTGTTCCACGCGCGCCTATTTGATGTGGGGGGCGTAAGGCCCCCATATTCCAAAGTGTGGTCGCCTGCTAGCTTGCAGGTGGCCAAGGTCTGCTGGGGTTCCCGGATATTTCCTTCTGAGGCTATCCCAGTTAGGGAACCGGGATACCCTCAGAAGGAAACATTGCTAGGGAGCAATAGACGCTCTCATGACGGCACACCGTGTGGTTTTAGTCGGTTCGAGTCCGACATACCACCTCACCGTCAGCTCTGGTGAGGTGATGACCCGCGACCCGTTCCACACGAAAAAAAATAATAATAATTTGATATTAGAATAAAAAAAAGAAGGTTATATAGTTTTGTCTGTCCTTCAAACTATCTTATAAACAAATTAGTCTCGTTATTTATGGTACCTACTTCAAATCATTCAGTCACTTGCCTCGCGCGCTGCGTCTCGGTCAATCTGCTGTTCTATAAACAAATCATTGAATACACTTTTTAATTATTACGTTAAATATACAGTGATCGAAAAATTATTAATAAAGTTCAAATAAGTTCAAAGTTTAGGGTCTTTCAATTAAGTGACATTAAAGAAAAAGTGTATTACTAATTACATAACAGCTGTGTAATAAATGTGTTCCTTATTTAAATTAAGTGATGTTTAAATTAATTGAGTAGAATAATTAGGTACGGGACTCTAGTCTATATTCAAATAATTATGTTCTTTATTTAAATTAAGTCATTTTAAAATTAATACCTAAAATAATAAATGCTAATCTGCTTTGCACCTAAACGTATTGCTATTTATAAATAATTGAAATTTCAATTAATAAGTGTATTTCAATTAATAATTAGGTGTGATTCTCGATGGAGCAGAAAACGTCACACCATCTCTTCACGCGGGTATCTTAAAATGCCACTAAGTGTGGACTAAGGTTGATGGCAAGAGGCTTGCCCCCTTTTTTTTTTTTTTTTTTTTTTTTTTTTTTCCTCCGTGCGGAAATCCCCTCGGATACCACCTTCTGGTGGCATGTCGGACTCGAACCGACTAAAACCGCACGCCATCTTGGGTACTAGATGCCGGGGAACCAGGTACACCCTAGAAAGGAAAACCCTGGAACCCCGACGTACCTCGGGCCACCTACGGTTTGTAGACGGCCCCCTCCAGTGTGGGAACCCCAATGTTCCCGTAACTTCCCCCAAGGGCGCGCACGCTCCGCAGCGTCCGCGCCGCCACCCAAGCCTGCTTCTGCTAGGGTGACAGATGGCCTCATATGTCACCCCCAGGCCTGCGCTTATGGAGGACGGAGATCATTCTCCGATCTCCGGCGCCTGAGTCGCCTGTGGTACCTGGCCCGTTCCCGGGCCTGGCGGGCCGGAAGAGTTCTAAACCTCTCCCGATCCCGCTCCGCCGTCTCCTTGGCAAGCATGATTTGCTCGCAGAAAGAGACGGCGGAGTTCCACGCGTTCTCGCTCCGCAACATGGCCGCAATCATGTTACCGAGCGAGAGAACCACCACCCCGATGGCCGCCACGAGATCACGCCTCGGCTCCTCCCACGCCGGACATTCTGCCAGCGTGTGGAGCGCCGTGTCCACGGTCTGGCCATCGCAATGATGGCACTCAGGCGTTGGCTCCTTGCGGATCAGACACAGGTGATCTCCGAAACATCCCTTTCCAGTGATCACCTGCGTCAGCCGGTATGAGAGGGTCCCATGACGCCTCTCGAGCCAATCCTCCATAACGGGTCTTACCGCCGTAATAACAGCGTGCCCAGCGCTCGGTTGCCCAAGTCGTTCCCTCCATTCCTCCACGAGGACCTGGCGGAGTTGGGATTTCTGATCGTCCATTTCACGCGGTTCAGGACTTCTACCCAACTCCCGCGCCTCCTTGCGCCACTGGTAGAGAGCCGCAAGGGCTTTCGCCTCCAGTTCCCATGGTGGAGTTCCGGCCAGGAGACTCGCCGCCTCAAAGGAGATCGTGCGGTACCCCCTTATGATCCTGATAGCCAGCACTCGTTGCGGTCTTCGCAATAGCGCGATATTGCTGGCCTTCAGGATCTCTGCCCATACTGGGGCCCCATAAAGGGCCATGGATCGCACAACCCCCTCATATAGTCTCCTGCAGGAGTCATCGGGCCCCCTCATGTTTGGCAACAACCGTGCTAATGCACGCGCTGCGCCAACCAACTTGGGGACCAGGCTTCGGAAGTGATATCCGAAGTCCCATCGGCCGTCGAGTACGAGCCCCAAATACCTCATAGAGGGCTCGATGCCGATGCGAGTGCCTCCTACTATGAGGCTGAGTCCTTCAGGCGGCTTATTCCGAGGCCCGTGAAAGAACAACGCCTCGGATTTGTGCAGAGCCACCTCAAGACCCAACCGCCGGATTCTCTCAACGACTTGGGCAACCCCGGCCGTGGCCCTCAGGGTTGCCTCACGGTGCGTCCCGCCACATGCCGTCACAAGCGTGTCATCCGCATAGCACGTGACGGCGATACCATCTAAGAATGCACCGCGAAGCACCCAGTCGTAGCCAATGTTCCACAGGAGTGGCCCTAGGACCGACCCCTGCGGGACACCGCACGACATTTCACGCCGACCGAGACCGGCCCTACTTGGGTAGATGACGGCTCTCTCCGACAGATATGCCCCGACTATGCGGCAGAGGTAAGGAGGCACTCGATGATACACTAGTGCCTCCCTGATGCAACTCCAGGGCAAAGTGTTGAACGCGTTGGCGATGTCTAAAGACACCGCCAACACTACTTCACCCTGGGAAACTGCTTCCTCTGCCAGGGCTCTCACGCGCATGATCGCATCTATGGTGGAGCGCCCCTGACGGAAACCGTACTGGTTGTCCGCCAGATCCGGCCCTACCCTGTAGAGATGCTTGACGAGGCGCCATGCAATCACTCTTTCAAAGAGCTTGCACACCTCGTCAAGCAACACTATGGGCCGGTAGGCGGATGGTGAGTCCGCCGGGCGCCCCTCCTTTCGGATGAGGACCAGTTTCCCCGTCTTCCACAATTTCGGAAACTGGCCCTGCTCGAGACATGCGCTGAACAACCCTCTCAGTCGGGGCTCGAGAGCCGGCGTCTCATCATCTAGAGCCAGGACCCACGCTCGGCCTGGAATGCCATCGGGTCCTGGGGCGGTGCTTTTAGCTTTCAGCCGTTGCACCGCCAGCGCTAGTTCTGCCCGAGTGACCTCAGGCACGTCGTCATCATCCACGTTAGGCACCTCAGGTGTCGTAGGCGGAGCCATCGGTGGTGGGGTGTGTTCCACCAACCGTGATGGGAACAGGGCGCCGACGACCCCCTCAAGCAGGTCTGGCTGAAGACACCGGGTCAACGGCGGGGCCCACAGGCGCATCTTGCCTCTAACCATACGGTAAGGGCGCCCCCATGGATCCCGCTCCAGTGTCTCCAGCAACTCGCAGCGGGCCTCACTCTTGGCCCGCTTTATCGCTGCCTGAAGGGTTCTCTTGGCACCCCTGTATTCCACCAGCAGCTCCGCCTCTCGGGTGACCGCGTCCGCAGGACGGCGACGCCTCCTGCGGAACCGGGACCACCGGCGGCGTGCGGTCACGCAGGCCTGTCGCAGCCCTGCAATCTCCGGCGACCACCAGTAGACCCGGCGCCTCGCTGTATTGGGCTTAGCCCTAGGCATCGCCGCATCACAGACACGAGTCATAGCCTCCCGGAACCATTGTGCCTCGGCACCCACATCAACAGGCCCATCCGGCGCAGGGGCCCAGGCCTGTACGATGGCGGCTTCCAGGAGGAGCTCCCGATTTAAACGCTTGAGCGCCCAACGTGGCTCAGGTGGAGCCGGTATGGCCGGCACGCCATTCGTGGGAGCGGAGACTTCAAACCGAATGTATCGGTGATCCGAACCAGTCTCCTCCCCCACCACGACGCGCCAGTCTTGAACACGGCGTGCCAGCGAAGGGCACGCGAACGAGATGTCCACGATTGAACTGCCCCTCGCCGTCACGAACGTGGGTACGGCCCTCTGATTTAGGAGAACTAGACCGAGTCTTTCGGCCCAGTTCTCCAGAGCTCTGCCCCTCTGGTTCGTGCGCCGAGAACCCCAAGCCTCTGACCAGGCGTTGAAGTCCCCGACCACAAGAACCGGGTGAGGACGACAGGCGTCGACGACGACGGCCAACTGAGCGAGCCATTGCTCATACTCAGTTATGTCTCGGTTCGGCGTGAAATAAACGGCCACGACCGATATATCCCCAACCACCGCCGCTATGCAACCCCGTTCTCTTGCAACCACGGCAAAAGGAGGAGTGCCGGCGGCGGTGCCGTGTACCAGTGCCGCCGAGCCATCCAAGTCGGTCTCCCAGGCTGGCCCGAGAAACCGGTGGGTGTATGGCTCGGCAACAGCGGCAATGTTAATGGACCACTGTGCCATACTCTGGAGCAGAAGATCCTGAGCGGTGGCACCGTGGCCCACGTTCGCCTGCAGGATGCGGAGATGGGAATCCATTATTGAATTTCCATCTCCCCGTTCCGCCGCGAACCTTGCCGCTCTAGAGCTGCATCATCCATCGCCGGTTTGGGGACAGAAGGCCGGCCTCCCGGCTTCGGTCTCGATCCGGCGCAGGTCTTACTGCCAACCCGGTGGTTGGCAGGCTTGCCCTCCGCTGTGCATCTGAAGCATTGCACCGAAGCATTGCAAGCCCCCGCCTTGTGACCGGGCTGGCCACAGCGGAAACAGAGGTCACCTATGGTGACCTCCGCCGTACACTGGACGCCTACATGCCCCACCGACAGGCACCGGAAGCACCTTGCCGGCCGGGCCTGCAGGAGTCGTGCCTGCGCCCTCATAAAACCCCCAACCAGGAGGGTACGTCCATCAGCGACCTTTTGGGCCGCTGCGATGGGGCAGCTGACAACCGCTGCCCCCTGTCCAAAGGGCCCGAAGCGTATAGCCCCGGCCTTCACGTTGTCCAGAGGGCAACCCCCGACCTCCATCACGGCGAGCCTGAGCTCATCTGCCGTGACAGAGTCGTCCAAGCCCGTGATGCGCAAATCAGCGCATTTTATGGGCCTGGACACTCGAACGTCAGCTGCGTCCAGTGAGTCCCTTATCTTGGCCGCTAGGGCGTCAGCTTTGGGGCCACTGGTAGCACCGGGGATTTCGAGGAGCCGGGCTCCCGTTCGGGTGTTTTTGCACCGAACGCCCGGTATCTCTAGGGCCTTGAGGTCGACTTTGGCCTTAACTTTCGCCAAAACCTCGGCGTACCCCAAGCCCCTCTCCGCCGCCTCTGCCGTCAGAGTGACTACGACTGCCGCTGAGCGAGGTGTGCGGAGTTTCCTCGGTGCTCCCGTCGCAAGAGGCTTGCCCCCTATTACGTTAGTGAAACCAAAAACTCGTTGTCAAATGTTTAATACACCTTCTACCTATCTACCCCTTCGGGGATGCAGACGTGAGCGCACCTGTGCAATAATGAAGTGACGCTGGTTTCGCGGTACCCAAATGTGTTGATATTTAAAAATACATTTCAATTAATAATTGTAGTAATAATAGATAATTACGTAAGGTTGATCCGTGTGTGTTTCTTAACATTTATGAAAGTTCAACTATGTGTAAAAATTAATGTGTGCATATGTATTATATTACAACTATTATTATAAAAATGAAATCAGGATTAATAATAGTCAAAGGTCATGTATTTCCTATTACGAAACTTGAATACATAAATAAAATACACACATTTACATACGACTATAAAAGGGTATTCTACAATTTTATTAATTATATTTTAAAATTATTGAAGATGAAACTCTCGGGCTCCAGTTACGTAATAATGAGCAAGCGCCGTCATTTGCCTTTGCGAATCAGATGGGTATACGGAGGATAGAAAGAGAAAGAATAGCATATTGTTGAAACTTTAACCTAACACCCACAGATAAGTGTAAACCCTTAAATGAATGAGGTCATAAATCGAAACATAGGATCAAACTTATTAATTAATCTCGACCATTAAACTGTGATGCTACTGAAGAAAGTGCAGTGATATTAAGTGTTGTTTTTACATTTTGAAAGTGTTGTGTTTATGATGCCTTACAACAAATATGATCAAAATTATTACTATAATTCATATAGCAACAACAATGAAAATAATTATCAAAAGGTCAGTATAATACAATAATCTATAAACGAAGATATGTTTAAAGTGTTTTAGCGGTACGAAGGTGAGTCAAGCGACTGGCCTTTGGTCCGGAGTTTAGTGATCCTGATTGGTGAGACAGAGGTGGGGTTCGATTCTGACACGGGACAAGCATTTATATCATTCACAAATAATTGTCAGACTCTTTTTTTTTTTGTCTCTTTGAAAAGATATAAAAGTATTCTTTGCCACAACCTTTCAATTGTTCCATACATACATACATACAATCATTATTATATCCTTCTAATATTTTTTATACTACTTTACCTGCGTTCTGTGTATGAGAGTATAATCTGAATAATGCCATTATACTAAAACATGTTTTACAGTATGACATATAAAATTTAAAAAGAAATAATCGTTTACTTAAAGTGAAATAACAGAATTGAAATTTCGTTTACACTTGTAAGTCTTCGGTAGTATAGTGGTAAGTATCCCCGCCTGTCACGCGGGAGACCGGGGTTCGATTCCCCGCCGGAGAGAAACTTTTTGTAATTTAAATTAAACTTTTAAAAGTACACCTGAAGTCCTTAAATTAATTTTTTTTATAAACGTCCAAAATCGCAGTAATTCCCATTTTAACTGAAATAATTTTTATTTAGGTATGTACATTAGAGCAATCCCCGACACAGACATACCTAAAAACAATAAAATTAAATATATTTTTTGTTATATTTGATTGTAATAGTATTTTTATAAACAGATTCAGAAAATAACTAAGCTTGTCAGTTTTTGAAATGGCGAGGATCCGCTGGTTATATGAGAGTCTGACGGTAAATACGTATTAAGAATTGGAACTTTTTGCTAAGCGTAATTTAAATATTGAGATTAACAAAAACCCTGATACTTTTTGTATCCGATAGTTTAATCTTTCTGGCAATCAGTATGACCCTGTAATCAGTGTAGTGCGCGCCACCACAAGACAAAAAAATAAACTATCAGCCGACTGTTTGATCGCACTGTTGCGACTAAACTTAGTATAATTATACTGATATGACATGATAACATGGTAAGTAAACTGAATTGGCTAGTAAAATCGTAGTTACTTTTTGATAGACGAGGAGACTCAGGTTGCTCATATTACTGTACAGCACAAATTCTTAAAGCAATATCTTAATACAGATATTTCCACTTGTACCTGCCCAGGATCCCTGTTCCCTGTAGCTCGACCACGTGATGGGATAACATTAGTTAGTGACGTAAGCACACCTGCACCGACGGAGCCTAAAGATAAATCGACGTTGTTTTTGTACTCGAAGACTATTTGTCCGGAGCTTGCCATGTTTTTTTAGATTTGTTTTCAAGAACCAAGAATTTATAGTATGTACATTTTGCTGCTAATTTATTTCTCTTGTTAGAGCTAATAGCAAAGGTTTCTCTAAGAATTAAGTAGCTTAAAGTTATGTATCTCTTGATGTGGTTCTTATCAAAAGTATTTTATATGTAGGATCATTTTAGCATACGTTTTTGGACTTTTAGTAGGTGGGTTTCTAGACTCCGTATGGAATGTTCTGAAAAGAAAAGTTAATATCAAGTCATGGTCACATGATCAATAAAGTTAGTCACGGGATCAGTTATTACATACATATGTACATACGTATGTATGTCGATCGATTTACTATTTTTTGTATATATGTAAGCCTACCACAATGACTCCACTCTGCCTGATGGAAAGCAATAAGTGGAGTCTAAGAGTGGTGGTCACCATCTTCATTGCAAGTGTAGTCAATTCAATATGGTGACCCACACTATGGCGGCCTGGTGAGATGTTTTTTCACGCCCCGCTTAAAATATATCCTCTTGCAATGGTTCTATTGTAACCAGATCAAGATTTGATCATTGAATGAAAAGGCACATTGAAAGCGCTTTTATTTACTTATAATTAATATATACTTATAATGCCCTGTTGAATAATTGTCCTTGTTTTGTCATACCAAGAATTACCTATTGATTAATAACTACCATAACATATAAAATTATAGTAATGATTGGGTGTCGTCTACATGTAAATATTAACAATAATATAATGTTGGTCACAACCGCTGAGCGATTATTTTGTAAGAAGTATGACACTTCTTATTTGGGCAATCGCGTAATAATACCAAGCTCTCATAGCATCTCGTACACCATATCAGTGTCTGAAAAGTTTTAGGAAGTATATAGTTGTCTAATCAGTATCATGTTAGCTGGCAAGGGGCCGGAGCATCATTACAGTCATTTAACCTAAATTGGAGTCATTGTCGAGTACAATCAGTCCTTGTTTTATTAATAATGGGTGTAGTAAGATATTTATTGGTTTGTCTTGAAGTTGAACATGATTGTTTTTAATGAGATAGCCGAAATAATATTATTTCGACAAGTGGTTATTTAACATTATTGGAGATGACGTGGGCTCTACAGACTGGCGTAGCTTAAGTTTAATTTTTATTTTTGTATTTTATTGAATGATTGGCTTCTTTAAATGCATTTAAATCTGTTTCCTACAGTAAATAAAAAATATAGTAGGCAACAGGCTTCGAAAGGTTTGTAAACGAAATATCCATCCATCAAGCGGCGAGAGTCCCAATGGGTGGAAGGACAAAGGGCCTATTTAGAATTAAATAAATTGAAAAATGCGAGCCTTTGTACAAGTGGCTGTTATTTATGGCACAAACCTTTTATAGTGTTCTTAATTGCGAAGCCTTGTTGAGTGTACCTATGTAGGTACTTCACTGGGATGCGGGATGTACATTTTGCGTATTTTTACTAAAGGTACTATGTACAAATGTCTGGGTACCGTATAAAGTAAAAATGCTCTCGAATTTTTCACCATTAGAAGATAGCAGAGTACTTCAATAATACGCCTGTATATTGCAATGATACCCCTGACAAAGTATCTAGGTGGTCTTTAGTCTTTATACAGATGTTTTTGGAGCCCTAACGATACTTCGGCATCTCCTAGCATTGACAGTTATATTTATGTAGAAAGGATGTAGCTATTATAGTTTGGTATAGATTATATTTATTTTCGTTTTTTTTTTATACCATTGGGGGACAGACGAACAGACGGGTCATCTGATGGTAAGTGATAAGTAAGTGTCGTAAGTACGCTCCACGACTTTAAGGGTGATGAGGGATGGGGGATGCGGAGAGGGGAAAGAAGGGACTGGGGATAA
This sequence comes from Tyria jacobaeae, assembly GCA_947561695.1. NCBI lineage: Eukaryota > Metazoa > Arthropoda > Insecta > Lepidoptera > Erebidae > Tyria > Tyria jacobaeae. The sequence goes on along the minus strand of OX387217.1, from coordinate 19,809,673 downwards.
GGAGATGGGAAAGAGGAGAGGGGGGATAAGGGGAGAGGGAGTGTTGGGCCTTCGGAAAACTCATTCATTTCGGGGAAATGCAATACAAGCTTTACTTCACAACCAGTTTTCTGTGAGGCTGTGGTATCGCACCGGTCGAGCAGGCAGACTATCCTAATGGCATAGGAGGCAAACGAGCTGACGGGTCAGCTGATGGTAAGTGACTATCGCCTCCGACGAATACTCAAGAATCACAATAGTAGTTTAAATTTTTTCTCGCTTAAAGAAAATATAGGACAGGACCGATGAGAAGGCTTCCGATATTACTGTACTTTTTAAAACTTAAAAAAGACGAAAAGTAAAAGCTTAAATAGCTCTCTACGCTCTCTCGCATCTTAAATAGCTTTTAAAATTGAATATAATATAATGTAATATTTACACCTTAAAGTATTTTTTTTTCGAAAGATTTATGGTTTTAAATGCAGAAAATGAATTACTAGAAGAAAATTAATAAATTACTAGAAAGTGTAATCAACCTCAATTTTAATTAAGCTCTGTCTAAAGAAATTAAAAGAAACTGCACGCCACAAAGCTATTACACCGTTTTGTTAGGAATGGAAGGAAAACTAAGAAAGAAACAATAAAAAGGTGCGAGTAAATGAAATACGTACAAACTGCGGTTCTCGTTAATCGGCGGAGAAAACTGGTGTAAATGGCGATGGTTATTCTAGCAGCTACACTACACTACTAGAATATTTAGAAATATGTACACATAGGTTTCTTTAAAACCATGAAACATATCTTATTAATTTGTAGCAAGGGTCATCTTTAATAGGTTTAATTTTTAGTTTGTTCAAACTATTATTACTGGTTAACTCGTTTCTGAAAATTGTAAACAGAATAATAAGGTAACATAATAAACTATTAAATGAAGAGATCATGTAAGAAGTCAAGTTTCCTTATTCAGGAGGTAAAAATAAGTCTGAGTGCCTTAATCGTGTGTTTTAAGGTATGTTTCAAGCTTAGCTTCACTAATCAGCTCTTTTCAAATACAGATAGTTGGAGGGGGTTTCAAGACTAGTTTAGTATTTAAAATTTTTGATTTATATATGTACATTTATAAGACCACATTGAGCGATTTCAGGAAATACTTATAGAAATATGGGTAAATTTATTTATTATATGCAGATATATATCATATTCTTTACGTAATAAGCAATCTTTTGATCTGGAACGTTAATTATCGTCTCGATCTCGGCGTGATGAAGTGCCCCTGCATGTTAGATTAGCCATTGTCCGCTAATGATCGATGAAAGAGGGTGTGTGTCGTAGAGGCCAAGGTATTAGCGGTAGCAGGAGTACACAGTAATGATCCATAAATACATGGATGTATTCCAGCTTGGCCGAGGGATAACCGGGCACTCTCTAACAGTTAACATACCAATCCCTTAGTGTCCTTTAAAGATTCCCATCCCCACGGGTCATCACCTCACCGGAGATACCTGAGAGGTGGTATGTTGGACTTGAACGGACTAAAACCACACGGTGTTCCGTCATAAGTAGGTCTATTGCAGAGGATTCCTTTGAAGATACCTAAGGAAACAAAACAATAAGAATCACATGGCTGTTAACAATAATTAATCAGATGTTTTAGTTGCTGTTTTCATATCTACATAAACTTTGGCCTGTTGATCTTGTGGTTAGCGACCCTCACTGCTGAACCGGAGATCGTGGGTTCGATTACTATATGTGATAAAAATTTGTGTGTCCGTTGATTGAATGTTTGTGAAGTTTCCTTTTCGTTTCTTTTATAAAAAAAACTTCAACCCTGCATAAAAGTAATAAAAATATTATGACATACGAGTATATAGAATTCGGTGGTGATAGTTTAAAAATTAATAAGTTACTTTCTTAATATGTTTTTGTAAAAACCGAAAAAGGATATAAATATATATATATATATATAGTCGTACATACTCTTTAAAGTACAATTACAAATAAAAATTACAAAAAAATGCCTTTTATAGGAACGGTCAATATTTTACTGACCTTATGAGTATTAGATGTTTTTATTTCTTAATTGATCCAATCAAAATCTGTTAAAGTCACTTCATATTTCGATCTACTAGAAAGCTAGCCAACTAGATCTATCAGCGATGATATAAACAAGGTTATTTAACTTAAATTAGCTTAAAAACCCAAAAAGTTATGTGTGAACTTTGCAGTAAATCTTAAAAGGCTTTTCGTTTATGACTTGATTCCCTAATATTTTCGCTGTAAGGTTTCATAGGGACTCCGTTTAATTCGTCCGGGTTAATCTCGCGTTATTGTCTCGAGGTATGGGGTTCGAGTACGGTCACGGTAGCTTTGTCAACGATACGAGGGGCTTTCTCCATGCTCTTCATTTAATAGGTCCTGTCAATACTTATGTTTTAATTATCTAATATACGTAGATGAGATGAGAGGTGTAATTTATCTTCATATTAATACAGGGCCTTCACAGCATTTACGACACTAAAATCGATATCTAAAAATTAACTTGCCATGTATAAAAAAATTGGACATACATATTTTTTAAAAAGCAAAACATTTTGACAAGTTTCCGGAGCCTACTGTGAGGTGGCATGTCGGATGCGAAGTAATGAAAAACCACACGCTGACCACACATGCTACAAATGAGCCTATTGCAGGGGAACTGGGAGTGTCCCAGGTACGAAGCTCCTGAGAAAAGTTGGGTTCAACATAATAAAAACTATTTTTTTGTATCATTATTATGTAGGAATTAGTAAATGCTTAAAGATACAGACAAAATATTTATTTTGATTTTTTTCATAATTTTACATAGCATATAATACCTGACATTAAACATCGCACCAAGAGAATTCAATTGGATAAATTTCAATCTTGTTGAATGGATCTTTCTAGAATTTTCGAACTCCACAATCAATTTCCTCTAATACTGAAATAGGAAATAACTATTTAAACGCTCTTAAATTTCTGTCCCATTATTTTATGGATGTATGGAGAACAGAAACTGCGTAATGATTATACAATACAATGAGGCTGGAGACAAATGAAGGCAAGACAATACGAAGACAGCCGACCACAATTGCACAATAGAACACTCCACCGATTGGGGGGAACGAATAAAAGATACAACACAATTTAAGTGCAAGTACATACTTGTAATATTTAGGATGATTTTATAGTTAGAGCCAGCCCATTTCTTCGCGTGAGTGTCGTAAAAAGCGACTAAGGTATTGGACTGTCTGCCAGACAGCATAAGTACATATATACAGCCATACAGTGCCCTAATGACGGCAATATGCTTACATCCAAAACGTAAGTGGGATAAATTATGGTTGGCAAAAAGTGGGCGTTGACGACGCATCTGATGATCTGCTGATCATAGGCGTGAGTTAGTTTATACTATTACATATATTAAAATTATAATTTGAGTATTAACTCACGGATAAAACAAAATGATATTATTATTATTTATTATGTTTTGTTTTGCCACATTGTATACCTACATAGGTCTATCTTTTTTTATGGCATAGTGGGACAAACGAGCAGACGGGTCATCTGATGGTATGTGACTTCCGTAGCCCATGAACACTTGCAACTTAAGAGTCACAAATGTCCGCCATTTAGGGTAGGGGATAGAAGAAAAGGAGAAGGGAAGGGAGAAGTAACCTCACTCATTCGGTCACACAATGTAAGCATTGCTTAACATTGGTTTTCTGTGAGGCCGTGGCAATACTCCTGTCGAGCCGGCCCATACGGGGCGAAGCATGGCTCTCACATTTTTGTTGTATCGTGTTTAGCTCGTCAATAAATAGGCATTCAATTAATAAGTCACTAATTAAAACTAACGAATTAAAACTGAACTATTTTGTTTATTCACTGAAGCTCATCAGTCACAGTATATAATGTGTATAGATATAGTTTCTGTCGTTAATTAATGTGTTATTGTAATAAAGATTAATAAAATTATTTTACTTTGTCTAGTACGTCATACAAGTACGTACACAACCACTCTAAGTTGACATCGCGACTAGCGTTCGAGGGCGGGCCGGGGGTGACGAATTTATCGAGAGCGTGAAAAATGATACAAGCCCGCCAACAAGCTACTACCACGTAAGGGGAAGGTTTTGTAGGCTGATGTATGTTGATGTTACTAACGCCATACAATCATTGTATTTTGATCACTGAATTTTTTAGGACTGTAATCTTTAAAAAGTGATTTTAAGAAAGTTGTATCTGAAGATGTCTTATCGTAATAGAGCATTGTTCAAGTGCATCTCGCATTTTTACCCAGGTAACTCCATCACGTCACGAATAGATAAACGGCTCTGTATAAAATTTGGCACAGAGACATATTATATACGAAATAACATAGGCTACCATTTATTCCGGTAAAGTGTACTTGTAAGTTTTGTAGCGGATGAGCGGCTGCAGCTATTTAGGTACTGTTTCTGGGTTGCCAGAGTTGACTAGGCGGAAGTTAGTCCTCTTGATGTGTAGACGGCTTACCAATACCAATATACATTTATTTTTAAAAAAGTTTTTGTATTTTTTTTATGTTTTTCCACAGTTGAGACTAAATCATCTTAATTTTAGGAGTGACTTTTCTTTTTTGGCAAAACGATAATAAAAAAATAAATTAAACCATTTATGTAAAGCAGTGGGACATATATTTTTCGGCATAAGTATGTCCAGATCTAAGGAGCACTTCCTAGCTAATCATTGAAAGAGATGACATCTTCAATCCTTTATCTTTAACTTGCCTGACGTTTCGACCACGTTATAGTGGCAGTGGTCATAAGCTGAGTATGTAATGAATAGAAAGAATAGAAAATTCTTGATTGTACACCACGAAATTAAACAGACGCAAAGTTAAACAGTTGATACAAGGCGGCATGTATGTACAATGGGCGGTCTTATCGCCAAAAGCGATGTCTTCCAGACAACATTTGTATGGAAACAACGGAAAGAAAAAAAATGTATGTATGAAAAGAATGCCTATTCATAATATCGGTCTAAATTCATTATTTTATTAAAAAAAGACAACTCTTTCAATATTACTGATTCCTGTATTCCTGTGTCCCGGGGGACTTCACAGACACAAAGGATACCCGGGTCAACAATTTGTGGATTACACAAACTTTAGTCCCGTGAGCGTCCTCTGGGCAGCAGTCAGGGTCAGGGTCAACAGACCGGTTAGACTAATTTCCTGGTGTCGTAATTTATTTATTTAAGTGTTCCTGCTAGGGCGTAGTAACATTTGAGCAATCATCATAACACAGAAATACAATATACATAATAAACAGAAAGCTATTTCTAATAAAAATATTTCGCCTTGATGTAGAGCTACGCTTAGGCACGAATGGGCCGGCTCGACCGGTGCGATACCACGGCCTCACAGAAAACCGGTTGTGAAGTAACGCTTGCGTTGCATTTCCCCGAAATGAGTGAGGTTTCCGGAAGCCCAACTCCCCCTTTCCTCTCCCCTCATCCATATCTCCTCATCCCCCTCTCTTCTTTCCCCTCCCCGCATCCCCCTATCCCTTAACACCCTCAAAGGCGTGCAGCACACTTGCCACTCTCGAGTTGAAGGTGTCCATGGACGGGTGTTATCACTCACCATCAGGTGACCCGTCTGTTCGTCTGTCCTCCTATGGTTTAAAAAAATACAATTGATAAGTAAGTGAAATAATTATTGTTTTAAACGAAGCGAAAAATTTTAGGGGACTCTTGGCTTTCTGGCACCAGCCAGTTCGAGTTATAGATACGCGATCCTAACTTACTTTAGCTATTTCTTGTACTCCCCTATCCGTCTATATAAGCAATATTCCGTCCCTTCCTTTTCTAGCCTACATTTGTTCTCTATTATATAACTTCTTACACTAAAATTTGGTAAGGATTTATCAGATATTTAAGATGGAAATTAGTTCAAAATTGTAAGTACCTCAAAATTTAATTTTAACGTAAAAATAAATGTCTATGTGACATATAAATTAAAAACTACAAATAATGCATAATGAGCAGCTAATTAATAGTCATATGTGTATTTTGGAACCTCATACTCTTCCTAAAAATATCCTTGAACAGCTGCGTCCTGTTAGCATGGGTAGGAGGTTGTGATAGTAATGAATAATTAATTGAATGTTAATTAAAATAAATATAGATTGTTTGCGACACAAATAATAAGCCAATCTGATGATTTGTGGGACAGGAGGATAACCTAGCCGAGGCCGTGATGAGAAGGCTTAAAGTCCAGGAAAGTGAGATATCCAGAAAAAAGTCAAGTGTCATAGAAAAACACCACACAAAATCAATCACCAATGTATCATAGCAAAACATTGTATTGCCAATGCTTCGAAAATTAATTTTAACTATTGATTTATAAATAAAAATCGCCTATCACCAAATAATTATTTAACAGAAGAATATTAAATATTACTTTACTATTTTTACGAACATATTTACAAAATAAATAAAAAATACTGTTTTCTGTTATAGTACCAAAGGCTTGGTTTGCCCCCTATTACGTCAGTGGGACCAAATTCTAATCGGCAAAGTGTGTAAAAATATTTACAGTATCTCTTCAATATTATAGCATATTAATTTGGCGATCATTCCAAGAGATTTCACCCCCTCAGTCCGTATATATAACTATTATTTATCGGTGTAAGCGAAACGCCTGGCGCCATCTAGCTACAGGCCTTTATAGACGTAGAAAGGTTATAGACAGGCAATTTTAAGTAATAAAGTAACTTTCTTTTCTTATAGACTAGTTGACAAGTTGCAAACGTATATTTCTGATTATTTTTGTTTATGGTATAGGGGGTAAACGAGATAACAGGACCGACACCCGCAACTCATAAGTTGCAAGTGGCCTTTGAGGGGGTGATATAGGGAACAACAATATGTGCACTACTGGCAATTTCATCTGCATTTATGGTCACTTCAAAAAGAGTTATGTTTTATAACCTATATTATTCATCAGTAAATACTCTGTCCGATATAAAGTAAATCACTTGCAGCCATGTGATAGTTCTTAGCTCTTTAGCTTTATATACACATACATACATACCACAAGATGTAGACATTGAGGTACATGACATTAAATTTTGTATTAACTTATGTGTGGGTCACGGTAATAATTATATTGTTGCGCCATCGAGAAAAATAGTCTGGAACAATCTACAAGACGCGAGAACGAAGCCATCTAGTGTCGGATAGCGCGCAACTGTGGACATTATGACGCTAGATGGCGCTACAAGTAGCTCTAGAATAATCTATTTAGTCTAGAGCCATCGATCGAATATTATCGTTATCTCGACAGCAATATAAAAGCGGATCGTGTTAGCCGTACGGGCAGTATTGATTCACGATACAGCGAATAAACATCGAAGCGATCTTCTAGTGCGACTAACGAGTGATATAGTGATTTGTAATTGTAAAGAGTGTTACTAATAAATATTCTGTTTTTTTGGTAATCAATCGACTACTTTAATTTATTAAATACCCAGCTTGTAACAATATAAAAGTAAAGTAACAACAAATTAAAATAACATTTAAATCTTATAAAATTAAAATCAAATATTATTCAAATAAAATTATTCTGTTTATTTAAAGCAATTCTTTTGTACATAAATACAGTCGATATTAAATTGACGTGTTCAGATTAAATTAATGGTTTTGAAAAGCTTTCTGTTTAAACATAGTCCAGTTAAGCAGTTTATTCTGTATTATAGTTTTAGCTTCACGAAACATTACGTACATGCTGCGTATGCTGCTGCTGTATGTTTTGTTAAATCGTTTATATACAAAAGGCTTTATATACAAAGATACAGAATCATTTTGCAAATAGGGTATTTACCTTAACGAGAGGGAGTCTGTATCCGATTGTTAATCATGTCTTGAAAATCACTGAAGTTAATTATTTCTTAATGTGACTAAAGTGTAATTTTTAGCACATATAACCTATATATATAAAACAATAATAAAAAAACGGTGTCATCCGCATAGTTACTTAACTCGTGTGTTCAAAATTTATCCATATTCCTTTGTTCTTACTCATTAAAACGTCGCTCAAAAACGTAACGCCATCCACAAAGGCTTTTTATGACATTACAATAAAGTCTAATTTTGCTAGGATTATAATATTACTTGGCAATGCTTTGTTCGATTTACGTCAAGAGCGGAGTGTTCCTCATATTTATGTCCGTAGAACCATAGTAAACTATTATTGATTTTTAGTCATAATCTTAATATAGTTAGGTAGTGCTTCTAATTGATACACTTGCCTGTTCCAATAATTATGAACTATGTTGCTTTTCGTAATAGTAACATAGTTAGTAGTATAATTCTGTGAGAGTAATACCACGGACTGTGAGAGTAATACCACGGGCTCACAGAGAACCTGTTATCGAGTAATGCTTGCGTGAGACCTATACACCACTCTTCTTTATTATATCTGTATGAAATTATAGAAACATCTCTTGACTACTACTAGACGCGCTCGCTTATTAGTTCCATGATCTTCTTCGTCAAGTAAGAGCTCCGCCGTCTTCTCTTTTCACTGCGATCTCTTTTACCACTCAATATTACTCTAATCTCACTTTCTCTTTTACTAGACCTAACTTATCTTTTCTTTTTCCTATTTTCCTTTCTAGTAGTTTGCAGTGTTGAAGATTCCTAATTCTCTCTGTCTAGGGTATCGCTTAGTGATGATATTGGTAATACCGGACCTTTCTTATATATAATTTTCTAAATGTTATTCTCCAAAAAATTAAGAAGATTTTATAAAACATTTCCGAAAGTAATTAATAATATTAGTAGCGTGTCACTCAAATATGCTAACGCATAATGGGTCAGTACACAGAGTCAGATTAATAACACATAATGTTAACACATTATAATTACATACATTAAGGAACTTTGTAATCATCCCAAATTCCATATTTTAAACTCCTGAAAATCATCTACCGTGCGGCATATTTCAAATAGCGCCCTGTAGGGGGCGCTCCGGGCGCATTTCCGGCTAATGACAGTGGATAAACGATGTCACATCCGGTAAGCTTTGTACCGTGTCGCTCCATTTCCCCGCGATGTAGACTTTAGACAAGTTTAATGGGACCCTTTGTTAAACACATAGACAATTCTATTTGATTTTTCTTTATTTTATTTGAGACGTCTTGACTTTCCTGCTTATTGTAATAGCTTGTATATATGTACTTACAAAACTATGTCAGTAACTTGTCGTATTTGCATAATTATAAATTATCAAAATTTAAAAACTAATGTGGTAGAAAGACCTGGACGTATGCTCTTCCAAACACTCTGAATGGATTACCAAAAAGAAAATGTTAGTAATCTAGAGAACAAGAAAGTAATACAAAGGAAAAACATCTTTTAACATTATTTTACGTTTGTAAAGTATCGAATGGGGGAGGAGCCATCTCCAGCCAGCTCCATTAGTAGGTACAGATTAGTAATAAGTATGTCAGTAATTTTAAAAATTAATAATGATAGCGCACATAATCTTTATAAACCAAGAATGAATGATATTGTTTTTGTACATTTTATCGTGATTTTTTTATAATACCTGATGGTAAGTGACAAACGCAGCGTATGACAGCGCTGTCTATGGACACCTGCAGCTCCAGAGTCGTATGTTCGCTGCTCGCCTTTAAGAGTGATGAGGGATGCGGGGAGGAGAAAGAGGAGAGGGGGTATGAGGAAATAGGAAAGAGGAGGGGATGTGGGGGGAAGAGGAAAGGGAGAGTTGGGCTTATATATAAATTTATATATATGTATAAATAAATAGCTTGAAAATTTATAATTTTATATTTTTTACCTGATTTTAAATATCGTAGACTAGACTTCTAGATTAGCATACAGACATACATAGATATCACGCTTACTCACGCCTTACTTCTGTCCAGGCTAGGCAGATACCGTAGAACGCCATTTGCCAAGATCCTGACACACAACTTTCTTCTCTGCGAAGGACAGTAGTGTTCAAATAGTTCAATAAATAATTTTCTCTTATATCTAACTAGTCTTTCCAAGCAGTTCCCTGCGTTTATACTTCCTAAAAGTTGCAGCGTGATGTTTTATAGTATAGGCTATTTTATTCCTCAATAAATGTCTATCTAATACATTTAAATCTGACTGAGATTAGAGAGGTTAAACAAAAAAAAAAACAGAAATGTCTTGATATTTGAGCATTAAATTGATAGTGATGATTTCCTGGTCAAATTTAACTCCACTGATATCATAAAAACAAGATAATGAACTTCATCATCACAAATGGAGTGTGTTCAATTAGACGGAACCATTAAAACGACTAAAATAGGCACTCAAAGCACCTAATTATAGTCAAGTCGTTAATTTTGCGAGCGAAATCAAGAAAATAGCCATAACTTGCCAGTTGGAGGGTAGAAATAATTAAAAAATATAAAATGGCGTCTTTTAATGACTCTCCGAGAGACACAACGTTTTTTTTTTGTTTTTTTGTTTTACCTTCCTGCGCAATAAGGAGGGTTATTTGTATGTATGATATGTATTTGTCCAAGCCTAGAGGCGAGACGGCTTGAATGAATGGCTTGAACTTCATTTGTTGTGTTATTCTGACCTGTTGGTTTAGTGGTTAGTGATCCTGACTACTAAGCCAGAGGTCGTGGGTTTGATTTTCACCCAGGAAAAATATTTGTGTGATGAGCATGATCATTTGTTCCGTGTCTGGGTGTAATTTATCTATAATATGTATTTATTTAAAAGTATATAAGTATGTGTATCAGCTGCCTGGTTATCATAGTACAAGCTTAGTTTGGGATCAAACGGCGTGTGTTGTGTGAGATGTATCATGTTATTATTATTATTATTTGAATCTTCTTAATGGTGGGATTTATATATGTATCTATAGTAATAATAATATTTTATAAAATTCATTTAGAAGGAATACACAAGTTTTAATAGTTAGCGATTACCGTTTTCTAATGTACATACTAAACACTTCGGTCTCTCTTGTAGGTCACCTACGTGTATGCTTTTCAAATATTAAACACACATAATATACTTAGAAAATATATAATATAATATATAATAATTAAAACCTATGCTTACATTATAAAAGAAAAAATAATAAAGAGTTGATAGTGAAGGTATGTGTGTATTAAGAAAAATATGATTAAGTTTGTTTTGTAATTTTTACGAAATTATTCAGATCACTATTTTTTGTTTCAGGAACTTCTCGAGAAGCGTATCAAAGATTTGGAAGCGCAATTGGAAGAAGAGAAAAGAAGGACGCAGAGGGAACGGATGGCTGTCACTAAGCTACAGAACAAACTTATCAAGGTAAGTTATGTACTACACTATGAAACTTCTATATTCACTCGTATGCAAGCCCAATCAACGCAATCAAGCATTTCAGGACAAGTTTGGATATCTTTATGTGGGCATGTGATGATAGAAAAAAGAAAAGAGCGTACTCCTACCTAAAAGGCCGGCAACGCACTTGTGACTTTTGAGTTGCGGGTGTCCATGGGCGGCGGTAGTCTCTTATCATCAGGTGACCTGTCTGCTCGTTTGCCCCTATCGCATAAAAAAAAAAGTTTGTGGTTACCATATGAATGGTTTCTAGGGCTAGAAGTCATGCCCAAATAGTAGAATTAACAAGTAAAAAAAAAAAGATCCTTAAAACCCAACTGCATTATATTGAAATCCCTTTGAAATGTATTCCTATGCCACAGCTACTATAAGGCGATTCAGGTGTCGGCTCAAATGTTGAATCCATTGAGTCGTTTAGACTTTCGACCGGAACAATGAAACATCACATGTATATACATGTATACATAACTACAACATTATCACCAACATCATTCAGCCTATTGTAGTCCACCGCTGGACTTAAGGCCTCTCCCATCTTGCCCCTACACAACATAACCCACACAGAGCATAACCCTCTTGTATAGTAAAAAGAAAGCTATACATAAAATAAGCTATCTTTATTTTATAACCACATTTAGAACCAAAATAAGCATAGCTTGTATCCTTAGTTTGGTTCTATAAAATCACTTCTGTGTTTGATATCAATGTAAAACCACAAAAACACGTGCACCACTCTGTGACATAGACACACACAGACATATTATTGAAGCTCTTAAATAAATCGATAGTCCACTATGTATTGACATTAAGAAATAAAAATACAATATAAAGAAAAGCTAAATGAACATTCTAAATTAACAAACTTGTGTTATCAAATGCCTAATAATCGCACAGCGCGGCAGCGGTTATGTAGTATACTTATACGCTATTTTATTATTTTCTGGAAAACTAGATCACAATAGAGACTGTGAACATGTTCGTTTAGCTTATTGAAGGAATATTTCTTATTTTCAATCACAACATTTCTAGTTTGTGGCATCAAAATTTTAACCCATTTAAAAAAAATAAAAAAAAACATTTGGCTCTCCCACAGTATGTTGAGAGGTTATATAAATAACAGATAGTAGGCAATAAAAATTCATTATATTTGACTGTAATACTTGTTACTAACTGTAGGTATGTTACGGTATAGTCCTTGACATGAATTCCTATGCCTTTGCCCATTTTCAAACGAAATTGCTACATAACTGTCAATATTTTCGTCAGTCAATCACCCTTTACCATTGGAAAACAAAGCATAGCTGATTGAAACCTTTTAAAGGATTTGTCTGGAATGAGAGGCAATGATTGAATTTTTCGTTTACACAGAATCCGGGGGTGGGCTAATGCCGACGTTAAATACCTCTCAGATAGAAACAATTATATTGTGAGGGTGGCGGTTCTGCCTGTCTGCAGATACCTGAGTTAAGGAGATGTTACTTTAATTGAAAAAAATGTAATCTTGGACCGTGTACACTTCGCCATCAAGATGCGAATTAACCATAGCTTGTGGTATGTGTTCTATTCATACTTACTTGGATATATTTCTTTTTGTAAATATATACGTTATAATGTATATTATTATTATTGACTGTTGCTGTTGTTTAAGTGGTTAGTAACTCTGATTGTTAAGCCAGAGGTCTGGTTATTCCTTGCAAGCGTTCCCCACAACACAGGAATACATAAAAATCTTATTATTAAAAGAATTGTGTGTATGACACAAGACCAGGTGACCCATCGTGTACTTGTAGTATGTTAATTAGACGGCTGATATGCATACTAGATAAATTACACCCAAACAGAACAAATGATAAAAGAATCAGCCCTGAGTCGTTTTCATTATAGAAAAAAATATAAAAAATTAAGAATTACAATAAAGGATATGAATATAACTGTCTGAGTATTCTAAACTTCTTCTTCAATTAATAATGTAGTCGGACAGACGAACAGATGTTAAGTGACTACTTAACTACCGTACAGGGATAGTTGCAACTCAAGACTCGTAAGAGCGCTGCCTTTGAGGGTGATGAGGGATGGGGAGGGATGTGGAGAGGGGTAAAAAGAACCTTTATCTTCTTTTTAAAGTTTTTAAGCAATTGCATAGCTTTTATCGCGGGCTTTGAGCGCGGCGACCGAATAAAGAGATTCCGTAACGAAAATAAAACCTTGTTAGGTTTTATTTTCGTTACGGACCCACTCCGCCTACCATGTAGCTCGGCCCAGCGTTCGCTTAACGTGTATGAATATGGTACGAAGCTCGCACGAATCGAGACGAGCTGCTCCGAAATCCGACGATTACGTAAGCAGAATAATTATAATTGCATAAGTTGATAAAAAATGCTATGCATTAGCTTTACCGCGGCAGTCCCCGAGGTGCCACACGTTTTTTTTTTATACACATTTTATATACATATTTACACTCAATACATTTTAGTCAAGTAAATGGTTAGCAAAAACTTTATCCTTGATTAAAATAATATAAATACACTTAAAATTAAAAGACTCCACCTTAACTGGGTCTCACTTGTCAATATTAGGCTTCTATTAATTAAACCGAACTCAGCCGTCGATCCGAGAACTCTCGTTTCTTATATGAAAGACTAAATAATTGGACAGATAAGCCGTCGGAAACATTATTTTAAAACATTAAAATTGCGACTGCAGTTGATTTTTTTATAATATTAAAACAAATTATCGCCTGCCGTATTTCCGGACCGATACGACCTTCAAACCTTCAAGATAAGAGCGTACTCCTAGCTAAAAGGCAACGCACTTATGACTCTTGAGCTGCAGATGTCAATGTATGGCAGTCACTAACCATCAGGTTACCAGCTGCCTCACTAGCCCCATATACCATAAATTTAAGTACATATCTTAATAATTATCGAATATAAAAAAAAAAAACATGAGACTTGAATCAGATCCTGCTTATTATAGTGATCAATATTATCATCGGTTCTGAAGGTGTATGCAAAATTACAGCTCAATCGCCACCGCGAAGTGCGTCAAATTTAACGTGGAGGGTTGTCCCGAACATATGTACATTGCAAGTTAAATAAAATCTTCTAAAAAGAGTATTACGTCCTAATCACCTTCTTGTAAGACATTCGTCCGAATGTAGATTATACATCTTTATATTCATTATTTTTTTAGCAGCTCACAATTATTTCTTAAATACATTTTTCAGTCAAATCAGCGATATTACCTTTTTTATTTATTTTTACCTCAATCCTTTTGATAGTTAAATTAAGTTAGGGTAGATAAAGTTCATAAGAATAGTTTTTTATTTTACTTTACAGTGTGCATTTGGTTGGATACTAGCAAATGCATTTTGAAATTAACTAGTTTATCTTTGGCTTTTAAAACGTCTTATGTTTAGTCTCACACTAACTGAAAAGAAGTACAGGCGTGAAGACTTTTAGCAAAAATATATGAATAAAGACATAAATTATCAGCATCGAAAGAATGAAAAGCTACGGACTTTCTTTTAGTACCAATGTTACCTACACATATTTTTTGTAGATATTCCTATCAGTCTTGTTGAAAGAGTAGTCCAAAACGACTTGCAAAGTCGTCTGATTCGTTGATAATCGATAGACAGAACAAAACAAATCGCTCAGCGAACAATTTGACGCAGGCAATCAACGCCTGAATTCCCAACAGATTGGATACAGCGAGTTTCAGCATAAAGGTAGCAAGAATTATGTTTGTGTGCACAAAATAAATGTTAACCCAACTATACACGAGAGGTGCAGTATCTTTTTTTTGTTTCTGTACATGGATAAAGTTGTCAAAGGAATTTCGGATTGTCAATACGTATACAATTCGATTCAAAACAATCGAATGTCAACACGAATACAAGTCAATCTTTTTTTTTTAAATTTCGTTTATTCCACACTTGCTTTACTAGATTGTGTATAAATGTATTTATATTTTTGTTATTTTATGTACAATATAAGAAGTATGAATTGGGGTTCAAATTCGTATTATTTTTAAGCAAAATGAATGTGGTTATAGTTCAAATCACAATAAATAAACTTCTTCAGTCTTTGAGGCGAGTCCTTCTAAGTCAGCTTAGATTCTTATCGTGTGAGTATAAATTATATATCATTAAATTACTTGAGGATTGTTAAGATCCCCAACCAATGTACCTACACACGTTGAAATCCATTAAACGTTTAGGTTCTATTATTCTCCTTCTTGCGCAATTATGTAAAAAGCAAGTCAAAACCTACTTGGTTCTCCATAATCCTAAATTTTGATTTGCTAGAAATCACCAGGGGTGACAACACCGCCAGTTTTTATGCCTCAATGTACGAAATCGTGTCTATACTGTTCTTAGCTGTAATTGTGTTCAAAAAGATACATAAATAAATAAAATCAGACACAAATCTACGATGTATACTCACAGGAACATATGATCAAACAATTTGCTTTAATTAACTGTAGTTATTTATAAGTTAGTGTTAATAAACTTATAGATATAATATTGTTCTTGACTGTTCGCCATTGGAATGCTTGTACACGTAATTAACTACTTTGTTGTATTGTTTATTTTAGCAGTCTTCTTATCTCAATGCTTATTTCGTGTTGTTTTAATTATGGTCTGTAGGTTTTACGGCAACGCTATACTTACTATACTTATACATTACTAAATCAATAGCTTTTTATGTAAGTATATCGTCTTGAATTAAAAATAAGGCTACAAACTGCATTGAGCTACATAAATAAATAATTCATCTAGATTTTTTGAACGTAGTCCTTTTTTGCCATCTGTCACTTTATTCTTTATTAGATTTTTATTTCGTTTGTTGTTATACATTATATACAAAACCGACTCATTGTAGGTCTCACCCAAGATAGTTAAATTACAATAACAATGGTTATATTTATTTATACTTTCGAATGTTTATGTCGTATGTTCAACATTTTAAATATTTTACCTAAACTAAACTGTTTTGCATATAGTAGTGTATATAGCAGCCAGCGGGAGTATTTCTAGACGGAACGAGTGAAGTACACAGTCTCAGTACAAAACTAAACACAGACAGACGACAAACGGATGACGCTGTTTGTTCTCTGAGACCTCAGAGCCAAATGCACCATGTTTGGTATACAACAAATGGCACTTACACTTCGAAATTTAAAATGAATAGTTTTATACTATTTAAAACAAAAGATGCATCTGATTTACACATGCATGCACAAACTCAATGGAAAGCCGGGAAATTCAGTGCATGGTTGGTGCATTGAGTGGTGTAACAGATTTACACCGGGACATGTGAAACTAAATAAAAACTTGTAGAAGGAATAAAGATTGTGTCTCTCGACAGACTTTTGGACTTGGACTTTTTTTTTAATTTAAAACTTCCTGCATTTCATTGCATGGGGCGGACTTAATGCCAGGAGGCATTATCATCTAGTCAACCCTTGGGTGATGCAGAGAGGGTTAAGGCAGGTGCATAAAAACAAATTTAATAGGGAGCTAACTGAGAGTTATATACATAACTATTTTTACACATAAAAATATCGACATACATATATAAAAATAGATATATAAATACACTTATTTACTGTAGCACAAGCTGATATTTTGTCTCTTCATCCATCACCATCATAAATTAAAAATACCTCACCAACTAATAGAAATTAGACATTAAACACATATACCAGTAAAAGTTATGGCATATGTCTTATTTGAATTGATTTAAAACAGCCATCACTTTCAGACTGTTATAAAAAATCAAATACATAGTCTCTCTTGTGCCCAAAACATCTTTCGGAATTAATATCACGATTTGGCTATAAATCTAACGTTTAGTATTGTATAAGTTAGTGTTCATGCAAAACCTCCAGACGATATATGGTAAGAACTTAGGCTTAAACACAGTCCGCATGCTGAGTATGTACGGAGTAAAGTTTTAAGATTAACTGTATGTGAAAGGGGTTAGTGGCTAGACATTAAAGTAATTTTGTTGCAAGCGTAGTAGACTTTGATTAAACAATGAGAAAAGGAATACTAAATAGTAATTTGTAGCCACTTGGTTTAGGCTTACCTGGATTACAATGATATTTAGTGCTTTATGATTGTTTGTGGTGGTTGTGGAGTGGTTCTCTGTGGAGTAATTTAGGGCCACTCCATCTCTTTCCGTGGGTGTCGTAAAGAACTGTTATCGGACTGTTATCTACCAGACAGTATACATATGTGTGGCTATACAATCGTAATTAAGTCCCCGAATGACAGCAATAGACTTGCCTGTGACTAAATTATGATTTACAAAAAGTGGTCGCTTGAGACGCCTCTGCCTGTCCATTAGATCACGTAGGCGTGATAGTATGTATGTATGTACAGTAAGGAAGTAAAAAAGTCAGAATAAATAAGTAAGCAAATAGCTTAATAGCCAAGCAGCACCAAATCTGAAATACCTGAAGAATGTAGCTCAATAGTACTTTGTTGCATTCTAATTAAAGTTCCGATCACTCCCTGAGACGCTGTGCAGACGCAGTTCATTGTCTATGAGACAATGACGAGACGGGCCAAACGTTTTGTAGCTCACATTCTTGGCTCTGTCATGTTAGATCTAGAAGGGTTGTCTCCTGATCTTAAGATTGAAATGAAAGATTGATTTGTATGCGATTCTTATTATAACCTCTTTTAGGGATACCAGGAGTAAGAATGATAATCGTTTGAATTGATATTTGCGGATTATATATTTGTTAATTTTGCAAGTGTATTCAGACCAATATAACGATCAAAGTTTTTCGACTTCTTAATATATTTCAATTATTAAAATAATAATCCAAACAACAAATATGACTATAAAGTAAACCAAATTAGCAAGTAAAATAAAATGAAAGTAGAAAAAAAATGTAATTTCTGGAAAATAATAATTATGAACATTAATTCAATATTGTTATCAGATACATATTTTACACTGTTACCAGATTCCAATCTTAAAGAAAATGCTTTACTCCTGACAACTTTCACGTACATTTGTTCAATAAACACAATTTTCATAAATGTTGCCTAATGCTGTCATTACCCTCTACGACAAACACGTACCGTAACAAATCGTTAAGGAAACATACAAATGAATCAATCTCGATCCTAATTAGCCGAGAAGCCGCCGGCGTGCGCGCTCCTCAAACGCAAGCGCAAGAATGCGCGTGACCAATGCAATTACTGACTCCTATGGCCGGATGTTGCTGTATCTGATCAATTATGTATAGTCTTATTTCCAAAATACCATGACTTCAATTTAGGAATTCATTTATTTAGTCATAAAGCTCAAATTAGTGTATAACTTTAGGATCTCTTAGGTCAAAATTTCTTATAGTATTAAGACTATGTATCTATGACTACTTTGGCTGATGTCCAGGATGCCATTCCTCACCCAAATATTTGCAATCGTTTTATTCTTTTGCTTGCGAAGTTGTGACACCCGTAGACGTCCATCTTTGTTTTTGATGTTATTATACCATTATGTAGTCTGTAGCTATATTTATAAGATTGTTGCTTTAAGTGGTTTGTTTACGTCTGTATAATATGGATGTTATTTATATCTTTAATGATACTTGATATACAATTAACCAACTGCATAGAACAATAGTAATGAACTTTTAAAGATCTTCGCCCTTGCCATAGTATCACTGTTTCAGATAACACGATCAATCCACACTATTAAAATTATACTCATTTCGCTGGTTAATGGGATTGTAGAGGAATTGGTGTTTTACGTATTACCGCAAAGTGAGGACCCTCTGAGTGGGACTACTGAGAACCTCCTTAGTATGTGGGTGCCGCTACAAGAGTTAAACTAAAAGAAAAATCATATAGAGTTTGAAAATATAGTTACATGTGACATTGTAATCTAAGAGTTAGTGAATGTTATGGTAGTTTGCTAACCAAGTTGTGTGGAAAGAAACAGTTGCCGAATGATATTGTCGCCTTGGTGTTTATTTCCATTGCTTATATAAGCGAATACAATCAAAAGTAGTTAGTTTAATCTAAATTATTATTCACAAACAATGTTACTAATAATTAGTAGACGATGTACATCAGTTACTGGTGTTTAGAGAAGATTGTGCTAGAAATAAATACATACCGGTTCATTATATAATATTTGCTGTTGTAATCGAAGTTTTAATTTGTTACTATTTTATTGGCGTTCATAAACGGATTGCATAAATTTTCCTTCAGCCTTTATGAATGTTTATCAAAATCAGAAAAACGTAGCGCGTATATATAGGGAACGATCATAAAAATATGAGCTGTAACTGCTATTTTTCTAGGTTTTGTAGTTTATCTTTAAAGAACGTTTTTAACTACCCTCTTATAAGAAATGAGCTATATATAATACATATATATAATGTAAAAGCTACATATTTTTTAAATGCCAATGGTTCAACCAAAAATATCCCATTGTCTTCTAACGGGTTTTAGAAAAATGTGCGGTCAAATTTAGTGTTTTATAGTACACCTGTGTGTATAGCGTAAAATGCTAACAGTTTTGGGCAAATTCACGATATAAACTCTGCTTTAAAACTGACAACTGAATCTTGATATTGATTGTGTTGATTAAGTTTTAACTAATATTAAGTAAAAGAGATTGCCGCCTTAGATGAAACTGTGGGCATTTAATACCTTGGATGTTTATTTATTAATTTAGTTTACTGAGACACATTTATTTTCATGCAAATTATTATACACCCTGTACACCCTGTAGTTAATGTACAACCGTTTCTGAACGAACAACGCATGCTCAAATATATTACATTTTATACCTACGTTTAGAAAACTACCACAAATCTAAAACAAAATGAGGTGGTTAGGAAGTTACTACCTTAATTTCTATAATGTAATATTTGAAAATTAATTCTAATTAGCTGAATTTGATATGAAGATAATTACGTGATGTTTAGAAATATACGTCTGGAAAAGCTTTTCCACATATTGCTCCTAAATTTGACCACATTTAAAACAGTTTTAATAGAAGTGTTTGAAATACTGTATGGACGGCGCAGTGGTTTAAGTAGTTACTTCGCCACTAAGCTACCGTGTCGAATGTCGTGGGTTCTATCCATACATAGGACAACACTTTGTGAAATTCATAAAAATGTTGTTCTGAGTCTGGGTGTTCTTAGTGTCCATAATAAGAATTAATCCTGTATATGTAAATGTATATATAATATACACACACACATATATACCTATATATATATATAATATATTATATATTTGTTTCTTTTTTTTTAATTTATAAATTTAATTATTGTAAATGTGAGGACTATGTAGGTTATTTCTTTTTTTTTTTTTTCTCTTTTCTCCTGTAAGTTTGTTTTTTAACGATGTCTGACTGTTTGAGTACTTTTGCGGCCTACGCAAATGTCCTTGCTTTGGTACTGTTCGTCGGTCCGTTGAGCTCCTTAAAGTTATAAGTGTTGAGCTACACGATAACTGACAAATGTTTGCACTGTTTGGACGGGTACAACGGGACGGGTTTCTTCAAAAGCTCATCTCAGACGTTAGCGTGCATGGTTCTCATATGTTTTTGACCAGTACATCTGTATGGACTTTAAAACAGACTTTGACCTCTGAGTTTGTTTCGGTGTTTCTTCTCAGGGTAGTCAGCTAGGAAATACCGGCCTCATCTAGCATAAACTAACATAAAAAAAAAATATATTGACGTGTAAAAGTGTTGTTATAACCTATTTACAAAATAAAGATCATTTATCATTTATATAAGACCTCGTCTATGTGCAACTGTGCGTGAAATTTTTAAATAAAAAAAAAGATCCGTATTCGATATCTATAGTGTCATACAATTATCCGTTTTATCTCTACACCTAAAATCTGGCTGTTAAAAAATGTTACACGTATTTAGTCTGCCTAAGTTTGATTACATAACAGTCTAATTTAATATTAAACAATATAATATCTAATAAATAAGGGATACTAATTAAATTACAGCATATCTCGCGATCGAGTATAGCAATAATCGTAACATGTCTTTGCTAATCAAACTTGGGAGATTCAATTAGAAGGCTGGATGACCCGACACCCTTGTTATAGACAAGATCTTTATGACACTGTGACCCTTCTGGAGATTACGACGCACTAGGGTTTGCAAACAATAGCGGTTGAACGCTTGAAGCTACTTACATGGAAGGTGTTTGTATGCCAATATGTAAGTGCATTTGATTGTAACGTTCTTTGCAAGTTCGATCACAGTTGCAATAATGTTTGATTTTTTTGCATCAGTTATGGTGTTTCGATGCACAATATATCCGATATATATATATATATATCGGAGACTCGACTCGTTCCTCTCACTCATTGTGCGCATCAGCGTTGATCCGGGTGAGAAATAAGCTCTTTGTAGGTTACTAAATAATGTATTATGTAGGTAAGGTATATCACAATACAGATTGTTACTTTTTACTTCAAATACTTTAAATTATAATACGGTAAGGTTCCTAGGCTAGTGTTACTTTTGAAGCGGATAGTAGGATAATAAGAGATGGATACAGAGTGCACGCCCTTTTATTAACGTTCCTCCAATCCAATCTAGGCTCTGTATACGTCACTATGACGGTTGTATGTCGTTGACATCCCGACTATCTGAATTTGATACTATTCGGTATGCGAAATATATATTTAAGTAAGTATTATTTTATGTTTATTTTCAGTCCCTACTAAAGCTATGTTTAATTTGTTTACAGATAGCGCATTGATTACGTTATATGTGTACTGTTATATAAGATTTTATAGCACAATAGGTTTCATCTGTGCAGATCTGTGCTTAGCGTGCACCGAGCCTGCACCGCTCGACAGCTTTTTTTTTTTTTTATACTATAGGTTGACAGACGAACAGACGGGTCACCTGATGGTAAGTGACACCGCCGTCCATGGACACTTGCAGCTCAAGAGTCGCAAGTGCGCTGCCCGCCTTTGAGGGTGATGAGGGATGGGGGATGCAGGGAGCGGAAAGAAGAGAGGAGGGATGAGGAGATGGAAAAAAGGAGAAAGGAGATGAGGGGAGATAAAAGGGGGGAGGAGGAATTGGGCCTCCGGAAACCTCACTCAATTCGGGGAAATGCAACGCAAGCGTTACTTCACAACCGGTTTTCTGTGAGGCCGTGGTATCGCACCGGTCGAGCCGGCCCATTCGTGCCTAAGCATGGCTCTACCACTGAAATTTTTAAATGAAAGTTTCGCTTTATTTTTTTACAATTTATAACTTATCAATGAATATCTGTCAAAGTCATTATTTTTGTCGAACTATAAACATACACTTTTCCTTATAGTTCCTCAATCATTAATGATCGCTTTAAAATCGCTGCGATATTTACACCTAGTGCGTACTACATCCTTGTCAATTGTGATCTTAAGCACGTCTGCTCGTCTTGTAATTGTTTCTTATTCCTGTAACACATTAAACGATACATGGTCCCCTATTTTGTACTGAACACATGAAATGGAATACCGTTACGGATGAACTGGGATTAATTAAATAAGTTTCATCGGCTCATCCTCCACATCACACGCGTATGGTCATACAACCAATATTTATTGTTTTATCACTTCTTGTATGGAGGCATCAAGAATCCCTGAATTTTTAGTTGTTGCCTGTTAACCGACTTCAAAAAGGATGTGATTCTCGATTGTACTATGTCTGGTGCTTGATTAACCGATTAAAAAAAAAAGGATGGAACTAGAAATTGTTGTTATTTAAATTAGAAGAAGATATTCTACCTCTTGTGTGGAAAATTAAGGAATGAAAAATATAACTTCTATTTATTTATTCATCTACTTCGATGAGATACAAATACAGTAATATCCTAAACATTAAGGTATACCAATAAGCGGTCTTATCACTGAAGGCGATTTCTGAAAGGAAACCTTGATACGGATTTTTCATTTATTATTTTTTTATTTCTCATAATTTAGGTTACTATGTACTGTACTAATGTCAGATAAGATAGGGTTTTTAATGTGTTCTATTAACACATTACATATACACATAAATAAACCCAATAATATATTCCTAAAAACTATATAAATAAAAACACACATGTAGTTACATATCTACATATAGCTAATATAATCAGGTTGTGCAATGACTAGTAAAGTCTTTCGATAACTCACAATTTCATAATTGGATCGATGACTATGCTTATAATACATTATTTCACTAAGTTGGGCTAATTGTCGTTCAGATTTACTGTAACGATTTCAATATAAAATAATAAACAGTAAAAGGGCATGATCGAAAGCTAATTAGTAAACTTCCTCACGAAAAAGCGAACCATATTTAAGCAATGTGTACTATTGGGTACCGAGCATAGCATGGTTGTTATATTTCTACCTTGAACTATTCGGTAAAGCAAGGAAATTGTTTGACTTTGTACGGCAGGTTTCTGTTCAAGCTAGAGCCGTCTTACTGGGAAACAACTATAACAATTAGTATAACGATTTTGATTAAAAAAGTTAAACCTATATAATACAATACACTGTTTTTTTTATATTGAACATTTATTTGTTTATTTAGAAACCAGTAGTCTTTATACCTATCCGCACTCTATGCTTGTATTATATCATAATAATAGATCGCGACCCTATAACTTGAACTGCCTGCTGGCTGGATGCTTTAACTCAAGCCAATTCAATTCCCATTTGCCAGGACGAAAATTAGTGTTATTCACAAATAATTGTCCCGAGTCTGGATATTCTTTGTGTCGATCGTTCGTATTTTTGTAACGTGCGTTATGCAAATGCAAAAAAAAAAAATTACGTGACACAGCAATAATTCCTAGTGCGGAAACTATCTTTAAAATTCAAGCACAAATACGTTCAGATTTCCTAAGTGGATCTAGCCTGTCTGGCAAAATTCTCTCAATCCGTTTCCTAGTTCGGATAAGTCAGAATAGATTAGGGCCTGAACATACGCCCAGGCTTTTAGCCAAATGATTCATTGTGACCGCCCAAACAATCCTATTACCGGTTTTACAATTTTTCGTTGGTGTTAAACGAAAATTTAGTTACTTAACCACGTCCAGGTTTGGTCAGTAACAAAGATATTATAGTATCTTAGATATTTTGTTCATATATTTTCTTATATTAGTTTTTATGTTATTTTTGTATGTATGTAAAAAGTTAAAAAAAAGTAAAATTGATTTCATTGTTTAACGATTCTATGTATAAGTTTTTAATGGCATAAGTTCGCCTTTATTATTTCACCTATCAAGATTTTTACTAGAACGCTACTAAACAAACAAATAATTGATATTTTATTTCACTAATTGGCATAACTAAAGTGAGCGGAGCCGCCAACACACATAGTAAATTTATAACTAACTTCTAAAAGGAGAAGGTTCTTAATTGGACTGTTTTTTTTTTGTGCATGTTATTAGTTTTGAAACGTTAAGGTGGAAAATTATGTTTATATGTTTCGTATGTTTTATAAACAGGTGGTCATATTTGTATCGAGGGATGGGATCGAGGGTAACCCCTGGCTACAGACATTCGAGTGGGAACACTGTGTGGTTTTAGTCGGTTCGATTCCGACATAGCCACTTAGCCACTTCATCGAGTTTTACTCGATGAGATGATACCCGATGAGATGGGGGAGGGGGGTTTCCACACGTTAAAAAAAAAGGGTGGAAAATTAAAGGAAGAAAAATACAATCATACATGCATATACTACGCCTGTATGCCCAAAGAGCTAAGCAGAGGTGTAATTAACGCCCACATTATGCTGATTATAATTTAGTACTTACGTAATAAGGGGTAAGCCTATTACCGCCATCCGGGTACTTTTAGGAAGTAGATGGGAAAATTTGAAGTTTATTGACAGGGAAGTGAGATGAAGAGATCTCAAGAAAATCTCTGTCTTCCACTGTTTCTGTAAATGAATAATTAACCGTTTAAGTGTGGTAAGTCAACGTATTTTTGAAGTGATAACTTCTTATGGGAGAGTAAACCGCTTCGTTACGTAACGCGTTACGACGCCAGTCTGTCTGGCTTACCTTTCGCATACGGCGGCGGTAGTTTACTTTGAGTTATCACTTCTGTCCCGAGACGCACACGCCTTTTTTTTCTACAGGAAGCATCACACACTTTGTGGTTTAAAAAGTCTATTCTCGTAAGATAATAACTTCATCTGTGTTTACAGTTGTCGTGCTCAAACTATAAAAATTCTTCGTCCATCTTTATCACTGTTTCCGGGCCACATCAAAGTTCCTTTGTGTGAAGTAGAATCAATAAATACCAAGTACATATCGTGGTATTGTCCACACCTGCTGCGTATATTCTTGGAAGTATATATAAAAATCAGTAAATATGTTATTGCTTTTTTTTTTTTTTTTTTTTTTTTATACTATAGGGGGACAGACGAACAGACGGGTCACCTGATGGTAAGTGACACCGCCGTCCATGGACACTTGCACCTCAAGAGTCGCAAGTGCGCTGCCCGCCTTTGAGGGTGATGAGGGATGGGGAATGCAGGGAGCGGAAACAAGAGAGAAGGGATAAGGAGATGGGCAAGAGGAGAAAGAAGATGAGGGGAGAGAAAAGGGGGGAGGGGGAAGTGGGGCTCCGGAGACCTCACTCAATTCGGGGAAATGCAACGCAAGCGTTACTTCACAACCGGTTTTCTGTGAGGCCGTGGTATCGCACCGGTCGAGCCGTCCCATTCGTGCCTAAGCATGGCTCTACCACTGAAAAAATCTGCTATCTTGACGCACATAATAATAATAAAATAATAAACGTATGTCTCATATTTTTTATTAATATTACACAGTGAATGAATGATGTCGAAAGTATCAGCATTTATCAGATTTATATACATGAGATACATTTAACAACACAAAGACCAAAAATATCTTGAATTATAATAATTAATTATTTATGGAAAATACCTACATACATGTCAAAAACTAAAATCAATTACGTGCGAATACCATTGTTTCATAGTGCCATATTAAATGTAGGTAGCCAAGGCTGCTCTATAGAATTAGTGCTGTGTTCGTATCATGTCTCTGGAACTTATTGCAATATCTCAAGCTGTAATCCATGCAGTTAGACAAATTTGGGAGAGAGTTGTTGTACTCACTAACAGCAAGAGTGCTTTGCGGCATGCGGCTCTATACGCCTCTGGTTGTAGAGGTGCATCGATAGCCTATGATATTCTCAGACTCCTTCCTCCTCTTCCTCCGCGGTTAAGTTAGCGTTCGGTTATTTATCACGTTCAATATAATACATGATAAATATTATTGTTACCTACTTCAAGAAATCTTCGAATTCAGATTTAAAGCTATTTTCTAGATTCGATTCCATATGTTAATGCCTCATTGCCTCATATAGGATAAAGGGTTTGGACACATCGTTATAGGCAATTCTACCGACTTCCTTGAGCTATTATTATTTATACTTTAAAATCAAGTCATATAAGCAATGTCCCATTCTTACCTCTATCTTTCCTTGCTTGTTTCTTTTATGATCAATAAAAACGAGAGTATGGAGTTTTTCCAGCTTTCTGATCTCCCTTAACGGTTTACGGCAAAAGGCTTATTAAGTTAGGTGGACCAACTTCTAAAGCACCTCAGAGAGAGTAGAGACATGCTAAGTTTAGCCATGCCTAAGTACGAACGGGCCGGCTGTACCGTCTGAAGCAACGTTTGCGTTGCATTTCCCAAATTCAAATTAGTGAGGTTTACAGAGGCTCAATTTCCCCTCTCCTCTTTCATCTCACCTCATCTCGACTTTCCTCTTTCCCTTCTCCGCAATCCCCATCTGTTCTTTCCACTCCCCGCATCACCCCATACCTCATCAAAGGTAAGCAGCGCACTTGCGACTCTTGAGAGACGGGTGTCCATAGACGGATTGTCACTTACCATTACGTGACCCGTCTGTTCATCCATCCCCCTATATTACAAAAAAAAAAAACTTTATTTCGATTATCAATTGATAACTGGAGTTCTACGTCATAGGCTGTTGTGATGGCAGTAATATGTTTAGCGCCTTTGGGTGATGTATCAATATAACACTGCCTTTAAATGTAGAAAAAAAAAGAAAATCATGTTTATTATACCAATTAATATAGTAATGAATGAAGACAGTCATATTACACCTCCCTCTACACCTACCCCCTTGTTCCTCATAAGGCAAAACAATAGCCAGCGATACAAATGATCAACGTATGACCATCAAAACTAACTCGTAATCTAGACATTCCCCTCGATGTAAATGTCCGGTGAGGGCAGTAAGTAATGGTCACCATCTATCATTCCAGCAGATTATTTCACCTACGTATGGACGTATGTTCACCCTAAATTTATATAATTGAAGGTTAAAATTGACTGTTTATACAGAAAGGTATGAAGTAATAGATTGAATAGATAGAGAGACTTATAAGGCATTTATTTAATCACTATTCGTCAATTTACAAGGTAATTTTGTTGTAATTGTTTTTAAGTGACTCAGTTATGCGTATTTTTTTTTAATTTCTAATCGCAACGCTGCCGAGTAAAAAAGTGCCAAAAAATATTCTAAACATTGGTTTAGGTTTGAAGTCGACCCCTGAGCGCGCTCTATTGTCTTTTGTTAGTAAATATTAAGCTAAATGATTTTTAAGTCGAATCAGAGTCTTTTTAGTAATCAAAAATCAAACTGTAGGTTTGGTACGTTTCTGGGTGAAATATAAAAGCGTCACGTCACGCCTGTGTATTGTCATTGCAAACGTTACAATAAAACAGAACAATTGTCAACTATTTTCATTTATCTTATTGGCCGTCTTAGTGAAATAATTTAATTTAAGCATAGGCATACATGGTATAGTCATGCTTTTCGTGGTAGAGCCATGCTTAGGCACGAATGGGCCGGCTCGACCGGTGCGATACTACAGACTCACAGAAAACCGATTATGAAGCAACACTTGCGTTGCATTTTCCCGAAATTAATGAGGTTTCCGGATGCCCGACTCCCCCTTTCCTTTTTTCTTTCCCCTGATCCCCCGCCCCTTTTCCCATCTCCTCATCCCCCTCTGTTTCCCCTCCCCGCATACCCTCATCCCTCATCACCCTCAAAGGCGGGCAGCTCACTTACGAATCTAGAGTTGCAGGTGTCCATGGACGCCGGTTGTCACTTACCATCAGGTGACCCGTCTGTTCGTCTGTCCCCATATAGTAAAAAAAAAATAAAGTCATGTATCGAATAATTGAAACCAGTGTGTCAGTAAATTGAGTGAAGCCTGTCACGTTAATATATATCAGCTATAGTAAGCTAGCTAATAAGACCTAAAAACAATCACAACACATCGCAGTAAATGGATATTGTGAATTTGAACATTAGAATACGTTAAACAATTTTCTTTACTCGCTGTTTCTCAAGCATTAAAACCTTCCGATTTTTTTAGGATTTAAGAATTCTGATACTCTTTAGTAACTGAACTAACAAACACGTCAAGAAATAACTTTTGAAACGCATTAGAAATTTCAAAAGAATACGTAGATTACTCATATACCAATTAGTTTACTGAAAACATACGCGAGGCGAGTTATAGACAGTCATTGAGCGTGTTACTCTCTCACTTTCTTATTCACATACCACCACACGATCCGTAGCCTCGCCAGACCACTAGCGGACCGATCCAATACGCGCGTGCTTAAGGCTACCGGACTTGGCCGCCTTCACGTCGAGAGTATTTTCCATTTTATAAGTAAAACGTTTCTAAGTTTGAATTATAGTATCAGACTCGAGCATTAGCGTCTGGTCTTTTACTTAGGGTCAAGTCAGAGACTCCAGGGGTTGCTTCTGAAGCCAAAATGTCGGATGACGGCTGAGCCTGCGTCACCGACAAAACTGGTGAAAGTAAAGCATAGCAGGTTGGTCTTGGAAGGTCTGGTTTACAAGCGTCTAAATCGAATGTTATGCGTGTAATGTATACTCTTCATAAAGTACAGCTATTTTTATATATATCATAATATTCAGGTCGAATTGTTCAAGTCTGTAGCAATGTTGCGCTACAATGTAGGCGTCCAAAAGTCTGGCGAATTGGACATATTAAAGAAATCATATGGTACTTCTTCCGGAGAGCATGAGTATGAGACTGACATACCATCTGTCTATATAGACAATAGATATTCAACCCAGGACTTTGCAATTACCAGCAAAATATAGTCACGGCACAGCAGAATCGAAAAATGCTGCCAATTATATTATGTTGGGCTTGCACAGTACACAAAATACAGGGTAGTGCCGTCGTGGGACTTCGGACCTCACTTCCGAAGTTTGGCCCCCAAGCTCACGAGAGCAGCGGCTGCGCTTTCGCGGCTACTGCCCAATTTAGGGGGGCCCGATGCCTCCTGTAGGAGACTGTACGTTGGGATTGTGCGGTCTATGGCTCTGTACGGAGCCCCAATCTGGGCGGAGACCCTGACGACCAACAATGCCGCAATTTTGCGACGCCCACAACGGGTTGTGGCCGTCAGGGTCATAAGAGGATACCGCACGATCTCATTTGAAGCGGCGAGTCTCCTAGCCGGTACTCCGCCATGGGACCTGGAGGCGAAATCCCTTGCAAGCCTGTACCAGTGGCGCAGGGAGGCGCAAGAGTGGGATCTGGGACCTGCCACTAGTGAAATCGAGGCGCAACGTTCCCAGCTCCGCCAGGTACTCATGGCTCGATGGAAAGAACGGCTTGAGCGACCGAGCGCAGGGCACGCCACGATCGGGGCGGTAAGGCCCGTCATGGAGGATTGGCTAGAGAGGAGACATGGTCCCCTCTCCTACCGGTTGACGCAGGTGCTCACCGGACACGGATGTTTCGGAAAGTACCTGTGTCGTATAGGCCGGGAGCCAACGTCTGAGTGCCATCACTGCGGGGGCTGCCGCGAGGACACTGCACTCCACACTTTGGTGGAGTGCTCTGCGTGGGTGCAGCAACGTGCCGATCTCGTGGCAGCTATCGGTGTTGGTAGCCTCTCGCTGGAGATCATGGTCAAGGCCATGGTACAAGGCGAGAGTGCTTGGGTTTCCGCCGCCTCGTACTGCGAGGTAGTGATGTATGCTAAAGAAGCGGCGGAACGGGAACGGGAGAGGACAAGTTCTGTCCCGTCCCGCAGAAGACGCACCAGGCGCCGGAGAGCGCTGACTGATCTCCGGCCTCCATGAGCGCTGGCCTGAGGGTAGCGGGCCGGGCTGATCGCTACCCTAGCAGAAGCAGGCCCGAGACGGTGGCGTGGCGTGCTCCGCGCACGCCTCTAATGTGAAGGGAGGGTACGGCCCTCAAAGTCCATGGCGGGGTCACCTACCAATCAGGTGGCCAAGGTCTGCAGGGGTCTCCCGAAGGCTTCCTTCGCAGGGTATCCCGGGTTCCCTGCAATAGACCCAGTTGGACGGAACACCGTGTGGTTTTAGTCGGTTCGAGTCCGACATACCACCTCACCCTCAGCTCCGGTGAGGTGATGACCCGTGGGGGTTTCCACACGAAAAAAAAAAAAAAAAAAAAAAAAAAAAAAAAAAAAAAAAAGGGTAGTGCCGTCGACCATGCCGTACAAGGGCATGGTCGACGTACTTAGGCTTGAAACTCTCGCTGCTGGTCAAGCATACGTCTCCTTAAGTAGGGTAAAATCATTAGAAGGTATTCTTATTGAAGAGCTAGACTTTTCGAAATGAATCGGAAAATGACCTTGCAACAATGATGCGTTGAATGAGACAAACAGGCTAAGAAACGTTTCACTCTAACAAGTTACACTCTGTCTTAGAAATAAATGAAATGAAATATTAAATAAATAATATGTACAATATTATTATTTTCTCTTCCCTTCTACTTATTGTGTATGATGATTGGATATTTGCTGTTGACATTTAAAATATAATTAAATACTATAAATCCGAGTCGGTTTTTAGTATACACTGTGTGTTTAATGTACTGAAAATAATATTATACAAAATAATTCGGGCTAAATCCAAGTCAGAGATCTTTTTTCCTCGCAAAAAATCCCCACAATCCCTGTGTATACCGCACAGTATTCTGTAAAGATTTCCATAAGTTCATGTAAATTTCTTACACTACTTAGTCCTACTAGAACGCCTTGAATTTATTCAAACAAGCCACGCTTTTCATATTCAAAGGCGAAATGCAAATCCTTTAATGTTTACGGTTCTGGAGCTTGTGGCTGAGTAGCGGTTACCGTGGTTTTTATTTTTATATTGTAGAATCTTTTGATAGCTACTTCTTCATAGAACAACAGTATCATGTCAAAGTCTGAAGTAGATATGTAGAAATTAAATTGTCTGTATCAGATTAACTGCAACGGCAACAGACATCTTAGAGTTCTGAGTGCATTATGTTGTAGGGTGTGGACTGTTTATTTGTTACATATTTATAGGCTTTTGTGTTCCAGCAAAAATAATATATTTTTAACAGATTTATGCGTTCCTTCCGTTTTATATAATTGGTTAAAAAGTTACTTATCACTGTACTATATATGAAAAAAATAAATATCATTATTAAGTCTTACTATATGGGTGGGCAGAGTCGTCTCAAACGCCACTTTACCCTTTACACTTTACCCTTTCTACCAATCATAATTTAGTCTCACTTACGTAAGAGAGTATGAGGGTCTATGGCCGTCCGCCTTCCGGGCACAGTTTCGCTGTACACAGACCGTTTGATAGATAACAGTCCAAAGTGAAATTCCTTAGTCAGTAAAACAGCAAGCTATAACCCTTTGGAACCCTTAACGCTGGTAAAGCTGCGGTGAACGGCTAGTAACTTATAAAGAAAGAAAGGCAACACGTGGACAACTTAACCTACTGAGAGTATTACGTCTCAGTGGTAACATTTTCACTACAAAACCCTCGCCAACTTAAATTTTAATTAATAACATTTCCTTGCTTCTAGCGTTTCAAAGGAACTTTTCCATTCAATATAACTTTCAAATACCATCAAAGCTGTACGAAATCTTACTCCATCCACAGAACAGCTTTACTTACCAGTCTATAAGGGTTATATTTGTTTGTTTTAAGATATTATGTTCGTTAAGAATGGGCAGTAAGAAATTATTAGACGTGTCCCGTCGTTAGAAATCAAAACATTACAAACTTTGAGTCGAAGGGTACAACTGTGCCATGAAGTACAATATGGTAAATGACATTTCAGGTATGGTAAAGGTAATGATTTGACTACTTTTTAAATTTATAATTAGGTGTTTAAAATACCTAAAGCGTAAAAATTACAATAAAGATATAGTCTTATTGATACCTTCATCTGTATGTTTAGGTACCAAACCAAGCAGTATTTTTTTTTATATTTTTTCTTTACTTACATACTTAACAAAGTTTTTATCCTTCATTTAAAATGTATTATAGTATCTTCAAGTTCGATTGCATCTCACAACTCCCCGTTATAAATCATCATTATGACATCATCAGCTTATTGCTATCTATTGCTGTATGGAAGCTTCCCCCCATAAGTTATTAGGACTTGACGGGTGTTCGTATGAATCGAATTTGACTGCACGGATGGCGTTGCGGTTTAAGTGATCACCTCGCCACTATACTGCCGCGCCGAGTGTTGTGGGTTCGATCCCCGCACGGGACAACAGTTTGTGTAATCCTCAAATTGTTGTTCTGAGTCTGGGTGTTCTTTGTGTCCGTTGTTTGAATGTTTGTAAAGTCCCCCGCGACACAGGAATTAATCCTAGTGCGGGAGTTGTAAAAAAAAACAATAAGAATGTGCTTTCCGTGATAGTACGTATTTTTGACCTCTTAGGACTGTCGTGGACCAACCATTATAAGTGCAAACTGGAAAAAAAAATGTTACAAATAACATGTAATTAAATACATATAATATTTAAGAAAAGCAACTCCCGCATTAGGAATACTTCTTATGTCGCAAGGGGGGGGACAAACATTAAATCAACGGACACAAAGAACATCCGGACTCATTGCAACTATTTGTGGGTCACTAAAATGTTTGTCCCGTATGGGAACCGAACCCACGACCAGTTCAGCAGTCAGGGTCACTAACCACTAGACCAACAGGCCCGTCATTGTGTTATTGAATAATTATAAAGAGCTTTTGAAACGGGATTAATAGAAAACATACAAAAACTGATTTATTCTTCTTATAATATTTTACAAGCAAAAAAATTGCAAGTCATAGACATCTTAATATATCCTTGCTTTTTCTTCACAAGATATCATTTACTTCGTTATGTAACTCATCTCTCTCCTCAAAACATTGGAGTTATTTTCCGTGTATAATTGTGAGGTAAATGAGCGTGACCGAAGGGGTAGCAGGCTCACCCCTTCATAGCTGTTATTATTTTAAATAAACTTGTAAACAGATAGCACTTATAGACGCAAACGTTTACAATTCTATACAAATAGAAGGCGATGAATAAGATTTTGAGTTAAAAGAATTGTCATCGATTATTGTATTGGCGCCTGAGCCTGAGCCTGAACTCAGAGAGTCCTAGATTTAATGTATTGAATATGTTATTATGTACTAAGTACCGATAGATAAGTACTTACTGCACAAGAAACATTCAAAACATTGGTCTGCGTTTATACATATTAAAATCATATATGAATTCTTATCGTATTTTATTTAAAAGACGGCCTAGGCAGTAAAGAACAGAAATGCTAAAAATATATCAGATGTTGAGGTGATGCTTTTTGAATCAATAATTTGTTATTTGTTACATATTTTACGGTACGTATTTATAGATACTTGTTTAAAAGTAATCTACCGCAGAACACAGATATGTTCATCATACTTAGATTTGCAGTAATGTGGGAATCGAACCCTTAACCTCGGACGTAACAGTAAAGGTCAGTAACGAGACCAACGAGTTCGTCGTATTACATATAAAGTCATTTAAAATCTTTTTACAGAAAAATAAGAATATACAATATATTGTAACTGATAAATACAACACACTTTAATACATTCTTTATTTATTAATGTTCATTTTCTATATTAGCAATTTAAATATTATATAAAAAGTCAATTGTTACATATATTTGTCTCATAAATGTTATGTAGCGTTAAAGTCAAAAATATTGATTTATGTAATCAAAAACTTTGGTTATGATAACCATTAGCAAGCAAATCGCTTAGCGTTAGTATAAATGACATAATGTGCTTACCAAACTAGGTCTGTCTACTGTCCCTTATTGTATACAGAGAATAATTTGCTCATCTTCTAAAACCAAAGAACCACCAGTAGATCCGCAATTAGATATAGATAAATATTCCATTTCGTATGCTTAAGTCTTATATCAGTTATCAAAGCCAGGTTATCATGCAAGTAGTATAGAGAGTCCAGAAATGTATAGCCGAGTAGTAAAAGAAATACTTATTTGGTCACGATTTTGTGCGAATTCGAAAATCGAAAATCGAAATACGATTTTGACCAATATCATAGATATTGATTATTAAATTTAATTATAATATTAATTAACTAAATAAATAAATGAATGTAATCAGGAAATTCGTCCCATTTTCATTGCATCTCTTTTGATCCCTATAATTTTTAATACAAATATTAAATTATTAAGTCAAGTGAAATTATTAAATTAATTAAAAATTATTAAGTCAAATTAAAGTAATTGATTTTAAATTATTAAGTCTACTAACTAGCAATATAAACTGTCATATTCTTAAAGTCAAAGCATTTATTTCAAATATTATTTCAAAGGCACTTTTGAACGTCAACATTTACATTTAAGTAGAATTGATTCTAGTCGCCCATTCCAAAATGTAGTTTCGTATGGGGAAAATGCGCAAGAAAATCCACCGTTACTATTTTAAAATGTTTTGTTTAAATACAATAATTATATATAATTATAATTATGTGTGAAAACGATGCACCCAGAACAAAACACTATACCGAAATAGATAAAAAAAATTAAACGACAGATACGACAGTCCGCCAAGTGACATCATTGTCACTATAACTCGTGACTAATATGTGATATTTATCTTCTGCTCCGGCAGTGATAAGAAATCTCAGATATATGTACACATAATACGTGGATCTCGGTTAAGTAGAATAGGAATAATTCCAGTACCGCAGAGGACTAGGCAAACATAGAAACAACGGAGACAATGGGTGTTCCTTTCCCGGGACAACTTATGGATGACACAAATTTTTGACCAGTGTTACAATCAAACCCACAACCTCAGACTTAGCAGTCCGGACCAATAAGCAATATAACAATAGGCTCGTCGGTATATCTAGTGCCTGATTGATAGCAAAAGGCCCCCTATTACGTATATAAGTTGCCAAATGTGGGCCTCTCAGACACCTCTGCCTATCCCTCCGGTGATATGGGGGTCAATATATGTATATATGATAACCATTATAAATTTACCTTACACAGATTTCCTGTTTCTTTATCAGTATCAAGTGAAACTCGCAACATGTTGATACTACAAACAATTTTCTTCTCCCATAATAATATCTCCGATATTACCATATTAATGTCTAAACAACACATCCCACATCAAATGGTGTCCCATAAAGACGAAATTGTGTCACCAGAGGCACAAACAGAGTTATACCTTTACCAGATTTGGACAATTAATTTTGTAAATTAATGAAGCAGGGGTCAGTTAATTTGGCGCATTTTACTTGCTAATATGTACCATTGGGGCATATGCGGTACTTTGAAGTTTATGGCGGTCGTATTTATGTAACGAAGGGTATATTTATACATAAGTCGGGAATATTGTATTATTCTGGCAAACAAGTAAAATTATATAAAAATTTAAACCAAATTGCATTAATAACTTTCACTCTATTATTATCTTCTCTCTCATTATCTAGAAATATTCTATTTTTATATCTGTAAACTATTCTATTATTATATCTATGCCACTCTCACAATTTATTATCATAATCATCATCAACCCGACACTAGACACCCGACCCTACTGCTCGACATAGGCCTCTTCTAATGTACGACTCTGAGGTCAACCGTCAGCTCGTCGTCTGTCTTCTTATCCAGTTTTTCCCCGCTATTTTGAGAAGATTGTCACTCAAACAGGTCCCAGGGTGTCCTACACTGCACTTCCCTAGACGACCACGTCTAGGGAAGTGCAGTGTAGTAGTGATTACCAAATCACTTCAGAACTTGTCTGCCTCAGTGGTTGTCGGTTTAAGCGGCAATTTTGCCAGCTGATTGCTACTTCAGCTTGCTAACTATTAATACAATTCAACATTTCAAAATCAAGCCGCCTAAGCTCTGGAACATGTCTCTCTCAGTCAATTGCTGGAAATCCACTCCCTATATGGCAAGGTATACGACAGATTTTTGCGTCTCGTTCATTTCAATTCAAAGATTCTTGATACACCTCTCCTCCAAAACTATGTACTAAAAAGTAATTAAAAGCTAACTTTTTGCTTATTATTTTTCGAATCGGTCGGTAGCCGCTCGCTTCACCAGGCTTTCATTCCTCCCGGATTGCTGACTTGTGTGCTGTCGAGCAATGATGAGTCTATGGCGGATGTATAACTAGCATTAAACCTAAACTTACGTATGTACATTAACCATAAAAACTTTAGACTTTGCTTAAAAAAGAAGTCATGTAGAATTGGTTTAAAACACTATAAAATAAGCCGATTTAAAATATATAGGATTATATCAAAAAGTGTTTTGGAGCGTAACTTCTTTAAAGGGTCAGGCGTATCCGCACTTAGCAAGTCCTTTTTATAATATCCTCATATTATAAATGGACAGACTGCAACTCAAGAGACATAAGTGCGCTGACCGCCTTTGAGGGTGATGAGGGATGAGGAGATGGGAAAGAGGAGAGGCCTCCGGAAACCTCACTCATTTCGGGGAAATGTAACGCTAGTTGCATGTTGCATCACAACCGGAGTTCTGTGAGGCCGTGATATCGCACAGGTTGAGCCGGCACATTCGTGACTAAGCATGGCTCTACCACTATTGACATTTTACAGGCAGGTTAATTCTTTATGTTGCGATGAGCTCTGCCTCTTAACATATAATATAATTGTAATAGGCCGATGGTCTGGTCTGTATATTATAGAAATTGAAAAAAAAAATATATTGAGGTCTTTATTAGAGTAACAGAAACCAAAACGACAGTTACTGGAATTGGTGGTTGTCTATGTGTCTGTACACGTGTTGAATAGAGTTTCCACAGGTAATGCTAGATGTCGCACTTAAAATATAGGCTCCATATTACCACAGGAATTTATTTGAAATTCCAATTTAA
Source organism: Tyria jacobaeae (assembly GCA_947561695.1). Classification (NCBI taxonomy): domain Eukaryota; kingdom Metazoa; phylum Arthropoda; class Insecta; order Lepidoptera; family Erebidae; genus Tyria; species Tyria jacobaeae. The sequence goes on along the minus strand of OX387217.1, from coordinate 19,771,997 downwards.
TAAATAATCCTACCTTACATATAAAAATGATACAATATACAAATTATATCAGTCAATGCACTACCTGACCTGTCAAGTGAAATAAAGACCTCACGTCATAACACATAATTTCCCTATAGCGACGTCACAGTACAGAGAACCAGGTTAGTGTACACGTGTCGTATCTTTTATTCAAGTGAAGAGCTCCCTCGATACCGTGAGCGTAGGCTTTAATTAAGGACGAAACACACCTGTTTTGATCACTACCATCATTATACATGCATTTGTATTCTGACTTAATTAGATGGATTATCCACGTTTAGGCGGAGGAGTAACAGTTGATTTGTTTAGAACTAAGGGGCTGAAGTTAGGAGTTTGTAAATTATGATCATTAAATACTCAGATATTTAAAGCAACGTTAATAAATTAGTGCCTCAATTACATGCGCACCAAAGCAGCAGTGATAACAGATTTGTATCTTATACTTATTAAATAGATGGGACTTGATGGTAACTGACAACTGCTTCCCTTCCTGCAACTCCAGAATCAAAAGTGCGCTGCCTGCTTTTAAGGGGAGATGAGAGGGAATGACCTACCCTCATTCCCCTCCCGAAAGAGGAAATGGGTGGAGATGGGCCTGCGGTTCACTCACTCGGCACTACTCCGATTTCTGTGAGGCAGGTGGTATTACTCCGGTCGAGACGGCCTTTAAAAAATATGCAGTACCGAACACGAAAGACTGAATTTATACTACTAGTATACATATAATATTACATATATATTAGATTACAATTTATGTATTTCGTTTTATAAATACAATTTCCGTTCTAGGAAATATGCCTGGTGTCGCAGGAGACTTCACAAACATACAAACAACACACAATTAACACCCAGACTCAGAGCAATTATTTGTAGTTTTCATAATTTTTTGTGCTATGTGGGAATCGAACGACCTCTGGCACAGCACTCAGGATCACTAACCTCTGGACCAAGCACCCAATCAATCAGTATTATGATGCTGAAATATATACGCATTTAGTAGGTAGTGTAAGCCTCGTGGCAGCACCATCAGTGTGTGTCCTCGGTCCTAAGAAAAGGTGATGGAACCATGTTCGACTGTTGTGTCTTTTGTAGTGGTTCGTTTTGCCGTTTAAGTCTTTTAGCGTCCTGCCTATCACCTTTTGGCCCCTATGAGGTGAACACCTGTATAGGTTTCCACTCAAAAAAAAATTGCCTTAATAAAGGTGGACCCTTTCTTAACAAGAAAATACTGAATCAGTTTTTAAGCTGGCAGATTAAGCAATCGAAACGTCTGAAAATATCGTATGATGAAATAGATAGATTTGTTATGAAAAACTTTTTATGAATGCAGACTTGAGTGAATATGAAAGAAAGAAAGAAATCATTTATTCTGACATTCACAGGACAACACATAATTGTTACAATCGATAACGATGAGTACGTATAATGCCATGTGCGATGCCAGAAAAGGCACCAATCTCAGCATATTGCTGCAGCCGGAGACTGCAGCGCTGGTGTGATGACAGGGCCCGAGCCCGGAGACGTCCCGAGTCTATTTTCCAAATTTATGGACGCAACCATAAGCAACTAAAATAAATAAATATATATATATATACATATATATAGCAATTATGTCCTTATATATATATATAAGGACATAATTTCTATATTTAGATTCACAAAAGTGGAATAAACTAAATTCTAATGTGTCATACAATAAAATTGACACCTACGCAGTGAAAAAAATACTCAAATCATAATTTTAGGTGCACCTGTCAAAAAATTATGTTATTATATATTTTGTGGGACATTGCCAAGTACATCTGAGGTCCGGTCACTGACCGTTTGAGTGGTAGGGTGCCGTTGTAGGGCAGCTAAGATGACGCTGATGGCAAATCGGGTGGCATGACAACTCTTTTGTTCTCGCACGTACTTGTTAGCAAGCGTTTTTTGAATTTTTAGCTAAATATATTTTTTATTTTTCTTTTTTTTTTCTTTCAATAATAAATGTGAACCTGTGCTTCCTTAATTGTATACTGGTGTATTAGCCTTATTAATATCCGTAGCATCTTGTTTTAAGTAACATCACGAATAGGCCGGCACGACCGGAATACCACGGACTTACAGAAAGACAGACTGGTACCGGACCGGTAGACAAATATTGCTTGTATTGTATTGCCGAGGGAGTGATTGTACCGGAGGGCCAACTTCCCTTATCCTCTTGCCCAACCACACTCAAAAGGCGGGTAACGCACTTAAGACTCTTGAGTTGTATGTGTCCATGGGCGGCGATGGTCACATAACTATCTCCTAATATATAAAAAAAGAAATGAAGGCTAGTTTTTTATTTATATGTTTCGTAGCTTAGGTAATTAGAATTTGAATACACCTGCATTTAATACGATTTTTTTTTTCAGAATATACACAGGTATAATATAATACTTCTCAAAACATCCAAAATAGCACAATATTATCCGCCTTCCCATGCCATAATCCAGATATTAATTTATATTGCCCACCTCGTGGTCAGTGGACGCAGGTGCGAATAATGCCCTTACAAATGATCCCTTCCGCAAATGACAAGTGACGCCGGTAGGTCCGCTTGTATAGATTTTGTTTGCGGACATTAAAACGGCACTTGTATATAAATGATGGATTATAAAATAACAGCACAGGTAATTTTGTAGCAGCAAATAGCTGTTATTAGGTAAAAATTCTGATAGTTACTTAAAGCTTCTTTACATTAGGGAACTAATAGCATAAATTTATCGTCGTATTAGTTTAACAAACAGTTACTCGTGTAAACATCAAGTTTTACAATACATTCATTAATTTCTTGACACTGAAATGGTTTCGCGACATGCGCAATATTTTGTTCAAAATAGTGTCATGTAACTAATTTCATGGTATAATCGCGACAGACATCAGTTTCAGTTTATCTGAGCGACACTATTGATTTCAAGACACTAGGTATTTGCAAAACGATGCAAATTGTGCAACTAATTTTAGAAATTAAAATTTAGCACTAGTTGTTTCCCGTAGTTTTACCTACGTTTATGCTCACTGCTCCACTCCTAAGGGTCGATATATATAATTCGGTTGTATTCCTCAATAAAACCTCCATCTAATGCAAAAACAATCATTCGAATCAGACTGATAATTCGCGACACACACACACAATCAAAAGAACTCTTAGAATTTAATAATATACATATAAATAAAAATTAATAAATTACATTTAATAATATAGTAGGAAATTATGTTACCAAAGTTGTTGAACCACATTTACGCGTAAAAGTGTTTATTGTTTTGCACCAATAATATACATAACAGATTGATAAGCGGGTAGATTTGGGTATAGTTATATTTAAGAGTAGACTATTCTATTTAATAAAACTTGCAGCGTAACAGAATTTCTATCAGAAAAAGACAAAAGATTATGGATATATTATTTCAATGTCTATTGCGCTGTTTTTGTGCTGTATATTTACTGGTATGTCACTATTGATTTTATTACCTGTTAAAATTTAATATTAATATTATTGCTGCTCTTAATATAAATACCATGTTTACTTAGCTTAACAAAGAACTGTTTGCATGCCACTGGTAAAATATGGCTGAGCCCATATTATACAAAATAAAAATTCTATATATCTATCATTTAATCTATATATATATTTAATCTATATATACTAGAAGATTTTAAGGTCACTTTATTAAATTCTTTAAAAAAAAAACATTGATAACATAGAAAAGCATCAGCTTTAAAATAATATTTTTGAAAGCTTGTGGTATTAAACAAACATTAGTGTTGCACGTTCGAATCCAAGCTGTAGCAATTTCATATTTCAGCCCCTAATTACAACATTATAGCAGTAAGAACATTTTGCGTTACCAAAATTTGTGTTCTATTTCGTATGTGGGCCAAGCTTAAACGATTAGCGACTAAGGCACATAAGTAACGGCAAATTTGTATAAAGCAATCTTCTCGTCAAATTGGTATACAGAATGAAAGTAGTGCTTCAAATGAACCTGCCATAATGACATATTATATAACACATCTGAGTTATCTTCTTATGTTTTACGTCTAATGACGTGAAATAGTCACTTTTAATGTATTTGATGTGTTTGTTTAAAATGACTAGTAATTTCAACGTAGCTAACGAATCTGAAAACGGGTAAAAAGGTAAGACGTACCACAGCCAGATGAACGGAAGACCTGAAGAACGGTAGCATATATAGACTATATGTGAAAGGCGGTTGGCTATGATATCTCCAGCAGTAGACTGCGATATGCTAAACGACGAGGAACGTATCTGACGAGATATACATACATGTACATAAATACTTATATATGTATATATATAAGTACTCTAGTCTAGAAGACCAAACATTTTAAAAGACTTAAACATGCCGATGTCTGAGTTAAGTGTATGTAATTTACCACTTACTCTGTACTACTACTTGAATTCTAAAAACAGCCTAACTACGTCCAAATTTTTAAGGTTTAAGCAAAAAAATAAAGTAAAGCTTTTGCTTCAAAGTTTAATAAACTGTATTCATTTTTTTTTTTGTAAAAATTTGCAAGTACTTCTTTGCCGCTCCCGCTCCCGCTTCAGCTCTCAACGTGTGCCAGCAATTTTACGCAAAATTAAATCTGCGCGGTGGGTAGCAACCATTAAAGTTACATACAGACTTCTGAATGTGTGCAGTAGTAGCATTATATTATTTTCATATTTCGCTGTACTAATGTTCATGCTTTTGTGAGATTCTATAAAATTACATGTTCCTTGTACGTTACCGCCATATGTACAAATTATGTTAAAATTTTGGGTAAAAAAGGCATCTACATTTTTTTATTAGTATAGGGAGATAAACGAGCAGACAGGTCATCTGATAGTAAGTGACTGCTGCCGCCCATGAACATGGCTCAAGAATCACAAGCGTGATGTCCGCCTATTAGGGTAGGGGAAATTGAGATGGGAAACAGGGGATGGGTAAATGGGGAGGGGAGTTGAAATTAGCCTGGGCCTCTGGTAACCTCACTCATCAGTCACACAATGCAAGCATTGTTCGACAGCTTGTTTTCTGTGAGGCCGTGGTAATACTCCGGTCAAGTCGGTCCGTACGGCTCTCCCACGGTAAACTTTATATCATATGGTCTATTTTTATTTAGTTTGTTTTTTTTTATATATATTTAAGTACTCATTGTAATTAGTTGCCCAATACGTACAACGAGCCATCATAACATTACATAATATTGTTACATGAAACTTAACAATAACAACCGCCTATTGTAACATTTGCATATTTTGTAACTCATCCTTTGTTTTTCTCTTTGTAATTTTGTATGTATACAATAAAGATATAAATAAAATAAATAAATAAATAATAACATTCACAATTTAATAAATATACCAATCTTAGAACAAAATATGTCAACTTGAAAGCAATCAAAGTGTTGAACAGAGTTTTGAGCAGAGAATTGCCTGACTAGTAGGCGCATATTGTGCTGTACACGTTCGTACCTGTGGCGCAGGGAGAAGACGCCGCGAACGCAGTCGCGTGTACAGGTTCGGTGCTGACAACGAACAGCGAGCCAATGTATTTACATTGTCAATTTTATAATTTAAAAGTAAATAATAATGTACCAATATATCACACTTACGTCGGAATGAAAGGGTATTTACGCCTACCATACGTAAAACAAAGAGAGAAGGATACAAGTAAGGATAGAAACTATACATCTTTTTATATAAAACTCGTGCAAATTTTCTCTGAACACATTCTACCATAGTACTATACTTTACTTCATGTGGGTCCCAGATTATGGAATTATATTAGAAAATACTGCGCACATACGCAGAGTAAAGCACTAGAACAGTGCTCCTGTTGTCTAGATTGTCTTACCACAAAGCCTTGTGATTTAAGGCTTCGGGTGCAAATGTTCATAATGTGTAAATTAAAAGTTAAACACGAGTCTAATGCTACACTTAAGTCATGATCTGAATGACCTTTCCATTGGGCTATCAGATACTCGATAACTGTAGGTGTATGGAGAACGGGACCGTGTGAATATTATTGTTTTGCATTTAGATGCATTAACTTCTAAGCAGTTACGTGTAAATTAGGCCACAACACTATCAATATCCCGCTGAAGCATTTCACAGTTTTGGGTTGTTCTCAAAAAAGGGTCTGAATGTTGCTAAAGTTAGTTTACCTAGGTATGTGTGTTTCACGGTTTAAGGCTCAAAACTACTCTACTGACAAGTGAATTATTTCATACACTGTTTAGTTACTTTACTTGATACTCTGTTAGATGGTTTGGACTTACCGTCATCAGTCAGTTCGAGTTGCATAGTATAAGATACTTTACCTCACCTTAAGGAGAGATCCTTAAGGTATTGCTTAACTATTACACTTCCTAATTTCGTCCTCTCTTTCTATCCTCCCTTCCCCTTTCAATATACTCCCAATTTTCAACCACCGACCACCAGATACTTATTACAACTTAGTTGTATAAAAATATCACAGGTATATAAAATATATGCCTATTGTATTTTTTGTCATTTTATTTATAAAACTACCATAAACTATTAACGTAAACATACGCGTAACTAGTAATTAGGAATCGTTACACTTGTCCCAGTTTGAATAACAAGCCTACACTTTGTATTATAATTATATACACACCCAAATAAACTTTTCCGTGAGCAAATGAATTGAAATGCAACATTGCAACCTATAGTCAGGTATTTAAAACAGGTACATATTCCCTAAGCGAATATGCTTTATTGCCTAATAAATTTCTTTACATACCATCACCAACTCTATTTGATGGTATTAAGGGTTCTATTTGCTTGTGAAAAATTAAGTAAATTTGAGCAACTTTCGAATAGAGGGTCATAAAATGTCGCTTAGTTCACTGTAATTGCTTTGGTACGTGAGTTCTATTTGATGAGATGAATTAACTACTATTTTTTTGTGAATTTGCATTTAAACTTCAAGGCTATAAATATTTTTTGAAATTGTTCTTATATAAATAAATAACGTTTATGGAATGATTATTGACTCGTAATTTGGATTTACATTAGAGGTCTGAAAACTGTAGAAGAAACAAACATTTATGCTGTTGATTTCAGTTGATTTACTCTGCAAAAGAAAGGGTATATAAAACTACTTTGTAGAAGCAACGAAATATACATTTTCAATTTAATAGATTCTCCTTAAGATATATTTTTATTTAGAAATTAATATCGCTAGAGGACGTTTTACTAAATATTACTGGTTTATTATTTTTTTGATTTTGATAATTACTTTTAAACAGTGTATAACACGTTAATATCTTTTACAAATCTTAATTTTGTTTCTTGTCTGCAATAAAACCGCCTTCAAACCAGTACGAGATCTATAAAACCAACACAAAAAAATTAACACACTAGAATATAAATTAAAATAAGAACCTGAATCTGTTGCTTGACATTATAAGTGCTACGTGCAAAATACGCGTTTCAAATGTAAATATAAGACCTCCATTACTTAAGACGTCAAAAAATTACTTTATGACTTTATACAATCATTAAAAAATATATATATATGGTTGTCAGCAATAGGCTTACCACCTATTCCATGAGTGAATACATTAGATTATGGTTGCCAAATCTGGGCGCTTGATACGCCTCTGCTTGCCCTCTTCGAGAATATAGGCATTAGTAAAAAAATAGTAGTGCTAGCATCAAAATTATAGTTGAGTACATAGTTTAAAAAAACATTTATTCTGTTTGTCATATCATTGAACGGGTATCAAAACATTATAAACACGATACGTTTTCAATGTGAATTTCACATATTTTATTATTGTATTGTTTTTTAATAGTTAACATAGCACATTACTTCTTAATTTATTTCTCATAATTATATGGCTACCTACATATAACACCTACACCTCCTGGTTTCTACTCGTACATTTCTTAATCTGAAATGCGATGTAATATTGACATACTATGAATATGTAATCGACATAGTAACATAGACTATGTAACGGGACAGTGCAACTTATATTTTCCGAAGTAACATCAAACCACCTGAAATAGCTTGAAATAGGCCCACAGTCGTTCTCCAAGAACCTTAAGGGCTCTTTTGTGAAAGCCCTTAAGGACTCTTCCGCTGCTGTTTCTGTGGTAGTCGAGGCCCTTATTGGAGACGTGGCACGGCTCCAAGCCGCAAATGACCGCCTGACGGAGCGGGTAGAAGAGCTTGGCACACAATTCGCCCAATTTCAGGCGAGGTCGGACTGCCATAAGCGACCGAACCCGGTTGCGCGGCAAGCTGTTCCCTCCCCGTCTTCCTCTGAAATCCCGGATTCGCGCCTGCGTCAAGTTATTGACGCAGTGTGGCGAATGATGGACGGACGGCTCGCAGGTCTTGAGGCAAGGTTGCCTCCAGCGCCCATCACTCGGCCACCGCTTGCAGCGGATAAAGCGATGCCGACACCTCTCCCTGCATCGGGTGGCCGGGTTGCTACTTCCTATGCGGCAGTAGCGTCGGCACCCGCGGCCGCGCCGCGACGCCCGACGGTCGTTCAACCGGCTAAGGCTGCGACAAGGGTGACTACAAATTTGCCCTCGCCCGCCTCTCAGAAAAATCCAAAAGGCGCGAGTGCACCTCGAAAACCAATAGGTGCTGAAGCTGTGCAAGGCCCTACCACATCGTCATCGGCCCCATCAACGTCTTTCACCTCCAACGACGGGTGGCAGAAAGTTGATGGAAGCAAAAAGAGGTCCCGAAAGCGCAATAAAAAAGCCGCTAAGAGTTTAGCTTCTCCGCCACAGGCTTCTTCGGTAGCGGTGACTCCCACGAAAAGGTCGCGAAAATTAGAGACGCCCAAAACGGCGGCTGTGGTCGTCACCGTGTCACCAGAGGCGGCGAACACCGGGCTATCCTACGCGGCCGTGTTTAAAAAGTTCCGGGATAGTCTGGGTAACGAATTCGGGGCCTCAGGTGTAAGGCTGCGCCTTGCTCAAACCGGGGCTCGGGTTTTAGAATTCCCCGGGGCTGAAGGCGCAAAGACAGCAGACGCCTTTGCCGAAAAACTGCGAGGAGTATTCACCGCAACAGATGGTGTCAAGGTCGCCAGGCCCACGAAGTGTGCGGAACTGCGCATCTCGGGCCTGGACGACTCCGTGACTGCGGAGGATGTCCGCGTTGCCATCAGGGAGAAGTCAGGGGACAACGCGGACAACGTCAGGGTTGGCACCATCCGCCCCGGTCGTGGTGGCCTTGGTGCGGTGTGGGTCAGCTGTCCAGTTGCAACCGCCAAGATTCTAAGCGATGCTGGGAGGATCCTCATCGGTTTTGTGAATGCCAAAATTACAATTCTGGCTGCAAGACCGATGAGGTGCTTCAAATGCTTGGCGTCAGGACACACCCGCGCCAAGTGTGGCAGCTGTTTTGACTGCAGCGGTCTCTGCTTCCGCTGCGGTCAACCAGGGCACAGGGCAGCTGAATGCCTTTCAGCTCCTCACTGCCCTGCGTGTGCGGCGGGCAATCTACCCGCCAACCACCAGATAGGGCAGGGCGGTTGCAAGCCTCCTCGCACATTGCCGCAAACATCGGTGGCCAGCCAGTCGACCCAGGCTGTCCCCGATGCCAACCGTGCGTCACCGATACCTATGGAAGAGGCTGTAGAGACAGTCCAATAATGGACCACGTCTCCAGCCTCCTTGTCCAGACGAACTTAAACCATTCCGCCGGTGCGCAGGACCTCTTCCTGCAAACCATGGCGGAGTGGTCAATAGGAGTGGCCGTAGCCGCGGAGCCCTATTATGTTCCTTCCCGGCCAAACTGGGTGGGTGACCGAGACGGCTCCGTGGCAGTCGTCGGCTCCACGGCTGCTCATTCCCCGCCCTTGTCGTTAAGAGACAAGGGTACTGGATATGTTGCTGCCGAATGGGGGGGAATCATCATATACGGTGTCTACTTCTCCCCCAACCGGAGTCTGAACGACTTCGAGGTTTTCCTAAATAACCTAGAGACCTCGATACGGCGACTAGCGTCTGGGCACGTCCTAATCCTTGGGGACTTTAACGCCAAGTCCGCTGCTTGGGGTTCCCCCAGGACGGACGCACGGGGTGATGCGGTAGAGGAGTGGGCGACATCGGTGGGCCTCTGTCTGCTAAACAGAGGTTCCACCAACACGTGTGTGCGACAGCAGGGGGGGTCGATAGTGGACCTTTCGTTCGCTACCCCTGCTCTCGCCACACGAGTAAGGAACTGGCGTGTCCTGGAAGAGGTTGAGACGCTCTCGGATCACCTCTACATCCGATTTGAGCTCTCCCGAATCCAGGACCCCGGTAGGGGTCACACGGCGCGGCGTACATCCCGCTTTCCGCGGTGGGCTGTCACTAAGTTGAATAGGGACCTACTAGAGGAGGCAGCCATAATTTACTCTTGGTTGTCTCCCCTGCCTCCAACCGAGGAGGTGGACATTGGGGCGGGCCGTTTTCGCCATGCGATGACACATATTTGCGATGCGGCTATGCCCCGAGCCTTAGGTCGTCGGCCTCCGAGGAAGGAGGTCTACTGGTGGTCCCAGGAGCTGGCTGACCTCCGAGCTGAGTGTATTCGTGCCCGGAGGTCCTACACACGATGCCGGCGGCGGCGGCACCGCGAAGAGGGGGAGGAGGACCAGCTTCATGAGGAGTACCGTGAGGCACGGAAAACTCTGAAGCTGGCCATTAGCCGCGCCAAGGAGGTAAAAAAGAAGGAGATGCTGGAGGGTCTCGATCGTGACCCCTGGGGTCGTCCCTATCGTGCGGTTCAACAAAAGCTCAGCACGATGGGCATCCCCCTTACGGAGACTCTCCAGCCCAGCTTCCTGCTGGAAGTGGTTGAGGGTCTTTTCCCGCAACGGGCGGAGCATACAGCCCCGTCAATGGCCCCATTGGCCGTAGATGACGGAGAGGTTGAGGAGGATGCTGTTCCGCCCGTCACGGAGGAGGAGCTAGGGGCGGCTGTTCTACGGATCCGGTCTAAGAACACCGCCCCTGGGCCGGACGGGATAGCCGCCCGTGTGCTGGCCCTGGCCCTCAACCATATGTCAGACAGTCTCAGGGGAGTGTTCGACGCAAGCTTGGTGTCTGGGCGCTTCCCTGACTGCTGGAAGAGCGGGAAGCTGGTGCTCTTAAAGAAGCCGGGACGGCCTGCGGACTTGGTCTCGGCCTACAGGCCCATCGTGCTGCTGGACGAGGCGGGTAAATTGTTTGAGAGAGTCCTCTCTGCCCGCATCGTCCGGCACCTTTGCGAGGTCGGCCCCGATTTGTCGGACGCCCAATTTGGATTTCGGGCCGGGCGTTCGACCATCGGTGCTATAATGCGCCTAAGGGCCGAGACCGAAGAGGTAGTGAGTTGTGGCGGTGTGGTACTGGCGGTGTCGCTTGACATCGCCAACGCGTTCAATAGTCTGCCATTCAGCTGCATCAGGGAAGCACTCCATTATCACGGGGTGCCTAAATATCTGAGGCAGCTAGTGGCAGACTATTTAAAGGAGCGTACCGTCAAGTATGAGGACCGAGACGGAAATTTGAGATGTCAGCCCATGTCGTGCGGTGTTCCACAGGGGTCTGTTCTTGGACCACTACTGTGGAACATCGGGTACGACTGGGCTCTTCGAGGGACCTTCCCCCTCGGGCTGGGCGTGATCTGCTATGCAGACGATACATTGGTCACAGCCCGAGGGGTGAATTTTCAAGAGGCGTCGTGCCTGGCTATCAGGGGAGTATCTCTGGTAGTCGGGCGCATCGAGGCGCTGGGCTTACGGGTGGCCCTGGATAAGACCGAGGCCCTCTTATTCCATGGGCCCCGTCGTGGTCCGCCCTCCGGCGCCTCAATTGTGGTCAACTCGGTCCTCATACCGATTCGGGCCCATATAAAATATTTGGGCCTGATAATTGACGGAAGGTGGCGCTTCGACGAGCACTTTCTACAGCTAGCTCCGAAGCTGGTCGGCACTGCGTCCGCCCTTGGGCGTCTCTTGCCCAATTTGGGTGGACCAAGTGTCGCGACGCGACGGCTGTACACTGGGGTTGTCCGGTCAATGGCACTGTACGGTGCACCGGTGTGGGCGGAGGCTCTGTCCGCCCAGAATAGGGCACGTCTTTGGCGGCCTCAGAGGGTCTTGGCGGTCAGGGCCATACGCGGCTACCGCACCGTATCCACGGAAGCGGCGTGCGCGTTGGCCGGAACTCCCCCGTGGGATTTAGAGGCGGAAGTGCTCGCCGAAGTGTATCGGCGGACGGCTGAGTTCCGGGCGGGTAGCGGCGGTCAACCCCCACCCGAAGAGGTGCGCGAATGGCGCGAAGCCGCCCGCCGAGCCACGATGGCTCATTGGTCTTCTCGGCTGGAGGCTCCACGTGCTGGCTTTGCCACTGTGGAGGCTCTCCAGCCAATCATCGTCGAATGGGCAGGGCGGCAACACGGGGCTCTTTCCTTCCGACTGACGCAGGTTCTTTCCGGGCACGGCTGCTTCGGAAGGTACCTGCACTCGGTCGCTAGGAGGGAATTGAGCCCCGTCTGCCACCACTGCGACTGCAGTGAGGACTCGGCCCAGCATACGCTCGCGGATTGCCCTGCGTGGGCGACGCAGCGCCGGGCCCTCACTGCAGTTATCGGAGAGAATCTCTCGCTACCGGGCGTAGTACGCTCCATGGCCGGGAGTGAGAGAAGTTTTACCGCGGTCGCTACCTTCTGCGAGGATGTCATCTCGCAGAAGGAGGCGGCGGAGAGGGCCCGGGAGGACGATCTCCATTCGGACCCAATCCGTCGCAGGCGAACCGGGCGGCGGAGGCACGCTTACCAGCGCCTCATGCCACCCTGAGTGTGGCCGCGGGTGGTCGGGACGGGTTTTCCCTTCCATCCGCCATATGGCCAGCCGCGAGGGGGTGAGGTCCGCGTGTGTCTAGACGTCACCTTATTGATAGGTTACCCGCAGTTGGTGCCCGCATAGTGCGGGCAGGCGCTAAAAGGGGTCCGGATGACTTACTAAAGCCGTTCCCGGACCCCTTTTACTTCAAGCGCAGTATGGCACACCGTGTGGTTTTAGTCGGTTCGATTCCGACACACCGTTCCACCGAAACCCCGGTGGGATGACGGCCCGAGGGGGTTTCCACACGTAAAAAAAAAAAAAAAAAAAAAAAGGCCCACAGTCGTTCCAAAATACAAATTGCTTTGCAAATGAGTTCGCCATTCTCTTTGAACACCGCTTCACTAACGGCCACTATATTATTGCCGCAAATTGAACTGTATAAAACAGTGTTTGATATTGACACTTATACAATTACAGGGGCAATTTATTTACAGTTTTATACAAGATTTAAAATCTGAAGATACTGATAACTTAAATAACTTTCACTGCGATGTGAAGAGTAGGGTTTGAGTTAAATGCCGCATGTGGGTAACAATTCTTGGTTAGCTATCCATGCTGCTGAGGCCGAGGGCTTGGGTTCGGTTCAACATCTACAAATAGTCGTCTTATTCTTTGTGTCCGCTGTTTGTTCGTTTGCAACTCGCGGTACCGGGATGGCTGAGGCGTCGGATCGATGCGATCAAGCGGTTGCAGGTTCAAACCCTGCCCAGTACCCTCGTGAACCCACCCCTAACACAAGCATTTACCTTAGCCGGGGGGGGGGGGGGGGGGGTTAACAAAAGAATACTAGTAATGTGTTACCCACGTGGCTTAGTATTCTTTTACTTAAAACAAAAAAAAATACTAATGCGTTGTCTTTATTAAATAACAAACTATAGTCAAATTAGTCAATAATTTCCGAAGGCTGGTTAATTTTCTAGAACCTAAAGCTTTAATATTTAATATATGTGTGGATAAGTTTATTTTATATTTAAAACAAAAAATACAGAATAACAAAAAAACTTATTTGTTATTTTAATGATATATTATAGTCCCATATATATGTCCCATGATCAAATTCTGATTTATATCCAATGGAACAGTGCAGGTATAATTTTTATTACGGTCATTTGTCGAGCACATACTTAATGAAAATTTAAGACTTGGTTTATCTGTGTGGTTTTTCTCATGGATGCCATTGTCAGAACCAAATTGCCACATTGGAAGCACCAGTTTACCAATAAAAAAAACATCAAAATCGGTTCCCCAGCCGAGAGTTCTGAGGGTTACCTCATAAATCTCGGCTGGGGAACCGATTGGGGAACTTAAAAAGAAAAGTCGAAGTGAGAACCTCCTCCGTTTTTGAAGTCGGTTTATGCTCGATGCTTTTTAGAATATTGTCTTCGTGATAAATTTAATATGGGCTTTATATAATAATAAAATAATATAAACCTTTTTCTTAACTCTGTAATTCAGTAAGACAGTAGACTATCTCAAGAGCAGACACTAGACTGATAACGATTTAGAAAAGTATTATGATAGAAAACAATAAATTTATTAAGGAGTAGTAATACTTATAAAATAAGTCTTATCAAGAATTGTAATAATCCCATAAAATTGACATACTTAGTTCGAAATATAAAACGCCTACCTGCAGTGCTTATACCTGAAATAATAACAAATAATAGACAGCAGTTTCACCTTAGCAACACTATAATATTTATTTTGTTTGTTTGTTTGATTCACTCACATACATATCATGTATAGTAATTAACGCTTATGTACATTTTGACGTCTATAATTAAGAACGGTACGTAAATGAGACTTAAATATTAGCAGGCGTATTGCCGTCATTCGGGCACTTTTGGGAATTGGAGTATATTGACAGGAAAGGGAGGATAAATAGGGAAGGAAAGGGATATTTCTAATACAGGAGAATAGAAGAGTATAAGCGATAGCTCAAGCAAGTCATTTAAGTCCGCTTAATTCCTCAGAACAAAAACATAAAACCGGGTGCGTATTAATTTTTCGTCTTCTTTTGTTTTTTGATTGCGCGATCAAAACGTTTCAGCAAATGTTGAACAAAACTCACTTAAACAATAATTTTCAATATGAGATTTATCTATAATAAAATGGCAGCTTTATTATTGACTGGAGTACATATTTTTAAAGCAAAATAGGTATTTGTTTCGATAGGAAATTACATAAAATGAAAAAGTAGTACTCGTAGTATTAGAGGCACGAATAAATGGGAAAGTATGACATCAATTTTTAATAGAATGAATTGACCCAGTCTATGTATGTAATTAACATGATTCAAATCAAATATGTCACATGTCGTAATCTAGCAAGCCGTCAACAACAACATAACTCATACGTATATACATATTCATAGATATACACTTTAAAAACATAACCCACCCTTTTGCACAGTCTGCTAAAACATTAAACCTAAGACCGTCTTTATAATGGAATAAGTCCCAATCGTTATGTATGCAAACAGCTTGCAATGGCCACATGGCTCAGCTAAAAACTTTAAAGCAATGAGTTGCCTGCGGTTTTGAATGTTAAAACTAAATGTTTACGCCTTGGATCATTCATGTGGTTATTTGGTAGGAGCTCGTAGATACTGTACTTACCTTGCGAAAAGAAATTCGCCAAATATTTATATGTTAAAATAAAGCATAATAGCTGAGTAGAGCGGTCGGACCTCTAAGCAACAGCTTGTTCGAGCTTACAGGTATGCGACTCTGATGTCTTTGAAGCATTGCTTGCCTTATCCATTTTTTTTCACTTCTTGAAAGGGGAGGAATAAGGGAAGGGCCCTTATTCTTTTTCTTTCAATGATCCCGACTTTCCAATCATTAATTCCTAAAGTGCCCAGTTGACGGAAAGAGGCTTGCATTTTTTACGTGAGAGGGACCAAATTGTGTTATGCAAAACGTGGGTGTTTTATACACCCCTGCCTAGATTTTATGAAGTAACGCTTGCGTTGCACTTCCCCAAAATGAGTGAGGTTTCCGATCGCCCGACTCCCTTTTGTCCTCTTTCCTATCCCCTCATCCCCTCTCTCCTCTTTCCCATTATCGTATCCTCCTATCCCTCATCACCCTCAAAGGTGGGCAGCGCATTTATGACTCTTGAGTTGCAGGTATCCATGGACGGCCATTGTCACTAACCATCAGGTGACCCGTCTGTTCGTCTCATCCTATAGAATAAAAAAAGCAAGCCATTGAAAATAAATTTCTGGAAACTTCAAAACATGATATCTAAGTAAATTGACATTTTATTTGTAACGAAAAAGGTTATGCAAGTATTTCTTGGAAAGAATGTGTAGGAAGTATCGAGAAACAATCAGAACTGCCGCATTTTGAATTTTTAAAAGCTTTTTGGTATGTAAAACTTTTTTTGATGTTCAGTTATTTTCCTTATTTAGGGTCTTAACAAGACTATTAGTAACTATAACAATGAGTAACCCACGGTACTAGTATCTTATCTATAAAAAAAATCAAAGTACATCAATGATAATAAATTCTTACACTTATAATGCTTAAACCAATCACCATTTTATGAGTAATAACCAAACAACATTTGGATGATTTCATTTAATCACATTAAAACTGTATCTTCAGCAGGCAGAATTAATAAAACAAAATCAATCGATCTGCAATGAAAAGTTCACTATGTCTCGGCCACTATTACTAGTACTACTATTCAAATGACACTTTACTTGTCGAAATCCTTTAAGCCGTTTAGGTTCTAGGCTGTGACAAAGATACATCATACATACACACACACACTCGACAAACATAACCCCCTTGTGCAGTCGGGAAAAAAGATTTAACTTAAAACATAGCCATCTATTACTAAGTGGCCCATTATACGATATAATTATAGTATATCAAGTAAATTGCGTATTTGTTCCGTATATTATTATATCAATAAACGTGAATCAGACGATGCTGGGGTATTAATCATGTAATAAGATGCCCTTACATAGCAATAGTTACCTTAACAGAATCATTTAAAAATTATTATTGCATTGTACTTTGTATTATGTACGTATACTAGTACTGAATATATTCAAAAATATTTTTAAAGGCTATGTGTGTGTGTGTGTGTGTGTGTGGCAATTACAGATAAACAAATAAAAAATATATTATATTTTACTTTAGTAAATACTACTTTAATATTTTTATGAAGGTCCTCATTAGAGAATATTGTCTAAACATTGCCGGTACTTTTATTGACACTTAATTCAATAAATAATTATTCATTTAAAATGAGAAGACAATCACCAACCTTAATTGAGATAGATAGATAGAGAACACTTTATTTGTACACAACTATTAGAGAAGTTTCATACAAATCCATTTGTCAATTTGATCATGTACAAAGGGCGGACCTTATTGTTAATGCAATCTCTTCCAGGCAACCTTAGCATGGTTCAAAATGATTCGGAGACACAGTGGTAGTTGTAAGTGTATATCAAATATAAAGAAACTTGAAATAAGTAGTACTTGTTAGATATTTAAAACAAAGCTAGTAATATTACCAAACCTAAACATAAAAAACATACTTTCTTTCTTTTCTTTCTTTTTTTTCTTTCTTTTTTTTTATATTAAAGGGGGACAGACGAACAGACGGGTCACCTGATGGTAAGTGACACCGCCGTCCATAGACACTTGCAACTCAAGAGTCGCAAGTGCGCTGCCTGCCTTTGAGGGTGATGAGGGATGGGGGATGCAGGGAGCTGAGAGAAGAGAGGAGGGATGAGGAGATGGAAAAAAGGAGAAAGGAGATGAGGGGAGAGAAAAGGGCTGCGGGGGAATTGGGCCTCCGGAAACCTCACTCAATTCGGGGAAATGCAACGCAAGCGTTACTTCACAACCGGTTTTCTGTGAGGCCGTGGTATCGCACCGGTCGAGCCGGCCCATTCGTGCCTAAGCATGGCTATACCACTGAAAAAACTTTCTATGTTATTGCTATTTCTTTTTATTCTCTAGAAAGAAGAATGATTTTTTTCTCTTGTGTCTGTTTGATTTCTATTTTTACCTTATTTCTTTTTATTGTTTTACCATCTCACGAGCATATTTGTAATTTTTCACTGTTCACGTCAATTGCAGCTGTTTTTCTTTATACGTCTTTCACGGTTTTTCATGCAAATGGAAATTGCACATTGGAAGTACTAACTCCATGAAACGGCATTAACTTATTTCTACACTTTTATTTGCTACAAATAACTTTAAAAGACATCAACGAATTTATTAAATATCTAGTCAGAGATTTTCTGTTTATCTTTTATGCTATTAGTGATAGAATTCGAATCTATCTCAATGCCTTAGTAGTGTTTACTCTGGACTTCGGAGTTCTTACCTGACTTACTGACTGACAGACTGACTGTTTGTATTATTTTTATTCATTCAGTACTACTACCTAACTTGTCCTTCGAATGATAAATATACTACCATCGGATTTTGTTATTTAAGAAAATATACATATTGTTTAGTAATATCTTCGAAAAAACTAATATAACACAGTTGGAAACTGCTTGTTTGATAAGGTAATGTAATTGTAAATAATATTAAAAAAAAAACTAACTAAGCTAACACTAAACTTAACTTAGTTTAAAATCTTATTCAGGCGTTTTTGTTATGGTTTGTCTGTAGTTTGAGTTTTGTCCTGAATGTCAGCGTAATAATTAGTTCGTTTTTGCCGTGTTCATGTTTCTGTGTGACAGTGTTTATGTGGAACCTAAAGACTTAAGATTGGTTGAGTATTTTTCTAGAGAGTGTTATTAACAAAAAAATCAGCATTCGCTTTCGTATTTAGAACATTATTTAGTTAGGATATAAAATGACATCTTAAATTATACATGATTTTTCAATAATCTCCCCGTTAATAATTACTCAAATTTATTTACATTAACTCAAGTTTATTGTCGCTAAATGTGTTTACTTCCACGCCCTTAAAATTACAAGCATGAGTTTACAATAAAACTTGTAACACGTGGAAGGTTGAATAATTTACCAGAACATAAACGGGCGTTCGTCCACCACGCCGCCATGCTTTCCCGTTAACGAGTTCACAAATTCATTGTTTATTAACTGTACAAAACGCGATTAAACCGGAAGTATATACAGGTGGTTGATAAATGTGGGTTTGTGGTTTCACATACACTACATTTGTCATGTTGAATTTGCGTTACTTTCGTTATAAAAGTAGCGCTAATGAAATCAAGATACATGTTTTCGTAACCTCAACCTTATGGTTCCCGTCTTATCGAAAGAAGACAGTAACTAAAACATACACATATTACACGGGTCCCCTGATAGTAAGTGACCAACCGCCGTCGCGAGGGGATGGGAAAGAGGAGAGGGAGGATAGGGGGAGAGGAAAGAGGAGGGAGGGAGGAGTTGCGCCTCCGGAAACCTTACTGATTTTGGGGAAACTCAACGCAAGCTTCACAACCGGTTTTCTGTGAGGCCGTAGTATCGCACCGGTCGAGCCGGCCCATTCGTGCTCAATATATCATCATTCATCATAACCTTCCTAGATTTATACCAAAATGTTTTTTAATGTCGGTGCAATAAATACAATAAATATCTCTATCTCCCTCTCCATCCAGTGGTTGCCTGGAAGAGAATGTACAATGTACAACAATTTTTTTCTTTGTTTCTCGTATCTATCTTTAGATAGGATTCTAGGAGGATAGGATCTTTCATATCATAAGGTTATTATAAGAATAATACCAATGTATACAAACTCATATAGTTATTGTGTCTGTGTGCAATAAGGAGAAGAGAGGCGTTCGCTTGCCTAATATATATATATCCTCTAAAATGTAGTCAGTTTGGAATGTCGAGGTTGCGGAGGAAACATTGGTAGGGACAGGAAATTAGGATAAGAAATGCCTCAGATCTTGGATGATGAAATGAAATTGAGACTGGGTTAGCTCGCACAAGTAAGGGCCGCGCACGCGTGTCTACTGTACTTCTTGTAAGAAACTACTAGCATAGCAAATACTTCTGGTTTTACTCATGAGAATTATAATTATAATTAATAAACTATGTTAATTATTGTTAACAACACCTGAACGTTTATATCGCCTCTGCCTATAGGATATATGCGTGTATGTATGCATGTCACTTTATATGACGCTTCTAAACTGTTATAAACAAGAAGAGACAGCCTAGACGCTTTAGGGTCTCAAAAGAAATATCTACAAGTTTTTTAACAGCCTGTATATGAGATGCAATGGAAGGGTGAATGGTATACATTCTTAATGCGACGTTGACAGCGAAATTGAGCTTTGATGTAACCGACGAATTTTCAGTTAACACGATTCGTTCAAATGTGGTTATACCTTAGATGGAGCCGCACCTGATATTATTATATGGAAGAAGAGCTTGCCATAAGAAATTTGATAACATAATCACTATATATAAAACACATAAAATAATAAAAGGAATTATTAAACCTATGTCACTCCTACTATTTGAACGATTGAAACGATACCTCTCATGTCAAAATAAATCCAGCAGTGTATGCATGACAAAGAACTGTCACACATGCTTACAAAATCCTTTAAAAAAGTATACTAACCTTGAGCATTCGGCTAATGAATATGAATTTGGATTAAAATCGATGACCTATTGATATGTGGTTTTGGTTTTTGAGTTTACTAAAAAACAACTCCTGTCCTCTAGGAACTATTCCTGAATCGCGAGGGACTTTACAAACATACAAAAAAAAAACGGATAAAAAGAATACCCAGACTCAGACTTCTATTTTTGGATAACACAAATTTTCATTCCGTGTAGGAATCGAACCCATGACCTTTGGACCAGCAGACAGAGTAAACCAACTACCTACTACCGCTAAACCAACAGGTCAGTCAGTCAGTTGTGGATCGGTAAAGCAATTGACTGAAACGACATAAGTCTTTGGTTTTATTCCATAACGGTACGCATGAATAGTAAATCAGTTTGTCAAAGTGTTTTTTTTTTTATCAGACAGTATTTATACAAAACCCGGTTGACGGTAATAGGCGAGTATACCTAAACCTATGCAACACAAAGGCATAAACTTCCGGCTACAGCCAGTTCGAACTACAGGTATGGACTCCTGCGTCCCCAAGTTCTTGCTTTTTATTTTCAATATACTCCCAAATAGATCCCTATCTTGTTTTCCTAAAGTGCACGGTTGACGGTAATAGGCTTGCCTTTTTTATGCTAGTGGGACCAAATTCTGAATACCTAGCTATATGTGGGTTTTTAATACATATTTGTGATGCGATAGCACGAGAGTATGTGTGCATGAAAAATGTAACAAGTTATGCTTAGTTTACATAACACTATATAATGTCTAATTGTTGTCACTAGATAGCTTGCTATGATTTGGTCAAGACCACTTAGTTGATGCATTTCTAAAACTAAAAGTCAAATTTATAAAATAAAATTAGTAGTCTAAATTTTAAGGATGATGTTAGAAAGCCTGTACCTATATATATCACACTACGACCCTTAGGAGCGGAGCAGTTACCACATACCACATACGCTATGAAATATAATATCCCTATAGCTGTACATTGTAACCGACATCGGTACCATCATCTTTATTCTCCAAGGAAACTCTCTATAAATAATTGATAACTAGAACTCATCTCACCTTGACTAATGGTGTGGAAGAGATATGAAGATGTTGACGGATGGTCAGGATGCTGCCTTGCGCTAAACAATGTGTGAAGAATTCTGGGGGATAAAATCGATGGGTGTATTCGACTGCGTATAATAAAACTGAAGTTTAAGTTTCGAGATGTTTGAGTTTTGTAGTTACTTATTTAATAATCTATCTCTGTGCCAAGTTTCTTAATAACTATAAGTGTTTAATGATATAGAAATTTCAACAGACACATTCAAATACAAATCTTCCGGTATAAAACTTTACTAACAACGTGTTGTGTACAAACAACAAATAAAAACAACTTAAAATAAGTATAATTATGTATATTTTAATAATACACACAGTTATTGGTCTTTCTCTCCAAAATAACAGGATAACATGTATCATATACATAGAAACGTTATCTATAATAATAGACTTCTAGGTATTGCGCTCAAAATATACACTGAGTTACATAAAAGTATTGCTTAAATTAATAACATCTATAATTTTAAAGTCAATTTATACAAATTATTCATCATTGACCTTGCGTCTGTTCCAGGCGATTTAAGCACTGTCCCGTAGACAAGCACTTTGTTCCGTGGCCATGTAACCCAATTCTAGAGCGGCAGATTGTACTGCGCACCTTGCACGAAAAACTGCCAACTTGATGGTTGTTGTTAGCTCAGTTACCAATTATTAGTTAATAATTATTACACAATCAATACAATCTCAAAGGTTGGTTTTAAATATTTGTGAGTGAGGTTAAGAACGGCCGACGGCTTATAAGCTTGTAATCGTACCTATGTCTATTTTTGAATCAGAATACTATTATTATTAAATTAATAATGTTAAAATGACATGAATATTATTTTATTACTTTTAAATATGTTCAGTTTCTTTTAATGTGATTGTATTATCTGTATTTTATTGTTTTAAATTTTTCATTTCGTTTGTTTAACTGATACTATGATAATTTGATATCATAATAATTTATCAAAAATTTAATGCGATTAATTTTAAGTTTGCACGCTAAGATTGTAGAACATAAACTTAGTAATTTTATACATTCAACTCCATTGTTATGTTCAGCACTGACAGAAATTAGAATTGAAACAAATTGAAATTGAGGATCACCATGCTCTCCAATCACTATTCGTTTAGTAACCATTATTATAATTTACAGGTTTTTTTATGTAACTTTATTAGTGTTTTTAAAAGTTAACTCACGCAGTAGGAATAATTCCTGCATGCGGGGGGCTTTACTCGTGTGAGAGACGATCTTGCAACCTCCAGTTCAGCAGTCAGGGCCACAAATCACTAGACCGACATTCCCGTCAAATTTATTATCTTACTTTACTATCTTTGAGGTAAAAGTAGCCGGTTCAGCCGTTTAGCCGTTAAAAGTAACAATCAAAAAGTTGGATGGAGCTATTTCGCATTTATTTGATTAGTAGATATCGATTTGCTGACTGTAATCTCAGTAAGGACTTCTCTAAAGAGTATTTATTCAAACTATTTTTTTTATTTGTTGCAGGTAAACAATTGTCTTCACAAGCAGCTTCTCTCTGGTAAATTCCATGAATTTTATATTTTACAAGCCTGTAATATATTCATGACTATTTATCTATGTACGTTTTAATAAAATTACACGCGACCATGCTAGGACAAATTGTCAGAACGCCCACGCATGAATATTTCGTCGCATATGCAAATGTATTTCGGAAGCGTGCAGGGCGCCGCCCGCCCAAAGCTTCGTGTCTACTTCCGGATGTAAAGCACCAACAGAAGGTTGACTTGGTTGTGTTTTTACATCAATAATATAATATATTATCCTCATTCTATCTTAGTTATCTATACTATTAATATAAAGAGGCAGAGTTTGTTCGTTTGTTTGAAAGCGCAAATCTCAGTAACTTCTTACTTCTACTTTCTAACTCTTTTTTTGTCTTAGATAGTTCGTTTATATCGGAAGGCTATAGGCTATATGCTATAAAACATCACGCTGCGACCCTTAGGAAGGGTGAGCATTAACGCAGGACTAGTAACCATTTTTTATGTCACCCAAAGGTCAATCCGAGTCAGTCTAGTTCAGTTCGAAAATAGAATTACGTTACATTAATCTTTATTGCGATAAAATTTTATAGCATAACTCTCCTTGACTAAAAACCTACTCGTTATTCTATTATTTATTCTATAGTGACACTGACGAAGGCTTCTCTATCTTATGTTGCAAAATATTAAATTATTATTATAAAATATACAAATGTTGCGGAGAAAATATGCATTTCTTGCTAATACAGTTCTTTTAGCGTTATGTTAGAAGGATCTAAGAATGAAATTGTTGTCGGGACTAATTACGCATTATTCTCAACCCATTTTTTTTCTGGAAATAATGCCTAGGTACTAGTTTCAGTAGTTTTACCTTTAAATCGGAAATAAAAAAATAAAAAAATTGAAGCTACAGCATTTTTATTTTAATGTTTTCTATAAAAATCCGGAGTTGTTCTACTGTTATCTTTACATTGTTCATCCGGTGACCGGACGTCCGGAGAGCGCATGCGAATTAAGTCCCCGCTTTTGTCGATCTGAATGCTTTATGGCGCATCTTGAAAGGGTTGCTCTACCGACGCTATTGGAATAATAAAAGAGATTTAACTACGTCGGATTATGTACATAGTAAATAGGCGGCAATTAAGAAAAATCTTTTATGCCGGTGGGCGATTCTGTTGTCATTTTAACTAAATTAAACTAAACGCAAAATGTTTTCCTTTTATTTTAGATGTCTAAACAGTTTTTGATCAGCAGGGACGTACGTACAACATACATACATAGATCTTACTTAAATGACATATACGTCTGTTTCTTTTTCACGGCTAAATGGCTGAACCGATTTTGTTTAAATTAAGTATATAGATACTTCGAACCCTTGTTAAGTATATGGGTCGATATACGAAGCGAGTCAAGCGCAGGCGGAAGCTATTATACTATAATAATAGCGAAGTTTTTAACAAAGAGGTAGATTGTAGTCGGGAATAGCATGTAGACTATTTATCCTGGAATAAAATATAATCCAAACCTTCCTACAAACGCAGTCACGGGCAGGTTATGAGATTAAATAGAGAGTTAGTTATAGGATTCGGATTTCCTGGCACCAGCCAGTTCGAATTATATGTATACGACCCTGACTTGCTTGAGCTATTGCTTATTCTCCCCATTCCGCCTGTATAATCTAGATCCCTCACCTTCTCTTTCTATCCTTTTCCTGTTAATATAGTAGAAGCTTTCCCAACTAATTCCCAAAAATGAACGGATGACGGCAATAGGTTTGCGCTCTATTACGTATCATTTATGCAAGCCTATTGGTGTCAGATTGAACTAGACTATGATCTGCAAAATGTGGGTATTTTCTTGTTTTTTTATACTATAGGGGGACAGACGAACAGATGACAGACCAACTGATGGTAAGTGACAATTCCATGGACACCTGCAATGCTGTCCGCCTTTGAGG
Source organism: Tyria jacobaeae (assembly GCA_947561695.1). Lineage (NCBI taxonomy): Eukaryota > Metazoa > Arthropoda > Insecta > Lepidoptera > Erebidae > Tyria > Tyria jacobaeae. The sequence goes on along the minus strand of OX387217.1, from coordinate 19,746,921 downwards.
ATGATGAGAGATGGAAGGATGCGGGCAGGGAAAGAAGATTGGGGATGAGGAGATAGGAAATAGGAGAAGGGTGATGGGGGGAGAGGGGAGTTAGGCCTCCGGAAACCTCACTCAACAAAATCGTTATTTCACAAGCGGTTTTCTGTGAGGCCGTAGTATCGCACCGGTGGAGCCGGCCAAATTGTGCCTAAGCATGGCTCTACCACTGTTATTAGTTAATTACGCCTCTGCCTGCCCCTTCGGGTATACAGGCGTGAGTATATGTATGTATCTATATTAAATAGAGACTTCATTAAGATTTTGACATTACTAACAATAATTGAAACTACACATAGTATAATTACTCTTATTTCAGACGATTTAAACAAATGAATAAATAAAGTCGATTTGTTTTTAGTCATAATTAATCAGGAATCAGAATTCTTACGCAATATACACATGTTGGTAATTTACGAAGTGTTTGTGGTAATGGTCGATAGCTACCCTTATCGACGAGGCAGCCAATAACTCAGGGCGGAACAAAACGAGGCACTCGCGAAATTGCGCGCCTCGCTGACGCCAAGATGTTATGTCGTTTCTATGGATTATCTTGTCCTGAAATAAACAGTGGCCAATTTGTGACAAATAAGATATGGGAATTAACGATTAACGATATTGAATTTTTGTAAGGATTTGTTTGTAAATCGGTAGGTTGGATCTTTTTTAAAGACTTTATTTCTTTCTATTTTGTATTGAAGGACGAAAATAGAGTTGCCATCTATCACGTTAATGCAAACAAATTCTTGTTTTTAGAAGTAGGTGTCTTGAAACTGGTCCCTGTAAAACTGTATGCTTATCAGTTCGCTAATAAAGACTAGTTACAAACAAGCCAAAAAATACACTCGCATTTGTAATATTGGTTATGATGTGTAAGATGACTTTCTTATGTGTGTAAAGTAACTAAATATTTAAAAAAACAATGAAGCAGCGTCTTTGGACCAGTGCATAGTAAAAACTAAATTGATTGTAGTTTTATGATATCTCAGTGTTTATATTATTTATTTATTTATTTATCTTTATGCACATATTGTACAAGGCGGACTATTACATCGGAACTCGTTTCTTAGTTTAAGAAAAAACACAACATAATCTATCGTAAACCACGTCATTACTTATCATTTATATGTACTTACCATGATGTACAAAACTTATTTTGAAAAACGTTGATAGTGTACCTATTTTCTATGCGATATAACTCGCTTCTTCCGTCCATAAAATACCAATTTCAACCCTCTAACATTATTCGGGATCAAGTTCGATGCGTGCATCGACGGGGTGCATAAAAAATGGCGTGGTGTCACGACGAAACGGCGCCGGAGATGATTTACCATCTCACTTAACGGCTGAGAATATAGGCAGTGAGCAGAATCGCCTATAAGTAATTAATATTTAAATGTGGTAACATTCAGATCACAGAAAAAGTTTTAAACTAGCTTCACCTTCACCTTGTCATTTGGCTAAAATATTTCGGAGACGTATAATATACCCTTATTTTATTGCTCTCTCTTATGTAAATTCGAATAATTCTTGTATCGCGGGGGACTATACAAACATACAATCAGGGGGCACAAAGAACACCTAGACTCGAAACAACTATTTGTGGATCACACAAACGATTGTCCCGGATCAAACCTACACTCTCCGGTTCAACAGTCAGGATCAATAACAACTAGACCAACAGGCCAGTCGAATTTCATGCAAACGCGTGAGTTTGAAAAAAAAAATGTAGCTTTTCAAAAAAAGCATAGAGTTAAAAACAATACGAATACAAAATGCCATAAAATGCAAGGTAAACCCATTATCGGAGCGCTACCGGAAATGCGCCCGACGCCATTTTTCATCGCGACTGTACCTAACGCCAGTATACGTCATCACAACGGGTTTTTGCTGGCTTTACACCTGGAAATTGTTTACTGTAATAAGTGTTATGTAACTACTTTAAGCTGAAGTAAATATACAATTAGTAAATTCATACTCATATTCATACTCGATTCGTACTCGAATTGCCAATTTAGGCACTAGCTAGTTCACGTTATCAGTATGCGACCCTGACTTGCTTGACCTATTACTTTTACTCCCTCTTTTAATCCATCTCTGTAAGTAATATCCCATTTCTCCCCTTTCTATCCTCCTATTCCTGTTAATACACTCCAAATTTACCCATCCTGTTCCCAATAGTGTCCGGGTGACTGCAATAGGTTTGCCCCCTAGTATTGAAGGCATCTAAATTGAAATTGCGAAATGTGTACCTTCAGGGATTCAGTTGTGAGTGTACGATTATTTATGTAAGTAATTTAAATGTTCCTTAAAAAGAGTTGACTGAGCGACTTACCCATTTGGAGCGGACAAAGAAGTTAGCGCAATAAATAACTAGCCCATTTGTATTGCCCAGATGTTTTGATTAGGTTTTTTTATGCGATAGGGGACAAACGAGCAGACGAGTCATCTGATGGTAAGTGACTACCGCCGCCCATGGACACCCGCAACTCAAGAGTCAGAAGTGCGTTGCCGGCCTTTTAGGTATGAGTATGCTCTTTTCTTGAAGGTTTGAAGGTCGTGTCGATTCAGAAATACGGCAGGCAGGTCTTGGGGGGTTTTTCTTTTATTCATCTGAAAGTGTAGGGGATCAGATCAGATTGACTGTGGGTGATACTCAATACGTTGCCAAAGCCAAATCTCAAGCCTTTCAATTATTACAGGTACTACCTGTTGTAAAGCAACTTGTGATGGAGTCGATTGTTGGTGATATGCCAATACTTTTTATTTTTTATATGAGGACAGAAGAACAGATAGTACGTGGTGGAAGTGGTGGGGGGGGGGGGATAAGGGGATGGGAAAGAGGTCGTATGTGTTATTATCCGCGACATTTTTGATTTTATTGAAGCTGTGTATTATTTCCAAATTTATACTTATACAGTCCCAAGAGTTCGACTCCACATGACCAAAAAGGTTTTAGGTTGTAGATTGATACTATTTGCGAGACATGGACATATTCTTAGAAAGTAGTTCTATTGAAAAGGTATCTTTTTATGTAAGCCTATTCTGTACATCAGTATTCCTAAATCACAACTTCCTAGCAATGAGGTATTTGTATATCATTTAGTTCAACTGGAGCTTCTGTGTCGTACCTAAGAGTAAAGGTCACATGTGCAGATTTAATTTCACCCATCACGATAAACAGTTTTGGAATCTCAATATTGCTTCCTTAACCGCGACTTTTTTATGTAATACTTGTGACATATAAGATATTGCTACTTGGGAATACGATTTGTTTTTATTCCGAGTGTGAAACTATATCAGTAACGATATAATTAAATATAAGTTACGTTTATTGTATAGTAGCTTCTTTATTATACTAAATGGTTCATTAAAACCGCACAGAAAGCCAAGGATTACAGACAGTTAATGCGTTTCCTGTAGACGACCGGAACACACTGATCCCGGAAGATTTGAGCAATAAAACCTTTGTGTTCATGGTTTGAATGCGCGTTATTTGAATTAAAATAGCAATTATGTAAATAAATATCAAGAGAAGAGTAGATGGTTCGAAAGAAAGTTTTTAAAAGGAATCATTTTTTGGTTCGTAAAAGCAAAAAATAAAAGTGCTTTTCCTGTTATAAAAACTGGGCATAATTAACAAATAAAGGCAGAAATATTTAATAAGTCTTCCGTAGGTTGGACGTTGTTATAAATTCAGGCTCTTGTTTAGGAGTAGAAGTCCTGTATTAATTCATGATACGAATAAGTATCTAATATATAAATGGTATACAGGCGTGCGCAAATGTATGTAATACGTTTACGTTCGTTTACTTCGAACGCAGTGTTAAGAAAATTACAATACTTTGTATGATAACGGCGTGTAAAGAGCTACATCAAGCTACATCATCATCATCACATCAGTAGCCTCCCACCGTTTGACAGCCAATGAGTCCAAAATAAAATCACAAATCAACACTGCTTAAACTCACAAGTAACTTTTATATTAAAGCTGCGAGAGAGCTAACGAATTCTGTAGAAACTGAGAGTGGTTACCGACGCCGTATAGTCTACTGTGTTGGAAAAATCAATAGCATCTCAAGGTCGCAGATATTTTTAGATGTGACCTTCGAACTAGACGTGGTTAAGTTTTACTCAGTTACATTCACACCAGAACTTTAAATGGACTGAATAGTTTAATTAAGGAACTGTTATGGAATTATATGTATGTACGTACGTACATACATACGTCTTTCTGGTGTTGTTAAGTGTTGTGAGATTCATCATTGCTGTATCTATATTTTGCCAATTACATTTATTATGAACGGTCTAATCAATGTAGAACAGACTGGAGCTGTATGTCAGGTACGTGGCAAATGGCTAATTCGTGAGCATGTATTAATGAATTCCTATTACAGGCATAAGTAATAATTCCAGACTTTTAACTATTAAATATTAAATTTGGCTATCTAGGATTCTTGATCTTGCTATTTCGTATCATTTATGTAATTATATGTTTGATTTAGTCCTCCTTAACTGCTTGTACGATATGATCTCAAGATGGTGTTAAGATGTACTATTTCATAGTACGTAACATTTTAAAGAAACTCATTTGGGTTTTAAATTTAAGTTAAAAACAGCCTGTCCTGTATGAATCAATGTATTCATTTCAAATATATCTGTCTCAAGCATTTTCATTTTTCCTTATGAAAGACAACTCTCATGAGTGTTGGTTAACCCGTAATTGGCGATTGTATAGCCAACTTTTGTTAAATTACTTGTAATATATTAGATACTTAAGCTGGGTAAACCTAAATAAATAAACCTCACACACTAGGGTTAATTCCTGTGTCGCGGGGGACTTTACAAAGAATACACACAACGGACACAAAGAACACCCAGACTCAGAACAACAGTTGTAGGATTACACAGTGTTTTCCCTTGCGGGGATGGAACGTAAACGATAATATATATGTATATATATATATATTTATACTATAGGAGGACAGACGAACAGACGGGTCATCTGATGGTAAATGACAACCGCCGTATATATATATATATATATATATATATATATATATATATATACTAACATACACATATAAATAGGTATACAGTCAAGTGCATTGTGGTTATTCTGCTAATTCAGCGAGGAGAAGTTCACGTACTTTGTTCTTAAACGTTAAACGGCTTTCAGACATTCTAAGCTCGAGAGGAAGCGCATTCCATAGAAGAACTGCTTGCACGAAGAAAGATGAGTTGACAAAGTTAGAGCTGTGAGGAGGACATAAGAGGAGCAAATTGTTTGAAGAACGACCACCATTCTATGTGGGTGCTATAGAAATATTAATATCATTAATGTCTATCATCTAGACGACAGATTTCAAGTGCTTGATGTTTCCGAAATAATGTATAGAAAGCAATATTTTACTTGGCGAATTTCCGCTTCATGGAATATCGATAACTCAGAGAAGGTTACTCTCTAGATTAAAGTGACCTTGAACGTTTACAAGAATATCTTATATAGCGTATCTTATATATTTTTATATTAGTTAAAGAAATTACAAATAGGCTAATTAAACTCGGTAGCCCAAAACACGTCTCTTGGGAAATTCAATACATTTTTTATATATGATTTTCCAATTTCGCAGTTTTTTATATGTTTTGACGAAATTTTGTCCAGAAATAGTTTTAAATTTCTAGGTGAACGAAGTCGCTGGCAACAACTAGTATGAATATATTTTTGTACAGTTACCAAGATAAAATCATAAAAACAAATAAAAGCTCAAACTATTTTGCATTTAGAATATTGGAACTCATTTTGATAAAAAGTTGAAATTGCTTGTTTTATTTCTACTTGAAGTAGCCTGTAGCTCAAAGCAGCGCTTACGTACTCATATAATCCTAGATTGTAAGACCGTATTCGAGAATGGCCCTAATAATTTCTATGAAAATTTCTAATATGGGGGTTTTTATAGGTGAAAAATGTGTCTGGCTGCTCTCGTAGTAGTAAACCGACAAGTTTTCTGAGTGCTTCAAATAGCAATGAACCAAAATGGTCTTCATCTCGATAGTAAATGTGAAAATTTACTTATCTTTATTTTAGTTAATACGCTTTGTATAAACTAAGGAAAGCTATTTAGATCTCATAATTGTCAACTTCCATATGTCCTGATATATACAATTAAACCCTGATAGTATTTTTTCAGAAAAAATATCAATAATAATAATATGATGTGTATTAATTTGACTTTGACATTCTTAAAAATAATGCTTTATACAATGCACTGAGAGGAGTCAATTAGAATACAACGCAATCATCTATGCTCCACATAAAATTTAATATAGTCTCATCTTGGAGCGTGTACAAAACAAATTCGTTAGGTTCTTACGAGTATATCTAAGCCTATATGGAGTGTATCCCTTCTACCCACTCATGTGTAGGATATCTGTTTGTTCTAGGCATGGATGGATACAATGAGTTGAGGGTCAGAAGGGAGTTCACGCTACTAGAATGTTTATTAAAGGTTATTAGAAGCAGGATACACAATGCAGATACATTGGGTATTGGCGGTGGCAAGCGTACCAATTTACTCAATGAGGCGCCTTGAGCGCCGTGGCAGAGGAAACTGACATATTTTATTGTTCACTGAATGAATTCACGAAGATAACACTATTCATAATATGTAGTAAAAAAAAATAGTGCATACAAGAATTATTATAGTTGCTTAGCTATTGCATTCAGTTTATAAGCTTTCATAATAATTGTAAGTTTGTTAAATAAATAAACAAATAAAACTTCTCTGCCAAACTGCACATCAGTTTGTTGGCAGATCTGACTTCCCTTTTATATCAACCTAATTAGTGCAATGCTTTTAAACATTCAGTACTATTATATAAGTACATCCATTAATACATCCGAGAAGAAACTCGTTTGCTCTGTCTCGAAAGACTTGCTTTGTGAGATCGTGATTAATGAGGTTAGAAGGAAATTTATTAAACAATTTAGTTACTAAGTAGTTTCTGTGTCTTTCACCGTAATAGTTGTACAAGCGGGTGCTTCGAATACATTATTATCTTTAGTCCTACAAGGCCTTAAGCGAGTTACATGTTTTTTAAATTCATCACTACATAATTGTTCAACTGCTATCATCAATTGTACTTTCTCATTTACTGGCAGCATTTTGCTGACCATAAATAGGTGTTCATAATCTGGACTTTTACAATGTAACTTTGCACTTTTGTCTACTAAAAAAATCATGAAAGTAATTTGCAACAATTTTAATTTATCTAAATAGGTTTTAAATGTACGAACATTGTAAGACAGTCTATAAAAAACGGCCAATCATCAGACAGCCTACTTGCTTTAAATTAAAAAAAATACTAGCTTCCACTTGCTGCTTCTCCCGCCACTATGTATTAATTCCAATATTAGTCCCATCTTAATTTCGGAAAAAATAAAAACAGTTTATCATTATTAAGGCGCATCATAGTCCTTGATTATTGATACCATCATTATATCAAATAATCATAAGGACTGTCTGTCGCTCGCAGAGTCGATTTAATGGTATTTTGAAGAACAAAAATCATATAGATCGTTGCCTGTCAATTCTGCTCACCCCCAGGAAACGAGGCCGGAGATTAGAACATACTATAACTACTATTTAATATCGGAATGCATGTATCTTTCAGTTTTGAGCCCTCGTTCCATTCGACGGCGCTCGGCGCCACGCTGACGGTCGGTCGTAACGTGGATGTGTCTATGGCGGAAACAAAGGGACATTTTATTGTTTTATTGTATTTTTGAAGGTTTTCAGGGCACCAACACTATAGGTAAACAGGTATATAGGTTAAGTAAACAGTGTTTACGTTTGTTTATTGTATGTGAGGAGGCTTATACGTGGGCGAGTAGTGTCAGAAAAGTTTTTGCAAATCACTGAAATGTTTGATAGTGGGATCTGATAGCTATGTTGGTTGTGTTGTTAATAATTGTTATTGTCTTAGTGCCTTATGCCAGTTTGACCATAACTGTATCCCACTCTTGCATTATATGGCTTCGAGAAACCTCCAGATTGAATGAGAAGTGATTGTTTGTATTTGCTTCAATTGCATGGTGTGCAACCCGAGGTGAGTACTACTGATGTGGCTTTTAATTACAATGACAGGCAGAATATATCTGTCGTGGTAAACCCATACTTAGGCACGTAGGGACCAGTTCGACGGGTGCGACACCAGGTCCTTCCAGAAAACCAGTTGTGAAGCAATACTTGAAGTTTCCGGAGTCCCGATTCCCCGTTTCTTCTTTCCCATCTCCTCGTTTACGATCTTTTCTTTTAACTCCCCACATCCGCTCACCCCTTATCACCCTCAAGGGTAGGCAGCGCACTTACGATTTTTGAGTTGCAGGTGTCCATGGATGGTGATTATCACTTACTTATTACTACTTACTGTTCGTCTGACCCCATATGTTATAAAAATAAAATCTTAGGGCTTTGTTTTATATATATACACATATACTGTGTGTATGTATGGTCCTTTTTTTATTCCACAATGTCTTCTATATTCCTGAACAGTTTTGGATGTTTGCCGGAGTGAGGCGAGGGTTAAATTATAAAAAAATACCTAGGTATATATGATATTCTATTCCATAGCTCGTAATAATTGTTTAAATTAGCAAATTGTTTACTCTTGAACCCAGTTTATGAGTAAATTACTTCGTCAAACAGAAGAGAACTTCTCGGCGGTGATGGTGAAACATGATATATTATTATATTATTTTTAGGGTGGGACACCTTTTATAGAAATTTATGTTTATCACTTCTTTTTAATAATCTCATATTGTTATAAGTTTGGAGTTCAAAATAAGTTTATAACATATTTTTTTTTATTGCTTTCATTTCTGCTTCTTGACACCATTCTCCGTTCATAGCGTTTCGCTGCTAAATTAAAACTGGTCAACTTTAAGAGCGTATTGTACAGACGATTCCATATTATTCAACTTCAGACTCCGCCATTACCGGAAGTGGTGATTGACGCGTCACCGATAAACAAGCCTGCCGCCCGGCGCCTCTTTGTTCCCGTTCGACACTGTGACGCAGGTAGGGAGGTACATTCTCGCTTTGTTAGATTTGACGACCCTCTCGACGGTATTACAGGGTGTTTCAGCCACTTACAAGGTATTGTTAATTTGCTATGATCAATAACGTAAGGGGTGTTTGATTTTACCTATATGTACACTTTAGCGTATGTTGAAAGATCCCATTTGCCCAAGCTACCTATAGCTACAGGGTTTATTTAAATTGCTATTTGTTAATAGTTAGCATGTTAGGTTGCGTTTAATGCAACAATAAAAGCCAGACAGACAAACGAGTGTTTGCAGGTTTGTATCCCACCTTCTTATCACATCTTTACGGACTTTAGTAATTTGGCTTACTACGTGTAATCATTAACAGCTACCTATTGAATTAAATTCATTTTCAATTTTCAATTCAATTTCAATTCAATTTTCAATTTTCCATTATCCAATTACTGTTATAGTGGTCTCAAATAACACGCGTCCTTCACATGTTTTGTTTTAGCATCTTCAACGAATGTCATATCATATCATATCATTTCTCGTATCATACTTATTGTGCTCAAATAATGTATATGTCTGAATCTGCATTGTCACCAGTGCGCCTGCCATAAATCATTTAGGACACAATACACGTTCATATCTGTTCACTTAATATTCACATAATTTAAATAACTTATATCCGAGTGCAGGTCGTTTTCTTGTCTAGACACTGATTTTTGGCAAAGTCAAGGCTGCGATGGTGTACAGTCGCATCGTTAAATACCCGAAGCAAGTTTACTGCAGAACCAGAAAAAATCAATAAGATAATACAAGAATAATAAAGCAATTCCGTGGGTCGCATAAATACTTTGATCCCGCGTCTTTCAAGCGGAGTTAAAAAAGCATCTCACCAGGCCGCCATAGTGTGGGTCACCATGCTCCATTGACTACACTCGCAATAAGGAGGGGTGACTACCACTCTTAGACTCCACTTGTTGCTTTCCATCAGGCAGAGTGGAGTCATTATGGTAGGTTTATACATATATATATATATAGTACTTGAAGGACGGTTGGGACCAAATGATGTATCAAGTATTCTAACATTAGAGTGTCGTAAAAAGCGACTTAGGGATTATACTTTTATCTACCAGTTAGTATGTATACAGCCATACAGTTAGAAACATAACATTGCATTAACCTAAAAGTTTTTTTTTTTTTTTGAGAACCAACCGATTTAATTATAATGTTCACGACTGTACATTTTCAATAAATAAAAGTGATCTCGCATACGTTGGTTCTCTTCCAAAATAACAAATTTGAAACGACTGTTTGCTGTGTCTTCTGCAAAGCAAGTGAATTATTTTGTGAATTTTAAATATATGTAGATTCATACGTTTTCACGATAGCTTTTGGGATAGTAAAAGTTTCTATATTTTTATGTTCAATATACTTGAACAGTTGCAAACTATAACAAAAATATAAAAAGATACCAAAAATATTAATTTGTCATACTACACGTGTTTACCATTACCCAAAAAAAAAAAATTAAGTATATACAAACATACATACGTTCACGCCTGTATCCCCTAACAGACAGACAGAGGCGTATTAAACACTCACATTTTCACAATTATAATTTGGTCCCACTGGCGTAAATTGCTATTGCCCTGGGACTGTATGACTGTAAGCATACTGTGTGATAGATATCAGTCCGATCCCTTAGTCATATTTTGTGACACCACCTAGAAGGATGGGGTAGCCCTATTCTACTCCACCGTGAACCACAAGTCAAAATTTTAGTTCAATAGTTTCATTAACTCCTTTTTTGTTTTTTTTTCTTGTTGAAACTCATGGGTCATCACCTTAACGGAGCTAACGGTGAGTCACCTCTCCGTATGTCGGACTCGAACCGACTAAAACCGCACGGTTTTCCGCCACAAATGGGTTTATTGCAAGCCTCCGGGAACCCCTGCAGACCTTGGCCACCTCAACAGGGGGCCACACGTGTAGGAGGTCTGGCCCCCTCTTTAGTCCATCATGTAGAACAAAGTAAAATAGCAATGATAAAGATTTATGTAGAAAATAACGTAGAAGTCACAATTAGAATTAAGCGTTTGTGACTCCACCAGTTGGTTATGGTGTAAATGCAAAGGAACTCATTATATGAATACTTTGTCAAAAAAATCCAACAATATCACAAAACCCAACTGCAATCATCTCTTGAAAGCGATCAATTTTAAAATTGCCACAAAATTTATCACGACAGCTTTAGCCCCTTAACTTCCCACGATTTTAATTAAATTCAGAGTCTCATTATCATGTTGGCCAGCTAAATGTAGTTCTTTACTTAAATAACCGATTACGATCAATAACGAACGAATATTTATTTATTTATTTGACTTTATAATCGTACACATGTTGTACAAGGCGGACTCTCTCTTGTAAACCATTCTACTGCACACGTATAGTATGGGCTCGTAAGGCTTGTTTTGAATGCCTTGAATTTTACTTTTGTATCATTTGCTATGCGAATCTATTGTCATTGTTTTTCTGTTTTTATTGCGATAGGGTTATTGCGATACCTCCCATGGACACCTGCAACTCAAAAGTCACAAGTGCGTTACCGGCCTTTTAGGTAGGAATACCCTCTTTTCTTGGAGGTTTAAAGGTATCGGTCTGGAAATACGGCAGGCGACAACTTGTTCCTAAGGCTGGTTGTGCGAGGCAAAAGCTTCTGGAGAAGCGCACAGTGGTGCACTTAAATCGTCCTACGCGACAAAATATCCATCAAAAGTCCGAACAATTCCTCTGAACAGTCCTCATGATACAAGCGATAGAGAATGTAGAGTGAAGCTATATCTCTACGTAAAAGCCAAGGTGTCAAGCTGATCAGAAATATCTTGATTGTCATTTTAAAATGATGTGGCTCTATTGAAAGGAAGTAATAAAACTTAAAGAATCTGCTATATTTTATCGTAACATGAAGAATAACAGATTATTATTATCGATCCTATAAAAAGTATATATTACCCCTATGTATTATCAGATGTCTACTCTAAATCCACGTCAAAAAGAGATAATGACGTATCTAGATAGTTCTCGATTATAATAGCGTAGACATTTTACATTAGCCATCATTTAGTAATATGGATGAAATTTAATTTAGATTGGATAAGCACTATGTAACAAAGCGATTATATTTTTACAGTCAATTTTTTTCTCTCAAAATATTTGATATCTAATAATTAATATAATAGCATGACGTTTGTGAATTTTGAATGACTGCGCGGGAAATCCCATCTAAGAGATGATCTACATACACTTCTTACATTATCTTTGAGAATACGTAATCTAATATTTTTGAATCACATGAGAGTAATTCTTGGCCTGGCTTTAACCGTGGATTCAGAGTATTACGATAAGAAATATTTCAAATTTATCTTATCATAATGCCCTGAAGTTATTGATAGTAAAAATATTGTGTGTGTGGGTGGGTAAATAGTCATGGAGAATTGATGAAATAGTGTGTTAGGTACACACTACATACACACACTATTTCATCACTAGGTAACCGCAGATATCTACTCGAATTTTGAAATAATATCTCACTTGATATAAGTTCCCGAGACTGTAGTGGGTCGTTGGAGGATCGTTTTACAGCCGATGCGCATAGTTGAAAAGCTGTACGACCATAGAATGTTCCTTGTCGCACATAAAACATTTAATAGATTAAACATAAGATTTTAGTTTAAAAGTTATTTTATAATAACATTTCTCAAAAATTTATTAATTGTTTCAAAAAATTGTAATTTGTACCCAAAACAAGATCTCTTGAATGTACTCATACTTACTAATCTGATTTTTGAAATAACACTGACAATTTATTTTGTTATTGACATTTTTTTTAATATGAATTAAAAATAAATAATAATAATATTTCAGGCCTAAATAGTTTTACATAACTTAAAAAATATGAAGTACATTATTTAACAAACTAATATAACAACAAACATACGTATATTGATACAATAATACATGATATGTATAGAAGAGCAGGATAAAGATTTATATTTACGATAATATAATCTGCACCCCGTAGCCTAAACATCTTTTGGAAAAATATCAGTTAACTCAAGCGGACTGGAGGCATACACATATCTGGTCTCAAACTTAGAATCAATGTACAGGCACATCTTCCTTACATTATCATTAAAGTTCAACAAAATTATATGGTTCATATTATCCAGATCTTTAAATAAAGCCATCAAGTTAGTAGCGGCAGTAAAATCTAGCTTCTTTAAGCTACCACCGTTTAAAACTATTGGTACATTACTAGCTTGAGATGTTACTTTCATAACTTTCCTACTAACATGTTCAGCGGCACAATAAGATATATTTTCACATAAATTTACAACCATCACATCTCCTTTGTTACCTTTTAATAACACTATATCAATCGTGGGTCTTGCGACACTGAACAGCAGTAACAGAGCTTCAGCCGAAATTCCAGTTATAATTCCATACTCCAATCCCATGAATAAACAGATTATCATAGTAACCAGCAATAGCAATAACTCTTTAATACTATTATTCCACAAACCAATGAATATCTTGTAGTCCATCATGTAGACCATAGCAGTCATAATAAGACCAGCCAAAGAAGCTTTCGGTATGTAATAAAATGTTGAAGTCAAATAAGTTAAAGCGACCACTAGGAGTAATACTTTAGTTACTCCTCCAGCTGGTGTCTTTACTCCAGAAATATGATTCAGTGCAGTTCTAGTAAAGGATCCGGTTATTGGCATACTCTTACCAAAAGATCCAACAATATTACATAATCCAATTGCTATTAATTCTTGACTGGCGTCAATTCGGCCACCTTCCGCGAAAGCTTTTGCGATCGCCACAGTTTCCAAAATGGCTACAAAAGGTATTATAATTGATTGTATCCCTAAAATATGTACCATTTCGATGAAGTTTACAGTCTCATTACCTATCGTAGTGCTTAATGGTGGCAATCCAAACTTTGGTAGTCCACTACCTATGTCACCAATTAGGAGTAAAGGTTCTGAATCATATATAACTTTGAAACTATAGGCAATGATCATACCAATAACAACGACTACAGCATTTCTTGACAATGATATGAACCATCTCGCCTTTTTAATGATTCCATCGGTACGCTTACAACCTTCTCCCAACTTCTTTAACAATAACAACATAATGATAGTGCTTGTAGCTAGAATAGGCTCCCAAACTCTTGCTGATTTTATATTTACAAAGAAGTTATACAATGATTCACCAAAATCATTTCCAGATGATCCTTGCAGTCCGAAATAGGATTTCAATTGTGCAGCCGCGATTTGTAGGGCGGCAGCGTTTGTGAAACCGCTAATCACTGGCATTGAAATAAATTCCACTAAGAATCCGAGGTTTAGAACGCCGAGCAGTAATGTGAATATTCCTGCTAAGAAGGCAGCAAGAATTGCAAAGTCAGGTGAATAGTCGGTAACGTATCTTGCTACCATTGCGGCAAGAATAGCGGTAGGTCCCACAGTGACATTGTAGCAGCTTCCAAATAACACGTACACTATTCCAGATGTCAGGGAAGCGTACAATCCATATTCAGGAGAAAGTCCAGCAATGACTGCGTATGCTATACCTTGGGGTATAGCAGTCAGTCCAACCGTAATCCCAGCAATGACATCTTGTATAATATACTCAGCTTTGTATTTCGGTAGCCATTGAATTATCGGTAGTCTTTTGTACAACGTTTTGGTACTAAAGGTATTTCGAAAACATTTTTTTGTTTTCCGTTTATACACGTTACTGTCTCGCGAGGCTTCGGTTTGGATGGTCATTTCTACAGCCGTGTTGATTGCGAGGCTGCATTTATTACAGTGATTGTGGCTCCCGAATACGTTTATCGAATTGATGAGTGGGAGATAATTTTTATCGGACATGTGCACTCGTGTGATCTGAGCTGCTTTCAAGTACACGGCATAGGATTATAGCCTTTCCGCGTTTCATAGATATTTTATTCATTTATTTTGTTGCATTTGACCTTGGTTTATTTTATTAAGCATTAATTAGTGAATTTGTTTCTACTGTTTCTTCGGTGTAAGTTTAACTTTTACTTGTTGAGATTATACAGAAAACAATATGTTTAATGATAAGTATTCTCTGCAGATTTTTACATAAGAGTTAATTCTAATTGATTTGTGTATTCGTAACAAGATTGGAAACCTCGAATTAAACACATAAAAATGTCAACTTTTTTCATTCAGGATTTGCGAGGCTATCTAGGAGTATTTGCAATCTTATAGGTTTCAGTTTACTTTGGTTTCAAATATTATCAACGAAGTGCTTTTGAGTACTGCATAGATATTTAGTTTACGTCTAATTCTGTAAATGCCTAAGACAATGTGCTCCTGGGTCTTAGAGATTTATGAAAAGCAGATAGTTGGCTTGACAATAATATATTCTGGGTGGTTAAGGGATAATATTCAACACTATTATGACTATTTTGTTTTAAGGTGGTGACGTGGTAATCGGGTGAGATATTGTGATTTTATAAAACAAACTAAAATTAAATCTTAAAATTTAGTTACTAAGTTTGTAAGTATTGCAAATGCTTCTACGGCAAAAAAAAAACATGCTAGTAAAATTCAAGCAATATATTTAAACACTGTACATGTCACATTCATAATATTCTGCTATGAATGTTGACGTTTGGAAATAACCACTGTGTTTTTTCTATTCTTACATCTGTACCCACACACACGGATATTAAAATGTCCGTTGCCGGGAAGTGCAAACCTTCTAAGTGTGATTATATGTACATATACTTGAATAAGACTGCCTGCATGGCACAGTGGTTTAAGTAGGCACCTCGCAATTGCGCTGCCTCAACACTGTGTAAACCTGAAATTGATGTTCTGAGTCTGGGTGCTCTTTTTGTCCGTTGTTTGAATGTTTGTAAAGTCCCCCGCGATGCAGGAGTTAATCCTAGTGTTGTCCTAGTAATTGTCTTTAAAAAAATACATATATATTTCTGAAGAAACTGGGCTGACTTAAAGATTTAAATCCGAATCTATCTGATAAATAAATAGCTTTAAATATTTATATGTCATACACTGTCACCCTTATCAGTTTCGGTGATAATGCTTGTTAACCAGCTACAACAGTATTGATAGTTAAGTAGAGTTGACATTTTTTTTACATTTTCAAGTCTACCTTCAGTCAGATTGGCAATTAGAAACTTACCTACTATATATGTATGTCAACCTCATGTTTCAATTTATTCTATCCTTGAAATTAATAACGATGTTTTATTTTTATTTAAGTTATTTTATTCTAAATACTTCAAATAATAAATTCGACTACATCACTAACGTTCTTTCTTTTTCTTTTGGCTTATCTTATCTCAAAATGTCATATCTTATGCCATTTCAGTTACTAAAAAAATTCAATGACACCTTGCAAGTCGAAATCCATCAAAACCTCCTTAGCTTTCGATCGCTTTATTCGCAGAAAGTATGTTCATTTTTTTTTTCAGTATATGCTGATGTGTAGATCATACATTTCAGAATATAACATATCAGAAGTAAAACAAACGGATACGTACCTACACAATGATTAACAGAATTATCACAAGAAACTACTCCACGGCCACTACTGATTACTGTAAAATGGTTCATCATAGCCACAATGTCTTGCCGATTAATATTTTTATTCATAGTGTATAAATAAGACCAATTTCATAATATATTTTTTGACTTGTTTAATCTCAAATAATAATATTATTCATATTTTAAAAAAATATTTATAGGTCATTGTTGTGTCACTTATTCAAAAATAAATATTTATCTAGAGGACAATTTTAGATTGTAATAATTCTTTCTATGTAACTTCTGCACCAGATACGTACGTACGTAATATTTGTTTATTTTTTTAACTGAAAATAGAAAATATTTAATATATATTTATATTGTGATTTAATACAGGGCATTCACATTCATACATCTTTAGTAAATATGTCAGTTAACTCTAAGGGACTAGTGGCATACATAAACTTACTTTCAAATTGTGAATCGCTACTCAAGCATAATTTTTTTAAGTCCCCATTGAAATTTAACAATACTATATGATGTGTTTTATCTAGGTCTTTTATTATAGACATCAAATTGCTTGCAGCAGTAAAATCTAGCATCTTTAAATTAACACCATTTAATACTATTGGTACGTTAGTTAGTGTATACGAAGTAGCCGTCATTACTTTTTGACGAACATATTCTGCGGCGCAATAAGATACATTTTCACATAAATGAACTACTAAAATGTCACATTTTACGGCTTTCAAAAGTTCCACCCTTAAGGAAGGTCTTGAAACGTTGTACAACAAAAGCAAAGCTTCAGCAAGAACTCCAATACAAATTCCATATTCTAATCCGAGGAATAAGCATACAATTGTTGTTACTAGCCACAATAGAAACTCCTTTATACTGTTTTTCCATAAACTAATTACAATTGTAAAGTCCATCATCGAAAACATAGCAGTAATAATAAGACCAGCCAAAGTTGCTTTTGGTATGTAGTAAAACGTTGAAGTCAAATATGTTAAAGCAACCACAAGAAGTAAAACTTTAGTTACTCCTCCAGCTGGGGTCTTCACCCCAGAAATATGATTCAAAGCTGTCCTCGTAAAAGACCCAGTAATTGGCAAACTTCTACCAAAAGATCCTACAATATTACAAAGTCCAACCGCAATCATTTCTTGTGTAGCATCAATTCTGCCACCTTCGGCGAAAGCCTTAGCTATAGCTACAGTTTCTATAATCGCCACAAAAGGTAAAACCGCTGATTGAAATCCAATAGTTTGCACCATTTCAGTAAAATTGTACGTCTCATTGCCAACTACGGTGCTGAATGGTGGCAACCCAAAATGTGGAAGTCCATGGCCGATGTCACCAATTAAAATTAAAGGTTCCGAGTTATTAACAAGCTTTATAGTATAAGCAATAATCATTCCTACAATTACAACAACAGCATTTCTTGACAAAGATATGAACCATTTTGCCTGCTTGATAAAACCATCAGTACGCTTACAACCTTCTCCCATTTTCTTTAACAGTATCAGCATGATAATAGTACTTGAACCTAATATAGGCTCCAAAACTTTAGCTGTCTTAATATTATAAAAGAAATTGTATACTGACTCTGCAAAATAATTTCCTGACGATCCTTGCAATCCGAAGAACGATTTTAATTGTGACGCAGCAATTTGAAGAGCAGCAGCGTTTGTAAATCCATTTATAACTGGCATTGATATAAATTCTACTAAAAATCCGAGATTGAAAACTCCGAGTAGTAGTATTAACACTCCTGATAGAAATGCAACGAGAATAGCAAAGTCAGGCGAGTAGCCGGCTACGTATCTTGTTGTTAATGTGGAAATTATGGCAGTGGGGCCAACAGTAATATTGTAACAACTTCCGAAAATCACATACACTATTCCAGAGGTCAAGGATGCATATAAACCATATTCAGGAGGCAGTCCAGCGATGACTGCGTATGCCATACCTTGAGGTATAGCGGTTAATCCCACGGTGATGCCGGCAATGATATCTTGTATAATATATTCTCTTTTATATTTTGGAAGCCATTCAACTATAGGTATCCTCTTTTTCAACTTTTTCGTACTGCAGATGTTTTTAATGCATTTCTTTGTTTTCCGTCTGTACAAATTGTTGTTTTGAGAATCGGCAGTTAGAGCCGTCATTGTGCATCGGTAAACAAGATGAAACTGCACTGTATGGATGGATGTTTGCAAGACATATCTATTTATCTGGAGATGAAATAAGATTATTTTTATCGGTTACACAGGTACAAGATAATATTTTCGGGGGGATCTTCGGTGTAGAATTTATACATTATTTGCTACTATCAAGAATTAATTTTTGCACACGAACGGGATTGAGTGTGTTTTTACATCTTCGTCATTATTTAAAAAAAAAAGCTGATCGTGAGTGTCATGATGATTGTGCTGTTGCACTCTTTTGATTTCCTCAAAAAAAAATCCATAATTTACTTAAGAGAGGTTTCCCTTGCTCTCTGATTTTATATAACGATTTGATAAAGATAATGTATGAGTTTATAAGCAGTTGAGAAAGTTATGTTTCAATATGAAGCTTTTGTGTATTTTCGTGGTATGTCTGTAGTAACTTTAATTTTGTAAATAGTCGAGAGAGAGAGAGTTAGAGTTGGAGCTCTAAAATAGGGAAGGAAAAAAAATACCAGGAACTTGACATATGTATATTCTCAACATTGTTTCATTTTCATTTGTCTTTGTAGTTATGAAAGAGTATGGGGAGAAGATGGACAAGCCTGCCTTAGAAAAGTAAAGATAGTCATTGTAATGCACCACAGTATGATATGAATTGGAACTAGTGGATACCATAACATTCTTACGCTTTACTCTTGATTCAAAGCTTCAATGGGCCCCACATTTGATATATGGTAGAATAGACTCAGCTCTGCAGCACAGAATGAAACGGCTAGATTAGTCTAATTTTTCATTTTCATATAATGTCGTATGGTATTTCACTGTGGGGCTGCAAATTATAATTTAGATAATTGTTATTCGGCAAGGCATAAATTTAAAGAAATAAACATAACGACAGCCGCATATCCACAAACCTTAATTTACTGTCAGAAAACCAGAGGTCAGTTTATTAAAAAAGTAATATACATCTAATAAAACTCGTTATAAATATAAAGTTGTTGTACCTGCCTCCAGGCTCCAAAAAATAAGTCTTTTCCAGGTCAATGCGTGCGATTTTAAAACCAAAATCCCTGATGATATGAAATACAAAATTTAAGTCCACTGTAAAACTAAAGATGTGCTTTAAAGGGTATTTACTCGCTACTCGATAGAATCGCTTTGATATTAAACTGTTAGAGGTTCACAGGTTATTTTATAATAAATAATCATGTGAGCTTCTTTGTTTGTATCTTATATTATTATATTTCTATATTGTGCCTTTTCTTTTTCCCTGCCTAAGTACCTTATTTTAATAACCCAATTTTAGTTTATTTACTTTTAGCAACATAATATATACATATATATAACGATAAAATAGATGTTTTCTTAAATAGTATGTATATGTTGTTACACAAAATTCGGTAATAATTATCTAGTGATTTAAAAAAGTGGCCATGACTTTGTTTCTTCTCATATGGTTATAGATCAACACACACAATTATTTAATTATTTATTTTTTTAAAATATTAATTTCCCATTTGATAATGCAACCTACAACTGCGGTGATGCTCTGTATATTGATCTATAAATTTAAATATTTTTGAAATGAGACTATTTCAAATAATTGTTTAACAATTTTATGAAATAAATATATATAATTTGAAATTTGAATTTGTACTCATGTATTCAATTTCTTCATTTATGATTAACACTAAAACCCTCCTAAAAGTGCTCAGTATCAAATTTAATGTGGCTCGTAAACTAGATTCGATTTGTCCGGCTAACATCATTTTCGTAGGTCTGTGCGGTAAAAATGGTTCTAATAAAGTCTCGCTGAATTTTATGAGCTCAAGATGTTTATTTTATGATAACACACGCTTTTTGAAATGTGAGTCAAGATGGTGAAAACGTTTGATGATTTGTAGTTATTTATCCGACTGTACAAGAAGGAGGGGATGTTTTCCGAGTGTATAAATGTATGTTTCTTTGTCAGTGCCTACCTAAAATGTCATTTGAATCATCTTAATAGCGAGAGTGACATAGAATATAATATTTTGAAATAATATCCGTTAAAAAGCAATAGAGAGGGTAGAGTTGACGCAGTCGTGTGTTATACGTGTATATGTATTTTATTTCCCATTTAAGGTCCCGTTGAAACCCAAACCAGGCTTTGATCATGGGATACCAAAAACTTAAATTTACTGGTGAACGTAATTCGGAAAGTCGCATTGAAGGCGGTTATAACATTTAATAAGTGAATTGTTATTTATCTAAACTCCAAATTATGTAATCACCTAGGAAATAAGTAAATACCATCGCTCAAAATATACCTACAAATATACATGTATATACATATGTATGTATATTTATTACCGGCAACTTTCCTAAAACCGTAACCCTTAACTAACCACGAGGTACATCCGAAGGGTATATCCGACCTACTCTGTACAAAACTAAATCATGTATAGGTATTAATTCTCATGATATTATTGTCTGGGAAATTAAGCTTTGGACGGATTAATGAATCTTATATGAGATATTGAAGATATCTTCGGATATAACAACGGTGTTATGATAGGGATTAGTTGTCCTCGGAGATTGATTTTAATAATATATAATAATTGGCTTGTTTTTGTTTATGTTTGGATTAAATTGATATTAGTATGGATACAGTTTTGAACAATACTCTTTAAATAATACTGAAATTCTTCAAGCTTCAGTTAGATTTCTGTATCTTGGAAACTAAGAATTAAAAACAAATTGACCTACGAAATTGCCGTTTAGTATACAAAATGTTTAAGTTTTTTTTTTGCCCATGCTATCGATGCTTCTCTGCAAGCGCAGGGGTAATTTTCAGTTCTCTTCTTGAAGAAGTCAATTGTACGAGAGGTAGCAAACTATTCAACCTGCCTTTCAGTTTTTTTTTCTATAGTATAGGGGAACAAACGTACAGATTGGTCATCTGATGGTAAGTCACTTCCGCCGCCCAAGAACACTTGCATTTCAAGAGTCACAAGAGTGATGTCCGCCTTTTAGGGTAGGGGAAAGGGAGGATTGGAAAGAGAGGAAGGAAAGGGTGTTGGGCCTCCGGTGACCTCACTCAGTCGGTCACACAATGCAAGCATTGTTTAACAGCCGTTTTTCAGTGAGGCCTAAGTAATACTCTGGTCAAGCCGGGCCCAAACGTGACGAAGCAGGGAATTGTATATATATACGAGTATATATATATTAGATTTAAATCTTCAAACCATAGCTGTTGTAGCTTAGAGACTGTCTTTTGTGCCGTGTGAGCTCGAGCGCTGACTTTCCATGTCGGAATCGTTCAAACCAATAACGAGGTCGTCCGTTTGTTTGTAGTGTTTACTCCGTACGCACAACGGAATTCGTGTGCTATAATTACTTATATTTTAATCTTGTCCGTACTGATTACAAATGTAGTGAAAACAAAACCCTTTCCATAAATAAATGAATGAACTTGAAAATAGAAATTCATATTTAAATAAAAACATTTGAATTTAGAATTGATTGCCAGCTATTCATAAATTGCACTTTAAATAGCTTATATTGTAGACCGGCAACTTCATAGGTATTAATAAATTCCAAATACCTATTAATTCCTTTAGTATAAGTGCGCTGTAATTCTGATATCGTTATAAATATTTATTTAATAAATATAAAAAAAAAACGCATGTACGTATGAGTTTCTCTTTTTAAAAAGAGTTTTTAATACCATTTATACTCTAAGTAAATAAGTAAGTATACGACTTCAATTATCAGCAAAGGGTTAAGTATTATCTTTCCTAATACGAACTACTGTATATCCACTTATAATAATATTCTTGTTTCTTGTTAACAACAAATTTAAAGTAAGTTTATACCTAAATCACACTCGGAATATCACCTTTGACATCCCGATAATAGGACACATTTAAGGCGCCAACCCAAGGCGTCCATATTGTCCCTTCTTGAAATTTCCGTAACAATAGGATCTGGAGAAGTCTTAAGTGTAAGTGGGTATTAATTCAGCCATATATCAGAAAGGATAGTTTGGCATCTGGGTCTTACGGCCTCAGCCCCTCTACAACAAAGGATTTAATAAGATCGGTATGCATGGTTAACTTGTCTATGATTAGGACATTATCACACGAGCGATTTGCTATAATAAGTGGCTGGAATTTTCTTTCCATTAATATGTAAGCTCATATTATTTTATAATTTCTCTTGTATAGATAGGGTCGTTTATTGAAAGCCTTATACACACAAATAATTACTTAATGCGGATCTACATTAAAACAAGACCACTTGATGATTTGGCCTTTATCGGTGGCTATCAACTCATTGGTGTGACAAACTATATGTGCCCTACCATGAAGCTCTTGTAACCATTATACTATTTTATATAATGTCAAGTAGTTAATAAATAACCCTCAACGTTCGCTTAAAATTGGCATACTAAGATTCCGGTTACAGTGAGTAAGCGGTTAAATTCGTGGTTATTTCGCAGCAAGAATCTTTCTTTTGTCGTCTCGTTAGTCTAATAAAATCCATAAACAAAATTTCGTCAGGTCGTGTTAGCGAAAGGATTGGATAAACTAATTAAGATAAAAAAATACAAACAATTATCTTGATGATGCTTTAATAAAAGCAGTCTTCACCACCCCTCTCACCGTCAGTGGAATCATAATGATGATTGATTATCCACAGACCCCAAATAATTATTACTATATTGACTATTAACTGCCCCCACATTGCATAAACTGACTACTTAAAAAAACTTATTTAGTTAAGTTCGTGACGCCAAAATGATTTATTGGATCAGTTTTATAATGGTTTTTGTGTTGTTTTTTATTAGCTTTAAGCCTCAATAGAAATTAAGGGTAGTGTTCCATTATTAAGTTAATGTTTAAAAGTAACATTTACAGGCTAAAAGGCCGGCAACGCACTTGTTACTCTTGAGTTGCGGGTGTCCTTGGGCGGCGGTAGTTACTTACCATCAGGTGACCAGTCTGCTCGTTTGTCGCATTAAAATAAAAATATAAGCCTTTTTTTTGTTATTTATACCACAGCGACTCCACTTTGCCTGATGGAAAGCAATAAGTAGAGTCCAAGAGTGGTGGTCCACCATGTTCATTGCAGCAATGCAGCAGTCTAGTCAATGCAGCATGGTAACCCACACTATGGCGGCCTGGTGAGATGCTTTTTCACGCCCCACTTAAAAGACCCGGGATCGAAGTTGGAAGGAAACACGTAGGCTGGTATTGAATTCCAGGCTTTCAATGATCGGCACAGGAAAGAAAAGCCAAACCGTTTAATTCGGAATCGTATATGACTCAAAAACGGTGACACGTCAGGCCAGCACGTGTAGTTCTGTAGAGGGAGGGAGAAGGTGGGACCAATTGGAAGAGCGCGTCAGAACACTCTCCATGATGTAGGCGATAGAGAACTGTTATAGCGGCGTCATCTCTTCGCAAATGCAGTGGACTGTTTGACCTCAATACGTAATGTGTTCTGTGCGCCGCTGCAACCGATCGAGTGCATCAAGGAAATACTGCGCATAGCCGTCCCAAAGATGAGAGCAGTACTTCACGCAGGAGCGAACCGTGGTCATGTATAAAAGACACAATTGCTCGGGCGAGAACAATCGTCTCACCTTGTTCCATACACCGAGCTTCCGCGAGGCCGCCTTAGTGACGCTCTCGATATAATCGCGTGGATTGAGATCCCGGCAAATGTCCATACCCAGGATAACAAGCCTATCCTGTAGTGGCAGTTGAGTGTTCTGAAGAGTAGGAAGAGAAATTAATGGAGACCTTTTAGTGTGAAGGATGTCTCTGGAGGGCTTGCCCTTATTACACAATGGGATTAAAAATTTGTGCGTTAATTACGAACTACGAACGATATGGCCCGAATGGATGGCCGTGAGTGTGTGTTTGTACATACATAAGTATATAAGTGAGAAGGGATATCAAAGATCTTTACTATAAAACATTGCAATCTTAATAAATAAGTAACATTACAGTATGCTTCATCTGTATATATTTTAGCGTTATAAATTTATATCGCTTCACGTTTAACGGGGTGTCTGAAGCAAATATTTTTTTTTTTTTTTTCCAAGACATAGTTAACTCTAGGCATTAACACGCTCAAACAAATCAGGTATTACTGATACTAATAGTGTGATGTTTTACAGAATTGACTATTTTATTAATGCACGGATACCAAACACACGTGGTAGAGCCATGCTTAGGGATGTAGGGGGAGGCTCGACCGCTGTAATACCACGGTCATAGAGAAAACTGGTAGTGAACCAATGCTTGCGTGTGTTTCATCGATTGAGGTTACCGGAGGCCTTTATCTGTAAAGGTGTCCACGGTCGGTAGTAGGTACTCTACATCATAAAAATCATAAACACATTTTAAATTGGTCACCCATTATCTGATCAGTCTCTAGCTATTCAATGAGTGCGCTAATCGTACCTCATCAGAGTTTTCTAACAGATTGCGGGCAGTCTTATTGTAACATTCTAATACCATAAAAAATAATACTTCAAATCATATCAAGGATTTTCACCCCTATTTTGAGGTATTAAAATATATTTTTGTACGTATATCTTATTGTAATGTGAGGAGCATATGCGTAGGCACACGCACCTCCATCACGCTTATCAGCCTGGAGTCGAACTGCGTCCCTATCGTTCTAACGCAGGCTGAAATGTCGATAACATCACGACGTGGGCCGTGAGTGGAATTAAAGAGAATGTGTTGCAGAATTTAGAGACTTTTATTTACCAAATACACACAACACCTTGATTAAGTTTTGTTGTTTTGGTTAAGTATTAGTACAGTTCAATAAGCCACTAATTTATTATTTTACTAATTTCTTAGCCTATAGCAAATTTAAGCAAAACCTTATACTCCATCGCTCGGTTTTTCTTTCTTCTACACTCTGGCTACTTTTTTCACACAAAAGTTATTCATTTTGACTTCTTAATGCTAGTTTTGAGACTCATTTTATAATACTACGACTATTTCATGTTTCTTCCCAACATTAACCATTGGGCCGCAGTCCGCCAGGCATGATCGCCTGGTGTGAACACCCTTCTTTGTGATGGATGGACATAACACCATTTTTTAGTGTATTAAATGATCTATCTTGACATGTTTATTTTAACGAAATGTATGTGTGTATATGTGTATGTTTCATTATATCCTTTTTTATCCCTGTCAGTGCGAACATAATCCGTATTGTTATTTAATATTATGAAGAAAAAAATAATCGCTATTTGACTGATTGATGGCATGACAATCATGTTAAAACTAATTTATATCCCTAACTCAGCATTGAGAAGCATGACCGTACATAAAATCAAACAAATCTCTGTCTGTAAGCATTCAATATCATCCCCTGAAGGGACAGGGAGCAGGCTTATCGCAAATTTGTGAGCCCCCCAATATTTCTGCTCCTAAACGCGTCAAAAGGGGACACTTTTACTGAATTTATTAACGTGAATCAGCACGTTTGATTTTAACAGATTTATTTTGGTTTGGGTTTACGTTTTCGTTTGATAGTTTTGACGTAGTTTCTTGGTTATGATGCATGCCTAAGGGTGATCGAAAACCAGTATACTTTGTTATTTGAGCTTATTAGGGCTTTAACCTAATCCATTATTATTCGTTTATAAATTTATTATTTATACGTATATAAAGTGTATTGTATTATCATATTTTCAGGTTGTAAATTATTGCTCAGGTTTATTCATATAATATCACATCACAAACGCTGTTTGTGACACTACACGTGTTGAGTTTTTTAGTTGAATTCCTTCATATTATATTAAAAACCAATGCTTACCTAAACCACATTTCCACAGCATTACTTAACTAAGCCATAAGAAAATTGTTTCCCAAGATATGGTGGATGATAAAGTGGTCATATTAGTCGTGGCCTGCCAGCTCCAAGCATGTTAATCTCGGCTGCCGTCTGCAGGAGCCATGCCGTATTTATCATGGAAAATGCTATCGTCGAAATTTTGCACCAACATATTTTTTCCTGACAACTCTTTATGGTGTCTCGTTGTTGATATAAAAGTGTCTTGATTGATTTGTTTGTTAGTAAATAAACTTTACATTGGATGCATTTAAATATGTTTATATATGTACATATTTAAATTTCCTGTCTGGATCTATCTTTTAATTTGTTGTTTCAAAAATGATTGACCTATTTCGAAGTGTTTTTTTTTTTAAATAGCTTGTATAATCGAGTTTATTTTAAGACTTCTATAAGGTATAATGGTTAACGGGCACTGCAACTAAATTCCTGTTCGATTTATGAATAGAGTATTTTTCACCTGAATCTGTTTATTTTTTAAAAATTATCTTACATCCATGGCATTGACACGTCTAATCACGTGGAAATAATGGTTGAGCGGGCACATCGTTGTCGCTCTTAGCCCGTATAACTTGACCCACCACTTCCCTCTCAGGTTTATACTTTTCAACTGCAATGGGGGTAAACTGATACTTTTTCTAGGATCAAGTTATGGTGGTGTTTTCTTCGCAGAACGCAACTCCCCGGAACTTTTTTCGTGAATTTTGAAGCTTGTGAATAGAGAATAGTTTACAGATGATTAACTTTTGCCTTTATGTGCCGATTCTTTGCGAAAAATACGTCATCTGTGAATGTTGATATGAATCCCATATTGTTACGTTGAAAGCCGTGCACAGTATTTCCTTGGATATGTTTTCTAACCGAGCATGCACTTCCTTAGTTATATAATATATCAGCTTTATTTATTATAATTTATAGTCCACAAGCTAATCAGCTAAATATTGAAATTAATTAAATTTTCAGTGATACAACTTTTACGGCATTTCTACTACTCGCTTTCTTGTATATTGTCATCAGTACATGTAAGTTATAAGATAGGTACAAGATTGGACCTGCCTGTATAGAAAATCTTTTGGATTGAAAGTAATCTATCGCATTGGCATTATCTAGTGAAGTAATTTTCCTTAACTGCATTTGTTTTTTTAATTTTTTTGACCTATGAATTTCCTCAATTTTTTTTTAAGTGGTACACACTCTTTGTATATTTTTATGAGGCTTTCGATATATATAAATAAGCGATCTTAACGCCACCTATGGAGTACTATGAAAACCAACAGTTGACACTGACTAACTATCCCTACACTATAGATTACATATAAAATTTAGCTATCTGATATCACCAATCGAAATTAATGTCGCCATCCCTACTATTCGAAGAGGTCGCCATTGTATATCTTTGTGTGATATATTTTGCGCACTCGTACCAAGCAGTCGCGTCGCAATGTCATTGGATTGAATTGTCATCAATTGTCATGTCATCGCATCAGATCGCGTCACCACCACCAAGTCGCCGACGTAAGAAGTTTCCTGTACCATAACTGATCTATAAAGCTCTTTAACTCTTATATTGTATATTTAGAAACAGTCAATCAGTAACCCTTCCCCATGCCGTCCATTAGTTACAACTCAGTTTCATCCCACATTAATCTCTATTTTACGTTAAACGCCTGTATAATTGAGGTCACATCAAAAACAAACATATTAATATTTGTATTACCTGAAACTTTCAACCACATTAAAACACAACTGTTATACACTTCTACCACTATGGACGTATGGTTCAAAATTGCCTAACGAACCTTTTACTTTAAATCGGAACTGTCAAACTTTCACTACAGAGTCGAGAGTGCATTTACATTAAATTGTATTGCTCTTTAAATAAGGTGTAAATTCCTATTGAGTGGTGTTTTTTAAGATGGTAGATGCTAGGGTTGTTCGGCCCTCGTCAAATGTATCCTGGTACAGACAGAGGTAATGAAATAGCTGGCAAATGAGGCATGCGTAGTTGCCAATAGCAACCTTTCACATCGCTCATTTGTGAAGTGCCGAAGTACTGAGTTTTCAATATAATATACATATATGTAGACCTATACATATACTGCTATATGGAAGCCTGTAATTATTGAGTGTTTGGAAGTACGATGTGTTTGTAGTTGGAAGTTGGTTTTGTTACGGTTTTCAAAAGGTCCTAAGTGCGTTTGTTTAATAATGGATTTATTCAACACCCAAAGTGTGTCTTACACACTAGCATTACCGTTCATTCTTCTGTATTTATCTTTGTTTTATGTATGTCTATTTCAGTCCTTATTTTGTTTGAATTTGTATAGTCCTGCAATGATCCCATGGGGATCCAAGAGAAGTCGCGGAAAAACTTAAATCGATAGTCACTAACAATGTTTTTTAATACCATACTTTTTAAATATATTTGCGTCTCATGTTGTTGAGCTCATTGTGGATGGTACAACTTCCTAACGATTAGGAGTTAAAATTAAATTACCTCAAATTCCACGTTTTACTATTAATAAAGATAGGTGCATTAAAGGATTATCTCTTTATTAAGTCATTTATTTATTCATAAATTGCCCTTTATACATATGTTTTTCAAATTGAAGTCAGAGTAGCCAATAGAATAAATGGATAGATAGATAAACTCTTTATTGTCCAAATAAAAGACATTATAATATTTTAATTAAATCATCTTAAATCACAATTTGTACAATAGAATGTATTCGAGTTAAGAATTAAACCCACCTTAGTACATACATATATTAACGTCTTTATCCCCGAAAGGGTAGGCAGTGGCGTATAAAGCATGAAAAGAAATAGTAAAAGTAAAAGTATATATGATAGCTCAAAATTTTCGGAATAAGTATTCAAGAAGTTCTCAACGTGCTAGCGTGACCTAAAGTGGAGTCTAGAAGCAATTTTTCTTTTAATCTGCAAATTATGTTTTGTTTTTTTTTTTTTTTTTAATAGTCTGTGTACATACTAAGGTCTCCCGTTTAAGGAAACACCTGTTCAACAAATGATTCAATTTGACAAATGTTCTTGGTAAATAAAGATTATTATTCTATTTCTGTATTGTTAGATATCGTGACCGGGTTATACTGATTTTTATCAAATTTCATAAAGGAGGAAGTTTTCAATATATTTTATTGTATAGGGGGACAGACGAATAGAC
Source organism: Tyria jacobaeae (assembly GCA_947561695.1). Taxonomy (NCBI): domain Eukaryota; kingdom Metazoa; phylum Arthropoda; class Insecta; order Lepidoptera; family Erebidae; genus Tyria; species Tyria jacobaeae. Next base: position 19,717,017 of record OX387217.1, on the reverse strand, counting down.
GGGTCACCCTTAGTCACTAATCACTAATGGTTAGTGACAACCGCCAAAGATGGAACGCCCGCCGACCGTTGGAGAACCATGATTAAGGACCAGAGTTATTACTCCTGCCACGACCACGGCCTCACAGAAAGCGGTAGAAAAACAACGGTGGTTGTCACTTAGCATCAAGTTAGCCGTCTGTTCGGCTGTTCCCCTATTACATAAAAAAGTATACATATTTTGCAAATATTTAAACTTTTTTTACTATCTATCAAGGCTTTTTGAAAAAAAGTCTTAAATCAGCAACGCCCATTAATTTTAACTTGTTTTTTCAAACTATTTTTTATCTATATTTTCGTAGTCTTCATAATTTATGTCGATATTTTTAACCTTTGACATAAGGTTGAATGCCCGGTTTGCCCGGATGGGTAGTAATGGAAATTTTATGATGCTTTTTATGGATTTTCGAGGGCTTCTTCGCGAAAACTGTGTGTTTGGTTAAAAAGAAGCGTTTAGAATGAAAATGAGGGACCGTGCCGGTGACGAAAACGTTCATGGGATATTTTATGGTGTGAGTAAAAATGGAAATAATGGGTTTATGTTTGTTTATGTTGTGTGCTTGTTTCTTTTTATCATGTGTTTGCAGATATTTTAAGAGGTGTGAAACGAAAGACTTGCAAAACAGATAATGTGGGTTTTATTTTATTAAATTCTCATTTACATTACGAAGTATCAAAATCGATGGTAAACGAAACACTTTTGCAAAGCAGATACTATGTGGATGTTGGCACTTCTTATGTGTTGCATTTACATATATGCTATTAAATTCTCATTTACATTACGAAGTCTCAAAACCTGCCCAGTAGATTTTAAGCTGCTCAATCTATAGGTATATTATTATACTGTAAGTGGCTAAGCGGCCGAACCAATTTTGATATTTTGATTTGATAATTTGGTTTGGTGATACGTGGAACTCTGAGTAAGGACATTAGTGGAGGAGTTTCTTGACTGTTCTTCTCCACAGGATGTATTGGAACAGGCAACTAGCGTCACGACTGACTTAGTCTGACTGACTGTTACTCCTGACAACTTATAAAAACCTACATAAATACATGCCTTAATCCCCAGTAAGGGATAGGTAGAGTTGTATTATTTTTAAGTTGCCGATTAGAATTTAGTCCCACTAACGTAACATATTGCCGTCAACTGGGCTCTGTATGACTGTATACATACTTATGATAGATAACAGTCCGATCCGTTAGTCGCCTTTTACGACCCCACCGAGATAAAAAAAATAAATAGGGTGGCCCTATTCTACTACACCCTGAACCCCATGGCACACAAAAATGCCTGTAACTGGTTTAATTGAACTAAACGTTTTGATTATGATTTTTGTCAAGTTACTTTTTAAATGCGTAATACATTTATGACATATTTGCAAGGACATACACTATCGAGGACATCCATATATTTTAGAAAGTAAACTAAACCCGTATATAGTACGAAACCTAGCAAAAGTTTGTTTAAAACAGCGTAAATAAATATCAAAACTAATATTTTGTGTCATAAATTGTCTCGCTCAGGATACATTGACGCTCTAATATAGGTATTAGGTACAGTAATGTATACACTAAAGAGAAGTTCAACCGCCAAACTATCGGTTCTCACTTTTTTCTCACTTACCTAGCGTTCAACTATGTATTTACCTATCGATAAATACTCGTTTATAGTCAATGTTATTTTTCCTACATTAATATAAAATAAAATATTATGTAGTAGGAGTCAAACCATTCTAAAGAATTCAAATTAACTCAGCGGTATTTTTTTTTGTATGATGACTTTGTTTTTTAATTCGACAATATTATAGTACAATGGTTTGTTTTTATAGTAGTGTAGTTTTATTTTTGGTATTTTGAGTAAATTGTCAACCGTTACTCACTTCACTCGGAATAGATAAGGATAATTTAGTATTTTAATGGGATTTATACACTAGCTATGTAAAAGCTGGATATGTGTTGTCGTAAAGTCGATACTGAAATAAATATCGAATGGTATAATTCATATTAAAAAGTGAATTTAACCAATTCGAGTTACGAACTCATAGTATAACTCTGAAAAGAACATTAAGATGGCCATAACAAATCACTGTCGGTAATTTTCACCTGTGGGAGGAAAATACGTATCTTGGTTCTATCTACAGTGTGTTTACATATTTTCCACGGGTTAAATTAACGACCACGTGATTGTTAAAAATAGTTCAATCTCTGCCCATCATGGTTAATTGTAAAACGTGCAACTGCAAGACTCTTTCATAAGGTAATTTAATAAATAATCCGAATACTCTTAACCGTTTAAGAATTGTACTATCAGCTCAGCAACATGAGCAACAAAAATATCTTAATAGCTTTAGAAATTATATGAAACAAACGAGGGTAGATTACTCTGGGATCCCATCATCAAATCATGACTTATTAGAATCGGACTACCACAGAAGTATATTCTATCAAAAAAATATGGAAATCGGTCGACAATGGAGAATATTACTAATTTTAGATTTTTACTTGATACGTTTTCTTTTATCATCATATAAATACAAATAAAACATATTATACACATACAAATTAAAATCATAATCGATTAACATACATACATTAAAAAAGAAAGACACAGTCGAAACTCTTATTGTTTTTATGTATGTATGTTCTAACCGATTTTGATGATTTTTATTTGAAAGCTGGTGCTTCCCGTGCGGTCACATTCCAATTTGGTCCAGTTTTGACACTGGCATCCATGAGAAAACCATATAAGTCTTACATTTTATGATAGACTACTTGAAGTCGTTTGTCTACTTTTTAAAATGAATTATTTACATAGTCGCTTTTCATGCTTTCTTTTCAACATGCGCAAACGCAGAATTCCTTTCTCTATTCGTATCCCCACATCCTCTTTTATGTCACACCGTTTTCTAACCAAATCATTTCTCACTTGGTCAGTCAATCTAACATTACACATACTTCTCAGTGAACACATAGAATACATATTATTGATAGGACGTCTTAAATGACAAACGGCCATTAGCACTTTATTAAGGAAAATGAATGATGTTGACATTACAGCGAGACAACGTTTGTCACTAAATTCCTTTTAACATAAATGTAAGTAGTACAATTTTAGATAACGCCCATTTTGTTATCTCAAATCTTTTATCCTTTTTCACTAGCATTAAAAAAACTTTAATTTAAATAACTTTCCATATCATAACTGTATGGACCAAAAGCTCCCTTATACTAATAGAATAGTGTTTATATTCCCATAAAAATGCCTTACGCAAACAACGTTATTGACAACAAGTAAACAACAGTTCAGCACACAATATTCACTAAAAAGGCAATACCCTCTATCTCAAACAGCTGATTTCAGAAACTATTCTTTAGTCTACAACCTGTATAGTCTGTGTGCCTAGGCCAATGCCCGTCTGGATCATATAATAGGGATGTGCAGATTTGTATGGAATACCTAGGAGCTTGCTTTGTACGGCACATTCCCCTTTAACATTCCGCTCGTCTTCAGTCTGGACTCAATGAGGTTTTATATTAGACTTTGATTAGAACCTTCGCGGAGAAATTAATAATTAACTTACTATCAAATGCTTTAGTGATGTGTGTTTATCTAATGTTGTATATGATTCTATGTTTTCATTCAAGTTCTTAATTTTTCTCTTTTTGTCTCTTTTTTGGTTTTTTAAAAGACAACTTGCATTAGGAGAAATTCCTGTGTCGCGGGTGACTTTGCAAACAGTCAATAAACGGACACAAAGAACACCCAGACTCGGGGCAACTATTTGTGGGTGACAGTCTTTTATCCCGTGTGGGAATCGAGTCCAAGAGACCTACGATTCAGCAGTCAGACTCACTAACAACTAGACCAACAGGCCCATCAAACTGAAGTTCTCAGTTTCTTGTCTAAACTTTTAATGTAGCTATTTCTCAGTACTCTTACAAATTATCTATCTAATAACTATTCTAATCCGATTGATATTTCAGAGATTTTTATATTAAAAAAAAAACAAACAAACAATACATTTATTATTGTTTCTAATCACATGGATAGATGTTACAAATCCGATTCTACCAATTATATGGAACATATGTATATTATTATATGAAACAACAACACAGGTGTCAACCATTTTTAAATGGAAAATTATACATAGATCTACGCTTGCAGGTACGGAATGATTAAATAAAGAAATTGAATTTCAATTTAGTTTCATTACTTCACAATAATAAAATACATATTATTTCCAATTAATAAACTAAATGACATTTAAAATGACATCAAGAGTACGTAGTACCCCAAGTGTCAGAAGATGACAGACAAACCACGAGAGAGACAACTCAAACCCGATCCACTTCCCTTCGGAACCACTTACATTACAAATGATGCCATGTTTAATTAAACAGACAGCTCAGGTATAAAATTAGCCTTCATTTGTACAGTGAAAAAAAAAATTGTCTAAATTAGCTATTGAGTCTAATATCACTAAATGTATACTATATACTATATAAAATAAATAACACATATAATAAAGGGCTTTCAAACAAGCCATAGCCAAGCTATAGATAGCTAGCCATGAAACTTAACATACTTAGAGTTGATATTTTCTAGTTAGATAGATTAACTCTTTATATATTCTACTCTTTATATATTTAGATGTACATATACGTAGATAAATAATTTCAATCAAAACATAAGAGCATAGTTAAACTTGATTTAAATTCTGAGATATTCAAGAGAGGTGATTATTACATTTTATTGCTTGTACAAAGGTATAGTGCATCAACCTTACTTTCGTCACATTGTGTTTTCATCTCCTTTTAATAATATTTTGTGTGTTAAAGGAGCTGTATCAACACTTTTACTTTTACTGACAGTTACACTTTTATATATTTTTTTTCTCTTGTTTAAGAAGTCTTTCTATTAAACAAAAAAAATAATTATAATAATAGACAGATAATTTTGGATAATACTACTGTTTCAAATGCAAATTTTTTATTAATTTTTGTTACTTACGGCTCAACAAATCTATATGAAATTTGTTAAAGAGATTGATTATAGTCTATAATAGAACGTTACAATTTATAAATGTACTATGGCTAAAAATGTATACGCTAACGAAGTTGCTCGCAGTAGCTAGTATACAATATTTCAAACTGACATTTTGTTCCATTCTTCTTTTTTAAAGTGAAATCCGACATTAGAAATTATTCCGTATTAAGGTTCTTGTATATTTTAGTGAATAACTATAACATTTTTAAATAAAATAAAATATTATTGTGTGACGCTTGGGCTTCAAAACATTTAGACAATGTACTCAAATAAAAGGCAGAAGCAAATAACCCACAATCTGTATCTTAGTAGCCAGGATCACTAAATACTATACAAACAAGCCAGTTAGTTCTTTTGAAGCATATTTTTAAAAAACCAATATGAAAATGACAAAAGAATTTCCTTGTTCCAACTCCTTAAAAATATATCTATATACATACTTCGAGTCTGTTCTCGTTGTTCACCGGAGGTGTAAATCTTGTTTGATCCGGTATTGAACTAACATGTGTAAAGCGAAAACATACTTTTGTTTGAGGACTGTGTCCTAACGTCGGAACTATGACCGAGGGAAGTTATCTAGTAATCTGAGCTATCAGTTCACTGCTTCGTTTATATGTACATTATTTCATTTCTGCTGCACTAATTAAGCTGAAATACAAATAAAAATGTAGTGACGTCATAAAAAATTATATTTTATTACTTACATACATTTCTCCCGTCAAGGTAGGCAGAGACAGTAAAACGCCACCTGTTTCTATCCCTAAATACATCACGAGCTTTCTCTGCTATCATTAAACCTTTCATACAAGCCCGTCGGTTTTGGATACTTCTGACCTGTTCTATCTTATTATCGTTTATTACGAATTGTGTGAAATTATAGAAGTAAATCTGATGGCACTCTTTAACGCAATAATGAACTAGATACGAGTAAAAATTAAAAATATTTTTTAAATTAAAATTAAGAATATTTTTTTTTTAATTCCAAATGATCCTTGAACCACGTTTATTACTCAAATTAATCATCACCCTCAGATACGGACGGCGCACTTACAACTCTTGATTCCAGATGTATGTGTATGTGTCCAGTCCAGTGTTACCATCAGGTGCCACGTCTGTTCGTCTATCCATATATATATATATATATATATATATATATATATATATATATATAGTAAAAAAAAAAACCTGAAAACACTACATCCACTCCTTGTTTGTGTAGTATTTTTTATTTTTCTATCTGTTGCAGATACTGATATAAAATTCCTAGTAAAGTGTAAAAAGGGTTACCCAGTTATAAAGTAGAAGCTTTTTTATTAATTCTAACAGTGCAGACTCGACCCGCCTTCTCACCATATTAAACTGCCGAAATTGACACAAATCTTGTTCCTTAGAAACCGCCGACATTACAAAGCGATCTCATTACTTGCCGCCAGCATAATGCCAGTAAATGGCAGTAAGCGAGGTGCCAGGTGATGGATCGGCCAGTTTTCCTAGCATCTTTACTGCCGTAATGAGTGATCCGGCTTTATCTTACTTGATGCGTGATGGATTGATGCTATTGGTGCTTAGGGGAATTGGAATTTCGTATTTTCTTTGCCCCTGAAGTTTTTTTTTTTTTATTTAAAATGATTTTTGTTGTTAATACAAAAAATTAAAATGCAGGAATTTGAATTAGATTAAATATTCTAATTCAAATTCCTGCAACTGCTCCAACAAAAATTTTGCTTTAACAAGTGAAATTATTAAAAAGATGAAGTGACTTCAAAATCGTATATCTAATGTCACTCACACACACACACACGTAGACTCGAAAATATAACCTACCTTCTTGCGCAGCTGGTTAAACACTGTGCTCGTCGTTAAATATGTTTCAGTAAACCTACTTACTCTTTTTTTATATTATAGGGGTACAGACGAACTGACCGGTCACCTGATGGTAAGTGACAAATTCCGTCCATGCAACTTGAGTGATGAGAGATTAGGGGAGGGGGATCAGGGGATGGGAAAAGAGAAGGATGATAATGGTGAGGAAAAAGGAGGTGGGGAGTTGGGCCTTCGGAAACATTCAAAATTTCGGGGAAATGCAACAGAAGCGTTTTTTCACAACCGGTTTTCTATGAGGCCTTGGTATCGCACCGGTCGAGCCGGCCCATTTGTGCCTAAGCATGGCTCTACCACTGATAGCATTACTAACTTGCAGCAATGGCAAATGTTAATTATGTTGTATCCCAGGGCCCACATATCTTCCTGCAGGAGTCGTAAAATGCGATTAAGGGATTGGATTGCTATCAGATAGTATATACATATATAGGCTTGCCCACTATTACGTAAGGGGGACTAAATTATGATTGGCGGAATGTGGGGCGTTTAATATACATACAGTCTGTCTGTTAAAAAAAGTCAAAGTCAAAGCATTTATTTCAAATAGGCCCAAAAGGCACTTTTGAACGTCAACATTTAAATAGAATTTATTCTAGTCGCCCATTCCAAAATGTAGTTTCGTATGGAGAGAGGAGAATGGTCAAGAAACTCCACCGCTACTCTTTTAAAATGTTTTGTTTACAAACAATCAGTATATATAATTAAAATTATGTGTGAAAACGATGCACTACAAACAATATCACTATACCGAAATAGGCAAAAAGAATTAAAGCGAAGCAACGACAGATAATTTAATTTTATGATAGATACATGGAGCTCACACATTTACAAAAATATTAAAAGTAGTGTACGATTTACATAGATTTAGAGAATATTAACAAGTAATAAGTCAGTGTGTAGGTTAAAATAATTGTGTAAAACAATGTTACAAAAAAATAATTCCTTATACAATATAATTAGCAACCAGTTTGATTTTGTCTAGACTCAAAATTGTCCTATGGAGCAGGACCAGCATGTTTACAAGCGTTCTTATCGTGGATATAATCCTCTAATTTGTAATAAGCTTGTTTACAAACTGTATTTTTTATATGGGTTTTAAATTTCCTTTCATTTAATTGCAATATATCATAAGGAATTTTGTTATAACATTTAACACAGTACCCCATAAAAGATGTATGGTACTTTAGCTAATGTGAAAAATGTTTGATCTAATTTGTCTTTGCTTCTAGTATTAAAATGATGTTTATCACTTATATTATTAAAAAGATGGAGATTTTTCTTACATACATGATATTTTCATAAATGAATAGTCAAGGTATGGTCATAATATTAATCCTTTTAAATAGTTTTCTGAGGGTATATCTGTATAAAATAATTAGATTCTGCAAACTAGTACTGGGATGCACAATTAACTGAAACCAAACAGTAAAGGAATCGGAGTAAAAACTTTCGTGAGTTACATTCATATTCATAAAAATATATTCATATTTATAAATACAGTGTGATGTCCGGTGCCGTCGCGGCTAGACAACTTACTCCTTGAGAAAGGTCTCCTGTCGAGACCGAAACTAGTTGGGCATGCCCGAAATACACACGTGAGTATATATTTAAATAAATAGTAAATAAATCCATGAATTATATGAATTATTAATTAAAAACACCAAAAAGTAAGCTAAAACATGAGCATACGTATTGCCCATACATAAATTACGATAACATGTTGCGTTGTGGGGGTCCCACGGTCGTGACGAGTATTTTTGTCATGCAAGCACACAGCTGGTGATCTAATTACATTGGCCCATTCATAAACATTTGATCGAGATTTCAGTGGGTGAGTCATTTTGGATGTATTCTTTCGTAACCGCTTTCGTAACTTTCCAGCGGCACAAGAAGAATTTGCATACTTCATACTTCCTAATTATTATTTTACTCATAAAGGGACACAGGGTTTATTTATGTGGAACATGTTTTTAATTATTTTCTAAGCACGTAAACTAAAGATGAAATGATAATAATTGTCAGAAAATAAAAAAAAAACCTAAGAAAACATAGATCTCGGCAAGGCGTAATCTTTAACTCTTTTGTGACTATGGTTTAAATTAACAAAATGGACTTTAAAAATTAAAAAATAATTCGGAATACCCTTCATTCGTGGGCTTCATTTATAAAATATTGTATCGCGTAACTAAGAAATGATGATTTAGCATAAACAATATTGCTTAAAAACTAGACGTGTTATTATTTCATCGCCGCCAATTAGTAACTTGAACTTGCTGTCGGAAGGTCCAGGCCCTCTAGCCAATAGCCTAACCTGGTGCTCTTCCCTGTTGATAAGAAACAATATTGTGGATATACTATCTTTATTTAAATTTCAACTAAATTATAACCTTATACAATTTCTACACAATCCCGTAAACTGTAGATCTGTCATCATCATCAGCTTATCGCCATCCAAAGCTGGACGAAGGCTTCTCCCAAGGATAAAAAAAATACAGAAATAAACCATAAACATGCTTTCTTTATACTACTAAAGAGTTCTGTTATTGTTTTCTATTTACATATTACATTACATTTTTCTTAATAGTGAACTGTTTAATTTGTTTGTAGTCGATAAATTCTAAAACTGCTGAATTGATTACAATTAATCCTTCACTATAAGGAAGAAAGTAACATGGGTTGTAGATGTTTTATTGTAACAATAGCTGTAACTTAATGCCAATCAAGTCGCATTCACTGTTCGTCAATAGTACTTCGTTCCTCTATCGCCGTCTAGTCTTGCTCCGTACAAACTTTATTTCGCAGTGATACCATCTCAAAAGTGTTTATTCTATTTTCATGATTATTCTGGGGTATCTCTTGCGCCACACCACGATACTACACTATTTATACGTGTTTGTGTATATATATTTTATATACTAAAATATATTTTTCTTGTTTACAGGTAAGAAAAATATCAGACTTAAAATGATTTTCAAAAATGTTATGACTGTAGACAAAAAGAAGTCCGTCCAAAAACAGAAGAAAACCAAATAAGGTAATGTTATAAAAGGAAATTCTTTGAACTTCATATTTTATTCTTTGTTTAAGAAAGTGGAAGTGAAAGCAAACAAAATGAAAGTTTTCGTATAGCATTGGCAGAACCAATTCTATTAGTTATAATATTTAGACTCAAACTAAGCAATACTCAATGCGATCGAGTACTAGACTGAGTGCTTCTATAAAATTTATTCTAATAATTATTCTACCTTTAATTTGAAATCGTATTTATTGAAAGTCGTTTAAACTTCGTGCCATTCTGCTTTCAGATACATACATAACAAAAACACTATATTCTTACATACATATATGATTTTACACCCTTTAATATTTTATTGATTAACAATGCAGTTTTCCGTTTTCAAGATTCCTTTCAACTTCTAATAATCAAGTCAGTTACATAAGTAATATATTTTAGTTTTATCTGTCTTATTCGTAATTTAGATCAGTAACATTTGAGATTAGCGTTTTCATACAGGATGAGGAATTCTAAATCTATAGGTACTTTATATAATAAAGTTTATGAGTGTCTTGTAAAGGGTTTTGAACCGTCTCTAGTCTAGTATTTCTTGACAAATAACATTGACTATAAAACATGACGCTATGGTTTTCACATTGGCAGTCAACGCAAAAAAAATAATAAGATTTCGATAATTTTTATTTATTATATCAACGGGGGCAAACGAGCAGACGGGTCACCTGATGGCAAGTCGAGAGTCACAAGTGCGTTGTAGGCCTTTTACACTCATAACTTATGTAATACACTGTTATTGCATTGCGCACTCATTAACTTCAGTCAGCTGTTGTCACCTTTATTTTACTATTCTCTATTTATAGTCAGGGCCATATTCACTGATCAAAATAAAAACATGCCACCTAGAAATATGGGGCAGTATACTCAATTCAATATTACACATTACAGAAAAAAATGCTATCCTTCGATAATTTAGAGCACCATTCTATTATGTTATCGCAAAACCGTAATAATTTACCCCTCTTAGGGACAACAAAGAGGCCAAATAATTTTGGCCCTTCGAAGGGAGTGAGCGAGAGTTCCCAGAGCTCCCAGAGCAGTATGGAGTCGGAACTCGGGCGGAGAGGTCGTGTGTGTGGTTTAAAGCGCTCGCTGGTTCGAACGGACTGAAACGCGGACGATTTTCAATGACAAAGTGACCTTTTAACAGACTGTTTATAAACATTGCGTGTATTGATCTCTAGTTTTTTAAACGAAGTGCTGAATTCGTGCTACGCTTAGACACGTGCTTGCTCTTATCAAGTCGCGTGTACTTTTCAACACGAAAGGAACGTTAAGAACTCAAAAATTATTTTGTATCAATTTTTCAAGGTGAAAATATTATTATATTACATTAATTATATTATTGTTCATTTTATACTTTGTTTTAATATATTTTGTTTTTATGTTTTTGTTTACAAAATAATATTGATGATAACCATATGATAGATACAGTTGAACTGTTACTAAAATAAGGAAACAAAAGAATGAATTCCATTTATAGACTAATAAATTCAATTTAGACTAAATATTAACATCAACCTGTTTGTAAGTAAATAGTTAACATTTTAAATATTCACTCACATTGCATTAAAATTTAACATAAAAATCATAAGTTCATTATTATGATAAATACTGTTAAATAATAACTTGAATCCTGAAGATCCGAAGTTAAAAAATAAATAACAACATATATTTAACTGAACATTAAATGTTACCTAATTTATATATATTAAATAGGTAACACCTTTATTGTTTTGTTACTGTAATTTCTAACAAAAAGTTAAACTGTTAATCACAGCCACCAAGCTTGTTTTAAAAACCGCTGTAATAAATAAAACTTTTTCTGCTTCTTAAATAAGTTCCTAATTAAAATTTGAATTTATCCAAATAAGATTCGATTGTATATTTTACAAAACAAATCAGTCTATGCTCAATAATAATAATAATAAATTGTTTATCAGAAACTCAGGCATGCCAAAGCTTCAGCTGATTTTACTAAAATATTGCATCACTATATATACCTATTGGCTCCTCATCTGGTACACAGATATCAGTTGAAACTAATCTATATTAGACCGGCTTTGGGGGCCCAACCCTTCGTTTGACGTATTTAAAACTAGCGTTATCGATCGTTGTAGTGTGGTTTACAATGCACTCGGCCACATGTCTGGTAATGACAGTGTTTTCAATAGTACATGATTGAGGGAGCTTGGGATTTCGAATGAGATAAAAAAAAATTGTAGATTTAAGAATGTACGAATGATGTATGGGAAATTGAAATAAACTGTATTCTTTAACTTTGAGTATAACCGATTCAATTATTTTATTTGAAGTTGGTTGTTAATTATGGGAAAAAATAAAGCCACCACGTTTAAAGTTGGTTAAAAAGAGCTACTGGAAAACAAAGATTCTTAACTTGAGCTAAAGAAGAAATAAATAAGTTAAATTAAAATAAAGTGTTTAAATTTAGAACGAAAAAACAAGTACCAATCTGTCTGTGAAGCATGACATCATATAAGCTTAAACTCAAATAAAATAAATCTTGAGGCAATAGAATTATTTCAATCCAACCAAACTTAGCAAATCTAAAACATGCTAAGTTTATCGATTACAAAACAGTTGTTGAATGCAGGTCGGTGATGACTCACCGGTTTTACTGTCTACCCTATATGTACAGACTTGGTAATGAGGGGCATAGGCACATTCGGACATGTCTAGATCCAAGATTAGAAAAGCACTTTACATTTAAATACATACGAATCAAAAAGCGTGCAAAAGTTGTATCATTTTAAGTAGCTGTGTGATGGCATCATAAAAATATCTCTGTCTTTAAATTTATAAAAATAAAAAAGCTAAATGTGCTTATAAGCGAAAAATTCGAAAACTGCTGAAGCAAATTTTTTATTAAATAAATATTCTCAGCAGTCTGATGAAGGTTCTTATAGTTTATAAGGTGTAATCATAGGTTTTTTTTTTAATAGTTTATTGTTGGGCTTCTAAACACTATTAAATAGCTTGACAGAACAATTTACGTCGGACGAGGTAGCATACAAATAAAAATCTATAAATAATCCACACTGATATTTAATAAAAATGTAAATCCGCTTTGCATTTTACTATTCATTGCATAACAAATCATTGAGTTTGTTCGTTGCATCAGTGAATTTTGTTGAACAATATATTCAATAAAAGCAAAAACATTCTCACAACTTATACCATTCATGCGAACTGCAGTTGCAATGTGAGAAACGCCCATTGATTATTTGATACGTACCGGTTCACCTACGCGTACTCAGTTTGAATGAAACAAGACGGCCTTTTTAAGACGGTGTCGTAAGCTGATACAGCATTGACACGTCTTTACTCTGGTTTTGTGGCAATCGAGATGCTTTAAAACATATTTGAAACTGTAATATTATGGATGCTTGGAGATATTTGTCTTTTTTTTTCATAAACAAATTGTAGAAGATACAGTAAACTCTGCTGGATTGAAGCCAATCTTTATTTTTGAAACTTTTAATTTAATAGGTATGTTTTTAATATTTTCACAATTTTTATTTATTATTTATGTTACGACATTTTCTTTTCGAATATACTTACTAATATTGTCTATAATAATATTTTTTCTTGCAGCTCTTCCATGAATTGACTTTACCAAAGTGACTTTTATCAAACAATTAATTAAAAAGACTGTGTTCAAAAGCTTAGTGATAGTGAATGTCCAAGATATTTTGTGACCTTAATAGTGCCAAATTTTTCGCTAACGTTGTCAGCTGAACTAGACTCTATGCATACATAAATAAAGTTGAACTTTCATTAGCGGTTGTTGGGGGAGGACTGGCATTAATGGCTACGAATGGGCACCAACTTATCTAAATTGAACAAGACCAGAGTCTCCGGTGTCAATCATGTTAGTATATTTTGTGCAACTTTACTCAAAACTCATTATGCTTTGTTTTTTACTTTTGCGCATTATTCTTGCTGTTTTTCGTTTTATTTAGACGTGTAACAAACATTTGTTAATTGTATACAATTCACATGTTTTTAGGTGTACTTTTATTGAATTTCATGCCGAATATAAAAATAGTTTAATTTTTAATTGAAAGAGTAGTGTGCAATTTGTAAGGCGTATGTCAACCCTAATCCAAGTTAGTAACTTTCCAGACTCGTACCAGATGTGCCTTTACAAATTGGGAAAAAAAAAATTATAATTATTTGGTTGTAAATAATTTTATATAAATTTTAGAAATGTATGGCCTACTATATACACACACACATATATATATATGTATATATATATATATATATATATATATATGTGTGTATTTACAAGTAATGTTCTGTTATTCCGTTCTAGAGACTGGCAATAATATTTATCATGAATACGATATCAACATAATCCAAACCGCGGTATAAATTTGTTTTATTGCATACGTTTCCGCTTCGTAGATACACATAACGTTAAAAAGAGTTATGTCCACCATACACATTATAAATCACTATTATTTAGCGTAAAAATATTTTTGGTACTTTTTGCAGTGTTTTTTGTTTTGACACTCTTTATGAAGAATTGAGTAGATGACAACGCTTAAATTGAATTATTTCACTAAAGAGCAATAAGATAACTGAAAATAGTTGACAATTGTTGTTCTCATTTACTGTAACGCTTTCCATTAATTTTTTAATCATCAATTTAACATTAAAAGGGAATGATTTGACAATATGTAAGCGTGACGTGACGCTTTCGTTTTTTATACATAAATGTACCAAAAGCTACCGTTCGGACGTTTACATAAAATATGCTGATTTGACTTGACTCTCATCATTTTCAACTCCTTTGTCAATACATTTTAGTCAATTTATCTATTAGGTAATACGTCTCTTGTTCCTTTTTAAGACTTCAAAAACGAAGGAGGTATTATTTCGACTGTATGTATTATTGTATACAAAATTATTTCTCTAATTTTAGTCCCACTTTCAATATTTTTTATTCAAAATAGTAACCAAATTAGTATTTGATCATCGGATACCAAGAAAATTACTAATAAGTTTTTAAACTGCACGCTTTTACGATTTGACATCACGGATGGTGCAGTGGCTTAAGTGATTACCTCGCCAAATGTTCTCATCACTACGCGCCTCGCCAAATGTTGTAAGTTCGATCCCCACACGGGACAACACCTTGTGTAAACTTCAAGATGTTGTTTTGAGTTTGGATATTCTTGGTGTCCGTTATTTGATTGTTTAAAAAGTCCCCCACTACGAGTATACAGGAATTAATCCTAGTGCGAGAGTTGTCTTTGTAAGATAAATATATACCTTACAATATAAAATTTTCGTGTCGCGGTGTTTGTTACCAAACTCCTACGAAACGGCTGCACCGATTTTTATGAAATTTTGTGTGCATATCGGATAGGTCTGAGAATCGGCAAATATCTATTTCTCATACCCCTAAATGATAAGGGACACCCTATACAGATTGTTTATGGCGAACAAAGTTTGACGGGTCAGCTAGTGTTTATATATATATTATTATATTTAAAAAGATATAGATTTCTATTAAGCTTTAGATAATTTTGTTCTAGCCAAACAACAGTACATTATGTTTTTGTTTTTTTTTTACATAAACTGCTTTACATAATTCATTGCTAAATTATTTAGAATAGTCTAAGACCAATGTAAATAGATAAATATATTTACTATACATATAACTGTACTGGTGGTATAGCGATTAAAAATTCTGACTGCTAATCCAGAGGTCGGGCTTAAATTCCTATTTACTGGAACATTTTTATATTACTGGACAAAAATTCCTTTGATTCACAAATATTAGTCCCGAAGTCAGGTGATTTGTGTGTGTCTCCATATTTATTAACCCACGCGTTACAGGAATCATTCCTGGCTCCGATAAGTTTCTGTATTAAACACTATTTACAATCTTTAAAATTTATTTCTTACAGTTAATCAAAGTTGACATAAGTTGACATAAATAAGCTTATGAATCCCTTAAAGGCAGAGGTGTATTAAACATCTATCTTTTGCTATTTAAAATTTCTGCAGAGTTGAGTTTCTTATTTCTTAAATCAACTTACGTGTGACTAAATTTTATATATTTTATACTTACTTATTTCTGAATACATACATGTTAAAGATAAATTATACCCAGACACAAAACAAATACCTGGGCTCACCACACAATTATTTGTCCTGAATGTGAATCAAACCCACGATCTTTAGCCTAGTAGTCAAGATCACTTGCTACTCACTAAGTTGATCACTAAGTTATTCAAGCCTAAACTGTTAAAAAAAAAAAAGTTTTAATGTTGCCTCAAATATCGTTTGTTTACGTTAAATATAAATTATTACCTATTTTTGTTTGGTGAAAAAGCTTTACGTAACATATCGCAAGGTTTTCTATACTTGAAAAAAGCAAAAGCTAGGCTAGGGTGGGGCAGTTTTATCCAGTTTATTCCTCCTTCGGCCATTACAGAGAGCCATAACTTAGCTGTCTGGCAATATTATTTTGTCCCACACTAATCGTGTTGCCATACATAATAGCAAAAATGGCGAAGATGCTTGTAATAAAGATATTTATTGTACGTATATGCGTAGAAAGCTATTATGTTGAGATAGATATTCGTTATTAAGACAATGTTATTGTTTGTTTCATAGATTTAGAAATACCCACAAAATATTAAAGTAATTAGGGGAATAAAGAAGTATTACAGATGAAAAAGCAATTAATATTTATTAGTGCACAATGCCCTTATTTTTTAAAGTAGCACTTATTATTCCCGTGTCTTTTGATAGTTGGCGTTTCTCGGGGGTGGTTTTCGTCCACTGGATGGCGATAGGTTGATAACGATGATAATAACTCCTAGTAGGTACTTCGGTTTTAGCTCCGGTGAGGTGACGATCCGTGTAGGTTATATATGTTTAAAATGTGATACTTAACACATGGATAGGTTTAAGTGGTCACCTCGCCACTACGCTGCCGCGCCGAATGTTGTGGGTTCGATCCCCGCACGGGACAACACTTTGTGTAATGCTCAAATTGTTGTTCTGAGTGTGGGTGTTCTTTGCTTGAATGTTTGTGAAGTCCTCTGCGACATAGGAGTTAATCTTAGTGCGGAGTTGTCTTTTTAAAAAAAAACTCCCCAAGTGGAACAATAACATTAAAAAGTGCTACTTGAAAAATCCAAGGGCCTGTATCGTGCACTAATGAATCTAAATTGTTTTTTAATCTGTCATATTTCTTTATTCCTTTAAAATCCGCCTACCGTAAACCAACCTCTATATGTTAATTGTGTATAGACCCTAAAGGTTAGTAATATAACGAAACTCACTACAGAGTTGATAATGTAACTTGTAAGCTTAAAAAGTACATTGGATGTCCTATGTATGTCCCCGCTAACTCAACGCGACCCGCCAGTGTGATCGCTAGTCACCCTAATACGAAACCTATACAATCATTCATCATGTTTGCAATTTGTGAAATTGTTTGCGTCATCGCCATCAGATGTGATCTGATAATAGATGATCAGATGTGATGTATTAATGTATCAAGATTGTGATCGTGTGACGTCAAACGCGTGTGACATTTCGCCGTAAACGGATTAAAAAACGATTACGAATTTTATAATTTTCTTAAGAGCGAGAGAGAGTTTTTATAAATTTTAGTGTCATAAGTTAAAAATTATCGATATTCTAATATAGTCATTCTTGAGTATAATAACACTTGCCAAAGTTTATGCTTGAATCAACAAAGTAAATCAATTATGTAACTATTCCTAAAAAATACGCAATAACGCTGAAAAGTTGGAAAACATTGCTTTGAGGATTGTTGTTCCGCTCTATTTAGATCCGCTTGATTTTGTAAATACTTCGCAGCACAAAAGACAGCCAGCGATGAACACCTATACTTTATACCTCGTGTGTCGCGGGACTTAACTAACATACAAGCATCGTACCTAAAGAACACTCAGAGTTGAGAATTGTGGACACAAATCTTTATACCGTGTGGGGATCAAAATCAATCTTTGGCTCAGCAGTCAGGATCACTAACTACCTTTCCAGACAGACTGACTCTATGTCCTTTAAAAGTATACGTTAAACTTATAAACGCATCGAAAGTCAGCTTAGTAGCAATTTATTGTTCATATCATAAAGTCGCCAAACGAGATTAAACATCAGCTCTAGCAAAGATTAGCCTCGTAAACTTACAAGCAATAAGTTAGTAAGTTTGTGTACCAAACACAAACAACTTCTTTCTTCCATAAACAAATAAAAAACATGGCGCCGGCTAGTCGTCCAATCGGAATTCAGGAGCCACTACTACTTCCGGGGAAGCGCGGGAAAATTCAATATCCGGAGTATAGATATTCGAACCCATAACATGCGACCGGATAATACTGCACTCAAAGAAAGTCACAGGGCTATTTTTGAATTGCTTTTATTCGTAATTTGTAAATATACATATATTTTCTTCTATAACCTTGTGTTCGGTGCAGGAATAGGGCCACTCCATCTATTTCCCTGGATGACGTAAAAAGTGACTAAGGGATCGGACTGTTATCTAACAGAGTCTATCAGTCATACAGTGCCTGTATGACTGCAATAGCCTTGCCCTTTATTACGCCAGTGATACTAAATAGATACAGGTACATGCTTGAGTGTATGATTGTATATATGTATGTATTTATCTGCTTTGTAAAATATTTAGCTGTAAACCTTTCCGCTTTGAAGCTACCTCCACTTACATAATACATGCATCATGTTATGTTATTTAGAGACTACCAAGAGGAGATGAAAATGGTGGCTAAGAACATAAATATTAAACCACAGTATCATAATACTCAGATAACACCTGGTATACAGATTAATTTGTACTGCGCGGGCTTTGAACATTCAAACTCTGACATTGCTCTAGAAGGGAATTTTTACGGATTTTACTTTTGTCCATTTATGTATGTAAACATACAGCACACATACATTTAGAAATGTTTGTATGTATGTCATTTCTTTGTCTCGCTCTTAAACTTAGACGGCTAGATAGATTTCGTTATTGGAGGTCTCATTTGAACTATTAAGACGTAATAGTAAAAATTACAAAGACATATAACATTTCATCGGCAAAAAAAAAAAAAAACAAAATAAGTATAATGCATGCGAGTTTTATATTTATTTAATAATTTAAAGTGTTCTTCAGTTTAATTTTATGAATATTGGAGGAAGAAGGGACGAAATAAAATTCTCATTAAATCCGTGTAATAGTACTGAGTAAAAACACGTCGTTTGTAATGAAACAGCTGAATGCAGCATGCTCGACAACGACCCAACGTGATCGAGTTACTGTAGAAACAAATTACTGGAACGCTCCCAGCTATCTACTTGAGCATTAGAGGACAGATGCTTAAAGTTTTTATTTTATATTTTTACTAGTTGACCCGACAGACGTTATCCTGAAGTTGCAGTATAGATAAATAACCTAGATACCGACTGCAGCGCCATCTGCCGGGCTGATTTGTGAATCTAAACTATCCAAGGTGCCACCCAAACGCATACAAAAAAAAAAAACATTCAAATCGGTCCAGCCATTTAGGAGGAATTCAGTGACATACACACGTACAGTAGAATTATATATATAAAGATATAAGGTTGCTTGGTAACAGATTAAAAAAAGAAGACTCTAGTTAGTTCTCCAGAATTGTGTAAGTATTTTTTATTTAATAATTGATAATGCTTTGTAGTTTCATTTTTATTAGTTGATCGTTTAGACTGACTTGAAATCTGAAAATTATACTTGTGTTTATTGTTTTATATGAATTTATATAAAACTATTATGACTACACTAATATATGGACCAAATAGAGATAGAGAGAGATAAGTATGGGATAAATGTGGTAAAATATGGGCTGATATGTCTTTTATTTACAATTTTTTATTAGCTCAAAGTATTTTAGGAGGAATCGTTGACTACTTCTTTTGAATTGTACAACACTAATGCGTAAATGCACTTACAAGATTATAAACATTTAATAAAAATAGTACACGACGCGTAAATTATGCGTTGCTATACGCGCTGGCGCATAAAATCTGACCATCGCATTATTCAGTCGCGGGGTACCATAAATCTAACGTAATAAATCAATATTTGCAATGGCGGCTAAAAGCGCCCTTCTGTTTGTACAATTGCAATTCATTCGATTTATACATGATGCATCGGCCACCTCATCAAATACTGACCAACCTCATTTGAAAATGGACTTTAGATTTAGTGGTCTAGAGTATGAATTTAGTTATTTTAAAATAAAACTATGTAGGGTTTAAAACTTTTAATTACATATGTGTTTTTGTTAGTTTTTTTTTTTTTTTTTAATTACAGGTTTTTAAATATATCTAACAGGTTTGCTATATGATTCCCATATTACCATTATAAGGTATTAACTTTTTGTGCTTTTAGCTTTATCATAGTTTTTTTTTAATTTACAGTTATCTCTTAGAACTGTATTCATCATATCATCATTTCGTTCATCATAATTTATTGGGCTTCTGTTCAAACTCATGAGATACAATGGTGGTTATGTTAACAAAGCAAAATAATGTTTTAATAATATTGTTATTAGTTTCTGCTAATCACAGCAACGACACAAGAAATTTCGTTCAGTGTTCTATGCCATGTTTAAAAAAAAATCATTGGAGAGAAATTGATATTAGTTTTTTCAGTCAGCAAACTTCATAGTTATTTCAAGTTTGTTCAATATTTTTTCTATATTTATTATAAGTAATTAACTTTTCAAAAGAAATATATAACCACGACTCCAAACTTTCATAATTAATGGTTATAAGCTGTACTTTCTTTCAATTTTCCACCTTTTACTTAAAATATTTCCCTTAAATTTAAAAGTAACATACCTCGAGTCCCCCTACACTAGCGCTCTTTTTTTTAAACGGTTAACACTAACGAACACATCGCATAACACACATACAAAAATCTGTCGAATTGAGAATCTCCACCTTTTTGAAGTTAGTCAACAAAATGTTTGACGTGCTTCTAAAATAATTTAAGTATTACGTTAGTTGTGAATACAATAGGAATTTTGACTTTAGTTTAGTCGTAACTATTAATGATGTGGCTTGTATTCAGTGTGACTTGTATGAGATCTACACTTGAATCTATTTATATTTCCATATATTACCCGTTTTATATAAACCAGATAAATTTCTATTGCATTTTTTGTAAATAAATAAATGGTTCTTTGTAATGCTATAAGGGAGCGAATTTATCTAGTTTCTGATGATATTCAAGAATCCTCACGGTTACTTTACTAAATTATCTATTATCCTATAACACCGTAATTTGTATGTTAAAGTTAGTTGTATAAGTCTGTAAGTAGAAGCAAGCTTCAACTTATAGTTAGGTAAAGCTTTTAGCTCAGTATTCAACAACATTAAAACTCTATTACAATCAAATTACTCTGCCAATAAACTTTCGCCTGGTAATGAAGTAAGACGTGTGTCGCATCCTTAATCTGCAAGAGACGTCAGTGATGCGCCGTGACATTTTATTGGGCGACCAACGCTTTGATTTCACCGCGCGCATTTTAATTACTAATGAGATGCGGTATGTCATACGTGCATTCGTTTAGGGTTGATAGTGTTATAATAGATGTTCACCGATTTGTGACATTTAACTGAAAATGATAATGAAAAATGATAATTGTGTGCCCTTGATTTGTGTTATTTGACCAGCGTTAAAGTTACGATAGCATTCTTATCAATAAAATATTTATTTATGCTTACGCTATTTTTATGGTACTTAATCGATATTATGGGACTGCTCAATGGCGGCTGCTCATCGTGTATTTGTTTTTAGAACTGGGAAACAAATGTGTGTTCAAAATTACAAGACTGCTCTATAATGACTTCTCAAAGAATTGTCAATTGTTCTAAAGTAATTTGTTGAGACAATGTTGAAAATTTCGCAGTAATAAAAATACCTATGTCAAAGAAACCGAAACACAGAAGGAGAGACTAACACAGTACTGGCCTGTTGGTCTAGTGGTTAGAGACCCTGATCGCTGAGTGAGAGACTGCGGAATCGTCCCACACAGGATAAAAAATTGTGTAATCCACAAATAGTTATTCCAAGTCTATTTTTGTTTATGCATTTGTAAACTCTCCCGCGACACAAGAATTCTTCCTAGTGCGTTAAATGACTTTTAAGAAAAGAAAAAATATATGTATAGTATTTGTTTATTATTTTATTTTAATTTTAATTTCTTCTTAACTATGTATGTTAGCTAGATAGTGATGAATTTAGGAGTAGACTCCGATACTCGTTTTTTAATTATAATATATAGGTATACCATTATACGCTAATGATATACCTAGGTATATCATTAGCGTATAATGGTATACCTAGGTATATCATTAGCGTAAAATATGCTAAATTTTTTATGCCAAAAATAACGTCCAAAAGAGCCATATGCAGGAGTAGGACCAGTGTGTAGTTTCTTCGCTCAATCCCACTTACGTAATACTCATTTATCATGGTAAAGCCATGCTTAAGCACGAATGGGCCTGCTCGACCAGTGCAATGCCACAGCCTCATAGGAAACCGAACCGAAATTAGTGAGGTTTCTGGAGGCCGAACTTCACCTCTCCTTTTCCCTTCCCCTCATCCTCCCATCCTCTTTACCCTCCTCTCATCCCCCATCTCCTCCTCACCCTCAAAGACGGGCAGCTCTTGAGTTGCGGATGTTGTCACTTACCATCGGGTGAATCCTTTGAGAGTCCCTCCCTCCCAGGAAAAGAAGGAGTGGCCCTATTTAATTCCACTGAAAACCACTGACACTTTCCAGCCAAAAGTGAACATGATAACGCAGTTTACAGGAAATGCATCCAATAACAGTTCAATAGGTAGGTGTTGTGTTCATCATGTGTTGCCATGGACAGCGTACAAATGTAAATTGATTTAAATTACGTATTGACAGTAGTAATGAAATGAGTTTCATGAATAACATAGGAATAGTTTGTACAGTAATAATATAGCACGTTATCATAGATTCGCTAAATTAAACTTGTTACATTAATTCCTCGTCCTAAATTAATTGTTTGGGATCTATAATATAAATAACTTTCAGATAACATCTTTATAAGGGAAAAACTTTGTTTGCATTAATACGATCAAAAAATCGCTGGCTCCGAAAAAATCCAATAGATTTAACACCACTCTATGTCCGGCAAGGTGCACTTTTTATTTAATTCTGCAAATCCACCCTTGTTTTTTAGGGTGATATCTTCGGTGGTGTAAGTAAGAGGCTGAAGCGATTCTTAACCTTTATTTTTTATAATTCTTTCCCTTTTGAGTGCTTTTCACTATTACGGAACATGGATGTATGATGTACGGAATTACGTATTAGAGTATTTATAAATTCCTCCTATATAATGTAATAGAAGGCAAGCACACTTGGAATAGCAATGAAACTTATAAATATCAAACACATGTCCTACAATATATCCTCACATACATACAAATGTTCCCCTAAGGTACACAGAGGTGTATAAAATACCAACATTTCACCAATAAGAATGCTCAGTAACGTAATAAGGGCTATTGAAATCGGACTGTATACATACTGTCTGATAAATAACAGTCCGATCCCTTCGTCGGTAAATGTCCTACAAATAGTAAAGAAGAGACTATTATTACTTTGTTGAGAGGAACAATCTTATAACTCGTTATCCAATATCAGAATCGAACCCATAAAATAAACGCAATGTTCTTTAACGTCTATATACCACAATGTTCACTGTAGGTATAGAGTTTTAAAGATAAAGAGAAGTATCTCATAAATATATCGAATAGTAAAACTAGTAATCATTGTGTGTTTTCATACGAGCAACATGCAAGAGTGTTTTATATCAAATACCACTGTCCCTATATGTAGAGCTATCGAAACTTTATTTTTTTATTTTATTTTTGATTTTCAATTAGTTTTGCAAAAGTAAACTAATATTAAAAATAAAATAAATTTTGTTTTTATAAACAACTCATCATTCTCCGCCTTTTTTCGTCACTTGTTAAATTCTGTCACTCGAGGGCTCTAGAAATCAATACTCGACAACTGGCGGTTTTGAGGCCTTTAGTTGAGAATTATTCAATTAATTCCCTTGAGAACTAATTTGTTTTGATCCTCTGATGTTATTTGTCCAACTTTCGCTGTAATGGACACATTGTTCGTTGGTAGTTTCGTTTGATTCTATAACTGATACTAACAGTTTAGTTTAGCATTCAATTTAGAGGTACAGTGTACAGCAAAAAGCTTTGGAATAAATTTGTTGTATAGCTTTTAATCGAATTAAAAAAAGTCGTTGTATGTTTCTCATGAATGTTCACCGATTTCTGGCATGAGCGGCTCAACCAATTTTTTTTTTTGAACTTTTTATTGTGATCTATAAAGTAAACACAAAATTTATAAAAGAAAATTAAGAAAAAAAATAGGTACCATCCGATACAAACGACATAATAATAAAGTTAGTTACTTTTTACCAATGTAAACGGTTTTTAAAGGCAAAGGGAACACAACAGTAGGATTTTAAAGAAATAGCAACACAATGAAGACTATTTTTTTCTGAAACGAATAGGTGTCTGTAGCAGTAAAACAGTTCTGAAAGAAAAACTCACTGAGGCGTTTAAACTCTTGTAAGCAAAACAAAATGAGAACCTTTTCCAAGTACTCTGATATTTTATTTTGCGAAAGTTCTATCAGAAATGTTTTGCTTGTTCATAACATTGTAGCGAAGAATAATTTAATATACAGTTGAAATGGAGAACAAAAAAAATATCTGAAGACACTTTATAGTCTAGCACGGAGTTATCGAAAAGTCATAACAAGGTATTTAATGAATCATAAATGAGGCAATAAGTGAATAACATCTCTAGTATAGAAATTCATTCAGATCAAGACGACCACTTAACGTCAAGGGGGAAGAATCCTTTATGTCATGTTTTTGTTGGGAAACCAAAGTTTTGTATTGCTACATAAGAGAAGTGAGAAGGCGTATAGGTATTGCCAAGAACGCAATAACTCAGCTACATAAAATATGGAGTGACTGCAAAACCATAATTAAATTGGTTAACTCTTTGGTCTTCTATATATTCAGTTATAGATTGGTAGAGCCATGCTTAGGCACGATAGGGCTGACTCGACCGGTGCAATACTACGACCTCAAAGATAATTCGTTGCATTTCCCCGCAATCAGTGAAGTTTCCGGAGGCCCAACTCTCCCTTTTCTCTTTTCGCTCCACTCATCAACCTCTTGTCTCTTTCCCATCTCCTTTCCTCTTTTCCCTCTCTGCATACCCCATCTCTCATCAACCTCAAAGGCGAGCAGATCGCAGTTACGATTCATGACTTGCAGGTGTCCATGGACAGCGGTTGTCACTTACCATCAGATGACCCATCTGTTTGTCTGTTCCCCTATATCCAAAAAAAAAATTGACCTGAAACGTGGACGCTGGAAAAGGCTGATCAAAAACGCATACATGCCTTCAATATGTGGTGCTGGAGAAAAAGGTTTCAGGCGCCTTGGACTGATTTCTACTGGAGTTTTACGGTCACATAGCCAGAAAAGACGGACATAACACGCAACAACTCATTGTTACGATGATGATGATGGCAGAAGGATGAATTAAGGATAATGCTAGATACTATATGCATACGGACAGATAGAATATTCTGATTCTGTACCTGTCTCTAAATATGTATGTGCAATAGTTAGGTATGTCCCTTTATTAGTTACTTCTCCGGGAATATTTTCCCTTGTAAATTATTTGTACTCGCGTTTAAGACGGGTGAGAACTAAAGCTAGCTCGTCCTCATAGCTTATTACCTAATTAGTTTCTGACGTCGCCGTCGGTGAGATCACCAAATATAAAGCAATTAAGCAAATTGTTGCTTAAATACCTCCCATCGGTCTATTAACAGAAACAGCTTTATTTCTAAAAAAAATATATAAATCTCCTAGTACAGGGTGAAACAGCGCTGGATTAATTAAATTGTTTTCGATGTTTCGGTTCTTTTTTTTTTACAATCTTTAATTACTATGTGCTTTACTGGTGTAAATAGTGTATTTTTCAATTAATTACTGTCGTATTTAATAAAAAAAAATGTACATTGTTAAGCACTAGCTGTTGCTTTTTCGTTCACGTGGAAATTTTGAACCGTAAATTTTTTATAAGGGCATATGTGCTATTGCAGACCTATAATCTATATCCGTGCCAAATTTCATTTATATCATGCAGTAACAAACATCCATCAAAAGTGGATAGAATTTATTTTCATTGATATAAATTTTAATTCAATTTTCACAAAATTTCAATGATATAAATGTTGTTCTCGTATAAAGCCTTTTAGTGCCATAGTTGTGACAAACAACGTTGATATTTCTAAAAGAAATCAAACCACAATTTAACGACCACCATAATCTATTTGCACTTTATTGTCACGTCCATCAAATCATCATACCACGCACCTTACAAAACAACGTCGTGCACTCAACTGTGTTTTACTATAAAATCGAGTGTATATCTTTCTGCCAACATTAGATATATCACTGACAGTTTTATGGATGTCCACTATGTAAATCGTGGTCACCCCATGGTAAAGATTTATAACGATTTTGGTCACACACCGTGAGAGAGAATTGGGATTGTGTTTAGAATTTGATTTAAACAAAATATTTGTACAGTTGCATACTTTTTTGGTCATTTGTTTCTGGACGGAGCCTTTATTGCATTGCTTTGAATATAGCCTTATTTAGTCTTTAAAACATGAGCTATTATGACGTCAATATAGCACCAGTTAGGTAGCCATAGGCAAGCAGACATAAAAATTAAAATTGATTTATTGATAGAAGTACCAGATATACATATGCATACATACTCACCATAATTTACCGTGGGAGAGCCATGCTTAGACACGCATGGGCCGGCTCGACCGTAGTAATACCAGGGCCTCACAGAAAACCGGCTGTCAAAGAATGTTTACATTGTTTTTGATTAAGGGTAGCGGAGGCCCAGCTTCTCCCCTCTTCTTTTCCAAATCTCATCAAGATTTCTTCTTTGCCCCTCCCCTCGAACCTTTCTCCTCTCCCCTGTCTCCACTCATCATCACCCTCAAAGGCGGACAGGGCACTTATGACTCTTGAGGTGCAGGTGTCAATGGGCGGCAGTGGTCTCTTACTCTTATTCACTAATTAAAAAAAAACAGTTCCGTTTACGTAAACAGGCAAGCCTATTGTCGTCATGCACTGGGGACAGGGCACTGTATGACTGTATAAATAAAGTAAGATAGATACCAGTCCGATTTCATAGTCGCCCTTCATAAGACACGGGAAAAGACAGGGTGGTCCTATTTGACTCCTTCAAAATCTTAGATGCATATAGTATAAACTGCTATTTTGAGATTAAAATCATTTTTTGAATAAAGTTCCTTAGGAGGCGTTTCGGAGGGATACCCTAGCCGGCAAAAAACGTCCGTAACGTTAAATCAACTCGTTAGATTTTTTGTTTATTGATAATACTGCCATCTAGTGTTTCAATTATAAACTGCAAAGGAGTTTAGGGATTTTTGTTTTTAAAAAAAAAACATGATGTAACACTGCCATCTAGTAAAAGTATTACAAACAACGGAAACTTGAATACCTATCAGGTGGCCCACGACATCACATGGTTTTTTTATGCGATAGGAGGCATTCACTCTAATGTAACATACTTACATACAGTCATTCCTGTATTTTGCCTATTATAATTAAGTTCATTTTACGAACTAGAATGCAAACCTGTTGCCGTCATCCGAACACTTTTGGAAATTAGATAGGGAAATTTGTAAAGTATATCGAAATGAATGTGGTGGTATTGTGGACTGAGAGGGAAGGAAAGGAATTTAGCTTACACAGATGGATTGGGAGTATAAGCAATAGCTCAAACAAGTCCTGCAAAATATCTCCGAAAATCGAGCGAAATCCGATCCCTCTAACTACATCCAATATATATATTTGTAGAAATGTACATTTTAATAGGCAACGCTGGACCACTAACTACCGCCCGTGACTTCATTGTGGTTGTGGTTTTTAGACGACTTCTTTAACTGACTTGCGGTGACCCTACAATTGATTGTTTTAATAACATCATTTTCATTTATCCACTAAATAAAGGTAAAATTAATTTATTGTAGAAACAAGATACACGTGTCTAATAACACATCACTCAGTATATCTGTTAGCCGTTACATTTACTGTCCCTTTATCCAGGAAGCTTACACAAAAGAAAACCCGGGAGCTTAAAAAAAACAAGTGAAATTATCAATTAGTATCCAAACCCGGATTGTCCCCAGTTTGGCGCACTCGTTAAAAACGGGCATCGAACCGTGAGCGTCTCCCAAAGACCAACTCGCCTTGTTTAAGCCATTCGCAAAGTTTGGATTATATACCGTTTGCAAAAAAGTTACTTGTACGCTTTAAACAGGTACAATTTTGTATGATTTAAGGTCCCCTAATTTTAAGAATTAGCGTAATAAATTACGCGATTTGCATTTATACTTATTAAAATTTATTCATGTCTATTAATTTTGTGTGAAATTGAGGCTCCGTATCAGGATGCAAAACGACATCAAATCGGGCATCAAACAACGCATCGACTTCGTTTGCGAGAATTTGATACCGTTTATTTTTACGTGATAAAAAATGACATTCAAGACAGGCCAAATTTCATTATTCATTAAGCATATATATAAACTTCTGCAATTATAATACTTAAATATATATATTTAAATAAGTGTATTTTCTTTTTTGAATGACAAAATAATAGAATGCAAACATTATTTCATTTAGAATGTGATTTACTCGATGCTTTAACAAGAAAAATGCATCAAATTAATTTCTCAAACAAAATCATTACACGGATTTGCTATCTGTACTCCCTCGGGATTATAGCCCTCTGAACTAGCTGCGGATTCTTAGTAAATAGTGTTGTACCCTTCTTTACTTCACGGTGCCTCTAAAACCATGGTTATTCAGCTTTAGAGGGGCTCAAGGAATGTATGAGTGAAAGTTGTGGGAGAAAGGTATTATCTTTATTTTCTTGACGTTGAATGGTACTTAACGTTGTTTGAAATAAATGTGTTTTTTATATACGTACCTAAATGTATTAGAATAGTTATATGTAGTTTGTGTAGTTTTTCTGCAGCTTTTATTTGTCAAGTAAGGTTATTTGTAAGGGTTACGGAGTACTGGTCGAAGCGATCACTTGATCAATCACTACAAAGGTCAAAGTCGTGTGTTTGATCCCATTGAATTGAACTATGTTCTAGTGATACGTGTAATCAACTGGCGATTATAGTATATCATATATAGGTACTATATCAGTGTGTGCGTGAATGTGTCCATTTAATATATTTCTTTTCTTGCTTTAAAATACTTTTTTCAGTAGGAATCAGGAATATATAAATGAATACGAATGCCTTTGAATGAGAATTCAAAACATTGTATTTTTTTGTGTGTATTTTTTGTGATAATTTCTATATATTAGTCATATACTCGTGTAGGTACTAATTGTTCCCCGCAGTTTAACTTGCGTTAACACCCACTACTCCGCTTCTAAGGGTCGCAGCTTGATGTGTTGTAGCCTGTGATATAAACAGGCTATGTAATTCAAAAAGATTTCTTAAAATCGGATGAGAAGTTTCTGAGATAAGCGCGTTCAAACATACAAAGAACCTCTGCCTCTTCATAATATTAGTACATATTTGGCTCAACAGTTTCTAATTTCAATTTTAATCGTAAATTTAGTAGCATCCACATGTAAAAAATCCACATAACCACCTTACGCATATTTCTAACAGCATTTTGAAAATCTTACTTTTTGTCAGCATTCCTTAACTTTAAACTATGTGGAGTGACGCGAACGCTTTGAATTCTTGCATAATTTCGATGTAAACAGTCCCTGATAACGCAGTTACTAAGTTGCATAGTAATAAACCACAGTTTTTTATGTTCATTGATTGTAGGTTTTTAAATTGTATACAACACGCGAAGGGAAACGCTATGAAGAAAAACAACATTAAAAAATTTCTGACAGCTGAGACGAAAACATGGCGATGGAGTTGTACGATAACTTCCTTTATATTTTCGACACATAGTGATTTTTTATAGAGGACAAACGAACGGGTCACCTGATGGTAAGTGACCAATCCAAGAGTCCCACTTTAGGCCAATGTATCCAAGTTCATATTTCGGAAAACATAAGTATTTAAAAGTCGCATTACAAATATCTTTCAAAAAATTGTATGTTGAACAATGTTGGTGATTAAATAACATAAGACTATTTGTAATCACTGGACGAGTATTCTCGATCAGTAACTGTTTAGTAAATACTTACAAATGGCAATATACTAGTTTTTTTTTTTTTTTTTTTAATGTTTATTCCCGCACTAGGATTGTTCCTGTAAACAACAATTTGAGGATTATACAGAGTGTTATATACATACATACATCCCGTGCTCATAGGGATCAAACCCACAACACTCGGCGTGGCAGCGTAGTGGCGACGTGACCACTTAAACGCTACGCCATCCGTGCAGTCATTAAAGATCACCACTTGCCCCTGTAATAATTATATGTAATTATTTGTATACATACATATATATATATATATTAGTATGTACGTAGGTACATATTTGTTTATATATTACTGTTATAATAGTATTGTATTGTATCTATTGTAGTAATTATATGTACATACTTACATACATATCTAAAGGATTTTATGGGTTATTAAGGATCTTAAGGCGTAAGCAGAGGTGTATAAAACATGAACATTTTGCCAATTATAATTTGGTCCCACCAAAACGCAATACAGATCAAGCCTAATGCCGTCCATCGGGCACTACATACATAGTAGAGAGGGGCTGCCTATATGTATGCAAATTGCATATTACCTATTTTTGTTTAATAGTTGTAATAATAAAACCTTACAATGTTTTTAAAGTATGATTGTGCAATGCATGTTACCAGTCATTATACAGTAAAGTCTATCGACGGCTGTCAGTAAGAGATCGCAGAATGCGATAAGACCGCCCATTGTACTACTACCTCATTTATATGTATTTCCTCTATGTCCTATACTTCGGTGTGCCATAAAGTATGCTCTATCTCTCGATCTATCTATAGTATAACCTCTTTTAAAAAATCTTTACGTCTTTTATAACCTTTTTAAGTATTAATTGGCGTAGGCGTTTGTCTTCCAACTCACCTACTGTAACTATCCAAGAATCGATATTTTGACCAATCGTTTGCCTTACCTCTAAAGCTTTAAATAGGCCTCAATTTATAATATAAATAAACCCAATTTCTACTGAATGTAATTAATAAGTAAATATATACCCACCTGGGGCTTTCAAATTTAATTAATTTGAAGGCATACCTCACGAAGAGAGAGTTGATTTAACTAGGCCTATCCCGAAGGTTTCGATTCTATTACATTTCACTATTAGAATTTACAGTTATGTGTATTGATCTGGAAACATTAACAAATAAAACTTTAGCAACAAAAAATGCAACAATTAAAGCTATGACATGCATTATATTGTTTTATTTATTCGGAATGATTCAAAATATTGGTAGGCTCTTTTTTAACTTGTATTTTTTCCTCAAATTCTTCCCTATCGTATGTTTCCACAATATTCAGATATTCTGTATTAAATGTAATCTCTCTTTTTTATCATTTCTATTTTAGAAGCAAATGAAAGACATTAAGAGTATCTTGCTTATACCACTCTCCTTGTAATTAACTTTAACTAAAAATGTTTAAAACTATAAGTTTAGTATTGATATCAGATTTTTACGGGTCCCTCATGACGATTAATGATCATAAAAGTTGATGATAAGATCATTCTTTTATGCGGTACCTATCATGTTATTATTTAATTTACTTAGGAATTATTAGTATGCAACCAAAGTTACAGAAAAAAATCAGCCATGTGAAGCTTAGGCTGCGACCAAAGTCAACATGCACTTACGTTGGCAACAAAATTATAGTTTTTTTTAATAGTCATTCCGTTTGAACAAATACAATTCCAATTTCAAACTATCGATATACATGTTAACACTACACTAGTTGTCAAAATTCCACGATAATTAGTCCTTGGTCGATTCAATCAAGGGTCAAAGGGATCCGTGCGGTTGGTCCGATGGCTAGCTAAATTGATCTAACGCTACTTCACAATTTGTGTTTCTCATTTCCAATATTTCCTTCCTACCTTCGTTTTGACAGGAGTATTTGAGCTTCTGTAAGCGCAAATGTGATTACACTCTATTTGTATTCTGTAATCGGCAATTGCGTCTGTTATCAATGTTATTTGTTAATACATATTATATTATTATACCTTCACACTAGGTGGTATTGTTATGTCACATGTATTGTTATATTGTTGTATCTCAATATTCATCATGAAGATATATAAATATTGTTTTATGTCTAATGTGTGTCTTTATGTCTATAGCTACATCAAAAGGGCTAACAATATTAAGGACAGCTTCAGTTATAAAAGATTCCTGTCGCGGGGCTTCACAAAAATTCAAACAACACGCAAAAAGCACCAAGACACGGAATAAGTATTTGTTTATCCCACCGTTTTTTATAACGTTTGGAAATTGTACCGAAAACCGCTGGCTGGGTATGTTACGAAGTACTAGACCAACAGGCAACAGTATTGAATTAGTTATGTCGAAATTGAACTTTCGTCTACTGATGCGGGGTATCTGTTGTTTTCTATAACTATATATATTATTTTCTACAACTTTTTAAATATACTTTCTCTGAGGTATACTATACTCTCATAGTTTACTTGTCTAGAGAAAAGACCTTTAACGTTGCATTGATGTGTAGCAAGTTTTCCTAAGCAAGTTTTTCCGCATACATTGCAATAAACATATAAATCTCCATGACTTTATAATGTTTCCATAAAACTAACAAAAGCTACTCCAAGCAAAACATTCATCACAATATGTAGATGCACGCTCGAACATCGAACCTCGATCCTATAGATGTACCGCACACCTCATTTGGTTTGGAGATGCATCGCTTTGTACTTGCAGCGTGTAGCCTTAAGCGTTAAGCAACTGCTTCCAATGTTTTGACTGCTGCTGATTGGAAATTAGATATCTAGTTTAGACTAGTTCTTACGGGACTTCTTGTATTAAATTAACGTTTATAAATCGATCAGTTTCCTCCCACGACTGTTGTTTATTCTCAATTGTCTAAACTATTCAGATAGACTTGGTAACGACGTAGACATTGAATCTCTTATTAGTTTGGTTGAGTAATCAGACTAAATTAAGGATTTAGTTATTGATTAAAGTCGATGCAAATTCTAGACGGTTTCTGTTTCACTGTCATGGCTGGTGTTTTTATAGATCTTTCTTTCAGATCCTAGCGGGTAGCTGATAGAAAAGCTTCTAGAATACATAATACATAACACACTCAAGAGCAGTGAATACAGGTCATACAAAGATACTGCCTGGTTTCTTTACTCTATACTAACTAAACAAGGACTCACATTTATATGGGTATTTTTGGTGTTTCCGTTTTTTAACAGTTATTGTCTAAATAAATCGTAATATTGAATCGTGTGAATATTACTTTTTTATCAGTTAGGAGCAAACGAGCAGACGGGTCGCCTGATGGTAATTGACAGCTTCCATCCATGGACTTTCGCAATTCAAGAGTCGCAAGGGCATTGCCAGCCAGTTTAATTTTTTATTTAATTTGAAGGTAACCGTAGCATGAAATTATCCTTGATTCTGGTTGTACTTGAGTCCCTTTAATTGAAACTGTCTATGCCATTTCCTCCGCGTTAAATTTGTCTGATCCATATCTTGCCTACGGGCCTGTTGGTCTAGTGGACCTCAATCGAATGTCGTGAGTTCGATGGTCCACAAAAAGTTGTCCCGAGTCTGGTTGTTCGTTGTCTCCGTTGATTGGATGATTGTAAATTCCCCGCGACACAGGACTTTTATATGCAGTAGTAGACTTTAAAAAAATATATTGATGTTTATGATAACTGCGCCCCTCCTTTGCGTAGTAGCATGACGATATCTAGCCTATGGCTTTCCTCAATAAACGGGCTGTCTCATGCAAAAATGTATATTTATAATATTAACATATATGTATGTCTATTTAAAGAAACTAGTTGTTAAACCTTATTACTTACACAACTTGTCTTTTCAACATATTCCGTTACGTAATTTAATTTCTCAAAGTTCTTCAACAGGATTAAAGTAAGCCGATCAGGCACTAAGTGCAGTCTTCGGGGCGCTTTGATATCTAATTGTTTATTGAATTATTTATAACGATAAATCCATCCCAGTATATAGGGGATGATGATTATTTTTTTGGGGTTGTAGGATTATAGTCAGATAATTGTTAGTGCACGTTATTGATTTTGGCAGCTGCCGATTTTATTACGCATCCATGAACCCTGTTTTAGGGTCTTAGCGTCTGTTTTCACTGTTTGTGAATGTATTTTTGTTCCATTTTTGAATGTTATTGAAAGTTTTCGATAGTTTGTCTGTGAAAGTTCACGTCGTCTTACATTTTAATGTATGTTACTTCTGTTATATAGAATATTCTTAATGTTTTGACATAAAAAAAAACACCGTACTTCAAACTCCTCAATCTCCACAATGTAACAGTTCAACAGTTACACCCTAACTCTGCAGTAAATAGAAAATAAGAAAAGATTACAAAAATAAAAAAGAGCACTACCAGCGCATGTGTCTCCCTCCCACTTTCTTTTCTTTTCTTTTTTAAAAAGGCAAGTCCCGCTCTGGGATTAAATCCTGTGTTGCGGGGACTTTACAAACATTCATGCAACGGACACAAAGAACACCCAGACTCAGAACAACATTTTTAGCATTACACAAAGTGTTGTCTCGTGCGGGGATCGAACCCACAACACTCGCAGGGCAGCGTATTGGCGAGGTGACATTGATCCCATGTCTTTTAAGCGGGGAGTGAAAAAGCATCTCACCAGGCCGCAATAGTGTGGATCACCATGCTGCATTGACTACATTTGCAATGAGGATGGTGACTGCCACTCTTAGACTCCACTTGTTGCTTTCCATTAGGCAGAGTGGAGTCATTATGGTAGGCATATATATATAAAAAATGAAACAGATGATAAAATGGAATGAGTAATAAAAATAGGGCCTTGAGGGCTGAGATCAAGCTTTACATTGGTCAATGGAGCGACCCTTCTAAAATAAAGTATACGTTTTGATAATCCGTCTTTGGTGATCTACTTGGGGGGGTTACTAAACTTAATTACCATCTATTGTATTACATCGTAAATCATTTCTCACGAGCGAGCCGTTGATGACGTCATACAAACAAAAGCCCAAGATTGGTCCAAACGGTGTCACGTGACCGCCACGCGTCAACTCGTTTGAAATTAGACTGAGGGCGCTTTTTTGACAGCTGACGTCATTACAGCCCATTTGAAAAAAGAATTAGCACATTCTTTGTGAGCCAACCTTACTGGTGTAATCAAAAGCTAAGGCTACTATTTTGGTACAAAATGGAGGAATAATTGTGATCAAAAATTGTTAGAAATAGCTAATTCATTCCACGAATATAACAAATGCTAGACAGATTTAATTTAAGACAATAAAATTGGGTTTATTCAGTTCACTTCTTAAATTTAAGGGACTCTTCGATTAGTTAAGTGAGATTATATTTACCTCATGTATATTTTGTGCCCAAAATATACATATACACTTACATATACATATACACGGTGAACCGTGTAGTGGAATAGCCACCCGAAATGGGTGGTTCCCGAGATTGAACTGTTATCTGACAGACAGTAAGTATACAGTCATACAGTGTCCGGTTGACGGCAATAGTCTTGTCCCCTATTGCATTAGCGGGGCCCAAATACCAATAAGGATAATGATACAGACGTCTACCCCTTAGGGGATACAGGCGTGAGCGTATGTATGTGAAAGTCAGATAACAATATGTATTATTCAGTGTAAACTGAAACTATACCATTTTAATCCTTGACACAAACTTAAATAGATATCGATGTAACTAGGTAGCATTCTAATCCTCGGTGCAAACTCCAAACGGTGTTCAAAACAAGCATACAACTGATTTGCAATATCGTACAAATATTTGTCTACACTATTTGCACCCTCAGAAGTTCTGTCTACCCTCCGAAGGGTTTACTTTAATATCTAACGCCTAAACAAACTTCGATAGTACAGGGATGTCAATAAGGGATGTTTATTGACGAATTAAGGGTAGAGAAAAAACGTGAAATGTGACTTTGACGTGTCAGGGGTGTTGTTTTCTTTGATGAAAATTGTTTCGAAGAAATTGTAAGGCATTTGATGTTTGTATATTTGTATGTTTCCGATCTTATTGATGTTAATTTTAGCATATTTCTGGTCTCAACTGCATTGAGGAAAATATCTGTGATGTAGATCAAATCTCGATTTGAATCTCTTCTCAAGATAATCGGACTTTAAAAAAGTAGACAACCGATTTCATATGGTTTTCTCATGGCTGCTATTGTCCCAACTGGACCAAACTTTGATCTAAATAGCCTTAAAGTACATCCTTTCCAATAAAAGAATAATCATCGAAATCGGTTGGCGTGATATTGAGTTATTCGTCCATTTGTCGCGCACATGCATAAAGCAAATTTAAGACTTATATTACTTTCTCATGGATGCCATTGTCAGAATTGGACCAAATTAAAATGGGACCACACAGGAAGCACCAGCTTTCAAGGGTAGTTAGATGAGAGTTTGTTTAGGTTCTGGGAATGGCATCCATGAGAAAATCATATGTCTTAAATTTTATAATAGACGCATTGAAGTAGGTTGTCCACTTTTTTAAAGTGAATCATTAGAATGTATGTACCTATGTATGCGTGACATAGGGTGTAACATGTCTAGATAATATCAGCGAAATATATAAACATTGTAGTGAATATAGATCATAAAAATAAATATGTATATGTGAGCGCCCATTGTCAGTCGATGGTGGGGGCGCGTATATCGACAGCTTTCTGGCAGTTCTAGTCCGACCGCCGAGCGAGTAAGTGTACAGTGAAGTAAGACTGTTGTTTTTTTGCTACCAAATAAAATCAATACAGGTAGGTTAATGATAAGGCGGGTTTTATACTTTTTTTTTTAAAGTCTAACTTATGTCATTTTCATCATTTTACTCGGCGGGCCTGCTGGTCTAGTGGTTGTCTAGTGACCCTGACTCCTGAACTGGAGGTCGTGGGTTAGGTTTACACATAGAACAAGAATTTGTAATGTAAAAATGTACAAATAGTTTTCCTGTTGCGTCCGTTGCTTGAGTATTTGTAAAGCCCCCCGCCATAGAGGAATTATTCCTAATGCGGAAATTGTACGTTTAAAAAAAAAACACTAATCAAAAGCGTTTAGACAACATCTTCACAGGATACTTCAGTTGGAAGAAAAAGAAAAATCTTAAAGCGAAGTTTTTTTTATAATATCTTCGACATAATCAATCAATGTCACAGCCACTCGGAGAGTTCCTCTTAACGTAAAGATATTATTTTTAACTTTTGTAAACGACCTAATTTAAATACTGAAGATAAACGGGTGTTATAGAAGCTTTTGATACATCTCTTAGAGTAAATATCATACTCACATGCCCATATCCCTGAAGGGGTAAGCAGTCTCAAACACCTAGTTGTACGCTCTACCATTACTTAGTATCATTTATATATAGGGGCAAGAGGTGGGGTGGCCCTACTTTACTCCACTAAGAACCACAACTTAACTCTGTAGTATATAATATGTTGTCACATGTTAGTCATGTAATTCCATTTATGACTGGGATCTTCCCATCAGTTTTAGTTGATAAAAAAGACGAAACGAACGACGAAGAGGATATGTATACATGCTCCATGGCAGCGAAGACGCACTTACCGGCGCCTCATGCTGCCCTGAGTGTGGCCGCGAGAAGGCGACGTCCTGGTGTGGCTGGACGTTGCCTAATTGAGAGTTACACGAAGGTGGTGACAAAAAGAAAGAAAGTGAAAAGCGGTTCCTGGATTCCTCCTATTTTAAGCAAAGTATGGCACGCCTTGTGGTTTTAATTGGTCCGATTCCAACACACCGTTCCACCGAAAACCCCGGCGGAATAACGGCCCGAGGGGGTTTCACCACGTTAAAATTAAAAGGCAGTTGCGATAGATTGTTAGTTATGAATGTCCGTATAACAAACCTGACTACTGAGGCAGAGGTCGTGGGTTTGATTCCCACACAAGACAAAAAAATTGTGTGAGCCACAAACAGTTGTCCTGAGTCTGGGTGTTCTTTGTTTCTGTGTTAGTAAAGTCCCCTGCGGCACAGGATTCAGTCCTTAAGCGGGAGTTGTACACAATTACGGAGGAGATTCTGCACTGGATGTTGTGTGTTATTCGTTAGACTACGTATAAATCGCAATTTATAGTTTTAACCTATTTTACAGTTAATATAAAATAGTCAACAAAGTGCTTTATTCCACACATACCTATTTCCTCATTCCTGTGGGAACTCGAGTGCATTTGCAGTTTGCAGCCGGTTATAGTCCGTGCACACTATGCGAATTGTCTCGAAAATACGTGCCCTGCAATATAATGTATTAAAATAATGGGGAATGAAGTTTTGTTTCAGTTACATACACTGCTTTAGATGTGTTTGAAATATTAAGTTTGAGGTTCGCCTTAAATTTATTGCGTGCACAACAGAATATATTTAGTTTTAAACAGACTTCAAAAAAGGAGGAGGTTCTACGTTCTACGACTGTATGTTTTTTTTTGTATGTTCATTGACTTTTCCTGAAACTTTAGAACTCTTTAAAACTTTTCGCTTTCTTTTTTTAATCATGCGCTTTCTAAACCTATTAAGTTATTGGAGTATAATTTTGCTGATCTGATGGTGAAAGGTAAAACACGTTGACGGTTACGTTTTAATTACGATACTTAACGAATGAATCTTTACATCATATGTTTTTCGATTTATTATGATAGGTTATATGGCTGCCATGCATATCTACGATATGGTTGAAAAGGTGTCTATGGGCAGCCATCTGTTCATCGATCCCCGTATATCATAAAAGAACGTTGACCTTACGATCACCATCGGCGATCTCTCCCAGACTACTTTAGTCAAAAGAATGTGAAATATAATTACTTTTTATTTAATAGTGAATTTATGCAGGAGAGCGCCGCAGTTTTCAGTTTGCTAGTGTGAAATTAACTTTAGATGTGTCGTAATGTGCGCGCTGATAGATAGCCGGCATAGAAATGAGCTTTAAATTACAAGCTTCCGTTCGAAATTGAGATGTATGTGCGATCCGTTTTCGTGCCGTGTTTGAACTTCTTCCGTGTGCCACTGAAATTCGGCAAAAATGTTTTAAAACATGCATATTTAATAGGTACTTAACTTACTTAATAACTTTCGTGTTCGAAAATAAATTCTACAGAGAAAAACGAATACTGTACATAAACAAATATAACATGGTTGTTTATTCTCTTTATTACTTACATGGACACTGCAGTCTATTCGTTTAACTAATTTAAATAATTAATATTTTTAAGACTCTGTTCTTAAACATAATATTATTTTTCCACTAAAAAAGTAAGCTTTCGTTATATAAATTTTGTCTTTGATTTTTACTCTTTACTTTTTGTCTTACGTATTTGTTTATAGAATATAAACGAAGTTCTGCGTATCAACCATTTTTTTTTACCCCATTAGTAGTGTCAAGCAAATCACGGCCGGATATAGATAGGCCTACTTTCAATGTGCACCGTAGCATCCGGTTCTCTCCGATCCTCTTATTGCCATCCCAGTTTTTTTTATTGTGTATGTACACATTTTTTTATGCCCAATTAAAATACTCATCAATAAAATTTTGAATTTTCATTGGGAACAAAATTTTGTTCGGATTGCTTCCTTGCTTTCCATTTTGCCGTAAAATAACGTTAAATATTTTTTTTTAACAGTTACATGTATAAATAATTGTATTACAGCCTATACAAATTAAACACTCCGTTTACCAACACATGCTTACAC
This sequence comes from Tyria jacobaeae, assembly GCA_947561695.1. Classification (NCBI taxonomy): domain Eukaryota; kingdom Metazoa; phylum Arthropoda; class Insecta; order Lepidoptera; family Erebidae; genus Tyria; species Tyria jacobaeae. The sequence goes on along the minus strand of OX387217.1, from coordinate 19,676,828 downwards.
GCCGCAAACATTTACTGAAGTTGGCTCAAGGGCGTGTCTAGCGCTCGCGACAGCTGTCAAAGTGACAGCTGACATGTTGACAGGTGTGAACCGTAGCGAGTTTCGACAGTTATTGAGTGGGGCGTCTGGTTATATGTAACTATAGTAGAAAATTATTAAGGGTTTTTCTTGGAAAACACTAATCTGTTTATTTTTATTTTCTGATACATTTAAAACAAAAAACTATAAGAAGTAAATTAATAATGCATGCATAAGGTAATGTACGTTCAGATCTACATCAGCAAGTAGTCTTAACTAACAGATTTAAATGTGATTTGCTTTGCTTTTTAAATCACATTAATAAAAAATCAACGATTTACAAAAATACACGTCAACTTGAAATCTTCCATTGAGCCGAGCAGCTACGGAAACAGACGAAAATAGCCGAAACCGACCATTTCCTTTTCTACGCCTCTTTTTTTTTTGCCTCTGAAATAGGAGCCCTTGTGTACTCGTCACGCGCGGGTTCCAACACTAATTTGTAGTTTTCTTTGCTAATGGAAGAACGATTTTTAATCTCATTCGAGTGTTTCTTGATGAATATTAAAATGACAGGAAGTTTTTAAATGGATCTGTTTACGTTAGGATATAAATTAACTTTCACGGAAGTTATTGACCTGTAATAATATGAATACGACGATGTCACGGAATGATTTGTTTGAAGTGATAATTTAGATTAGGTAACTGTTGGCCCATAGTTTGTACCTATATTACTTATAAAATAAAACATACAAAGTTGACAAGTTACAGGAACTGCGTAACATCGTTTACACATTTATCACATCACTTTATTTTTAAATATTTGCTTTCACAGTTTATAATGAAATACCCTTATTTATATTAACGAAGCGAAATGTTCGTCCACATAATAAGTAATAAGTCAAGTGATAGCCTGAAACACAGGAGATATCTAGCTCTGGCCGACACATACTTTTGTGTCAGATTAGTTACTTTTGACATATTTATAAACATGAATCTAATTTAAGAGCACAAATGAATTTTGCTCGGTAATGTATGTATATACTAATATATAATAAAGTAATATATAACATTCTAATTAAATTAAGTGTAAGGCAACGTTTTTAAACATTTTCGTAAGAATAAATATCAGAACTTAATTGTACAAATAAACAAATAGATGTTACTTCCATTTAAGTGGCGTTTATTGTAACTGCATACGATACGAGACTAATTCTTCGTAGTACTAAAATAGATAGAGAAGGGAACTTTACCTATTTCTATATTTATAAATACGAGAGATGAGCATAGTTTAAAGACGAAAATGTTAGTGATTTGAGTGAGCTACACTGTGTTTTTGGCTGATATGCTTGATTTACGAGTTACAACTTTACTGTCATAGTAATAAGATGGTATTTTAAAAAAGAACGACATTAATGTTTATTAACTGGTTGCGTTTTGAACAGCTATTTAATAATTTTGATATTTTGAAATTTGAAAAAATCGTTGAAACCTGTATGGTGATTCTAGTTTGAATTTTTGGTCCCAACTTTATTTTTAAATTTAGGGCTTGTATTTGTTGTTTTTGTGTTCTAAATTTAAAAAGAAAATATGTAATATACTATATGAAAAGGATACGTATTTTCCTTTAATGCTATTCCATTTTATTTAGCACAATAAATCCATTCAACCATATCTCTGCAACTTTGGAACGATAAGATAAATTTCAGTTTTGAAAGCATCGTCTAGTTTCAAAACTGAAACTTGGTCTGCTGGTCCCTTTGTGAGTTTCGGATAATCTTATCTCCAGGTGCGGATTTTTGTGGGTATTGAAACAAAACTTTCACTGGGCGGCTGGGCCCAAATGAGCTGGCGCCAACAAGATACGGCCAAGACTAATTTTCAATTAAAACTTCATCAAACTTTAAGTTGGTTGTAAGTTTAGGTGTTGGTCCAAGCTAAAGACAAACAAAAGGGATCATTTTAAACTGCGATGGATGGATACATTTATATTTCAAAAATAATTGGCTTAAAACACTTGATAACCGACTTCAATATAAATGGCAAGTACTGTATTGTTGATCCTTGAACCTCAAAAACAACTAATTCATTTAAAAAAAAGTTATTAAAATCAGTTCACAAATGACAAAGATATCGCTTACCATAGATCCTTCACCCCACACATAATTTAACACATTAGACTCGGAATATTTTTTCAAACATAAATTGCACTAAATGGAAAGTACTATCGTCCAAATAAATGACGGAGCTATGCGGTAACAAGCATATAAATATAACCAAATTTGAGAATCTCCTCTTTTTAAAAAGATGGGTTAGTTTTTTACATTATTAAATGGTAATAAGAGATTAATTTGCGAAGTGTTGCATTTTCAGATGCACATGTTTATATTTGTATACATTTAAACTCCCTAATTTCTTTTAAACTTTTAGTAAATTTGGTTAAAACTTTTATTATGTATGTATGTCAATGACCTCTATTTTTATTACATGCAGTACCATTTTCTGTTTCATTTTAAATGTTTCAATTTTGGCTTTCTTTGATACGGTTGAGATGGATGATGGCTGGCGCATGCGCCATGCTCATGAACGGGTGTATGGTCTGGTCATCCCCGGACTGCTATTACTTAACATAGAATAGTAATAAACGTTAGTTTAGAATGATGTACCTCACATATCTTATCTTATTTTATTTTATGTACACTTATGGACTGTTACAAAAACTTATGTAAAATATTTAACAAAGAGTGTCTTTGGAGTTTCTTGTTTGTTCTTCTCCATAGGATCTACGTATTGGAACAGGCCACTAGCTTCATGACTGATTTAGTCTGACCGACCTACTCTCTTGACAATTCAAAAATACCAATAATTGGTTCAGTTGAAATAAACGATTTTGATTTTGATTTGATTTTGATTTTGAATGTTTCTTGCATACGAACAAACCGTATTTGATAGTTTCACAACTATCGTAATACAGTAACACTCGTACATCAGTTCGGGTAAACATAAGTTCGGTGCCTCTTTTTATGGTCCATCTAAACATATATATGTTATGTTTTATTTCCATGTATATGTATATATAATCACTATTTGCTATATGACGTTTTTGTCACCTTGGAATATACATACATAGTTACATACACTCAAGCCTGTTTCGCCGAAGTGATTATCGGCGTAATTTACGCCCATATTTATGCTATTATAATTTGGTCTCATTAACATAATAATGGGCAAGCCAACTGCTGTCATCCGGGAACTTTTAGGAATTGGACGTGAAAATCTGCAGAAGGGAAGAAAAGGGACATTGGGGTGTTTAAGAAATAGTGCACTCTGTGTAATCCTCAAATTGGTGTTCTGAGTCTGAGTGTTCTTTGTTTAAATGTTTGTAAAGTCCCCCGCAACACAGAAATTAATCCTAATGTGGGAGTTGGCAGTGGTGTGGCTGAGTGGCATACGTATAATTCGATCTGGCTTGTGTTAGGAACTCCGAGCCGTCTAACTTCTTCCTCACCTTGGTGATATTGAGAACACCTATACAAATCCTTGAACGCTTTTATTGTTAACTTGCACCACCAAAGATAAGATCTTAGCTAAACTAACTGCCTCGTAGCAAATTTTCGTGTATACTTTAATTATTTACTATTTAGCAGTAATTTTATATTTGATACCATCTTCTGGAGCGGAAGGTATGTGGTATTAAAATCGAGGTTCAATTTAAATTCCTGGAGGGGTTTTGATCTTGTTTTGAAGCTTCTAAATACCTGGTAATATTTATTAATTTATAACACTTTATTGTACACCAGTACAGAAAAATTTAACACGACATCACTCTCCAAAGGTCTCCAAGAGAGTGCACTCCTAGCTTGCGTGGATGAACTTTTGGTCAAAAATGTCTTATATTGATGTTAAAACTGGATACTTTATTGTTATAAAACATTTTTCAGTGGTAGAGCCATGCTTAGTCACGAATGGGCCGGCTCGACGGGTGCGATACCACGACCTCACAGAAAACCGGTTGTGAAGTAACGCTTGCGTTGCATTTCCCCGAATTGAGTGAGGTTTCCGGAGGCCCAATTCTCCCTCCCCCCTTTTCTCTCCCCTCATCTCCTTTCTCCTCTTTCCCATCTCCTCATCCCTCCTCTCTTCTTTCCGCTCCCTGCATCCCCCATCCCTCATCACCCTCAAAGGCGGGCAGCACACTTGCGATTCTTGAGTTGCAAGTGTCCATGGACGGCGGTGTCTTACCATCAGGTGACCCGTCTGTTCGTCTGTCCCCCATAGTATAAAAAAAAAAACACATAGGGGATATTCGTTAACAATGAATGAGTGAAACATTACAGTGAGAGTGAGTGTTGGAAAGTGAAGAAATTTAAATTATCATGTAGCCTAACTACTTGGCCGATTTAAATGAAACAATCACTCCATTTTCGGCCTTGTCAGTCACGGTGATCTCTTCCAGACGACTTTTTAATATATTGATTGATTAGATTCGGGTAGTTTGTGGTGTACTAGGTATAGGTTTAACAATATTATTTCTTTTAATACGACTTAAAAAATAAACCGGCCAAGTGCGACTCGGACTCGCGCACGATGGGTTCCGTATAATCTATAAGAACGCCAAAAAAGTCACGTTTGTTGTATGAGATCCCCTTAAATATTTATTTTATTTTGTTTTTTAGTATTTGTTGTTATAGCGTTATATATATATATATATATATATATATATATATACATCATCTATAAAAATTTCAACTATTTAACTGTCACGGTTCATGAGATACGAACGAAGACAACGAAGTGTCGTCTCAGTAATAGGGTCCCATTTTACCCTTTCAGTAAGGAACCCTAAATAGAATCTAATTCATGTGATAGTTCTTTTTGTGTAAATGTTTTGCGACGTCTCCGTGTATCGAATTCAATAATATTTGTTTATACTAAAGGTTACCATCAAATATGAACAAAGTATTCAATCTAATAATAAAAAATGCCTCTACTAACAAATTATACCTTCATTTAAAGTTAATTATTTACATAAGTGTTTCTGCTGAATGTCAGCGCTGTTCCCATCCCTTATTGTTGTGGTACAGCATCACGTAAAGAAACATCCCTTTCATCCAAGGCTTTGATACTTATTATTTCTATAAAATGTTGTATGAGTTGAAGTACGAGTATATTCTGTGTTTAAGTAATTAATGACACCGTTGTTATATTAATTATTTACTTATGTTTTTGACTGCACTATATATTTTTATTATCATTCACTATTTCTTGATTAATTAGTTTTACCGTGGGAGAGTCACGCCTAGTCACGAATGGGCCGGCTCGACTGGATTAATACCACAGGCTCACAGAAAACCGATATAACAATGCTTGTAATGGATTGCCGAGAGCCAATTCCCCCTTTCCTCTCATCCCGCCTCTCCTTTTGCCACTGCTTCACCACCCTTAAAAGTGGTACTGTCCCACTACACTACACAAGAAACGGTTGTAGGAATCCTTCTTTGATCTCTATTCTGTAGTATGTTTTGTATCCTTTTCAAGTTTCCAAACATCAATAAGTTTAATAGTAGATATTAAATCAATTCCGATTAAATACTCTTTATTGAAAAAAGACTGCGATAGTAGATTTCACAGACAATGTAAGAACGAGCTCGATTTGATAACATTTCTAAGGAAAAGCAGATATAGCTGACAAATACATATATAGAAGGACTTACTAGTTTTCTTTAACCCTTAACAATATTTAAACCTTTAGACCTTGCACAAAACTAGTACTCATAAATCATCCCGATAGTTTAAGTTTCGCATTGAATATTATAAAATTTTCTCTTCGCGGAAATTGAAATTGTTTCAAGAGTTTCTCGCAGCATCCGAGAGATAAATGAACATCTCCTTTGATGGCAGTTCGACAGTTTATTTCTCTAGTTTGTGAAGCTGTAGTCGGTGTTTGTGAACGGGTACTGTTCTTCGTTCTCATTTGAAATATTTTAACATAACGGACGGGAAACAGTGTCTAATCTGCATGTTACATATACTCGCATAAATAAATAGTCATATGAATTGAAGAAAAGGATAATTTACTAGCGCGGTTTTGTTTTTATATTTAACCAACTTTAGTTATATATATAATAGCAACTTGTGTCTGTTCAAGGGCTCAGTTTTATAGGCGAATTACGTACAGACAGTTCGAATTACGTGTTATGCGACCATGGCTTGTTTGAGCTAAACAAATCCATACCCTCCACCACCTTCTAATTCAATAGACATGTAATTTCCCCATATTGATTTACAAAGTGATTTCTCCTTGACCATTTACGTTAGTCTAACAAAATTATAACGGGAAAATGTAGGCGTTTAATGTTTTTATTTTTTGACGATGGTAAGTGACTATGAAATATTTACCATGGTATATTATTACTATCACATTATACTATGACTACCTCTGCCTAACCCTTTGAAGATACAGGCATGAGTGTGTGTGTGTATAAGAAATTACCAAGTCATACAGGTAGTTAATACAGACCTGAAGAAAATAAGTACTAATATCAGATATAAGTCTTTGTAATTATTTTCGTTGTCAGTTGCACTCATGTAATCCGAATCAAATTGTAACAAATAAGTTGTATATACAGTATATTAGATCGAGAATATTGTATTCTTTGTCGACGAAGCGAAAGTGATGCGCTGGGGATAGGATAAAAATCCAATTTGGGAGAGCCAACAGTCCATTCGCTGGTGACGTCAGATGTGCGTTGAAGTAACGTCCGTCATATACGCTTGAAATCAGATAGTGATCCGTCATATTTGAATATCTGAAATCGAAATATTAGAGGTAAAACTAATTTCACTTTCCATCAGGCACAGGGCCGTCTAGTTATGTGGTATTCCAGTTAGTTAGCCGTTTAAAATTTCCACAAACATTGATATTTTTTAGTTTTTTATTATTGTCTTTCGCAGTTTTTCTCACATCCACTGATCACAACAACATACTACATTTTTCAAAACATTAATTTCCTAGAGATGACTTTTGCTTGTAATAATTCACTTTAAAAAAGTAGACAACCGACTTCAATGCGTCTATCATAAAATTTAAGACTTATATGATTTTCTCATGGATGCCATTGTCAGAACTGGACCAAATTAAAATGGGACCACACGGAAAGCACCAGCTTTCAAATAAAAAATCATCAAAATCGGTTCACCCAGCCAAAAGTTCTGAGGTAACAAACATAAAAAAAAACAGTTGAATTGAAAACCTTCTCCTTTTGAAGTCGGTTTAAAACGGCATTAGTGACCCCCACTGCTGAGAAAGAGGTCGTGGGTTCGGTTCCCACACGGTACAAATATTTGTGTGATCCACAAACAGTTGCACCGAGTCTGGGTTTTCTAAGTGTCCATTTGAATGTTCATAAAGTTCCCCGAGACGCAGGACTCGTTCCTAGTATAGTATAAGTTTTAAAAGACATGAACTAATTAGCTCGTTTTGTTTACAGCGTGAGGGAGCAGCCCGCAGCGATGCGGAGCGAGAGAGACGCGCGCGCGGCGACTGGGAGGCGAGAGCCCGCGCCGCCGAGGCTGACGCCGCACGCCTCGCCGCCAAACTACATGCTGCGCAGCGCGAAATTACCAGGTAGGATACTACAGATTTACCACACTCATCAGATATTATAATAATATAAGAATCCTATCCGTAAACATAACGTGAATACTCAGCGTTGTACTGGTCTTCCAGTTTAAAGTCATTCAGAGTGTAATGGAACGTACGGTGCTCGGTGCTTCTCTAGTCGAAAAAAATTCGAAATGAAGTAATTCGGCAGAGAACTAGAGTGACTGACATTGCACGAGTCAGGTCTCCAGCCGGACTGAGCTGGAGCCGACATGTGATATTGTGGAGACCGCGATTTGTCAAACGTAGAGCGCCCTGTGGCGCAATGGACCGACAACTTTAAGAAGGTGGCTGGCAGCGGAGCGATGTTGATTTCCTAAGTCTGGTTAGTTGGTGCTCCTTGGTCAGGCCTTCTTCCTGCAGTAGATCATTGGATGTGGTCGTGGATGGCTATGGGCGGATGATGATGAGAATAGCAACCGACATCATACGCAATAAGGTTGACGTACGCAAATAAATTGGTAAAAGAAAGCTTTTAGAATCAGAATGGGGTCAAGTTTATCATAAAGATGAAGTGTCATCGAAATCGAAGGTGTATACAAAATTTTAGCTCAATCGGTGAACTCAATCGTATAACATTACCCTTACAGACATACTTTGCGAGTTAAATAAAAACTTGTATCATAGAGGACCACCGGTGCGATACCACGGCCTCAGAGAAAACCGGTTGTGAAGCAACGCTTCCGTAGCATTTACCCGAAATAAGTGAGGTTTCCGGTGGCCCAACTTGCCCACTTCTCTTTCCCCTTCCGTATAACCCTCATCCTAAAAGACTATAAGCCATCAACCATGCGGTGACAAGTCGTATTCCCCTATAAAATAAAAAAACCCTATTGCCATTCTAGGTTATCTAAACTCCATGCTGTGTGGCAAGGAAACGGTAAAATTGTTAAAAAACATAAAATCCCCACTTTTTCTGACGTTATCTCAAATTGTTTTACCCTATATCACTCCCACCATCATCACGATTCAAATGATTTGAAATTCATCAAACCGTCAAGACTATGTATCAGAAAGAAATATCATTCATGCATACTTACATAATAGTATATACACTCGAAAAACATAACCTCCATTCTTGCACAGTCGGGTAAAAAAATATAGTTTACGGTATCTTCGATCATGTATCGGAAATGGTATCTGATAAAAACAAAGTGACTGATAAATTTGGGTCCAAATGTCGAGACACTGTAAATTCACCAATCGGTGCAAGAACGTTCATGGCGCCATTCAGGATAGGTATTTTCTATAATTATGGTTCAGCTTGTTTTCGCTTGACACCACTGATGTGAAATTAAACGAAATGAAAATAAAATTAAATTAATGCGGGGAATGAGGCGTGACTGTATGATATTTTTATTTATTTTTCATCAGTCCGATCACTTAGTCGCCATTTACAACCAGCAAAACATTTCTCTTTGTACCCATATACTAGGATATAGTAAGTTTAGAGTTAAGGAGAATTGAAGCAGCTACAATCTAAAGGCTATAGCTATCTCTCCTAACTATCACGTTCTGCTACTTTTGACTGTAGTACCTATGGTCTGGTCACTGCTCCGTTACCAAGTGTCGTAGCGTAACCAACAAACAAAAGCCTTTTCAGGTTAATTATGTAAGTATAGATAACCTGCATGGGTATAACCTTTAATTTACATATTTGATTACAAACTTTACGTGTTAAATGTAGAACTAAAATAACTGCTTACATGAGGCAGAAACGTTTATTTAATTTCTTTTAACTAAAACTGGAAAGTTGAACGTTTAGTTTCAATATTAGTTTGTCAGCAAAATGTTTCTTATACGTTTAACTACTCTGCTGCTAAGGGTCATAGCCTGATGTTTTATAGACTATATTAATTTATAGTTCATAAATACTCTTTCCAGATATATGTGCTTTGAAACAAACAAAGAAATAAAAAACTTTTGAGCCTTATAATATTATTGTAGATACATTATTGTATATCTGTTTCATAGTAATAACAGTATTATATATCTATTTTTATTATTGTATATCTGTTTCATAGTAGTAATAACATAACATAGTAATAAATTTCATAGTAAAAATTAAGAAAAACTGCCAAAAAGCCATTATTGGTTGTTAGAACAATAACAGAGCACAGATAAAATATCGACAGAAAGTGACAATAAAAAACTGCAAATTAAACCTAAAATAAATGTACAAAGAGTAAACAACCACTAACGAGATTGCGGACGCGTCAGCCGATGTTATTAACGCCAGCAGTCGGTACCAATTAAAATATTGCCCTTTACAAACAATCTGTATATCTGAATATTAGGTTCGTTAGCGGACTCACCGTAATCATTCGAAACTTTCGCTGTATTGACAGAGTCGAATTTGACTGTTAGTTTCGATTATAATATTAAATTAAAGCGAATGAACTTTTAATAGATGTTCATTTTTAATTAAATAAGTCTTAAAAATACATATCAGCAATTAATAACCTACGGCGATATTGTAATATAATTTTCTGTAATCTGTAATGATATATGTTAAAACATAAAGAGTGTTATGTAACGTATTTATTTAATAAGACTTTGAAATATAAGCAATAAAATAACTACTATAAAAATACAAAAGGGATTTTCGGTAGTAAATAAAGTAGCAAGCATTATGAAAACTGACTATGTTTTCTTCAAATTTAACAGAAAACCATAAATATGGTTAAAAAAAATTATTATTTTTATAACCTAGTTTCAATTAAAACTAAAAATTAGTTGTAAATTTTGGCATAATTAGAAGGTCAAATCAAAAAGTTTTATTTATCCGTGTAAAGAAACCAGACAGGTTTTAAGATAATGATGATAACGAAAGTGCGACCTTGAACTCGAGAAACAGTAGGGACAGTAGGCGTTAGGGCCTTCATAACCTTTTATTTTACTACTGAGGTTCCCAGAATGGACGGTTCAAACTAATTCCAATTGAAATTACCGCTTTTATTGTCTGTAAGGACTTGTAAGCATTATCAGTGGATTAGTATTGGTAACGAACTTCGAATATAAAGACTGAAAGGCTCGATCGGAGTTATGCCACGGCCTCACAGAAAAACCAGTTGTCAAGCAATGCTTACGTGTTACGCAATGCGTACGTTGCCAATCTCCTCTCCTCTATCCCTTCCCCATCACCCTCAATGGCAACTATAACTCTTGACTTGGAGATATCCATGGGTGGCAGTTGTAACTTACCATCTGGTGACCCTAAAATACCATAAAAAAGTGTCCAACCCTCATTTTGGTATGTGCCTATGTATTAAAACGTGGTAATAAGGCAGTTCAGACCATGAGGAGCCATTTTTCCCTAATTATGAAACTATTATTATTTTTTTGCGAGTGATATTATTAAGCGATTATTTAGTGTTTCACAGCATTTAAACTATCTCAATGTAATAAATCAGCAATCAATAACCGTATTGTCTTTTAAAACAGAAATAGTTAAAAACGAGATTTGATTACTTTGTTTCATCCAGAAAACCAGGGGTGTCTATTAATACATCTACCTAATTGCATCTCTGTACTTTGTTGTCTCAATTGATGAAGCCATTCGATTTGGAATCGATGCCGTATCCACATTGATGTTATGGCACTATTCAATTTAATGAGCCCTTTAAATCGAAAACTACAATCGATGTTATTGGCGAGTCGATACTTTTGCGTTATCTGACATTTTTATGTAGGCTTTTACCTTAATAAATAATAATTTAATTGAAGCTTTATTAAGGTTGGAGTCACATGTAACATTTTCATTTTATTGTAAGAATTTACTCACTTCAAAAAATGTTCACTTCTCTCTTTTATGAAAATAATAAGTGAAAAATCTTTTTTAAGAACTTTCACAATTCTTGCCCTGAAATACGTTATTCTAATTTCGAATAATTTAATATCGGAAATTAGAATCGGGAGAATCCATCGAGCCGAAGCCTATCGAGTTCACTCCGGTAATTAACGAAGTTCAGTTCCATTTTCAAATTTACGGTTCGCTACGGTAATCGGCCGGTGTCACTCGATGGCGATAAGCATTCGTCCGATTGCCTGATCGGCCGTAACTTTCGAAATACGAACTTCAGGATTTACGTTCCAAAGTCCGTTATGGATTTGACCCAATTTGTTCGGGACTCGAATTGAAATTGGATTTTTTGGGCCGTACGGACCATCTATTTATTGGTTATGGAGGTCCTTTGTTGACTAAAAGGCACTTTGCACAGTGCTTATTTCACGTCTTTCGATGTTGGGATAAAAGGTAGTGTCGTTGTCAATTGGTTCCTCTCGTCGTACCTTTTTATGAGTTTTTCTTTTATAAATACGACATTATTATGTTTAATATATGTATATATACGACACATTTAAGGCTAGTAACTTTTCGCTAGGCTTAGGCTTTTTGCCCTTTGATATTTTGAAGTTGAAATTGAAGATTTAATATTATGAAGATCTCGCAAGCATAGAGGTTTAATCCTGATGTTTTATAAAGACATCAATGTAAGTTTTATCATATAATATGGGGAACAGACGAACAGATGGGTCATCTGACGGTAAGTGAAAACCAACATCCATGGACACCGGCAGCATATAAGAGGCGCTGCGCGCTTTGGGGAGGGTAAAGATATTTTGGTATATCAAAACATTTAAGATAAACTAAGACGTGTAGATTCACATTCCACTCACTCTCATATTTCATTCGTTTTAATATAATAAAAAAACAATTTGTAAGTAAAAGGATAAAAACACTGAACCGTAATGAAAATATATTGTCTGTCAATCAAATACCGTGGGAACCACCATCCGGTACATAAAGACCCCGAAGGGTAACAAATTCGATTCCTGAGTAGGGTAGTAAGAGGATTATTGCGGTCTAAAAAACACTGATACTGTTTCAAATTCTGTTTGTTTCGTTTGTATATGTTTGCTTAAGGTTGTTTAGAAGTTTACTATGATTGCGATGCTTAACAGATGACAATACAGAATTTTGTTTAAGTGATTATATGTGTAGTCACTGTAGTCACTTACCATCAGGTGACCTGTCTGTCTGTCTCCCTATTTAATAATAAAAAAACTTTTGTGTATTAAAATTGAAGCATCTATATTAAAACATGTTAGCAATTTTACCGCCATACCACCATACCGTACATAAACAGATCACCCATATATTTCACTACAAATTTAAGTTATAAATTGCCTAATCTCCCTACCGTTATTGCGCATTCTACTCACGTACTTGCGGTAGGCTCACTACTCTGCTCACTCCCTCATTTGTATGAGTTTTATGTCCACATATCGATTTGTTTTACTATATTGATCATATTTATGATATGTCAGACCTTTGTTTTGGGTATAATGTAATGAAGTGGGCTAGATAAATAGAAAAATAATAAAGATTGATAGAGTTATGTTTTATTTAGTTTTTAACACAAAGTTATTTTTATACAGTTACCGTTAAGAACCCTTACTGAGGTACTTAAAGGATTTGTTGTTTATGCTTATAATTTTTTGTAATTGGCACTTTTTTGACAGATCTAAAATGTGGTTGTCGATAATATTTTAATTTAAAATGCTTAGTACATTTTGATAGGACAGCTGACTAGAAAACCGCAATTAATCATGGCTACTTATTACAGAACAAACATAAGCAATTCAAAGTTTTAATTGTAGACCTTCTTCGTTCTCTCAAGCCGATATAAAGTATCCATCAAAACTACCTAATTTATAAATCTTACCTCTCAATTAAAAAAAAAGTACACCTGTCTATCAAGATAGAGCACTATAAGACTAGCACAGGCGGTCAATGTCTTCCTCGGATTTACCCAGGCATCTTATCATCCTCCTACTAACTAATTTTTAGGCTAGTTTTTTCGACCTGACACCAATTCTTCTTGGGAACGTAGTTTAAAACGGGAAATTAGGAAGAAAGGGAGATTTGAAACGCCTTGCTGGTTCAGATGTGCTCAATCATTACCAAGCTTTAGGGAAAGGCTTACTATCTGGTAGAACACTAACACCTATTCTATGTTCTATTCTGTAGTATACTTTTATTAAATGAGCAGTCTGTCGATTTATCATCATCCTATATCATTCTCAATACACCAGAAACTGCCCGATGACTTCCTTTAATTACGTTTTAATTCTATCTCATGATTGCCTGTAAGAGATTGTGCCTACAATTATATCTTATATTGTATGTTGTGTATATTATTAACATGCTGTTTATAAAGAGTTTTATTTTGTGAGAAGGGCAGACGGGTCACTTGTTAGTATTATTTGGAGTGGGTGTGTGGTAACACAAGTCTTGGATGAAGATACAGGAATGAGACTGCTGTAGCCAGGGTCCTGTCCTCATTTGTGTTGTGCTGTATGTGGCTAGAGAGGCCACTAAAAGTGGAAAACTTTTTGGCTAACCGTTCAACTAATATTCAATCTAATAGTCTGTATTATGGTTGCAAAATCGTGACCTAAGAAATCAATGACGACACATTTAATAACAACGTATTAACACATAATTTTGTATATAATTCAAGTTAAATGTTATATAAATATCCATTGGCAGTTTATATTGTCTTGCTATCAATAGGCATTGATTACAAGCGGCAAGCGTGCACGTGCGTTCGTCCGCAAACACACCACGTAGTCTTATCAATATTCATAACTGGTAATTGTATATCGATTTATCGATTCTCATATATCGAATACAGTTCGTTGTTCAGCCGAAATATATTTTACATCACTGTATAATTTCCAGAAACTTGATGATACTGATGATACTATTTGTATGCGGTATGTTGATGTACTCGGTTACGGTTACTCGTCGCATAAAGCTTTCAAGACCATGGCACTGACATTGACTAATGCAAATCTAGTGATTTTGAAGTTTTTTTTATTTATCAGATACGTTCTTAATTCAAAAACTAATGCAATCGATAAACATTCATAATTTTATAATCATACATAAATCTGCTATTGTTGCTTCTAAAGAATAATATAGTTTAGTGTTAACTCAGTTTTGGTATTACTCTCGCACGTTCGCGATTCGCAAACACACCACGCTCCGTCATCAATATTCATAATCGGTAATCTTATATCGATTCTTCGGTTTCGTACGAGCTTCGAAATTGATCTTGGACGATTGTAAAATCGAGTTATACTGCTTTTTGTTGAACAATTGTTTTTCTCTCTAGATTTTTTTTATAAATTTATAAAGTTACTTTTTTCATAATGAAGATGACCAGTTATCCGCTATAACATTTATAAGTGTGTATGTGTTTTCTGATTTTTGCAATTAAGATAAGCCTATAACTTCATCAGAATATCATCAGCCTGTAACCATCTGTAATGGGATTAATATAATTATTTTTCTCATTCAGATCATTCAAAAAGAGAAGAAAATACATCTGAATTTAATAGTAATTTCTTCAAGTTTTTAATTCTTTTATTTGCAATTTATAAGAAATATCACAATTGTCACCCTTATTATACTAGTTCATATGATGCGGCTGAGTGTTGAATACTAATTGCTTACTAATTGCTAGTTAGCCACAGTACTTCAAAAACAGATGATTTAAATCAAAATATAATTAAAAACATATGTGTATAATTTCATTACCAGGTTCAATGTGATTGATGGTGATGGAACTCCTAAAATATCCCATCAACACTTCGTTATAAGAACATTCAATCACTAACACCGTGTATTAGCTTTCAAAACATTCCATTACATCAGGCCATGGTTGTATTTAACCATGAACTTCAATAGTTTAGTAGTTTAGTATAATCCATATTCTATTTGCGTCCCCTAAGTCGTAAAACTTATAAATAATAAACTAACAAATATGGGGTTGAGTCTAGAGCAAGAATGTCCGAAATTTTATGTACAAAGTACTTTTTTAAATCTCTTTGCTTCGGAACAAAATGGATATGCAATTATATTGTGTTTTATTCTGGGTTCAGGCGTGAGAGACCATCTATTTAGCCCACTAAAATTTGGTCCCATTAACTATGAAAGATACACTATGTCCTTTGAAATAACAAAAACAATCAATCTAGCGTTTATAATTATAATATTAGGATGACTGATTGAGTTCATCTGCCTTTGCCTTTTTCACTACCAGATATTGAAAACTCTAAGAGAAACTTTATGCGATATTTATCACACAAATCATTAGACATATGCGCTTTGAAGACCGCTATGATAGCTCGGCTGTGAGACCGCCCTTATCTGGCCTATAAAAAAGTTATGCGTCTCTGGACGAATATGGACAGGGGATAAAAACAATATTTTTATGAGCGCCTTTCTTTATAGAGAAGTTACTTTTTGAAGTCCCAATAAATAAGGCACTCGAACAGATTATTACTAATAGCATATTTTTATGTTGAATCCTTAAAGACCCTCTATAAGTTTCTCTTTTTCAGTTCTAATGTTAGATAGTGCATTTCATAGAGTCTTGTAAAGTTCCTTACGTGGGAGAGCCATGCTTAGGCACGTATGGGCTGGCTCGATTACCCCAGCCTCACAGAAAACCTGTTTGTTTTGTGTTTCGCCAAGTCAGTGAGATTACCGGAAGCCCATATGTTATATTTTAGGCCATCTGCTGGTTTGCGTCCTATACTAAAGATCCAGCCATTTTAAATTCCCTCCAGTAAACTACCAAACCCATTTTGACACAAGTTTCACCTATATTGGAATGATTATCAAGAATAATTGTAATATATAACCTTTTTTAGCTTTTATAAATACACTGACTGAGCGTCGCGGTGTCAGCCATGCTATTATTATACCTTCAATAAGTTACATTATTCAAAACATACCCCTTAATTAACAGACACACCAAGAAATACGTAATCACATCAAGAAATTATTCCGAAACTGTCGGTTTCCCTTCTCAAAGTGATAACCTTACGCTGAAGGGTTAATGTATATGATACTCTTTAGTATTAAGCTTATAGAGAAGCGCTCGACCTATAATTGGATTACAGAAGGCTGATAGATGATAAAAAGACATGTACATTGTACATTGCCTACTGATAGTGACTTCCCTAGGATTATCTAAAATGGTTTACAAGCTACATAGCAAATAGATATATAAAACTTATTAGTAGCGATACGAAACGTGACCCTTAAAAAAAATATACATATATAAAAGTAGTATTACAGATAATATCGTCCGTTAGACTCCCTATATCATATAAAAAAAAGATATACAAAATTATACTACGATAATAAGATCGATAATAAGATTTAAATCCTCGAATCTCATTATTAACTTTTCAACAAACATGTACTCGTAGCACTTCTAAGTTTGGTGAGTTAGATTCAAACGAATCAGCTTAATGTGATATTGTTAAGGAACAATGAATAGCTGTCTTACACAATGTTTTTTTATTATTATTCAATCTACGTTTAGAATCCCAACGAAAGATCGTAAAAATACTAATTAAAATATCTTATATGTAAATAAATCAAACATCTAAATTGTAATAAAGCTTTCATTTGATGCGGCAAACGATAACTCACAATTAATGTAAGTGGAAATCAATAAAGACATAAGTGCCATATGATATGACTGTTGAAATATTTAAACAGCTGTCGCTCAACGTTTGACAGGTCGTAAGCACTCGACTAAAAATAATAAGACACCAGACACCACCCTAAGTACACCCCGAAGTGAACTCGACCCTTGAGTGAGTTTAGATTTTATATCACTTCAGTTTATGTCTGTACTTTTGTTTTTCTGCTGAAAATAAGAGATACAAAAATTGTTTTCGTTCGAGAGATCGATTTGAACAAAAAATGCCGTGGCAACATTTTATTGCTACTGCAACGTTCTTTGTGTTCCTTGTTACATTACGTCAAGCTTTAACCGATAAAAGGCAGTGCTCTTGGAGATCGGAGAATGTTTCCAGTGGTATTAGTCATCTTCTGTTCTCTTTCTATTCCTTTTCTCGTACAGGTTCGATCAAAATGGACACCCCAGAGAGTCAATATAACTTGTATCTTCAGCAAGCAACATTATAATTTTTTTGTTCATATAGATTTGGATGTATTACAATTTGATGTTTTCTGTCATAACTTTGTCAATATATCTAATTCTGAGTCTCACGGCTTTGATTACTTTTACTAATGGTGCTTATTTGACAAAATGCTTGTGTTCAGGCCTCAATAAAACTTTTCCACTAATTGAACATAAATTCTTATGAACTCTCAAGTCTAAAATTACATCTTAGAATTACTTCGCGCGTAAAAAAACAGGGGTGGCTCTTGTTCTGAGACGTAGTGTCAGATAACAAATAAAATAGACAATTAAAGTAAGGCATGCGGAGGGTGTCGGCTCTATTGCTCTCTATGTGCTAGTATCGAGTTGCAATGACATCTTAATTATGTTGGGTAGGCGTCAAATTGAAATGTCGGAATTTTGTGGACGATTAAAGAAAGCTATAGAGATGTTTTTTTTTATTAAACATTTTTAAACGTATTGCGTTACGAGAGCTTTTTAAGGCTCTATTGTTTATGTTCATTTATAAAAATGGTTGTCTTACTGGTTATATAGATAAAAAACTGTTGTTTATGATTTATGAAATAATAGTAAAAGAAAATACATATTCAAGTAACTAGTGTTATTTTATCCTCCTATATTTAAATGTCAAGTTCGATTGACAATTTATTTTATATAATAATGACACTGAGTGACGCTGCCTTGGAACTACTATAAATGAAACCTATCTCATCATTTACACTTGAAAGATTTCCACAGCATATAAGTATACCATTACGGTCTCTAAACTCCCTCTTCACAAATTATTATATTACTTATGTTAACGACTAGGTCCAAGTTAGATCTTTCACACACAGTCTATTCTCTCATACCACCACGCCATGCCATGTCAAGACATGTCATTCGCAAGCAACGTGAGAATTAAACTTTGGAACTATTTTAAGCAATATCTTGACTAAACATCTGTATGGACTTTAAAACAGACTTTGACCTCTGAGTTTGTTTCGGTGTTTCTTCTCAGGGTAGTCAGCTAGGAAACACCGGCCTCATCTAGCATAAACTAACAGAAAAAAATATATTGACGTGTAAAAGTGTTGTTATAACCTATTTACAAAATGAAGATCATTTATCATTTATCATTTATCAAAGTAAGGGTTCCAATGTTGCAAATGATGTGTATTGCAACAATATTATTATTAAATTGATTTAATAAAAGAAATAATTTTTATTAAATTTTCTTTTGTATTAGTCGATTTCTAAAGTATTTAATTTTAAGAAGGGAATAATTACTGTAGGTTTCGCTTAGGATAATAGATGATAGATATCAACTTTCATATTGCTCTCTTCATATTGCTAAATGCAATCTTTATATATATTTTTTTTTATTTAAAAAAGTAAACAGGTAAAAACAACGACAACACGTTAACCTAAGTGTTGTCGTTGTCTTTCCCCGTTTTCCTCTGTTTTCTAATCTCCATGATTTTTTATAAAATGTTATTTGTTAAAAAAAGAGAAAGATAGTGGGAGTCGAGAAATGTTAAGGGGTCAAAGAGATTGCAGAAAATAGAGGGAAGTATCTGCTACTATTTCCATTCCATAAGAGTACAAATGACCGCATTCTAACAACAATCACTGCAATTTTTTTAAGGAGTTTTTATGGGCACCGGTATAACCTCGTTATAAGACGAGTCCTGCTTGTTTACCACGTTTGTGGTTTAATAGGTACCTATTTAAAATGGTTTATTTCTTCACAAGTTATTCATACATTTATATTACTGTCAGTGAGTTATTCTAACGATATACTAAAAATTAGCAGCTAATTTCCATCCTAATAAATATTTTTTAAGACAAATGCGTTCAAGCACTCAAGTTCATTATATTCACAGGTAAACTAAAGAGTAAAGAGCCTGCTGTAACATTACCATTAAGATAATACCATACGATTTATAACTGGAGATAGCACGCCAGTCAAGTACGTGCGTGGCTTGCATGCTTATAGAAGATATTAATTGCCAACATCTGTTGTATACTGTACAAAGATAATAGTTTGAATTACTCGCTCTAATCGGTTTGTACTTAGTATTATTGAAACTAAGTGGTAGTCTTAAAAATAGACAAATTTAAAAGGAAATTTCTTTAGTTTAATTTCATGGTTACTTTGTCATCTAGAAACAGAATAAGCACGGATATGTATTTTAGAACTAGGATAAACAAACTGAGATACATTTCTTCAGTGATGCTGTTATCGAACCATCGACCTCCAAAACATTTGAAAGTTACACAGGTCGTCTTTATGAAATGCAAGGCAAGATTGCTACAATTTCTATAATATTTACGCATCAATACATTTAAAATTAAGGTTGACATCATTACACCCAACCAAGTCTTATAATGGAATGACACTTAATTGTTTGGCTGTAATTCTTGTTATTATACAATTGCAATTAAAGCAAGACTCTCCTGATGTACTATTTTAATTTTCTTTAATTTATTACCGTATAAGAATGTGCTTTATTGAAACTTTATTTTTATTAATTTTATCAAAATGAGTCAAATTAAATGCGAATTGTTCTGTGGACACTTGTATTTTTACTGTCATCTGCACACGTCAGCTGTAAGATTCAATTTACAAAATGATTTTAAGGTACGTGGGTCACACATTACTACAAGCTCTTCCCGTGGGCTTCGAAAAATTTGATTGGTCACCTTTTCCGAAGCCCACGGGAAGAGGACTTGGACTGTTTATCTATCAGACGGTATAATAGTGCCCGGCTGATGGTAATTGGTTTGCCCCGTAGTAGTAAGACTAAATTATAATTGATAAAATGTAGGCTTTTGAGACGGCTCTGAATACTCCTTCGGGAATATAAGCGTTAGTGTATATGCATTTTTTTTTCATGTAGGTCTGCTCTGTGTTTGTGGGTATGGACAGACGAACAGACGGTTCACCTCTTATGAGGGGGGCGGGGGTAGAGCAGAGTGGAATGAGTAATGGGGAAGTGGAGAGGGGGGGTGAGTGGAGGGGAAACTGGAGTAGGGTAGTTGGGCCTCCGGTACCCTAACTCACTCAGCAATACAATACAAGCATTGTTTCTCTATCGGTTTTCCGGTAATACCCCATTCGTGCCTAAGCATGAATGAGGCGGCGTGATGATGTTAATGAAGGTCCAGTGGACTTACTCCAGCGGACTTACTGTTAATTTTATGTAAAATTAAATAGTAATAGATGAATATTTTTTTAAATTTATATTGTTGTTCTTCAGCTAAGGTCCCCCCCTTAATACAATGATTCAATAATGTTGCTCATTAGTTATATGTAATTAGAAACATATTGCGAGCAACTTGCGTTCCCAGCTATTCTTGTTATGAGTGACGTATTCCTGTTATTTGACGATGGGTTGTCGTTATTTTTAGACGTGTCTTCTCCCCCTTCTTGTTATAATGTACCAATTTGTTCTTGCTTCCCTTTTTTTAAATAGAATATATTACACTGAGATAGATAATTAAAAATAATTTAGAGCAGTAAATTGACAACTTCAAATAAGCTGAAATTGTTAGACTTCTTGGTTTAAATGTGACTTCTACTTTTATTATTGTTGGTTTTCATAAAATTTCAGGCTGTGCAATTCCGCAGAATATTTTAAGTTTACTTAAGAAAGCATAATTTTACAACTGAGGTGACTAATATTACAACCTTATTCCGTGAGCATTATTTTTTCATCTCAACATTTATATTATGCTAACCGTTTCCTGCAGTTTCAGTGGCGTTTATGTTCACTGCTCCACCCTTTAGTGTTGTAGAGTGATGATATGTAGCCTGTAGCCCTCCTAAATAAACAAGCAGTCTTATACAAGAAGAATATTTCAAATCGATTTAGTAGTTCCTCCATAGAAACAAACAAACCCTGACTCTAAATTAGTATAGATTGTAGGTGTCTATTTTTTGTTTTGCAAAGTGACGATGTTTTATACACCTCTGCCTACCCACCCCTTCAGGAATACAGGCGTGAGCGTCTGTATTTATGTGTTTTAGTTGTGCCATTTTTGTAATACGAAAACGCCACCTTCAAAAAGCTTTTTATATGTATAAAGTACAAGCTAATCTCTAACTTATTCTGTTTTTAACATAAAATTCTGTATGTTCAATAATAATAATGCTTACGGTACCTATTTCTCTCAATATAATAAATAAAAAGAGCGCCTACATATTTGTCACTTTGTACATTACACGAACCGTGAAACAGGTAGCAACATCTAGGGGAAAATGGGGTGGGCAGACGTACACATTTGCAGCTTTTATTAGCGTCACTGTTTATTGTAAGCTAGGTAAAGCAGACTGCTGTAGATGCAGCTTTTGTGTTTGAATTTGAAACTAATGTATTATTATATTTGTTCCTAACTTGCAACACGTGCAAATTAGCTGACGCATCGATATGTTGCCTTTATATTTTGAAAGCTTTGAAGAAATACAGCACAAAAGATTTAAACAATAGCCCGCCACTAGCTTCTTATTGCTTTAAAATTATTCAAGTAATTCCCGCTTATGTTTTATTTTATATACTCTATTCCCGTATATGAATAATTCTCAAAAACGTGATGATAGCTGTGACAAAAAAAAGGAAATAAATGAATTTTAATAAGCAATTTTTTAACAACTGCCGATGTCAATGTAAACGACACATTCAACACGACTCAACGCCACCAGTTCTTAATGAAAATTAAACGGAATCCAGCCCTTCGTCTTTGTCATATTTCACTTACCAACATCACTATTTAGCTCTTAAATTGCAGTCTTAAATAATCTTCACGACACTATAACATAAGATACTAATTATTCTGTTCTTTTGCATTTGAAATGTAAATATAAATTTGTACAATAAATTCTGCGCTTACCGTTACCATAAAAAAAAAATATTACAAATAGAGATCTTAGTAGCTTCTCATAGGGTTCTCGTATTTTAAAATTTGTATTTATAATATGTTGTTGATGTTTACCAACAGTCTATGTCGTTCCTGTGTTTAGAAAGCCACAGTTCGCAATTAGCTCTAAGAGTGAAAAGAAACATTTTAAAGATATATCTATGAGATTAATGGCTTATGCTATAAATTTTCCTTATATAATATATAAATTTTACATAATATATTATATTTGTGTAAAGTTATTTTTAAACTAACGATCATTTTGCGACATAAGCTAGATAAAGTTGACATCGATTGTGATTATACCTACTAAGTAAAACCTTATTATACAACATACATAAAATAGCTTTTAAGAATTACTTTTTAAATAAATCATTACGTACCACCTTTTGTTTTGATTTGTACAGATTCCGTCTTATGAAAGGCGGTGTTTGTATCTACCCCATAAATGCTCTCTTTAAGTTCTAGCAGTAATTCTACTCCATATTTGACAGCAGCAACAAACAACTGCATTTTCTTTTTATTATTTTCTTAAAATTTACAATAAATCCTATTCTTCAGGTCGATTATGTGTTTTACATTTGATTGCAGTCCTGGCGTGATTTACATCAGTAAATGTACGTGCACAATAAAACGATGTACTAAATTTTCAAATTTTAGGGCGGAGATACACTGGGCTACTTTCTCTACATTCGAAGGGTACTCTCCATAAACACCCCAAGATTGGGGTGAAATGCATTTGCATACAAAGTAATTTAAATTTAAACTGATTCCAATTTGACATAAATAAAAGGCAATTTTATTTTATTGGTTTACTTTGTTTTTATGTTCATATGTCACAAATCAACAACTGTTAAATAAACTCAACTAAATATTTCAAATTACAATAAATAACACCATAGTGTCGATCTCTGAACAATTTAGAATATGTATTATTATGTCAATTTTTGATTTAGTGTTCTCGTAACTGAAAATAGTCTTAACAGTGTCACAGTGGTACTCGTCAGTATTTCATGGTCATCGCTGCTAAAAATCATAGTGGTTGTTCCTTAAATACTTCTATCAAATACAAAAACATATTTAAAGATTATGGCGACCAACCAAAAAAACAAAAGAACAAGTGTCTAGACCTTGTCTACGAACAAGCTGAGAACATTCTAGAAAGTTCGAGAAATCTTGCAGCTCTGTAATGAATGTATATGAATCCACAACCCAGACATAGTTTCAACTCGACAACTCGCAACAGACTGATATACGGGCGACCCCTCATTTCTATTCCGTTCACGATCGCCGTGAGTTCGCGACCTACCCTGCCTTGTCGATCGATTCCACTTTTTTTTTACTTTTTAAGGGAATCCCTGGCTATGACCTTCGTAGAAGTTCGCGGTTTTGTTTTCATTTTATATTTAGTGAATGAACTACGTGTTTCAGCTGTAGTTTTAGCACTTTCAATTGGTTTAAAACTGAGGGGCTAAATCAAATAGTTTATTATGTTCAGTAGGTATAGGTAGGTAGGGTATTTAGTTACGTTATCTGGAAGATATCTCCGTGTGTGATAAGACCGCCTGCCTAATTATTTGTTACATGTTTTTTTATAGCTGTGTGGTTCTCATTCTCTCTCTCTCTCTCTCTCTCTCTCTCTGCCGATGACTGTCGTAAAAGGTGATTAAGGAAACGGACTTTTTTCTATCAGACAGTATGTTTACAGTCATATAGTTGACGGCAATAGGCGTGCCCCCCCTATTACGATAGTGGTGTTTAATACACCTATGCTTATCGCTAAGTGGGATATATATGTGTATGTTTCTTTTACTTTATTACATATAAACGGTTTACACTAAAATATATAAAGAAGGTATAAAACAGGAAACAATTAAAGCACGTGCTTTTAAATTTAATATCTCACTTTAAACTATATACTTACTATTCCGTCTTGCATCGTAAACTATATCTAAACTAACCCTTTTGCGTTTTCAAAATCGTTCGTTATCGTTCATTATGCACCATAAGGTATTGACAAAAGAAGAGTTTATTAAAATTATTTAAAATATTGTTTTTGGTTGTTGACGCGTCAGTTTTTTTTTTATATAAACCTTTTTGAACAGCAATATATTCTTTTTCGGAGGCATACGAAGGCTCTCACTTCATAAAACGGAGGTTTCATATTGGCCAGATGTTACACGTGGCGCCGAGTCTCTTTTATTTGTGAATGTTTGAATACTACGTAAAATTTGAAAAAGTTTGACTTTTATTGCGTAAAGTTGTCGATTCTTGTATTATAAATAAATGTCAGTGTAGCCAATTCACAGTTGTCGTATTGTTTTCATTCAAACCTCAAAAACACAGGCACATTTTACTTAGGAATGTGCCTTTTGGGTTAATTATTTTGTGGGAGACAACACGGCGTGCCGTATTGCGCGTGAAGTAGGAGGAGTCCGGGAACAACTATAGTAAGAGATCCGGACCCCTTCAAGCGCCTGCCCACAAAAGCGCGGGCACCACCTTCGTGTGTCCCTCAATTAGGCGGCATCCAGGGAAAACCCGTCCCAGCGGCCCGCGGCCACACTCAGGCCTTTTTGGGAGACCCATGCTGAGGCATGGGAGATCGGAGCAATATCACAGAAAACCTTGCATTATATTGCCGAGTGAGTGAGGGTACCCGAGGCCCAACTCCCCCTCTCCTCTTTCCCCTTTTCTCATCCTGTCCCTCTCATCACCCTCAAAGGTTTACAGTACGATTACGATTCTTAAGATGCAGGTGTCCACGGCCGTCCGTTATCACTTACCATCAGATGAACCGTCTGTTTGTCTGTCCCCCTAAATCATAAAAAAATAATACAATTTTCATGAACCCCTTATCCCTTAATACATGTTTCCCCTAGTGAACGACCTATGGTACGCTTTATTTAAATATGGGAAAATCCCTAAGTTAGCAACACGAACAAATATTTACTAAACGAATTATAAATTAATTTTTATCACTACAGACAGCATAGATATTTTTGGTTTAAAATCGTTAAAGTTGAAAGCTTTCTGTTTTTGAAATAATCTTCTTTTATTCCTCACTATTTTAACATTTTAAATTGTTAGAGCAATGCTATGTATCACGCTGGTCGAGTCAGCCCAACGTGCCTAGAATGGTCCGGCTCGACCAATAGCACGGCCTCACAGAATACCGGTTGTGAAACAGTGATTTTTCCGGAAGCCCACCTCCCCCTCTCCTCTTTCCTCTCCAATCATCCCCTACTAATTTTTCCCATCTTCTCATCACGCTTCTCTTCTTTCCTCTCCCCGCAGATGTCCTTCGACATTGGTTGTCAGTCACAATCAGGTGACCCGTCTGTTCGTCTGTCCACCTAGCCTATAAAAGAAGGGAACTATATTTCTCTTCTTTAATTTTCTTGAAATAATCTATTAAAACTCCTACCTGCATTGGAGTACCTATGTATAAATTTAAGATAACATTTTCACAAGAGCTTCCGATTTGTAGAAAAATGCAACAAAATCTTTCTTACATTTGACTACGTCTGTAGTCATCTGAAGCTTTACGTAACTAATATTACCTCCAAAAACAGCAAGTTTATATGTACTGTACAAAATAATCTAGGATATTTTCTTCGAGACCTCCTTCATCCGACGTCTACTCTCATATAATGAGTGCAAGATACTAGGGCAACATGACACTACAGGAGAGTTGCCTCGACAGATTGCAGTACTCGTTTTAACGACGCGCGTGACCTTTGTGGTGTTGTTTAATAGCAAGACGTTCATTAGACATTGTCAAAGGATACAATTCCTTTAAGCAAAAAATGTGCCTAGTATTTCGCATCTAAATATTCATTTATGTCTGTGTACTGTTTTTGGTTTGTTATCGTATTTACTTATACATTTTTTATTCATTTGACTAGTCTCTTAGATAACAGTACAATCCTTTAGCCGCCTTTTACGAGACCTCAGGCCGTCATCCCACCGGAGTTTTCGGTGGGACGGTGTGTCGCAATTGAACCGACTAAAACCGCACGGTGTGCCACTTTGTTCGTCAAGTAGGAGGGATCGGGGAACGGCTTAAGTACATCATCCGGACTCCTCCTAGCACCTGCCCGCAAGCGCGGGCACCCCCTTCGTGTGACACTCAATAAAACGGCGTCCAGACACACGTAGACGTCGCCTCCTCGCGGCGTCCCGACCACCCGCTACCACACTCAGGCGGCGGCATGAGGCGCTGGTAAGCTCCTGCGCTCGGTTGGCCGGTGGTGGATTATTTCCGAATAGGGATCCTTCTGCGAGATGACATCCTTGCAGAAGGTTGCGACCGCGATAAAACTTCTCTCTCTACCGGCCATGGAGCGTATGTTGGCCGGTAGCGTGAGATCCTATCGATCCTTACGATACCTACTGTAAGAATGCTTAAGGGAAGAGAAAAACTTAGAGTGGCCCCATTCTACATAAAATAACACCACACCAATGACCACACAGCATATTTTTATTTACACACATATGACAGCTGATATCTCTATTACTACCAGAAGAATATAACCGCTGACATAGTACACTGGAAGTAGCTATGACCGATACACTTGGAAATTGAAACGTCCCATTAAGAGAAATCTTTGAAGCGTAATACAGAACACCTAACCATAGCCACCAATGCAACCAATAATTCTTTGGCTAGACAGCTTTAGGATGAAACAGATTAAAAGAGGCCAAGTACGGCTGTTTATTACGTTCAGTGGTGTCGTGCGATGTTGAAGAAATTGGTTCTGTGGATTTGAAGGGCTTATCGCGAATGCAATTTATTGGTTTATTTGTTTGTGTGCAACTTATAAATATTATCTGAGGAGTAGACCGATAGATCGCAATATGCAAACCTAGTTTTTTATTATTTAGAAGTATGGGATAGATTTAAAAGTAGGAGGTATGATAAGATAAGGTACGACAAGGACTCGAAGGAAGGACAAGCCTTTCTGCAAATAACTTATTACTTAACATCCTTTTCCGATATAAAGCAAAAAAATAATGCTTGTTTCTTGACCTCAGCAAGACCGCAGCACACATTGCTACCCCGAATAGGTAGCAATGTGTGCTGTGTGTTCCCGGTGGTGTAGAATCAGACAGCCCCATCTCTTCCTGTGGGTGTCATGAAAGATGAATAAGGTATTTTACTGTTATCTATCAGACAGTATGGATACAGTCTGTACCCGGTTGACGACAACAGGAATGCCCCCGAATACGTAAACAGGACTAAATTATGATCTGCTAAATTAGGGCATTTAATACGCTTCTGCCTACCCTTCGGAGAAATAGGCCTGGATGTGTACATGGATGTGCTTTCGAAACAAATACAATTTTTGTTTTTACATAAATGTTATTTTACATACATACACACAATACATGCATTTAAAGGTAATGCGATTTTTAATTAAAATTAATTAAAAAAAAGTAATTCTACGTCTATTGTAACGAAAATGTATCTCCATTACTTCGCCAATCATTCTCTAAAAGCTTGAACCTCGACAATAATCTCACAAATCTACTCATTTCTTCACGTTTCTCTTATCTGTAAGGAATGAATGAATAAATTGTAATGAGCGTAGGAATGAAGGAATGAGGCAGGAATGAAAGGCGCGGAGGTAAGAATAATATTGTGGCGGGTCGCGTGCTTGCCGTTACGTGACATGATTGGACAGTTTTATGTTAGAGTGAGTTACCTGTATATCGTTATATATTATGATAAGTTATATTTTATATACTAAGTACGGTAACTCCTAAATTCTTTATTTAAAATAGGTACCTTAATAGATAATTAAGTCAACCTAAACTCACTTTAGGTTGAAAAGTGCTGCGAATGTTTAAATTAAAACCTGTTTAATAGAACACATGCAATTAGATTAGAGATATTTAACGTCAAATACTGAGTCATTGTTTAATTCATAAATTCGGTCACTATTTCTTAAAGCTGTCATTGGTGTGATTGATAATCTCTTATCACTTTAGTTAACACAATCCTGTATAGGTTCTTGATGTATATCCGCATCTGTCTATTTACTTTATATCTTTTAAGTTAAAAGAAAAATCTTTTAATTCTAAGCCATGACCGTACAACCCATGATCATAAATTAAGATTAGTATAGTTAACATTTATGACATCACATTAAACCACAAGGCGTCATAACATTTAACTCACACAAACTAGATCAGTAGCCATAAAACGAGCATCTATAAATACATATGACAAAGTATAAATACATATTTGTAATCAGTTTTATGACGTCACTTATAAATAAACATAACGTATATAAGATGTGACGTAAAAGAATGCACCCTTCGAAGAAATCAGGGTGCATTCTCCCCGCCTTTTTCCAAAGATATATGATTTTAATAATCGCCAAGATTACTGTGAGGAGGGATTCGGGACCTCTGAGTGTCCCTCAGAGTGCTGTCTGTCTTGAGAAATTGTCCCCGTAGCTATTTCATTTGTAGGGCCTCTTGATATATGCCAACTCTTATGTTGTATTCAAAGGACCTTTTTCTTGTCTCGGAATTCCTTTTATTTGATTTTTGGACAGTTTTAAGATGCGTTGTCGGTTGTAAACGAGATTGGAGAATGGCGGTCACAATTTTTTTACTGTTAACATCTGACTTACTTAAGTTATCTTTGTAATTAATAACTATGGTAGTCGTTTATTTAAAATGGGTTTTTATTAAATAGTTTATTTAAAATGAGTTTTTAGTGAATCAACGGGCCTGTTCGGGTTCGGGACAATAATTTTGTGATCCACAAATAGCGGTCCCGAGTCTGGGTATTCTTTGTGTCTGTTGATTGAATGTTTGTGAAGCCTCCGGCTACTTAATTATTCCTGATGCGAAAGCCTTAACGAACAAAATAACTGGCGTAAGTACTGTACCCTACAGGTGTGTTTTAAATAATAACTATTATGTTTAAATTTTAAAGAAATGAAGTATAGATATATAGATAACTCTTTATTGTACAACAAACAAAAAATAAAACATAATAATAGAACAGTTTGTACACATTGCTATAAGTCTTGTGAGCTAAAGTTAGAATGGTGAAATAAATAAAATAAAATATAAAAGTTGTACGCGTTATCGCGATTCTTGGTAAAAAAGATACGTACAACCTTCTCCTTCTTTGAAGTCGGACTTTTTTCTTTATACTTAGTTCCAAGTTAACTCAATACTAAAACAATAATAGAACATTTCACTAGCGACATATTACGCGGGAACATATCAACACCAGCTGTTTACGAAGGAGGCTGCAATTAAACACAGCACGTTAATCTCACATCGCGACAGGCTTCTTTGCTACTTGCAGACGTATGAGAAATGAGCGGAAAGAGGAACGTGAAATCTAGCCAAGACGTTATTTTCTGCGGAAAGGTATTTCGCGAAATTAGATTGAAACTGTTCTGAGAGGTAACTAACAAATATACTATTAATATACTAACATGTAAATTTTAATATTGGTGGCATTATGCTTAAGCACGAATGGCAATTTGGCACGGTTACAGACAACCGGTTGTGAAGTAACTCGTCTGTTCCCCTATATAAGCAATAAAAAATATTGTGCATAGTTTTTACAGAACTGCCCAAAAAAGAGTGTAATTTTTTTCTGTATATGTGTTTATGTATGTATGATGATAGATTATTCTTACATATCTAAATGCCTGATTTTGATGATGAAGTAGATAAAGTTTAAATGAAAATAAAAGTAAATTAGCGAAATTATAAACTCGAAATTATAGACTCAAAGTATATTCTACTGTAGTTTATTATCGTGGCTAGTTCATCAGACCTCTATGTCTCTACTAATTTATACTCAAAGTACCGAAACCTTATAAAATTAAACGATAAAACATGTAGATGCTGTATTTTACTGAATCATGAGTCTGGAGGTTAAATATTTTTGATACCTCTAAAGTTATCAAAATTAATTAAACAATATCTGTAAGAGATCTTAATAACAATGAAAACTAACCAATCTCCTCTGCAGCTGAAACGTTACAAATGACAGCTAGATTTCAAGATGGCGTCTCAGTGTGGCGGCGACCGTGCGACTGACAAGCAAATTATTGAGACTGCAACGGGTGCAGCAGTTTCTTAATAAACGAGGAAACTTAGGCGTCATACGCTAACGCGTTGTGCTGTTTAATTTTGATGACATATGTTGGCTGTCATACATTTTAGTTAATTAATATTTTAAGGCGAATATGGGGTGGCTAGTCATTACTATGCAAATACACTACATAAAAAATATTTATCTATTATGTTTTGGACATGCGAGCGAAGAGACTTTATATTCGACCGCTTTGCGAGTGTATGCTATGCCAATCTATATATGTATTATGCCCATTGTTAACGATTCGTAGTCAATCATAAATAAATATATTTTAAACAAATTAAAAGGAGGTATCATCACGTGGTATTCTCAAAGACAAAACAGGCAAACTACAAACAATTTTTTTTCTTCAAAATCTTTTTAATCATATATTTTTTTTGTTGACTAAAGATATATATACATATATATATTTGACAAACTCTTGTGATCTTCCTCTTGTCGTTGAATAATAAGTTGAGTCTAGTTTAATTGAATTTAATATAGTCTGGTTGTCTGGCACGAAGTTCTCATTAATTACAAAGTTTCCTTTTATTTGTCGAGAAACAAAGAAGAAAATTATACCAAGTCATTCGTATTCGTTTCGTTTCGTTGTTAAATAATCGGACTTTAAAAAAGTAGACAACCGACTTCCATGCGTCTATCATAAAATTGAATACTAATATGGCTTTCTCATGGATGCCATTGTCACAACTGGACCAAATTAAAAGCACCAACTTTCAAATAAACAAAACCTCATCAGAATGGGTTCATGCAGTCGAAAGTTATGAGGTAACAAACATACAACCTTGGCGTTGCGTAGAGATGTAGCTTCACTCTGCATCCGCTATCGCTTGTATCATTTCACACATTCACAATTCCTCTGAACACTCCCCGTGTTCAGAGGAATTGTTCGGACTTATACCGGCTGCTGGTTTCCGCCATTGTCCTACGCGACAAAATATTGGACCATCACCTGGAAGATTGGCACTCCACCACTGTGCGCTTCTCCAGAAGCTTTTTGCCTCGCACAACCAGCTTATGGAACAAATTGTCGCCTGCCGTATTTCCGAACCGATACGACCTTCAAACGTTCAAGAAAAGAGCGTACTCCTACCTAAAAGGCCGGTAACGCACTTGTGACTCTTGAGTTGCGGGTGTCCATGGGCGGCGGTAGTCATTTAGCATCAGGTGACCGCTCGTTTGCCCCCTATCGCATAAAAAAAAAGAAATACAGTCGAATTGACAACTCCTGCATTAGGATTAATTCCTGTGTCGCGGGGTACTTATCAAACATTCAAACAACGGACAAAAAGAACACCCAGACTCAGAACAACAATTTTAGAATTACACAAAGTGTTGTCCCGTGTGGGGATCGAACCCACAACACTCGACGCATCAGTGGTAGTGGCGAGGTGACCACCTAAAACGTTTCGCCATCTGTGCAGTTCAATTATATTAGTTTGAAGAAGTAAAACACCTGTAGGTATAATGTGCAGAACTATCGCCAGGGTTGGTCTCAAACTAAATTAACGAGAGTGAGGAGAGGCCGTCCTAACTCGCACTAATTACATAATGCTGGCGATTCTCATAACGAAATATAAAAGTGACTAATACACAATACGTTTTTAATTCCAATCAGTAAAGTATTATGTACTATTTATAAAACCTATGATTGTTTTAATTAAGTTTGTTGCGTAAGCATGTTAGGCGATTTCTCCGTCAATTGTAGATAGATCGTATACTCCTGCAGTGGTCCTGTCGTAACCAAATCACTTTAGCCAATTAAAATTTAGTCCTAATAAGGTACTAGCTGCAAGTCTACAGCCAGACACGATATAGCCCACCGTAAGGTGTAAACAGTATTAAAATAAAAGAAAAGATCAAAGACAATCATAATGGCTGTTTAGTAAACCTTTTTCATGCTTTAATCATGGGAGAGCCTTGCCTATACATGAATGGGCCGCTCACAGAAAAACTGGTTCTGAATCACCGCTTGTATTTTGACGAAATTAGTGAGGTTTCCGGAAGCCCAAACCCCTCTCCTCTTTCCCATATCTTCATTACCCCCCCCCCCCACTCAACACCCTTAGAGACCCGCAGCGCAATAACGACTCTTAAGTTAGATGTCCATGAACGATGGCTGGTACTTACCATCACGTGATCTGTCTGTTCATCTGTCCCCTATATTAAAGAAAAGTTTAATATTCTGAATTTCAACAACCTGGCAAATAAGCGCACTACTCAGCTCATGAAAAGCGCTTAATAAAAATACAAACAGGTAACCTACCAATAATTCATTTAATACTCTTCTGACCCCCCGGCTTTGACAAACAAACAGACTAAATTTGTTAACCCTGCCGTCGCCTGGGGTCAAGGCATACATAGGGTGATCACGGAACAGCATTTGTCATTTGCTCGCTGGAACTGATATTAGTAACAAATGATAGTTTTGCGTGATATGATTCCAAATGTGACCTTTGCACTTATGAATAGGTGGTCATTACTTAAGCTGCAGTAGTTGCCAAGTTCAATGAAATGTTTAGCATTTTTAGTATTTATACTCTGAATATTCTTATTTTATTGTTTATTGAAATAAGTATTGTTCTTCGAACTCACCTGATGGGAAGATTGACAATAAAGACGAAGATTATATAAACCTGTTTAGATTTGTTATAGTAAAAAGGAAGAATTAAAGGAACAAGAAGACTTTTAGAGTAATAAGTGCAAATTGTTATTATTGGTCGGTTATGGCATGACCATTCAGAATAAGAATATATGTGCATACATAGTTTATTTCTCTTGCACAAAGGTATCAAAGTATAGTGTTATAGAATAAAAACGCTTACAATCATTGAGTCTGTGAAAATATATTTATTTTGCTTTGTAAGAGACTGATATCTGCATTGGGAGAGTCTGTAAATTATCATTATTTCAAGGATTTTCTCTGACGTTAATGCTCTTCTAAAACGTGTTCTCTGCTCTATTCCATCGTGTCTTTTTGAATAACTGAGCTATCAAGATGGAGTTGGACTGATTTGAAACATAAATATACTCATGTTCACGCTTACATCCCTGAAGGGTACGCAGAGATGTTTTAAACCTCTACATTTCGCCCATTCAAATTGAATTCTACGAACGTAATACCCGGCAAACCTATTAGAGCCAAATGGTGCATTTTGAAGGGTAAGAATAAGGGAATGTATCGAAAGGAAAGGTGTATGGCTTATAAGGACAGCTTTCGGAGTGCCTAAGTAAAATCTGGAGGATGTCGGAGTCGCATACATTTAAGTCGAACTGACTGTAGCCCTCTTGGGAGGCTCCCCCCTTAATAAAACCAGACTGGATTAGATTGATTAACACACAATTATATATTGTTGTGCTTATTAATCTGGCAGCCATATTAGTTATTAGTAAATATCAGTAGGTACTATTATAAAACTATATTTAACAAATAAATCACTATTTATTAAATGACACCGTAAACTATACGCACTTAACATAATTAAGATTTAACATCACTAAATGCTATTGAAAGCCAAAATAGCCATACCGCAAACCTTTATAACGGGCGACCGTTAATGCTATGGAAATACAATAAAATTAGGAAATATTTCCCAATGAAATCAACGGCAAATAATAAGGGGATGACGTGAGGGTGGAACCGGAACTTCGCCCACTAGCGCCCTCCAGCGGCGCGGTGTGTTTTAACACAATTGTCATGCAAATTTCTGAATTAATCGCACCCGCTTACAGTTTTAGAAGTTTTATGACCTTTATTACCTTTGCGTAAGCGTTATAATTTAAAAATTTAAATTTTTCGTTTTGTTGAAAATAATAATTGATTTAATACAATTAAAATCATATTTGAAGAAAAATCGGATTCATATTATGTGAATTATGTGATATTTTATTGCAGAGACATGGTTATTTTTTTTGGTCCAGTGAAATAATGCTGTGCAATGAGGCCGCCAATTGTACCACCCAAAAATGTTGTCATGTTTTAGATGTACCATAATAAGGTAAATTCTTATTATTTAAAAATCTCGTGTCACCTTTTTTTCTTATAATTTGACAAAATTAAGTAAATTTAAATGTAGCTGTAAATATTTGAATAAAAAACAAACAAGAAAGTAAAACAATACATCAGATCGGAACTCATAAAGGGTCGAAATCCAAATCGCTCGCAGCGACATCTACAAAGAGTTTGATCCAATTACTCGCAATATTTTTGAACTTCATTTTTCGAATGTCCCCTTGAGCGTTTGATTAACAGCCGAATTTATCATGGCCTGTGCTAAATTAAAAAAGTAATAACTGTGATACGGATAATTCGCGTATATTACTGTACCTGCCAGTGAGAGTGAGTAGTAGGCTTTTAGCATCATATATTTATTTTTATTATTGTGTTTTGGCTTCATATATATTTGCGTTGTATGTAAAGGAAGATATAAATGTGTTATATATAAAATATGGTCTGTAAAAAAGATAGATAAAATGTTAGAATATTCTTTATTGTACACCAATAATACAAAGCAGTTAAAAACAATATAATCTTATATATAAATTAGAGTACAGTGGGTGGTCTTCGTTCGCATCTCTAAAAGCGATTTCTACCAGACAAATAAGGATGGGGATATAATGACAAAATGATTTAATAAAACCAGTAGTTGATGTAGTACATATATTATATATATCGATATGAAGACTGTATACAGTTATTCAGTATAGATAATATAATTTTATAAAGGAATCACGTTAATAAGTTGTTTTAGAGTTGGCGACACTAGAGTGACAGGTAATGTTGCTTGACCATATAATTAAAAGCGGTAAGGTTTTCAGCTTGCCGTATGTACCTTCAATTTATTCCACAAACGAACGGAAAGTACTATAAACGATTTGTGAAAAAAAGTTGTTGAATGCGACTGCTTCTTCACATTTTCTGCTGTTCGCAAGAGCCTCGTGTGAGAATAGTAAAAAAATACCGTGGTGTATGAGGGATAAACAGTACTACTAGTTTACTTTCAGGCCAATTCACTCACTTATTCACAACATTCACTCCAAGAACTTCTCTTGGTCAGATCATCATTGACGATATCAATAGGACTAGCAATGTTTTTCAGTGGTGCCGGGGGGTGTATTTGAAGATCATCTACATATATAATGGTGGTAAGAAGAGGGAAGTTAATCAGTAATGGAGTTTTAAATAACGCGAGTAGAGGAGACGGACGGCCATGTTCGTCTAGTGGTTAGTGATCCCGACTGCTGAACCAGAGGTCGTGGGTTCGATTATTCAAAGTGAGACAACATTTCAAATATGTGGGAACAAGGTGGAAAGCTTTGTATTTTTGTA
This sequence comes from Tyria jacobaeae, assembly GCA_947561695.1. NCBI lineage: Eukaryota > Metazoa > Arthropoda > Insecta > Lepidoptera > Erebidae > Tyria > Tyria jacobaeae. The sequence goes on along the minus strand of OX387217.1, from coordinate 19,640,769 downwards.
TTTTTGGGATGCCCGACTAGTTTCGGTTCCGACAGGAGACCTTTCTCAAGAAATAACTCGTTCAGCCGCTACGGTACCGGACGTCTCAGTGTGGGTGTCTAGTCGGGCATCCCCGAAAAACACACGTGAGTAAAACCGTATATTTAAATAAATATGAATGTAACTCACGAAAGTTTTTATTCTAAGACAAAATTAGTTATATACATATAACTGACGGTCTTGCAAGCTAATCGCCTTTAACTATCAATGGCACTTTGGATAATAAATATGCGAACATTGGGAAATGGACAATAGGCAGAAAAGGAAAGGCACATTGCATTGTAAGCAGTAGCTCAGCATAAAAACCTTAAAATAACCTAGGCATTCTTAAATACATATCTTACCCATCTAATAACTGCAGATAAGAAATAAAACAAAATATAATAATATGTTTCTAATATACATATGTCCCGCACGACACCTATACTTTAAAATAACTGCGACAGTAAAAGCCACTAAAGAATTTAACACACGCTTAATTCATACATTATTAACTCCAATATCAATATTCATATAGTTTCCATAATAAAACGTTTACGAAACAACTTCTCTTAGTCAATAGGGTGACCATACTCCGTCAGGTGTGCGGAACTGCATCCCTACTGTTTATTACCGTCATATTTCAGCCCCCTGAAAAAGACGGACCCCAGTTGATTTGCATTTGACAACGACGCGTAATAAACGAAGGAACCCTAATTTTGGGGATGGATTTTATGTAAAGGTATAATGTTTTAGATTTTTATTTGCAGCTTGTTTATATAAAAATTTAAGCTGTTAGAATAAAATGTTAGATAGAGGTATCAACGCACTCACTGATGGCTATATACAGAAATAGTGATTATATTTATATACATACATATATACATGTGTACATACACTCATGCCCTTATCTCTGAAGGGGTAGGTAGAAGTGTAGTTAACGCCCACATTTTGCTGATTATAATTTAGTACTATTTACATTACTGGGGGCAAGCCTATTGCCGTTCACTTTTGGAAATTAGATTAGAAAATTTTATAGTTAATCGACTACAGAGGGGGGATAGAAAGGGAAGGATAGGGATTTTGTTTATACAGATGGATTGGTGAGGACAAGCAATAGCTCAAGCAAGTCGGGGCAGGGACAGGCTGCTGCCGGGTAGTCCTTTAACTAAATTTATATATTTTGTTTCTTTATACACTTCATTGTAAATCTTTTCATCCATAGGAATATGGTGGAGACATTATTATTATTCATTTTAAAATAATACAACAAAGACATTACAAATACATTAAAGTACTACTAATCGACGACCTGACTGAGTGATGAGGTCGTTGATATTTAACTTATCTGACCCATACTACTTTTTGCGCGACTTTATGTTTGTATGCTAAATTATTTTACCGTGGGAGAGCCATGCGTAGGCACGAATGTGCCGGCTTGGACTGGCCTAATACCACGGCCTCACATAAAACCGGTAGATAAATAACGCTTGCATTGTATTGTCAAGTTGTTGAGGGTACCGGAGGCCCAACTGAACATATTTGAGATGTCATTTAAAGTTAAAAAGTAAACTCTATATAATGTTATATGTACTTATTTATTTATTTGTCACCATTGCGTGGAGATTTACTAATAAAAACTATCTACTCTACGTAAGTAACCGTTAAAGAAATACTTTTAAAGGTATCTTAAAATAATCAACTTAATAAAAAAAAAATGAAATGCGTGCGCGTAAAACCCTGTTGCATTATCTTTTGCTCTCTAATAAAAACTAATATATTTCTAAATAGTTTAAGTTAGTTAAGTTAAAAGTATGTTACATAGAACACGTTTTTATTTCAAAGAACGGTGCGAGTTATTTCATGACACACATGAAAGTATCGAATGTCATCTGAAGATCTGACACTGGAGATCCCGCAGCATTCCACAAAATTTTGAACCTATCTTTTACTGTCCAAGCTGTAGGTTTGTGGAATGCTTTGCCGTACCGTACTGTGTCGTTAGGCAAGTGCATTCAATCAATATTAAAAAAAAATGCTTATGAATATTATCTATCAATTTAGATTCATAATTCCGTATTAAGATATGCTGTAGCTATATGTATGTATGTATTTATTAGTTATATGTTTGTATGATACGTAATATATATACTTGAGTAGTTATACATATTATATGTATGTACGTTTAGTAGTTTGGTATAGTATAAGTAGATTAAATGCATGGGATATTTCTATATTATTACAGTTAACAAGTACTACTGCATTGTAAATTTCCTTATATTTGATAAACATATACTTGCAACTATCACTGTCTCTCCATATTATTTTGATCCATGATAAGGTTGCCTGGAAAAGATTGCATTAAGCAATAAGGCCGTCCTTTGTACATTATCAAATAACCTAATGTATTTGTATGAAACTTATAAAATAAACGTTAAAAAACCTTCCTTATTCTTATACATGATAATGCAGTACGTATATTAGTCTAATCCACCCAGTATCTACACATGTAAACAATATTCCCCTGCTAACTCTGGTGGTCAAATAATCAGACATTTGTCAAAAGAACAAAAGAAAGTCGATCCCACAGCGAATCCTGCGACAATTTGCCGCTATGGGCCACCCGCAGACTTCAATTGGCTGCTTGAACGAGTCGCCGGTGGCTTCCTGTCCCAATTATCGATGTATTAAATAAGGAAATGACGGCGTATGAAGATAGGGAGATGTTGCATGGTGTTGTAAATTATAACACTTTTTATAGGCAGTCTGCTGCTTATTAATCATTATACGTGGGACACTTAGAAAGTTTTCCTAAAATAAAAAAAAGTGTTCTATAGGTAAATATTTTTTTATTAAATCTTTCAAAACACTCTCCACTAACCTCTAAACAAAGTTTCGTGCGTCTGAACCAGTTTTCGAAACACTTGCCAGTCCGCCGCAGACACCTCGTTTACAGCCTGGTCGAACGCTGACAGCGTATCTTCCGGCGACGGAAATTGTATCCCTTTGAGCTGATTTTAAATTTTCAGGAATAATAAAAAAGTCACACGGTGCTAGGTCAGTGCTGTAAGGAGGGTTACCCAGAAGTTTCTCCCTCTTCTTCCCCTCCCCTCATCCCTCATCACCCTCAAAGGCGGGCAGTGCACTTGCGACTCTCAAGTTGTAGGTGTCCATGGATTTTTTTTGTCCCTTGAGGAAATCGATCTTATGACCTCTGAGCACTAAAACAGGAGACCTGACAATTGTGTATTGTACAAAGTATAAACTAAAGAACTTAAAAATATTCATTTTACAAAATTGGAAAATTGTGTGGTATTTTACATAAACTCACGCTTATATCCCTTAAGGGGTAGGCAAAAGTGTATCAAACACCCACATTTTGCCAATTAGAATTTTGGTGCCACTAACCTAAGTTCTTTATTAGCATGTCACTGTCACTTCATTTGTTACAACCAAACATTAGTTGATAATATTCTTCTTGTCTGATATTTAGTAACAAAAAGGAATCTGATATCAATGAACAATACATTTAATATGCATTTCGGTAATTAAGAGAAAAGCATTTTCCATGAAAACTGATGCAAAATTGAATAGCAGACAAAATTCATCGGTTTCAGCAGCCTTTGATATAAAATCAGCCGCCGGCATACACCTACAAGTATTGAAACAAACGAATATGCACTTTAATGCACTGATGCAATGTTGTACACGACTGCAAATAAATTTGACTACCAAAACCGTTATAAGTCATCAACTGAGTCAATAGAATATGCACCTTATTGGGTGGAGATACGAGATTGATATATGTAAAAAATTATAAATAAAAGTTGCCCAAAGTACTCGTAACGCCTCGAAACGAGTGCGAAATAAAAATATTTTTTTCACATGTTTTTATTATTTGGTAGGGTGTAGGCTATTGATGACGCACATTTAATGTTTTTTTTTTTCTGTATGCTCATATAATACGTTGGAGAGTAATGAATCCTGGTCATATACCTCAGACTAAGTATGGATCTACTGTACACTTTCTCTTCGATTCATGCTTGCTTCAATCGTTCCTCTGATTCCATTTTTGATTCTTTTTTTTGCTATAAGGAGTAGTTTAGAAGCAAACAAATAATGTCCAATAACGACCGACTTTTCTTTTTCCAGGTAAATACTGACTTCTTTAAAGTGTTCAACTGTTACTTCAGCTGTAAGTATAAAAACGTTTTCTATATAACTTAATATTTGGTGAAATCGTTAAAGATTTTATATTAACCTTAAGAAAATATAAGAACATGGTGTTGCTACAGTATTATATTCGTTATATTATTACTTTTCAACTATAGCTTAGATCTTTGTTCAATTCACACATAACACTATTATTTGTGTAATCCGCTTACAGACAGCTGTACTGAGTCTGTATTTTTCTGTGTTAATTATTTCGCTTTGGTTTTTGCTTCTTATTTATACTTTCCTACACTTTCCTGAACATGTATCTGGTTTGCGATGTTAAGTTTTAAAAATTACATTTAATATTCACTATATCTTCACTTATGAACAAGATCCTTAAATTTGTAAAAAAAATACATAGAACTGTCAAAGACAGAAACCTTAGTCGATGAAATATGCAGTGTTACTATGATGTAGCGATTTCATTAATGACACATTCTAATATTTTTTTAAATGTTGATATGGACTTTTCAATTATCAATGTATTAATGCTTTTGACGTTTACAAAATTATGACAATATTAACATTGATTATGTAACTTTTGAACTTGTGTTGAAAATATTTATTTTGTGACATTACATTTATGACTTTTAAAACACAAAATTTGTGTACGTCTATAGGAGAAACAAAACAAACAATCAAACACCACTATTATTACACATGTTTACACAAATATTGAATCTTGAACGTTGAATCTTTTACAAGTGGCTATAGTCAACCTTGTTCAAAATATTCTAAGAAGAATCACTGACTCTCTTTAAAGGCTGTCTGCCTGTTTAGCGAAATAGTTGGAGTTCTCTTGTAACTCCGATATACGAAAAAAAACTTTAAAATGTATTTTTTCTATCTGCCCTCCGACAAACCCCCTTAAAAACTTCCTCGACGACAAATACTTTATGTCTAGACATTTCAGGTGTCTAATGCGAAAAAAACCTAAAACTTCCGACCATTAAAAGATTTCCCCCGATACTTTTTACTTTTCTAACTCTTAACAGGCGGTTATTTCGCAAAATAACCTGTTTATAGCACTTTAAATATTGTTCAATGTAAATTAGATGCGGAGTTAAAAGTTTCTGCCGTGTTTCGTTCGGTTGATTGTTTTTGTGTAAAATTTATTGATTTTTCGGATTTCGGAGCCTTTCTTTATTAAGATAAGATAAGATAAGATTAACAAACTTTTTAGGTACTATACGTATTTACTAGTTCTGCTCCTACTTGCACTGCATATTATAAACAAATGTATTTAGCCTGCAACAAGTGTTTAAAATTCAAATAATAATTGAACATAGCACAAAAATATTCCTAGAGTTCTTAAAATCAAATAAAGAAATAAAAAAATCTCTTTCACGGCCTTTCAAGACTATTTACATTACAAAGTTGACTGTATAAAATATTAAAATGAAGAAATAGCACCAACGAGTATAGGGCCGTGCTAAAAAATACAACCTGCTAGAAAATTTTGCAATAATCTTATGATTCTTGGAAGGACATTCGGCGAATTTGAGTATATTATGGAAAACGACAGGTGGACCGTACTGCCTACCGAGAAGATTAAATATAATAGAAAAACAAACTTTGAATAGCTACTGGCCAGTGTAATACTCTTTTACAATAACTGGCTACCATAATAATATGTCTATACTCGTTGGCAATTAGAAAAAAAAATGTTGGAGTTGTAAACTGCCGGGACCAGACGTGGCAAGATGTACGCCAATAGGAGAAGGGTTCAAAGTTTTAAGTAAATACTGTTCGTTTTCACTCCCGAAATTCCTAAACGTTGTTGAGTTAATTGTTCTGTTGGACTCGCTATACAATTACGCTTTATTAATTTCCTGGAGTTCTGTGTAGCATGTTTCTAGTTTGAGGTGAAAAAGACAGAATTGAAATGGTGATTATTTTGTGTCGGTTTATGGTTTATAAGGCCTCTTTCATTTATCTTATTTAGGCACTTACAAAAGGTGGGTTAATTTAGTTATCAAATGTTGGACATATTTTTTGGTAAGTGTTAAACGCATTATTTGAGAGCAGGTGAAGAGATTGTCTATTTTGTTTATATCAGGTACAAAGTTAGTTAACACTAGTGTTAGAAATAAATAATAATACTTTCTGGGAAAGTATTATTATACTTTGGTTTTGACCTACATATCTAATAAAAACGTGCCTGCCATAATGCTTAGGGTGACAAAAATACAAAAACTGAAATCATTCCTAGACTAATATAATAGACATGAAGAGTTTCTTGTTTGTTTGCTTCATTTTAATAATTACTTTTGTAACGGATAGTGTTTTCATTCAGGTTTTAAAAATCACAGTGCGATTATTAGGAGACGTGACTATAAAAGTAGACTAATCTGCGTGGGACAGCTAGCTTATTTACAAATAAGACACACTAAGGTAGGTAGTTACAAACAAAATCTGAAAGTCAAATAATTTATTCAAGTATACCTATAAATTGTAATAAACAGCCTTCCCAGTGCATCGTGCAACTTGTTATCATTTGCACCCTTCCATTGTTTGCATAAGTCACTAAAACGCGCCCCTGCTAATGAAAACCGTGGGGAAAATTCGAGAAAACTCGTCATTATAGAGGGGTTCTGCCATCCCATATAGGCCTTAGAGGCTGTTCTGTATTAGGAATATAAGGAAGTGTGAAATTAAACCGAATATCGTGTGTTTGAGATTATTCGTCCCTGTTTATAAGTTTATGTGTATGTTTTCTCATCTATATAAGATTAGTAGCCAAATTAGGAGGCAAAAGGAGACGTTTCGCCTCTTTCAATTATACAACAGATGTGTAGTTTTTCTCTAATTTAAAAAAGCAAGAACTTTCAAAAGTATATGACGTACGATTGTTTCATCGTATAAGATTAGTAGCCAAATTAGGTGGCAAAAGGAGACGTTTCGCCTCTTTCAATTATACAACAGATGTGTAGTTTTTCTCTAATTTAAAAAAGCAAGAACTTTCAAAAGTATATGACGTACGATTGTTTCATCGTAAAGGATTTATTTTTGTTTTATTTTGTGAAATAATAACAAAAACAGAAATTGAAAACTATTTAAAAATTTGGCAACTGCCTGTATCCATCGGCAATATAAATTCAAAAGGCCTCGCGCTCAAATTGAGCGAAACTCAAACTTATGCAGATGTCCGACAGATGTCGCAGTATACCCCTCCGATTATCGTATGCAGATTAAATGGGAAAACCCCTCTATCCACCAGTCGTAACTTAGTTTGAGACCCACCTGTTTTTCAAAAATGGATTGAGCAATGAGTTTTCCTTAAATTGGGTGGCACACACAATTTATATGTTTATCGTTAATGTGAAAATTTTTATTAGAAAAAAATTATTCAACGAGGTTTTTTTTTTACTTTTAATTTTTTTTTTTATTTTATTTGAAAGCTATAATGACCATAATGACTCCACTTTGCCTGATGGTAAGCAATAAATGGAGTCCAAGGTCTTATCGTAGGCCAAAGTAAAGAACTTTACTTTTAACATCAACTTGAACTTCAGATAATTTAATTTCAATTAATAAGTGAGTAGAAATAATCACGCAAATAATTTTGAAGTATTAAAAATTCACATATGATGTATTTTAGGTCTGTACATATTGTATCGCTATTGTTATATATTTTCTCTTACATTTTATTCTTAATGGTTACTATTTTTATTATTTATTTTATTTTTTTATATATTCAGTTTAACTACAAATTCGTTGCACAAGGTGAACTCAATGGTGTAGGCATTTTCTGTTGTCATCCTTTGGGTGATACAAAAACGTGTTTGGCAGGTGTATAACTAAAATTCTAGACTTAAGTGTAGTCACTGAGTGCATTTTTTTTATGTTATAAGTAAGTGTAAGTAAGTGACAACCGCCTCCCATGAACACCTGCAACTCAAGAGTCGTAAGTAAGCAATATATGTACATATATAAACATGTTAGTAAAATAAGCGTACATGTTAGTCAAATATACATAAGATAAATATACATTTTGAAGTACTATATATAGACATTGAACAAATTGTTTAATAGAACAAAAAAAATGGCCATTTGCCGTGTGCTTGTAGTTAAAACCATAACGTATACATAGATTTCATTCTGTTACACTTTCTATTTAACTTTTGTTGATCAAAAAGAATTATAGGTAATTAAATTGCCCCTCTATAAAGCCCTATAAACTCTCTTCTCCTTGTTTATAAGTACTAAAACCGAATATTATTCTGTGTATATGGTCTTGTGTGCCTGTATCAACCATCAAAACCAACTTTATAATCTCCATGCAATGAATAACTTAAGCATGTACATAGTAAATCCTGTGCAGGGCTACCAACTTGACGCGGAGATGAGAAAGCGTATTTTTTTTTTTTTCAATTTGAAACTTTTTATATGAATATATTCTAAATAACGGTAAGTTTTTAAATAAGTAGCTACAATAGTATATAACTGTAGCATATGAATTGATATATTTCTCCTCCTCTTGTTATAGCTCCTTTCGCTTGAAAAGTACAGTATAAGTATAATTCATATATAATTACAATTCTGCTTAAAGTTATGCCATGTGTTTTGTGTTCTAAGCTGTTGAATTATAGCGTTTTAGCGAGAGCTAACCATATACTTTGGATTATCAGTTATTGAGCCCACTACTTTTTCCAAGTAACGTTTATCATTATGACAGGCAACTCAAAGAGCGCTGAAGTAAGCATGATTGCAGCCATCTTGTATCTTTTCTTATTTTTATACTTCCAAAAGAATGATCTACCTTTGAAAAGTATCAATGTTGCCGATAAGATACTTCTTCTTCTGATAAGTTTCTCTCAACCCTATTGGCAAAGCAGGTAAGTTTGCTCTCATCATTTATTTACGCGTGCGTAAAACTCTCCCCTAATTTGGGTAATTATTTGAGCAGGGAATCTGCTATTCAAATATTGAAAGTGTAGTACATCCCTTTGAAGTAATGGCTCAAGTTTCGTGGATATAATGAGTTGTAAACTGTATGGGTTTGGACGATATTGTGTTTTTGTTGGGGCGAACGTCTTTATAAAGATTTGATATTTTTGGCTTTCATGAACTTGGATTGTTTTTTACAAATATGGAAGTAAATTCTTTTTCTTATTTAAAGTACATTCTTTCTTTTGAATACTTCTTCAAAATATTTTGGTTTGCCGTTGCGAAGGAATGTTGAATGAAAGACAAAATGAATAAAAATAAAATGGGTTTTGGGACGTAATGATCTCAGATATTTCTACTAGGTCTTCGAAAGACATCAGCGCCCCTTTCAGGGGAAGATCACCCCCTTCAGTCATGCGATATTGTTTGGCAAGATTAATATTTTTTCTTTTCATTTCTAAAACACTGTATATAACTACCTACTAACAGTTGAATCAGATCAGTTGTATATCTCATATAGCATATGTCTATACACATATTAACAAATACATGTATTTACTAAGGATGGCTTTCAAACTACGCCACTTTGTTTAGGGGATGCATTATGTTATAACGTTTGTTTTGACATTTACAGTTTTAAAAGAAAAGTTGAAAGCTCATATCCAAATTCAATATAGGAAAACTACAATATATTAATACTTACTATAAGTAAGATATATGTATGTACATATGTAATATGAGTGCCGCAATTAAATCGAAGCTGAAACAATTAAAATCGGCAGTTGACACGAAACCTCCTGAGACAATCGTAGACTGAACTTTATCGACTTATTTACCAACACACTTGACAAACAAACTTAACCATTAATAGCTTATTCCCTGGTGTGGAGGGGTGGTTTTAGATAGTTTAGAGGAGGATTAATAAGTATATATGAATAGACACACGCATGAATAGACCGTAAAATCATGTGTAGCTGTGTAGTTCTTGTAATACACTTAGGATAAGTAATTTTAAACAATGAAAAAAACTGTTAAAGTTAGTAGTTAGTTAGTATTACCATGGTTTAATTTTACGATAATCGCCACATCAAAACCTAGTATTTAAACTACTATTATAATATTTAACTATAATAGATATATAAAACAATTTATATTAAATAAAATTATTTAACGGATATTATTATGATAAGCTACACCGGAAGAGCCACACCATTCGTCCGCACAGCAAATGGCGGCGAATGGTGGGGTGATGAGACGTGGCGGTCTTGATAAGTTTTATATTGGTCACTTGTGTTCGGATCGAGATACGAGTAACAACGCGGTTACTGTTATGTGGTTAATTTGATAGTTAATATCTATAGTCGTATTGTTGTTCATTACCATTAGTATTCTTCCATTTTAAACTAAGTGATTCAAATTCTGCATTCATCACTAAAAACTTGTAGAATACGGTACCATAAAAATAAATAAGGAAACAAGCTTGTTTTACAATAGAATCAGCATCTCCAATTTAATTTTTCCTACATTTTTCAAATCAGCATTATTTAAAATGTTATTCATACCCGTTATTTAACAAAAACCTGTGTAAAAATACAATATTTTTTTAAATGGTGAACCAGTTAATTCACAGTCAATATATGCCATGTTAAGTCCAAAATAAATACACCTTCAACCCTTTAATGCCGACGGGGTACAAACGACCTGATTTCACGCTCACATAACTGACGCCATTTCAAAGGACCATTTAAAGAAACGTTGACAATAAGAAAATTGGACTAAAACGAATTTTATAAAATGGACAGGTTGTTGTTTTATTTATTACAGTGTTTTGTTCTGTTGATAGACTGTTCAGCAGAAACTAAAATAATATACAGTATCTTTTACATAATATATTATTTGTTTTAATAATAACTGTTATGTTTGATAGTCGTTTGCAATACAGCATGTTTTAGAAAATGTAGTACTTTACACTCTAGCCTGCAGTTTGCAAATAAAATGTGTTATTGTGATAATACGTCCGTTTCTTAAAGTTAAAGATTTTAAATCATTTGTATGTAAAATCTAACTCTATAAACTATAAAATCTTTTAATAGTTAGTTTTTGTAGATTTTTTCATTAGCGGATTTAATATTTTAAACAAAAAAGTAGGTATCATTTACATATTTTACCTGCATTTATTGAGAAATGTATATTCCCGTGGTGAAGAGAAGTGTTTCATTTTCTGGGACAAGCTGTGTGGATGTTTGTGTTAGTCGAGAATTATATCCTCATGTTTTAATAGATAGTGTGACTTCAGTTCAGCATACTTTAAAACAGCAATTTAGTATTACCTAACTCGATTACAGTACTATTAGAGTTTTACTATTAGATTCAAGTCTTATCTCTTATCATTACTGTATTGTTTTGGACTATTCAGACTTCTCAAACTTCTTTTATAAGTATATTTCTAGAAAACTAAAGAGTTTTTATTTTTAAGTTATTTCACTGAACCCATATAAACTATTCTAAATGATTATAACTGGTATCGATAAACAACATCACGTAAAATCTTAATCCCCACCTGTTTAAACTGTGCTATCTGGTGAACAGCGCAATGTATGTGTTTTCTTTGTGCTCGGGGTCTATGGCACTCCATTAGCATTTAAGGGTTATCGCCTATTGTACTTTGGCTTAATCGGTTTGTGGCCGCGCACTGAATGAATTTCAGCACACGTGCCATCGATACAGTTTTTGCAAAACTGCGTTATGGTTCAAGGAAAAGCATGTCACGTATTAAGCATCAAAGTATTGAAAATAGCTGTTAGTTGAAGCCTTTAGATTGTAAAAAAATACTTTCTACGGAATTCGGAGAGCATAGCCCGGGTTCTATGCTCCAATGAGAAGCCTTTATTCAACAGTGGACTACAATGGGCTACCTGCGGTGTAGAGAGGTATGAAAGGAACAAGTCGAGCCGCCATATGTCGTCGTCTCCTGTCTACCCTACTCAGTATACATTTGTCTCTATACTATCTTAGTGCTGGGCAAAAGCCCCCCCCCCTAAATCCTCTCAAACTTATTTTATTGTGGCCACCTCGAAACATACTGCTTCCTGGACCGTCCGTTTTCTTTGTATCTGTAGAAATTTCTTCTTCATCCAACTCAATTTAAGTGTTTTAAAAAATATTTTGAAATCGGGCCCGCTGTAGTTTTTGACACATACCACATTAAATCTCTACATTATTTTCAACTCTCCACGAACAATACACAACACTTTATTAAACTCGAGTCTGTTCAAGATGGCCGACTTTGTATTGTTCTGTCCGTCTCTTAGTAGTGAACGGTTTCGTTAAAAATATCTCGATATTACACCTTCGAGTGCTGTTGTGGTTTTAATGTGTCTGTTCTTTTTATTTATTGTGACAGTTTTTGATATTGTCTCGTGGTCTATGAGTTAAGGGTGTTAGAGATATATATTTGGATATTGTATTTGTATTTATTATTTAATGTACACAAATTAAATTTATTTATAAAAATAAGGAAATAAATCTAGCAAACCCATTGAACTGAGTGTTGGTTTTGTACATATTTTTTGGGAAAATGTTCTATTTAAAGATCTTGCATAACAGTAAGCTAGATATTATTAGCCGTAGTTACTGTATCTGCATGGTTATTTATCTTTTAAGTATATAATACATACGTATGTACATACACACATTCACGCCTGTATCCCCTAAGTATATTAAACAAGTATATATAGTCGTCCGGGCACTGTATATATGCATATCCAGCCGTCCTGCGTTTAGTTACTGGTCCGCTACTAGTGGTCGTGTGTTGATGTTTTATACCCAGTGTTATTCTACATTAAATACTCTATCAAATACTCAAATATTGTTTCGAATTTGATTCCAGAGATTCGAACGTTTAAACAAACGATCAAACGAAATTCTCTATAGCTTTATTATTGTATTATATATCTTTATATATATAATTCTTCTGTGAGTGTGTATGTCACTGAACTACTCTCAAACGACTGGACGGATTTTGATGAAATTTTTTGTGTGTGTTCAAGGGGATCTGGGAATGGTTTAGATTCACAAATCAGCCCGGCAGATGGCGCTGCAGTCGGTATCTAGGTTATTTATCTATATTGATCCTAATCGCTTGAAATATCATGCAGGACAACGTCTGTCGGGTCCGCTAGTTAATTTATATAGAGTTAAAAGTTATATAATTATAAGTGTTAGTATTAAGTAGGATATTCCAATCCGACGACTATAGTAAATTGTAAGTTATGAAATGACGAAATTTATACAGTAAAAATGTAATCCCTTCCAAAATTAATGCGTCAAGGGTTTGAAATGATTCATACTCAAATGACTCAGGCATTGCCATCTTACGTATTGACATAAATTATCTACGAAGGGCGGTCATATACATAAGCATACAGTAGTAATATAATATTGTTATTTGATATAGCCTTAGATAGGTAATACACAAGCCGATGTCATTATTATTTAAGCTGTTTCATGTCCTGTACTGTGGATTTCACTTTCAGTTGCACACAATGCCTAAACTCTTTTAAAATATGTTTTAATATAGACAAAAGCATTAAAACAATTAACCCTACATCTTAAGGAATTTAATTTATTTCAACATCAACAGAACCCGTTACTAGTGTCAAATTAGCATCTGTTTGCGCTACGTACGTTCCATCACTGCTCGTAAAATACCCACCGAAAACCACACTGTCTCCACACATTGTTTATAGCATATTATAGCAAGTAATAGCAAGTACAGCAGCAGGTGTCAACTGCTCATCCTAGTCTTACATCAGCGGACCCTAACGACAAATCGAGCATCAGGTGTATGAAGCGCTGTACTACGTGTTTTTGTGTTTTTTACACAGTGATTTTGTGAAACTGCTGTTCTGGGAACACAAAGTTATTGCAGGGGGTATGGATGAAATAAACTGTAGTATATATTCTCATGTCGTAACTTCATGGATGTCCCTTGAGTGAGAAGTATGTATGTATGTTATGAGTAAGACACTTAATAACTAGTATGCTGTTGAACGCAGTAAAGCTGTACCTAGTTCGAATTAAATCTTGTTAAAAAAGCTTTAGCAACGTGGGTCATTTATTTAACCATGGTTACATAAAATATTACTACCGCTATGGAAAACATTAAACGATAACTTGTTCTAACAATTATTTTTATCTAGACCTACTTACTTTTGTATTTAGTTCAATTTGCCGCACAATTTTACAATTGATTAATTAAAATTCCATGTTTGATAATGCTTCCATGTTTCAGACCGACTAATTTTCCCTCTTTTTGACTAAGTCAAATAGATCACATGTTACTATAGTTTCTCTGAAGTCTATAACTATGCGTGTGTGTCCGTATTTTACTGGTTGGATTTGTATCTCTCGAACTCGCAATTACTTATATTCTACCCTTTTCCGTAATTTTGTATTGGAAGAGAAATATTTCAAGAGTCAATAGTAACATTATTTTATCATATATGTACATACTATATATATTAATTGAATCTTTTGCTGTTTCACAGTCAAATGATATCTAAACTTAATAGTAATCTATATTATTTTTTATCACAAATAATATCGGCTCCACAGAATCATCATTCAGAGAGCTGAACTTCTCGTCTGCTAGAGAGTATCGTATTACAACTCAACTTTTGTTTACTCTATTCTTGGCGGTATAAAATCTAACTCGGGCTGTTAATGGGCGCGGTGAAGACCGGAGGGTTCTGCGATTTATGGCCGCTCTAGGATATAGGCTCGAGTACTGAGCTCTGAGCGTATTTCAGAAAGATATTCGAAACATACTTGAAGACTGTTTCAGTAAAAAAATATTTTGTTAGTATAGTTTAGCATGTCTGTATTTTTCAAACGCGATATAATGACTTATCAAGTACATTATTAAATCTTATTAACATTTGAATAAAAATAAATATATTTGAATCTTAATAGTGATAATTTTGGCACCATCATGACACTAAACCTTCAAGGTCCCCCGAAATACACACGTGAGTAAAAACCGTTTAATTTAATAGCTATTTTCTATTTTTTCCTAAGCAGTGCACTCTTGCCAGGGTGGTCATGTTAGAAAATCATCCTGTTATTTGGGTAATGTATATTTCACAATGCACCTCCATTCATTGTGGGCATGGGTCTACTAACCCAGTCCCTGTAGAGCCACCTTCTCTACTCTTTACTCTTACTATCTTGTGCGTCCACGTCACGAGGGTGGGCATCTCACACTCTAGTAGAACAGAGTGTAAAGATTGCGAATTTTAGCACGCTTGCTTGCTACGGACCATAATAAAAAAATATAATATAAAGTTATAGTCATAGTCGTATCATTGTAGAAGCTTCGATATATCTCCTCACATTTTAACTTGCCCCACACGCCAAGTATAGCACTAGGGTTCCTTTGGCGGTAGTATAAAACGCACCTGTTATACAGTGGGCGAGTGTGATTGCTCCGTATAATTGAATTACTGACTGAAAGATATACGGTTTCATTATACTAGGCACCATTTTACGAGTATACCTAACGGAACCCCTAATATTTTGAATATATCAGAATGGAGATTTTTTATAATATTTTTATAGATTGCGGTATGTATAGGACAAACGCGAAGAAAGCGGCATGGGTTTTAAAAAGTGTTGTTTTCTTTTTCCTTCCAAGCTTAAAAACTCGTTTTATGCAATATTCATGACAGCTAGCAGTTATAGTATCTCAATGACTTTGAAAGGAACTCAATGAGTATTTTGTTTTTAAAACTTTCGTGTTCTCGAAATAAATAATTTTGTATACAGTCAGCACCTGAAGTCAGCACCAGCGCCATAACCACAACCTAAAAACGTCAGGCAGTTGATGCCTATACACATATAAGGAGGTCGGAGGAGTATTCTCGATTCTTTCAGAGTAAAATAAACTCAAGTCAGTTTCCTTAAGTGGATTAACACAAAATATTCAATATTCATACGAGGCATGTTCAAGTCCGTAAACATAACACCTGAAAGTTATGCTAGAATATGTCCTATATAAACAAATATGACTAATTAACCTGAATTCTAATCAAATATACAGCTGCTAACAATCCTAGCCTTATTCAATCATGGATTGTTTGTCCAGGAGACAATGAAGCTGGTGTGTACATATCTTATAACATCAACCAGTTAAACAAGGACTCTCAAATATCACAATTCCCATCATCTAAATACGGAAATGATATTCAGAAGCGTTTTGTTAGACTGGTTGTTGGATAACAAACGTTTGTCGTATATGTTAGAGACATGTAGGCTCATTAAAATTAACCCTTTCGTGCTCACGGAAGAAAATTGGAACCGTTGTTAACGTGTTGATTTAATTGTTAATAGGTAGGTACGGAGAATTATGTATAATAAGTATGTTTTAGCACCCAATTTCGAAATAACCACTTGTAATGAAAGATGATCCATCTTTCATTACAAGTGGTTATCTCGTTAAGCAAAATTGACATGTCTATTGTATGATTGTTGGACAAATGGTTGTTCTTAATTTTATTTGACAGATGTAAGTCTGCGAATAAATGTAAATATATATATAACGTTATATTGGTTTTCAACTTTGAGTACAATATGTATATTATTATGTACTTATATCCAACATTTAAACATATTTGAAGTAACCATAGTTATTACTAGTCAGTAAGGCTTCTTCAAAACTAAATGTATATTTTTTTTGAAGGGTTTGTGTACTTCTTGGTTTAACTTTAGATTAGACTTTATCCTGAGATGGCGTGACGTACGTGTTCCACGCGCGATTATTTGATGTGGCCCCATACTCATACCAAAGTGTGGGTCGCCTGCTAGTCAGCTAGCCAAGGTCTGCTGGGGTTCTCGGATGTTGTAGTTCGAGTCTGACATACTACCTCACCGTTAGCTCCGGTGGGATGATGACCCGTGGGGGGTCCACACGAAAACTAAGAAAAGAAAAGATTAGCCTTTATAGAAGGCTCGTGTGTTTTACTCATAGGTAAATTCGGCTGAACTAAACTTTAACTGAACTGGTCTTGTCACATTATTTGCACATTATTTATACTTTTATTAGTATTTTTAGCCCTATTACTGGTTTAAGGATGAAAAATAAGATCAATGTCAAATAGAACAGCATTCAAATATTAGAAGAGCAATTCATTTGTAACTTCAGAATCAATACACTGGTGCCACTGTTGTAAAGAAAATGAAGAGTGGAAAAGTAAGCTGTCTCACTCAAATACTTGACGAAGCACTTTGCAAATTGGCTGCGACCGTGGGACGAAAATTTTGAACAGAGTTCATTTTATGTCGTTCTGAAACTTTAACAGAAATCCCTTTTCCATTGTATGATTTTGACAAAATTTCGTATATGCATAGGTTAATTAGATCATTAAGAAACTACAAAAGAAAATTACTGTAATGTGTTGAAGATTCAGCATGAAGATGTTAGCATAAGCCTAATTTATAAAAAATATACATTTTATAAGAAAAAATTATGCAAAGTAAACTTGTCGAGTAAGTAACTACTGTCTCTCTGTACTGTCTTCTCTGGTTAGAAAATTATGTTTGGCTGCAAGAGGGCTTAATCCTGTATAGAATTAGGCTGTTCTTGTTGTATGTCATAAAATCCGAATACATGAAAAGTTATTATTTTAAAACTATAGACGGCTAAATGATAATAACTTTTATACTTCCACGAAATTCTTCTCGTTGCGATGCACTGCGCTTAACAAGCGTACTCAGCAAATTGGCCTCAACCCTGCAGCGACGAACTGGCGGCGTGACGTCGTTAAGCGAATTTAGAACTAATTGTGTTTGACAGTCCATGTAGCGTGAGTGCATTGTCGTGTGCGACATTTTATCCCTACGATGCACCTTCGTGATTCTGTTACATAATGCTGAATGTATAAAAGACATGTTTGTTTTCTTTTTGTAACTCTGTTATTTAATTTTCTTCTTTTGATCATGTAATAATTTTTGTTATCGATAATATGCCTCAAATTATGTACAAAAACTCTTTGACTTTTTTGTAAAAATTTAAGTTCGTTCATTAAAATACTCATGACACTTGCGCGAATCACTTTCCTGATTATTCGTTCTCGAATGAGTATCAACGAAATAATAGCCAACAATAAAATCTAATAAAAATGTGTACTAGTTACTCTTTACCTCTAGGCCAATACCTTTGAAACTAATAGCAACCAGAAATAAACCATGTACTGATTTTCTGTGCTAAGTGTAATATATCATATTAAATGTTTTCATTCTAAACCAAATCAGTTTCTCTGAAAAGGAAATAATTAATGCTTTGTAAGACAGTTTTGCCAATTTTTATCTTTGATATTGACAGTCCACAACACAAACAAATATTGACTGTAACCGAACACCTTAAAATAAGGAAAAACAAGGGAATCATCAAAAAACAATATCGGTGTGCACTTTCCCTGTAACCGTACACCAGGCCACTCAATATTCGTGTCACGTCGGCCAAGTGGCGTGATTCCTACCGAGTAAATAACACTCCACGAACAACCACTTTAAGGCATACTGCTACTATTTGCACTGAACTAAGATGTACTGAGACGGCAAATTGATTGTTTGACCTCAGATTATTAGGGTTTAAGGAGCATTTTATATTGTTTTAAGTTTATATAAAGTTATGCTAAGAAGTAATTTAGGCCTCTTATGGTTTTTGACAGTCTTCTATTAAGTTAGTATTAAATTATGGTTTATTTATTTCTAAAATCCTTTTTTTTTGTACTTTTCCGGTGCCTGTAAATTTGAGGTCTTAAATGATAAAGCGGCAGTAGTTGATAAAATTCACTTGGTTTAAAATATTTTAATTGTTGTAGTAAATTTGTTTATTCCTAAATATTAAAGTTTCTATTAAATATGTATAAATAATTACAGACTAGGTTTAGAGTTTCAAACAACTTGTAGAAAACGGTTAAACCTTAAAAAGGACAATGGACCCGGATATCTAAGAAAATACAGGTTACTGTAATAACGTAATGATCGGTATAAATACGAAATAGGACTACCTTATAATGGAAATAACAGCATTACAAATAATTCTCTTCATTCTTATCGTATACACAATGAGGGCAACTCCGAGGTAGCTCAATAAAGCTTTATTACACAATCTACAAAGATTTTATTACTAAAGTGATTTTATTACTTAGTTAAGACCGACTAGAAACTGTTTTGCATTTACTGCGTTTAATTTAAACCCTTTACATGTAAAGTTTGCATAAAAGTGAAATATTCACATTCTTATATAAAATATTACAAATATACGCAAATTCGTTTGCGTATATTTGTAATATTTTCATTGCATTGTAAGATAAAAAAAATACTACTAGGATTTTTTCTATAATCAGATAAATGTGATTGCTAAATAAACAGGTACTTAAAAATCTTGTAGGCTAAAACATATAAGCGTCTTCAATTATGTAAATATTTTCTACTTGCATTATGAACCTCTCAATCTACGACTTGAGCTGTCTGTCTACCCGAGCGTCTGACTCAAGACGCCTCACGATTTGAAATCTAGGATTAATTGCGACATTATTATTGGATCCCTCAGGGTTCTAATAGTGGTATAGCGCAAACAATCGCTGGTTTCCTATTTACTTCAAAATTGTGGCTACAAAACAAGAAATTACTTAAAAATGCATATTTCATTTTACATGGTTATTTTACACTATTATCTCATAATTTTGAGTTATTTTATATTATTTTAATAAAATCGTATTGGAAATCAAATACTATATTAATAATAAATATATTATAGTCAAGATATAAAAAAAGAACCTACAATGAATGTGAAATTTAGCAGAAAAAAGATATTAATTACACAAATAAAATGACAGATATATTAATATATGTAAGACTTAGCTTAGCACATACATATGTATAATTGTGTTTGTGTCAAAATAAGTTAAAAGGTTTTAATCATGCAGTGAATGTAGAAGAATTCAACCAAAAAGCCACATCAATGCAGCTTACAGCTTTTAAGTGCTGTTTTGCTGCACCCAAAACAAATATTTTAACAATTTTTCGCCAAGACAAAGGTGAAATGTCACGTGACATTCGAGTCACGTCGTTGCAAGAGATTACGCGGTGAGCTCGGTCGGCTCGATCATGCACGGCCGGCCGCCATTTTAATTTGCAACTGTCGAAAACTTGTGCGATGCCGACGGGACCGTCACGCGGCGTGTAAAGGGTTAGCGAGGATTTTTGCTTGTTGATATTTTTTTATTTTGTAGCGGTGTTGACGTGAAACAAATTAAAAACTGCGTACTGCTTAACAACTTAAGATTGAGTTGGTTAAATATCTTTTTCTACATTGTTAAAATATTAAACAAATCTAAAAAAAAATAATCATTTAAATTTAAAGTGGAAACGTTAACCGAAAGCAATTTGCTTTAAGCTAATATTAGTATATGTATATGTATATTTTTAGTAGTTTATAAATTTTCGTAGTTTCAAACATACACCTGTCTTTCAATCGCCATAGCAATCGTAATCCAAAAAAAAAACCGTGTTCCAAATACATTAGTGCCACCTAATTTAGATGGTAGATTATTATCCAAGTTAATGGTTTTGAACCCCCGAAACCCATAACTGTCACGGCCTGATATACAATGTAATTAACATGTTTATTAGAACACCATATAATTTAAATTTTAATGAACTTTCTATATAAAATTAAGTAAAAATCTATATTAACTTAAACTTCGGTCATTGAGTTGGAACTTTTTTGTTAAATTAGAAACACCTTTTTATTTCTCTTCACCTATTTATGGCTAATCTATCAGTAAAGACATTTTTACTAAAGTTTTTACTACAGTCTTCGAAAACTTCCAAAGAAGATGACAAACCTTTTTATTGTGAAGCTAAAAATTGACAAACCATTGCTCTTGGTCCAAAACAAGCAAAGCTTTATAAATGCCGTCATCGCGTGACTCTATCAATAACACTGTCTTAATAATAGGTGCGTTCAAAATCTATTAGATTATACGTCATCGTTATTATACTCTGTTATCATTTAATAGTGTTGTGCTTGTAAGATGTTTTGAACATTTTAAATCTTATTTCTAATTTTATCAAATTTATTAGTCATTTGTTGTTTAGTCAAAGTAATTATGAATATAGTTACAAAAGCCTTACAATAAAAAAAAAAAACAGTGTCTGGTAAGACGACAAAAAAGATGTGAGATTCTAAACAAGTATGTACATTTGTCAGTGTGCCAACTAACACCTGCGTTGCAAGTAGCTCAGCCCCTTACGTGTACGTTGGGAGGTGTAAGTAGTGAGAGAACATGATAAAAGATAAATGAAGAGTTTTTACTTCAATTACGCAAGACACTAAGAGCAACAATTGGTAATTGTTGAAATGATGTAACTTACAGATTGCTTAAAATTTACAAAACAAAAGTTACATTTATATAAAATACTTCAAAGACGTCATTCATAATCAAATACCATTAATGAAACAAAAAAACGTAACTAAAGTTATTTCAAAAATTCTTTCATAACCGTCCCAGTTAAACAATTCGTCTGTTAATTTTCTTCAAATACCCACTTACTAGAATTAAATTAACACGTGGTGTCATAATGATAATGGCGGTGGTAGGTGTCGCCACCGCCGCCTCAGTAATGGCGTCTAGACAGCGATTATTGAAAAATTGTTTACCGTCCAATACAAGCTCTGTGTCGTTACTGAATCAATTTGTAGGGGTTAAGCTGTAGGTTATCTAAATGGGTTTTGTATTGCTTAATAAATCTATTAAATTCTGACTTACTAGGAATATCGAAGCCATTTTCTGACGTTATAATAAAATGATTTGTACATAATAGGTAGTCCAGTATGCCTAACATATAAATAACAAGACGTAAGAGACTGTAAGCAAGAAGTTTCATTTAATATGACATCGATATGGACATAAAACATAATTATGTTTAATTTTTTTTTTTTTTTGTATTAGTTAAAGTTGTCGTTTGTCTTTTAACTCAACAGATGGGAAGTGACAACGCCTATTCAAGAGAAATATATTCACTCTCTTTTTAAAAGGATCTAGAATTGTTGCTTTCTGGAAAAGTAGACACAGGCAATTCGTAAAAACAAAAATTGCAACCGAATAAAACTAGTTAATGTATAACATCTGTCCTTTTATTATTCCAGGTGTATATAATAATTTTTGGTTAAACTAACCGTTCCCCGCATTTTGGTTTTCCGTTATAGTTTCTGCTCTGCTCCTCAGTCGTATGTGATGTGGTATAACGTGTTGTTTATGTGTGTTTTATGAACTAATATTCCTCATGAAATACTCTCCCCGAATAAGGCAGTGTTAGAGATCATCCAGTTTAAAAATATAAAATAAAAAGCTATATTATAAAGAATTATTTATTTCTTTTAATGCATACCCTCACGCCTGTATCCTCGGAGGCAAGGCAGATGCGTACCTAACTCCCACATTTTCCCGATTATAATTTACGTAATAAGCAAGTCTATAGCCGTTATCTGCGCTTTTTTGGGATTAGAATCTGGAAATTTAGAGTATTTCTAAATTCTAAATTCATAGGAAAGAGAAAGATATATTGCTTACACAGATGGTTTTGTAGAGTAAAAGCAATACGTCAAGGTATTCAGAGCCGCATACCTCGCATAACTCGAACTGACTGGTGCCTAGAACCCTCTAATACAATATTTTATTATATTTTAATTAATTTTAATATTAATGGACATTATGTATAGGTGGACTTAATGCCTAAGGGTTAATTATCATGCAGTCAATCATTGCTTGATGCAGAGTTAAGAAAATACACTTAACTACATCAATACATGACCGGGAACGGGAGAGGACTAGCACTCTCCCGTCCCGCAGAGGATGCACCAGGCGCCGGAGGGCGCAGAATGACCTCCGACCTCCATGAGCGCTAGCCTGGGGGTAGCGGATCGGGCTGCCCGCTACCCTAACAGAAGCAGGCCTGAGACGGTAGCGCGTCGTGCTTTACACCCACCTCTCTAAGTTGGAGGTCTCCAAGGTCCGCAGGAGTCCTCGGAAGCTTCCTTCTTAGGGCATACCCGAGTCTTCTCCAATAGATCCACTAGTGACGGAACACCGTGTGGTTTTAGTCGGTTCGAGTCCGACATACCACTTCACTATTAGATCCAGTGAGTTGAGGACCCGGGGGGTTTCCACACGAAAGTGAAAAGAAAAAAGTACATCAATACATGTACATACAGTTATTTTATTATAATATAATTATATTAAGCATACATTCATTATTATTATTTAAAAGTTAATCAAGATATTTCCGAAGTCAAAAATATACTGATAATATACTGTTAATAGGGAAAACAATCACAGTAGTTAAACATTAACTCAATATTATAGAAATATAAATGAAACCCTCGCCGGGCACTGTCTCATTGGGATCTTGTTCATTTAATACTGTTTAATGATAGCAATTATTTTACATGAGCTTAGTCATCTATTAACAGTCAGTCTCTTGCAAAGATTAATTTGTTAAAATATTTAATTACGTCCCTTCTTGTCTTTTGACTTTATTTTAATAATTCCGGAATCTGTTAATGGCTAATATTTTTGTCTGTAGTTATAAACCATCTAGTAATGAAACCGCTGGTTTACTCTATCTCGTAGCCAACTGCAGTAGGTTGATTGACTGTAACTGACTGTTAGCCAACTGCTATGTCTTACTACCATTTTAACTAACTTCGGATATTGAGCTTTGGGGCAACTTTTTGTTTTTGTTCATTTTTGACGTGGGAGAGACTTAATGACCGGCCTCAACCGGAGTAAAACCGTGGTCCTCTCCATGGGTCTCACAGAAAATTGCTCAATTTCACAGGGTGAAAGGTTATCGGAAGCGCAACTCTCGTATCTCCTCTTCTATACTAAAAGAAACATCCTAATTAATAATAAAGTATTTCAACTTTTCGCCAGTTATACTACAAAATATAAGCCAGATAAGCGGATCCACATAATAATTGAATTCTAGAAACTGCGGAGCCAGTTAATAATGGAGTTGGATTAAAACGCCTCATAAATGAGATAGGTCGGTAACACAAATTATACATGCAAATTACTTGACGCTCAACTACAACTTTCAGTCACAAATAGTTTTCCCAGAACCCTAACGATGTACAGAATAGGAGACCTTCTATCTCTGTCCCACTTTAATAATTGTGTATAACGACGGATGCTATCCTGTTCCGTCTTCATAATTTGATTGGAGTATTCAGGTCAGTTTTGCGCAATAGTGAGAATTGACGTTGTAATCCGCAGCTTAGAGGAATGATGCAGATGCATTTGTGTAATTTGTTTTAGTTAGAACTAATATAAAGCTGAAAATAAATTCTACTTCGAATTTAATCACTTTTCAAACCCTTAGAAGAGAGAGAGAGAGCTATCCTATTTTGATCACATTTAATATGGGGGCTTTTTTAAGTTATATCAAAAAGTGTCATGGCGAGGTAGGTCAGGGTTATAACAAGAAGGCTTCACGCTTTCAGTGAACAAAATGAAGATGAAAACCTGTAGATTTAACTAAGCCAAGTTTAATAAGGACACAATAAAGAATATTTTCTTTTACGAACTGTTTTTCGGGTTCCGTACCCAAAGGGTAAAACGGGACCCTATTACTAAGTCTCCGCTGTGCTTCTGTAGGTCTGTCTGTCTATCCGTCTGTCACCAGGCTGTATCTCATGAACCGTGATAATAAGAAAGTTGAAATGTTCACATATGCTGTATTTCTGTTGCCACTATAACAACAATAACTAAAAAAGGGAATACAATAAATATTTAAGGGGGCTCCCATACAACAAACGTGAATTTTTTTGCTCGTTGTTGCTTGATATTTATAACGGCAACAGGTAGATGCTTGAAATATTTACAGGATATTAATTATATATTCACTTTAAAAATAAATAGTTAAATTAAAATAATATTTAAGGGGGGTTTCCACACAACAGACTTTTTTTTTTGCCGTTTTTATAGATAATGGTACGGAACCCTTCGTTCGCGAGTCCGACTTGCACTTGGTTGGTTTTATTTTATACCTACTTATACTATTTTACGTTGAAGTATCAGAAAAAATCTAATCTATCAATAGCACCACAATACCTAAAAAAAATACCCTCCGTGGTTTTATGTCGGAATATTTATTACCAACTTAACAGATTAAATATTTTACGGCCACTTTTAAGTGGCTTCGCAGTTATTCGATATGCGTTAAGCCATCAAGCTACTGTTTCGACGTCCAAGTGAAATATGTCTGTAAAGGCTATTGTTTGAAATGTAACACCTCCTTTGCCACGGTTGGCTCGTAAATCATCTTTGATGTTTTTGATTTTGTTGTGATTGGTCACATTTGTGAGATTGATTTCGTTTTGTTGGCTGTATGTGTCCAGAATGTTCGTTTCCAATTTCAAATATATTATTTTGACATCTGTCAGAAGGCTCACACTAGTTTTGCTGATTAACTACAAAAATATGTAGCTTTTTTTGTTGTAAAAATGATTTATAATTTTTAGTCACGAGAATAAAATTTTAAAGTAGAAAATTATGTATTTATAAGTTGATGCAAAATAATAATATCATGATGTGATTTTGTTTGATTGTTACGCTTTCATTTCTTGTTTGGAGTACAAAAAACATAGGACATAGGATTCCTTTCATCACACAGGAATCAATGGCAATCAAGCAGCCCTTTCAAAATCAAACGTCAAACAGTTACAAGCGGACTGAACTGGTCTGGTGAAACGTTCAAAGCCAGTTTGACTAACTGGCTGAATTCAGGTGTCGACGACTATACCAATTTAACAGTCGCGTCCAATTTACATGTCAAAAGAATCACCTTTCTGAATTAACGTTAGCTTAACGAAGTCTGTTAAAGACAAAAATTAAATGCAATGTGATTGACGGTAATAGATTAAAATTGTGCTTAAAGCATTCCTATTAGTGTATAAATTTGATAGAAACGATGTTTTAGTCGAAAGTAATTAGTTACTTTTAGTGTAGAACCTGGTTCGTTTAGTGTTAGGCCTTTTTAATTTTTCTTATGACACTATGTTTAAGACAACGTATGCCATTAAAAATTAACAATGAAATCTTAATAAAAAATATTTATTTAGAAAATAGTTATTTTGTCGTAATTTGTCATTTTAATAGAATATTAGTTATGTAAACATACCAGCAGTGTAATAAATAAAAACAATGTATGACGGATTCGAACGTGTCGAATATAATAAATGAAAATCATTCCGATCTAATATTCATTCAACACCAGTTCTGATTTAACAACTTCCAAATAAAACAATAAAAACCATTCACAGAACGTTTCATATTCAAATACAAACAACAGTTAACCGAACTAACCACACTGAATTGTTACTATTGATCATGGTGGCTTTAAAATCAATAGCCAATGATTTCCGTTTATGCCCTCCCACGTGCCTTTTCATAAATTCGGCTTGTAACGTGAGTCGCTCGCGATATACCTTTGATTTATGTTTACTCACACCCATAAAACTATATCGTTATTGTGCATCGAAAAGACCTGCATGATAGTGGGCTATCCAAGGCCTTTGATCTTGTGATTGTTACCCGAAATGCTTAATATCGTGTAGTTTATGAAAAGACTTGACAGTAACGACATATTTGATGTGACAGGCTTTTATTCCTGATTTTTATTCAGTGATATATTTTTGCTTGTTACAGGTATGAATTTGGATATATTCAAGGAACGCTAGGACTACTATGCAGGTACACAGGTTTTATTTATACGTAATGCACATCAACATACGTAATTGTTAATAATTTCGAACCATTTACTGACTAAAAGTAACAATTTACAAAAAATTTTTCCTTTTTTTAAATAGGAAAACAGCCTAAAGAAAACACAAAAACATTCTATCACTATATAGATGAACACATCTGTCACGGTCAATATCTTCATATAGATAACTATAGTTAAACCAAACAAATCTCAATCTTATGGAAGAGGAGAAATGTCAAATGCCTTCGAAAGGCACCACAAGATTAATGCGCCATTACAAGCCAAGCGAAATAAATATATGATATAAATCCGCTACCCCAAGCCGAGTGCGTTCGCTCTGACTACCGCAATAATGTGGTTGAATATGAAATCTGAATTCGCTCCAAGTAACGTTGGTAAATTTTTGGAGAGAAAATATAAAAGGTTTCGCGTCTAGTATGCACATAGACATACTACATTAAAATATTTTTAAAACATAACACTAGAATAGATAGAAATGATAATATTCAGAAACAATGAAAAAAATAAGAATTGCAATAAGACGCAGTCTCTTCTTGTGTCTTATAAAATTGATGGTTCAAATAACATAGAAAGAATTTCAAAGATCGAAGAACCATCGATAGTAGTGGACAGGTAATCCAAAGACAGATAATATAACCTTGCTGACAGGAAACTAATAGAAATCTTGTCTCAGATATTACCTGTCTATAAAAGAGTGTATTCTGTAGCGCTTAGAGATCGTCTATACAAATAAAGTCTGTCTCAGCTTTTATAACAATACATATATACACATATCCCCCTTATCCGAATACATCCATTTAAACGGTCAGCTTGTTAAACGAGATCATTATATCCCTTGCAACAGATTAAATGTCTTGTACAAGGATATCACAATTCCGCAAAGTCGTAACTTGAAAAATAAAGAATTTGCATACTTAGTTGGCAACTCGAAAGCTGTGAACCTCTTCATTAAAGCAAGACCGAGTGAAGCGAACTCCAAAGAGATTCATTTTACAGACAGAAATTCTGTTTACTTTTTTGTTTTAATGTAGGCATTAAGCTTGATGGCGGTTTATAGAAGAGTAGAAATTCAAAATATAGGGGTTAGTGACTGTGAATGGCGATGTTGTATTTAGTTATGTGTTATTTAGTGATTCTCCTTAATACTTTCACTGTGATGACTACAGAATCCACATCGCATCACTAACTTAGCTTTGCCTAATTAACAAGTGATACCAGAGATTGAGGTTAAATGTTGAGTTGACTTGTGACGTTTTGAACCATTCTCGTTATTAGTTTAACGTTTATAATTTTAAAATTTTACTTAATATTTCAGGTTGTTATTTTTTTTAATTCGATATAAATGATGTAACGATACCAAATATATCGTCACATGTTGTTATTTTATACTAGTTTCTACAGAACGTATTTATAAATATGTCGGTAAAAATCAAAGTCCAATAAATTTTGTTCCTCGAACCTTACTGACACAAACAAATTTGACTTTATCAATACTAACTTTACATGACTATGGAAGTACGTACGTCATTCCATGGTTGAAATTTAAATCAGTTTAGCCCAGTTTCGGATTATGACAGTGTGAACCCCCAGGCCGGCGCTTTGACGCCATCTCCATGCAAATTGAGCCTCGAATATGTAGGCCGTATTTTCAGGCCGGATATTCCGGGGTGGATTCAAAAATTGTTTTTTGCTACTTTAGCATAATTCGCAATTCGTTAGCTTTATCACTATTCCTGATGTTTGGATATTCGTTGCTGTTTTGTTTGTAAAAATTATCTTTGTGAAACAAGACCTTTGTCTTATTGGAATTAAATAAAGCATCGCTGGGAAAATCGGATGCAAAAATATACGTACAAATATGCATAATTTGACTTTTAACCTCAGCATTGATTTTGATCAACTATTCTTTCTCCTCTAATACACGTATAGTTAGCCCCTATGAACATAGTCTTAACCTACTTAATGTCTATTTCCTCTTAGTAAATATAGCTATATTATTTTCTAGCTATATTAAAAATATGAATCTTTACTTAACTGTCACTGGCAGAACTAACAAACAGTACTAAAAGCTGAATAAACGTGCTTGTCTGGCCCCAGCGTCCCTCTATTTATTTTTAATGTTCAGAATCTTTTGAACGCAGATTTGTAACGAAATCTTTGCTGTCACAGGCAGGAGTAGCAAATTACATTTCTTTAGCTTTGTGTATTTGATTTAACAGAGTTGATTCTGCTATATGGCTTTCAAGAACATTATCATTGCTTATTCACTTTACTTACCCATTTTTCAACATAACTTTTAAAATTTTTGTATTATTTATTTTACGATGTCCTTTACGAATCAATAACACGAAAACCGAAGATAAATGTGTTCTACCTGTCTTTCATGATTAGCGTTATCCAAGTAAATAAAAAGTTTCTTCATCAACAACACAAGAAGTTTCTACATTCGATTCCTGTCATAAATCAAATGTAATTTCAGAAGATTCACCCACTTAACTTGTTTCTACAGACTTTTCATAGGCTATTACAGATACAAACGAAAAAAATAGTGTAACAAGCAACATTACAGTATAAGAAACAAGCAAGTGTGATTGGGAAACTTTTTATGTGTACCGTGTTTTGGGCTTTACCCTCTATGTTTGATGATTTATTTGTAGATTTTATTGTAATGCATCATATAATTTATAAAGTTTAGGTGTGCAATTGTAGCTGTCTTAGTTGCACCAGATTAATATCAATACTTTTATTATATATTTTTTCTTTAACAATGTTCTTTTAAACTATATATTTTTTTTTCTTTCACAATGTTTTATTAAACTATATTGGCATTTTTACACCTACATCAATTGGAAGTAGTGTTCCCGTTTCCAAACCCATTATGACAATATTATCAAATTCATCGAAAGTGTAACTAGTTACATAACGATTCTCGTTACAACTGTCTGTGATCAAGTTTACATTCAAACAAGAACAATTTGAAGTAGAAAGTTCTTGCACTATGTTCTGCCGCTCTTGCTATGTACTCAAAACCTAACACCAGGCTAACAACAGTCTGTTACTGCCTTTTTGTGACATTTGTTGCAAACTTTCTCTGTTTTCATATGTAAGTTTTTTGTGGTTCTGTTTGAAGTTAAAAGTATATAAATGTATATTATTTAAGTTTGTAGTTGTTTCTTACAAGGTAATGTTTTCATTGTATACATATATAAAAACGTCATGTAAATAAACGCATTTAAAAAAGTCGAAACTTTTTTAGATACTATTTTTTATTAACTGTTTATTTAAAATATACACACTAAATTAATATTTGCTCATCTAATAAAACATTACCCATTGATTACATGTCATTGTTAGATGGTTATACGCACTAATGGTTGATAATGGGGATTCGAACCCTTGTTTACTCGTTACGTTCTCCGACGTTTAGTTATCGTGAACATGTTGTAGCTTATGTCTAGCATTATTTATTAAGGAACATATTGTGTTTTGGTCAGTTGCAATGTTTATAATTTGATGCAATTGTATTTATAAAGACGATAAATGATACAGTGCCTGATTGACGGCAATAGGCTTGCCCCTATTACGTTAGTGGGACCAAATTCTAAATGGCAAAATGTGAGTGGTTAATAAACCTCTGCCCTAAGGGATACAGGCGTGAGCGCGTGACTGATTTAATCATTTTGGTATGCCTTGGCATGGCATGAAATGGATTTTTATCTGCATATCTATTTTATTGTATTTAGCTAATAGCTATAATATTTTCTATATCTAACCATTAATGACTCACGTCAGCGGTTTAGGTTTAATTTATGCTTATAGTCATAATTGTATATTCCTGTCATTTTTTTTGCTCTGCTTTTATCATGCCAGCTGCTATAACTGGAAAACTAAGGGAAACTGACAGTTTTAAAACAGTATTGAAGAATCGTGAAGTTTGCCTGTTAATTGAGAGCAACGTATGAAACAACCATGGATATCTTTTGCTGCCTAATGCCTAATGGCAGTTTGTATAATCATTTTAATAGTTTTAACAAATTGTGTCTTTTCAAGAATAGGCAGTATAGACTAGAGTAGACAGAACACATAAATAACTACGTGGCGAAACACACTTGACATCGAATAACTTTAAAACCTTTTTTTGAAAACAAACTAAACTGATCTTGAACCTATCCTCTTTTTTTTTGTTTTTTTTTTTAACGCGTGGATACCCCCTCGGGCCGTCATCCCACCCGGGTTTTCGGTGGAACGGTGTGTCGGCATCGGACCGACTAAAACCACACGGTGTACCATACTGCGCTATTATATATGCCTATTTCATAGGAGGAATCCGGGAACAGTTTTAGTAAGACATCAGGACCTCTCCTAGCGCCTGTTGCCCGCAAAAGCACGGGCACCACCTTTGGGTAACTCTCAATTAGGCAACGTCCAGGCACACCAGGGTGGAGTAGAAATCCCGTCCCGACCACCCGCAGCCACAATCAAGGCGGCATGAGGCGCTGGTAAGCGCTCGTGAACCCACCACTAACACAAGCATTTATCTTAGCTAGGGGGGGGGGGTTATAAAGATTACTAGTAATTTGTGATCCACGTTTCTAGTACGCTTTTCTAAAAAAACCTTCATATCATTGAATTAAATAATCGTAACTAATTTAGTTAAACGATCGTTTTTATCGCTGTAAACAATAGTTATTGGATATCAATGTTCAGCACAAACCCACTGTCAGAAACAGCCGTGATAGTTCGTTACACATATGTATGTTTGATTGATGGTAATTCAAACATACGTATAGATATTCTATAGTAAGATAATATGGATGAGGGCTGACTGATCATCGTTCTGATATGAATAATCAATATAAAACCAGAAGAAAAACAAGTAAATGTCAGTTTTTTTTTTATTAAAATAGTAACAGCTAACAGCCCTAAAGAATAATTGTAAATATATAGGTTTTTGAATGTTTATTAACAAATATAAAACCCACCTTGCAAAATTTTTCACATCGAAATCTTACACCCTCTCACTTCCCCATTCAGATGACACCTCACATGTCGAAATCAATCGGGCTATAGAGCATATTCCCTATATCCCTGTAGGGGATGGCGTTGGTTCCTCAAAGATATATACATAAATAAATACGGAATAATTAACCCTCCTTGCGCCCTTGGGTATTAATTGATAGCATCACTTTGTTCGTGTGTGTATAGCGAGCTACAATCATGGTAAAGATTTTGGTTTAGGGTGATAGTTAGTGACTTCGTTAAATATATATATATATATATATATATATATTACTTTAAGGTTAAATATTGATTTGGAGGACTAGAGCACATTTTTTGAAAAAATAAACGTATTTTTTCTTTGTCATGAGAAAATGCAAAAGCCTGGTAAAAAGGCATTCAACAGAGTGTTGATTAATTCTTCCTACGTCTATCATATTGGATATATAAGTCTAATGATGGATTGAAAATCTGCCTTCTTAATATCTATATATAACAGGTTGATGTATGTAGTTCCCGTCTTATTCCGTATACAATTTTGTCAGTGGTTCGCATAAAGAGATCTCATTCCCGATCGGGTTCATCTTTCTATGGGGTATCCAAATAGGGAGTTCTGTAAGACCCCTGGTCCCGTGAACATGAAAAGACCCTTTGCGTATTACGGAATTAAAGTAGGACTGTTTTCTTTTTTAGGCGTTTTGCCAATATTCTGATTTAAAAAAGAATAGTACTAACGCTCTGGTCATTGTTATAAGTTTGTCCTCTCTTTGATTTCTAGTCGGACAAATTGTTATTGACTTAACGACAAGTATAGCTGACAAAATATTTGTGCAATACACCTCTGCTCTTTCTATCTTCTAAATCGCTAGCTTGAATATAGGTATAAAAGACAAATACTTACCAATCTCAAAGTACGCCTGAGGCGTATCTTAACCTTTCTGTACACAACTTTCCTGTATTATCATAAACAGTGTTGTGTGCGGCACATATTTGATATTGAGCCCGAATCTTAAGACCATCAGTAAACATTGCGCACTTGGTACACTGCGTTGCGTTACCTTCGCATATCGAGTTCATTCATTAGGGAACGGGGACAAGACATAAGCTCATAGGCATTTTGCATAAGTATTTAGATTGACTGGTATAACATTAAGCTCAACGACACTATCAAAAAAAAATACAGGATTATTTGAGTAGTTGAGATATAAGACTATTGATGATGGAGCAATAGCTTTAATTTGGTAATATTTAAAATTAATCATACACTGTAACTTCTCTTGCCATACATTATCTCTCTTTCATTCCAATGCTTGCCTTGTTTTTCTGTTCTATTTATCTTGAAAATGTAGCCTTTCTATTCACCAGTGTGATAGTTGTACCCAAAATCATGATTATTCAGCGCTACTTGTATTCTGTCTTTCTGCTGATCGATATAGTAAGTAGTGCTTCGTAGAGAGTCTGTTTCATGACTTTTATTTCACGTTACAAGACGTTCAATTAGTATCCAAATCTAAGTAACGTAATTGTAGCTTAGTAACTATACTTAGTACATACTTGCACGTAGACGTGTATTAAACCACATTTTGCAATTAAAATACCCCCAGTGTTATACGCGTGATGTACTTACAAGTATACAATTCAATTGACAGTCCTCAAATCTTTCACGTCGGTCACCTGTGTCGCTTACAGTAGAATCAGTTTCTCCGCTAAATCTTATACGCTTAAACCATGATCCTAATATGAAGGTTCAGTAACTAGGTCGCGAACTTCCTTTTGGTATCTTATCATTGCTATCGTTATACTTATACGTGATGTGACAATCTAGAAAGTACGTGGCCATTTTAGTAGGTCCCTGAGATGTACATTTTTCATCAAGTATTTATCTGATCAAGCTTTTTTTTTTACTTTACAGTAGATTTTTTGGAATCAGAACTAATTTCAAGTATTTTACAACGATTTTAAATCTTATATTACATATTGTTAGTTATTTTAAATGCATTTTATATTTATAAAACATAATTACTTGTACATGTAAAATATAAGATTGTTTTCAGAGTTTTAGCAACTAATTTATTTGAGAAACTGATTTCTCAATTAATTGATTGCTACGACAAATCAAGGCACTAAAAATAATTGTATATTGTTATTGGATTTTTAAAACTATATCCATTAAAACTATTATTTCAAATATAAGTAAATCAGCATTAATTAAGCCTCCTAAAATACATTTACGTTAATCAGCTCCATTATTTTAACGTGCCTTATTCCACATACATATATTAAATCTACGATAACATCAAAATTATTGCGTTTACCTTAATTTCTCTCACCCTCTTTAAAGGTTGCCAACTTGCAAAACTTCACATATTTTCCAAGTCAAGGGCCCCAAATTAAATAGGGGTCCAAAATTATAACTAATTATCCAGATTAAGGATACAGTTGAGTCTGTTGAATCCCAGTGCAACCAACCCAAACAAACAAATTTAAGCCGAGTTTCAAAGCATTATCACAAAATTTGCAGGTATTTGCAAAAATTTACCGGCATTGCACGGACGTGACTTCGCATTTGAGTAGAAAGTTTTATCCCTTTTTGCTTGGTGCTTTTTTGATTTTCAATGATTATATTGTCGGCTTGACCTCTTTTGTTTATTTTAGATGTTCATGGCAAATAATAAGGGTAAATTGACCTGTTACTCTTTGAGGACAAATGTTTGTCGGGGAAATTGGTGCAATACCAATGTGTGGCTGCTTTTTTGTTAAAATGAGTTTTTTTTTTAATTTGTCTTCTAAATCTTTTGACATTTAGTATTATGATCAAATCGGTGATGTTTTGAAAACAGGGCTTGTAATGCATGTATGTAAAAATAGAAACAAGTGAGAGGAATGAAAAGTTGCTGAATGTATTTAGTTATCAATTCTTTGTTAATCTCAGTAGCTATCGAATGTTGTTTCAGTTTAGTAGTATATAAACATAACACTTGATTTATGTTTTTTTATTATAGATTTCAAGAATATTCTCGATCCTTTCTTCAAACATTTTCAAAGAATGCCGTTTGTCCTCATAATTATTATCACATCAAGTATTTTGCCGAGGGCTTTTTATATCGCAATGGCTTTACGCTTTGTTAACATTCCGTGTTACGGCATTAATGTTCTCATTGCAGGAGTGATATTGCATATTTTTATGATGTAAAAATGATGCTATTATCATCTTAGTTTGTTTTGCCACCCAGTTTGTATTTCGATTAATTTATATTATGTTTGTGACATGAATGAAAATCTGTTTTTAACCAGTCTTTAAAAACACTACTGTTACCATACAGCAGTTAATAGTCGTGAGGGAAGATTATCTAGTATTCTTTTAGTCTCCAACTTTTATCTAAATAAAATTTTCATAATGCGTCTTACTAAAAATAGGAGCGCATACAACAAATACGAACTAAAACCAATATACCAATACAAATTAATCCAGGAATTGGTTTAGTATATTCATGTTATAAAATAACTAAAGATTACTCAACTAACCAACTTTGATACTACAGCATACATACATATGTATATAAATTCACGCCTTTATCCTCGAAGGGGAAGGCAGAGGCGTCTGAAACGTCCACTTTTAGCCAATTAAAATTTAGTGCCACTTACCTAATAGGGGGCTAGCCTGTTGACGTCATCTGGGCAGTATAGAACTGTATATATGTATAGTCTGTCTGATAGAGAACAGTCCAATTCCTAAGTACCACTATTGCAGTGAAAACTAAACAGCTCTATTGACCACACTAATGGATTGATTGATTATAACAATATTTGTTGTAATTGGTTTAGTTTAAGTCGTTTAATACCAAAAAACTATACACTTTGACATTTATAGCCAGTAAATTTGTACGAGTCTACTTTTATTATATTATTCTAAATCAGTGAGGTTTCCGGAGGCCCAACTACCTCTCGGCCGTGGTGGCAGTTGTCACTTACCATCAGGTGACCCGTCTGTTCGTCTGTCTATATATAATATAAAAAAAATATATTAAAACGTGTCAATCGAAAAAGTGTTACTCGTTAATTGGATATTTACAGACCTATCATGTTTACTTCGTGACTACTATCACAACACCCAGCCACTCCACGGCTTTGAAGAGTTACGTGCACCTAAATAGCACATGATAAGAGTCCTTAGTCGCCTTTTACGAAACTCAGAAGAAAGAAAGGAATAAAACGGGTTTTTGAATAACGCAATACAACCAGGTTGCAGGCCAACAAAACCTTTATTTCCACATACACTATCGAAAAGCAAACCCATCTACTTATGCACAGGAACATCAACTATCATCATTGTCTCCAAAACACTGGCTTTACGTACAAAAATATCTTCCCATAAGAAATTTCTTACCAGCCAATAACCGTAAACACAATTTTTCGCTCGTCTACCGTTGAACACCTAAGATAGAACGAGATGAGGATGTTAAAGCAAGAAGGAGTGAGCGAGAGGTGTATATAGAATCTTTACTGCAGCTCTCAACCTCGTTTTAGTTATTTATTGTGACCTTCGTTTAGTTAAATGCTCAAGTATTAGCGTAGACTTGTTATTTCCATTTCTATTCTCGAGCCAGAATATCCTGTAAATAAATTTCTTCATCCTTGCTTGTTTCCATTTAAAATAAGTACGGAACCAACATTGAAATTACTGAACCTTGGAAAATGTCAGTATTTAATATGAATTTTTTGAGTTGATTGCTTGTTTCGCATTCAGTTTTTAAACACTGAACTCAGTTCCTTTGTATGGTTTTGATTCGTTTGTAATAAAAATACATTAGCTTGACTATCTGCGACAAAATCGTCATTTAGTCAAAGTTACTGGTTACTAGACAAAATATGAATGAAGATAATAAGATAATTTTAAGGAATTGTCTATATGTCTCTGGTTTCGAGGAGAAATATGCTGAGCCCTAGGTGTTGCTTGGTAGGCAGCTATAGATACTTTTCTGATATTGCAGATAATTTAAGTTCACTGCAAAATATAGTGGCTAACGTACTAAAGTTATGTTAAAAGTTTCTAAACGTATAGAATATAATGGGAGTTCAACATTTCTCAAGTTGGCCCTTTAAAAGTGTCGAGGCGAGACAACTTGACATCTCGGGCCAGACGGCTGCATTTCTGTTTAATACGCCCAAGAAACTTTTTTTATATACAGCTTTTAAGGACGTCTAAAATATTTTTTTAAATAAATAAGTAGGAAGCAAGTGATTTAATTAAAAATAACTTTTGTTTTCAGTAATATTTGTTCACATTCATTCGTGATTTTTTTTTTTATTAAGATTCTATTTTTTTTTTTCGTCATTTCACTACAAATATTTATTACAAGACAAGACATAGTATTCAAATAAAAAGAAAAAAATACTTATATTTTAAATGAAAACTTGCAATTTAATAAAATATTCGTAATTTATTCATAACTATCTTAAATCCTCATCTATTTATAATGGGACCATCGCAGAAAAAAGACAATCAGGTGACAAATGGCAGCGGAATTGTTTAACATGCTTAAGAAAACATCATACAAGCAACGAACACAGACCCTCCGCCTGTTTAGTAGTTGGTTTTAAATAAAAAGCTTAACATATTATCAAATTAACTAGATTGTAGTATTTAATGGTTAAAGATCTTCTGTTGGTTACCCAAATTGATTCCCCAGAAATCATGGCTTCTATTATTTTCAATCTCTTATTAATCAAGGAATGTACGTAGGAAAAATATTGGATGTTTTAGAATCTCTTACACTTCCATTCGGCTAGCTTTTATATTCATTGATGTGGAATGGGAAGACAGTAAAATGCGAATCATCGAATTACGGACCGCTCGACCGATAAGCCCGCTCATAAATTCGGCGTTCGGCATTCGGCTATTGCTTTCGGCATCCGTTTCTTAGCGCGAACATTTTTCGACCGTCAACGTTAGTTGATGATGGTTTGATATTGAAGCTATCAATTGTGATTCGGAACTTACATATACATATATTCTAAAGAAGAAAACCAAGCTATGGTTTTGAAGATATTTTAATAGAGTCTATATATACAAATACTATTAAAACGGACTAAGTATCCCTGCTTTTAATATGCCCGTTTCATGTTTCAAAACGTCAAAAAACGTGAATCTGTCTAAATTATGATCGGCAAAATGAAATCTATGCCTCTGCCTACGGGTTTGAACATACAGGCGTAAGAGTTTTAATTTAAACATACAATGCATGTCGCTTTCCTATATCGACCGCACAATCCTACCTCCGCCCCATCTCTGCATGATGAATTTCAAACGCAATATAAGCTTCAATAATATTCAAATACGAGCTAAACACTCATCATTTGGAGGCTGCGTTTGACGTGTGTAAACGCTATTGTTTCGCGCCCGACGCTGCCTGTCAAATTACTGTCCTCTTGTAGCTGGTGCGTGTTAAATATATTTATGGGGAGTGATAATTATAATAATAGGATAGTATTAACAAAGATTATAGTGTATGGTTGTTTTATAGTGTTTTTTTTTAAAGGTTGCCATTTTAGCAAGATACTCTGGTACATATGGAATTGTTTCATGAAAGCCTCTTAGAAATACTGCATGCTTTAGGTAACTTGATCAGAAAGATATCATACCCCTTTTTTACATTTCAGATTTTAAAAAGGATTAACTTACATCCTGAAGACGCTTAACGTCAGAATATATTTATTGTGTTATAAATTTACAAGTGTTCATTCTATTAATACGTTGACAGAACACAGTTGTTAGTTCTTAGAATTACGAGTAGATGTTTCTTATCTTTTATATCTATTAAACTCGAATAAATATATAATAATCTTTTTAAAGTACTTTAAAAACAAATAAACTCATCCAATATTGTCTGTTAGGCTGAAAGACCTCGCCACAAAGCGCAGACATTTTACATCCAAATAAATTCGTATAAATTCGCACATCAAATACTTGAATCCTTATAAAGCTGCCAGCAAATTGGCAAAACATATCGGAAGCTAGGCTTTGCCAGACAGACTGGCAAGTCTGGCGGTGGTCTGGCGTTGTAGCATAGAAATCGATTGAAGTATTGCTGCCATACAATCTGGTGTGAGCAACAGTTCCGATCGGGTGATTCTTAATAGCCAAGTTGTGGGGCTCTTTAACAAGCAAGTTTATATCTTAATCGTAATAATAAGACTTACCAGTCTGTACTTGTATGTCTTATGAGTCTTCTATAATTTTGTAGGAAGCACTCGACGAAATTTATGTATATACTATACTAAACCTTTTAATTCGATTCCAGATTTGACAATTTCAGTATTGCAACGTTATGACAAGTACTAAATAGTGACGTTGCGAAATTATTCGATACGGAAATGGAATATTTCCAGATCGATTCCTCTGGTTTATAGCAGTATATCTAAACAACTACTACTTTAATAGAAACTAAGTATATCAGGAAATTAAATATTTCTGAAAGGATAATTTAGTTACTAATTAATAAATCATTATTATGAATAATTATGTATTTATTTAAATAAAAATCAATAATTTTGTCTTTAATTGGCACACCAATATTATGATTACTTAAACATAAATCGCGATTGTTTATCAATTTTTGTGTTCATCACTACACTATTATATGTGGTATCATTATTTTACAAAATGACAGTAGCTAATGTCAAATGTGGAATCGAATTAAAAGTCGTGGTATAGATACATATGTTATAATTAACTGTTATTAATACAATTGCTATTTGTAAGTATTTTCTGTATAACAATCCCTTGTCAATGGTGTTCTTTAATATCAAAAAAAGGGTTTAAACTTAAAAGAAAAATAATAGCACACTTGAGTTTAACGTAGAGCAATAATTCGTTTTCTTTTCTTTTTTCATTTCTTTTGTATCAGTGTTGATGTAGAAAGATAAAATG
The DNA here is from genome assembly GCA_947561695.1 of Tyria jacobaeae. Lineage (NCBI taxonomy): Eukaryota > Metazoa > Arthropoda > Insecta > Lepidoptera > Erebidae > Tyria > Tyria jacobaeae. The sequence continues at coordinate 19,600,862 of OX387217.1, read as the reverse complement.
ATGGTGACGAAAAAGATAAAATATATAATCCAAATAAAACCGCTCCGCTTATAAAATTAACCATATAGTGGATCTTATGGCCACTCTACCAAAGCTAGTGCGGTCGCGACTTCAGATAAAGGCTTTCAGTGTTTTACAGAGGCGCTGAAACCTAAGAGTGAACGTTTATACCAAACGTCTGTATTATTGCTTGATATATCGACGCCAAGGATTCCGATACTGGCTGATGCAGTTAGGGAAGTGCTCTCAAATTGAGGTGATACGACCAATAGCAGCTTTTTATATCTTTTTATCATGATAGTTTCACTAAAGTATAATATGTTCTCAAGTATTTAATAATATATTTATATTGATAAAAAACACATGGTAGGTATTTAGTTTAGGATGGTTTTTTTGTTTTGTGATTGCACCCATTATTTTATAAGCACAAAACAAAAAATAATAATAACTTAACCCATCTGACACGGCCGCCTGATCCAGAACTAAGCAGAGCTTGCACTATGGTAACCAGACTGCTGATGACAGACACAGAAGAAATAATTATGCTCATCACACAAATAATGGTCCTGGGTGGGAATCGAACCCACGGCCTCTGGCTTAGCTGTCAGGGTCACTAACCACTAGACCAACAGGCTAGGCAGGCCAAATATTTTCTTTTTGTATATGGATCAGATCAGCTCAGATATTAATATATGTATATGTAATCTAATTTTCTCGCTTGTATCCAGATAGGCTCTATGAAATCTGCGTGCTTCTGCGTCTTCTGCGGGTACAGCTACCTGTAAATTTCATATTTTTTTTTGTATATTTTGAAATAAATAATATCACTGCTGTGCAAACAGTGATATTATTTATTTTTGTAGTAATATCTTATATCTGTTTGGTGTAGTAGTTAGTGCTCCTGACTGAGCCGGATGTCGTGGGTGCAATCAAATCAAACATAACTACTTATTAAATCACGTACACCATCGTGCTATCACAACTTTGACTTGCAACTCGTACATTTAACAAAACCGTAAAAGCAATCTTATAATACAGTATATTTTCTCCGAATACAAAAATGGCTACGAGATCTTACATCACATTGCTTAATAAGTTTGCAAGATAAAAATCAGAAATAAATGTTGAAAATAACATTCTCCGGAGATAGCACATCCGAGTGACGCCTCGATATTTCTGAATAAGTTGACGATATTATTTTATAAACAATAGATGTAGATTAGTATCGTGAATTGTGTTACGGCATATTCGACCTAAATTAGATGTATTATGAAGATATTTTTGTTAAAAAGAAGTAGGTAGAGATCATTGTTTCAAATTATAAGAATGTGAATGAATCTCGTTCGTAATGTGAAACAGTTTTGATTTCTTCACTTCATTTGTAAAAATATTTTTTTTTTTGTCGGAGAAGGAAAGACGTACTCCTAGTAGTAAATAAGGTGCAGCAGGTGCGAGGAAGGAACACCGTGGAGGTTTTAGCCGATCAAGTCCAGCTTACCCCTCCTCTGATGACCCCTCCGGAGGATAGTCCATAAGGATTTCCACACGTAAAAAAAAAGGAAATAATAGAAACCAGTATAAGCAAATAGTTTGATTATGTTATACTGCAGTTGTGTTCTTTAGACTATAGCAACCTGATAATAGGTTCGACCTTCAGCGTTTGGGGACGTTTTGGGGACGTTTTGGGGAGACACAGAAGTTTTAGATGTTATTACTATAGTGTTGATACATACATACGCTTACTTTCCCGAAGAGATAGGCACAGGTTTAATAAAACCTACATTTTGCCAATCATAACTTCGTCCCACTTACGTAACTGGGGGCAATCTTGTCATCAACCAGGGAATTTAATAGCAAAAGAAGAAATAAAGGAACTGGCTAAAGCCAGAGAAGTCATAGTCCAACACAACATTGATTACTATGTCATAGACGACCTTAAAATTAAAACAGTAACCAGTGTTTGTATTTAACTTGAAACTTGTAAACACAAGGTGCCTGTTCAACAGTACACCTCAGAAGCATTGTGTCAGTAATTACGCGTGTGTACTTGTGCTGTGTACTGTGTACCTACAATATCCTTTACGGATAAATATTGACTGTCGCTGCGCTGCACACTGCTTTACGGTCTGGAAAGCAATTTAGGTAGTTGTGAAGTGCCTAGAGGCTAGGTTATGTTGAGATAACAAGTTGATTAATGATTTCGCACTATTAATTTAATTTGTATATTTAAATATAGCTTATTGTTTTACTTGCATACTCTCAAGCCTATAATCCCAAAGAGGTAAGCAGAGATTATTAATAGTTGAGAATGTACATTCATTACAGTACTTAAGTACAAAATGGTGTGTGAATGTATTTTAAAATGTATTTTTTCCGAATTAGAATTTCCTCTTCAAGATTACTGAACCGTAACAGTCTAAACAACTCACAAGTAAAAAACTGAAAGTCTTAGTGAGGAGCCAAGTGAAGGATAAAGGAGAATATAATAGAATATATATATAAAAGCCCAGCTGTTATCTTTGTTTACCCCGGTACCATGATACAAATCAATAATAAAAAAATATTAATTAAACTATATACGGGTTTAATGCTGAGTGTACCACAGTCACTGCGTTTGTGGCACTGGCTGTCATATAGCTTATTAAAAATACCTCAAAAGGTTTTATTCATGGTCTGTAATGCGATAGTAGAAAGTTATCTAATGGATTCTTATTAGGAAGAATTCATTAGAAAACTTTCGACTTTATTTAAGTTGTAAGTTGTCGCATTTTTTGCCAGAAACCTTCCTTTTCACTTGAGCGGGAGGAGTAAGAGATACTAAAAGTTGAATCAAAAATTTTGTTTGCACGCTTGTCAACAAATGTTGCAGTATGTCAGAACATACATATATTTCGCAGACCACAACAGACGCGCGAACATTGTAGGCTCGTCTCCGCAAACATTAGTCACTACACACACATTCACAAACAGTTGTGCAACACACTCGACCGCAGACTGTTGTAGTATGTAATAGTTACAACACTAGTTGGATTAACGTTGGTAAACGTGTGAGATGGAATTATTGCTTTTGGAATCACTGTTTGTTATAAGACTTGCCAAGGTTTAGGTTAGAATTTTTTTTTACAACCTTGTCCCTGGCAACGCCTCTGTTTGGTTCTCTTCCTCATGTAGTGACCATTATTGTCAAACCTGACAGGTTGTAAAAGGCGTACTGATGTACCTGGTGTAGGTTTGCTTGCCTTGCCTTCCGATTTTTTATCCAAGAATATACGGAAAAATAATATTTTGAAAGATTACCACAAGTTTTGAAATTATGTTTTGTTTATGTTTTCATTTTTTATATATTTGGAAAGGTCTAAGAATCAGTTTTATGTAAATTGGAATTGGCAAGTTTTTTACATTATGGTGTATAAAAACAGAATATGATGCTTCTTTTTGAGGCAACAACAATTATATTTTGAAAAAAATACATTAAAATTACGGATACACTTTTTGCAGAAGAAAAAAAATATTTTATCAGAAAAACAGTGCAAGAATACGTCGATATACGAATTTTGTCAGATATAATAAAAATAAACGACCTAACATGTAAAAAAAAAATGTTGAATATGGTGTCTTAAAAATAGGACAGTGGGGAGGAATGGGTTAATAAGTGTTTTTTTTTTAATGTTGTGTATAGTCTGTAGTGTATAGACCTTAACAATATGTATATGTAGGTGATTGTAGATCAATACAGGCAGGCACTTAATCATCAAATTTTATTTAAACTAGATGATTACAAATAATTGTTGAGCAATTTCACTAAATAAACGATTATGAATTTGAATTCGACAAATTCTCACATTTAAAATCCAAATATCAGAAAAAAATAGATTATCTTGGTTCATTAAATCCTAGTTCAAACCTAACAAGTTAATTTGATGTTTTTAAATAATTCATATTATTGTACTTCAATTTATTTATTTTATGTTAACTTGGACTTCGTCCCTCCATCCCACCGGGGTTTCCAGTGGAACGGCGAGTTGAAAACAAAATCAAATAAATTGTATAATTTATTTGTAATTCTAAATAAATAAATATTAATTACCGATTGTATTCGTTTTACCTGAAAAAATCAAAGCTAAAAACTCTTAAATATAATGTAAGTGAACTGGTAAGCAGAGTTCAATTGTCCGACCTTCAACTTGACCATGACCTTCTGTATTATATCTGCGCCATTCATTACGCTTTTGGCAATACTCCATGTGGATTTTGTGTAGGTTTCATTTGAAGCCAAGACTGGAAAAAACAAATCTGATGAAATGTTGTTCTAAGTAATTTATATCAAGATTTATTTTAATCTTATTTATATTGAGAGTTGTTATAATAGTTAAATGGTGTTTCAGTTTTTGTGATCACTAGTATCGGGATAAGTTATAGTTATAGTCAGCTGTTAGTTTTTCAACCGACTTCAAAATGAGGAGGTTCTCGTATTTATTTTTTTATGTTTGTGACCTCAGAACTTTCGACATTTTTTTTTATTTTAAAGCTGGTACTTCCCTTCAAAGTCAAAGTCAAAGCATTTATTTCAAATAGGCCCAAAAGGCACTTTCGAACGTCTACATTTACATTTAAATAGAATTGATTCTAGTCGCCCATTCCTAAATGTAGTTTCGTATGGAGAAGAATGGGCAAGAAACTCCACCGTTACTCTTTTAAAATGTTTTGTTTATATACAATCATTATATATAATTAAAATGATGTGTGAAAAAGAAGCACCCAGAACAATATCACTATACCGAAACAGGTAAAAAGAATTAAATCGAAGCAACTACAGATAAAATAATTTTATGATAGATACATGGTGCTCACAGATTAACAAACATAGTAAAAGTAGTATACGATTTACATAGTCAGTGTGTGGGTTAAACTAATCGTGTAAAACAATGTTACAAAATATAATTCCTTGTAAAATACAATTAGAAACCAGTTAGATTTTGTCTAGACTCAAAATTGTCCTATGGAGCAGGACTAGCATGTTTCCAAGCGTTCTTTTCTTGGATATAATCCTCTAATTTGTAATAAACTTGTTTACAAAGTGTATTTTAATATCGATTTTAAATTTCCTTTCATTTAATTGTAATATATCATAAGGAATTTTGTTATAACGTTTAACACCATGTAGTCCAATTTTAATATGGTCCAGTTCGGATAAGAGAATGAGAAAACCATAGTGGTCTCAAATTTTATGATAGACGCATTGAAGTCTGTTGTCTACTTTTTAAAGTCCGATTATTAGTTTTCTACTCTTAGTTGAAGCTTCACTACGCATATAAGTACCTTGTTAAGAAATCTCTAGGGTCTCTAGGGAGTAGGAAGGGAAGACAAAGTGTTGGCAGGGTTCATCATATATCTATGAAATAATCAAGTACATACTTCGGGCCTTTGTAATCCAGATAATACTGTTTGAATTCCAATATTGGAGTCATATATAAATACAGTAAGTGCACACGTTAAGGGACACCTTATCTTATATATGACCCTACCCCCCTCTCCCTTCCCCTATGGTAGACGTAGCGACAGATTTACGGATGCCGGACGACACTGACCTCGTAATTTTACAGCGTATCCCGTATCGGTCGGCTTTTATTACTTTCCTAAACCCAAAGGTGAAATGTTCAAATCTTATAGGAATGAGGATTGATAAGACTTGATTTGTGCGCTCAAAAGTTCTAAGAACACTTTTGAAATACGGTAATAAAAAAAGATAGTGTAGCCATAAATTATTAAAACAATACAATTAAAAAGTATGTCTTTATTTTATGGAATTCGAATTTCAAACTTGATCGGTATCCCGCCATTTCACATATGTACCTATTATTTATCACCGTGATTGAGAAGCCTAGCATTTCAATATTATAGCAGTTTCTTATGAAAATTCGTCAAAAACGTTCAACACAAGGAAATCAGCTGTATGCTTGCTTTACTCACTTTTGCTAAGAATTACATGCTAAGACTTCTATGTCAATAGATGAATGTCGACTATTTCAAATAAAATACATGGGATTTTTTCTCGCTATTTGCAAACACAAAGATAATCGTTCCCATTGTATGTATTATATAAGGTAAATAACCATTGATCATGCAGTTCACTTCGTGACCGTTGTCGCCATTTTCCAAAATTATATGTAGTTAATGTTTCTTTATATGTAATGTATTTAAAATACTTATTAAAACCGTAATAAGACTTCTTGGCAAGCTTATATGTATTAATGTATTTTTAAGGTTCATTATAAAAGCTTTAGGCTAATAATTACAAAAATTTGAATAGCCAACTTCATTATGTTTAAATCTTGCTAAAAATCGTAAGGTTTAAGAAATCAAGTTTTGTATTATAACTAATTTTCATATAATATAAATAGCTGAAAACTTTGACTTGAGAATTTCTACAATCATTATATCGCATATCACTGTTTTGTATAAAGCAAAACTTTTGAAAGCTGAGCTAACGATAGAACAGGGACCCTTGAGCAGATTACCGAGGCTACTCCGGGGAATACCCGCATCATCGCGTTTATCGCCTATCAGCTCTGTGCCACAAAGGCCTTTAAAAATGATAGCTATATCAATATGGAAAACGGTAATGCTAACGTTTATATTTCTCAAATATGTTAAAAGACAAGTTATTGTTAAATGAATAACATTTGCTTGTACGAGTACAGCAATAATATTTTCAATCTTTTTTGCGTCATGGTTTAAAAATAAAAGTAAACCCAAAAGTACATACATACATACACTCACGACTGAATCCGCAAAGGGGTAGGCAGAGATGTGATTATTTAGTGCTTTTGGGAATTTCATAGGAACATTTGGGAGTGTAAGTGCATCTGCAAATCGAACTGGCTGGTGCCGGGGAGTCCAAGCACTCTTAACTATAAAAATAAATGAAAGTAAAAAGTTCAATAATATATACAATATTTGAACTACATACTGAAACATCTAACTTTATGAATTAACACTATATGTTAAGACTTTAAGTAAGATAGTTAGATCTAAAAACATAATTATATTACAAATAATCCTGCTCGTCACACAATCATTGGTAGACCAACAGGCCAGTTAGCTTATATTCACTGGAACGCTTCTAAGGGCCTTAGCATGATGATATCTTTTATCATTAAAAATATTAATTCAAACCGGTTCAGCTGTTCCTGATTAGCTCGTTTAAACAAACAAACTCTGCCTCTTTTTAATATTAGTATAGATAGATGCGTCTTTTCCTCAAATCTTTTAATGTTATAATTAATAAAAATAACAACAGAGATAAATCTAATAAGTCGGGTAGCAGCCGAACATATAACACTCATTACATGAAACCTCTTAAAAATCCTTTTAAATTTTTAATAAAAATTTAGTAACTGTTTCGTAATACTTTTAAATGCAAACGAAGTCTAAGAATGTTGAACAAGAATCCAGAAAACAAGTTTTCTAGAAATAAATTCTTACCCGTTGCGAGTCTAGTTACAGCCGTCGCAATTTCCTATCGCAGACCGTTCAGAACTGTCGGAATTGCTTCCTTATCTGAAATCAATTTGTGAATTATATCCATGTCCTCACTCGCTTCAGATTATCTGCGTCTGCCTATCAACAGTTTTCCATTTACAGAATACTATTTGGAACAAAATACTGCATATTACACTTATATTTTCTTAAATTGCTTTTCCCATATTTACAAAAAACGTTTCATAAAATTCTGTTTCAAATTGTTTGCATTTTATTTTTTTGTTCCAAAAGCTTTTAAACAAGTAAAATTATATAAATGATCTTTAATGCAGGTAAAATTTGAAAAAATACTGACTTTTAAAAAAAAATTTCATTTTTAATATAAATATAAGCCTATAAATCTATAAGCCTTCAATACGGCTTTCCAAAAACTTATTCGTAATTTCACTGACATGCCATGATCAAATCCTGATAAGATTAAGATAGGACCACCGGCACCGGGATGAGGATACTCGTTCCAATAAAAAGAATTGAATATCGATCGATAATTGCCAGAGAAATCACGTCGAACGTACAACCTCCTCTTTTTTATAAACGGTTAAAAATAGAAAACTCGGGTGCATTTTAATTTCATCTCTCGCTTTTTTCCGCTAAGAGTATCTCTAAACGTTATAAGTTTATAACACTCTGCATGTGTCCCTTCCACCATAACAGCTATTCAAACATACATCTCTAACGTCGCAATCGTGTATGTATTCACTCGAAAAACATAGCTCTTTCTTGTGCAGTCGGGGAATTAAGCATTCTGCTATTCTTGCAACCGTCATTCGTCTCATCGCCTACTCTTGTGTGTAAAAATTCTCTACGTCAACATAACATCAAAGCCAAATTCTTCTCTCCATTATCATTTGAATTAAATATTCAAACAAAATTACTTGGCGTAGAAAATGTTTTCTTTCCTTCCTGGGGAATTGTTTTACTATGTATATCGTTGGGGCAATAAAAAAGTATACGCAATAAGTGCTTCGGCTTTGTCGTTTATGGCGCAACTTTTTATTGGCGTCGTTTAAGATGTAATATAAAGTTGGTCGGCTCGTAAATCAGGCTTTCTACCAACCTGATGGCGAGTCAAGTGGGCCTACGTATGTACCTTGAAGGAGTCCAGAGTTGTGATAATTTTAAATGAGTAGATCAATCCTAAATTTTATTTCTTTATTATTATGCTGTGACGTTTAAAATCAGAACTGTAAATTTAACTGTAAGTAAAAGTTTCGGTAATATCACGAGTCCCTTGAGCTCTATTGCGATTTTTAAACCCATTTCTTCAAATTCTATAAGTCCCTAAGCTCCCATTCTCTTCACCTTGAAATGCACTTTCTTTAACTACTTGTAACATTGTACAACGTTCGACAAAAACCATCGCGGCTTTATACATCCCCTAGGCAAGTAATCACGTAGGAACTAAAATATGTCTTTTTACTACAAATGAATTAATCCTGCTCTCCACTGATTTAAGTGACTGCGATTTGAAATTTCTATTTCATTTTGCTTTTTGTGGCAAATAGAGGTATTTCATTTTTATTGCTTCTTTATTAGGCACGTTGCTCGAGAGTGCGTGTTTTATTGGGTTTATTTGCTCAATCGAATTGTCGTGAAGTGCTGCGAATTATGTGTGTGGAGTGAGAACATTTTCATTTGACATTGACATTTTTATATGTTTTTTTATATAATACGTAGGTATAATCTAGGTTATATGTATATATAATATAAGTTCATTATATTATCTACATTAGTTATGAGTTGTAGTAAATACAGAATATCGATCGAAAAGTTGTAAGTTTGTGTATCATCATGTTAAAAATAACAAAATCTAAGGGTATAATATAAACAAACTAAAAACATCGTAACATTAAGATTAATTTATATATTAACGTAAATAAAAACTAATCATCCTCAATAGTTGTCACAAATAGTTTGGGTGTTATTTGTGTCCGTTGACTAAAACCACACGGTGTGCCATGCTGCGCTTAAATAGGAGGAATCCGGGGACAGCAAGTAAGACATCCGGACCCTTCGTAGCGCTTTTGCCCGCAAAAGCGCACCACCTTCTGGTAACTCTCAATTAGGCAACGTCTAGGCACACCAGGACGTCGCCTCCTCGCGGCTGGCCTTTATAGCGGGTGGAGGGGAAAACCCGTCCCGACCACCCACAGCCACACTCAGGGCGGCATGAGGCGCAAGTAAGCGGATTAGGTCCGAGTGGAGATTGTCCTCCCGGGCCCGTTCCGCCGCCTCCTTCTGCGAGATGACCTCCTCGCAGAAGGTTGCGACCGCGGTAAAATTCCTGTCACTACCGGCCATGGAGCGTATGACGGCCGGTAGCGACAGATCTTGAGCAATTACTGCGTTGAGGGCCTGACGCTGTGCCGCCCAAGCCGGGCAATCCGCAAGCGTATGCTGGGCCGAGTCCTCACTGCAGTCGTAGTGGTGGCAGACGGAACTCAATTCCATACTAGCGACTGAATGCAGGTACTTTCCGAAGCAGCCGTGCCCGGAAAGTACCTGCATCAGTCGGAAAGAAAGGGTCCCGTGTTGCCGCCCTGCCCACTCGACGATGACCGGCTGGAGCGCCTCCACGGTGGCTAAGCCAGCACATGGAGCCTCCAGCCGGGACGACCAACGAGCCATAGTGGCTCGGCGAGCGGCTTCACGCCACTCGCGTACCTCTTCGGGCTTCAAATATAAACTGGACCAACCTTAAGCAACAAATTAAATAAAAAAATTACTGAAATCATTCACTAAAGATGAAGTTTACGCGTTATATATATTATTCAAACGTTACTTTAGAGGTCTGCCTTCTTTAAAAAGTACCCATCTTTAGTAGAACCAATTAAAATAAAAATAAAAACTGTTCCTAAAATCGGTTTACAACCTATTTGAAGTCGGTTAAAAATACTAAAAACATTACTGTATTACATTAGCTGTGTCTCTACTTTTATCTCTCTCATCCGAACGTTATCATGAAATGATATACCCTACGCCCTTCCATTATTAAGAATATTAAAATAACACCTCGCATTATTTAAATCTAGCCTCGAACATTTTGACCGTTACTTCCTAAAGACAAACTTAACTTTGCATTTTTCTCCAATACATTGATACTGTTTTTGACCGTAAAATAATCGAATAGCAAAAACAATATTTTTTATATGATAAAACTACAAATTATCGATTTTTCCCTTTACGTGTACTGTAAGACCTTGCCTATTGCCAAATGCAATAACTGTTGGGCAATAGTAAGTACCCAATAGGTTTTGATTTACATACAAAATGTTCAAATTGCTTAAAATTTAACGTTTTTATGCACATATCTTTTTATTCCGTAGACTTAAAAGTATGATTTTTTTACAGCTTCAAGGGACAGTACACATATGTACGTGTGATACCTTCCCGCATCCCGGAGTAAAAGGATCTTAACAGACAGACAACTCACTGATACTATAAAGCTTTTTTTTTTGCTTAATGAGAAACCAAAAAAAAAGGATAAATCAAGAATTTTAATTTACAAACATGGAATACAAGGGTACCATTGAGGTCAACGCTCCATTTTTTTATTGAATGTACATACATATACATATGTGTGCTATGTATTAAAATCCTTGAAGCTATTATGAATAACAATGCATTTAAAATATTATAATCGCGCCTACACATATTATAACATAAAATGGCTGCAATTATATCATATAATTACCACTTGCATACCTCACTTAACCCTGCATGCTTTAACTAGCTCTATATAAGCAAAAAGTCACTTAAAGTGGTAATTAAACCTTTGCAGAGCTACACAAATTGCCGCCTCAGTCTAGTGCGTCTGGTCTGGCTATATATTTGTGTGCATTTGTTACTAGTCGCCCGTTATGATTTATAATAGGTGAAGCTTACTTTGAAGCGGTTCTTTATATCATAGCATGTCATGACCGTTGAATTTTTGATTCGTAAATGTAGGCCAGCTTAAATCTGAACACTTTTTTTAACAAAAGTCGACCAAATGTAATTGATCGAATATAAATAAAAGGTAAAGATTAGTGTGAATATACTTTTCATATCTTTGTTCCATTATAAAGTACAATATCTTAAAATGCATTGTGTGTTTGAAATCTGTTATTATGCAATAAGCCTAATAATTTGAAAATCCCAGTAATGTGGAATGTTTAACAGTGGTAGAGCCATGCTTAGGCACGAATGGGCCGGCTCGACCGGTGCGATACCACGGCCTCACAGAAAACCGGTTGTGAAGTAACGCTTGCGTTGCATTTCCACGAAATGAGTGAGGTTTCCTGAGGCCTCCCCTCTCCCCTTTCCTCTCCCCCCATCTCCTTTCTCTTCATCCCCCCTCTCTTCTTTCCGCTCCCTGCATCCCCCATCCCTCGTCACCCTCAAAGGCGGGCAGCGCACTTGCGACTCTTGAGATGCGGGTGTCCATGGACGGCGGTTGTCACTTACCATCAGGTGACCCGTGTGTTCGTATGTCCCCCTATAGTATAAAAAAAAAATTGAGGTGAATTTTGAAATAATACATAATATAAGAAATCATGTAATTTTTACCTGATTAACAAAGTAGAAAAACGGTAACGTATATTGTCATGTGTTAACACTGTTGAATTATCATCAATCACACAATCTGATCACTCATTATATTATGTGATACATACAAATAACTGGTTTAATACACTGCCAGTGTGTTTAAGCAAATAATATTATTGATCTTAAACCGTCACTAACTTTATAACAACAAACGTCGTTTCTATTATAAGAAATACAAATTTAATGCATGAAACTATCAAATCGCTATGATAACGTTTAAAAATTTATCTACAAGTTTTATTTTATTCTACACCCATGGCATATTTTCAATTAAAATTAAAGTTGCTAAATGTAGTTTGGTACCAATCCCATCTACTGTGAATTCAGGATGGTTGAATTAAAATTGCAGCTGATAAAAACTCAGCCAGCTATGCCAACTTGTGACCTCCAACTGTTTTACAGAGAAGTAAATTGACTTGCTTGAATTGAATTGCTAGAAAATGATGAGACGACTATCCTCTTGAACGCCATGCCACGCGGTCCTCCGCCTATCGCATCCAGTCTGTCATAGCTACTAGCACTCACTCACATAGCACTCCTTTAAGTTTATAAATATACATAGATATAAATTTAAAAAAACTTACAGTCTTACAAATATTCACTTTATGTACTACACACAAAGGCTTCATCATTTGAAGTATCATCTTATTTAAGATAATTGAGGTTGCTTTACTGAGATGTTCATTTATAATAAATTAACCATTTTCTGTGCAATACATGCTAATAGCTCTTCCACACCTAAAAGCTTCTGTAACAATCATAATAAAATCTACTTAATTAGTCCAACCTGGCAGTATAACACAACATCACTGATTAATTATTTCACTCCGATTTAAACCCAAAATTCACCAAAATCGGCTCAGATGAAGCTTCACCATCATTCAGGCATAATGCTAATGCTACTTATTTATTGACGGTAATCCATTACCCCGCAACTGAATTTGAAGGTCCCTAAGCCCCTGTTCATCACTCAAAAACAGAGATCCCATTAAATTGGTTATATAAAATTCAGTAACCAGTCTAACTGGAAATTTGAAATGCTTAGACTTAAATTAAGATTGGGAACTTGCCGAGCTGGTTAGTACTTGAGTTTCAAATAAGGCTCGTTCAAGTGGTCATGTCTTGCAGGATAGCCAATACAAGTTGGTCTCCTCCAGCCCTCTTGATAAGTTAATTTGGTTAGGGGGTTGAGGAGATTGTTCCACTAAGATAGGCCAAAGTTAAATGGTTGAGTGAAGTGCTCTCAAGTAGGGTGTTTCCTGACCGCAGCCTTTGCTCAGCATCTTAGCGTGCTTACTTATGTACAACAGAATAATGTTATGTCTTTGTGTAATATATCCTTATTGGGTATAATTTTTTTAAATTATATTTACTCGGTATTACTGCACAACTATCATTTCTCCTTATATCAGTCCAATTCTAACAATAAAAAAATACGTGTATACAAACTTTTAATTGCAAACGTGTCGTCCTTAAGATTGCTCTCTCACCAAAATGTATAATGCATTCTGGCCTGCTTTGTTACCTATATTGTTAAAAAAAATATTTTCAATACAAACAACTCTTTTATTTACTGTAAATTGTACTCCTCTTTGTTTATTTTTATTACTTCTGTTTTAATACTTTCTCGTGATGAGGTTTTGTTTTATCGTAGATCAAAACGAGTTCTAAATATTTTATTATGAGCTACTTTATCAATAGCACCTGTCATCAAATACCTAATGATAAAATATACTTTAAACTAGTTTCTTTTCATCATCACACTATCATTGGTACAATAAATAATCTTGTAAGATACTCTTAAAAGTCTATAGGTCCTATATAACTATAAATATCTACACCCAAAACACTCCAAGGAAAGTACTCCGCCCTTTCCATGTCCATTGCTCGTTGAATTACGTATACTTAATGTGCCGGATGATCTGCTAGAGGCATTAGGCACTGTCTTGTCTTAAGGGCTACTCTACGGATCTTTGGATCATTAAAACGGCCGGTGGTTTTGCAATTTCCGATGTGTGGGATGTTAGGAAGTCTTTTGTTTATTGTAAGGGAACGAAGGTATGAAGAAGTCATATGTTTTTATAGTGACTGTGTGTTTATGTTGGAGTTAGTTGTGTTATGTTTAGTCAGTAATGGTCGGAACCACTTACTAACGTAATCCAAGTTTTAGCTTATAGGTATGTGTGTTAGAGAATGGCATGAAATTGTCTATATACTAATTAGTAAACGTAAAGATAAATGTTTATATCAGGTAGTAAGAATTATATGATACAGAAAAGTTATTGTTTACCTCAACCGATGTGAACTTACAATAAATGTCTCGGTCACAGAAGAAGAAGAATTTGAAAAATAAGTTAAGTTGATGATGATGATTCAAATAAGTAATGACATATAGCTACAGAAATAAAATTCAAAACCTAATCAGGAACGAAATTAGAAGCGCAAAAGAAACATGCCTATACATTCACAAACTTAAAGAATTTAATTCAGTCTGTTACAAGATTCATGAACCATGATCTTTATTACTTGTAAGCCAACGAAGTCACTATGAGCAAAATTAACCCCATTGAAAGAGAAAATTAAATTAAAAAATATATATGAACCACTTTATCGTGAGAGGAGTTGGCTCAAACAGGGCGTTTTGCTCTCCCTAACACATGTAGGAAACAATGCTGTAATCTAGTTGGACAAATTAAATCTTCTCTGAATAGAAGTTATATTAGAAAATAGACTCTATTTCATTAATGTAACAGTTGAAGTTACAACGGACTAACATTGTGCGTCTTTTTTTGGTCTTTCGTGACGGATTTTAAAAACAGTCTGTCCGTGATACTGTCCGCGCAGACATGTTTATGAATTCACAAATTAAAAATTTTTGAGTAATATTTTAGAAAAATATTAAACTATTTGCCATTGTTTATTCTATCTCCGCGACGTATTTATTTTGTGTGACGACTCTTAAAGAAGTAAGTTGACGTTAATCGATCGACATACGTACTTATATTACCATTAGAAGCGTATTAAACATTAAGTAGCATTAAGGCTCAAATAGACGGATGCAAAATCCAGTAGTACACTTGTGAGCATTTTATGTATATTATTGTCATGCCTTTTAAGCATTAACAATTTTATAAATAACTCATGGAACAAATAAATAAATATTTTTTCAAAGATCAAATCATTAAAATTGAAAACTTAAGTCCAAATTAAATAGTCAGATCTCAAAATTGTAGTTTAGACTTTCGGTAAATAAATAATAATTTACGTTGTCATAATGATAAAAATAAAAGATGTTACTTGAAACATCTTTTAAGTAACTTTTAAATAATTTCTCTATCTATTAACACAAAAAAAAAGTGGAATTTAATAATAGACGACCGATACAAAAATATTCTCAAGTTATTCTATAAAAGCTTTGTCATGAACGGTTATAGGAATTTTATGTACTGCAGAAAGGTTTACTTTTTTAACTCTACGTTGAATTTCATTGAGTTTATTTTCGTTTGACAGTTCAGATCAAAAAGTATTGTAAGGATAAATCTTAGATATGAATTGTCTTTGGCATTATTCAAGTTTTTTATTTAATGAATTGCAAATGTTGTTTCCTGCTGTGTGATATTTCATCATGATATTTAGAAATGTATTTTCACAAAGTTATACTATCTTTTTGATCGTATCGAAGTAAGAAAATATCCGTTTTAATGGGTATATTGAAACTTGTAGGATAGTGTAACATTGTTTTCTTATCTTTTAGTGTTCTCTCAAATACATATACTGAAGTTTGATACTTTAATTGTAGATACTGAGAATATCAACATCAGAGAAACATTTTAAGATACTGCCAAATGATGTTGTGTTGGATCAGCAATTCGTATTATCAGTGGTTGTTATATTTTTAAGCCTATAATTTGCATGAACTACGATGAATGAGACACTATGTTTTTATTAATTTTTTGACTTATTGCACCTATTGTACAAAGGCGGACTTAATGCCTCAGGCATTCTCTCCCAGTCAACCTTGGGGTGTGGCAAAAATAAATGGTAGTAGGTGCAAAAAGAAGCTAATTATATACATATATTACTTTTATACATCATATACTAATGCATACCTATATACATACATATAAATAAATACAAACGTATATACATATACATACATACAACGCATAGCTTTTTTTACACTGCTTTTACACACATAAACAATGACGTTAGTCAGATAAAAACGTCTATATGGCGCTAATATACTCTTCTGTATTATAATGTAACAAAACTAGAACATCGTGATTAAAGACTAGCCCAATACTAACTAGTCTTTAATCAGGATGTCCTAGTTCTGTTCTAAATTTGGTAATGCACCATTTCAAGTTCCAATGATTTTGTAATCAATCATAGTAACCATGTCAGAAAAATAAAAAAGTCGACAGTTTATAAACAAAAAAGAGATAAAAACACATAATATTCAAATATTCATACACGTTTAAATGTACTCACACGAAAATATAAAATTCTTTTATCAAACATTCCTTACTATATGGGGTAAAGAATGCTTGAGGCTAAAAAAGCGATATAGGAAAAACTGACGATTCCGCGAAAAATGTCGACATGGGGCCAAAACGCCATAATATCCCATATCTAAGAAGTTTGACATGTCAGCTATGGGTATTAGATAACTGTAAAAGCATCATGGCCGCTGGCAGTTTGTTGCGTTTCCTGTGCCTATTTTAATATTTTTCGCGTAGCCTCAGGGCTATTTGTATAATAAGATTAACATGGCATTAGGGAGTTTTTAAGCTTTGTTTGCGAATAACTTTTAATTGTGTGACTTTTGCTTTTTCGAATTTCGTTGTTTTTCTTCTCTGAATAATCTGAATGAGATGTTTTGTGTTGAATGTCTTTGTTTGTTGGTAATAATATTAAATAATATTTAAATTTTTACTTTATCATTACCATATTTTTCACACACAATTTATCAGCTTCATCGCAATTTGGAAATTAACCCAGTTATTAACATCCATTTTGTCGAGTGTAAATGATTATTTTCAATTATATACTATTGAATAATTTCTGTATATCGGTGGACTTACATACAAAGTACAAAAATACAAACAGCATAACACCTAGACTCACGACTTCGGTCTCAGCAGTCAGAGACACTAACCACTAGAATAACAGGCCAGTCATCAAAACATAAGAACCCCTCTTAGCGGCTAACCCTACTGACGCGGACACCACCTACGTGTAACCTCTCAGTTAGGAGGGCAAGGTGAAAACTTCTCGGCCTGACTCTTTCAGATTGATTTTCAGTTGAATATAACTTCAAGACCCTAATTGAAACGCTTCTTCAACGATAGTATTTCTTTCCAGAAGTGAAAGGATGGGGGTCTGCGAAAACTTTATCTTCAGCCTCTCAACTTTCTATATGGCCGCATAGCTCTTTAAAAAGACTTTACTTTTTAGAGTTAAAAATTGATGGTAGTCTCAAGATGACAAATAAGGAGAATGATAAATAAATGACCAAACAAAACATGAACACTATTTTGCCCTTTTCTCATTACCAATACGCCTTTGTGACATTCTCCTGGTGAGAGATTTTTTTTATGAATAACAAAAAAAAACTCATCTCAAAGCCAACTCTCTAATCACAATTTTTGTAGTCACATTTTTAGTAGTATTTTTTTTTAACTCATTACTATATTTAAGAATGCCTGACATCCAACATACTGGCAAACTTTCCAGCAGATATGCGATAGATTTCCTTTTTTTTTGGAGTTAAACCATCGGCTTCCATCTACTGCTCCGATTGCTGTTTTGTTTCTGTCGCGTAAAGGTGAGCTCGTGCTTATGCCAATAATAATAGCTACACAACATCTATTGAGTCGTCGCATTTGCTAGGACCGGCATTTATCTAATGTCCGATTTGCGTGGAGCTTCCGCAGCATCCCCCCCCCCCCCCGTGCATGATGATTCGCACCTTTTCTTCTGATAATATTATCTGAGCTAAGTAACTTACATTTACAAGTCATAAATATCGTCGAATACGATATCTTGCTTATCAAAGATATCCGGTGTAGTTGTTTATGGTCGTCTTTCATGATCATCGTCATAATCCTGACGATGATCAAGATTGATCAGCAACAAGATTGAAATTCAGCAGCTTGGCAGTTGATATTTAAGGGATAAATAGGACCTAGCATAGCATGTATGTATAACCCTTCCTAAACTTAGTAAATGACGACCCAATCGGGTACGTAAAAGAATACAGATTATCCAGAAAAACAAATTTCCGAAAGATATAATGCCAAAGTAATTTTATAGATACTAAAATTGGAAACGTATTGAAATGTTGCTGGTGGCTAGAGGAAATAATAAAGAACTCAGAAAGAGACGTCTATAAAGTCGAAAGCCTGGGCTGCTAAACCTGGCACTGCTTAAAGTGCAAACCATGAAACTGGTAGCATATGAAACAGCTATAGAGACGAGCATGCTTAATACACGAAAGTACGATAGAATAAACAACAGAACTATTAGAAACCGCACTAAAATAGAAATAGAATACAGAGACTAAAGTGGAAATGAACATGCCATACAATAAGAGATTAAGATTGAAATTTAAAACAAAACAAGATTAGATATTCTTGTACCTTGGAAACTTTTACCCTAGAAAATTATATGCCTTTCTAGTAGTAAGGTAAATTTGTACTTAGCAAATAAAATGTGATAAAACATTAAATGGGGAAAGATGATAGGTACATTCATATATATTAATATCATAAGTACTTATAAAAACCCAAAAATATCTAAAAAAACTAACAGTAAATAAAAGTAGACATTTAGCTGTTAACCTACTTTAACCACTACTAGACTTAAACGTACTGAAATATACAAAATTAATTTTCATCCACCTTAAACACCCAATGGGTGGCATGAAATGGGTAATAACTGGGTTTTATCCCGGGTGATTATCTGTCTAATACCACGTCACAACATGATCCACGTCACACATCGCCTCTATGGCAGTTCTCTATCGCCTACATGGCGATATGGATACGGAGAGTGTTCTGACGAGCTCTTCCAATTGGTCCCACGTTCTCCCTTCCAGGACTACTCGTGCTGGCCTGAGGAGTCACCGTTTGCGAGTCGAAGGTATGCGATCCCGAACGAAACGGTTTGGCTCTTCTTTCCTGTGCCGATCGGTGAAAGATTGGAATTCACTACCAGTGCACGTTTTTCCTTCTCACTTTGATCCTGGGTCTTTTAAGCAGGGTGTGAAAAGCATCTCAACAGGCCGCCATAGTGTGGGTCACCATACTACATTGACTAGACATGCAATGAGGATGGTGACCACCACTCTTTGACTCCATTTATTACTTACCATCAGGCAAAGTGGAGTCATTATGGCACTTATACACATAAAAAAAAATGATACTATCAGACCAGATCAGTATGAAAAATAGATATGCCTTTAGAAAAATGTATAAGTACGTTTATCAGGAGTCTGGTTACCATAGTACAAGCTCTGTAAATAATAAAAAGAATCTTTGTATGTCTTCTAAACACAAATTTTAACGTATATTTTTTTTGTATTCAGGTAAGCATTATTTACAAAAGACAATAGAAAAGACAACGATGCGTAAGTACAATCTTCGACTCTAATCTCTTCTTTCCAATAGATTGCGTGTTGAATGCTCTGCGCTTTATGCTTATTGCAATTTAGTCGGCGATATCCGTCAAATTGTCGTTTTGCATTGATTGTGTCATAACGATAGGGCTACCAAGGAATTGTTATTTAGAAATTCAAGGCATAATGTATAAAATTTTAATAACATATTTTTATCTTATTAAAATTTAGAGTTTCTTTGATGGCTTATATTTGTACGTTTATATTTTTATTATATAATGCACCTGCTTTATTTGTAGACTTATATGCCCCACAGTGAGCTAAAAATAGGTTTAAGAAACCAACCAGAAATAAATTACCTACACTATAACCACAAGTAAATTGAAAGTAAGAGTTATGGAGCATTAGTGTATATTTGGCTCTGCCAAAAATGACAATACATTTGTCGAAACCTTTTACTTTTTTACTTTTACTTTTTATTTTCTGTTAGAAAAACCCAATAACACTTTTTGATCCAACCCGGGAATCCAACCCGAAACCTCTTGATGTCAGTCTCATGCGCTAACCGCTAGACCAACGAGGCAGTCAATTTAATGTCATCATCATAAAAAATAAAAACACTACATGTAAAATATTATTCCACTTTTAAAATTGGAATAAAATCAATTTCACTCCAACCACAGTGACAGCCCTGATAATCGTTTGGTTATCACACTTCCGCGCGGTTGGCACCGTCGTTCCTCCCCGATTTCAACCAAACTCTATATACATCTATTTATGTTTATGTCGCACAAAAAAAATATTCTTTTATTATCATCACTGGATTATTGTCCCACGAATCAGCGGTATATCTAAGATTAGATATATCTTATAATTAAAGGAAAAACATTATCAAACTGAGTGAAGGAAATATTGTTGTGCTAAAAAGGAGGACTTAATTCCCATGTTGATAATGTTGCTATATTAAAATATTTTGCGTTTTCTTTTAAAGTCTTTTAATCACTCAATGAAAGCGATCAGCGTAATTTACATATTGAAACGTAATAATTTGAATGTCTGTCTCCTGGGATAATGGTACCTTATTTGATAAAACCTTACTTAGTCCATAGTATAAGTGGCTTGTAAATCACCTAACTACTGCGTAATATAATAATAAATATAATTATGAGTGAAATACAAAACCTGAAACGGTATTAAACTTTAGGCAGATAAAATCATCTTAAAGTCCAAAACCAACCCATCACAAAACAATCCATTTAACCACAGCGACAAAAAGTAAACCGGGTTTAAAGTGCCCTCGCACTAACGGTTATACCGAAGACACAGAGGCCTGCTCCCCACTTGCTATCTTTGTGAACAAGTCCAGTTTGGCCCATTAACCCTCTGCCTGAAGATAATGGCCTGATTGTCCCGCTTCGCTTCATACTAAATATATGAGGGAGCAACGCCGTGGTAAGCGTTTTTGGTATATTTCTTCAGACTGTGTGAAAATCGTTCGGGTTTAAAAATGCGTTGTATGGCTGTATCTATTTTGCTAATAATATGTCATTTCAATAAACAAATTGTATGAAGAAATAAATATAAATTCAAAGTCAATACGCAAGTCTCACCATAAATGTTAGTTTAATTGGATTTGTACTGGAAGAGAACAAGTGAACGTATCTTGTTAGCTAAAATAATACTTTTATATAATATAAGAAAACACTAAACAACTAAAAGAATGAAAGCTTAAGTGTCTTCAAGAAAGTTTAAGATGAGGCCTTCGATAATCTTCCACTATCCAGTAAGTACGTTATCGACTCGACTTAGTATACATATTCAACACTATTTGGAGCTCATGAACAACTTAAGACGGAGAATCTGCGAAACAATCAAAATAAGGCAACAATAGGCACGTGTATTTCAACTCGTGTTGATGAATGACCTTATATGTACTAGTAAATTACCACTTTACCCACTGCACCATTCGTTCAGAAATAAGGAGTTTTGACACACACAGTTTAGACAGTTTCCATTAAAACAGAAATTCAATGTTTAAAATCCCAAATCCTCCAATAAAATTCAGAGCCACGTTCCACAGTGTTGCCAACAAAAACTAAACATATCCGTAATTTATTACATACATGCTCACCTCGCGTCGTTTAGAAGATGACTGGCCGAAAAACTTGTACACCATTAACTTGATGAACGAAGAGTAACGAAGTGTTTTATCGTACTACCCGCATAGTGACGTCTCTAATTACATCTAAGTGTTCTTTGAAAAATTGTTCGTTAACCGGCTAGTGCGGTTGAAAGATAATGTGGATTTATGAGAATCGTGTGCATTCTTGCGTTAAAGTAATCTGCAGCTTATTACAAATATGATACTGAAATGTCTAAATAATAATAATAACTTGACACATCTCACACACGGCCGTCTGATCCCAAACTAAGCGGAGCTTGTACTATGGTAACCAGGCAGCTGATAAACATACTCATGTACTTCTAAATACATGCATATAATAGATAAATTACACCCAGGTAATCCAAATAATCATACTCATCACGCAAATATTTGTCCTGTGTGGGAATTGAACCGACGACCTCTGGCTTAGCAGTCAGGGTCACTAACCACTAGACCAACAGGCCAGTCAGTAAATATAATATAAGATATTATAATAAATAATGTTACTACACTGTTGTTGCATTGGGAATTCCTTTAATAACTGAGGTATGTAAGAAATAAAATAAGTAAATAAATATAAAATACATATGTACATATACATATACGCCTATATCCCTGAAGGGGTAAGCAGAGGCATCACCAACGCTCATTTTTTGCCAAACATAATTTAGGCTCCCTTACGTAACAGGGGCCAATCCTATTGCTGTCAACCAGGCTGACACGAACCTGAACTGACTGTAAAAATATTGGTCTGGTTTGAAAACTTAATAAGCAACCTATTTCGGTTAAGTAATCTCCTTTTTAGTGAGATACTATAATTATCATTATTTAGTGGTTAGAATAAACTATGTAACTTATTTTTTAAATAGCTAGTCTTGCCATAAATATTATATTAATAAATATTAAAGTACACATATTTACAAACAATTACACAAACTTTTTGGCATGCAAGGACTAAACAGATACACACTGAAATAAAAAAAAACAGAATGGCTACTGAAACAAGAATACTCCAATACTGAGAATATAATTTACACAAACACACACACGCCCACATACACATACACACAAACCCACGCGCCATTCTTGTGACTCTTGAGTTGCGGGTGTTCATGGGCGGCGGTAGTCACTTACCATCAGGTGACCCGTCTGCTCGTTTGCCCCCTATCACATAAAAAGGAAAATATGTAATTTCTGGATTCAAATTATAGTTATATTATTATAAGAGGTTTAATCACCGTTTCATGAATCGTATCTTGATACACTTTTGCCAATATTTTTGTAAGTTTTTCCCAAAGATATGGCTCAGTTACTCCTTGATGCCTAACACTCCACCAAACCATCACTAATGTCGAATAATGCCCACGCTGTACTCTGCCGACTAATTGGGAAGCTTCTGTAGAATTTTGTGCATATACTCTGACAATCTTCTTGATAAAATGTTGCTCAGTTAGTTATTATCTCGTAAGTAAATATTTTCTTCCTTTGCGGTTCGCTTAAGTTGTTTTAATTATACCACCTTATTCATTTTTATCTGTTAAATAATGACCAACGCTTATAGGCATCAAGTTCTAAGTCATTTTTTAAAATACGCGTCACGGTTCTAGGTACTATATACATTTTCCTACATAAAATCGTTTGCTTTCGGTCAGGATTTCTTATCTTTCTTTCACTGTTTTAATCCCCCCTTTTGTACAAATACTACGTACCGACCGGATATTTTTCTGTCAGAAGCAGATGAAGTTTCATTGTACCTATCAATAGCCCTTTACACAAACATTCGAATAATACCAAGCGGATAGAGTTTCAAAAATTAACTCCATACCTACTTTGTGCAACGCTATTACAGCAACTTGGGTCTCTTTATCACCCCACTTCATAATGTAAAATTATATTTTTTTTGACGCTTAAGTTACAGTTCCATGTTATAATTATTCATATGTTATATATTTATGAGATATTTCTCTTTAAATAATTTAATACAGCGTCATAAGTAACTTAAAGACTGTAGTTTAACATTCCCCTCCATTAAATTTTAATATCTGAATCGGCGGTATTAACCTATACAGTGGTCACACTCGCTATTTCCGGTCACGCCAATTCTGCCAACCCTCACGCGCCATTCGTTTCCGGAAGACAATGCCGCACCAACCCGATCACAGATTTCCCATCACTTCCGTTTCATTCGGCTTGAATTTCAAATATTATTTATGAATGTTAAACTTACGCTATTTGTAAACATAGTTAAAAGTTTATTTAATGCGGATCTTAATCACGTATGTACTTAAGGTATAAATACCCGTTAACTGACTGGGATAAGTTCAGCATCGGATTCCTGAAGCGAGGATTTTGGCATCTACCCTCACTTGGTCTTCACTATTTTTACTGTTCAAATCATCCGTTTTGCAGTTTTTCACCAGTATATGCGTCCATTAATACCTGCATACATACACTCAAAAAACATAACCCTCCTTCCTGCGCAGCCGGGTAAAAAGCACACACAATCTATTTATTCAGTGCATTTAGTAAGATTTTTTCATACAATAAAACCCTCCAACCGTACATGAAACTTTTTCAAAAAAACAAGCCTAAACGCGCCGAACACTTATTCGAATTTTTATTTTCGAAAAACCCAAGCCAAGTTGGGAACGTTAAAGTTTTTTTTCCCATCGCACCGCAATCGGAACCGCTTTGAAATGAAATTGCAGGAAATATTGACGATAGAATGACACTCGACGCACTCAAAGGTAAAGTTTCAACTGTAAAAATCCATTTTCTTACTGCACATGAACCGCTTTTAAAGTATCGTTCGGACTTCGAAATTTATTGTCAAATTCTTTAGAATATGAAGTTCACAATTTTGTATGGTACTCGGTTGTGAAAAGTTTAGATAATTGATGTGTAAACATTATTAAGTAAAAGTTCAAAAAGATTAAACAATACATTGAAATAAACACCAACATTAATTGTTTAGTTTTTCCAAATAGTTGTCGATTAAATTCTTATTAAAAACGATCTCACTCACGCTTATATCCCCGAAGAAGTAGGCAGAAGCGTCTAAACCGCGTAATTTTTACCAGTCTTAATATTCACGTAATAAGGGGCAAGCCTATTTGCCGTCATCCGGGAACTGTGTGTTTGTATGTATACACATACAGTTTTAAATATTAGGCATATATGTATATACATATATGCCTCTTAGTCGCCTTTTACGACAGCCACGGAAATAGATGGCTGTGTTCTACCCCACTCAAGAACACATTAATGGGTACATCTTAAATAACACGTTTTTTTTTTATCTTCGTGTATTTTAGTTTCAGGTCTGCGCTAAACGTTATTATTATATTTAACTTTTATTTATTTCTAAGCCTCGAAATTAATAAGCGAAGGAAAAACAGTACATAACATAACAATGAATCCCAATTCCAAACGAATTATGTCATCGGAACTCCAAAACTTTCCACATAACAATAAAAATGTCTACGTTATCGTGCACAGTAGAGACCCGCCAAGTTCTAATTCATTGTGAATTTTTAAACAAGCACCGACTTCTCCAGTATTAGCATTTTTCACATTCTTTCAGTTTTGCAACGGCATTTGGTTAGTAGGTTAGTAAGGTTGCGAATTTTCGGTAAAAATACTGCTTTAGAAATTCTATTAGCTGCATATCTGAAAACTATTTCGTTACTTTATTGATTAGAAATAGATGCATTTTTAAATCTATCACACTATAAAACTTTCTGTATAATGTCATGTTTATTTATCTTTTCTACAGTGTATGAATTGAAAAATAAAAGTGTTTTTCATGTACATTTATTTGATGTGCAAATGCACCTAATTAAAAATATATTATTATTAAAATTTTATACCTACTCAAATCAGTAATACTCGCGAATACGTTTAAACTATATTTTGTTTTTAATCTGTTGACATCACAATATGCTACATTTAGTTCATCATTTTATACAAAAAAAAGCTTCGATTTTATCATTACCTCCAGAGGGATTACGAAATCGCAGTCCTTGTATCTCAATCTTTCTACAGTTGCAAAGGCTTCTACAAATTTATGTGCATATCAAATCGCTATTAAGAACTTGGCTGGGCGCCTAACTTGAGAAAACCAATTGATTTTTATACTTCCATATGGATTTTTATTCGTTTGAATATTTATTGAGTGCTGACTTAATTTTTTGAAGGTTTTTATAAAATAATCGATTAATAAAGTTAGGATTCGTGATCATTGATAGCTCCGTGATTCCTAATCCCTACTGGAACTAGCAGTTAGCTGGTTCCAGTAGGGATTAGGAATCACGGAGCAATTTCAACACTATTATATTTTTCAGCTGTGGTTCTCCGTGGCGTAAAATAGGGAAACCCTTCCATCCGTCTCCGTTGGTGTCGTGACAGGCGACTAAGGGATTGGACTGTAATCTATCAGACAGTATATATACAGTTATACAGTGCCCGGATGATAGCAATAGGCTTGCCCTCTATTACATAAGTGGCTCTAAATTATATTTGACAAAAGTAGGCGTTTAAGAGCCCTTTTTTAACTCCGCGTGCATGCCCGCCTTTTTTTGAAACCGCTTCGGGCCGTCATTCCACCTAGGTTTTCGGTGGAACGGTGTGTCGGAATCGAACCGACTGAATCCACACGGTGTGCCACTTAAAATAGGAGGAATCAGTATCGATAAACACTCGCAAAAGAAGTAGCGCTACTTGTAAAACGATAGTTAATCGATGAGAAAAAATTTGTTTAATTCTTCTCCTTCTTCTTACAATTTATATTTGTTATTAAAATTAATAGAACGAGAAGATAAACAGGTACAAATAACAAGTATGGTAAGCCTGTATAAGGATCCTAACAAAATAGAAACAGACGAGACAAACTGAAAACATTAGAAACAAAAGGATGTATAAACGCTTCAACATGGAGCCTGAAAGGCTAAACTAAAAGGAACTTTTGAGCATCACATACCAATTCAGCCCAAAGGCCCCAGGCGAAGAGAGACCACGTTTTATATGTAAAGCAGGATAGTCCGAGTGCCTCTTATCGAGCCGTAAACGTATCATCGTATTATGTATAGTGGTTACATAAGAGAATCTGTGTAATGGATTGGAGTTGCTTGTTCTATAGTACTTTAAGTTGCGGTTGGTGTTGAATATTTTTAACTTTAGAAATTAATTACTTCAGTTCACGTTCAATAAATAGTGGATGGTTTAGAGAAATAGTAAAATAAAACTGTTTCAAAGCTAATAAATGCTAAGTTATATAATTGAATTTGTAAATTCTAAAAAATACAAATTTTTAAATTAGTGTTGTTCGTTGAACTGCTATATTTGATCACAAATAATCGTAAAAGTAGATACAAAACAAAAGTGGCATTTCTTTTTTAACGTGCAGTGATGAATGTACTACTACTACTAGTACTTATAGTAACTAGTTACATATTAATTAAAAGTTATACTTAGGACTGTCCACAAATAAAAAACAGCGTACTCATCTCCAAGCGGCAGATTCCCAACATTACTGTAGACTAAGATCTCGGATTGCAACAATTTAAGTTGGAATCTCCTCCCGAGTTATCCGCGGATTATACACGACTGGGACTGTTATGGTTTACTTCGAATATGCATATGAATAAATATTTCAAGTTTAATCAAAACTTATAATTTCGCATTATTAGGATATTCAAGTGGCCACTTTGTCATAGTGATAACTTCTTTTTGAGCAACAGTAGGTATTAAATTCAAAAAGACGATTTATAATTTAAATGAGTCCATAGAAAAAGTTTTAAATATTCAAGTTGAGTATTTTTATTTTTGTTTTTTTTTTTTTTTTTTTGAAGACAACTCGCGCACTAGAATTAATTCCTGTGTCGTAGGGGACTTTACAAACTGACTGACTTTACTACAGGCGAGGTGAACACTTAAACGTCGTCTACGTCATCCGTGCAGTTACTATTTGGAAAGTGTTCAGTGTTTTCTATCTGTCTCACAGTTCTTGGTTCAATTATATTCAGGAATGATCAGTTTTACAATGTAATTATATCCACTGTTGTCCTAATACCTAATAACGAGTCCTTACAGTTGCAGATTTAGTATAAATATAATACTATATATATACATATATATATATGTATATAAATAAATATCTTAGCTCATGACAACAATGGCCCTGTCTCAAACATATCATCTCCTTATTTCTTATTTTTCTATTTTTATTTTATAATAAAACTCTCGCATTAGAAATGATTCCTGTCTCAGGGGCTTTACAAACACCAATGGACACGAAGAACACTCAGACTCTGAACCACTATTTGTAGAACATAAAATTTTTTGTCCCCCATGGGAATCGAACCCACGAACTGCGGTTCAGCAATCAAGGTCAATATTCACTAGATCAACAAATCCATCGTCACCACATATAGTTCAATTGTATAGAAGAAATAAATAAAATTGTTTAAGGAAACATTGTTAGAACATTTTGTGCATTATATATCTCTCATCCTTACAATTCTTCCACACACATACCAGAATAAAAATATTAAAACAAATTTCCGAAACACCTTGTTACGTAAACTACGGCGCATAACTCATTTCGTACTGTGAAAAATGTTCGGAATTTGTTATCGTGACCTACAAACTGTCGTAGACTCGAGAAGAGGTACACTTGTTTGCGACACACTAAAAGATTGGAGCGAATGTCCCATGGTACCGATATTTTCTATGGCGACAGGTGGCCTACATTTAAAACATTTAGTTTTCATTTATACGTTCCTGATTTGATTTGAAGTTCTTTTACATAATGATTTAAGGTTCAAAGTTACTATAAGGTAATAAGGAAAATTGTAAGGTTACTGTTCTGTTGGCAGCAAATCTATAGGCTCCCAGAGTTGCGTAACCGTCACCATAAAATAAAAAACAATTATCTCTGCTACTTCAGTTTCAGACATAGATACTCACACCATTTTCCTTAAGGGGATGGCAGAGACATCAGCCAACCACTTGCTTCTATTATTTCTTCAATTCCTTTCTTATAAATTTCAAACTTTCGTGATATTATTTTTGACAGTATTTAAGTATATGATTCTAGATCCTGGGAGAGTGAAACTAAAAAAATCAGCCTTTCCTTCTATTCGACCTACATAGGGCAAAGCTCAATGACCTCCTCATTCCCAATCTTTTGGCCAAGCATTATTTTAAGGCACGGCCCGAACCTCCAGCACCAAACACGCAACAACATATCATACTGTCATAAAAATAAAGTTCATTTTGGATCGCGTGTCCAAAAAACATAATTTACGTATTTATCTAACAGAATCATACAAGTATAAAGTTTATAGTGTTGCCAAGTAAATTAATTTGGACGTTCACGTGTCGTACGGATATATTTTTATAGCAACACTGTCATTAAAAGCGAGTGAGCTAATTGCGTTTTTGTTTCTTTTTAATTATGCTGTATTGTTCTACAAGTAGAGAGTCAGCTAGTCATAAACACTTATATATACAGTCTTCATCTGCTTTGAAATACGATATTATTATTAACCCCAAAACCACATACGTTTAAAGAAATAATATAAAAAAGTAGAATGGATATTTAAAATATTAATTTCTGATATTTGTGTTCATTTATTTCATGTTAATATACTCCCCAGTAGCGAAGTTTGGCTTGGAAGATGCAATCGAGAAAGGATTGTTACGAACCTTTGTGTCGAACCTGTAATAAAGAAATATATTTTTTAACAGTTTATAATTTATATTTTTCAAAACCTTTTAAATATAAAGCTTAAAAGATTGCATAAAAATTCCATTCATTTTTTTTTTCTTTTACAAGTCCAACATAAGATGTCGTTCTTATGAGAATGTAGTTTAGTCCTTTAGTCGCAATTAATGAGATCCTGCTAAATAAGTAGCCGTCAGCGTCCTTCATAAATTGTCGCCATTGCGACTTACGTCTCGGAAAAGGGACAGGGCTGGCAATAATGTAGGTAATACAAATAGAATATTGTATTAATTTAAATTTTCTACATTTTTCTTTCGTCGTTTATAAAACGGGGACGTTAATTATTAGAAATTGTGTTGATTTTTAGGTGTATTTCTCATCATCATCCACACCCAAACGGATACGTCATAGACTAAAAATAAAACATAATCATTTTGAACTTAATTTGGTTATTAAAAAATAATTAAGAAAAGAGACAGAAGACAGATAGAGGACTAGTATGAAACTGTACTGCTGCATGAACACAACACTGCTTTGCAAATGTTTCTTTTTTAAAAAAACTCATGCATTGTAGCAATATGCAATTGTATTCATATAAAATCTAATAAGAATTAAGCATCAGAGTACACACTTTTCAAATTAACAAATAGTTAAACTCTTCCTAAATATCTATTATAACGATTCATGTTTTTCGCTGTAAATATAATTTGGATTAAGATAATCTTCATATGAACATCCTAAATAACGTCCGTAAAACTGTGTTCCTAGTTTCCAACTGGCGCTTGCATAATAATACGGGGGTAACCTCGGTCCAATGTACGTAAGCACTCATTGCAACACAAGCATTTCGGCCATGTTATAGCAATGTATGAAAATCGAGAACGACGCTATAGTTTTCTTTATTAAATAATTGGCTCAAAAAAGTAGATATTCCTGCCTTTAATGTACACTAAGTTAAATCGGTAATCCGAATTCCCGGCTATCACATGATGAAATCCTGGTTTGGTTATGAATAAAAAAGAAATTGTGAAAACCGGTCGACAATTTGCGAAAAAATCGCTTAACATACATATGAAAAAATACATACAGTCAAACATAGATCCTCTTTTGAAGTTAGGTAATAAAAATAAAAGCAATGAAACCGACAATCGGCCAGTGCTCCTGACGTACATACATATATTTATTAATTATTACTATTGTTGTTATTATTTTTTATTTCTACCGTTTGTTGTGCATGCGCTGTTAGCCTATTAGTAATTGGTACACCATCAAATGTTGTTTAGTTGATAAGTAGTTAATGTAATGTGCAAACAATTGTTGGCTCACTTAAAATAAATAAATAAATCGAATGTATTAAATTCAATTAATACAAAGGAATGTTCTATATCACAGGAGTCGAGCATCGTTACCTCCCTTACGCTATTTCCTTATAAAAGTACAACTTCGAACGTCGGACAACCCTAGGAAGGAAGACAAAAGGTCCAGTAAAAAGCCTTGGAGAAGTCGCAACGATCTCAAAGGGTCTTTCGATACTTTAACAGAGTTTTTTGATTGCAAACGTCCAGGGAAAATCTTTTTGTTTCTTTTTACTTATACAGTTGTCTATCTTTGATTGTGTATTTTGCTGATGTAGATTTAACACAAAATACTTCTAGAAAATCGCTTCGGTTTAAATAAGATGTATAAATATTCTAGATCCACGACTCTAAATCTTGAGTAAAACTACTAATATATTAAGTTACTATTCAACAATATTTATTTTAATAAACTTGACCAGTTCGCCCTGCGACATTTTCATAGATTTCTAATGGATTTGGAAGTTAATGCTGTATAAATATTGGCGAACAGTACAAGTGATTTTATTTAAGAAGTGTAGCAAGCTCAACCAAGAGCAAACAATCAACAGTATAAATATTCTAGATAGATAATCTTACGAGGCGGTAAATCAACACGAGAAACTGAAATTTTGCGTACTGAGTCAGCCTGTATCCTCACTTTCCGAGGGTTCTCTATAAGCGATGACATAATTATAGAAACTAAAACCTCTGTTATCTCTTTCTGACTTTACATAACACGCTTTCGGCTAATTAAGAATATAATTTCTTAATTTCTTCACGAATCATACTGTTAGGTTTGGAGGGTCTTGATCCACGTTACTAGTATTCTATAAAGAATCTTTATAATCTATACATAATTTCTACAAAGAAAACAAGTAAAATTATAACAAAAGAAGTATAAAACTTCCACTTTGCTTGTCCCTGTCACTCTCACTATTACGACGATTCAATTGATACCCTATGTATATGTTGATATCCATTAAACTGTCTTGGTGCATACATGCCTGTACCTGTACATGCATACGTATATACATACAGTCGAAAAATATAACGTAAAACGTAAATAAGTAACTGTTTTGTAAATTCGTATTTAAAAAACTAAAGTCTAATTTCTTTGTGAACGCTTCCATTACAGCAAAGTTTTTATGTGAACGTATGCTCATATAGCTTTATAATCTCTAACCTAATTAGATTACAAGTGGAATTGTGTCAACACACCTCACATTTAAATCGCATGGGGCTACACTTTCATTGCGACAACACACAACATTTACTTAAATTATTGTTCTATTATAATTGTTTTTCTAGAAAAGTGTTTGTTTACTTTTGAACTAGTGTTTATTTAATGCGTTCCCACATTTAGATTAATTCAAAAACGGGTAAAAATTTATAAATGATCTGGTTTTACATGTTGTTTGTAAAATTATCTCTCATCCCTGTTAAATAGAGAATACCTTATGTGTGTTTCAAAGAGAGAAGATTAAATAAAAGATTCTAGAAAATTACTAAAACTTGAAAAACTCTGCTCAAAATGTAATGGGTAACTAGTTCCTGCTTAACGTGTTAAACCGCTTTACTGGCTACAAAACTATTTAAAATAAATTTTCTACCAGGGCCACTTAAAATGTACAGAGGTGTATCTTTTACAGATAACATTATGAGGTTCTTTACATCTAGTGTACAAGATACTCGTTAGCTCTCTTAGCAATCTATCATGGTGTAAAAAAATCTTGGTAACATTCAAAGAATTTTGTTTCATAACACAAAACTTAGGGATATTGTCAGAAACTCAAATTATCCGCACCGATGCCAAAATAATAATCACACCTAAAAGCGGCTACACGCTACCTAAAGATAACTTTGCGCCCAAATTTGCCATTTCCATTACAAACTCCAAACAAAGATGTTTGTTCTACAATACAGAAGATTGGGCTATCATTAAGATTCTGAAGCCGTCAGGTACCCTCATCTGACAAAAAACAATAACAAATGAATATTCATTTCATAAGCAAGGGAAACGATTCATCATGTTAAATAAACCATTGGATTGTGTTTGGGAATCCATTTTGTTTTGCGATGCGTTTAAATAAATTCGGCTTGCTTTGAATTACTTGAAATGGGCTTGTTATTCATTTATCAATAAACAAGCTTGAAGGGTTGTGTTTGTGAAGGAACAACACAACACTTTGAGTTATATTATCAATTATACAAGTGTCGTGAGATGGATTTGCCTGAATCTCAAGTAAAAATTATTTATTCAAAAAATACGTACGTAGAGTACGTTACATTGTGACGTTAATACTGTAGAGCAAACAAAGAATGCAGTCTTCACAAATAACACTAATGTACTTCAGGTTCTAACTTAATCGCATTAATTGAAAACCGTTCAAATAAATAAATTCAATGGTTGAAGTGCTGCCACGTATCGATGAACACGTATAGAAAAACAACAAAAACAGGGTAGTAAATAACACAATATGGGTAGACAGGGAAGGGAGATGCCATTTGCCATGATCCTGACAGCTTTTAAATTTATCAGACCTTAAGAAAACAATATTACCACCTGTAAGTACCTGCCTGTGTACTTACTAAATATAAATATTGAATTAAACAGTAAATGATAAACAAACATCCATAAAATCAATGTTAAAGTCATACAAGTAAGTAAATCAGCGTACATAGTAGCTAATAAAGCGAGAGGCTCATCCCTCCATCCTCAGTTATATTTAAATCTGTTGGCAATAAGAGAGAGCCAAATCCTGGCGTGACCCATTTCTGAGATCCGACTAATGCCGACGAAACTTCCGCGGGCGAGGTCCCTTCGCTAGCGGAAACTCATTTTTTTTTGTATTGCTATTCTAATATCCGTATCAATATTTTCTATTATCATACGCTTTATAGTATAAAGTATCACCTACGCTCCAATGATGGTTTAATGAAAACAGTGTGCCAGAAATATTAATAACTGCAGACATCTCACGCCATCTCACGGCCGTCTTACCTCAAACTAAGCAGTACTTGTACTATAGTAACCAGACTGCTGATAATCGTACTTACATATTTGTAAATGCATAAGTATTATAGACACATATTTCACATTTTCGCAGAATCATTTATCCTATGAGGGAATCGAGCCCTGGACAAACTAATTATTCATAAAAAAAATCTTATTACTAACAGTCATAGCATTTCATCACATACATATGTAACAGAACTTTTTAATAGTGGTCTCTGATAATTAAGATGGTTTTAATTTCCTCATCGCAGTAAAATCAAAACAACTTCTTAAGCGGTACGCAAAGAGAGATCACAGAAAAACAAATTGCAGACGTAATTTTCTTACTATTTACAAATATTTTAACAAGCAGAATGACCGACGTTAAACTCAAAGCCCTATAGCAGCTCCCCAATTAATCAGCAGAATACAACGTCGGCAATCTCCGACCTCAGTGATGATTTACGGACTATCAAGGAGTGACTGAGCCATATTTTTTGTGAAAAAGATGTCAAAAACAAGGCACAAGTATCAAGATACGATTCTCGAGAAGGTGGTTAAGCCTCCTAATTCAATAGAAAAAAATATATTTTCCTTTTAACAAAATGTATGGCAAGGTATCATCCGTCTTGCAGAGGACGCTCCAGGCCCCGTAGACACGATCTACGGCCTCCATGATAGCTCCCAACCAATTTCGAGACCACCTGTTTTATAAAGAGGTAGGTTTGAGTCGGTTTGATTCCGACATAGCGACTTCGCCGAGTTTTACCCGATGATGCGGTACCCGGGGGGGAGGTTCCACATGTTAAAAAATATCAAGACTAGGTATAAGATTGTATTTAAGACAATAATAAAAATACACTTATAATGTAAATACAGGGTATAATATCTCGTACATTGTATATAATATATATCTTATAATTTTTCAACTTATTCCTCTAACTCGCTTCTCGCTTGCACTTACACCATAACCCCTACATCCGTTACGTAATGCCTTACTCAACTGTAAAAAAAAATAATAACACTTTGCATAAGCATTTTTTCGTTCATTCCTCGGCAAGGGAGACATTTTACATTGAAATGCGTTAAAATAGACCAACAGTTGTTCCAAATATAGGTCAAGTGGATGCATTTTGTTAAGTATTTTTTAGTGCAATTGGGACTGAGCTGTGTGTTCCCTTTTATTTGTGTTTGGTTTATGTTGTACCTGGTTTAATGAGTTAAGAGCTTCACATTTTTCATTAATTGTATGTTATTACTGTTATTGTAGACGGAATTTAGGGTGGACAAGATTTAGGGATGTTAAGCCGTTGACACGATGAAGAAAACTGTATTTTTTTTTTTCAGATTATGTAATTTTTTTGACATGACTTTAAAAAGCGTTTCATAGCTACTGTTATTATTAGCATGGTAACATCTTGTGGCATATAAACCCATTCATTATTTAGCCATTATAATGCACATATTTTTTACTTTGATTTATAATAACACACTAGTGGTTACAAGGCAAAAACGTAGGATCGTAGTGAATACATATTTGTAAATCGCTCAGTAGGGAAACAATAAATAAATTGTTATTAAAAATATAACTTAAATAATGTGCATTGAAACTTCTCTCTCTAATCTTAGTTTTTCTACTTTTCTGATTTTTGTTCGTCAGCTACAAGTTCAAGTAAACAAAGATTCACTTTCGCTAGATGAGCAATTTCATGAATAAACATAATAAGACGCGAGAGGTCGCTGGCGCCGCGCGCTGATTTACTGCCAACCAAAGGCTTTTACAGGTTTTGGTGTAAGCTATAAACGACAGTGGTAATGTAGGTTATATTCAATACAATTGTGTTATCTGACTCTAGCTCTTAACTTATAAAATTAGTGCAAACTAGTCATTGGGCCGTTGCTGAAGTCTTCACTACTATCTTCAGTGTTACAACTGTACTTAATTATCAATTTCAAGACTTTTTTTTTAATGGCACTTAATTCAGTTAACCGCTCTGATAGCCATAAGGTTGGTGACAAATGCTTGTCGTAGGCTTAAATTATTTAATTGAAAAAGTGTCTCAAAATCCGTTAAATTCAAGACGAATTTGAAGCTGCAATGACTAAATACATTGTGGTTTTATTCGATCGCTTTTAAAATCGCTATATCTCTTTACTTGGAACCTCTGAATCTCCGTGCATAAAACTGAGCCTCTATGAGTATACACAATTCCTTCTGTGCTCATTCTTCTACGGCAACGATAGGCCGCTCGCATACGACAACCAACTTCAATGCATTTGTGCTTTTATTTAGTGTATATACATTTATACATGTGTAGTCTTCCTTATTATCCGGACTAAGTTGAATACATTTGTTTTATTATACAATTTATGTACTGTGTCTAATTTATAAAGGCCGTTTGTTTTTGGTTAAGTATGATATTCTTGAAACAATATGAAGGAATTCTACCAGAGTTATTTTGAAGCACCCACCGGCTTCGAGTTAGGCAGGTAAACCATCTTATCGATTAGTTCCTTTACATTTTTCGTCATGCGGAAACGACACGACAGAATGTTTTGTTACACATAAAATACTTAGTATGTATTTTTATAACTAAAATATATTGGATCTTTATAAGATTTCAGCCTGTCACACCATAGTAAAATCGTATAACTACGTCTAATTCAGCTAGTTCATTTGACACTATCTATACTTTGTTACTTGTCAAAAAGCATTGTATTTCATGCTCATAGTTTAAGGATTTATTTATTTACTGAGGAAAGTATTAGGGCACACTGGAATACTGTGGCGCAATTTGGGAAAGGCCTATGTCTAGCAGTGGACTGCGATGGTGATGATGATACAAATGGGAACATCTGCTATTCGCTATAAGATAATAAAGATACTGACGGCGTATAAGATAAAATAAGTAATTTGAAATCTACATTAATAGATAAGAGAACTAAATAGAATTAAGTATCAATTCTGAAATCAATTTCAAAAGTCATTAAAAATAAAATTGTACAACTTTAAGATGAATTTACATTATTCATTGACTCGCGTTTCTGACGCCGCGTTCGACCCACACTCTAATTGAATCACACTGTCTTATACAATATTCATGCGATATGATAATACGCCTAGCCCCCGCTAGATGCCGTTAGCCAGATTATAGTTGACGGATTCATAGTTTAGTCAAATTGTGGAGTTTAGTGTGTATGAACAATAATATATGCGGGGATGAAAGGGTGCATGTATCAATGGATTGGAGTGCCAGTTTGATTTGATGTTAAATTCCGCTTGAGAAAATTGTGGTGTTTCTCTTTATTATAAGAAGCAGTATTAGGTTATCAACCACTTGTAATTGATCTAAAACAAGTTTTGTTTCCAGAAACCATAATTTTCTAAAAACATTTTTATATAAAAAAACTGAAACACTTTTATCTCACCGTGCATATTAATATGAAAAATCAATACATATGTTTACGATTATGATTATCGATATTAATAGATTCTTATAGTTGGTAACGAAAAACTAAAAAAATGCATTACTAACATTTATTACGTCTTGAACTTAATTTTATTTTAAAATGAAAAGAAATGTAACATCGGTTAATTTATTTCAAAAAATTCAAAATAAAACAGAAAATTTGATAAAAAAACAATATCAAAAATCGCATTACAAGATAGTCGCAAAGAAACAACATTGTCTGTGTATAAATGTAGACGTCAAAAATACTTCGACTTTAAATCATTCTCTTTCATCTCCGTCTCGTTTTCACAATAGACAAATAAGAGTAAATAGCTCACCCTCTTAAAAAGTTTAAGGAGAAACATGTCGAAGACAAAAAAATATACAGCCTAGTAAGAAACACCGCATAGATGCTTCTAAATTCGTTATCCTTCAATTTTTTGCTCATAAAACGTAATCTTGTTAGAAAAAAACTTATTTCATAAAGACGGAGGGAACTGGGGTAGAATTAAAAGAAAGGAGCTGAAATTTCAGTGAAGAGGAACAAAAAATATATTAATGTTCTTTGTAGTAATGGAGAGCGATTGCAACTGCTGTAGGTTCAACAATTACTGGTGATGCTTTCAAGTTTCCGGTTTCATCGTTAAAAACTTTGTTCCTTTGTGCATTTTACCCCAAATCCTTATGTTAGATTATAGCTTTTACTGTTATGAACAATTGTAATTGTTTTTATCGTTTCAACTTTTGTTTGGATTTATTTTTCCTTGAAACGCGCTGATTAGATTTGAGTTTTTTATCAGCAGTGCCAGTTATAGAAATTGGGTCATGAGTTTTGTTGTAAAAAGCAGGTGTTTACTATATTATAGCTAATAAAATGTTTGTTCCTATTTGCTTACTCTTTTCATACTTTTAAAACAAATTAAGTTCAAATTTAAAATTTAAGTTTGAGTCGTAAACTCAAGCACCTATACAGTATTGAAATATAATAAACAAATACACCCCACGACGCGCAAAACAAATTTAATAACAGCAAGACGCTACATCGTAATCGAATCTTGAGATCTTGTTTGAGAAAATTAAAAAAATATCGCTGCTGTGGACGACCGAACGTCATCTCAATTTTTATCTTAATCTGTATTATGAAGAAACCGAGCACGGTACGACTTTAATAAAATTTTCGCCAACCATACAATAGAAAGATGCCAAATTACTTTTAAACGAATCCTCCTGTAGTGAAAGATGAAGACTTGAGAACTTCAACGTGTAGGATGGTATTTTTTTAATTTTAAATTTTGTAATTTTATTTTAAGTAGCTTTAGAATATTGAAATGCGTCTTCAAAAAAAAGCGGAAACGGAATGTTTGAATATTATATGGCTGACTTTAAAATGTTATTAAATTGTCGGTTCTTTTGGCCAATGAAGTATGATATGTCCTGACGACTATGTGCATACATATATTGTGGATGTATTTGTGTATATAAGATTAAAGGAATATTTTGCATTAATATTACAGTTTAACCCTATTCATAGTGTTTCTACACATCATAGCTATTAATAAGATTAGCTTGTAAAAACTTATACTTGGGTCACAATGAAAGTTTTTAGAAATTAAAAAAATAGTCATCTTCGATGCGCTGGCACAATGTTGAATTATGAGGTATTCATGTAGTATCCTTTTCGAGAATCATCAGC
Organism: Tyria jacobaeae; assembly: GCA_947561695.1. NCBI lineage: Eukaryota > Metazoa > Arthropoda > Insecta > Lepidoptera > Erebidae > Tyria > Tyria jacobaeae. Next base: position 19,561,748 of record OX387217.1, on the reverse strand, counting down.
GAGTTTGCTTCGACCACATTTAAACTCATTGAACCAGTTGTAAACAGTTGCACGAGATGGGGTTTCGTAATGAAATGCCAAATGAAGTCTATCGTCATATTGTTTTTTAATACGACCTCAACGAAAGTCGCAATAAATTATTGAGTTAAAATTTTCTGTAGTCAAATCCATTTCGATGCACGACAGACACATTTGTAAAAACAAATGACATATGAATTCATTACACATATCTAAATTCCAAAAGAGTTCCTAATTCAAAATTTAAAAACATTTTTCATCGGTTGCTTTTCTTACTGGCCTTTTTTAAAATCTTTCAGAGTGACTACGATCAAATTGAAACTTGAAGGATAAAACCAAACATTTTCCTTTTTACACTAAATAAAGTCTCTAAAGTAAATACAACAACTTCAGTCAATAATAAAGAGTCCAATAAGAATATTGTGTTGAATAACCCTTAAACGGGAAAAGAGCACTGAGCAAATAAAAATTTAAAACGATTTCAATTATTAATTGGTCCTGTCCAAACATCGGTGGATTCAAACGCTTTCGAGGGTTACATTTGCACTTAAACTTGTATGTTGGACAAGTGTTGTCTCGTTAAGGACAGTGAGTTCGACATCCCTTTAAACTATTTGCACAAGATTGAAACAATATGTAGTTTTAACTACCTTTATAAAAAAAACATATAATCTAGCAATTTGAATTGGAATTTGATTTGCTTCTATTATTTAACAGAATACAAAACAAAAACAACATCTGTAGAAATATATGTTTATTATTCTTCCAACGTTATAAATTATAAACGAATACTAATTTGATGAAATTCATCGTGTTACGAGTAACTAACTGATTTACAATAAAACGAAAGGTGTGCTTGTTTGTCTATTGTGCGTTTTTTTTATAACAATATTATAAACGTTTCTAATTTTTTACTTTGTGTATGTTCCTGCTCTTCACTCTGACAAAAATAGCTGATACAACATTCAGGAACTAACGCGCCATCATTAACCCGAGCACAACATCGTAGGTGTTTCTCGCTCGGACGCTCCTCTGTTTGCTTTGAGAGGTCTTGCAGCCTCACAGGCTCCAGGATATTGCTCGCCGCCAGCCATGCACGATGAATTCTAGTTATCTATATCAAAATGACGTCCAAGAATAACAACCAATGTTATTTCTAGCGAGAGAAGAATAATTTTAAAAGTTCTTCAATGATAAAATAGCGGTGCAATTTTTTGAATTAATTTTTCTTTGATTCTGAAGTGCATAGTTTCATAGTTGCTTTAGTTTAAATACAGAATTGTGTTCAGGTATTGTTTAGGAAGATAAACAATCTTATTAGAGCTGCTCTGAGTTATTGCTTACTTCCCAATTCCACCCATTAAGCGGTATACATTTAGTTCCATTGCGTTCCCATGTTCTTTTGTTCCCATTCCAATATACTATGTTCCTACCATAATCAAATTGTAATTGGTAAAACATTGGTATTTTATACACCTCTGCTTATCCCTTTAGAAATACAGGAATGAGCGTATGTATGTATTATTTCGTGTATTAATTTTATTCCGCACATCTAAACATTTATCTAACATAACTAGACTTAGCTGGATATTACCGTAACCCCTTCATAACTTGTACAAATAGTATCAACGTAACCTACATATAAACCCATACATCCATAAAATAGGATTCACATACAAATAAAACATCCTTCGGCTTGTATCAAAGAGGTCCTATGCACACAACTTGAGCCATTTAATTGGGTTCCAGCTGTTTGTCCATCCGTTTCTCACAAACTTACATTACGTTATTGAATGTTTGTGGAGCACCCCTCCTTCCGATTTGAATTTACAGGAGTAAATAATATCTTCTGGTTTTGTTTTGTGTTATTTAAGATATTTGTCAATATAGTAATGATGACATAGAAATATACTTTAACACTTCAACAACTGGCAACGATTCAAGGCAGTGTGATTCGATTCTCGTAGCTGTACGTACGTATGTACTTTGGTTTGTGAAGCAATTAATAGAGCCTTGCTTTTAAGCATGTATGGGCTGTCTCGACTAGAGTAATGCCATGGCCTCGTAGAAAACCGATAGACCAACTCTCCCTCCCTCATTTCCCCCATCACCCTTTATCATAAAGAAGAATCCAATTTAAAAAACTTTTCTCCGCAACATTTATTTAGTTTTATTGTCGAAGTATGCTAAACATTATCTTTAGTTCAATACATAAAGATATTAGGTTGAAAATCCATTAAATATAATATGTTAAATCAAAAACATACTTAACATTACAGAGTACGTTTAACGACATAAGAGCTTGACACTGCATTAGTAAATCGTAAAACAAGCACAAATAAATGAAAAATAAGATATATCTATAAAAGAAACGCATCAGTATCCGATGTCTATAAAAGTTGAGTGCTCTGCGTCTTTCAAAACTTTAGATACAAACTGGTCGACATTATACATAGATAGCTAATAGCTTAATAGATAAAAATATTTAAAAATGGTGTGGTAGAATTGTTTACTGACTTTTACCAAAAACTGACATTACGTAACTGAACCTAAAGTTACGTTAAACAAAGCAAAGCATGCATGCTGCATTGACTACACTTGCAATGAGGATGATAACCACCACGCTTAGAGTCCACTTAATGCTTTCTATCAGACAGAGTGGAATCATTTTGGTAGGCTTATATAAAAAACAAAGTGCTTAAAGACCAAATAAATACAGTAGGGCAAGAATAAACAAACATGGTGGCCTAAGCATTGGTATCTTTCAGTAAGTAACTAGTTTATCCAACAAACATTATTCTTTCTCGCTTAAAGTATTTACGTTATTTATAAGGAAGTCGAGATATCCGCCATTTTGTTATTTTGCTAACAACAGCCATATTCGGCACTTTTATTTACTTGATTAGGAGTTTGGATTCAGGCCAAGACATGGTAACCTAGATGAACTAAGGATATAGGCGCAGAGATATGTGAAATGCCCTTGTGAATTGAAAAAATACAATAGTATTTTAAAAGGTCTTGTAATGCTACCCGGCTGCAAAAATAGTATTTTAAAATAGTATTTTAAAAGCTCTTGTAATGAATGCTACCCGGCTACAAAAATAGTATTTTAAAATTGTATTCTAAAAGCTCTTGTTATGCTACCCTGCTACAAAAATAGTATTTTAAAAGCTCTTGTAATGCTACCTGTCTACAAAAACCGCTCAATAGACTGGACGAAACTTAAATCTTCAGTTCTATGTAGCGAAGAAACTGTAGAGCATGGAAAGACTGCATGGATGGCGCAGTGTTTTAAGTTGTCACCGCGCCACCACGCTGCCCGCCGAGTGTTGTGGGTTTGATATTCGAACAAACCCGGCACGGCAGTATCACCTAGCTCTTGGACTGTTATTTATCACACAGTAACTATACAGGCATACAGTGCCCGGTTGACGGCTATAGGTTTGCTTTCACGTTAGTAGGACCAAATTCTACCAAATACTACTTACGCCTGTATCTCATTATGTATGTATGTAACATTATATAGTTCATATAAATAAAAAGTTTAATTTATTGATAATTAGAAGAAGGTTACAATTAAATTCCCAGATTTTTTACCATTTACTTACCATTTACCATAAAAACGTTTATTCAAATAGTGACTAAATATTCTTGAAATTAAATTTAATAATTTAGTATAAAAGTATGCTCAAATTAGAGATTGAAATGTAGCAAGCGAACCCAAAGTCTTCTCGGCTATTTTGTAAGATCCCCTCAGTGGGCTCAGAACACAAATATGAGTATAATTACCACCCTAATGTGATATTACGTTTAGGGTTCTCTTGAGGGACGGTATTTTGAATCAGGATGCATGAAATTATATTGCCTGCTTTTAAGATAGCTGCTCTAAGAATTTCTGAAGGGTTTTGTTTGGACCTAGGGGAGCTTTAACGCCTGTAAACGGGGATTTTCACCGTATCGTTGGGACAAACCTGTCTTTATATTTAATCGTTCTGGAGTTTGTCTGCTGCGACTTTTCGTTGATTGTTATGTTTCGCAGGGATGAAATGGTTTTGAAGTTTGTTTTTTTTTTTATAACATATGGGGACAGACGAACAGACGGGCACCTTAATAAGCGTAACTGCCGGCCATATGGGCACCTCAAACTCAAGAGTCGTAAGCGCGCTGCCTCCGGACTTAATTTCGGGTAAATACAACGTAACGTAACCCCGTACTCAAGAGTCCCAAGTGCGTTGCCGGCCTTTTAGGTAGGAGTACGCTCTTTTCTTGAATGTTTCAAGGTCGTATCGGATCGGAAATACGGCATATTATGATATTATCATAATATTCTTTATTACTTATTAATGCAAATACTAGGCTAATAAGAAACTTGGACTAAACTTTAATTAGAAGTGTTAAAATGATTTAAAACTTACACTTCATCAATTTACCTTAAATTTTATATTTTTTTTATTAAATCGGCACTTTTTTCTTTTCACAATTCAAAATATGTAACAAGGCACCTGTTAAATGCTTGCAGTATGAAAGAGATCTTTTAACACTTTTTAGGAACTAAACTTTTAGTGACAACTAATAATGTACTTATTATTTAGGGTTCCGTACTCAAAGGATAAAACGGGACCCTGTTACTGAGACTTCGCTGTCCCTCTATCACCAGGCAATCTCATGAACCGTAATAGTTACCATTTAAATTTTCAGAGATAATATATTTCTATTGCTGCTATAACAAAAAATACAACAAACAGATAAAATAGATATTTAAGGGGGGCTCCATACAAAACTCTTTTTTGCCGTTTTTAAAAATATTAATGGTACGGAACTCTTCGTACGCGAGTCCGACTCGCACTTGGCCGGTTATTATCTATTCATATAAATTAAATGTAAATGTCTATTTTTAATGTAAAAATAACAGCTTCTTAACAAGTAAATCGGTTTACACTTCACTTTCACTATCAGATAGTTATGATAAATATATTCAAATATATAAACATATGTGCACTAGAGTGAAGCCGCTCGGGGTTACAGCTAGTTTAAAATAAATCTAAAAACACAACGCCTTATATGTATGCATTTTTCCTTTCTCAATAATTAATGTGGCTCACGTAGACTTGCGTCGTCACACACAGCGAGGAAGGGTTATAATTGTGACAGACAGACGCGGGAAGGGTTGACTAATTACGTTCTAAACGTCAGTCTATTCATTTGCTGTGACTTTATATTTTTTAATTGGATTGATTAGTCTAGCTCATTTAAATTTTAATGCATAATTATAACCAACTCTTATTCTATTTAAGTTGAGACTTTTCACTTCATGACAGGTATATTTACGAAAATAAATTAATTTGCTTGCTTGTGAGCTTTTTACTTATCATAATATTAAAATGCCATTTTTTAAGATCAATCCCGTACTGTTACTGTTCCTCTTTTGATTTTACAACATTCAGACTCGGTACAACTATTTATGGATCACTTCATCAATTTCTATCCCGTGTGGAAAGCGAACCCATGACCTGACCTGACCTGGCTCAGCCGTAAGGATCACTAATCACTAGATCAACAATACAATAAAATACTCTCTTAGTGCCAAAGGTTGTGACCTGTAATATGGCATTGGCGTAAAGGAACTAAAGTCTACACCGTATCTTTAAGTTCCTCGTTTCTCCATTGCCCCAAAGTTCTAAGTACCTTATACCTGGTGCTAATTCATTAAGAATCAATAAGTTTTTTCAATAAAATCTTTTTATTTATATAAAATGTAAGTGACTTCCGCCGGCCTTTTAGGTAGTACGCTCTTGAAAGTCTTATCGGTTCGGAAATTAGGCAGGCGACAATATGTTCCACAGGCGTGTTGTGCGAGGCAAAAAGCTTCTGGAGTACAGCGTACAGTAGTGGAGTGCCAATCATCCAGGTGATGGAAATTAAAATTTTAATTCAAACTGGAAATAAATTGCATAATTACCCAACGCGAAAACCTTCTGACATAGTTTTCAAAAGTTAAGCATTCTTAACAGAGTTGTGCAAGCAAGCTATGAATATTGAAATAAGACAAAATAAGCTACTAATCTCACGGGAGAGTTTTATGTGGGCTAAGTTATAAACTTAAAAGATTTTCCTCGCAGATAGAAACTTTGATTTATTACTATTAATTTATGTTAACAGAAGGTTATAGTGGTTTATACTGTATATTTCATAATGAGCAGAAATTAGTCCTTACTGAAAACTTATTTGAATTCTAAAATTGTGAATGCTACTAAACACAGTACCTAAAAATACTTGAAAAAAAAATGTATATAATAAATATATAATATAAATAATATATATGTAAATATATTATACAGGTAATATAGAAGTAGCGAGATACATTCAGTCTTAATGCTATTATAAATACAAAAAAATGGATGGATGTTTTTTTTAGGGAGCAAAGCAAAGAGTCACAAGGGCCTTTAAAGAAGAAGAAGACGATTTGAAGATCGTATCAGTCCGGAAATACGGCAGGCGACAAGTTGTTCCACAGGCTGGTTGTGCGAGCCAAAAAGCTTCTGGAGAACCTCACAGTTTTTGAGTGCCAATCATCCAGAGGATGGGGATGGAAATTTTGTGACTAAATAACGCCAAAACTATTAAAAGAATCTTTATGATATTAGGCATAAACATAGATCTGTCTGCGAAGCTAAAACATAAAGTTTATTGGAATACTTATTTTAAATGTACTTTTATAATTATAATATATAAATAATTAATGCTTACCAACACATATATACATACACTCACGAATATATCCCCGAAGGGGGGGGAGGGGGTAGTCCCATTTACGTAATATGGGGCGAGCCTATTACAGTCATCCGGGCACTGTATGGCTGAATATACTGTCTGATAGATATAAGTCGAAACCCAGATCCCCCGTTTTTTACGACACCACCGGGAATAGATTAGGTTTATTCCACTTAACTAGCAACCAAACGAAGTGCGTTCGGGACATTATCGTCAGCTCGAATATCTTGGACCGCACAAAAAATCACAGAACTTCTTTAAATATACAGCATAATCTTAATATTTAGGCAAAACGGTTTATATCTCGTCAAATGGCTTAATGGCAAAATAAACTCAATTTTAATGGGAAACTTTATAAAGTAATTATTTTCCCATGGGCCACCCTCTTCAAGGGAGAATGGTAAACAGTATAGACATAAAACTGCTTCCTTTTTTTATAATTTAATAAGGATGCTTTCCAATACTTTATTAAGGTTTAAATGGAGGAAATTGTTCAGTAAAGAGGGCCTCCTAATTTAATGTTAGTAGAAAATTGGGATTTTGTAAAAAAAATGTAGGATGACTGGAGCTTTCGCGTGCGTAAATTATCGCATTGTTCGAAATCAATGTTGTATTGAGTTTTTTACACATCTTTTTGTGTATGTTATCACATATAATATAATAAATATAGTAAATATATTGAGAAAAAGGCGATAGAAATTCAAATGAAGTCTTTTACCTAATTTTGAGTGAGTGTTTTACTTTATTTAAGGAATTAAATAAATTCACATTTTGTTTTGCTTATTAATTTGAATTGAATTTCAAATATATAAATATAGTAATATTTGTAATAAATATGTAATTACTGTGAAGAATTTATTATATTAAATTTATAAATATTCTGTATGCCCCTTGTACTTAATTGTTTTACAGCAAACAGTGTTACTAATACAACAGAAACTATAACTCATTTAAAAAGGAACAAACTGTCTAAAGTTAATTTTAAAAAGCATTCATAGTATTCTATTTAAGCTGCTTTAAAGAAATTTAATTTCCTGTCCCTTATCGCTTTTTGAACTCCGAATAGAAAATTATCCGTTTGTGTGAAATCAAACGGGAGTCAATCGAAATTATAATAACTGTTCAGGTGACAGCCAATCTAAGTTGACCTCTCGAACCCTAAGTAATTTTCCAGCATGAAAGCTTTTAGAGAATTAAAAGAGGTCTTTCAGTATTAGTCAAATTTACTTTAAACATGGCGGCCCGCTTTATTGAAAGTCGTTTTTGTTGATTCGACAGTTTATTTATAGGACAAAATGTAAAGCCGGGCTGTTAATTAAATATGATAAGAGGAATTACATCATAGCGTACTATAGTAACTAATCTGAGTTTTATAAAGACACAGTAATGATAATAATCGGGTAGAGGTCTCGGACTTCCCGCCTGTAGAAAGTTCGAGTTACAGATATTTCCACCTTCCCTTTTCCCTTTCCTGGAACTATTGCTTACACTTCCCAATCCATCTCAACATAGGCCATCCCTTTACCTCCATTGCATTCCTATGTTCTCACCGTTCCCTTTCAGTTTATACATTTTTAATTCCAGGACAATAGGCTTGTTAATATTACGTTAGTCATACCAAGTTCTAAAATGCAAAATGTGGGTGTTTCATTCAACTCTGCTTACCCTTTCAGGAAAACAAGTGTGAGCGTATCCCTGAAAAGGTAAGCAGAGGTTCATTCAACACCCACATTTATGTATATGCACTTTATATGTACATTGTGCCATGGTATGAAAACTGCTAAGCGTACAACGTGAATGAGCGGATAATAATGAATTAAAAATGGTCGTATTTCTTTAAATATATGGTATGGCGGTACACACAGTGTGACGGCTTTTCGACTAACTCCTTGAGAAAGGTCTCCCGTCGGGACACAACCTAATCGGGCATCCCCGAAACATATGTAGATACGTGAGTAAAACGGTGTATTTAAATAAATATGAATGGTGCTCACGAAACTTTTTATTTTTAAAAATTGGACGAATGACATGACATGATCGGAACTATAGTGGTTGTTGAAAAAGGATGTTGATACAATGTCCAGATTTATCCGTTAATATATATATGCTACCAATAAACAAACAAAATCACTATAATCATAAACATTTTGTGATCTATCAATTCTATCAAATCTATCAAGTTTTCTTCCTAATTCTTTAATTTTCTAATTTTCTTTAATTCGTTTGTTGCAGGTACGACAAATACTTGAAAATCCATACGTTTTTACGATGTGTCGGTATGTATAAAAGCTTATGGTTAAACAAGATCCGAAGAACAAATCATGACAAAAACATATACCTATTACTTATGTACTATGTCATAATATTTGCTGTCACTTCTATTTTATTTGTGTATTTTATACAATATTATCAGCACACATTTTTAATTAAGAGCCTGGCTGATAATGGATATGGATATGTTTGGAATACGTAACCTTTACTTCTAATTTGTTTTTATTTTTTTCTTTAAGATCACAGTGTTCTAAATTTAAAACAGAGGAAGTTCTAACAACAAACAGTGTCATATATGAAACTTTATACAGCCTTTAGTATTTTTATTTTTATATTATATTATATTTTTACAAACACTTTGCATCAGAACTCTAGTTTTTCAAGATAATCGTACAACAATTTATGAACCAAGCCTCACATACTATCATCAATCAACTTTAGAAAGCATAGCAAGGCATGCAAAACAAGCATCTACCAGATGTTATCAATGGAACTTCATAACTCTGTTTAACCCTCTCATCTTGACACAGCGTCCCTTCAGTAACGTGCTAGGGAACACATAAAATCATACAAGATGAAGGATCCTTCACAATTTGCGAGAAGATTTATAGGGCCAGCTTGCCCTGATTAAATATAGACCTCACATTTTAAGTAGGGTGCGTATAGTATGGACACATTCGGAGATTATTTTACCGTTACCATTGAAAATAGAGTTTTAAAGCTAAAGCTCAATGGGTTAATCATTGACACAATCAGTCAAACAGCCATACTGTTCATTCACGTGCCAATTGAAATTTGAGCAAATTTTCTTTCTTACCTTTCTTTCATCTTTTTTCTTTACATACTAATTCTTATATTTATTAATATAAATACGACTCAGATGTTTTAATAATGAAGTTAACCAATTTCAATGTGCAAGACTTCTGCTTACAACTTTATTAAATATTTCAACCACATCTCGCTTGTATCCCAAAATTTTCATCAAGGATTTTATCCGTAATTCCGTCTAAAATATGAACCCTCTACGCTTCACCAACCCTTCCTGAAGCCAAATAGGCTGTAAGAAATTATCTTGGCCTTCTACAACGGTACAACTAGAAGTGTTGTAATTAAACTTCTTGAGACTCAAACTCAGGACTTAAGCTATACCAAGTTCTTTGTCCACTGTTTCATTAAGGCTAAATGAAATTCACAAGTTTCTTTGTATACATTTATTAACAGTAAAATGTTAATCTTAGTTTTGTTGGTGTTTTTTGTTTCATCATAGACAATGCTATCCGCTGTCCTGAAAGTAAAAGCTTTAAAACGTTGATCGTAAAAAGGTGTTAAAAAGAATGACAGATTTATCTTAAAAAGTAATTTGGTTTGAATAATAATAAAAAAATATATAATCCACACCGGATTTTTTAATTTGTCAAAAGAAGGAGTAAGTCATATGAAGTCATTTGTGAAGTTAGTTGCCTGTTCCAATACGTAGATCCCATGGAGAGAAAAGACCCTATTTATTTATTTATTTATTCTTATACAAAATTTATTTAATACAGTAGATACTAAAGAGTTGAATATATTTTCAGGGTTTTTGTTATTTTTACATGTTTATAGGCATATAAAAATATTTTCATCTTCATAAGGATATTTGCTTCTTATTTATCTCTAGCACCATATAATATGTCGCCTAACCGAACTTTCTGACAAAAATGGTAATTTATAAGATAAAAAATATATTCAGCCTCATTAGAGAAAGGGCAACACGTTTTCTCCTAAATCAAAAACCGTAAACGACAGAATCGATTAATATTAACCGTAATAACTAAAAATGGTCCATTTCCACCCCTTCGTGACTTTAAATCTCGTTTTTTTTCTGGCCGTCAGTCGCAAATCTTGGGGATTCTTAAGAAGAAATTAAAAGTAATACCCGCGAGGGCCTTAAAGCCCTATAACGTCCTTTGTGTTGTTAATCAGATGAAATATTTAATTACTCGTTCCTGATGCTGGTGCTGTCAGGACTAACAACCCTTTTAAGGGTGCAAGTCAAGTAACGTGGGCGTTTTTTTTATCCTATTAATTTAATAATCACTTTTTTTTTTTTTTTTTTTTATGCGATAGGGGGCAAACGAGCAGACGGGTCACCTGATGGTAAGTGACTACCGCCGCCCATGGACACCCGCAACTCAAGAGTCACAAGTGCGTTGCCGGCCTTAAAAATTACATGATGTAAGGTGATAAACTTATATAAAATGATGTAAGGTGATAAGGCTAGCTAGCCCCCTACTAGATCTCTTAAAACTATATATGTATCTAATGTTTAGATATATGTATATACTGTAACCCATTATAAAAGTGTAAGAAGGAAAGAGTTTATTACACATTAATAACCAACAACTAAACAGGGTATCGAACCGAGATTCTCACCACAACTAAGATCATCAGTTACATAGTGGCCGAGACTATAGCAAGGCTTTCTATTGTTAACAACAATGCTGTGTAATAAAAAAACAGCTAACTATTATCTTCATTTAACTACTCAACCACTATCATTAGCCAATATCTCATCACTCATCGTCCTTGTTTGCAGATTACCTACCTATTAACGTTCGTGACCAATTTCGAATCGAATAGTCGAGTTCGAATAATATTAAAATAGACTCTTGAACATATTTTCGAAATGAATTACACAACCGTAAATATATATTTTTTTACTCCTGTATTCTGAACTATTATGCCCTATTATCAGTTCTTGCCCAAAATGATTTCGTATAAAATATTGAACTGTACGGGCCTCGTTTTATCTGGACGTGAACTAAATGTACTTCCTAAGAACCCTAATAGTTTTATAAAAAATCAGAAGTCGTTATTTTATGTACCGTTTAAGCGTGAAATAAATTTAAGAAAAAAAAATATCCGCTTTGCTTCTGCCTATGTATTAATTCGCCTCATAACTCATCTACGCTAACTTAAATATTACATTCACAGCCCTCCCGTCGTTCCAAGTCCACTCACTTTAGTAAGCTTTTTAAAGTTTCTAAAAAAAAATATTATTCGATTTTTTGGACTATATTTTTTTGAGCTCAATCTCGGTTCTTCGTTGTCTATTTCAAAGCAATAGGCCGTGGTTAGGGGTTGGTTCATTTGAATAATCGAATGATTGCGATGTGGTTTACTGATTAGCCGGTGTTTTAATTAGATTAATTGATTTTGCGTGTTAGAGGTGACAAAGTGAACGATTAGTGGTTAAGTGTGTATTGATTTGACTTCCTTTGGGGCTGTGGTTTAATGTGATGTCGGCTGAAGTTGTCTTTTCGTATGATCGCGGTTTGCTTATGTTAAGTTTTTTTTTTTTTTTCAGTTATGTGGTTATTGACACTTATAATTCATGAGTCTTTTAACCTGCACATAGAAAAGAATTAACATTCCAATTTTTAATATTACTTTCGAGTTGTAGCTTGGTCCTTCTACAATCCAAACTCTAATTTCAAAATAATTACACACACAGTCATTTTACTTTATATTAACTTGTTAATTACGTTTACACATACATACTTAAGCTCACACATCTTCCGTAGGGGCAGACAGAGACAACAGCCCGCCACTAGCTTCTATTAAACCTTTCATACAAGCCTGTCGGTCTCGGGTACATATATATATCACACATAATCTCTGTCCTATAAATAGACAGTCTTCAAAAGAAATCTAAAGCAACATAAAAATTCCTGTACATCAAGTTTCCATTCTGTTGACCTTCTTACACTAAGGAGGTCTTAAGATCCAAAGGCATCCCGGTATGAGTATGAGAGATGTAAACCAAACACTTCAATTCTAACATTCAACTCTCAACTCAAAGTTACAACGAAGAGACATGTTAATGATATTATGGTACGTAATACATCAGCTTCGTCTTGAACAAATCTCTTTACTCCCACCCCCCAGTAATCTGTCTAAACTACATAAACGAATTATGAAGGTAGGGTAGCTATGTATCCGAGATTATACAGGAACCGTCCTTATCTTCGGGCTTAACATCAACTTAGGAATATATATAATCTATAAAATATATTTGCTTATTTTACTTATATGTATATAAAGGATTAATGTTAATGATTTTCAAAGTACCTTTTGTTATTTGTGGTAAGTCTAATTTTGAAGTATACTCAAACTTAAAAACCCTTGTCAAACAGAAATTATCACGTTTAAGAAAAAAAACATAATTGCTCTTTGTTACATAATTATTTTAACAACTTTAGTACTAAAACATTAATTTATTTCATCATTTCTTGCATTGCATTTAGCGCTAAGGCCGTTCTTTGTATATTACCTGTGTAACACTTTTATCTATTATACTTCTTCTATTAATGAGGTACAAATAAAGTTGCTTTATATATATCTATTTATATTGTCTACTACAATTTCAACATTTGCCGATATACTAAATCAAAACGGTAGTCATATTTTTAATCGCATTGCACAATTTGTATTGCCAAAAATACTAAATATTTTTGTCTAGCTAAACATGCTTGAAAGTAGGTATGTTTCGGTTAAAGGAATGTAAAATGATTTAAATTAATGCTAACGTCTATGTATATACGCACAAAAAATCTCAAAAATTGTAAAATTATATCCACCTTACATTCCAACTTGTGACATCACAAGGCAGAACTCTCTTGATGTATAACATTAATTAGAATTCTTGGAGAAGACGACATTTTTCCCCGTTTCTCCGTTTATCTTTCATAAGCTCAATGGAACATTTTCTCTTGCCGGGTGGTTTTAATAAAGAAAAATTCAGTATGTTGATTTAGGTACGGCTTGAAATATAGATTAGTTAAAACAGATAAGATATGGAAATAATGTTATACAGTCTTAACAATCTTAAGTTCCTGGCTAATATTATATATACAAACTAGCGGACCCGACAAACGTTGTCCTGCATGATATTTCAAGCGATTAGGATCAATATAGATAAATAACCTAGATACCGACTGCAGCGCCATCTGCCGGGCTGATTTGTGAATCTAAACCATTCCCAGATCCCCTTGAACACACACAAAAAATTTCATCAAAATCCGTCCATTCGTTTGAGAGTAGTTCAGTGACATACACACTCACAGAAGAATTATATATACATATGTATGTATAAAGATATGAGTTTAACTGATTGTTTGTTATGCTTTTACTCCTTGACTACTCTCAATGTGTAAGTCATGAAATTGGCTTACACATTGTCAGAGGTACAGGAAAGTACATAGACCGTACGACTTTTTGTCAAAAAAATGCTTTCATTGGAAAATATTTTTTTGCAAGCGTTTTGCAGGAAATGCCAGTAACATAATATTTGTCTACTTTTTAAACATGTTTAGAGCTAATTAGGTGAGAACTAGAGTTTTTCGTTAATGGTACAAGGATTTATGTTCAATAGCATCATGCTCGTGAACAAATGGGGCTGCCTCTCCGGATTACTATTACTGAACATACAGTGTTATACCTAATTTGAGTATTTGTCTTCATATTTTTGGTAACGGCAAGATGGTGTAAAATATTAGAAAAAGAGTGTCCTTGGAGTTTTTTGCCTGTTCTTTTCCATGGAATTTAAGTATTGTAACAGGCAACGTACTTCAAAACCCACTGACTTCTTTTCTTGACAATTCAAAAATAGCTATGATAGGTTTTATAGTAAAAAAAAATGATTTTTTGCATTTGATTTAATATCTTCTTTAAAAGTGTACCGAGAAGCTTCCATACAAATACAATATTTTTGTTATAAAACATTTACTGTGGTCATTAAACAAAAGAGTTCATTCATCCACAGATACTCTTCTCTGTTACGCTTACTTTATCAAAAAGGAAAGCTTAAAATGTACATTAATCACACTCTCTTACTGCAATGTAAATTATTCGTGGTCCTGGTGAATTAAATTTTATCTCTAAAGCCCCTAAATGTAGTGGTCAAGGTGATAAACCTTTTGAACGTAAATTTTGGCCAAATGGTTGTACATTGAGCTATGACTTGCTGCGGAACAAGGATATGTTGGTTTTTCTTTTTGTATTGTATTGAAATTCTTTTTTGATTTTTGATTTTAGTTTCTTGTTAAATATACTTTTTAATATTTTTATATTAGAAAAAATCAGTCGTTGTACAACTTAAAATTACTTTGTGGTATTTATTTAAAAGAAAAACTATCGTAACATCCCCTTCAATAATGTTTCAACCGTGTGTGAAATCCATGTTTTAACTATATATAATTACACAAGGTACTATATTTCCTTAATCAATCTACTAACCAAAACTTCAAAGCACACGTAACATTCTCAACAACGCCTCCAAATAACTCAACGATCGAGATTTAATATCAAGTTGGCGTGCTGCTCGCCAGTAGGAGGTGGCTCCTAGTCTCGTTTATGAGTTAATCGCACCGAATCACAACGAATTTTGACGAATACTCGATTTATTGTTTCGATCACGATATAGGTACTTAGAGACTTTTGGGGCTGATGAAATGGTAATTTTGAGAAGTTATGCAAGGTGAATAATAATCTGTAATTTTTCAGATATATAGTCTCGCCTTGAACATGCAATATTATAATATAAAAGATGTAGTTACCTGTGAGTTGAAAACTTTCAATTCCAATTAAATTAAAATTCCAAACTCCAATCGCCCAATGATGGATGTACAAAAAGCCGTACAAAAAAAACTTAACAAACTACGTGTAAAGAAAATCTCTCATGTTTATTCCTAAATAAATCTAAAAGGCCACATAACAGAGAGTAAAAATATCACAAACCTTACAATATTCTAAATAGATGCCTTAATTCACATAAAATTCAATGTGACACCGACCGTTGCGTTCCGTTTTACGATCAACCAAAAATAGTTGATGTCGTGCCGGTTGCCAAATGAAAGTGACATAAAAACGGAACGCATAATAACAGCAAACGTAACTCAGTGGATTGACTCATAAACCTTTTACATAAATATGTGGGTGGGGACCAAGCGTTAGCGATTTTATGACATCTATCTATATGGTAAAGACAGTACCTTTTTTATTTTTTTCAACATCTAAAATGGAGACATATACAATCTTGAACTATTTAAGTTTTTATCTTTTATTTAATACAGAAGTTATCTATTTTGAAACAGTTCTCTTTGTCCTTAAAGGGTATTGTTTGTCTCGCATCCAAGTCATAATAATATTCTCTCAAAACGTGTGCTGTTAAAAAAATGGATGAGATGAGAACTGAAAAGGGATTAAGATATCGTACTTTAAAATTTATTAATTTTCATATTGTCAAGGTACATATATACGCTAACGCTTGTATTCCTCAAGGGGCAAAAAAATGTTTTTTTTTTTTTTGTACTATAGGGGGACAGACGAACAGACGGGTCACCTGATGGTAAGTGACGCCGTCATGGACACTTGCAACTATTGTCGTAAGTGTGCTGCCCGCTTTTAAGGGTGATGAGGGATGCGGGATGCGGGGATGGGAAAGAAGAGAAAGGAGATGAGGGGATGTAAAAGAGGAGAGGGAGGATGAGGGGAGAGTAATGAGAAGAGTGGAAGTTGGACCTCCGGAAACTTCACGCATTTCGGGGAAATGAAACGCAAGCGTTACTTCACAACCGGTTTTCTGTGAGGTCGTGATATTGCACCAGTCGAGCCGGCCCATTCGTGCCACTTTCAATCTATTATGAGGTTAGGTAAAAACAAGGGGAGACAGTAGAAGGAAAGGGATTTTGCTTATAGGGATGGGTTGTGAAGTATATGCAATAATGCTCGAAAACGTCAAGGCAGCATACCTGTGTCTCGAACTGGCTGCATAGAGGAGGTCCGCACAATCCGTTCAACTTTATATTTTTTATTAATAATATAATATTAGTTAATAGACAAGTCCTCAGTTCTATCTAAATGGAAAATTCTCAATGCCAATCTCTCCACGTTCAACTTTACCTTTGAATGTAAAAAAAGAATTTAAAGATCATTTTCTACCAATGCACCATATTTTTACGCAATCAAAATGTAACCCCACGCGCATGAAACCTCAGCGGTTTACGCGCACATAAAGCATAAAAGGAAATACGTTGAGTGATCAATTTAACTGTTACTAGGTAAGTCAGTCAATAGTAGACTACTGTATATAACAAACATATACAGCGTGTCTCAGAAAATAGAATATTTATTTTATCCACTAAAAATACATATACATAATATATATTTGTTAGAAGACTCGGAAGACCGGCGCCAGCCAGTACGAGTTCTAGGTAAGCGTCCCTGACGTGCTGATTCTTTTTTTTTTTATATAGGAGGAGAGACGAACAGACAGATCACCTGATGATAAGTGAAGATGTTTGCTTTAATAACGCCACTGCCCACCCCTTCGGAGACACAAGCGAAAGTATATGTATATGTTTGTTTCAAAAAGTATACATCTCTAGCGCGCAGTTGCAAAAAAAGTGTTGAAATTAAGAACCCATGTAATACCTCCGTTTCTCATATACAAGAACAATGCAAATAGAATGTTTAGATTTTAAAACTTACTTATCCATTCGTTTTGCAATTAATCAATCCACTATTGAGAAAATCTATAAACCTATAAAAACTTCTTAATTGTACTTGATAACCTGTGAAAATTTACACGTTTCTTTAATCGATATCTAATATAATTGAAATGAAAAGACTTAACTGAAATGTTTCTTTACACATCCATTTCAAAAATACATGCGTCACTTAATATTCTAAAATCGTGACCAGCCTTTAAAACGTCTCGCTGAGCTTTCACGAACATTACTCAAAAAAATTACCGCTTTTTTTTATTTTAAACCTTATTTCCTAGCTCACAAAACTCAAAGTCGAATAAGAAGAAAGTTTATTTAGTTTATGTAAGACGCGCACCTGATAACGACAGGGTTTATGACATCATCAAACCGTTTAAACCTATGATGTAGACATATTTTACTCACGAACGAACTGAGAACGTCACACGCTTCTATAAAAAAATATACCTATGAAATCTCACTGTAAGCACTTTGACTGTGTTACAGAAATGTTCCAATCCACAAAGGACTAAATCTCAATTAAATATAAGAAAATAATGTCTACTAGTATTGAGAAAATACTAGTTTTGTTCCAAAAACTAGAGACATTTTTACATGAGGCAGTCATGTAAAAGAGTTCTGTAATATTTTAAGCTTTAACTTCTTGAACAGTATAGGATGTAGTTATGGGTCACCGTTCGTGATCATTTGTGTACTGCGATAAATTCATCATCCCATTTGACACTCACAATATTTTTAGAAGAAGAATTCAATATAGAGGCTGTGTGACGCGTACTTAGATTTTTAAAAAAGGTTGTTATTTATATAACCTTTTTTTTTTATTTCAATTTTTTTTTTTTGTAAAAACGAATCCACATCTTCATAAATGTGTTGCCTTTTTATGAGATAGTTTGATGATTGGTGAATTATGTGCACAACACATTCCATTTGATCTTGATGAGTTTTTGATGATTTGAATGATGAGATGAATTATTTCTCGTAATGACAGTTCTAGAAGGAACTAATTATTCTTGGAAGTTACCTATATTCTGTATGTCAGAATAATATATAGACGTAGAAATAAAGGTCTTAACTGACAAGGGGTGGTCGTACACGATTGTGGATATGTATATGTGTGTCAGAACTTAGATAATAGAAAGAATGGAGATGGTAATGGGGAAATGTTTTCTCCTTAATTTTCCTATCGAGTTATAAATCCCATGATTAATATAATATCTATAGAACTACATTTTTTTTTAATCACATGTTTATTGTTTAAAGCTTAGAAGAAGTGTGTGTGTAGTTTAGAAGAAAGTGTTTAAAAATGTAACTATGGTATGGTACTGTAATCAAAGACTTAAATGTGTTAAATACTGGAAGCGTAAATTAAAGCAAGCAAGCTGCCGGGAAATTGATAGTTAACTTTTTTTGAAATGTTCAACAACTTCACCTGCTATAAAATGTTTTTCATCATCTTATCTTTTTTGAATTATAGTCAATTAAGATTACAAATTTCAGAAATAAACTCATCGTGTTTGTGCTATGTAAAGGTGACTCCATCTGTGTATATTAAAATTTCATAGTTTATTTAACCAACTGCGAAACAGTTGAATTGCAGGTGTCCATGGACGGAGCTTGCCACTTAACTTCAGCTGACCCGTCTGTCCCCCTATATTACAAAAAGAAGGTTATGTTTCTCACGTGTATGTATCTTTCGTTTTCACGCCGTAATAAGTAGAGGGCCTGGAGTTTATTTACTTGAATTGTTTGAATAGTAGGGGTGATAGAGTACATTTCGTAATAACTTTGTCAAAAAAACAGAGTTAGTTAACAATGCAGGTTATTATCCGACTGCATTGTTATCTATCAAGTAAAATTACGTCCACGTCAAGGAAAATTTTACTTTTTCATTATTGTAAAAATGGGATTTGACGGATATCTTCAGACCGGATTCAAACAGTCAACATGCCACATCCAAATCACATACACAATATTGTATCTCCATGACACCCACACAAACCCAAATTATCGAAGGCGGTGATATATTATCTAGAGCGACAGGGGTCCGCGGAATTCTGCAGATGTTAAAACACCTTAATGACGAGTGGTTGATCGACGCGGAAAAATGATGGTTAAATTGATCTCTTATGGGAGTTGGAGGCGCAAAATATCGGCAATATGTCGGGGGAGATTATCTTGTGAAGTAATTTTTCAGACTGAGGGCCGTATCAGGTGTGAATATATCTAGTGATAAGAAAAAAATATGTAATATTTTATACTAATAGGGATTTTCTGTAATGAGCTAGCTATCAGAATTGAAATCGAATGTTTTAACCCTTGCTAAGACGTTATCGGCTGTTAACTGTTTTGTTTTTGATGCAGTTTAATGTATTAAAATACTTACTTATTTTAAGACTGTAAGGATAGCGTAGCTGTTTAAGTAGTCACCTCGCTACCACGGCTGCCTCGCTAGTGTTGTGGGTTCGATCCCCGCTCGGAACAACACTTTGTGTAATCCTCTTTGTTGTTATTCTGAGTCTGCGTGTTCTTTGTGTCCGTTGTTAGAATGTTTGTAAAGTCCCCCGGGAATTAATCCTAGTGCGGGAGTTGTCTTTTGGAATTAAATTTTAATAAATGGTTTTAAAGTATACTATGATTGTATCCGAATAGACTTCAGCATAGAAATGTCATCTAAGATTAATTAGCCTTTTTACCTCTCAGCGATAAATAATCATCATCATAAGTCTTTGGAAATTTCGTTATACCCGACTGTGCAAGAATAATGTTTTTCGAGTGTGTGTGTGTGTGTATTTATGATGTTGCTTTGTAGAGCTCTAGAGAGAAGACGGTAAGATGGATTTTAACAGTTCGAGATAACGTCAGTTAAATAAAGAGATACTTTTATTCGTTTCGAATTTTTAATTTTTCCAAATTAAGAAACAAATTAAATTGTTTTTCCTTATATGTTAGTTAAACATAGAAACTATATACGAATATTAGGTATGTTTATCAAAATATCTTCAATTCCCGATATTACTGCTGAATCAATCATGTCACGGGTGACACTGTCATGCCAGCTCACTGGTTACTGCGCAACTGATTAAGTCAACCGTAAATGCTGTCTACGACGTACTAAATGCTACGAATGTCGTAGCCTACTGCGGGAATTGCTACGTCGTAGGCAAAGCGTAGCTGTAGGTCCAACCAGTCGTGCTGTTTGGTTAGCACACAATACGTCAAATTATGAACAATTTTGTCAGAACTAACTAAACAGAAAGCAGTCTCCGTAATTAAAAAAATAACCTATTTAAATGAGGATTATTATTTTAATTCAAGAATATTATTTTTGGCTTTAAGAAACTCTTCATTTGAATAGTATAAATTTCCCTCAAGGCTATATACTTATAGCAAAAGAATACTTAATTCTTAAAAGAATACTTAATACTTCCGTCATGTGACGTCATCGCTTTATTTCACCATCGCCACATCGTGACAATTACACATACAAGAAAATTATATCTATCTCTTATACCACAACAGACAAACACCAGTAGATAACTGACTTCCTAACTTCTGATCCAGAGGGCGTGGGTTCGATTCCCATAAGGGACAAAACTTTATGCGATACCAAAGATATCACAGAAAACTTTCCTAATGTGATAGTTATAATTAATAATAACAGAAGTAGATAAAATAAGGAAAAAATGCATAAAAACTATAATAGTTACCTTTTTTATCTTCCATAATTATAATCCAAGAAATCAAAACAGGTTGTTAACACAATTATCAATAGTAATCCACATATTGCACAAAGGCTTTTATCGGCTCTTAGACGACAATGGATCCAGGTCAGAAGCCTTTGTAAGGCTTCAGCGACAAAGGGTCATTGTTCTTCTAGATTCAAGCACCTTCGAGTGTTTCTGAAGATATAAGTGGATGTCTTGTATCCGTATGCAAAATTGTAGCGATATTTGTTAGTGACGATGGTTATTTGTACTCGGACTATATTGTTTCTTACCGTCATGTGACCCGTCTGCTCATTTGCCCCCTAAGCCATAAATTTAATGCACTCTGCTCGATGCAAAGCAAGAATGGTGGTCACCATACTCATTAAAAGTTCCTTCATGATTCACATACTAGATTCTTAAGATCGTCAGAAAACCTAGAGTTAAAAATGCCCTTGCATTCCACAACATTTGTTGATAAATCTTTTACCGTCGTTGCAACACGACTGTGGAATGCACTGCCTCTTGACATAAGATAAGCCCAAACCATAAAAACTTTTAGAACAATGGTTAAGAGCCATGTAATTAATATTATATTATTATATATATATGCGTATGTATTATTGTATATACTATATGTGTATTCGCATTCATTCAAATATGTATATTTATTTAGTTATATAAAATCTACAATATTGTACACCTCAGCTACCCACTCTCTCTGGACACTAAATCCATCGTAAGGTTGTCTGGTAGAGATCGCTTTTAGCGATAAGACCGCCCATTGTATGTTAATGTTTAACTAAGATCTATTGTAATTCCTATAGTGTACAATAAAAGATATTCTATTATATCTTCTAAAAGTGCTGACAATGCAGCATGGTGACCCACACTATTGCGGCCTGGTGAGATGTTTTTTCACACCCCGCTTAAAAGACCCGGGATCAAAGTGGAAGGGAATCGCGTGCGCTGGTAGGGAATTAACGAAAAGCTTTAACCGATCGGCACAGGAAGGAAGAGCCAACCATTTTAGTTTAAGATCGTATGCGGTACAGAACTATCTATACAACTCTAATGAATAAGATAATAATAAATGAATTTGTTCACGAAATGTAGACTGATTTTAATAATTTATAAGATTTCTAACACCAAAATATTGAACAGAATATACAACAGCAAAATATGAAAATAAAATCTGAATTAAAATAATTTTTATAAAATGTGTTTATATTAAAGGGTAAAAAATTAAACTGTGAAACCCATCAACGAGGTCTATATATTTCGTTTGTGAGGGTCTGCAGATATCTCTTTTTATTATCTAAGTTGACAAGTTCATGTCGCCAAAGCCAGGACGTTTTTCTATAGACCAAATATTTCCGATTTGAAAAAAAATTTAAACTCGATTTACAGCATTTTTGTTTTTAGTTTAGTTTTTAATATAGTTTTTCTTTAAAATCGTTTAAAGAACAGACCAAATATTACCAGGATCAATGATATTATCCATTGTAATATTAAATATAATTCAGTATATATCGTACACGAATCCTAAGACAATAAAAACTTAACCCATCTATTCTCATCTGATAAAATTCAAAACAGATACACATTTTCCCACACTACATGGCGTTCTCATCACAGACATGTGATGATTAATGAGAGCTGACGAGAAAGGGAGGTTCCATGGAAGGGGGAGGCGAAGCAATCTCCATAAATGACGTCTAATGGACGCTGAAGACAGACGGTAATCTAATCCAGGTACTGTAGCTACTGGAAGATTGTAGGTTAAAGAAGATAAATGTAAGGTCTTAGGGTAATGTTGCTAGTATTTAGTAGAATTGAGACAATGTATGATACTACGTCAAATAAAAATATATATTTTAAAAAGTAAACAACCGTCTAGAATTGTAAAAGGCTGTATGCTTTCACCTTAGTGGCATATATTATTTTTTTAACTGTAGTTTTATTGCGATCATAATACTATCCAAATTATTAATTAATCACTAAAATGAAGAAAAGAAATCCTTATTTCATTATTATTTTTGAATATTTTTTTTTTATAAACTGACACAACCTCAAGAATAACCAATTAAGACATTTAAACTTAACCTTTAGGTATTCCTCATCACTTAATTTTCCACCTGAGCGGTGGACTTTTTCTTAAAAATGTAATTAGGGTGAACTAGGAAGCTTTTTTTTTTTAATAACAAAATGAAGTTTCTACATCAGTTAATAAAGAACGGAGTCATGCGGTGACAAACATAAAATGACACGTCAAACCTAATTAAGGAAATACATACATTTAAAATCTCTTTTATGTATTTATTGATGCTATCAAAATGACTCCACTCTGATGGAAAGGAAGAGTGGTAGTCACCATCCTCATTGTAAGTGTAGTCAGTGCAGCATGATGACCATCAGTATGGCGGCCTAGTGTGATGCTTTTTCTCGCTCCGCTTAAAATGTCCAGGATATTTTAGGGAAACACGTGCGATGGTAGTTAGGGTTTAACCGATCGATTGGCAGAACACAGGTGACCCATTGGAAGAGCTCGTCAGAGAAGGCTTTTAAATGTAATGTAAGTACTGCTATGTAATGCTTTCATTTTATCGACAAACGCCTACTAGATCCTCCACATTACCATCAAAATGCATCAAATCAAATGCTATGTAACATTTTCAACACCTCGCCGTAATAATAACTTGGACAAAGTTTCTGAAGTAGATTTCCATATGAAAAGCGGAACCTTCAAGATGGCGACACTAATCTCTGGCGCCATTCAGCCGAGGCTACAGGAAGTTGGGATGGATCGTTTCCGCTCGCACGACTTCCGGCCCGTTATAAACCTTAAGAAAAAAGTGATAGCAAACCACTAAAATTATTTATGTTTTCGGAAACTATTGTAGTAATTTCAGCAATATTTTAAGAAAATTTGCTCCTTGAATGTAGTTGAGAGAAAAAATATATAATAAGTAAATAAATGCTTTTCTTTAACATATATTGTAGCAAAAAAATATTGACATTTGATTCCTATTTAAGTCAAATTAAGAAAATCATCAACGCAATAAACTTTAATATAGTAAAGATCTATAACACGAATAAACACAATACACTCTACTTATATAACTATGTATGAGGCAAAGGGTTTTCTTTAAAGACAACAGTTGCACTTGGATTCATTCCTGTATCGCGGGGGGCTCCTGTGGCGAGGTGGACCATCACACAGTAAATACAGTGCACACTTGACGACTTACCTTTACAATAAGCTTATCCCCTATTTCGCATTTGAGGGTAAATTATAGAATCCAAAATATGGCAGTACCATACGTCTCTATCTACCCGTTCTTGGATAGTGGCGTCAGAGATGTAGAAAACAAGGTTCCTGATTACAGAATGCTGCCATAAATAAAATATAACATGGCATGATTGAATCATCCAAGCCACTGTTGTTCTATGTTATAATGTTATGTAACACTTTAATTACCATATCACATTCAACAAAGACATTCTTAATACCTTAATAACCCAACACTGGATGTGTGACGTCACAAGCCCCTCAACACAATTAAAACCCCCTACAACAATACTATGAACGTCAAGAACGTTTTCATTAAACCTTAAACCTTGTCAGTTTAACTTTAATCGCTCTCGACGAATGAGAAGAAATTGTACTAAACATCACGTGTTGCTCATTACCTGTGCAAACCTTTGAGAACTTTCTTGTAAAGGGCGACAGTTTTAACTTAAAGGATTCTGACATACGGTTCAGGCGTGCGTACATTTGTGTAGTGTCACGAATTGTTTACTTAAACATATAGTATTTTCATAGATGTTGTAGTATACTCTTGCATATATTTAATTTGCTATATCGCGTAGTTTAGAAAATATGTCCTTCCCCAGTCGGTTTAACAGTTAAGCCGTAAAAAGGTAAAATACAAAAATATAGACATTTATAATATAAATAAATAGTATGTATTATTAAGGCGTCGTTTGTTTCATACAACCTTCACAAATTATATATTTCTTTCGTATTCAATGTCAGGTATTTTTGTACATCCATACATTGCCAGTTTAAGTTGTCATTTGTCAACCAGGCACTGTATGACTGTATACATACTATCTGATAGATAAAAGCCGAGCAATAGCCGTGTAGTTCACGATGGAGTGTAATATGGCCACTCCATCTCTTACCGGTGGTGTCGTAAAATGTGACTAAGGAATCGGATTGTTATCTTATTTTGTAGAACATACTAATATAATAAAACGGAGGTTTGCCCGTGAGGTATGTCAATAAAAACCTAAACCAAATTAAATAAAAATCGGTTCATACATTTAGTTATAGATATATACTTATAGATTGATACTTACACGTAGTATAGATAAGTCTGTCAGTGCTGTCTGCACTACCAAAGATAACTAGTACTAATTGGAAGAATGATGGTAGGTTCGTCAATGCTCCAAGGGACCGATACAATTGGCAAAGTCAAGACTAGAAACAAAGCTGCTGTAAGGACGATAGGTACCTTAGGCCTTACCTACAACATATTACAAGGCAGAACTGGACCAACTTTTTTTTTTTTTAGCTTGTTTGTAATGATTCCAACTATATAAGTTTTATATTCAGCTCCTATACGACGACGACACAGATGCGTCGATTAGCGCAAAATGGCCACCACAGTTCAAGGGAAAGTTCAGTAGTAGATATATAATTATGCATTAATTTATTTTAACTACATCCAATACAACCATAATTCATTTTCAAAGCGTCAACATAAAAAATAATCATGTTGATATCATAGACAAAATTTTTAAGCCTACTTCGCTCTAATTTTCATATATTGTGTGTCCCACCTCTAGCGTTACATCAACAATAAAACATATTAAGCGAGTGAACGTGTTCCAAATTTAATAAGTTCAGCGCAGCAAAGACTTGTGTCGTTACTTCACTGTTACTTTCGTAACGAGTAAAAGTAACAGGTACTTAGTAACTGTTATTAGAACAGGGATTTAATCGACATACGTACTTGTAAGAGCGTATTGAGCGCTTAATTGAATTGTACAAAGAAATAAGATTATAAAATAAATTGAAAATGAATTGTTGATTGTTTAATTCAATAGTAATTGATTTCATAGAAACAAACTCCTTACTAATGTTATAAATGCAAAAGTGCTTCTTTATTTGCTATTCTTTATACTTTTAATTACTAAACCAATTCTCATGAAATTTGCCACCACATGATGGTACAAAAAAATAACATAGGGTATCTTATATCCAGAAAGAAAATACTTTTCTCGAGATTGTAGACAAAATAACTTTTATGCCATCGACGCCGCGGACGATAGCTAGTATTTAATACAATTTACACCCTTTCCTATTTCTTTTCATACTATAAGGTGACAAACGAGCAAACGGTTCGACGATGAAAACTTGCAACTCTAGGGTCACAAAAGTGCTGTCCGCCTTTTCGGGTAGCTGAAAGGGAAGACGGGAAAGTGGGAATGGACCAATGGGGAGGGGAAAGAGGGTAAGGGAAAAAGTTGCGCCGTCCCCATACGTTTTCTCACCCCCCCTCATTCCCTTCCAATTATACCCCCTCTTCGCTTTCCCCTCTCCTCATCCGCTTCCCTAGGCCCCCTTTCGTCACTCTCAAAGGCGAGCAGCACACTTACGACTGGAGTTGCAGGTGTCCATGGGCGGCGGTTCTCCCGTTTGTCCCGTCGTGTCGGCTTCCACATACTCAGTTTCGATCTCTTAGTTAGAATTACAGCTTATTACTGCATGGAATACTTCCAAAACTTGAATGTCTCACATTACTGCCTAGCCTGCTTAGTAAAATATGTTTACTTGCTTTGGCTTAAACCATCATCATGTTAATTGATTAATCTGTGATCGTAATCATGTATACAAGACTTTATATCATTTTTCTCGCTATCAGATCGACCCCAGAAAGCGATTTCGTCAAAAGTGAAAATTCAAATTTGAAAATATCAAACTCATTCTTAGCTTCCCCTGGTTTAATAATACATATTTTGATACTATTTACACACGTGGTAGCGTTTCAGAAAAGTTAAAAAAAGCTCTGAGAAGGCAGCAGTTACGTGTTATAAACACGAAAAATTTCGAACCAGTTTTTATCCCTCAATATCTCAAAATTTATTTACCATAAACCTTGAAATTTCATGTGGTCATAATTTTAATGTCTCTCTACCAATAATCTTTCTACAATTACAAAAATATAAAACCCCTTTGATAACTATATATTGGTGATAGTGTCGAGAATATATATTTACGTTATACTTTATTGAGAAGCTATCCATAAATCAAGTTGACCTCTTAACTGAGCACATAACTCAGTCCGCTATGGAAATGGACCTGAGTGGAGGTCCGTGTTACGTATGTACGTTCTTACAGTAAGTGGCTTCTGTAGTTATTGGTGGTAGGTATTGGTGGACTTTATTTTTAGTCGGTTTTTAAACCATTCGTGAAGATTACCAATGTAGAGCAGAATACAACATAACTTACCTTGGGGTCTAAAAGGCGACTAAGGTATCAGACTGTTATCTATCAGATAGTATATATTATACATTCATAGAAAGCCAATTCAAAGAATAGCCAAGCCACAGCCAAAAAGATGTATGCGTGAGTGTATGTATGTGTATATATATACATATATTGTTCATGTATCGCTTGGTAGTATCTCAAGCAATATAATAACACACCACGTACCCAGAATGTAGACATTTAATCAAAATTTAATTCAAATTAATAAACCCTTTTATGATTGTCTCGGCAATGAAACCATAGCGCGATTCACGAACTCTAACAACGCCACCTAGGGAGCGTCGCGGTATACTGTTGCTACTAATTATATTAATGTTACATTTTGTCGATTAATTAATAGGACATGAACATATACATATATACATATATATAAATACATGTTGTAATAGACAACAGCCCGCAACTTGCTTATATGATATGCATACCTCATGAGCCTCCTCTACTGCTATTGCACCCTTCGTAGAAGCCTTTCTTTTATATATGTACATATATCTAAACCAATTTATAGATAGGTAAAATTTATAAGTTGAAATGTGGAGAGTTTTCTCTTAAATAAAAAAGAAAATAATCAAACACTTATCTTAGTAAACATACATCGCTTTGGTCTTATAAGATAGACTTAATCACTTCGAATAAAAAAATGTTAAGGGTGCAAAAAACAAGGCCTACAACATTTGCCATAGATAATAAATAGGCCTCAAATTCATAGTCCGGCTATTTATGTCCATAAGCTATTAGATCGGCCATTAGGGTACTAATCGTGGGTCATTTCGGTGATCCCAAGTAGCTATCGTAGATTATGTTGGCAGATGGTGCCAAATGCAGGTACGACTTATGGGATATATTGTATTACGGGTGTATGATCTTGTGGTGATTTGTTGATGCCCATGTACTATTCACACATATGGGATAATGTTGATCTAAAATGTTATTTTATGGCCAGTGGTATTAGTGGTATTAGTGGCTTTAGTAGATACAGTTCTTTAAGAAAAGTATTACTATTCTATGAAAGAATTCCTAAATGAACGACTTCACTGAAAAGACTTAGGTTTAACTTATACCTGGCATTACGATTTCTATGTATTCCTTTAGTATTGCTTGTTGTATTTATATTTAATATTCTTCAAATTTTACATTTATACTTAATGGTTTGCATGTGTATAGCTATATTATATTATTGCCAATGAATGCAACTAAAATATTTGTACCCTGGGAACAGCAGAATATTTACGAACTGAACAATTCTGTATCAACTTTTACACAATATTCTGACAAATAAAAGCATTATTATTATTTTTTTTATTTAATAAAATGTTAATATCATTGCATACTCCTTGCAATTGAGATAAAATACCATTCTTACTTCATTACTGTTCTTGTATGTTTAATAAGTACTTCTATATATAGATAGACAGCTGAACACGTTCTTGTACAATCTGACACAAATAAATATATATTACATTTTACTTATAAATACTTGATAACTAATGACATGTACAATAGGTGGCTTTACCATAACCATTGGATGGAAGATATGATTAAAAAAAGAGGCTGCAATCTACTCGAATAATAGAAATATCGTAAATATACATAGGCCAATACAAACAATATGTTAATACATGCTGTTGGTCTAGTGGTTAGTGACCCTGACTGCTGACCCGGAGATCGTGGGTTTGATTCCCAAAGGCCAAAATTTGTGTCTCCACTATTAGTTTTAGGTAGGTTCCCAGGTCTAGGTATTATTTGTGTCCGTATTATGTATGTTTGTAAAGCCCAACGCGGTAAAGGAATTTTTAAAACAATAAAAAGCATATTTATTTATACAAAAGTATATACATCGACATTATACTTATACATACTTATACAAATACTATGATAAAATCGACTTTATGGCAAGAACCACAAAGCATAACTAGCCTGGGTTAAGATTACCCTTTACCCTTTACGAACAAAACAACGAGCTCCTTCAGTAACCCCGAAATTATTCTGACCAATTCAATATAGTAGTAATATTAAAAAATCACGTAACGTCACCCAAGTAAAGAATACAAATATGTATATACATACATAAAGTCGTACATACGAAAACTGGATACATAAAAACCCTTTGTCAAAATTTAATTGATTCACATAAAGACGACTAGTTTGCAAAGGTACGTCAGTCTAAAGACGAGCCATTATTATTGACAGAAATGAATGGACTCTTGAAGGTCTACTTAAAGTGGCTATACGCCCGATCGCGATTTTCTGACAATAAAGCTTATAAAAGGCGGAGAAAATGCTTTAAATTGGTCACGATACGAGTTTTGGTATAATAATGTGTTAGTGGCACAAACTATGTATGCCATATTGCCATTTACTTCAAATAACGACATTCGAAGTTCAATCTCCGACCGAACGCCTGTGACTAAAAAAGTTTATTTGAGTATTTAATATCGAATGTCGCTTGTACTGTGCCAATACTTTAATTAAAGCTTACAATATAAAACAAGCAACAACTGCAACAATATATAAATGAAAATGTATACACTAATATATATAAAATAATTACACAAAATGATGAAATTTTAAGTATAATTTCTCTATATGTAAAAAATTACATATATGTATCAGAAAGTTTAAATACAAAACGCAATAAAACTCTTTTGAAAAATATCGGTTTTCGAGAAAAGTCGGATAAACGACTATACAAAATAAGGCGCAGGTTCGGCCGCACATGGAATACTGTTCTCATCTCTATGCAGGTGCACCCCAGTACCAACTTCTCCCTCTTGACCGCATTCAACGGAGAGCGACTCGCATCATCGACTGCCAAGATATTTCTGATCGACTTGACACCTTGGCGTTGCGTAGAGATGTAGCTTCACTCTGCATCCTCTATCACTTGTATGATGGGGAGTGTTCAGAGGAATTGTTAGGACTTATACCGGCTGCTGGTTTCTGCCATCGTCCTACGCGAGAAAATATCCATCCCCATCACCTGGACGATTGGCACTCCACCACTCGCACAACCAGCTTATGGAACAAATTGTCGCCTGCCGTATTTCCGAAATGATGCGACCTTCAAACCTTCAAGAAAAGAGCGTACTCCTACCTAAAAGACCGGCAACGCACTTGTGACTCTTGAGTTGCGGGTGTCCATGGGCGGCGGTAGTCATTTACCATCAGGTGACCCGTCTGCTCGTTTGCTCAATATCGCATAAAAAAAAAATAGTGTTTGATAAAATTACCTTGAAGAAATTGGGTTTGTTACATATTTTTTACATTATATTACATTATTTTAGAACATATATTTAAATAATAAACTGAAACTTAAAATTCTAACCGAACGATTCTTCCAAATGGCTTCGAATTAAAAACTGTAATGAAATGTGATACTGGAGGGTATTATTTATGCCTGAGGGCTAGCGGTATATGTTTATGTATGTACAAGCAAAAAAAAGTAAACACACCTACACGAACTCATTTGTTGGAGCTGTTAAAAGCAGCACATGTGGCTCATAAAGCGTTTATCGCTTACATCAATATCCCTGGAGTCAGCACGCTTGAGGCTAAAGTTGCAAATGTTATGTTAGAGCTCTCTAAGTGACAGGTTTAAGCGATTTAACTTTTTCTTTCAATCATTTCTAAATTTATGTGTGTCTTTTTAAAAAGATATACTTATTTTTCTTTTCTTTTTATCTAATAACTTTAATAAGGTAATTATATTGCCTTCAAGTTTTTCTGTCCAATATTAAATATCGAAAATCTAAAAGAAAATAATTATAAATAAATAAAACACTGCTTGAGTTTAACCGAATGTCTTTACTTACTAATTACATCACAACACAGATCTAGTAAATACCCCTTTTTTCAGGTATATGATCCTTCGGCCCGTCATCAAACTGGGGTTTTCAGTGAAACGATGTGTTGGAATCGAACCGACTAAAACTACACGGTGTGCCATACTGGACCTTTAATAAGAGTCCAACCTTAAATCAACCACGTTTTAAAAATCATAAAATTATTTAATTCAATACAATATTACAATAAATTACTCTAATCATCTTTTCTCGATTACATGCTTTCGGATCAGTATGTACTGTATTTTCTTCAAAAGTCTAAAAGTTTCAAACAGTCAGTCAGTTTCAAAAGTACCAATATATTGTTCACCTTTACTTTTTATTTGGACCACTGTCCAATCGTGCGCTTGTGGGGACTATAAATGTATGAACTGAAACCGAATGAAACTGAATTCAAAGCGATGAGACGATTGAGTTTAAAAGTGTATACAATTTTTTTAATCACTACCATTAATAAGATGTAATTGATATTTTTTAATACCTACCCGATACTACCTACCTGGACCTAGTTAGTATTTAGACAAGAACTCCATAAGTAATATCAACGCAAGAGTCGACGATGATCACGCCTGTATAACCGACGGGGCAGGTAGAGGTGTATTAGGCACCCACATTTTGTTAATTTTAATTTGTCTCTCTGACGTTATATAGGGAAATTTGGAAATGTAATAAAATGGAAAGAGAAGAACAAGGGAATTTGATAGAAAGGAAGCGATATTCCTTATAAGAGTGGATTGGGAATTGTAAAGAGTAGCTTGGGGACGTCAGGGTCGCATACTGGTAACTCGAACTGGCTGTAGCCGCGAGGTCCGAGCCCTATACCGACCTTTACTATTCTAAAAGTGTAATGCAAGTAATACTGAAAATGAAATACAATTTCTTTAAAACTAAACTTATTAAACCCGCACTGATTCTACTAGAAAAAGCGTATTCTAGTTCAACTTAAATCATTTGAAATTGTGCTTTAAGTTCTGCTAATCAAGATTAAAGATGAATTACTTATAAAGTTACATACTTATCGCAATAATAAAAACCTTAAGGCTCCATAACAATTAGCGGCAGCTGGTTCTTAGGCATATTATGGGCAGGATCAACGATAAACTGACCGATATAGTTCTGAACGCATTCCAGCGATATGGCCTGGCACCTAGATGCCTTGACCTACTGATATTTACCTACTGCTCGTTTAACCTACATATTTTATTATGCGAGTGCTTCAGCTGAAATATAGCCGCTTATCTGCCTCTACCTACAATGATTAAAGGGGCTTTAAAGGGTTACGGGTTACAGATTTATTAATTTTTTATTATATGTTTAAATGGGGACATAATCGCAATGATATTGATTAGGTACCTTTTCACTTTGTGTAATCCTCAAATTGTTGTTCTGAGGTTGGATGTTCTTTGTGTCTGTTGTTTGAATGTTTGTAAAGTCCCCCGCGACAGAGGAATAAATCCTAGAACTGTAATGCAGCGGTAATTTATCAGACAACAAGTCTTTTAACAAATATTTGTATTTCTCCATATCGCATTTACTCGTGGGTGTTGTAAAGTCCTAAGGGATTGGACTGAACCAGAAAGTATATATAACTGCAGTGCACGGTTGGCGACAATTTGCTCAGTAAGTAAGCCGAACATAATTAAGGTTCACAAAACGTAAGCATTTTAGAAGCCTCTGCCTACCCCTTCGGGGATACAGGTTTGAATGTATGGGTAAAAACTTTGACTTTCGAATTTCAATTAAATCTTCTTATCCCTTTGGTGCCCAGTCTATTTTATATAGATTAATATCTTAACTATAAAATACAACATTTTACCTAAAAACGTAAAAATACAATAAAATACTTTAAACACGAACCCCAGGATTACGCGTGTAACAAAAAGACTTCATAATCCTTCGGCGTGACCTCAGTGTACCTACTCGTTATCGCCGGCCGGCCCCTAATTGGGTGTCGCGAAAAGAAATATTCCCTGCGACTATTACCTATTGGGTGAAATGCTGACCACGATTGTACACGGCTGAGAAATATTGCCAAGATTTGCTTTGTTATTGGCACCGGACATGTTACCTACAATCGATTACAATATTCGATTTCGGGATCGATTTCGTTGTTAAAAAATGGAACCCCAAGGTTTACGTCACTATTTTTGTGAAGTTCTTTAATTATGTTTGTATGTTTTGTATGGTAAATGTACATAAGTCCTTTTTAATATTGTTATTTTTATAACTATATATTGTAATAAGGTGCCATTGAAGTAAGCTCTGAAGAAAGTCATCAAAATCAAAGTCAGTCTTCAGTAAAGTTCTATTAAGAATAACGTAGATAATTTTCAATCAATTTCCGCTTGAATTGAAGCAAACCGTTCAAAAAAACATACGCGAGCACTAGAATTTTTACTGAGGACGCAACAAATAAAAAAAAATAAAGATTGTCCTTATCATATCGTTTTTGTCGTGTCTAAGTTTCCCATGGGACGAGTAACACTGATATTTCGACTGTTTATGTTTGTTGGTTATCATGAGGCAGACCGTATGGCATGATTGCCGACTTTGTTGTACATATAAAAAAGTAATAAATATTTATACTTCAACTGTAATATTTATTTGATCTAGGCCCAAAACTGGATTCAATAGATGGATGGATAGAAGGACTTTCATATTAAAAAAAATATCATAAAAAATCCGTTTTTAACCGACATCAATATAAAAGATTATCAATTCTCTTGTATTTTATCCTTTTTTTTTAACTTATGTTGAAAATTCTTATTTTATGTGGAAGAACAAATGCTTGCTGTTTGATCCCATTTAAATTTGTAAAAAATATTCCACCACAATAGTTCACTCACAAACTATTTACATTCAAAAACTGCAGATAATTGTCGTGACGAAGCATACATATCGAAAAGTCGTCCAAAATGACTAGCCGGTTTAGCGGTTAGTAATCCTGACTGCTGAGCCAGAGGTCGTGGGTTCAATTCCCGCATGGGAAAAAAAAATGTGTGATCTACAAATATGTAGTCAATTGTTTGATTGTTTGTGGGGACCCCTGCGAGGCGTAGGCATCATTCGTAATGTCTGTAATGACTTTTTTTAAATAAAAATAAAGAAAGAGAGGCCTAACTTCTCATACTTAAAGAGTAATTAAAGGACTAGTTTCGATTATTCACAATTTTAACTTTGTCGAAATGTTAACGATAACTTGTCTAACCAAGACGTAACAAGTACATACATACAATACTATGATAATAGTGAACGGCCCTTTATTATAAAAATATGTTAAATTGACAAGCCCATAGTTACTTTACCGTCAAAGCGTTTGTGAAATGAAAACACGTCGCGTGTTCATGGGCTGTAACAGTGTAATCATCAACCGCGTGTCTCGTATTCTGTGGCAGTCCAATTATCTTTAGTTTATATACTACTAAATTAACATATTTTGAGCCCAAATATTTCATTTATAGTTCATATTAAACGAGACAGCAAAACACTATTCTACTTTTATCAGTTTTCAAAATAGTAAAGCTTAAACTTTAAAAAAAGTGTATAACTGACTACTGTCTACTGATAAACTGACTATAACTGACGTGCGCCCATCATGATAAATTGTACTTATTAAATCTTTAATTTTCATTCTTAGAGGTGCAATATGTTCTTCATATTAAAATGGTAACAACCTCGAGTACTACCATTTTGATTACAAAAAGATTTTTTTAATCCGTTAACCAATATTTAAAGTCAGTTAAACCTTCACTTTACATATATACTTAGACACCTTAAGAAAATTAATAAATTGAAACCTCAAAATTTTAAGCGTTTTAACTAATCCCTTTTGAAGTATAGTAATCACAGATGTTGCACAAATTTATTTTTACTAATAACCACTTACCATCAGATTGATAGCTTAAAAAAGTGCTTTGCAAATAGAGTTGATTTCCGGATTAGGTACAACTGTTGCCTACTTATTTTTTTAAGCTGTTCGGTTTGCAAGTTATTATTTATTTCAATATAACTTTGTTTGTGTGCTATCTTACGTCACAATTTATACTGATTCATGAAACCCAAAATTACCGGGTTTAGTTTAACATACAATTTAACATAGCAGTATATACACGTGAGATTCTTACAGCTTTAACAACGAATATTTTGTCAAACACGCACACTAATATGTTGCTATACACGTCACTGTATTTTTATACGCGGGTAACACAGGTGCGTCTCTCAATCTACGGTCTCTTATTAAAAATGTACACCGATCGTTCGCGCTAACTTAAGCGTATTCGGAGACTCGGAACTCCTATTTACTCTTCCTCGCTCCTACTTACCACCTACTGCTACAGGTGTGTAACAGGGTGTAAATAATGCGAGAGATGGATGTTTATCAAAGTGAATTTCGGAGAATTATGGTGGATCTCTACAGTGTCTACGCTTTTATATCATATTTTTTTCACGAAGTAAATGCATCGCTATAGAAAAGGTTAATAAGGTAAAGCTTTTGTTACCCTATATGATCAGACATTTCTTTCTTTATAGTAAAAATATATACATGCATACGTAGAGATGTCTCAAAATCCCACTTTTTGCTGAACATAATTAAATCCCACTTACATATTATGCCTATGCCTGCCTATTATCTTCATCCGAAAACTATATCCCAACAGTCCGATCCCGTAGTCGCCCGTTACGACACTCATGAGAAGAAATATGGTGGTCCTATTTTAGTCCACTGACAACCACACGGCCAATTATACTAAATACTCAGACATGACACATTTTCACACTCTGAAAGCAAAATAACATTTGATTTATTGATTATACAAGTATGTAAAACAACTGCCACCACCACAAACACTTATTTAATTGAATTAGGATGTTATATTTACCTATTAATAATAGCATCTGAATCAAAAACAAGTTTTGAAAACAAATTGAAAATTCAGATTTTTGTAGTCATCAGACAGCTTCATTCGAATATGCTGGCAACACCGGCAACACTAACTGATATGCAATGAGTTATTATTTAGACATTAGCCGGCGCACGGAGCGACCAGCGACAATATGAGCGGCGTGAACGTAATCCTGTGCTTAGTCAAATACATACATACATTGATATTGGTGAATGGTGCAATTTGTGAGCGTCGAAGCACAAAAAGCTATATACAAGCATTCACTCACGCCTGTATCCCCAGTGGTTTAGGCAGAGGCTTAATTAACATTTTTGCCGTTTATAATGCAGTCCCATTTACGTAACCGGGGCAAGCCTATAGCCGTCAGAAGGGCACTTTTAGGAATTAGATGGAAAAAATTGTAGTATATAGTCTGGAAAGTTAGTACAGAAAGGCTATTAACAGCCTATTGCTTGTAATTGTGGAATATAATAATTAGTTCAAGCAAGTTAGGGATTTGAACTAGTTGGTGCCGGGAAGTAATATAAGTTATATATTTAATTAATTTCCAATGTTTTTTTTTAATTTGTTTATTTTTAATTCTGCTCTTGGGTTATGGCTTTCTTTGGCATGAACACTTTTACATCGTGAGTAGAACTGCTAGAGTACTTTGCAGATGAGAGAATAATACTAATAATAATAATAGTAGGTAGATATAGTGGCTACTTATATGGATGATGTAACAGACGTCAATCAGGTCATGTTATTGAATGAAACTTAACTTTAGTGTTTTAAAGGAAACGATATGCTCTTTTCATTATACGTATTCTTTAAAATGTTGTTATTAGTTTGGTGTCAGTGTTTATTCCACCACATCCCGCTCACCGCCTCACGTCGTACGGTGGTATATAAAGGATGGAGATCCTCGCGCAGTCTTCTTTCTCTTTGGCTGCAGCTGCGAAGTTAAGTGTTTTACTTACCATCCGCCGGACCACGAATCGAAACCTTCAGAAACCTTGCTCTTAGCCTAACTCTTGTTTCTGTTGCCGCGAACTTAATAGTTTTATTTTCTTTCATTAAAAATGCAAGTATAATTTATCTTCATCATTTTATAATTTCATAATTAAGTTAATATGGAAACGTCATACCCGATGCTTCTACTACTATTACGAATATTTAAATAACACCTTAACATATATTAACATACATAAATATGCTTAATAATCATAACCCTACTCCGTGCGCAGTCGTGTAAGAAGGAAGAAAACTACAATCTTTCCACTAGATGGCAGTATGGATAACTTTCCAAAGTGGCAGGGTGCCAAATAGCAATCGGGTCATATGGGAGACAGCAGTTTAAAACTTACGCCACACCGTCAAATCCGTAGCTACGGACCACAGGTTTTAATAGATAAGATTTACGAGCACTCATCTGGTCAAGGGTTGAACGCGACGTAATTTGTCGCGACAGGGGAGGGACCAGCCGGTCGGGGCGTCGAACTGGCCAGGGTGACTGAGCGCCATATACCTACACTTTTTTGGAAAATAAGTTCGTAATTGTTAAACGTTCTTTTGATGGGTCTATTCAAAAAAGACTCAAAGGGAACTTTATGAACAATTGTTTTTAGTGGAGTAAAAACATGTTTAGCACCGCAACAGTTTAGTCTTATTGGGTAATTAAAAGGATATTTAAGTTAGTAAGTAGCCGTGTGGTTCTTGGTGTGTGTCTAAAAGGATTGGACTGTTATCTATCAGACAGTATGGGTATATACAGTCACACCTTGGCCTTGCCCGAGACTAAATGATGATTGGCAAAAATAGGCGGTGTCTCTATGTAACGTGAGTGTATCTGAGCAATAAAAACTTTAAGCCCATTTAAAGTAAAGTTTCGCAAGGCACGAATCATGATAAATTACGATAAATCAAATGTGAGATTTTTTCATTTTTTTGTATATCACATACACTTAGAGCAATAATTTGTTGTTCTTTTTGATGGACTTATAAGACAAGAAACAATGCTATGCATTGTAATATTTTTTTCTCTCATTCCTAAAGACTTCACAAGTGGTTGGTTTCATTGAACCCCATATGTTAACAATGAAATAGGAAATTACTGGCCTAATCTCATCTTTAGAAAATTATATAGATACAGGCTCCTTGATTCTGTAAACAGCGTGTTAACTAGAAAATAATAATGATATTTTAGCGGAAATATGAATGGACTATAAACTAAACTAAATCTACATTCAGCATTGCCTGTTTATTTATTACAACAGTATTATTAATTGAAGGCATTTATAAAATCCATGGCCAAAATTGTTTCCCGAAAATTCCTCTACGATCAGAATTTAATTTATTTTCAACAAAAAAGCATGCAAGCATTAATCAAAAATAGAACACACCTCGGTCGATACTGTCGTGACTGGCCGCAGTAAAACATTGCCCGTGTAAAAAACACCGACAAAAAAAAAAAACAAAACATTAAATTACGCTGTAATAAGCCTCCGACTAAGTTGATCGACCCCCGAATGTTGCCAGCTTAGAATATACCACGTGGGAAATATGCGAAAAAGGTTCAATTGCTTCCCTCTAAATTAATTTTGGATGATTAATTTTATTTAGGTGAAAGTACCTTTGCTGATTTAGTTACATTTTATGCCTATTTTTTTAAATTTTAATTTCGAACCGACGGAGCAACAGTTATACAAGTCGTTTCAACTAAAATAATTATATGATTTAACTATCTCTAACATACACATCATGAATGATGCTTTTGATGAAATATTTTTAAAACCATTTTTGAAAGAACTATATAAGTACTACTAAGAAATGAAATCCTGGATGTTGAAATTCACAAATGAGTAATTTAAGTATATTTTCTATCTTTGCAAAAGAGTCTCAATGAATTCAGTCTAATCACTGGTATTGAAAAAGATCCATGATTCACTATTTCACTGTGGAAACTTTTATTTAATTTAATAATAAAAGGATCATCGTGCAACAGAACAGATTAATAGAAGACTTTAATCCGACTTTTTCAATGTCTTTTTTAAACAGATTATAAAATGAGATACCTAATGGCGAAATTGTTGTAACATCTCCACAACGGCCACAGTGAGAATTGAATTGTTTTTTTTAAAAGAATACTAGCAACGTGGGTCGCACATTACTAGTATTGTTGTTAACCCCCCCAACTAACCTAAATGCTTGTGTTAGGGGTGGGTTTACGACGGTAGTGTACTGGGCGGGGTTTGAACCCGCAACCACTTGATCGCAAGTCCGACGCCTTAGCCAATTGAATTAAGATACCTAGACTTTTTGCTCGCTTCTAAATATTAAATGTCTATTACATTTTATATGACACTATTTGTTCCCCGCAGTTTCACTGCTTCGCTCCTAAGGTTTGCAGCGTGATGTTATATAACTATTATTACCTACTACTTTAATTGGACTAACATTACAATTTTTTTTAACTAACAATTTTTTTTGTTGAACGATAAAAGGATATACATATCAGTATCGTCATAGTTCCAATTTGGACTGTTTACGTTTCTACTTGGCTTCAAGGGTGTTAGTGATATCAAAACTCTTGAGAGCATCTAAGGAGTACTATGCAGAGCCATTCCAGATTGATTGATTGACAAAGATGTTACGCATTCAGACTACTGATCCAATAATTCACTTTAAAAAAGTAGACAACCGACTTCAATGCATCTATCGTAAAATTTAAGACTTATATGGTTTTCGCATGAATTCTCAAACCAAACTCTCATCTTACTACCTTTGAAGTACATCCTTTCCAATAAAAAAAGAATCATCGAAATCAGTTGGCGTAATATTGAGTTATTCGTCTATTTGTCGCGTACATGCGTAATGCAAATTTAAGACTTATATGTTTTTTTCATGGATGCCATTCTCAGAACTGGACCAAATTAAAATGGGGCCACACCAACTTTCAAATAAAAAAAAACATCAAAATCTGTTCACCCAGTCGAAAGTTCTGAGGTAACAATAGGTAACTAAGGTAACATAAAAAAAACAGTCGAATTGAAAACCTTCTTCTTTTTTGAAGTCGGTTGAAAATCACTGTATGCAAATATTTAAGAAGAGCGAATAAGTGGAATTTTTGAGGCAGTTCTTAGGACTTCCCGGCATCAGCCAGTTCGAGTATAACTCGACGGTATGCGACCATGACTCGCTTGAACTATTGCTTTTTATAATAATAAAAAAAAACTATATAACTAAAAAATAAAACACTACAAATTTTCCCATCAAATTCCCAAAAGTGCCTGGATGATGGGAATAAGTTTGCACCCCATTATAAATATTTAGTCCTGTTTACGTTATAGGGACAAGCTTAATGCCCACAATTTGCTGATTATAATTTAGTAGGCAAAGTGTGAGTGTTAATTACACTTCTGCCTAGGTCTTTGGAGATACAAGCGTGGCTAAATATAGCCAGTAAACTTAACGTTATGTTATTAATAGGGGCTGACTGAACATCAATTATGAATATTCATTTTTTTTTTAATTCCGCATGAATGATTCCTGTGTCGACAGACATTTAACATCAGACACTAAGAACACTGAGACTCGAGAAAAGTATTCGTGAATCTCAGATATTTTTGTCTCGTGTGGGAATAGAACCCGCTACCTTGGCTCAGCAGTCAATATTATTAACCACTGTACCTATTCACTGTACCAACAGGCAAACGTATATTGTTATGAATCACAATTTATAAACCTATTAATCTTGTTAATACTTGGATTGGATGTATTGTACGTACTTCGCCAACAAACCAAAACGGAGGCATTATAACAATTTGCATTTAAAGTAAACATAATAAATTATGAATCCACCCATCACCTCCACAATGCCAATGTTTTTAATCTAAGAAATTAATCAAGGAGTTGCAATTTTAATACTCAATTCTAAGACAGTATTACCGCTTTACATTACAAAGCCTTCCCGCAGTCCTTTCGCCTTGGAGATCATTCTTGAAAGAAAATGCTCAAAATGATTTCAACCCTCTTAATTATTAATACTCCTGGGAGGGTTAAGATTATGGTATTAAGGAAACATGAAGATTATAGGGTTACACTTAATATCCGCGTTTTGAAATCTGAAGACGGTCAGTTCCAAAGAGAATTCAGTTTATATTTTATGTTAAGGCTGTAGTGGTGTAAGCTAAGTATATTATCTCTATGCTTTATCGTAATGACGTGGTCCGCACTTTCTTGTGTAGTCTCTCTTTACTAAGGAATAGTGTTGGAAAGAATTGCTATAGCAATTTACAAGCTTTGTAATCTGGACCTGTATTGTAAGCAAAACGTGTTTAATATCCAATGTGAATCTCCCTCAAGCATGACAAATACAAGAGGATTTTTACAGTTTAATATGAACGTGTAATCAAATATTACATAATACAATTATAATGATGTAAAGTAATTTAGTATAAAATATCATGCTCATCAATGTCATGCTTGCCTTAAAGATACATTGTCATCGGAACTAAAGTTGTATGCAAAATTTCAGCTAAATCCGACACCGGATAGTGTGTGAAATGTAATGTGCAAGAATAACATACATACATACACAAACATTGCAAGTGACATACAAGCTTGTAATGACACTTGCCGCTTTTCGCAGCTTCTCCTGCAATTGGTCACTCCTTTGCTCCTAACTATCGTAGTGTGATGTTTTATAGCCTATATGAATCTTCGATACCATCCAATACAAAAAAGAATAATTAAAATATATAGATGGTTATTATATGATTAAATATATATATATAGACGGTTTCTGACAAAAACGCGTCGAAACAAACAAACAAAAAAATCGTCCGCTTTATTAATATAGAAGATAAATAGACGCTATAAGAATATAATAAAAATACTACCCGAAAATAAAACAAGATATACGATGACGTATAAAGTAGAGCTGCTAAAGAAATTTTAAATAAACACACGTCATATTTCTTCCATTTTGTTATTTGACAGTGACGCATTCCCGCGAACGGACGTCTCTGCTAATGAAGTGGCTTCAAGTGCAATAGCTCTGTCCCTTTTCAGCAACACGTTAATGTGCTTGGTTATCTCACACTGAATATGCAAATGTCGCACCAATATGATCCATCTGCATAATGAAGTGTTGTGTAAGATCGTTTGTCTTCATTGAATAGGAATGTTGTGACAGAATGGCTTTTAGTTAAGTATGGTACCATTTCCTTGCGTTTTCAAATGAATTGTAAACAAAGATGGAGCTTTTTAACAAAACATAATGAGGGTACATCGTAAGTTCGTTCAACTGACACTAAACACAGTAAAGATGCCGAAGTGAGTCAAACTAACACTAAACTCTTAGTTATTCGGGACACGCACAAGTTAGTAACTGTTAGTAACTTAGAAGACGACGCGCGACGTTACGTTGTAATAACGGTTTATCGATAACTTGGTATAGTTTTTGAAGTTACTCATGTTATGAGCTTCTGAGATAAAATGTCAATTCTGTTTATAGTTGTCGTTGTTTTAATGAGAGTTAAACTTTAGATATAGCTTTAACTATCAAACTTACTTTGTCGTTTCTTATATTATAATTTATAGTTTATGTATGTGACGTAAGGTAATTTATGGAGTGAAATTATAACTTTGCACCCCATTATAAAGTAATAGCTTCTCTGAATCATGTGACATCATTTAATATGTACTCTAAAAACTCCATCAGATTTATGTGTTAGTCTATTCTGATCCTCCAATCATTTGTCAGCATACGTATCGTGTTCGCTTGTTCGTTTATATATCAGTAAAATTAAACTTAATACTGAATCGGGTAAAAGTTATAGAGGTCCAATTTAAAGATGAAATCTCAGATAAACCATTCTCCAGAACACGTAGGTTTTTGTTCCAGTTAGGTGCTGCAAGTTTCTTTCTAAAAGCTAATATCTATTGTTGCAGGATGGAGGAGACAGTGCGGTCGTTGCTGCAATACAAGAGCCGCGTGGAAAGTTTGAAGCAGGAGAAGGCGTCGTTATCATCGGCTCTTGAGGTAAGATACCTCAAGATTATACTGATTCTGCTGCTTAAATAACTTAAATATATAAATCTAGCACTGAATGCTTGCTTCAACGTCCAGACAATAAATTTTAAAAATTTTCAAAGCATTCCTACCAAACCAAAACAAAGGTTCAATGAATTTCTCCAATAAGGAAACTTATATTCACCTGCCAGACAGATCGACCATTTTAATACCTATGTCCAGACTATATAGACTCGTAACTCATCCTATAAAAGACAAATAAAACCACATCTTCACAGAGCAAATTCCTCAGAATATATCCACTAAACTGTGGAATTAAAATTCATGAAAGGTCTGGAATATCCCCTGTCCAATGTAAAATAATCTTCCGATCTTATCCATGTTAGAATGATGTAGGTTTAAATGAGGGGTCTTTTCTAAATGGAAATATAATATAGACTT
Source organism: Tyria jacobaeae (assembly GCA_947561695.1). NCBI lineage: Eukaryota > Metazoa > Arthropoda > Insecta > Lepidoptera > Erebidae > Tyria > Tyria jacobaeae. Next base: position 19,517,677 of record OX387217.1, on the reverse strand, counting down.
TTTAAAGAGGAATCAAATACAAATATTCAAAATATTTCATTACGCTCGTCGGCATTGTTCTCTTCCCCTTTTTTCGATGTAAAGTTAGGGCTGAAGATGGACATACAATGGACCCTTCCATCCAGAATGTTTTGCATCCGATCGGATTTCGACCGTGATATTATTGTTTTCTTCTAATGTTTTGGAAAACAAACGATCTATGAATACAATTGAGCTTTAATCAAATCATTAATGTTCTTTGTGCAGTTAAACAAAAGTTGAGGCTTTTTTTTTAATTGAGGCGCAGGTACTACAATAGATATAAAGTTAGGTCTAAATATTTGTTTTTCTTTTGTACAATAAATTTGGTAAATGATCTCACTGTCTACCTAACGGCAAGTACATAGCAGTAGTGACAAGTGGCCATTGGCCTTGGTTCCGGTATCTCTTACTTATGCGATATTTGTTACTAATTACTAATCCTATGTCACTTCAGTTGTTGGATTCCAAACGAGCAGATGTCTGTTATTTCCTTTTTTTTAACCAAGTAAAATTATAGATACGCTTTACAATAGGATACAAAGAAATATTGCAGTTTTATGGCCATGATCGCTTTTAGAGATCCATTGGATATTTCATAAAACTGTTATTTTAAATAGTCTTTTAAAAAAATATATAGATCATTGCACTCAAAGTCACCGCAACTATAGCTTGCTTTGTCAAATTTGAAATTAATTTTAAAAATATAATATAATAAAATACCTGCCTGTTTTGATCTATAACAGCCTGTTTCCAAATGGGTTGGTCTTATGAGACGAAAAAAATAAAGTACATACGTATACAGATACATATTTTTATTTCCGTTAGGCGAACAGACGCGTCACCTGATAGTGACAACCGCCAACCATGGACTCCTGCAAGAAGTGAAAGAAAAGAGGGGGATGAGAAGATGGGAAAGAGGAGAGGTGGGTTGAGGGGATTGGAAAGAGGAGAGGGGAATAGGGCCTCCGAAAACCTCACTTATTCTTCACTACCAGTTTTCCGTGAGGTCTTGGTGTCGCACCGGTCGAGCCGGGCCATTCGTGCCTAAATATGGCTCTACCACTGTTGTTAATGTAATGTGTATTGTATATGTATTGTATTTAGATAATCAAGCAATATGTTATAAATTACGCATTGTCTATTTGCCTCTATTGTAGGGTAATGTGTAATTCGCGACAGTTAGAATTTCTAACCTTTAATAAAATAGTCGATATTTTTCTTATCGTTATTTATAATCGCTTTATCTTCACTTCTATTTAAGAATATCTAGTACATATAAGGTCGGTTTTATACAATAGAAAACACACAGCTTATTCCTATTCCAGTTTAAAAACGGAATAATATTTGGTATATTCCCGTTTGGTTACATATTCAGTCATTGTACTCCCCTCCGCTCGTCACAGCTATCTGTTACTTTGAATGGCGGATGAGAATTTTGATTTTTCCATTTCCCGTTACTCTGCGAATGATATTCGTACCTGTACTCTATTGTGCACAACCCCTCTTTTTAATATCGTCTTTTAACGTTATAAAATATGCCCCGACATAGTATATCGGAACTTTTCCTAAATTTTCTCTAGACTTTGTCATACGATGTTATTATAATGTTTGGTCGCTAGTATTATGAGAGGGCAAGCATATGGTGAACCAAGTACTTAAACTTTTAAAAATTAGGAGTATATTAAAAGGTAAAAAAAACAAAGGAATGCAATGGAGGAAAAGAGATAGATGTAGCTTAGACGGATGGGTTTGAAGTGTATGCAATAGGTCCCGGACTACAGGGGCGCATACCTGTAACTCGAACTGGCTGTAGCCGGGAGGCCTCGCCCTCTACTCTAGTACAAAATAATATAACTTAACACAAACTATTTTATTTTGTATTTTCGAATATTTTAATAATGTTGACGATATCTACGAAGTCATTTTTAATGTGAAGTCATTCTCCTGTCAATGTAAAGTCAGCAGCAGCCTGCAGTGATTAACAATTAACAATAAAAGCATAGGTTTTTTGAATAAAAAACTACTAAGGTTACTAATAATTTTGTTATACAATTGTATGTGCTAATCGTATATCAAACCCATAAGACAGTGACAATAAGCGAAATTATTACTTTAAAATCTGCGAATGTACAGATGCATTCATGAATAATTGTCAGAAATACTACGCCTCCAGTAATGTCCACACGAGGTGATGGAAATAGTTTCCTGTCTCCTCTTAATTCCTGCTTTTATGAAATAATCCTCTTACAAACCGCACTTTAGGAGGGTAGCACTGCACCAAAGTGGCACTTATCGAGGAAACCACTTGCACCACTAATTACGAAAGAACGTCTCATTCCCTCACAAACATCCCTTATCCCTCAAAGAACGTCCAGTTATGACTAAACACTATAGCAAGACCTCCCCTGCCCCTCGCAGATCAAAACGCTAACGATGAAATTAAAGGAAACTTTCAAAACAACATAGCTCAAAATATATTGGCATAGAGTTCAGTCCAGAACAAACCACTTTAGATTGGTCTTCTATGCCCCTCTGTACTCTGAACGGCTGAAACAAAATTAGAGTATGCCATTACAATGACAGGGATCCGGATGTATTGGTCGTGCTCTTAATTAATTCGTCTATGATGGGCATAATCCAGAAATGATCGCATGTCCCCCGCTGGTCGATAAATGTTCTTTAATGTCGCTAAACGAGCGCCAATTGGGGACAGGCTGCGTTTGTTGTTACTGCGTCTTGGCTAGTTAATACGTCACATTTCTTGAATACGTTCATGAATATAAGTTGAACTTGCCTGGATTTTACGTAAAAGTTTTTAGCTTCGATTAGCTGTATATCCAAGGTTGAAGTAAAATATTAACTACTCCGAGATACTTACCAATCAACTGAACGTATAACGGCATAATACAGTATTCCAAAAGGCTTGCGCATTAGGTCATTGTGAATTAAATTTAATGGGCTGCCTTAACTGTCAAAGTAACAATACAATTTTCAATAATTTATTAAAATGGTTTAAAACTTAAAAAACCCTTCGAAGTTAATATTCATTTTATCATGAACAAGCCAATAGTTTCCTTCAATAAATATACAACAGTAATATCTATACAGACTTAAAGAACTCCACTCGGGTGGCTAAAAGCCACTCAAACAGAGCATCAAGGCTGTACTTTGAATATGACGCTTGAAGTTACCCTTTAGACATGACAACAATAGGAAAAATACAGCTAACAGTGATAAAGGCGCACAACACATGCGCATTCGATGTGTTGATACAAATAATGTTAAACACACTGAGAAAATGGGTATGGTATAAGTGACAAGTGGACTTTGTCTTCTAACTCACCTGATGTGAAGTTACGATGAAGATGAAGACCTTTTGAAGATTCCACGATTAGAGTTCTCGGGAATAAATGTTTTAAATTTTTTTGAGTATGAGATAGGATACAGTTATCAATGACTGTCTAAAAATGAGTTAACTTTTTTAGGATTCAAGACATAGATATCTTTCTGAATGTCATTATACTTACCTGGCATTCTGCACGCGTCCAGTGCCTAAAGAGGCTGGTAGTCTGTCATACAGGTCTCCTTCTACAGATACCAGTCTCTCACATAGTAGCAAATACATGTCTAAAATAAGTTTTATTTGTGCAATTTTGTATTTTGTTGATATGTGAGAGAGAAACAATAAACAATTATAATGATTATTATTATACCGCCATAACTTAAAAAAATCCTGAACATATTTAGTTGTAAGGGGTACCGTTAGAATCGTGACACTGGCTACGGTTAAAAAAAATCAATATGGCGGCTGTATGGCTCGTAATTACATTTTGAGCAGCGTAGTTGTTTCTTATTCGGACAAAATTATTATGCTACTATTAAGTTAAAAATGGCAATGTGTAGACAGATCGCTTAAACTTACATCCCAAACCACAAACTACTCACACATTGATAAAGAAACCGAGCGATGGAAGGACATTAAAATGGCGGATAGCGGGAAATCGGCTATGCACAATGGTCGGGGTTTCCCGCTTTAAAAGCCCCCCCTCTAAACAATAATTCAGCTTCACCCTTCTGAAGTGCAAGGGCGCATTTAGTGAGGGCAGTCAGGGCTGTGGTTCAAAAATCGATAATTTTACTGGTTAATAAATGGCTTTTGTTTTTCCGCTTGAAATGGGAAAAAAGCAGTAAACACAAAGTGTTTAGTTTTCTCTTGCGCTAGGGAAAACTGCATAACAATTTCTGCTAGATGAACTGCTTTGATGGTTGAATAGATGCAAATTTCGTAAAACTGGAGATGTTTACCTATAAGTCAGATATGTACGTAATATGATTTATTTAATTCCTTTAAAGGACATGTCAATCTGACTGCGTATTACAATCAATACCTTATCATATTAGCTGCAACCATTTTCTCCGCAATCTGTTTGTATTCGCAATTCCATTCCTGTCTGAACAAAATATCCAAAGTACAATTACTATAATTAAAAATAAAAAGAACAAAACCCTAAAATTCAAAAATAAAAGTAGTATAACTCAGGTTTGTGAAAATTTTATACCAAAAGTTTATTTTAAAATCGATGTTGCACCCCTACAGGGTCACAGTCAGGGGCCCAGGGTGCATCGTTTATCTGCCCCCACCAGCGGGCGCATAGGCAAGGCCCGCGGTTCAAATTTACACTCGCACTCTAATTGTGTTTGCGTGTTATTCGGTTATGTTATTTGTAAACTGTGTAGGATTAGCATAAATGTGTAGGAAAATGGCTGAGAATATCGATGTATTGTTTATTTCTCTCTGTTTGTTGGGTACCAGAGTAATATATGTATAGTAGTTCTGACCTACAGTACGGCAGGTCTTGAATGCAGTTAATAAAAACGGTCTAAGATTTATTTAGAAATAACACTGTCTCGGCGAACCCTTTAAATCATTATATAACAGACTATGTAATTAGTAATAATCATGGATGGGACCATGAAAATATATATACATATATATGTATGTACCAGTACACATTTGTATTCGTCTGATTTATACACATTCGCCTTATACATATTGCAGTTTCGCATATCTTTTACATATTTTTACAAAACTGCCCGGTAGTAACATATGTATGTTACTACATATTTTACCAGGAATATTTTCTGTGTCGCGGATGACTTATAAATATATAACTCGGCTCTGCTACAGACTCGTGACAACTATTTGTAGATCACACAAATTTTTGCCACGTGTGGGAATCGAACTTGCGACTCAGCAGTAAGGGTCACTAACCGCTAGACCAACAAGCCAGTCAGTTGCACCATGACATTGATGTCTGAACAGTTTATTTATTTATTAGGTATTATTAGAATTCTTAGATCACCACAACTAATATTAGTTATTAAATATTTTAACATCATCATCATCATCATCAGCCTATCGCAGTCCACTGCTGGACATAGGCCTCTCCCATTGCACGCCACTTCGATCTATTTTCGGCTTCTCGCATCCAGCTCCTGCCAGCCATCTTGCGCAAATCGTCACTCCACCTGGCCTGTGGGCGTCCTACGCTACGTTTGCGGTCTCCACTCAAGAACTCTTTTTCCCCAACGGTCGTTGGTAATATGGCCAGCCCATTGCCACTTCAGCCTGCTGATCCGGTGGGGTTTCTGCCGGATCACCTCATTCCTGATGCGAACCCTTAAAGAAACACCGAGCATAGCCCTTTCCATAGCAGACTGAGCAACTTTGAGCTTGTGGACCAGCCGTACCGTAAGTGTCCACGTGTCGACTCCGTATGTCATGACGTATGTCACGTCATGTATTTTAACATAATCTGTTATATTTCAGGTAATAATAATAATACTCTTTATTGTACACGAGGTTTTAAATACCAAGTATTCACGAAATACATTTTTGTGTAAGGTGTATGGACCAAATTCTAACTGTCAAGATTTAATACAACTCTGCCTGCCGCTTAGGGAATACAGGTGTGAGCGTATGTATGTCGGTTTAACCTTCTTATTCAGTACGAGACCGTTGCGTAATCGCGCACTTGGTTTTGCCTGAAAACTTAAACTATACATCATATGTTACGTGTAGATAACATTAACTTTCACTACTATACAGTATTCTTTTCAATCCCAACATTCCTCTCTATCTCAAAGAACGCTTTGAGTTCTCGTAGGATACTCGTATAAGGTAAGCATTCCACAAATTTAATGGATAAATCATTTAAAATACAAGCTATCCGCTTGTTGAATGCCTTACCACTCACCATCAAACGGGCACAAATACTATTTAATTTAAAAATTATCCTAAAAGAACAATACTGCAGTTGCTGAGTGATGAGGCCCCTAATACCTTGCAGTCTGTTTCTGTAGCTATCTCTTCTTTTTATAGTTAAATCTATATTTATGTGTATGGTAACATATCTATTATATTATATATGTATATGTTCATGTTTGTTAACATTATCATAATAATACTCAAATTATTCGTTATTTCTATAAATCGTTCGCTGCAACTCCTCATGTCATCTTTAATATTTCTCTCCAGCCAGTGGTTGCCTGGAAAAGATCGCAAATAGCGATAAGGTCGCCAATTGTACAACATTTGTTTTATTAGGTTTTGTTTTTATGTTTTTATACTTAAAGTTTAATTTGTAAGTATATTTATTTATTACGATAAAAATGTAATTATTAAAAAATGTATTTGAGGTACAATAAATAGTATATCTATTTATCTAACATTAATAAAGTTAATAAATAAAGAAAGACGAGTTTCTCTTGATTTTACAGAAATATAATCGCTAAACTCCTTATAAAATTAAAATTACTTTTTTAAACAGCTGTGTAAATCAGATTCAGGTCATGTTTATCATATAGATGGAATGTCAAATTTCAGCTCATTAGGATTCCGGGAAGCAGGTCAAATTTATGGTGCAAAATTTGATACGAATAAACATACACTGCAAGTTAATAAAAGCTTGTGGAAATAAACCATTACTTACCATCCAAAGACTAAAACACCAGAGTGATTAACTTGAGAAACTAGTAGCATAAATAATTGAAGCGAATATGGACTTTTTATGAATATTACTTATTTTAAGCTCCTCTATAATTTATACATTTTGAATATTCCTAAAACGAAATAATCGAAACATCTTCCATCATGGTTAATTGTTTCTACATAGCTGTAGGTGAAGCTACCCTGAGCCATTATGGTCTAATTAGACTTGCGACTTGATGGAATTCAATAGAGCCCGTATATATTCCAGCTGACTATGTAGTATAGACATCATCACAAAGCTACGTATGTAGCTACAGCCGTTTATCAGTCCTTTCAATGGGTCCAATACTTGGAGTTTAATTTAAAAGTTAACCGTTTAGAAGTTAATTGAATACATGTTGCTAACCAAATTTAGTGGTAATTTAGGCCCTATTCTAGTTCACCTAGAACCATATGGCTTGTATTTATTATGGTATGTATACTGGACGGACGAACAGACGAGTCACCTGATGGTGAGTGACAAGTACAGCCCATTCACACCTGCAACTCAAGAGTTGTAAGTTCGCTGTCCGCTTTTGAGGGTGAAGACGAGAGGTGAGGGGAAGGGAAAGGAGAGGGGGGATGAGGAATAGGAAAGAGGAGTGGAGGGATGATGGAAGGAAAAGAAGGAGAAGTTGGACCTCCGGTACTCGCAAAAACAATGCAAGCATTGTTTGTCGCCGTGGTATAACTAGGGTGGAGCCATCTCATTTGCTTGGTATGGTTTATATAATATACATATATATTAACAGCTGTCCATAAAAGCTTCATTAAGGGTCTTTTAAATGTTTAGGGTTTAGAGTTTGAACAATATGTAGACGTACTTCACTATATACATATGTATTTACGATCTATGATCTACAATCGTCTCATCTAAATTTTAAAATTTAAAATGCATCAGATAATGATAGGAATTTCTGTATTATTAAGATGTACAACAGAATATCAAGTTGATGCAAATTATAATGATACAATTCGTTGCCGCTGACGCATGGCGCCGACCAGACGGCGCAGAAGCCGCTACCGACGCCACACTTAATTATGTATGAAAAACATCAGGAAATATGAGGGACAAACCAGTTAAAATATTAAGAAAATGACATCTCATTTGTCCTTATATTTCTTTCGGTAAGATGTAATCAACGTTTTACACTAATTGACAGTTAACAAATATTCGCTGAATATACCAGAAAATGATTTACAACTATACAGTTTAAATATATCTGATAGTATTAAATCCAGAGCTTGATTATATTATATTATTTTTTCTAGATTGACCGATTAGGAAGAATTTGTTTTGTGTTATTTATTTTAGTATAAAAAGTCCATTAATAGTTTTTTTAAAGCATTTTATAGAAAAACTAGCCACTCCCTGCAGTTTGATCTGCGTATATAGTGTCACTGCTTCGCTCTAGGTCGCAATGTGATAATCGATATTCTCTATTATTTCCCAATAAATATTCCATACAACACAATAAGAATCATTCAAATCTAACAAATAGTTCTACAGATTAGAGGGTTAAACCATCAAAAAAAATACAAATTTAACTGTGCGCTACATTTGTATACATTTTTCTATTCTCCCGCGATTCACCTGCGTTTATTATCATGGCTAAGGCCCTTGGGTGTGTAGCGAAGTGTTTTATAACAGATATCATTCCTTAATAACTACTCTATCCAACACAGAAAGGGTTTTTTAGTCGGTTTTGTAGTTTCATGGATAAGAGCGGTTAAACAAACAATCAAACTTAAAAAAGCCTTTTCATTATAATTATTTTTTTCCTTTTATGGTATAGGGAAACAAAGGAGCAGGTGGGTCACCAGTAAGTGACTTCCGCCGCCCATGAACACTTGCAACTGAAGAGTAACAAGAGTGCTGTCCGCCTTTTAGGGTAGGGAAAGAGGAAATAGGCAAATGGGGAGGGGAAATAGGGGAAGGGTAAGAGAAAGGGGAACGAGGGTTGGGCCTCCGTTAACCTCACTCACTCGGTCACACAATGCACGCATTGCTTAACAGCCGGTTTTCTGTGAGACCGTAGTAATACTCCGGTCGAACCGGCCCATACGTGCCGAAGCATGGCTCTCCCACGTTAGAAACGTTACCTTAAATGTTACCCACAAACGACCGAACTGATTCTTCTGGTTGCAAATCTTTACAAGGCCGTCTTTCTTGCCAGTCTTTTAAGACTTAGGCTGTGAATATGTAGCTCAGACTCTCTAAAACAAATTCAGACGATCTAAAAAGCTTGAGCTGAGTTTTATGTAAGGAGTTATTCATTATGCTATCCAGCTGGTGGCTAGGCAGAGAGGTATCATAATTACGCTACCGCATACGCCTCGGCTCGCATAGTTGTTCACTAACGAAACCAATTAGGACGTGTCCACGGACACGACGATACGGTTTTAGAGAGAAATGAGCTATTTCACAAGTCGGAGTTTATATGTTCTTACTTTGTTATAAACTAAATTTCATAAAAAAGTAGCCCCCCCCCCAATTTCATAAAAGTTACAGCCGCAACATTATTTTATATTTAAAATTGATGTCCGTGTCACTCGTGAGTGTGTAGGGATTCTAACGATACATCAAAATCTTTTCAGCGATTCAGCGATTCAGCAGTTACTGTGGAATAAAGAAAGTTACATACGTATGTATGTATACGGGTATTTCAGATAAGTGTGATCATGTGTTTGCAAATTCTTTAGTAGATTTTTTAGTACATAAATGCTACTATAAAACTGAAATTGATCCTTAAAATTTATTTATAAATATAATATTTCGTTAGAGATGGAGCTGACATGAATGAAACTATAGGTATTGTATACCAAGGATGTTGGTGGCATATCCGGATTTTTCTGCAAGCGTAATTAAACACAAAAAACGCACAAAAATAAAATTAGAATCACTGAAAATAGTTAAAAAATCATAGTATTAATTTATTAATATTGCTTATAAAGGTGTGTCCACACCAGAAAAAGTATTTTCCAAAGAAATATACTTTTTTTTAAATTAAAAAAATCAAAAATTTCAAGCTACATCAACTATTTTTCAACTATTCGTCAAACACATAATGCTCCTAAAATTTGATCACACCTTTCTTAAAGACGCTATATATGCATCATGTATGCATCATGTATAATAAAAAATATCTTTTTTTAAAGTCCTATAAAAATAACTTAATCTGTGATAATAACTTCTTCGTCATATTGCATTTCATCAATTAAACGATTCATCGTCAGGAATCATGAAACTATAATAAAAAGTAAAATAGGAAACCTCACATTAGAACATTTCATAACTAAGGTATCAAACAAGCAAACGATTTCGCACTTTGTGTAATCCTCAAATTGTTGTTCTGAGTCTGAGTGTTCTTTTGTAAAGTCTCCAACGACACAGGAATTAATTCTAGTGCTAGAGTTTTCAAAAAAAAAATCATCTTCAGCCTATCGCCTTCCACAGCTGAATGAAGGCATTCGCAAAGATTTGATTACCGCCGTAATAATATCATGATCAAGTTTTCGACACCTTTGATAGATCAAACAAGCTGTAGAACAGCCTTTTAAAGTCTTTAAGTATGTACACACACACACACACGCATATGTCCCCGAAGTCTCACATTTTGTCAACTAGGCACTGTTTATATATACATATACTGTATGATAGATGTACAGGGTTTGGAATTTTGATGCAAAGCCGTAAAACGTAGCTAGTATAGACTATTTAGAAACATTTGAAACGAACTTATCTTAGACGAAGAGTGACTATTTTTTTTAACAATTTTTTTTTGTGACAAAACTCAAAAATTATTTTATTAAAGTAGAAGTAAATAATCTAATAAAACATGATTAGGGCTGTGTTTTGAGGTATCAACTAAGCCGATAGTTCACAAATTATTGAATATGTTACTGTATATACATTTATTGGTTGACTGAGATGAGCCTGCCTCGGTTTTATTGGTCGTCATCATCAGTGATTTTTTACCCTATAAATCACTCTATTATTTAAAATTCTCGTGCAACAATGGACACGCGATTAAGGTAGCTATTACTGGCGTGGGTCTGCAGTAACCCAACTAACTCGAAATACTCCACGATAAGATAATCCAGCTAAATTGGAAACTGCCTCCATCTATTAACCGACCGCTGTTGGGAAACATTGAATAATTGATGTCAAATTATAATATTGTAAAGGTAGGGTACCTAATAGGATCATAGTTCAAGTATTCTTACTTCCTTCCTAATTTTGTTTGTTTATTTGTTAAGTCTTAACTACTGAACCGATCATGAAATTTGCATATACGTTGCCAGAAGTAGGCTACCTCTCATCCTGAAAAAGTCCAATATATAATTAAGTAACTTTTACGTCGGCGGAGCACCAGGCTGAAATGACTGCCATATGATAAAATGATTGATTATGAATATCATATATTTTAAAGTCCGTTCTAATAAGAAAGATCTTTAAAAACTATTATTATATCGATTTCCAGAAGCCAGTACTCGAACATTCCTATCGACTTTAGTGCCGGTGGTATAAATAATATACCCACTGTACCCAGAACGCCCTAATACCTTCCCATCAAACTACTGCAGTAATTCCCGGTATAAATCCATTCCCGATCAGCAAAAGAAACATCTAACCCCGGGTCATTGACGCGCATGAACGAACAAAGCTAATGATGTACTGCAAGCCATGATTAATAGCGGCACGGTTTAATACTAGTTATTGCTGCAAATGTAATCACTTCGGTGAAAGCCGAAAGCCGAAACAATGACTATTTTCGGCTTGACGGGGTGCGATTTCTATTTCTCCATTAATCTTCTTATACGCCAGTTTTGGAAAATGACAGGGCATTGTTGTTTAGGTGTTAGTTGACATGTTGATGTGGGTTGTTCAATTAAAGAAAAATGTGTTGATGTAAGCGCATCATTCAATTATGGTACCTATATGAAGACGGCGCACGGCAGTAAGGCATCGGATTAGAATCTTTCGTCTGTCCAAATACGAGACTATAAATACTTGAAGGTTGTCTCTATGCGTATATTTATAATATTTTTTGTAAACAAAAAAATACGTTTTAGTGCAAGCCATATTTCTACTTAAGACAGCGACTACGTCCCAAATGTGAATTATAAATCTTCTAACTAAAAATATAGAGATCAAAGTAAATCTATTCCTGAAGTAAACATAGCAAAACAAATCACTATTTAATTATGTATTATATTAGATCCTCACAATTTCATCTTATTTGCAAGGTTGTCAATCATTTTCTTTTTTCAATAAAATGGCTTCATCGTGTACCTATGATTTTGTCAATTTCAAGGTGGAAAGTAGATTTATTAGTTGAATAGATTCACATTTTATGATAAAAAATAAAATAATAACTGTTTGTGTTTGTGGATTTGTGGGAGAAAAGAACGTGGTTAGAACATCAAAGTACAGGGGTATAGTATAATTGCATTTTGTTTAACGAAATAAATTTGTAAAGAATTTTGACAAGTGGGGTATCGACTAGAGTAACGGGGCGAGATAGCTGTTAAAGGAGGAGAATGATTAGGACAAGATAAAAAAATATCCCGTGTACCTTTCTCAATCCACACTCACATAAAGAGTGATCCCAAACTCGAAGTTTGACAAAGCAATCATTTATTGATGTTCAATTCAATTCTTCATTGTGGCCTTTGTGGAGATATCAATTTTGCCAATGTTAAGTTTTTATTATTATTATTTATTTATGGACTCTTTCTCGCGTGTATATTCAACGCAGAGATTCTGCCAATGTCAAGTATTTCTAGAGAAAAAAACAGTCTATAAAAATATGATCGCCATGTTGGTCGAAAACCGACATGACCGTCTCAATTAATGTTTAAGACAACTTAAAAACTATTATAAATATCTATAACTGTCAACAGAGATACACAGATAAAAATATGCAATTTCAAATAGTTTAGGTTTTAATAGATTGAATTATTATGGTAAGCCCACCCCGTTCGATGGAATACCAATCAAAGCCTTTCACTTTAATTATCAGATTCCGCAAAACATCTGTGGTTTGCGAAACGTAAAATATAAATGAAATTTACTGAATTAAGTACTCCGGCGGGAAAATGGCGACGGGGTTTCTACATAATTCAATCATGAAATAAACGTATATCTGATGTTGCCGTCAATCACATAGAATTTTAATTAAACTTCTTGGTTTTTGGTTACCTAAACACACAAATAATTATTAAATTATTAATACATGTTTATAAAGGAGCTATTAATACTTCAGAAAACGTTTGCGTCTCGTTCTCTAGGTGTCTTTTAGGATCGCGAGGATACCGCATTGTGGTGGGTGCAGCAACTATTGGTGTTTGTAGCCTCTCGCTGGAGACCATGGGTATAGCTATGGTCCAGAGCGAGTATGCATGGGATTCTGCCGCTTCGTACTGCGAGGCAGTGATGCTTGCAAAAGAACGGCGGCGAGGGAACGGGAGAGAGCTAGTACTCTTCCGTCCCGCAGAAGACGCACTAGGTGCCGGAGAGTGCAAAACGACTTCAGGCCTCCATGAGCGCTGGCCTGAAGACGATAGACTGGGCAATCTATCGCCCTAGCAGAAGAAGGCTCGAGATGGCGGCACGACGTGCTCTGCGCGCCTGTCTAAATATGAGTGGAGCCAGGACACTCTATATTGAAGTCGGTCAGGTTTGCCGGGGTACACAGGGACTTCCTAGGGTACACCTGAGGCCCCGGCCATAAGACCCGTTCACGAAACACTGTGTGGTTTTCGGTCGGTTCGAGTCCGACATACCACCTTACCCATTAGCCCCGGTAAGGTGATGACCCGTAGGGGTTTCCACACAAAAAAAAATCTTTTTTAGGAATTTTCTCCCAGTAGTGAGGACTTCACAAGCAAACAGTTGAACACAAAGTCCATAATATAAAACAAGTATTTGCTTGTCTTATAAATCGTTTTCCAAAGACAGTTTTCTCTTACAACACCCACGGGAAGAGAATGTTTTGCCCTATTCTACTCCGCGGACACCACACCGCGATATAGGCTAAATATAATCCTTGGTTCTAAGGCCCGAGTGTTTCTACGTTCGTAGAATATTCGTGTAATAATTTGTACTGGATGTGACACGCTCGATATTATTAGAACTGTAACCTCAGAACATCACAGACATAAACATCGTGATCTACATCTACTTATATTACCTAGTTATTGCCTTTGGCAGACATTGCCTTTAACGCCATAAAGACTCTTGCTCATAACTGTTTAAACCATAACTTTTTAAACACATATACCCCTATATGTGTTTAAAAAGTTATGGTTTTACACAAATTATTAATGCCTTTTTTTATCGTTTGGAAACCTCCACGGGTCATCACCTGACTGGAGCTAACATTGTAGTGGTATGTCGGACACGATCCGACCAACAGCACTCTGTGTTCCGTCACGAGTTGCTCCATTGCAGAGCACTGGGTATACGGGTCCGGGTAAGAAGGAAGCTTCCGAGAAAATTTTTAGTACCCGGACAGATGCAGATTTTTCATCTAATTCCTACATTACCCCTAGTAACAATGTTTATATATTTATGTATATATTTTTAATTCCAAATGGCGGCTGTATTTCCTGCAATTCGTTTTTTATGTGACGGGTAGGTATACTCTTTTACTTTTTAAATAATTAACTTTTCCAAAGACGAGAGTACTTCAAAAATGTTACATATAAATATTTAATATCAAAGTAAGTATATGCACTACCGACTTTTATATTAAACTCTTTTAAGAAACTGCTTCTTGTCATTTTTTTTTTGACACTTGAAAACATGATTGGTTTACATAAAATTTATAAAAGTGTTTATATATTTCGTGTTCAATAGGAAGTTATTTCTATTTGATACTTTAAACAAGTGTTATGAAAGTTTATTTTCCTATCCAAGTGCAGCTAAACAACAGATTTTTCGTCATCAATAAGTAAGGTTACCCTTGATTTAAAACTGTACATTTTCTGCTAACAAAAGTATAGAATGAAGAACGGTGCCCCATTTAAAGCTCCTCACTCATTCAAACCTAACTCTTTCATAGCATATCAACCGAGTGTTGTTTCAGACATACAGACAAACAGGTTCGTTGTCTCGCCCTCACTTGATGACTAATGAAAACCTCGCACCGAATCCGAAATTGCTATAAAGACAGACCTTATTACGTATGTATTAAGGTTTCAATTTCTTTATATATTTTCGAATAGGATCTCACAAATATCAGTAGACCTCTAGCTCTGAATTGGAACAGGGGGGTGTTTGTTAGAGATTGGTTAGGAGATTGGGTGCCAAGGGAGGTCAACATGACGTTGGTTTTGTTTGTTGTGAGAACTCGGGCTTAATTAAGAGTGTGAAACGATGGTCCCTTTTCGGGTGTATTTTTTAGCGGTCTCAACGAGAGCGGTGCGCGTGACGTTTTGATGAGTGAGTCTAAAAAAATATTGCAGTGGCTGATAGAAAAGCTTGTTTTTTTTTCCTTTCACTGACTTATTTACAGGCGATATTTTTATAACGAGTATGATTTGTTACCGTATAAAGAAGAAATCGTCACTGAAAGTGTCGGGTGATACAAATTATGTTTACAAGTTAAGGGAAAAGCGATTGTGATAATAATATAGATTATTTTTCTATTCAGATATAAATTATAAAAATGTTCTTACTTGCCGAGTTGCCTTTATAAAAAAAGAAACAAGAAAAAATAAATATGTCTTATACAAAAACCAACTCGCATTTAATTAGGAAAATTAAAACAAAAGCTAATAAAGGTTATTTGTTTGTAGGCATCAGCAGCACACTATCAAAGCCAATTATCAACAGTAACATCGGAAAACGAGCGACTCCAAAGCCAACTGGCAGCGTGTACCGCGGGGCTGGGTGCGGGCGATCACGAACGGAGGCTAGACGATGTCGCGCAGCAAGTCGTGCGAGCACTGCTCTCGCAGAAGGTGAGCCATTACCATCTTTACGTCCTTCGGTTTTTGTGTTAACCGGTGCCTACGGCTTACCGTCAACCCGTAAGCATAGTTATTCATCAGTCGACAAACTGAACAAATTTAAGCTGAATCGTTTGCCCACTATTCTTCTACTTTTAAATCAAACCATGTTTAAAAACAAACAGATTTAATTCTTTCAAGGCTTTTATGTTCAACCATCTGCGTGCTGCAGTTTTTGTTGCGCTACTAGAGGTTATACTGTAATGTTATATCATATTTGAATCTGTAGTCTACTCTGATAAATGTGCGCCATTGCACGTCCTCCTCCGTCCGTATCCAGTCTATCCCAGCTACCTTCCTTTGGTCGTTGCTCTACCTGGTTCGGTCATGAAAAAATATACAAAGCAAATATAATTTTATAAATCGGACTACTTTTGAATTACTTTCTGTCTCATAACACTGTACCTTACTAAACCATACATATATAATTACTTAGCTGTTATGATATAAAACAATTGAAGTATGAATGTATACTTGGAAACATAGTAGATGAAGGATATATTTTTTTTTTTTTTTTTTTTTTATATTAGCCTACCATAGTGACTCCACTTTGCCTGATGGAAAGCAATAGGTGGAGTCAAAGAGTGGTGGTCACCATCCTCATTGCATGTCTAGTCAATGCAGCATGGTGACCCACACTATGGCGGCCTGGTGAGATGCTTTTTCACGCCCCGCTTAAAAGACCCGGGATCATAGTGGGAAGGAAACACGTGCGCTGGTAGAGAATTCCAGGCTTTTACCGATCGGCACAAGAAAGAAGAGCCAAACCGTTTAGTTCAGGTACGTATATTTTCGACGCACAAACGGTGACTCCTCAGGCAAGCACGTGTAGCACGTGTAATACTGCGCATAGCCGTCCCAGAGATGAGAGCAGTACTCCACGCAGGAGCGAACCTGGGTCTTGTACAAAAGACACAGTTGCTCGGGCGAGAAGAACCGTCTCACCTTGTTCAAAACGCCGAGCTTACGCGAGGCCGCCTTAGTGACACTCAATATCAATATTAATGTTTCAATGTGAATTTGGATACGGACAAGTGAAATAATTCAGAATGAATTAATATATAAATTTTTCAAGTTCTCAGTATACAATATTAGCAAGAAACACAGTCGCAATTGTTAATCCACAAAAACCAGCGTTTGTACGAGGTAATCCTGGGAAGCTTTGAGATGCATCCCGGAAATTGTTTTCTCATAATTATAGTCGCCCTTGTATCCGCACCATGGATTATGTGGTGCCTACATTCGCACATAAATCGCACGAAATGGGACATTTTGGCCTTAGCTGGCACCGTAATAATTTTAGAAGCCCATACCCACTATAATCTGGACGTAATCTGTCCGATAATGCGAGCGCTTGTGTTTAAATCCAGTTTGTGAATGCCGCCAATGGTCGCCATGTTGTTATAGTTTTAGCGCGAATTCTCGCAACTTTCCTGATAAAGATGGCGCCGTCTGCACGTGATGACGACGGTTTTTGATTGTTTTCGAAAGTTTAACGCGTTTGTTTTCACGTAACGTTAAACGTAAAAGTTTAATGACTAATTTCGGTAGTAAAACAATCTGTTAATATAACAGACGTTTTACTATCAGCCTCTTAAAACAACAGTTGACAATTCGTTTATGAGATCAGCTGCGTACAAAGAAGAGTAGCAATTCAAAAGTATTATTTTTTCATTACTTATTGAAATATATATGACTTAAGCCAGAAAGGAACTATTTCAAGAGTTTTCAATTTAAACACGCAATATGATTTTATGTATCTTTAAATTCCTTTCACATAACTTGGTAATTAAAGTAATCATCTAACTTCAACGATTGATGCCGTCTTCCTAATTATTATAAGGTAATTAATGTCATGTGATGGTTATAAACTCACAACTAATGGGTGTGCATCCCCTTTCAGCGTATTGATAACCCATTAAATCTATAGTATACATATACTTGTATATACATATACTTGTATATACATATATACAAGACACCAGTGTGTTGATTATGGGAAATCATCTAAAGAGTAATTAGAGACTTTATGGGGTGCCGTGATGAAACATGTCAAGGGGTGGAATTATTAGTATGTGTGTAAGTAATTTTCATATATAACTTGCAAATATCTTGTGGTAAACTTCTATTTCTGCTGCTCGGTTTATTTATAATACAGTATTAATATATTATTTTATTCTTTATTAAGTAAGTAAAAAAACTAACCTTTATATATTTAAGTTAGTTAAGACAAAATAATAAATAACACTCAATAAATAAATCAACACTTCAGAAAAACCTGAGAGGAGATTAATAATGCTGTCAGTTTTATATTTTTAACAATTTTACTCTCTTTATTGCATTACAATCCAATGGATGTTATTCGTAAAAAGTGTCTAGTTAGATACTATACGAAAAATATTAAAAGTTTCTTTCGTTTATCTACCCCTCCTTACATTAACGGTTCCATTTAAATCCTTTCTGTCTTAATGAAAATCACTTAAAATTTATAACTCGAGTTTATTAATATAATTTACGGTTTATTAAATTTAAAATTTCGTTTAGAAACTTTTGAAAATGTTGTAATAAACAAACTTGGTGCATGCACTTCGGGTTTCGTTAAATTATGGCATGTTATTCGGTATTTATTATTAAACTTCACTTTTTTTATAGGTAATACTTAAGCCATAAGTTAAGTTCTGCCTCCAGACTCCAAAAGTCGAGTGTCGATATGTATGTATGTATGTCCTAGAGGATTTCTACATGGGGGTGTCATTCTTAACCGGGTATAATAAATCGAGAAAAGTCGACCAAAAAATACTATAGAAAAAGTTCATCGCTAAACCTTTTCCACTTCTTTGTTTTTGTTGCCGAGTGGAGTAAGAGGAGTGATCCATTCTAAACGGTATTCAATTAATGAATTCGGGATGAAAATCTGTCTCTGAAGGAAAAAACTGCTTATGACAAGTTCAATTGACTGCACGGATGGTGTAGCGGGTTAAGTGGTCTCCTCGCCACACGCTGCCTCGCCTAGTGTTGTGGGTTCAATCCTCGTACGGGACAACACTTTGTGTAATCCTCAAATTGTTGTTCTGAGTGTGGGTTTTCTTTGCATCCGTTAGTTGAATGTTTGTAAGGTCCCCCGCGACACAGGAATTAATCCTAGTGCTGGAGTTGTCTTTTTAAATAAGAAAAATAAAATTGCACACTTTAGATGCTTTGAAGTCTATTGTACTATTTTAATAGATATTTGTAGCGCAACTTCTTTATACATGTTTGTGTTTGTTAATTAATTTTCCGGGTCTAACTCTCTTGCGGTGCCCAAAACTTGCTAAATCCGAAAGCCGAATGCCGAGAGCAACATCCAAGTTATTTCCACGTCCCGGATCCCCAAACCCCGACGAAGGACCAGTAGGTACCTATCTTATTTTGTATCCCCTTGTAATTACCTCTCGTCAATTACGCTTCTCGAATTTAATTTAACTAATGAAGTATAATTAAAATGTGCGCGTTTATTTCGAAGGCGTTTTGACGAGATTCTACATAAAGAGAGGGGGTAGGCTACCATAGATACGCAAAACTTTTCCACGTTGATTTGGGGATACCCAGTAATAGATATTGTTGCCATTCGTAAAATTTTTAAAAAAGAAGCCTGATTGGGAAGCCGTTAATGCGCAAGCTGTGTTCATGCCATTTTAATGGAAAGAATTATCATTAGGGTTGTGTAATATTAAAATAAAATAATTATGCTAATTATGCTATCTCTCTTAATGAGGAACTGTCATTACTCAGTCGTAAATAAATATATGTACTACATACTTCTAAAATAAAAATCGATGTCAACTCAAAAACTGTATTGTCCTTTTCATTAGAGTTCTTTAAAATAAGGAAAGGCGAACAAACAGTTTTCTTTTTTGTATATTCCTTATATACAAATAAACACTGTAAACTGTAATCTATACTAATGTAATAGGATTTTATTGGAACGGGCTTATATCTGAAAGTAAAATGAGTATAAATAGTTGGATAGGGTATAAATTGATTAATCATGTAGGCTACAAAACTCATGCGGCGACGCTTCGGGCCACTGCAAGGAACGGCTAATGTTTTATAAACCACGTATGTGTACTTGGCAGTCCTGGGCTTGTTTCAAGAATTGATTGATCACAACTACCCGAAATTCAATTCAGTGGCACTTTATTAAAGATCAGCACAAGTGTCAAAAATTGAAATTTTTAATTGACAGTACCCTGTCTTGGGGCCCACAGTTGCAGGGATTTAGTCGCAAGGTTTTCGCCTCATTGAACTTTCTTCCGACTGCCACTAAATCTGCACTCACACAAGCACTTCTTCTTCCGATTCTCAACTATGCTTATGTCAGCTAACTGAATCTCACCAAAGCACAACTCGTTAAACTACAGCGACTTCAAAATTTTTGCATAAGATTCATATTTAGGCTGTTTATGAATTCCGTAAAAATTTCAAGTGGCTTCCAATTCGTTCTCGCCGGAACACTCATATTCTCTTTTTACTTTACAACATCTTATGCAACCCTAGAGTTCTTTTTTATCTCAAAAAATGGTTCAAGTTCCTTAATGACACACATGAAAAATGCCTAAGGTCAACTGAAGATTTGACACTGGAGATGCTGCAGCATTCTACAAAACTTTTCGACCTATCTTTGCCTGTCCAATCTGTGCATTTGTGGAATGCCACTTAATGTTAGGAATCCGAAATCAATAAGTATTTTCCAAAAAATGGGCAGGTATGTGTGTGTATGTATGTATGTATATGTTAGTTATATGTATTTATGATATATATTATACTTGAATAGTTATACATGTTATGTGTTCAATTCAGTATGGTATAGTATAAGTAGATTAAATATATAGAATATTTTTATTTACTACTTAATTATGGTTTATACTTGACATACACTTTCAAATACCACTGTCTCTCTAAATAATTTTGATACATCCTAAGTTTTTTTTTTTTTTTTTTCTTTTTTTTTTTATATTAGCCTACGATAGTGACTCCACTTTACCTGATGGAAAGCAATAGGTGGAGTCAAAGAGTGGTGGTCACCATCCTCATTGCAAGTCTAGTCAATGCAGCATGGCGGCAACCACACTATGGCGGCCTGGTGAGATGCTTTTTCACGCCCCGCTTAAAAGACCCGGGATCAAAGTGGGAAGGAAACACGTGCGCTGGTAGAGAATTCCAGGCTTTTACCGATCGGCACAAGAAAGAAGAGCCAAACCGTTTAGTTCGGGTACGTATATTTTCGACGCACAAACGGTGACTCCTCAGGCCAGCACGTGAAGTCCTGTAGAGGAAGGGAGAAGGTGGGACCAATTGGAAGAGCTCATCAGAACACTCCCCGTGATGTAGGCGATAGAGGACTGCCATAGAGGCGACATCTCTTCGCAACTGCAGAGGCTCAAGAGATTGGGTGATCTCAGGACAGTCGATAATGCGAACTGCGCGCCGCTGCAACCGATCGAGAGCGTCAAGCAAATACTGCGTATAGCCGTCCCAGAGATGAGAGCAGTACTCCACGCATGAGCGAACCTGGGTCTTGTACAAAAGACACAGTTGCTCGGGCGAGAAGAACCGTCTCACCTTGTTCAAAACGCCGAGCTTACGCGAGGCCGCCTTAGTGACACTCTCGATGTAATCGCGCGGATTGAGATCCCGGCAAATATCCATACCCAGAATACTAAGCCTATCCTGCTGTGGCAGTTGAGTGCTCTGAAGAGTAGGAAGGGGAAGGAATGGAGACTTTTTGGTAGAAAAGGTCTAGGTGGTTACCTAGAATAGATTGCATTAAGCAATTGGGTACCCTTATTGCTTAATGTAATCTCTTCCAGGCAACCTTTGTACATTATCAAATTGGCAAATGTATTTGTATGAAAATTCTCCTGTAAAAGTGGTGTACAAATAAGTGTTTTTTTTTTATCGGCATCTGCATTATTCACGAAATGCAGCCACTATATATACCTATATAACCTGGTTTACTTTTTTCATACATACATACGCTCGAGCCTGTATCCTCTAAGGGGTGAGCAGAGGGTACTAAACATCCACATTTTCCCAGTTAGAATTTAGTCCCACAAACGTAATAGGGGGCAAGCAAATTGCCGTCAACCGGGCACTGTCTGACTGTATACATACTGTCTGATTTTTTTCCGTCCTTCACAAAGAGGCGTTCCGAGTCTGGGTGTTCTTTGTACCCTTTATTAATATGTTTGTAAGTCTAAGTCTAAAGTTGTAGTCCTTATCCAAAGGTAAATAAATAAATAAACTTTTGCTTTCAGAGCGTCCGTGAGGAGTTGGGATGCGCACGTGCTCGTATGCGAGAGTTGGAGGCACAGAACCGCGCGCTGAGCGCTCTGCTGGTACGACAGCTCCGGCCACAGCCTCGCCCTTCCCCTGCTACCCCGCATACGCCGATCACCCCCCACACGCCTAGAGATTTGCAAGGTATATACACTTGCTTATCACTTAACTGAATACTTTCAAACAAAGATATTTCTCAACAGCCGTTTAGAGGACCGCACTACACCTTAGTTCAATTTATCAACAATATCGTATTGTTAATGAATAAGTTTTGGTTATTTTCTATTAAACACTATGCACACATTTATGTGCTTCTTAGAAATCCATCAGAATCGATGATAAAGACATGTTATGTTATGTTGACTATGGGCTTCAGTGAAATAATATACAAACCTCAAGAGTAATAGTAGTAATATTCACTTTGCTGACTCATTCCAGTTCACTTGGTAGACGTGGGTTCCTGTGGTTCGCTGGTCTCATTTAGAGACTCGCCTCCCCCCGCGCCGCCTGTGTCGCATCCTCATCCTCTCAATCAGGACGACAAGCGACGGCACCAGATCTTGGCCGATATTTGGACTGAACTAAAGGTACTTATCCAGTACAAAAAGTTTTAAAACCTAAAAACCTCTTATGAAATTCACAAAAGCTTAGTCATATAATTATTATTCTCAAATGTATGCAGGGATTGGAAGTGACTCCAGCGAACCTGGCTCGTGCTTTGTCGGCAGTAGACCCAACGTTGTGGGCGCCGCCTGCCCGTCCCGCCACACTTAGCCTCAGCATGCCGCTACCTTGCACTGATCCCGTTCGAGGTTAGTTACCAGTACTTATACACCACGAAAGTTACGTCAAGTTACTAAACGTCTTATGTTAGCTACTAACCAACAAAATAATATTATCTTACTATCTTCAAAGTATCGTTGTTTCATAATAACCTTTTGTAATTTTCAGAGCAATGTGGTGAAAAAGTAACAGAGGAAGAAAGCGGCGAGGTGGGTGAAGCAGGTGCAGAATCTCCAGAAAGTGGTGCCAAAGACGAAGGCTATTCTACAATGTCGAGTGATGTTCAGGCGGATGCCTCGCGACAAAGTGACCATGCAGCTGATAGAGCTCTTCCAGACCTTAACGAAGCCTCAGATGAAACTGATAACCAAACCATTGTATCAATCAACCCTAGAGAATCTCGTAGGCACGCTAGGCTTCTTTCAACAGACGCAGATTATATCTACTTTCCAATAGGAGTAGCATTCGCTGGTGTCAGAGGAAGCTACCCACCTTCAAGACCAGTATTACCTTTTCAACACGTAGTTCGCAGTTTTTCAGATTCGCATCTTTGCCTGAAATTAATCGCCGGAACAACTTGCCCAACCAGTTGTCTAGACAGTCCTACTCCTAGCTCTGGTGTATTAGTCTTAGATTTGAAACCAGCACCTGAGCGGCCACTAAGGAGGCCAGCAATAGCTTCTACGACAAGCTCCGAAAGGGTATCTTGGGGGAGCACTTTAGATGATCGCGGAGATGGTTCGCAATACGATGCTGATTATGTCCAGCATTGGCTTGAGTTAGATGACGCTAGATCAGCTTTACAACAAAGGCATAGAGACCTGGCTGATTTAGAATACGATAGAGCCGAATTAGAAGATTGGAGCTTATCATTATCATGTGAAGATCTCAGAGACAGACAGTCTCCTTTTGCTGAAATAACTACACCAGGTCAAATATCGCTTTCGACATTGCCAAGTATCAGAGAAGATGACGCTTTAGAATTAGAGGAAGATGTAGGTGATTGTTTATGGAATGATTGTGGATTTGCTACAATTGAAATTGATGAATGTAGAATAGCAGACGATGCAGATACTTCAGAAAAAAGATGGGACTGCACAGGAACACATTCTCCCGGTGGCTCTTGGTCTAGCGCATCTGATGTACCCGATAAAAGATCTAGTACTGCATTAAGTGAAGATGGAGATTGTGCCAATGTCGGACTAGATTTTACTAGAGACTTTTATCGTCTGGTAAAATATGAAAGTACGAAGAGCTTAGCTTCAAATTCGTCTAGGGGCATTCCTGCACAGGATACAAGTAGTCATTTGCGAAAACACGACGTGCAGGCTATGGCATTGCAAGACAGAGAACATGCTTTGCAGAACGTGCTTCATTTTATTGCGGAGCAGCAGAAATATTGTAGGGACAGAGAAGAATCAGATTCCATGTCATCACGACCTTTGTCTGAAATTCGTGAACTACCTCCACCATATGCGACTGCAGACTTTGATGACGAGTCAGTAGGCCCACGTAGTGAAGTATCCGAAGACAGGCAAAGACCTGATTCGTTTGGTAGCTTTTCTGAAAACGACTCCTGTGACGTCCTACCTCGCGACCGCCCGAAAAATGCCTTATGTGATACTGTATCCGAGCCAAGATCCACACCAAGATTCATTGAACGTGAGGATCCCTACGTGGAGTCGGAAGGTTTCTTCGAAGAATTATCAAGAGTTGAAAACACTGAAAATGAGATTAACGAACATCATCTCATAAAAGTTCAGCAGAAGAATGAAATAAATAAAACTATAGTTGTAAATAGTGCTCCAGAAATCAGTGATCAGCTTTCTCAAGTGAAGGATGATATGGTCGATAAGCTTAGTGATGTTGAATCTAGTCGGAGTTTAGATCACAATTCAGCATTAAAGGAAAATACGGTCAATATTCTGCTTAACAAGCAATCACCCATAGAAAAAGAAATAGAATCGAGTATATCTAAATCACCTAGTTTTCCGTATTCGACAAACGAGCCAGAAATATCGCTTGTTGAAGAAGTGTTGAGCGCTTGTCGAAGAAGTACAGGAGCTCTTCTTACCGTCCCTGAAGAAGAGGAAGGGTCCTCTCCAGAAACGAATTCTCCTCAAATGACTGAGTCTAATACGACAAGTACGTCTACCGCCGAAACTGTGATAGTAAGTAATAAGAACGATACACCGAAGGATAGATTGAGGGAAAGGAGCCGTATTCCTACATTAATGGGAGGCAAGCGGCCTCCATCTTCGCCTAATAGAAATAGATCAAAGATCCCGGTGGTCGAGAGACGACCGATGCCAATGTCGACCCCTTCAATCCCCGAGACAATCATCGTAAAACAGGAACACACCCTCAGCTTCCACGAAGCTGCTACTTCTAAAGACGTCATTGAAGAACTCAACAGGTGACTTAATACGATTTTTTTCTTGTACATCAGTGAGCGATTGTGTTCACAATTATTTATACTATTAATCTAAAAAAAATATTATAAGACAAAATTAAATACTAAATTCCTAGAGCTATTTTAATGCACTTCGAAATAAAGGTTATCTTCAAGTCATGGAGGTGCATACATATATATATATGTATGTATACATATTTTTATTGATATTAATCATATCGCAACTCACGAAATAAAACATTACACGAATGTTCGGAAGAGATTATTAGTATAGTTGATAAATTGTTTGATCAATTCCGCCGCACACCTGACTGGTGATCAATTGTGTAATGTTCTATAGTGGTATTAATGTGTCATATCTTTGGCGGTAATTACTACAGTACGTGATTTGTTCGATATCCATTACGTCAATTTTTTTTAAATAGAACAGTAGAGGCACGAATATCGACAGTTTTCTTAAAAAGTAATCTTTTATATAAATCATATTTCTATTCATATATCTATATCGACAATCATGTTTTTTTTTATATCAATATTATGCGTGTTCGCAGAATGATCCGACAAAGTGAAAGTGCGGTGTGCGGTGGGTCAAGTGCGAGTGGGGACGCGCGTGGCGACGAACAGCGTGACGCCGCACTGTGGGCGCACACCGGGTGGGTGCATGTCGAGAAGGATATCGACTTCAGCGATCCTAAGGTCAGTGGCACTATACTTCTCTGACGCAGTGACAGTTGTTTCAACAGACTGTCTAAAAATAAAGAGTAAATAAATATTCAATGAGATAATGTAAATAACGAAAAACAGTATATCAAAAAGTGTGAATATAATTTCAAACACATAATTTATTTATTACACTTCTTTACGATTTGATTGTTGTAAAAAAAAAATATCTATGCGGTCAGTGTCAAGAACTTACTTCTTTAAACAGTACTTTAAATAAGATAAAAATGATGGCACAAAAGAATGTGCTGATACTTACATTTTATTCCTAGTGTGTTCTTTATGGCACGGTGTATTGCTTACTTTTTACCTTTTTATCTCTTTTTTTTTCGTGTGGAAACCCTCACGGGTCCTTACCTCACCGGAGCTACGGAGAGGTGGTATGTCGGACTCGAACCGACTAAAACCACACGGTGTTCCGTCACAAAGAATCTATTGCAAGGGACCCGGGAATACCCTGATAAGGAAGCCTTCGGGAACCCAGCTTACTTTTTACCTGATACCTGCTAATTGTCAATATTTTACCGTTGGAAAGCCATTTTGGGTCCCGGCAAGAATGGGCCGGTTTGACCTGAGTAATACCACGGCGTCACAGAAAACTGGTAGACAAACAATACTTGCATTGTATTGTCGAGTGAGTGAGGGAACATCGGAAACTCAACTCTCCCCCTTCTCTTTCCCCTCCCCTCATCCCGCTTTCCTCTTTCCTCTCACTCCCCATCCTTTATCACCCTAAAGGCGGACGGCGCAAACTCTTGAGTTGAAGGTGTCCATGGGCGGCGATTTTCACTTCCGTCTGTTCGTCTGTCCACTTACATAAAAAAAAAAACATAGCACAGTTTTATTTCTGTTTTCCTACTTTGAATCCGCTATTCCTATATACAATCCCGGATGTACGAATTGCTCTGTAGCAGTTATCGTTACCACATTACAGGCTCGTGCTAATCTGTTAGACGTGATGCTGGCGTCCAGCGATTCCTCCCCATCATCCTGTGGCTCCTCACCAGCAGAACCGCCTCCGCCTTACTCCAGACTACACCGACTGCACAGATCTCGGAGACAGAAGACAGGTAATACTGACATTATTTTGACATTTAGTTGACATTTTTAGCCTGTCTGACATTAACAGATTATGTATAGCATTGGCGTTGACGTTCTATTTTTTAAAGGAGCATTTTATTTCACTAGTAGTTAGTTAATTAGCTTTTAAAGTAAAAGAAGTGTGAAGTGGAATCAATTTTCCTCACAAATAAGTAGGTAATGTTTTTAACTATTTTTACGATTTTATTTCTGTTCGCCTTAGGATATTTAAGATAACGCCCATGCTGAAAGAGTATATAAATGTCCACTGTACTATAACATTTTATGGACAGTACATTGTATGTTGTCTTATGAACATGGTACAAGACATACCTATATCAAACATGCTATATTCAATTAGAAAGTAATGTCAGATAGGTTAAAAATAAATTTAAATTTAGGAATTAAAAGAACCAACCAAGGAAAAGAAATACGTGACGAGAGAACCAGTTGATAAGTAAAACGATATTCATTATAGTATTATAGCAGTTATTAAGAACGCAGCTTGAGGAAAAACTATGGCTGCCAACAAGAAGTTCTTAAAAAAAACTGAGTATATTCGTATGACCTATCCAGTAAAATTATTAATTTCATTTCTGTTATATAAAAAAACAATTATTATAAAAGAAAAATACTACAATGAATTTGAATATCGAAATTACAAATGTGTGAGGAATAAACATACGTATAAAACGGCTATGTGACTTCAGAAGCTTCAGAAGCTTCTTTGTCGTAAAGTTTTTGTACGCCATTGCCAAATAAATTATAATTTCAAATTAAGCTAAAATCTGTATTTATTAAACATATTATATTTACCCAATGTATTTCTTTTTCTGGGTTGAAATCTATCCTTTTAATTATCGGTTTGTATAGAAATATATTTTTATTTTTGAAATTAAAAATGGGTGGATAATAAATTTGTCGATGCATATTTCGTCGAAAGTATTTAAATTTACAATAACAAACTCCTGAAGTTATTAATTTAACTATTAAAGAATGGTTTGTTTTATAATTTTAACTTTGTATTATATTTTATTGTTAATTATTGTTTCTAAACATAACGTATGTACATACAATCAAAATTTGTTTTCTTCTGTCCAATGTCGGCTTACACCTTGATCAGTGCACGTGTGAACTAGTATTTACATTGCCTATTCAGTATTGACTTATTCCTTTTTAAAGTTACCAAACCCTTACAGAACACGCAGTGTATATACAACGTATGTGCTAATCTTAAACTAGGAATTATACGTCAGATATAATTAAATTGTAAATAACACTATACAGGCAACTGTTATTAACAATTACTTAAACTGATGTTTTTTTTAAATGTTTATATTTTGCTGTTTTTATAAAGTAAATAATCTTTCATTTCTCAGTTTGGGTCATTTCCATCTTTCATATTTTGTGGTTAATTTTTTTGTTTTGCTTTTATATGTGAACCGTTAAATGTGGATTTCTGTTTAACTGTAATATAAAGAATCAAGAGCAATCCTTACTTTATTTTTTGCAGATGTCTGCATTTAACGCTTATCTTTGGTTTGTACAAATCTTTAAATGTCGTTTAAAAAAAAAACAATTGATATTTGGCAAGACTATTTTACGCTGCTAATACAAGAAAAAAAGATTTATCATATGACATATGACTAGTATATTGATGTACATATTATGAAATTTATATTTAATGTATTTCAAGAGCAATACATTTTTTTTTTCTTGTTTCAGTCTGTGTTAAATATTTAAATTAGCTGAGAATTTGAGATCTGTACGGACAAATATAAATGTTTCATGTCATTTCATTTTGTCTGCCGGTCAGTGTCCGGCCACGTCACACGTTTCCGCTCTCACTCGCACGCACACCATCTCACTCTCTCGCCTCATTCAGGGTAGATGTCATCTTGGCAAGCGTCCTATTGCTCCTCGTAAACGCAAAGTTCCCGGCAGTTATGTTAACTTTTCTGGAATATTTAAAACATAATTTCTGGGGATAAAATGTTCATTGAATGTCTCGATCTGAAGAAAAAAGCAAATTTAGAAGAAACTAAACGCATAAAGAAAATAAACGCAATGGGAGCGATAGTGGGCATGCATCGCTTTGGTGTCGGGCGTCGGTCTATGGGCGCGGGCGCGTGTGCGTGCTGGCGGGCGCGGGCCGTCTCGCTCACGCGTGTTGTTGCCCAGAGGGCGCTCGCTTGTAGAGTAGGCGTAAGGCGTATGTCGTGTTGGTGCAGCGGCGGCGCTGCGCGTGCGCGGGCTGGGCGCGCTGCGCTGCGGGCGCTTGCGGCGGCCCTCCATCCTCGGCCGCGACGGCTTCTTCGTGCGCTACGGCGAGCGCGAGCGCGCCGCCGTCGCCACCTTCGACTTCCTCGACGACCTCTCTGGCGGATCCTCGCCGGAAGCTCCCAAAGACTGTACCTAAATTAGCAATAAACGCGTCCCAGATCGTTATATTTTTCTATGTCGCTCGTTTGTGATAGTCCGCGGTGGGTGACGGTCCCGGCGTGCACCGGCGAGTCTCGGCACGTCCTGACATATGCGCGTGCTCTCAGTAGCCGCGATGACCGCCGGGCTACAGCTTTTTAGACGTTTTCTACTTCGAAAACTAGATCTCGTAGGTGTCGTAGTGCTCACTTTGAATTAGTAGTTCTATGACGAGGCACCTAGTCCTTTAATACAATTTCTTCCTAGATGTACTTTCATTAGTAGGTGGGAAGATGTATGCGTAAAAGGCGCGTACGCGATGATGTGTATAATTGGTAAAGTTGTTTAGTTTTAATGCGATCGACTGTTGTTCAGCAATAATATAGAGTACAGCTAAATCTCGCGCGGGTCGACCGCCCTATTGAGTCATTTGCGCATGTACTAATCCTTCTAGCGAGGAGACGGCTTCAAGGAAAGATGTTTTCTTTTGGATCGATTACTTCCTGCGATAACTTGCTTACGCTTCATACCAACGATCGACAACTTAGGTAAGAAGACGAAATAATTAATTAACTAAGTGATTGAAAGCTGCGGCCTCGAAGTAATGTGATATTTTTGTATATACTGTAAGTCCTACTTATTTTCATATACATTTAAATGGATTCCTTTTTAACCGAACAAAGCGTTGGAGCTAGGTGGAGTTCTTAGTTATCAGAGTCTATGCATCTGTCAAATGGACTTGGTCGCATGAGTCGACCGCTGTAGCCATCTCTCTCTCGCACAATTGTGTTGATAGACGAACAAGAGAGCGACAGCATAATAATCATAAAAATAAGTACTTATGTAAATATCAATTACAACTTACTTATCGTTTTAGTAACTACTTATCGATTAAAGAATAGTCATCTATAACAATCGAATAACCATTTATAGAGATCCATTAAAATCGAAGGGTACTAAAGTATGTTAAGTGTATGTATATAATTATTATGGTGACATCTATATACTATTTATTTTGTATCATTTGCGTATTGTCGATCTTTTGTGTATACTTAGGTACATATCATGAATCTGTATTATTTCCTAAGGCAACGATACACTAAAATGATGTTTGATCAGAATAACAGACGATCTCGATAATGTTTCAAAATTATAGTTTATATCTAGAACTTCTACTTACGTTACAGCACTTTATCTAATTTTATAATTGGAATTAGTACGGCAAAACACTGCTACAAGAAGAACAATGCAATAAAAAAAAAAAGTCGTCTCATTACGGCTCGCTTGTTGTTTTTATCATAACAATTGTAGCGCTATTCTTAGCTGTCTGTAAATTATCCACAAGGAATGGTTATAAACCTAGCCAGAGACACGTACACTTTAATTATATTGTTATTTTAAATGACTGAACCAAAGCGATTTTGAACGAAATGTTTTTGCCGCCACTTGTTACATTGCTACACTGTTCTGTTTTTATTGGCAACAATTCATACCCAGCTTTTTTTTTAATGTGGAGAATGAAGACAATAAAGGAAGATTTATACCTATTATTAATTAAATGTAAACGAAGCGACGACTCGATCGATATTATCTAAAATATTAACTTATTTAGTGTAAGCTATTAATAGCTACAATGTAATGCCTAATTTGAAATGTAAAAGACGTCCCTTAATTGTTTTGGATACATTCGCTGGAGCATAGAGTTATGATAGATTGTACAAGGAATTATATACAATGAACCTAAGAATGAATACTTTACAATATTAATATAGACTGTAGGTCTTTATTTTAAATTTTTATCTGAAATGATCAAGTACTTATCGAATTTATACAGTTGTTTGTGTAATCTCGCGCATGTATCCAAACAAAAAAGTGTAAATTCCTTATTAAAGTAAGTTATTTGAAGTAATATTCTTGAATCTTTACAGAATATGCTGAATTTCATCTGTAGTTGATGTTATATCGTTATTCAAAAATGTAACAATTATTTTTCAAACGACCAATCTGTTAAATACCCTTTCATACATTAGTGTCATTGTCATATTTAAATGAATAAAGTCGAAATGTAATAATGTTTTTCGATGAAAATTAATAACCCATGTATTTATTAATCGTAGGATCCAAAGGTACTGTGATTGGTAGCTACCACTGAATTTTGGAGCACAATTGGAAATTTAAAATTATGATGAAATAAAATGTGGTAATTCCTTGGTAATGGGTGCATTTGTCGGTACATTATAACCTAAGAGATAGGAATACTTGAGTTAGGTAGGTACTTTGGACAGTACAAAACGTGTAGAGTATCAGTATAATTTAATTATCTACTATTACAGATGGGTTCAATAAACGATTCCGTTCCCTAAATAATTTGTTGTTTCTGTTATTCATTTCTCATATCCACCTTCCTTTTTTTTATCACAACTGCCGTTTTAGGATAAAAGCCTGTATCGCGGGAGACTTTACATTCAAACAACTGACACCAATAACCCCCAGACTTGAAACAACAATTTGAGGATTACACAAAGTGTTGTCCCGTGTAGTTATCGAGACCCAAAACACTCGACGCGGCAGTGTAGTGGAAAGGCGACCACGCAAACCACTGTCCGTGCATCAATGAGGTCCTGATAATGGTAAAGATAAAGTCAATAAGGTTAAAAAATAATGGTTATCAGCATGACAGCAGAAGGAACTTGTTGGACAAAAGTGGAATGATTGACCTAAATTCTGCGATCTACATCATGATGAGTGAAGTGTCGTCATTCAACAAACACACTATATACATATATGTCAAAATAACTAAGCAACACAAGCCCTGCATAGATGACAGTGAGAGTCATGCTTAGGCACGTATGGGCTGTTGCGTTATGCAGAATCAGTTGGGCCTCTATATATTAGTTCTAACTAAACCATTTAGGAATAATATAGGCTAGAAAACATCATGTTGCAAGTTTATGAGTGGAGTGGCTAGTATTATTATTGCAAACAGAGCTGCGTGATACATCTGCAGCATCAAACTCAACATCGCTGGATCACATTAAGGTGTATAGACCCTGAAAAGAACTGTCTAGACGGTTTATTGTGCAGGAATTGCGCATCCGCAATTCCTGCACACTAGTTTGAATAAAAAATAAACCAAGCTTCAATAAATTGACTTGGTGACCAATTACCAATAGCGACCCTTATTTGAATTTTATGGTTTAGATGCTAAAAAAAACGAACTAGAACAATACTTAAAAATACCACGGGGAAAAAAATTGCGTATTTTATGGGTATTCATGCACCTAATGCCAAAAAAATACTATTAAAATTACTGATTACGGTCAATTAAGGAGGGTAGATGTAATTTTTTTCTTAGAAACACAATATTTTGTAATGTCAGCATATGTAAAATTGTTTCTTTCTAGTTCTCCGGTTATATTTTGTTTTATGTGAGCTTTATATTCGCCAGTGTCAAGTGTGTTATCGTGGATACTTTGGTTTATAGATATTTGCAACCATTACAGTGTTACTGATTCTGAAAAAGGTGAGGAGCTGGCTTTTGAATCGTTTTAACGTATGATTTGGCGAGAACCTAGAAATCGCGTGAGTGGCTTTTATTTTTATTTTTAAGATATCAAATGTTTTTTCTAAGCAATGAGCATTAGGAAGGTTGCGCACAGTTTTGTTCTGTAACAATACTAACACAAAGTAGGGAAGATATTACATCCAGTACCTAATTCTAATTAAGTGACTTCACCTTGAAAACTCAAGTTCTACTTTTTAAGTAACAGTTTAAAACCCTCGTTTGATGAACTGAGGCTTGCCTCATAAAGAATCTTATACAAAATTAAATTAATAGTTTTATAAGGTTCAGATAAATAAATTCTCACCTCAATACAAAAACTTTGTAAATCAATTATAAAATTATAAAATAAATAATTCTTAAATAATCAGTAGCTAAAGATTAAATGTTTTAAAGAATAAAGAAAATCTAGGTGTGTTTCAATTTAGAGCACGGGAAGCGTTTTCAACAAAATATTTTAGCTCTGTTTTTCATAATAACATCCCAAAGCTAGACCCAGACGTCGCCCAGTGTGAGGCGATAGAAGGAGGCTATGTACCTCAAATAATTATTGCGCATCTTAATCCCTCGGAATTGAAGTGTGCAGTACGACGTCTTAAATCATCGTCAGCATATGGATCTGATAATGTACCGACTTTCTTAGTAGAGGACTGTTTATCCGTTCTTGAGGTACCTCTCCTATATCTTTATAATCTATCTCTTAAGTGTTGTTATTATCCTAGTCGTTGGAAAATATTAAGAGTAACACCAGTGCCTTAAACTGGATCATCGTCGGATATCATAAATTTCAGACCTATCGCAGTACTATCTGTGTTCGGTAAAATATTTGAATCCATATTAAATAAGCAGAGCAGCAATTAATAGACGTCTTGACAACTCCCAACATGGTTTTCGACCGGCTCGCTTTACTTTGACAAACCACATTAGATTTATAGACTACGTGAAAACTAATATGATGCAAGGTTGTCAAGTAGAGTATTTCGATTTAACAAAAGCGTTTGACCGTGTTGATAACGATGTTCTTATTACCATACTTTCATCGTTGGGATTCAATACGCAACTTTTGAGATTTATGGCAGATTATCTGAGGGACCGTGAACAGTACGTAAAGTTTGGAATCTATAAATCACAAGCCTTCTATACGTGATCTGGGGTAAGCCAAAGCAGTAGTCTCATGTTAGCAGAATGTCTCATGTTTTTTTTTTTTTTTTTTATGCGATATGGGGCAAACGAGCAGACGGGTCACCTGATGGTAAGTGACTACCGCCGCCCATGGACACCCGCAACTCAAGAGTCACAAGTGCGTTGCCGGCCTTTTAGGTAGAGGTACGCTCTCTTCTTGAAGGTTTGAAGGTCGTATCGGTTCGGAAATACGGCAGGCGACAATTTGTTCCATAAGCTGGTTGTGCGAGGCAAAAAGCTTCTGGAGAAGCGCACAGTGGTGGAGTGCCAATCGTCCAGGTGATGGGGATGGATATTTTGTCGCGTAGGACGATGGCGGAAACCAGCAGCCGGTATAAGTCCGAACAATTCCTCTGAACACTCCCCATGATACAAGCGATAGAGGATGCAGAGTGAAGCTACATCTCTACGCAACGCCAAGGTGTCAAGTCGATCAGAAATATCTTGGCAGTCGATGATGCGAGTCGCTCTCCGTTGAATGCGGTCAAGAGGCAGAAGTTGGTACTGGGGTGCACCTGCATAGAGATGAGAACAGTATTCCATGTGCGGCCGAAGCTGCGCCTTATAAAGTTGCAGGCGGTGGGCCGGAGTAAAATACTGTCTCGATCTGTTTAGCACACCAAGCTTCTTCGAGGCTAATATGGCCTTACTCTCTAAGTGACCGCGAAACTGGACTTCGCTTGATATATCGACGCCAAGGATTCCGATACTGGCTGATGCAGTTAGGGAAGTGCTCTCAAATTGAGGTGATACGACCAATGGCATCTTTTTAGCGGTGAACGCGCAAACCTGTGTCTTCGTGGGGTTAAATTGGACTAGGTTAAGTCGACCCCAATCTGAAACTTTTGATAAAGAAGTTTCGATTTCAGACACAAGTTTGGATCGGCTTTCGATAACGTTTACCCGAGAAATGTTAGCGCGGCCGGTGTAAAGGGCATCACTCGTGCTATCGTTTGCATAGCAATAGATGCTGCTAATCTGCAGCATGTTGTTGATATGCAGAAGAAACAGCGTGGGTGATAGCACACAGCCTTGTGGGACACCAGAATTAACAGACTTCGAGTCGGAGCATGCACCGTCAACAACGACCTTGATGCTTCTGTTCTTGTCTGTAAGAAAACTGGTGAGCCAATTGCACAGTTTCTCGGGAAGCCCATAGGAAGGAAGCTTCGCAAGGAGCGCTTTGTGCCAGACCCGATCGAAGGCCTTCGCCACGTCCAAACTAACGGCCAACGCTTCCCCCTTGGTCTCGATCGCCTGTGCCCACCGGTGAGTCAAGTATACGAGAAGATCACCAGCTGAGAAGACGACAGCCAGAACGACCCTGACGGAAGCCGTATTGTCGATCATTGAGGAGCTGGTGGTCTTCTAAGTACCGGAGGAGCTGGCAGTTAACAATGGATTCCATTATCTTGGAGAACAAGGAGGTGATGGCTATGGGTCTGTAGTTGGACGGATCCGAGCGATCTCCTTTTTTAGGGATTGGGTGCACTAGAGCTGTCTTCCATGAGTTCGGGACTACGCCAAGAGAGTAGGAAAGCCGATAAAGGCGCGTTAAAACCGGTGCTAACTCTGGAGCACACGTCTTCAGCACGATAGGAGAGATTCTATCGGGCCCACTCGACTTATGAACGTCGAGAGAAAGAAGCGCTTTACGCACTGCCCTTTGTGTAAACCGGACTTCCGGCATGCGGGTCTCGCACTGCGGTATGGTCGGCGGTGCGTTTCCCCCGTCGTCCAGGGTCGAGTTGGACGCAAAGAGTTTGCCCAGAAGATCGGCTTTTTCTTTAGCGTCGTGGGCCAACGAATTATCTCCTATGCGCAGAGGTGGAAGGGATGGCTTACAAAAGTTCCCCTGGACAGCTTTGGCAAGAGACCAGAATGCACGAGTTCCGGAGGGGAGACTCACTAGTCTCTCGCCAATTCTGCCGATGTGAGCCGACTTCGCCCCAGCAATTACTCTTTTGAGGGACCTGGAGGCAAAGTTTAATTGCTTCTTTAATGTGCTGGTCTTTACATCCCGTGCTGTCGCTGCATTAGCCCATGCTTGGTAACATTCCTGCTTTCGGCGGGACGCCGCTTTGCAGGTTCGACTAAATCAAGGCTGGGACTTGCCACCTGTGGGAATCAGGGAGAATGGAATGAAAAGTTCCATACCCTGAAGCACAACATCCGCGACAGAGTCAGCAACGACATTGGGATCATCCGGCGAGAAGCAAACCTGCCTCCATGGGTAGGATGCAAAGAATGTTCTCATTCCATCCCAGTCTGCTGACCTATAGTGCCATACGCGGCGACTGCCTGTAACACGCGGCCGCAGCGAGTGAACGAGTGGCACCATACTCCTAATCAGGCAATGGTCCGAAGAGCCAAGAGGGGCCTCAACGGATACTTTGTAGCCGTCAGGATGTGAGGTCAGCAGAAGATCCAACAGTGAAGGCACGTGGCTTTCTGCATCTGGGATTCGCGTAGGCGTTGCTACCAGCTGCGTCAAGCCATATGCCAAGGCGAAATCGTGAACAGATCTTCCCGCATGATCGGTTTTGCGCGAACCAAGCCATTCGGCGTGATGGGCGTTAAAGTCGCCAAGAATCACGATCTCTGCGGATGGGATCTGCTGGAGCACTGAGTCTGTAGCCATTTGGACGTGGTCGATGAGTCGGTCCGTTTCGGCATCACCGCTATGGGACCTGTAGAGGCATAGGTAGATGCGGGGATGGTCGTCGCAGTCTACACGTAGCCATAAGATGGAGAGGTCCCTACCTTCAAGATTGCCGAGGCGGCGAGAAGTGATATCATCTCTAACGTACACGCATACACCAGCCTTAGGAACAAAGGAGTGTTCCAGTCCGTACCCAGGGTAGCAGACGTAGGATGTGTCCGCTGGAGATGATATCTGCGTCTCGGTTAAAAAGAGCAAGGCCGGCTTTGCTGTCTCAAGGTGGTGGTGGACAGTATCGAGGTTCCAATGTAAGCCCCTAATGTTACAAAAATCCACGGTAAACGTGACAGGGGGTGCCATGGTATGCCTTCTCTTGCCCCGAGCAGATTTTGAGAGCGCAGTTGAGCCCCCCCCCAGAGTACGAGGGGCAGCCTGGGCGTCCACGCTCAGGCATAATCCGTACTGAGGGTGGACGTCCAGGGGGGGATTCTCCAACGCTAGCGCTGGTACCCCCCTGGGGTATCCTTTTCGTTAACAGCGCTATCATTAGGGGGGTGGGGGATTTTGGGCCTCCGGAGACCTCACTCATTTCGGGGAAATGCAACGCAAGCGTTACTTCACAACCGTTTTTCTGTGAGACCGTGGTATCGCACCGGTCGAGCCGGCCCATTCGTGCTTAAGCAAGCATGGCTCTACCACTATCATCATCATCATGTTTGCTGATGACCTTAAACTATTTTTACCTGTTAGAAATGCGGAAGACTGTGTAGCACTACAGCACTATATTGATGCTGTGTTTGAGTGGAGCATAACTAATAAGCTATCTTTTAATGTTGCAAAGTGTAAAACGATCACTTTCACTCAATCTCGTTCTCCTATCATCACAAAGTACGAGTTAGCGGGAGGGCCGATTGAGAGTGTCACTACGATACGTGATCTTCGGCTGACTTTTGACTCTAAACTCAGCTTTCGCATTCATATTCAAAACATATGCAGGGCTGCAAATAAGTCTTTGGGGCTTATAATTCGAACATCTTACCAGTTTAAGAATGTTTTGTTAGTAAAACTGCTCTATAACGCCTACGTTCGTAGTAAATTGGAATTTAATGTAATTGCTTGGTATCCTAAATAACAATTGTATACCCTAATGATTGAAAGAGTACAGCGTAAATTTGCTCGCAGTCTCAACAAGCGCATGTATGGGTATTATCCATATCTATATCCCTCCATGTTTGTATCAGGAATGGTTGATCTCGATACCTTGGAACTGAGGCGGATTACTGCACATGAAGCACTATTACTTACTGCTGGCTAACAAGGTAGACAACCCATCCGTACAAGAATGCATTTATCTTTATATACCGGACCAGTATATGCGTGCTAGTGGACGAAGACAACATACACTCCTTACATATCCACCAACGTGGCGCTCGGCACATACCACTACTACACCTACTGCTAGAGCTATAGAGCTGTTTAATAATCTATTGCGTGCAGATCAGAATGTCGATATATTTTGTGACAGGCCAAATGTAATGGCTGTAAGAGTGATGTTGCACTTGAATTCTTCTACGTAAACGATAGGTGTAGTTGTTTTTGTGTTTTATTGGTTAAATTGTTATTCTTATTTTGTTTTGTTCAATGTATTGTTTTATAAAATTACTGATTTATTAAGTTATATTAGTTATATTGAATTATGTCATATTAGTTGTATAAAGTTTAGTATTAAGACAGTATATGTTTAACAGGTAAGCGTTTTGGTTTAGCACTGTAAGCTTACTTGTTTCAGTAAATAAATAAATAAACAAAACATTGCTGCAATAAGAAGTGTTATCAAGGCAATGAATACCCGGAATGCAATGCTTACACATGGGATTATTTTTATTAGGGAGATACTTTTAACGACAGGATTACTGTACAAAATCAGAAACATGCATGTAATCTTGTACTTAAACACACACGTCGGATAGATAGATGTGATAGAATAAAATGCAATAAAACTTTGTGTACACCGAAACAAATCGTTTAAAGAAAATACAACAGGGGAACACGTATGTACAAACGGTGACCTTATCGTTAAAAGCGATTTCTTACAAGTAACCGCTTTCTGTAGAAAGACAACAGCAATTCGATGTGATTAAATTAAGGGTAATTTTTGTCAAAAGTAATATAAGGATATGTTTTAATTGTGTTACGAGAATAACTTACTTATAATTCATTAGCAAACCTGGTTCGCTTAGCGGCGTAAATAATTTTAGTGCAGATCAATAAAATAAAATATTTTTTTTTTTGTAGAAATAGACTTAATAAATGTGTGAACTGGATATATACACACGCGAATAAAGTAATAATATCTAAATTGCAACGAAATGGTTATAAAAGCCGTCTTTCTTGCGTTTTTAGTTATCTCAAGTTAAAAATGGTGTCGTGGACTTTATTGTAGACCTGCTAGAGAATAATATTTTTCCTGTACATTGTATTCTTTTATTTAGAACCAGCGTGTGCCAGCGCACGCCGATGAAGCATATAACTGGTTAACTTTTTTCGACTTGGTTCACGAATGTTGAAATTTTACGCTAAAATAAGGTATATATTATAATAAAATATAGGCTACGGCACTCAGAAAGAGTCTAAGTTCATAGAATTTTTAGAATACAATAAACTGCTACAGAGTTATAAAGTGCGGCCTTATCGCAGTTGCAGTAAAAAAAAGGTACGATTTCTTATATGGACCATTTATATGGTTTATGGTTAGGTAGTTTGTGGTTCACAATTAAAAGGAAATTAAAGATATTTTAAAGCTATAGAAGATAGATAGTAAAAGAAAATGCAATTTTGTAATTTAGAAAAGAAAATCATGTCCTATCTTTGGGGGAGTAATATTTTCTTTGATTAATATAGTAAGTTCAAGCAAGGCTACCACCCGTATAGAATGTATTATTCATTTGGCATACCTTGAAGGCTGATAACAGATTATTATGAATACGCAACTAATGGCTCAGTAC
Source organism: Tyria jacobaeae (assembly GCA_947561695.1). Lineage (NCBI taxonomy): Eukaryota > Metazoa > Arthropoda > Insecta > Lepidoptera > Erebidae > Tyria > Tyria jacobaeae. The sequence continues at coordinate 19,477,462 of OX387217.1, read as the reverse complement.
GGGTGCAATTATATTTATAATTGTGGATGGATGGAAAACACAATAAGTATTAACAAGAATATGCCTGAGACTGATTTTGGAATATATAATTGCCAATGGAAACATCAGATGTGTACTAAAAGTGTAGCCCGACTAATAACGATAATATTTTGTCATATTATATGTTTATGGTTACCGGATATTTGTGGTCATGGGTAGACTTTAAAAGTAATCATGAAGAAATAGGTCTTGAAAACCAGTTGTGTTGAGAAGCGATGAGGTCAGCAGAGAATTGTGTTTTTTTTTTATACTATAGGGGGACGGACGAACAGACGGGTCACCTGATAGTAAGTGACAACGTCCATGGACACCTGCAACTCAAGAGTCGCAAGTGCGATGCCAGCCTTTGAAGGTGATGACGGATGGTGGTTGCGGGGAGGGGAAAAAAGGGAGGAGGGATGGGGAGAGTAGGAGTTGGGTCTCCGGAAACCTCACTCATTTCTCAAAAATGCCACGTTTGCGTTGCCTAACAACCGGTTTTCTGTGAGGCCGTGGTATCGCACCGGTTGAGCCGGCCAATTCGTGCCTAAGCATGGCTCTACCGCTGTTTAGATGGGTATCGTGGCTTCTTCAGGAAAAATACATCAGGTATGATTCAGTACAGCCACAATATATTTAGCACTCTAAATCCTCCTGTTATGCATATAATCTAATATAAGTGGTACATATGTGACAATATCATTCAGCCTATACACTACAACGCAAAGAACTCCGTAAAAGGTGTGTCCGTGTGATGTAAGAAATAAGAATAAAAGAGATAAGATAAGAGATAAACATATTTGTAGAACAAGACAACTCGTAGGGTCAACAAGAATACTAATATGTACTTGGACCACGTAAGGTACTACTGTAACATGTGTTGTTTATACTGATTATTAACTAGCCTAGTAAAGTCAACCTAATAACTTCATACAAGTATAAATACCGTCAAATGAACAAGGTCCGTTAGAGATAGAAAGCAGACGAACAAACGGGTCACCTGATGGTAAGTGACATCCGCCGTCCATGGACAACTGCAACTGGAGAGTCGTAAGTGCGCTGCCCGCCTTTGAGGGTGAAAAGGGATGAGGGGAAAGAGACGGGGATGAGGAGACAGGAAAAGGGGCGGGAGGTCAGGGGAGAGGAATAGGGACAGGGGAGTTTGCCCTCCGGAAACCTCACTAATTTCGGGGAAATGCAACGTAAGTGTTGCTTCATAACCGGTTTTCTGTGAGGCCGTGGTATCACATCGCTCGAGCCGGGCCATTCGTGCCTAAGCAGTCAATCCTACACGTCATCATGACCTTTTTTTTTCTGTGCGGAAGCCCCCACGGGTTATCATCTCACCGGGGCCTTACGGTATGTCGGACTCTAAACCACACAGTGTTCCGGCATGGAGTCTTCTGGAAAGGGCATCAGGTGCACCCTAATGAAAGAAAATCCCTGAGAACACGTCATCATGACCTGCTCTAGCGTAATATTCTTTTTGTTAGAGTGAAGTAAAAATTTTTTTTTATTTATAACCGGTATGGTGTGGTTATAACAAACTTGAAAAAAGAAAGAGAGTCTAGTTTGACTGTATGTATTTTTTAATGTACCTATCTATGTTAAACGATTTCTCCGTCAATAGTCGACCAATTTTCGATTTTTTGTAATAATTCTTTTAAGTACGTTACGTTATGAATTACTCATTAAATTGCACATTTATACTATAATAAACATGATGGCTCATTGAAGGATATCTATGTACATTATAATAAATTTACAGACACCCGTAATTGTCTACTGATAGGCTAGTCGTGTGTTCGTTTACTATCATTATGACATTACGGGGCCATGCCCTTTCACATATTGATTCTCCTGGGTCTAATAGCCTTAGAACACATCAGCGTTTCCTTAATAATGGCTTATGATAAGCCAGACAATGACAAGCAAATGATAATAATGCTTTCTGTTCATTTTCATTTGAAGAACAATTCTAATTGATTGTAACAATTGCAAACAGTTGTATGTACCCTGATGTCGCGGTTATTTTGGGATCTTCAGCTCATTCGATTTTTATTTATCTGTTGCTGTAGTATCCAATTATTCAATACGTAGGAGGCACGTATGGGCTGGCTCAGTTGGAATAATACACGGTCTTACAGAAAACGAGTTGTGAAGCAATGCTGTGAGGTTACCGGCGGCCAGATCTTCGCGAGCACTTGCGACTCTTGAGTTGCAGGTGTCCATGAGCGACGGTATTCATTTACGTATGCTAAAAAAGCTTTTCAAATCATATTCAAATGTGTACGATAAGATATGAGTGCACTGTGCAATAACAGGCACACTGACGTAACAAATCCATTGTTACTTGATGAGGGGCGGATTAATAAACCATATGATGGCGATAAGCTAGTGTTTCTTTTATTTAATTTCATACAAATTGATGATAAATTAATTACAATGAAATAACAATTTATTTATATTTGTTATTTATATTAACAGTATACTTTGTACTTCTGTTAATCCAATTATACGTTTGTCTATACTAAATAATAATACTCGTAATATATTTGTCTTAACAATAGAAAAGAAAAATGCTTAATAAAAAAGACTTTTTACATATATGCATCTATTCAGGGTCTCAGGTATGAATAAAAAATATTAAAAGGCCAAGTCTTCTTAATAGGTGTTGTAATATTGGTAAGCAGACAATAACCCTTTAATAAAAATAAAAGACATGCCAATTTGAACCAAAAACCAATAATATTTACACTGCGCACTTGCGGTCAATTGAATCACAGGCACTTCTTAACATGCCCCAAGCTTCTCTTTCAACCCTACACAACGCCATTCGGTACAGGCAGCTGGCAAATTCTACTGAAGGCTCTCCGCACAATTCCGCTACTCGTCTTGGCATCAGCAACCCGGTCGATCGGTAAATGGTTTTCCTACGATGACGAGAGAATTTAATTGAAGTACGTTAGGTACTTTTCCGCCACTTAGTCCGTTGCTGTAATTCCTCCACATACTCTTTCCTACAGCGTTTCAAAAAGTGTTCACGAAGCTGCTGAAACGTCTGAGATAATTGTATGAGCTATTGATGAGCAAGTATGATGATTGTATGAAAAATACTTCCTCCTCGTCGCCTACTGGTAGCGTTCCCAGGAGACTGGCAGCATTTCCACGTTGAATGGCAATGTTTATTCGCTGTACAAGGCAGGGGTGCCTGTTTTAGATAGGTCAGTCAGTCATTCGGTCGTAGGAAGTACTGGTACCGCACTGTATTGGTAAGCGACCCTGTCTTATATACATACATCCGTCCGTTATATACATCCGTCGAAGGGTAGCTAGAAGTGTATGTAGCTGATTGAATAAATGGAAATTATAAAAAAAAAACGTTAGATATAAATCGTTAACTTTACACATTCCACCTGCATTTATGAGACACGGAGGTGATAATAGGTACATAGAAGTTTAAATGGTCACATTTTTAGTACGCGATGTTTTTCTTCACAACTTCTTTTTTCTAGTTGCATGCTAGATATATGTATTTTCAGATGATTAAATAAAGTGCTAAATTTTCTATTTAACGCTGTACCTATACGCTTTTAACTCACTATCACACTGTAGAGTATTCATAAAACTAGAGGGACACTTTTGCGTTCTGAAATCATTATAATTTTGAAGTGAGCATTTGAAACAATATACTTAGTCTGTCCGGCCATAAGAAACCCTGTAATATTAATTTTTAATTTGTAATCACCCATTCTGATATGAATATTCATTGAGTTTTCTCCAATCGGTCTTAACAAAATTGCAAAAGATTTTATCTCGGTAAATGAATGTAGCATCTAGAAGCATGTTACGTAATTTAAAAGATGATTTAAGAGTTGCAGTACATAAGAAACGAAGTGGTATTTTTTTAACTGATCATTTAAAGATGAATAGGGTGAATCAAAACAACTCCTTAAGCGTTACGCAAAGGGAGGTCACAGAAAAAAGGAATCACTAGGAGTGCCTGAGCCATATTTCACAAGCCTCCTTTAAGCCTCTTAACAACACCATGTTCCATAACCAAGGATTTTCCTTTCAGCAAGACTCAGCACCGGATTATATAGCTAGATCCTACTGAAAACTGATCGTAATCTAGTCCCTATCTTAGTTCGCTGATTTAAAGTCAGATTTAGAAAGTATGGCTGCTCTTCAATGCCTAGATAATTAAAATTAAACAATCCATAAGATAGGCAGTGAAGAATTTTCCCATGGAGAGAGTGCTTGTTTCTATTGATAACTGGCCTCAACATTCTAAGGGCTGGAAGTCATGTTGAATAAACTTCATATTTTTAATGCTATTATATTAATGTATAAACAAGCACATATTACAGTAATACATGTTTTAGAAAAAAAAAAAGATTTTTCCTTTAACAATATTTATGGCAAGACTACGTAGGCATTTCTTATGACCCTGAGAACTTACCTATAGCTTCAGCACCATCTTCATTTTTATTCGTGTTTTATTTCATACATTTATTAGGAAATGAATTTACTTTATTTTTGTGCGAATTTTTAAAATGAAACACCAACCATACATATTCAGAAATCGCAGAACTATAAACTTATCAAGATAAAACATAAACATAAAAATATAGAATCGCCTGAACGCTAAATCTGATTAAGAGCGAACTAAAGATTATTTACAATTGCTCTAAAATGTCAGATAAGTCACACTAAATTCGTAGTAGTATTTTGTTCTTCTTTTTAAACAAAATACCCACGTTTTCTGCTATCTATAGATCGACGGATCCAGAAAATAGACGTCAAACGAGTAGGCGCGTCACCTGATGGTAAGTGACTACCGCCGTCCATAGATACTTAGCGCACTTTTGCACTTTGAGGGGCTGCGTGCCTCAGGCCTTTCTTATGTAATAACCTCAGTGTCATACAGCTACCAATGGTGCTTTTGGAAGGCAATAAAAGTTAATATCCGCGCCCTCGACAAACCGAGAATGTTTAATGAAAATGTTGAGATGAATAATTTATTGTAAAAATATAATAATACCTTATACAATATAAACGTCACTACCCGTACCTTAATCATTATTATTATTTACTAGTCCGATCCCTGAATCTACGGCCTCCATGAGCGGCATAGGCTATATATCTATATATATAAGAGATTTTCACTGATATATTGACTCATCACGATATCTCCGGAACCATAAGGCGTAGAAATTTGAAATTTGGTAGGAATATTCCTTTCGCCGGTCAGCTAAGAACGGATTTTACGAAATTCCACTACAAGGGGTGTTGCGGGGGTGTCAACAGGTGTGCTAGTAGCTGCATATAATATATAAAAAAAAGCCCATAGATAAATTACACACACACACACACACTTAACTTAAACAAATATATTTTAATATAGCCTAACCCATTCATATTAGTAACACTTGACGTCACTTGCACTATGTCTTTGTTCGATTTATGTTCATTGCTCTAAGGGTCGCAGCAGTATTGTTTTACCGCCTAAAGTCTTCCTCAATAAGATACGATACAATTCTTCTGTGAGATACAAAAAGATTTTTTATAAATAAGATTAGCTCCCGAGACGTTAGGGGCTTGGATTTACCGGCACCAGACAGTTCGAGTTATAGATATGTGACCCTGAATGCTTGAGCTATTGCTTGCTTGTCCAATCCATCTGTATAAGTAACATCTTTCCTTCCCTTTCGGTCCTTTCCTGACAATATACTCCAAATTTTCCCATCCCAAAAATTGCCCGGATGACGGTAATAGACTTGCCCCCAATACGTAGCTGGGACTGAATTTAGCAAAATTTGGGCATTACGCCTCTGCCTTGCCCATTCGAGGATATAGTTCATCTATGTATGTAGCTCCTGAGATTAGCGCGTCAAAACAAACTATCTTTATAGTTTTAGTATAGATGATGTTCAAAACCATAGATAATACGGTTACATTATGAATGTTTCACGTGATATTTAATTATAGGTAAATCCCAATATCAAACAGAGAAGGATTAAAGATAGTTACAATTATCTACCTACACGTCAGCTAATGACGCACAATCTAAAAAAACAGTCACATTGCTCGAAGTGTTATAATTTCAGAACCTACGTAGTAGGTACGTTACTTTGTCCCAAATCATGTGTTAGTCATAATAAATCTGGTCGAATGCGCAGCTTGTCACGCAGACACCTCGGCACTTGAACCAGAAATGACTCGATATAATGATGCAATGTATTGTTTAAGCCTTAAAAACAACAATCCCGCCCACCTGTTATATGGTTTTGCGTAAGAATTGACGCTCATTTAATCTTTTTTGTTCAGTAGGTACTGTTGAGATAATGACAAACTAGTTTGATGCCCTATTATTACGCGCCTCTGACCTATCGAACTTAATTAAGTTATCACAAGATGCTCTAACAGTTATGAGAAACATAATAATAAACCTATGCCCTAAGAATAGGGCTACAATCTTTGCTCTTCTCATAGAGTAAGGAACATACAATTATTGTTTTCGAGTATCCTATAAAGCTGTAGTAGTTACCCATAAGCTTTCCCGGAATGCTCACATTATTATTTTTTATATAATATGATGTTTAGCCCACATACCCACGTTTTGCTTTCATTCATGAAAGACACTAAAAATCCTTGAGATTGGAATGAAATGCATTTCATTCCATTTCATTTGAAAAATACAACTGGAGGTTGAACATGCCGCCGGCTCGAACAAAAAACATTTTTGGATAAATCTTTTTTCCATTCCAGCTGTTAGGTTGTGGAATTCATTGCCGGTTTCTATCAGACGTGAACAGGCGTTGCCTATTTTCAAAAAAATATCGAATGCACACTATCTGCTAGAACACTAGCCACGTTTCCATTACACGAAGAAATCCTATACGATACGTTGTATGTATGCATTTTGTATGTAACTATGACATATATGTATATCCTATTTTATCTCATTGCACCTCGCACCTAATTGTGCAATGTATGTATATCTTAACTTTTATATCCATTTTATTTGAGTGTTATTTTTTTTCTTTATTTGATTACATTATAAATAACATTTTTAAATACATTCGTGTATGAAAAAAAAACAGAAAAACTGTTCCATGTGGTGGTCAGTGCTCCCGAGACAGGAGCCTCCTCACAATGCCCTTCACCCAACTACCTAACTTGAGCCTCTGAACGTTTTGGTAGAGGCACCTAGCAATCAACCCATGGGCTATTATTACTATCGGTACACACATCCCAATGTGAAGAACGTCATGAGCAAAATTAATATATTTTATTTGTTTATATTTTACAGCTTTTATGCGATCGTCGTATGGGGGACGGTAATGTTAAAATGCTCTGCGCTTAAATTGGTCTATCACCACTACATCAGGATTATTGGCATCAATAGTCCTCTCAGCAGTAATAGACCGATCCCAGTATAATGTTGCACTATTTTCAAGAACTGGATCGGGCACATACTTGTAGTTCGGTAACTAGACAGCCACAAGGTTATGTCTAAGAGTAATTTGCTGGACTATCCTTGGCCACTTGGTTATATCAAGTGTTATATCAAGTTGCAAGTACTCAAAACTTTCAGTTTTACGCACACATTTATTATTAACAGGTGGGCTAAAAAGTTCGTAGGCTGATACATAAATAATGATATTTGATACTACTAGTATCAAATCCATATGATTTTTAGTTAGCCCTAACCTCCAATTAGTGAGAGTTAGTATACCACTTTTAGTGAAAGAACTTTTGTTACTTTGAAAAAATGGATAAAAAGGAATTTCGTGTCTTAATAAAGCATTGCTTTTTGGCGAAAAAAAACTGTGGAAACCAAGGCTTAATAACCATTATTCGGACTCTGCACCAGGAAAATCAACCGTAGAGAAGTGGTTTGCTAAATTTAAACGAGGCGAAATGAACACCGAGGCAATGCACGCAGTATACATACATATATAAAGCGGCTGTTACTGACGAAAACATCAAAAAAAGTCCACAAAATAATTTTTGATAACCGTAAAGTGAAGTTGATTGAGACAGCTGACACCCTAAAGATATCAAAGCAACGTTTTGGTCATATCGTGCATGAATATTTGGATATGCGAAAGTTTTGTTCAAAGTGGGTGCCGCGCGAGCGGTGCGAATCGACCAAAAACAACAACGATTCGATGATTCTAAGGAGTGTTTGGAGCTTTTCAATCGTAATAAATACGAAGTTTTGCGTCGATATGTGACGATGGATGAAACATGGCTCCATCATTTCACACCGGAGTCCAATCGACAGTCATGCGAGTGGACTGCACGTGATGAACAGACTCCAAAGCGTGGAAAAACGCAAAAGTTGGCTGGCAAGGATCTGTCATCAGGATTCTGGGATACTCATGGTATAATATTCATTGACTATCTTAAAAAGGGAGAAACTATAAACAGCGACTATTACGTAGCGTTTTGGAGCGTTTAAAAGACGAAATCGCGAGGAAAGCCGCTACATTTGAAGAAGAAAAAGTGCTGTTTCATCAGTGAAACCGCTGGCGAAATTGCAAGAATTGGGCTTCGAATTGCTTCCGTAACCACCGTACTCTCCAGATCTGGCCCCCAGCGACTGTTTTCTGTTCTCAGGCCTCAAGAGGATGCTCGCTGGACAGAAATTTTGCTCCTATGAAGAGGTAATCGCCAAAACTGAAGCCTATTTTGAGGCTAAACTCAAATCGTATTATAAAAATAGTATGGAATATTTGTATGTCCGCTATAATCATTGTATCGCCCTCGAAGGGAACTATTGCGTAATAAAATCAAATTCTATGAAAAAAAAACATTTTTTCTATGCTAGCCTACGATTTTTTCAGCCCACCTGTTATGTACATTCCAATATCTCATGCGCAGTTGGGTAGTCTCCAGTATGCCCCGCAGTGGCCGTAAAATTCTAGAGCACTTTAATTACTATTATTATACATATTATGCATTTCCATTGCACACTAGACTTTTGTTGTGAGCGAATCTAGAGTATTAGAGCTGTGTTCCTGTTGTGTGGTTTAATACTTTACACTTTAGGAAGGCGTTAGCCACAGAATAACAAAAGATAAGTGCGACAAAAGAATTTGGAAATCTATACCAACTTTGATGATAATAAACGACGTCCACAGAATCATGATCAATCATTATTATATAAGAATATTAAAAGAACGTCTACTAAACAAAACCCCTGGCTAAGGTAAGCCCGGGGTTTTGTTTTTGTTACTGTCATTGTATTATTTGTTGTTTGCCAACTTACCAGTCACACCTCCTCAAAAAAAATTATATAATAGCTTAAAATACAAAAAAAAAAGTTAAATAAATCGACTCATTGCTCGAGGAAGGACCAATAGTACTTAATGCTAAACTTACCACTTACCGTATTGTTTATTTACTAACGAAGTTTAGTTTTCAATGCTTGCAACTAACACAATTGAGAAATGTTTTCAAAAATATATTTTAATCAAAAAAACGGACCTAACTAAAAACACAGCCCATACTTCGTACTTCTACCAGTTATTGGTTACGAGGCTTTTAGAAACTAAATAAGCATTTAAAAACAATAACATATTAAAGCAAGTGACTTGAAAGGACTTAAAAAATATTGAGCTATTTGAAATGTTCCGACTTCAAATGGTTCCGTGAGCGCATTGCAAAAATGTTGGTACATCACGCTTATCTTGGTGCGACCTGAAACACCAAATAAAAATGATTTGAAACTGTCAAGGAAATATTTATATATGTATTGGTGCAAAACAACACGGCAAACTTCAGCTGTTAATTTCATTTTTGATTTGTTAGGATTAAGAACGTATTTTATGTGTTTTAATAGTAATCTAGTTAAGGTTTTAATAAAACAACACATAAAATTAAAACATTACTTTATTTAAAGTTAAAAGTAAAAAAAAAACAGCTTTTGTCATGATATTTGACTTAAAATCACAGACGATACATATACAATGTTTTCTTTAAATAATCTACGACACTTGCTAACAATTGCCAATTGTGCTTATGGGTTTTTCATCGTTCTCAACAACTCCTGCAAATCACACATTCAATTCATTCTTTCTTTTTGCTGTCCAAACATCTAGGAGCTAAATAAATTATAAAATAATAAAAGTAAAAAGTATTATTACTTCGTTGTTACAAATGAATGCAGTTACATTTGTACGTCAAACGCATTTTATTATGATAATTAATAAGCATCGCAAAAAAATATTAATATCAAAAATATAATTTATCAAGCTTTCAAAGTACAGGGCAGCAGAGTATAATAATTAATTCATAAAAAAAATGGCATGGCATAGCGCGTAAATGATATTTTGGAGACACGAAAAAAAATCTGTTGTACGTAGCGTCGCTACTTTTGCTGTACATGCCTAATTTGTTTAAACTATCAAAATTGTATCTAATTGTAGAAATAATTTTTAAAAGGTTCTTAGCAAAAGAAAAAATTGTCTTTTTTGTTTTCCGACAATGATGTCCATACCTGTGCTGATTATTTCTTTATAATGGTTGATCAATGAACAATGTTTGAATACAAGGCGATTAGGAACTTCCGGCGGGGGTAACTCAAAATATATGCCTGACCTCCCTTACTTAATCAATATAATAATAATACTTTCGATTGTATAAAATCTAATTGTGACTTTTAAGTTCAATTTGAATTAACATTATTTAAATATCTGTTACTGTGTTACAAAAGTTCTGAATGATTACATTCATTCATTCACATAATTGGATTACCAATTAAGAAAACAATAGAAACACTAATATAATCGTTCATGATTTTAAAAATTTAAAACAGTTGTTTTAAATTTTTATGTTCGCTAATAACTATTACAATTTTATTTTGATTAAATATATCTGTACGTTTGAGTAGCGGCCAATAAAATACACTTGGGCTCGTGTCAAATACGTCCAAAAGCCTTGAATATAATGTAATGATCAATCACAGTCCAACAATCCAAATCGTAACTTCCGTTATGTTACGAATCAAATTTCTGATAGTTTTATAAATTATTTTGTATGCTAGTGATTGCTATTGGCAACATGAATTCATATTGAAACTTGTTTCTGGTTCTGTCTCATATTCCCGACCCTGAAATTTTCGAGGAAGCAATAAACTTCTATTTGACACTTTCTCTTCTTGTTCCGTTAATTAGAAATATTTTAAAGTCTTAAATAAATTACATAGAACATTTAAAGTAATTATTAATTTAGTATTAAGTAATTCACTTACAACGATTTCGTCACATTGTTTAAACAGAATTGAATTCAAATAGAAATAGTATTTACGATACGATAGATATACACTGAAATAGTTATGCAGGTGTCAATTTCTTGCGACATTACTAAATCTGCATAACAACTAAGTACAACAAATAGACAAAATGTCTTTTACTATTTAAGATTTGACTGTTTTTTTTTTAAATAAATTAACGTCACACGGTGTCTAGACATGTAGGTATTTATGTATATAATCAAAACTTCATATCTACCCATCTATTTAATTATTACATTCATGGGAGTACCCTTCAATTTCAATTCAATTCTTCATTGTGGCCTTTGTGGAGATATCAATTTTGCCAATGTCAAGTTTTTATTATTATTATTTATTTATGGACTCTTTCTCGCGTGTATATTCAACGCAGAGATTCTGCCAATGTCAAGTATTTCTAGAGAAAAAAACAGTCTATAAAAATATGATCGCCATGTTGGTCGAAAACCGACATGACCAGGGAGTACCCTTGAAATTACAATGAACACCAAACTTCAAATATGTTACGGGTAATGGAGTAAATGTCATTAAACAAAACGAGGTAACAAAAATCTTGTCAATTGGACAGATAGAGTATGAATTTAATTATTCGTTCATTTCTATACAATTTTATTTTCATATTATGATAGACGTATCATTTAACCTTATTCTATACACAGAAAAGTGAGGGCAAAGCTGAACAACGGAAGGTGAGAAAATAACCGTCAGATTGTAATAATAAAGTCTATTACCCTATAAACTGTGAAGTGAATGTGGCAAAATTCAGCGGTCACGAATTAAAGAATTCTTAAAATGACTAGTGAATATTTCAGAAGTGAACATGTGCTATATTTGGACAACAGTGATAGAGCACAAATTGCCGAGACGTAATTATCGTACATAAATACTCATGAAAATTGCGTTGATCTGAATGATAAATTACAAGGTCAAACTATAAATAAATTCCTCCGAAAATAGTCAAGAGTTTGGAGGTAAACAGTCTAAAATGCAAGTTTATCCTTTTTTTTTTTAAAGAATACATATAATTTGAATATTCACAGTGTGTTATCGATCTAAAACGTCATCAAACACTATTGATTGCCCTAATGACCGCAACTACGGCAGCTAACAACAATTATTCTGTAATAACTGCGATAAGAACCGATACCTATCAATGTTTAGCTTTACCCTGTATAAAAATTAAGCTCAACACTTCACTGGGTTTTCAATAAATATTTTAAGTCTTGTGATGTATTTTAACTGGCGTTATAAGGAAGTCACACTTATTGCACGTCAGTTTGAAAGAGTTACAGCAAGTATTAGTAATAATAATTTATAATCAAAATCGAAAAAACAAAAGAATAATCGACAAAAGACAGATTTTACATGTAAACTGTATACAAAAAAAAACTTGACGCGCTTTAAAATCGTTAACCTCAATTTTTTAACCTTTTACTGCGGATCTACATTAAAGAATTTCCAGTGTTTCGGTTTGAAAACTTGAGAACTCGTTTCTTCTTTCATATTCAAAAGAAGTAACAATACGGATGTAATTTATAAAAAATATACTAATACAGATTATAAACATAACTAAAAGCAGTCTCATCCATTATATGTTATGTTAGGAATGCATTCCTAATAACGCCAATATTATTATGTCTAATATTTTTCTAAATCCCCGTACGTCTTCTTATTTCGTGTCCTGGAAACTGCCGAATAAGCTTGGTTTTTGACTGCCCTCTTTTTGCGAGCTGTGTGTAAAAATATTGAATTTAGCATTACTGTTTGCCAAAACATTTTCTTATAATTAACATGCAGTACCTATTTTAAAACTTAAATGAAGCATGCAGGGTTAATTCTTTAATGAATGCTTATACAATACATAACATTTGGGACTTCGCGTATCTTATATCTCTCATATCTGTGATGATGATCTCATATCATTAACTTAAAAAATACATATGTCTCAATGACATATGTATTTTTTAAGTTAAAGGCTAGGAAATTTACAAGACAAGACAATAAATAGCATCAGAACATACAAGCAAGGTAGATATGTGTACATTGTCATTTGAATATGCGCTGATGGCGGTATGATCAACCACGCTCCGTCACGCTATACAATCAATACCCGACGTCATTCACTTTCAAAGCAACATAATGCACAAAGCAAATATTTATCAACACTACATGTACATTTTATATTTCCCACGTTAATGGAACTAAAATACTTAGGTTCAATATCAATATACAATCTAATCAAAAAACTATATATTGAATATTATTTGACAATTTGCAAATGTCTAACTTAATATTATATTCACGATTATAAAAACTAAAGATTAAAAAATGTAATATTAAGCTAGTACAATATAAAACTCGACTTCATTATCAACTTCTATTGTTCTTTTGCTGACGTTGCTGACGTTAACTCGAAATCTTGTACCCTATGTCACTGTGATGATTGAAACCTAACGCGTCGAAATCCATCATGCCGTCTAGACACTAGGACGTTATAAGGGAACATCACACATAAGTATACATACCCTAGAAAAACATAAATAAAAAAGCTTTGGATATCTTAATCGGAGTCTCTGACAAGATAATGTAAATTGGGGAAAAAAACTATGAATATATGAATAGTGTGTTGTTAAGTATCATAAAGAACTCACTAAATATAAACCTTCATACAAACAAAGAATCATTGCGTTAAACCTGGCGTACTGGTATTGTGATAAGTAATACTACATAGGTAGTAATACACATACAAGATAAGATAATTAAAAAATACTACTTATAAAATAAGTGAAACATAAGTAGAAAGTCCTATTATAAATACCGTTTCTAAATAAACATAGTTAATGAATTCAAATCGATCATAATCGTGACAAACCAATACTCTCTGAAGTAAATTCCATAATCAGTAGCTTTTTAATTAAAAAGTAAAAAAACTCATTCTAATGTAGCCTTTTTGATACAACGGCCAATTATATTCAAAGTTTGTTCAATTGTTTTGTGTTTTAAAGGTGAGAATTAAAGTATTTATTGGGGTAGAAATTAAACGAATTAATCTAAATATACATAAAAAAACTCGTATCACGGTTTTTGCGGCAAAATCATGACAATCGTAAAATAAAATAGTTATCATACGCAAACAGAAATCAAAAGTGAATACGGACGACAACCGATTAATACAATTCGGAAAAATTCAAAAAATCAATCGAATCGAACGAGCTAAAAGAACAGACCCAAAAATCAATGGAATCAATCGAGCTAACACAACATTCAAACATGTCTGTTTTGTTAGACTCTATATTAGATATTACATTAAGATAAGAGTTTTGATATCAAATGTAAATAATAGCGTATAATTATTTTTAAATCAATTATATGGCTTATCAATATTACATGGAAATATTTGAAATATATAAATTTATAATACATTGAAATGACCCTATTATGGCATGTAATCCACTCGATGTATGTTTTGTCAAACTCAATGAACAAACGTGCAAAACCTTTATAACGGCGTATCAGTCAAGGTCCCAGAGTTGTATTTCAGACGCCAATAACTAGTAATAGTGTACCTACTTACGACTACTATTTTCCCTTATCAAAAGACACCGGTATAAGCACAGACACACTTCTACAGAACGACTGACCGAAATCAAAACTGTAGTCACTGGTCCACTCTAGGAATGTTCAAGAAGAGCAGAGAGAGAGAACAGAAGCATTAGATTAACTTATGAGTTACGAATAAAACTAATGGGTAAAAAGCTGGTCCACAGCAAAATTGTTACTTCTCATATTCATATTCTATATTGTACACATAGAATACAGAAATAACAAATTATACATAAGAAGGAAAATAGTATGTACAAAGGCGATCTTAACCAATAGCTGAATTTTCTTCCAGCAAACCTTGAGAGTGAAGAGAAGATAGTAATGAAGAGTCAAAGTATGTACATAGTAGCACGTTATAAACATATATATACATATATATATATACATTAACCTGAATATACGTGTATACTAGAAGAACGAAATGTTCATACTCTTCGAAAATACATACATATATACAATACATTATGTTAAACATATACACAAACCTACACACCTAAATACACAATTATATACATACATATAGCCTATAGCAATACTTATTGCTGAGAGAGATAAAAAATCTTGATTCTTTTCTTAAAAACGATAGGAGAAAGGCTATCGCGGATAGTGTGGGGCAGGGAATTCCACTGCCGTACCGCAGAAGCAGTGAAAGATTTGTCTATTTTTTTCTGCAGATATTTTTAAGCTGTGTGTTTCTCGGTGGAGTAGAATGAGGTCACACCATCTCTCCAAGTTGGTATCGTAAAATGATCTGAGGGATCAGACTTTTATTTATCAGACAGTATATACATATACATATACTCGTATTCATACAATGCCCGGATGATGGCAATAGGCTTTGGGGCAAGGCTTATAACGTAATTGGGACTAAACTCTGGCTGCCTACTTCTTCAAAGTTATATTGATGATTGAAATAAAACGAGACCCATACAAATACGAATGTTTGCGGTACTTCATTTTCGCTTTTGTTATCTTTCGTTTGTTGTTGCGTCATATAAAGTTTGAGTCACTGGCCACCTACTCTCGAAATACGTGATCCAAACAGCGTAGACCACGTCTTGTTTTTTACTGTTCTTTACCTGTTATGCCACATTTACTGCAATTATCTAATGTCATACACATTGGTAAATGGGTAACAGGTAAATAATAGAATAATTTAAGAAATGCCTTTCATTATAATGACAGTACCTACCTATCCTATACTAATTATGAGAAAGATTAGCTGTTGCCCGCGACTTTGTCCGCATGGTATTTAACAAAAAACTTATTGTTCAGATCAGTTTTCAATTTTGTTTTCATTGGTTGGTTGGTTTTAATTTTTTTTGTGAGGTTCTATTTTTGTTTCAAAAATAAAAGTAGCCTAAGTTACTCCTTGTTACATCAGCTATCTGCAAATGAAAGTCCCGTCAAAATCGGTCCAGCCATTTCAGAGAATAGCCCGAACAGACAGACAGACAGACAGACAAAAATAAAAAAAAAACGTTTTGGATATGTACCGTGTACACGCACCGTGCCCATATGCACTTAGTAAAAAACGGTTATTTTAATATTACAAACAGACACTCCAATTTTATTTATTTGTATAGATATCGAAAACTGTATACCTATAGGTATATACGAATATGGCAGAGAAGGTAGTAATATTTATTTTAAGCAAAAATATTTTGCTATTTTTATACGATTGATTACTAGTTTTTAAGTGTATAAGATTGATAATATAGTACTTAAGAGAGAATCAATTTTTAAGTCTTGTGATTTTTCTACAATGGCATTTAAATGCCTAGGAGAATTCCATTAATTACACTATCTTTAATAATTAGTATGCAGTTATTACAAAACGATTTTAAATAATAAAATGTCAATTAAGACTTAATGCATACCATACATTAGAAAAGACTGATTGCAGATGAAAGAGAAACAGGTAAATCTATACTAATATAATAAAACTCAAGAATTTCTTCGTTTGTTTGAACTCGATAATCTCAGAAACTACCGTTTCGATTTGTAATCGTGTTTTAGATAGTCCATTTGATAGATGATAGATTTGTGGTCGTGTTTTAGATAGTCTATTAATTGAGAAAGGCTATGAAACATCACGCTGCGACTCTTAGGAGCGGAGCGGTAAGGAGCAGAGCAGGAGAAACTGCGGGGAATGTGAAAATGAAAATGAAATGAAATGGCTAGTTAGAGATATACAAATACACGGATGTCATAGCGGTTTAAGTGGTCACCTCGCCACTACGCTGCTGGGTTCGATCCCCACACGGGACAACACTTTGTGTAATCCTAAAATTGTTGTTTTGCGTCTGGGTATTCTTTGTGTCTGTTGTTTGAATGTTTCAGAGTTTCTATTTTAGGACGTTATTAAGTCTAATTTGGCAGAATTAGACTTAATAACGTCTGGCTGAAAAAACGACTATTAAGGAAAATCTATACTTAATGAACGCTCACAAAGGTTTAATTACAAAAAGTAATACTGCGGCCACATCTTAGGGAAGTAGCAAGCGTCAATGCTACGTGTCTGCCCACTTCCCTCGCTTGCCGCAGTATAAGGTGATGTTTCACTTGAACGCAAGATTGGACATATGTAGGTACGAGTACTCAATTTAGAGCCCAAGTAGACAACTAATCATAAGGGCGCTAACAACATTAAGGCACACACACATAAAACAGTTGTTGAAAACTTGATGTAAAACGTGAGGCATGTCTGAGTTATGCAACAATAACCTCCTATTGAACTAGCGTTACGAAACCGACAACTCCTTTCTTTTTTGCACGTCGAATTAGCGATTCACAATACATGACGTTTAGACACATATTTCTTGGTTATAAAACGGAGGTACTACAGAAATAGAAACGTACTCGGTAAGAGCAACTTTGCAAAGAACTTCTACAAAAACGATCTCTGTTGCCTTTTTTATGCACATCTGACCTGCTGGTCTAGTGGTAACTGACCCTGACTGCTGAGCCGGAGGTCGTGGGTTCGATTCCCATACGGCAAGTTCAATTAGTTATCCCGGGTCTAGGTGTTATGTGTCCGTTGTATCATGTTTGTTAAGTCCCCAGCGACACAGAAATTATTCGTAATTAAGGAATTGTCTTATTGTACATAGCCAGACTCAATCCCTAGCATAAGGGAAATGATTATACCTTAATAAAAGCTAATCAGTGACAAATCGAAAGAACACCGTTTCAATATTATGACTATGCCACTACCTGTAATTGGAGTACATATGTAATAGTATTTTAAAATACTTCTAAAGAGTTCCAAACATAAAAGAGTTCCAAATATAAACAATATGTATTACAATTTTTTTCTTTTGGAAGAGACTACTTACAATTCCATAGACTAAATATTCCCAATCTGCAAATACATTAATGTTATATGTAAATTCTTATGTATTCTCTAGACACTTTAATAAGAACAGTAATTATTTTTAATAGTTAATTAATGTTTTACTTGTGCAGTTACCAGTACAGAGTTATTTATGATATTTTATACACAATCGTAAATATTTTTTATGAGCTGTAATGCCTTAAGTGATTAGAAACAACATCTAATTACAAAACCAGTGCAATCGGAATAAAAAAAAAAGTGTAATGAATACAAATGAAATACTTAAAACCGTTTTTGATCTACATCTACAAAATTACATAATTATGTAAAAAATCATGCTATA
This sequence comes from Tyria jacobaeae, assembly GCA_947561695.1. Taxonomy (NCBI): domain Eukaryota; kingdom Metazoa; phylum Arthropoda; class Insecta; order Lepidoptera; family Erebidae; genus Tyria; species Tyria jacobaeae. Next base: position 19,458,859 of record OX387217.1, on the reverse strand, counting down.
TCACATTTACACATAAAATTTCAAAAATATGCTTACTTACATAAAGAAAGTGATAATGCGTGAATGTTTAGATCACACAAAGCTATAATATTTTGTGCACTGAACTGTGAACTTTATGAGCATGAAGTTAAAGTTACATTTGTGTACAATGATTTGTATGGAGAAATGTATTTTTTTATAATAAAACTTGTGATTGGTTCGATCATAATGGTATTTTAATCAAGTTTTAAATCAATACCATTTTAGAATACTAATGAAAGCAATTCGGCAATGTAAAATGAAGTTCATTGACACCTTGTGATGAAAGTATTTATAATGGTCGGTTTGAAATGAAATTTGAGACACTTTACATTTAATTAAAGTTGATAAATTTTCCCATTACCCAAAACACACAAAAACAGCTTATTAAGAAAAAAAAAACCTAAAAAGCAAACAAACACCCACAATCCACCCACATCTACTTACAGCAGTATTTAGGGGAACTAGAAGTATAGAAATTAATTGAAATTAATAACTTTAATTTTTTAATCATACACCTAAATACATTTTTGTAACTTAGTTCTTCCTTTAGATTTAGTTTTAAGCTTAAAATTATAATATAATTCTCAAGAGCCATTGAATTTTAAGCCAATGTTAGGTCTTGTTATTTTGCTCTTTTGTGAAAGCATGAGATATAACAAGGTCTTACTATTAAATGCTGATAACATAAGTTACTGCAAAAGTTTTGTTAAGTGGCATGCAATAAGATTTTAACTGGCCGTCATAAATATATTTTGCCATAAAAACGAAATTGAGGTTTCTCCCAATAAAAAATATTTATGATTGATTGACTTATTTTACAGCTCATTATATACTGTTGGTAATTGTTGGATATTTAATACTTCATGCTAAACATATTTACATTACACCATATACATACATTTACACCATATTTTTTTTTTAATTCTTTGTTTCATTTTACCTATTCTTAAAGCAAAATATATTTATCTATGAATTAGTACAAGAAACTGGTTTCTAAAACCTCTATCAAAATAATAGTTTTTGTGTTGAGCCCATTCGGAAAATACATTTTAGTTCTTTAGGAATAGAATCCAGTTTTCAAATAAATAAATATTATATTTATTTAATGTTAGTTATTACCAAGAAATAATTTGAAATCTCACCTTAACATAATCCTGAAGTATTCCAATTGCCTTATACTGTCAGATAATCTTGCAAATGCATTAAATAGCGCCACAATCTCTGTTCTCTGAAGTCTCTCGTGAGATTTGTGTCTCACAGGCAGTTTAGTCACATGCAAGTCACTTTCTAGACTGTTCCATTTGTTGGAGAACAATATTTTAAGTGCTGTCCCCAAGCCTTGTGTCTGAAGCTTACCCCACAATTTGCATTTGTCACAGCCAACACAATCCATTATTCTAGAAATGTTACGGAAGTGTTCTCTAAACTCAACTTTAAGATCAGCAGCTTGACTTCCTCCATTAAACATTGAGGACTCATTAAAGTGATCTGGGAATGAGTAGATTACACCAAGCATGTTGCTTATTGCATCTCTAGTCTCCTCATCCTCTACAGGATTACCAGTGTAATACTCTTCCTTTTCCAAATAAGGCCCAGCTTTTGCTAAAGCTCTCATTTCCAAAAGATAAACAAAATATAAATTTTTCAACCAATTGGGACCTTCGCCAAATGTCTGAGAAGGATCAAAACGACGTTGAAACTCTTCGAGGTTAGGGCCCCATTCACCATCAGGTGACATTGCAAAAGAAACTGTTTTTTCAGACAATAAATATTTAGAACATAAATGTATGTTTATACTCGTATGCATACCAGACACAGCTCTATAAAAAACTCTTTTCTCTAAACACATGTTACTGAGATCTGAGGTCAATACAAATGGGAAAGATACATAAGGATTTGCCTTAGGTCTGAAGCAGTTTTCCTGATATATACTTCGCCAAATTCGATTTGCTGAAGGCCCTTTGTACCCAGTGAAGCGTTCAGGGTTTAAAGATAAATCCACATATTCGGCATCAGCATCTTTGTCATCACACTCACAGAAATTTTCGAGAGCGTCATCATGAGCCTTCCATTTAGCTATATCATGTTGACTGGCAGCACTAATAGTCATATTCAAATATCCCAAATCAGGATCATGGTCAGTATCGGAGTCACAGTTAGACTGCAATTCTTTAGAATATTTCGTGGCAGGTGACTCGTCAATGTGTTCTTCATTTTCATACCCGTTCTTATAACCTGGCACACTTTCCTTAGAACAGGTCTTGATGTGACAATATCTCATGGCACACCTGCTGTCATCTGCCCAAAATGGGCATTCTTTCTTTAAATTCACTTTGTAGAAACGGAAATAGTCCTTCCTCACTAAACTCTGGATGCGCGGATAAATTTTTACGTTATTGAAATAATCGATTGTATCAACATTACACGAACAGTCGCCTAAAGACCCTTTCAGCTTCTCGAAGCACGCGTTGCTGTCGCAAGGCTTAGTTTCATACAACTCCGTGTCGTAACCAACGGCTTGGACTATCGCGAGGGAAAAAATTATAAACACTACACAGTAATTTCGGAGTGCCATTACGGTGTCAGCAGTCGCCATGGCATGAGTATTCTAATAAATGTTAAGGTAGACGACCGTGTTTAGTCACAACACATTTAAAAGTGAAGCTAATGAGCGTTCACGAAGCGGTGAAAGTAGAACTAAATACTCCGAAAGCGAGAAGGTAGGACGTGCTCAAACAAACGTTCGCACTTTTCATAATTTCGGACTTGGACTATTTTGACATCAACTGACAGCTGCTTTGACACTTTTGACAGAGCATTCAGAGCAACTCGGGTGCTGAATAAATGGTAAAATTATAAAATACGTTCAAAAACTTTTGCTGAAACCTATATCTAAAATATATGTATACCATTTTATAACTGGTTCAAAAAAAATATTGTGTGATAGATAAATTCAATTTTACCTACCATTTTTATCTGCTTTAAAAAAAAGTCAAACGCTTATACCTGCTTATTCGACACACTCTTATTCTACTTCTTTTTGGGAATTGTAAGTGTAATATAGTTAAGTTCCTGTAATATATTCTGTTATTTAAAAATAAATAACATATACGTTGCTAAAGAAGATTGAATTTAGGGAAGTATGTAAACTGCAGGTATGCATTTATGCTTGTTAATTATAAACTAATGTATATAGTATGTGTTATTGAATCATACCCCTAACTATAAACCTGTACCATCACTTTACACAGGGGACACAATAACTAGGCAGGCAACCATCTCCTACAACCCAGATAAATAAAAAACAAACAATAAATATTGTTATTATAGTTACGATCTTTGAAAATTACCTACCGAACTTTATGGAAATATGTGACCAAGTAATTGCAACACTAATATATTTGCCTGAGATATTGTGATTGATTTAAAGGTGACTAGTTACCAGGTCATTAAATTCCAAAAAAAAAAAAAGAGATATTATGATAATGACATGACAGGTTTGTCACTTTGGCTTGCTAAGCTTATAGTGAGTGACAGCAAAGAGTAGAGTGACATTTAAATGTACATAGAAGAATAAGTAGAACGAAATTTTTAATAATTTATTTATTATTTTAACAACGTCAGAACTATCAAATTAAAAGAGATAGTAAATTCATAAATAATATATTCTAGAGTTCCATTTTGCTTTGTGTATGTTTATCTTCGGAAAGTATATAAAACGTTTATTTTCATCCGTGTGTCTGTAATAAACTAAAATGGATAGTGAATTCGTACACATTTCAACAAGCCTTCGTCTGCAACTTGGCTACGGCATTGGACACGTACTAAACGATGTATGTGCTAGTTTGTGGTTTACGTACTTTTTAGTGTTTTTTCACTTAGTATTGGAATTTACCGCTTCACAATCGGGTAACTTGATGCTGATAGGACAAGTCGTGGATGCCTTAGCGACACCTTTTGTTGGATATCATTCGGATCACACAGACAATGTTCTCAGTGCTAAATATGGTAGGCGGAAACTGTGGCATTTATTTGGTAAGTCGTTTTGATTTTCAACAGTGCATAAAGTTTTTATTCTTCATACATTCCTAAAATTATGCTTATACAATCTAAAAATATTAAAACTGGAGGTAATAAATATTATACAAGTAACTTACACAGTGACCTATAATAAAATATATATATAATAAAGGGCAATATTAAGTTCTTTACGTAGCTTCTGTCTAGAATTTAATATTGCACTATCATATGTAATGTTTTAACTACAAACGAATCAGTCTAGATTGATGAGCCAAAGTCAGATGGATCGTTTCCAGTTTGGGCCAATAATTTTATTAGAATCATGATTATTTACCATATGTGTCTAGAAATATCTAAGTATCTTCAACAGTAGTCTGATTACCAGAGGACAGATCATAGTAACATAGATTTAGCTGCTGTAAGCTGTTCTCATTATTAAGAAGTAAACCTGCTAAGAAACAACACAAATCAACTTCAGCATAGACTGACTGTGTAATCTCCTAACAACAATATAACAATTATTTTATATTTCAGGTACTGCCTGTGTCTTGTTATCATTCCCATTTATATTCTCAGAATGCATAGAGTGTTCGCTAACCCACAAATGGGCACAAATGTATTATTTTGCAGCATTTATTATAATATTCCAAATTGGATGGGCTGCTGTACAAATATCACATCTAAGTTTAATACCAGAGTTGTCAGAAGATGATCATACTAGAACTCATCTTACAGCTATAAGGTTTGTTCTGTTTCTTTTTACATCTGTATTCATAATTAAACTTTTTGTCTGGCTAATCTCAATTTAAAAAAAAAAATCTAAAAAATATTATATGTGTAAATCAGAACTTCAGGTAAATAACTGTTTAAAATTAATAAAATATGCACTTCTCATCAAAAAAATCGAAACACTTCTGAGGTTTGGTTTTGTATTAGTTTTATGTATTTTTTTTACTTTAAACAAAAAATTATAATAATTCCAGTTAATAGTGGATATTATAAGGTATCCTTCAAGGACTGGAATATTAATGTTTCAAATTAAGATTAAATTTATTTTGCTATCACATTTTGTTCAACAGGTATGTTTTTACTCTTTAAAAAGAATTTGTAAAATGTTAGAAACAAGTATGTAAAACAAATTGTAATTGTTTAAAAAATGTTTATTCATTACTTTGTATTTCCTTCTGTAATACTGTTTCCATGCAGTTCTTCACAGAACTGATGAGAGTCCCAATCTTGTGTTGTGGGATGTAATCCCACCCTTCTTGTATAGCTGTTTTAAGCTGGCCAATGTCTCTCAAGGGATCTCTATTCTGACTCGTCTCTTTTACTCATCCCATAAGTGTTCTGTGGGATTTATATCCGGGCTTCTTGCTGGCCAGTCCTTAACCTTAATACTGACTTCGCTCAGGTATTCATTTATAATGCCTGCTGTATAAGCCCTGGCATTGTCCTGTTTAAAAATGAACTCTTCGCCAATTCAATATGCGTAGGGTACCATATGTGGCTCCAGACACTCTTCGATGTAATGTGACCCATTTAAGGATGGTAAGCGAGGTCCAGATACAAAAGCAAGTTCGGTTTTAAAATCGTCGCTTATGCCTCCCCAAGCCATGATTTTATAAGTTTACTTTAATAAATAATCGCTTTTAAGCCCAGCGATTAAATAGCGCATTGACAAGTGTTATTTAGTTTTACATAATATCCGGTGATTGTCTGTGATGATGATGATCTCATGTTAACACAACATGTAACCGTGACTTGACCAGCTGCTGACGCACTACCAACTAGTTTATATTGTTGGTTTTGTATTTTTTTGTCAGCCAGCGGTTTTTGTTTCCTAGCTAAAAATCGGTTTAATTATTGAGATGCAGACGCATTATAACTATGTTCTGTCAGTCGATACTACTACTACGAACAGGTTAGGTAGCGCCTCCTCGTTTTCCTTTTTCACTTCGAATTCTGTCAAAGCAGAAGTAACAAACATGGCAGTGTCGTACACTTTCTGCTACCCAGGAAAAAGTTGGTAGTCGTTATAAAACCTAACCTAGAAGTGGCATTTTGTATTTAAGGTAAATGACGTAAATGTTTATTTGGCGAGGTCTACATCTCTGTCCAATTCGTAAACTCGAGAACATACTTCTCGAGTTTACGAATTACGTTTACGGAAGCAGTATAATATTATATAATACATATTTATATTATTATAAATAATAATTTAGTGTCTAGTCTATGATGAAAGTCATATATGGACAGTTACAGTTACTATAGTCAAACTATGAATTGATGTCGATGTACCAGGTACGAAAATTCGACCTGGTGGTCGAATTTGGTACCTCGTTTTCTTACATGAATTTTCGTACCTGAGTACCTCTATTTTAATGGATACCTGAGCAAAATATCAGCTAAACGATATTAAAGTATTTTGCTTCTATTGCAGATATGGGTTCACAGTATTTTCTAATTTGTTCGTCTACATTATCACATGGCTCATATTGCGGATGACTGGCGAATGCGATAAACATGTATGTATATCATCACTGATTTTTTAAATATTATACTCTGATATTAATTGAATGTGTTCGTAATTGGTCCCATATTCAAAATAATTGATATCCACCAATTTATTAATCACGTGAGTATGGTTTGCCTACAACTTGACTGAATTTGGTAGAGCCATGCTTAGGCACGAATGGGCCGACTCGACCGGTGCGATACCACGGTCTCACTATAAACCTGTTCTTAAAGCAACGCTTCCGTTGCCCAACTCCTGTCTCCTTATTCCCCCTCTCCATTTTCGCATATCCTCTTCCCTTACCCCCTGTAATGAGGTATGTGGGGACCCATCCTTAATTACCCTTAAAGGCGGGCAGCGCACTTACGACTCTTGAGTTTTAGGTATCCATGGATAGCGGTTGTCAATTACACGCAGGTGACCCGCCTGTTCGTCTGTTCCCCTTCCTTCAAACAAACGACTTCCTTTTTATTACATATTTAATTTAAATGACGAAGAGTTATCTACGTTATCTAATATTATAAAGCTGACAAAAATAAAGATTTTCATGTAATAAATAGCTGGAACGATTTGTATAATAATTAAACCAATATAAAGCTGTTATAAATACGAATGTTCGGGTGGATCTTTGTTGCAAAACCAGAACCGCTAAACGGATTTGGATGAAATTTGTCCTAGAGATAGATTATAGTCTATAATGGCACAAAGGCATATTTTTTTTCCGGAAACAAAGTCTGTATACTGTATCTGGGTGGACTCAATATCTCGTCCGAAACACGTTCATAATAGAGAAAGAGAAAGTACAGTTTATACTAACATCCATGTACGAGTATTTAGTATTTTTTAATGTTAAGTTTAAATCAATATATCTCGAAGAAAATTTAATTTTCCTCTTCATGGGCAAAGGTCTGAACCAATTGCGATTAAATTCCGTATGGGGTTCCTTCGAACAGGGAAGGACACGAGCTACTTTTTATAAAGAGGACCTTTTTTTTTTTTCATAAATTTGTACACCAGTACACAACGTTACTGCGATCCCAAACTGAGTATTAGTAATTTTTTTTTTTCAGCAAATAGGGCCATCAGACGCTTGGAAATTTAGACACATAGTGTATATAGTGCTGGGAGTTGGTACCATAGCATCGATATTATTCCACTTCACTGTTAGTGAAAAAAACAACCGCGTCCTTCAGGAGCTGCAACCGGAAGGTGGAAGCGGCGCACACCACGATTTCTTACGCAAACCATTGCTGTATCAGGTAATTGAATGTTTATATTTATTATATATATTATTATATTCTTTCTCTACTTGTATTTTTAGCCGACTTCAAAAAGGAGGAGGTTCTCGATTCGACTGTATTTTTATTATGTTTTTTACCTCATAACTTTCGACTGGGTGAACAGATTCTGATGTTTTTTTAATTTATTTGAAAGCTAGTGCTCCCCGTGTGGTCCCATTTTAATTTGGTCTAGTTCTAACAATGGCATCCACGAGAAAACCACATAAGTCTTGGATTTACATTAAGCATGTGCGTGACAAATGGACGAATAACTCAATATCACGCCACCCGATTTTGATGTTTCTTTTTTTATTGGAAAGGATGTACTTCAAGGGTAGTTAGATGAGAGTTTGGTCCAGTTGTGGCAACGGCAGCAATGAGAAAACCATATTAGTCTTAAATTTTATGATAGACGCATTGAAGTCGGTTTTCTACTTTTTTAAAGTTCGATTATAATAAGTATATTAGCGTCTTGTCGAGTGTTGAAGGCGGTGTTAAGGTGCAAGTCGTACTTATATATTATTCGTTTCTTTTTATATGTGTAATAATCTGGAAAGTATTTCGAGGAATGTGAAAATTTGGGCCCAGAAAGTTTATTATGGTGGCCTATAAAGCCTCAAAAGGTCCGAATAAGTTATTTCGATTCTTAAGGCCAACAGATTGGTTGTTATCTCGTTATGTTGAACACATAAATATACTGAAACCAAATACACAAGGGGAATCCGCATTGATAATATGTACAACGAAACTGATAATCGATTTGTTTAGAGTGGCTGACTGATTGTTCTAATTAGTTGAAATCGAATCTTATCATTAATTAAACATACATTTTGTTACTCAAGGTTAAAATAACAACTATTTACTTATCCATATCACGATTCTATTTTATTTGTGCATTTACTTAATATACGAATAAATGTTTATAAACAACAGTTCCTATGTTTAAATCTTGTTTACAGTAACAACTAATATCAAACCCTGTTTTTAGGTAGCCGGTGTGTACATGTGTACAAGGCTAGTAGTGAACGTATCACAGGTACTAATACCCCTGTATCTTCATCGTACGCTAGGCCTAGCGGAACGAGCGCTAGCAGTAGTTCCCCTAGCACTATACCTAGGCAGCCTAGCCGCGGCAGGAGTACAGAGACTAGCACCAAGATCCTGTAAACGAAAACTCAATTTTTTAACTGGCTCTGCATGCGCGTTGGCTGGATTTGTGTGGATATATCTTGGATCTGATGACGATTATAAAATCTATTTTATATATGTGGTTGCTGTTTTAATAGGTTAGTAAACAACCGTATCTAATTATTTAATGACTCATAAGTTGATATTGTTATTATCATGTATATTTTCGTAGAAATATTATTAACAATGTATATTTTATAATTATTGTGTTTGTCCATGAATGAATAGGCAGGGTCTTTAACGCCCGCTTTTTCCGCATATTAATTATTCCACGTTACGTAAAAAGGGGACTGTATGATTTTAATTTTTTTTTTATGAGATAGGGGCAAACGAGCAGGGTCACCTGATGGTAAGTGACTACCACCGTCCATGGACACCCGCACCTCAAGAGTCGTAAATCACGAAAATAAAGTTCTCCCAGCGATCAGTATATATACGACTTCCCAACATCAACCTACCACCAGGTAGGCGGTCCACCAGGCACGATCGATCAGCTCATCCTCCCTTTGTATTAGAGGGACATAACACCCGTTCCTTCACGGTTTAATTGTAATAAATGGTTTTAATTTGATTTGTCGTCATCCGGACACTGACTTTATATATACTGTCTGATAGATAACAGTCAAACCCTCAGCACCCTTTTACTACACCTGAAAAGATGAGAAGGCGCAATTCTACTCTACGTGGCTATTATTATATTTGTAGGATTTATTAAATCGCATATTTTTCATCAAGATCTAATTCTTTCTAGGTTTTGGAGGCGCTATAATGTTGGTAACAAGTTTGTCTCTGACGGCTGACCTGGTGGGCGCCAGGACTGAGGCTTCTGCCTTCGTGTACGGACTCATGAGTTTTGCCGATAAACTGGCGTGTGGTATCGCCATTGTTACCATTCAAACATTGTAAGTATATGAGCATTTTTTTTATAATAGATCAATTTATACACGAAATAACTACAATTTATTAAATTTAATCGCAAGAGTTATAATGATTCTCAATAACAGAAATTCTAACTGATGTTCCTGTGTATATAGGTTTATAATAAGAAGCCAACTATCAAATCGCCATATTCCTTCGCAATCTGCGTACAACTTCACTTTAAAACGTACGGTCATAAAGTACATTTTTTTATACTAATACGTACTATAAAAAAAATTGAGAAAGTATGTACAATATTATGTAGTATGTATTATTATTTTATATCTCAAACACGGAACGCTTTTCTTAGATAAATAATGGATTTGATGTTTACATTTTATAAGGATTTGTAACCAAACCAATACTTAATTAAAGATCATTATTGTGTTTTGATAATACTTGTGCGGTATTTTGTAGTGGATAGTGTTTAATGTTTTATTTTAATGAGTTCTTATCGTAGTACAATATCTTGTTTCTGTACTAGATATACTAATAATTATTAGTAGTGCAATTAGTAATTATATACTTACCGCTTACGATGGTTATCGCTCATTTTATTTAAAGGGGTGATATTTTGTAATAGCATGAGTGCGAGAGATTAAGTCAATATCTTAGTCATAAGTTACAACATGTTCTTGATCAGCAATGTATTGATCGATTGTATCGTTAATGGCTCCTATAGTATATTTTTAGAATAAAATATATACATAATATAAACAAATTTTGATAGATTGTTATATATATATATATATATATATATATATATATATATATACCAACCTATAAACTGTGTATATATAACAACCTATAAAAATTTGTTGATATTTTTTGACTGATCTAAAATGAAGTTTGAGAGCTTAATTTCTACCATTCTCGTTGATAAATTTCTACCATCCGTTCTGATCAATTTTAACCACTTAGAGGATGTGATTCAGAATGTAGAAACCTCTACCAAAGAATAAGACTATCGCTTCCATTGTCCAGGAAGCACGGCAATAAAGTTTGTGGGCCAAGAACCCTACTTTATGCTTAATAATACTTGCAGTGCGGACGGTGCTGCTGCGAGTTACTACCGCGACGCGCTCTCTTGGGTGTGTGGCGCCGCTACTATCGTAGGACTCATCTTGACATTGCTGCTGCCCAGTTTCTACAGCCATGAACTACTTGTCAATGGTAATTCCGACCAAATTGGAAAATTTAGCTAAAGTGGAAGAGCCTTGCTTAGGTGCGACTATGCAGTACGTGAACAATGTTTGCGTTGAGTATCATCTAGTGAGTGAAATTATGCAGATTTCTTATCTAAAAAGCTATTTCATATTAACAAAATATCTAATTTAGATTAGATCGTGCCTAAGCATGGCTCTTCTCCCATGGATTAAGATCATATTATGTAATATATCTGCTACTTACATTGTGTTCTGGTTGCAGATGACTCTTCAATTAATAATTCAGATGACACCGCAGCTGCGTAACATCAATCTTCGCTAACTTTTAGCTAATTCGGATGACTCTCTTGCCATCAAGATGCGAGGTTTTCCTCCACTTTTGTGATAGTTGAGTAATAGCGGTAGAGATAAGGATTATCTCTTATTTACGATCAACTAATATTAATGACAGTAAACTTTGCTTATTATTTTAGATATTTATTGCTATAGAGGTCGCGTCTTCTCTATAGAAGAAAATAATTACGTATTTTGCGAAACATTAATATCTAAACATAAAACAAATCATTTTAATCTTATAAAACTGATCAGTCCTCCTTACTTTTATAAACCATTATTTTTAGGCCTTCAGATTCATATTAGTAGTATTTAAAATAATAGTTTTTTTTAGAAAATCCATGTACACTGTAACAAATCCTAAAATATGTCGCTATGTTCAATGGTACACTGCCACTCGATTTAAGTATCGATTTCAGTGTTACTAGATCATGGTTACATCTACAGGTGTATTGTCTTAGTATTATTTTTTTAATTCATCTGAGATTCTCAATATAAATTCTTATCTTCATAATTAATTTATAGACTTAATTGACAATCAGACATTTTGCGCTGTGCCGACTGATACTGTCTTGTCTGTCTAGTTCAACGTTTAAGTGGATATATGACCATGCTTAAATTATTTCAGTAACTTGGGCAATAACATAACTCTAAATACTTTTCAATTGTCGTTCCGTTTTACGGTTTTTATTTTTCACTCGTCAAATACGTGACGTACCGTACCGTGACGTCACGACTATGTATTTCATACACAAATGTACCAAAGCTACCGTTTTGACGTTTACTAAAAAGATGTTATTTGACTGGACAGTCATCTAGGATATTTTAACGGTACGTTGGACTAGACCGACAAGACAGTGGTCTCCATGAATTCATGTCATTAATAGATCTCAAGTGTTTGTATAACAGGTGAGTGTAGATTTCATCCTAAAACCACGTATTTTATAGACTATGTAGCGAATTATTTTATTTATAACTTATTTTTAACTATTGTTCTCATACCGAAATGGTTATTATTTAATTTATAAAGAAAGAAGGGAAGAATTGTGTACATTTTTTATTTGGATATTTTGTACATTTATTATACAAAGAGACAACAGAAGAACCTTCTCGATGTTTGACATCTGTCAGGTATCCTTTTTTTTAAAAAAAAAGAAATCTGATCAGGCTCGAATTACATGTTTAATCTCAGAATGTACATATGAAGGTATCGGTTACGTGTACATAAAATAAACTAGAGTTTATGTAGCGTTATAGGATTATGTATAACACAAAATGTATTAATATTATTCCATTGTTATCATGTTAAAAGCATTACCATATTATTTTTAAGACTATTTCTGTGTTACTATGATTAAGGTGTTATTTCGTAAGTTGAAGATGAACTATATTTTTCTATGTATCATTTGTTATCCAATGGTTTTTTTTTTTAATGCTAAACTCCTGTCAGTATAATTGTATGACGTACGTCATACAGCTGTTTTGGAAGAATTACACGTTCATGGTATTTAATTTGTTTTTTATTGTTCCTTGTTACAAATACCAACGGTTATTTCAGGGAAATGTATTAGAATTTCATAAGCTCCAATGTCAGAATTGTAGTTTGCAAAATAAAAGTATCGTGGTAGAGCCATGCTTAGGTACGCATGGGCCAACTCGACCGGTGGACAAGGCCTCACAGAAAACCGGTTGCATTTCGCCGAAGTTAGTGAGGTTATCGGAGGTCCAACTCCTCTACTTTTCCCTCACCCCACTTTCCTCTTTCCCCTCCCCGCATAACCACTACTCTCAAACGCGGGCAGCGCCTAACTGCTCAGACACAGTTGCAAGTGTCCATGGACGGAGGTTGTCACACCAATACGTGACCAGTCTGTTCGTCTACCCCCCCCCCCCCTCATATTAAAACAAAACAATAACTAGCACCTGCACACGCAGCTGCGCTGGTGTGAATGTAGTTTTTATCTTTTTTATTTACATTTTATTGCTTATATGATCAGGGCTGGTCGCTTCATTCTCGATTTTACTACACATATAAATCATATTATATATAAGACAGCGCTTGACTTTTGCCGGAAATAAAGGCTAGTCATATCACTTTGCTTTTTCCGCTAAGTCTTAATTTGTCTATCAGGAACAAAATTAATTAATATTCTAGCTCACCTTCGTGATCCTCATAATTGATAAAATGTTGGCAAATAACTATTATGAATTAAATTGAGATTTTATTTAAATATATAAAAAGAATACCACTTACTTAAAATAAAGTTCAATAAACAGACAAAAATCTAAATACATATATTTTAATAGTAGGTGTATTGAAATTATGATAGTTCACGTGGCCGAAATGTTAATGTTTATGGAACCGCTTCACAAACCAAGAATCCTTCGGTGTTCATCATTTTCAAACTTCAGAACTAAAAATATTGCGAACCTTCTGTTCCAATACCCTTACCTTACATCAATAGCATTTAATGCATGTCAGGTGTGTAGTTTTGTTGTTGCATATTTGTTTTATTCAGTTCTCATCAAAAAGCCGTTCCAATCAAAATAATATATTAATTAAATTCATGCATTAATAGATTGTGTAATTTACAGCAAAGACAAAACCATCAAATCCAAGCTAGTAAAAAAACTGTCCCGACGTTCTTGAATTCTAAAAAGCATAGTTATATAGCTTTTTTTATGTTGTAGAATATCACTATTTTCCGTCTTAATAATTAATTCGTTCATTTATACACTTATATACTTACTCTTAAACTCAACTCATAAATGATTCAACCTCACGGGCTCGTCGACACATGGACTATCATGGACTCTAGGGACTCTTGCGCATGGACTGATTATCACATGGGCTCATAGCCTCATGGACTCACGAACTAATGTACTCTTACACTCATACCCGTATAATATTTACTGATTCAGGTATTCATACCATTATAATTTATACCATATTTTATCATTTACTCATTTGACCATTATCTCAATTATTCAATTACCCATTATCTAATTTAGTTATTCACGAATTTACCCGTTCACTCATTTACCATTCACTCATTTACCCATTCAATAATTTACATAATAACACATTTAATTTTATTAACTGGCTAAGCTTACGCATCGCTGGAGGTGTTACATATTCTATGCGTTGAAATGAGTTTTTGATTAGGGATGCACCCCCAAATGTACAACAGTGGGATGACGCAATCAAAATATATAGTATGAGAAAAAGCCATTTTGTATCATTGCGCTCATACTCGACCAACTTGTATACCCACCAACTTGAACCTGACCTTGATCAACTTGAAGTTATTGTTGGCAGACCTTACCCGGACTTAAGTGACATATTTCTCCTTTTAGTTTTTGGACTGGATAGCAAGATTTCGTGTTATCATTTTGAGTTCGAGACGAACAGTCAACTCTCTTTAAAGCCGTTTTATTGTATTTCATAGAAAATGTATTTGACAAATAAATAGTCAACATTTTTTTCAGAACTCTGGTTTAATATAGGTATATTTTGCAATACGGGGCGTAGACATATTCAATGAATTAAAAACCGTAGATATCAGTCAAGCACTTCTTGAGTCGTGAGTGGTGTATATAACCAACTGTTTTATATAATTTCATATACACTCGGCATCAAAAAAATCGCACCTCCCAGAAAATAAGTTATATAGCCTAATAATTTGCAACCAAAAAAGGGCAGTAAGCATCAAAATTAGGTCATTCGACGTTACGACGTCACCAGACGTTGCAGAGAACACATGATAACACAGAACACAAGAAAACAGCCCTACAAAATGGATACCACTGCAGATCAAACCGCTCAAGTGATAGCACTACTGCAAACAGGGATGCGCTCGATACAGTGTGATGTTGCTCGGCAACTGAACTTGAGCCGTTTTGCCCTTCGTCGAGTGCTCCAACTGTGGGCTACACCCGTAGACGAGGATCAGGAAGACGGCGCCGTACATCTGAGAGAGATGACCGTTTCATTGTGACGACGTCATTGCGGAACTGTTTATCCAATGCTGTCGAGCTGCAACAGCAGCTTCAAGGGGCTCGTAGAACCGCAGTGAGCACATCTACGATTAGAAGAAGGCTGCGAGAAAAGAGTATAGTGGCCCAAAGACCAGCCAAGAGTCCGAAATTAACGCCACAGCATCGTAGAGAGCGATAACAGTTCGCTCGAGAACATCTCAACTGGGATCTCGAACACTGGAGGACCGTACTCTTTTCAGATGAGACGAGAGTATGTCTCTTCGTTAACGATAGGTGAAGAAGAGTCTACCGAAGGCAAAACGAATGGTTTGCTAAAGCTTGCTTGGAGGACACAGTGGAATATAAAAGGGGATCTTGCATGTTCTGGGGCGGTATTTCAGTCGACTGCAAGACGGAACTCGTTTGCGTATCCCGGACTGGAGGTGCTCGTGAACAGGGATCACTAACCTCTCATCGGTGCTGGACATGCATGTAGTCCCATCGTATGCAGGATAATTTGGCGATGGGTTCACTTTAATGCACGACAACGCTCGTTCCCACACCGCAGTAATCGTGCAGGATTATCTGCACGAGGTTGGGATTCCAGTTTCGCAGTGGCCATCGAGAAGCCCAGAGCTGAATCCAATAGAGCATCTCTGGAATGAACTAAAACGACGAGTACGGTTACGTGATCTGCCCCAGCAACTCTTCAAGACCTCCATGATGCTGTTATTGAAGAATGGAATAAGATTCCTCAAGAAAGTGTTGTACGGCTGATTGTATCCATGAAAGAACGAATGGAAGCTGTTATTAGATCAAGGGGGGTTTGCACCTAGGTTTTAAGTAGCAGTTTTTATTGATTTCTTTCTTGTTTTTGTAATTTTATTGCCTGTTTTTGTTTGAATATTTTTTTCATAATAAATATATTTTTTTCACTTTACACATGCACCTTGTTTTTTTTTAAACGGTTGTACTTGAATGCATATTTCTGTATTTTACTGTTATTATATCTACCAACCTTTCAAATATCATAAAACAACCATACAAAGGATTAACCGCGACATAAACGTAATGGAATTGAATTTTTGCAAAGGTGCAATTTTTTTGACGCAGAGTGTATTACTGTATCGAAACAACTTGCATATATTATAAAACATCGCCAATTCATATTATTAGATCGCATTTTGTCATAACATTACTAAAAAGAGGCAAATAAATAGAACATACAAGTTTTAATAAATAACACATAATACTTGCAAAAAATTTTTTTTCCTAGGTCTAGGGTATATCAGATACAGCGCCAACACAATACAGGCGACCTGAAATATTGTAAAAAGCAAAGGTTAGGGTAGATCGGTACTATGATTCTACGTTTTTGAAGCTTGAATTTGTTTTATAATTTTTATTTATTTTTAGTTTGAAACCACCATTTCTAACCTCTCAACTTTCTGTTTATTTTTTTAATTAACTTCTGGCAGTGATCATTCGTAGAGATCAGACCTGTAGGTCTGGTCCCTTTACGTACCCTTCAATCTACTGTAATTCGACATACCTGTAATGACGCGTTTTTTTAATGTGTCCTCAAATTATAACCTCGCTAACAAGCAAACGAGCTTCCCTCCTTTGCAGTGCAAATATAACTGCGTATATAAAGCAATAGTGTACGTCGGGGTCGGATGTCCCTGCGCCAGCCAGCTCGAGTTATAGGTATTGTGAACGTGACTTGCTTGAGCTATTTGCTTATACATCCCAATGTATCCGTACAAGCAATATTCTTTCCCTTCCCTTTCAATACGCTCCCATTTTTTCCATCTAATTCACAACTGCCCTGATGACGGCAATAACGCCTATTACGTGGATCATGATCGGCAAAGTGTGGGCGTTAATTATGCTTCTGCCTGCCCCTTCTGGGATAAAGACGTGATTTTGTGTATGTATATGTGTATGTTATTACCTGCATACAAGCGACAACAATAGCAAAAGCAACAATAACATTCTTCCATTTCTCGTAAAAGTCTTCGAAAATTCTTTTGCATCCAGGGTTTGCAAACCTTAAGGTGCACTTGCCGTCAAAAAGATGTCCCCAAGGGGCATTTTCTCGGCAGCATGAGTTTGGCAGCGCCGAAATCGCTTTAAGATTGTAGTCCTCTACACCGAACCAACCGCAACATTCAAACTGAACAATAATTATATATGTAATTATAGACAGATACTAGAAAAGAAGTCAGATATTTTTATAAGAATACAATTATTTTCTCTGTAACAGGTAATACAAACAACATAATCCACTACATACGTGTATGTATGAGTACAGGCTGTACTTACACCTTTTTTATTTTAATTATAGATATAATATTATACGTGGGTCACACTGAAAGGAATATGCCACAAGAAAAGCAGCCTACGATTTTTTTTTAAATTTCGAATAACTGAGAAAATTTAGATGTGTATTGAATTTATGTCATTTGTTTTTACAAAATACCAAGTGTCTGTTGTGCATTGAAATGGATTTAACTATAGAAAATTTTGAGTTTTTTGAGAACCTAATATGTAAGTTGTTTTTGCGTTTATAATAATACCTGTTCTTGTACACTGTCGGTGATGCTCCTGAGAGCATAGGAGCTGGGGGCTCCTTGGAATATCCCTCTGGCAATGCTTAGAACACGTCCCTTGACAGAAGCTTCTGATGTGAATAAAGCTACAGCGCTTATTACTTGTGCGATGATTATGACGAGCAGAAAAATAATGTACTATTGTGAAATAAAATAGTCATTATTATTCATTTAGTAATCTCAAAGCTATAAAAAACAAAACTGTTTTGCACCTAGGTAAATTGCTGCTTAAGCGAAATTGTTACTTCCTGATCGCCAGCCATAATTCAATGGAATTCAAAGCCGGCAATAACAGACAGATTTTAAATAAGTTTCCCAGATTTTATCTTTTCTTTTGGTGCCTCTCTTCGATTACTGAAAGTTGGCAGCAAACTCTGCATAGTTGGGCTTGTCTTTAGAATGGTGACGGCTTTAGGCTTTATCAGAGTTCATCAGAACTTTATAAGAGAAGTAGCGTAATGACTAAGGCGTCAGACTTGCCACCCAATGCACACACATCGTAACACATTCCTAACTCAATATTAACATTTATACCGACCGACCGATAAACCGAATTGAAGAAATATTTTTCTGGAAAAAAAGAGGGCGGATAATTACTTTTAAAATATGTAGCAATTTTCATTCGAATAATTTCAATCCAAGTTAGTTCACACATTTATAAGTTATGGTGGAATTAATAAAACCTATACACCTCGAGAAGAAAGACGAAGACGAACCTCAAGTACTGCCTGTCCTTGTTCTGGCAGTCGTGCAAAACAATCACACTCATACAGTGTAAGTGTATGTTCAAACGCCTTACTGATAATAATTAATATAAGTGGAAATCATACCGTGATCATCATGAAGCGACTTCCCCATATCGGGCCGCAGCAACCGAAGATAGCTATCACAATCATTACAGTGCCGGTTACGATAAAAACAAATGGGTCGACAGTCATGTAAGACTTTAACACATTTTTGACTATTAGCCATTCCTCCTTAAAGGCCACACCGATAAAGAACATTAGTAGGCCCAATACCTAAAAAAAATATATTTTGTCAATAATGCCAGACGTGACATTAGACATGCTTAAAAAATCATCAATCAAAACTCAGAATAATTTATTTCAATTAAAACAGGTAATTTTGAATTGTCAGAAGTGGGTGTCAGTCACACTAAGTCCGATGCGTAGATCGTAAGAAAAAGAACAGATAAATATCTCCATGGACACTTTTTTACAAATTTATGTTAACTTTGTATATAAGCGCAAAGAATATGTGAAAACCTAACCTATAACTACGGCCGACTTTCGACGAATTTATATACACATTGTTCAAAATGTATCCAGCCGTTTTAAGAGCAGCCAGTGGTCCTACAGCTGCGCCCAATATCTTGGTGCCGAAATGCAGCAATATATTTCAAAACTATATAATTATAAAATTTAAAAAAAACCCCGATTTGAAAACCACTCGAACTTTTCGACCTCTTAAAAGATTTTCTGATTTTGTAATGTACACATCATGCCCTTTTGTTTGGTAGCACACTTAAAAATATATATTTTTTAAAAATAATTAAATTAATGGATATACAAGATCTAAACACATTCTCAAAACGTCGAAAAATTGTCATTCAAAAGTCATTCAACAAAATACTCGTTACGCCTCAATAGCAGTATGTAAAGAAACTGCTTGCTACAAGGTAGGTAGGCAATTAAAATGCCACTTACCATAACCAATATGTTGAAGGAAATCAATATATATTTCAAAGTTGTATCCCATCCCATCTTGATTTCGAGTGACTTTTATGTGATATTTATATCATTTACACAATATCACTCGCCACTTTGTAGGCTCGTTTTTCTATATCCTGGTCGAGACTGACACTAAAATATACAATGCCATTTACAACTACCCACATTAGTCAGTTTTAATTTTTTTTTATTTAGTGTCGCTATATTGAAAATATGGTATCTGTAATTTAAACGTTATTCTAAGCCATACTGATTTTGTTTTTACACTTAATAATTATGTTATGAGATAACCCAACTTGAGTCCTAAGTGTTAGAAGAAAATGCAAATTTGCATGTTATCTTCTATGGCTAAATAGGCTGGACTTAGTAATTTATACAATACAGCAACTATTTTTAACCTATTTACACAATCAACAATTTGAATTCGAGAAATAAAAGGTTTTAAGACAGCAGGACACATTTTTCTGTCATCTTGTTTTAGTTATTCATATTATATGAGTTTAAATAAAATTTAATAAAAAAGGGCAAGCAAAGGTTTTCTCTTCATTTTTGTGTCAAATAGAAAGCGGTTGTTCCCAGGCCGACATGGGGACAGAGAGAACCAACTGTAGTAGTTTTAGCAAAACCTACCCTTTTTAACACCAAAACGAAATTTAGTTTTGGAAAAAAATAATGTAGTGGGTATTATAGAGGAGCCAAAAATACACTTTGCCATTGATCTTTTAAACTTGCAAGGCCCGCTTACCTTTAAAAATAGACGCCTGGGAACAATCACTTTAAGGCATCTCACAAACGATAGGTTAGGTTGTCCTACACCCATTTCCACATTACCAATGCTTCTGCATTCATAAGTATGCTTAATTTACACTTAAGCTTATTGGTACGCTTCATTATAAATTTAACTATTTATACAAAACGGACGAATACGAGTATAGCAAGTTTTTGTCACATTTTCATGTCAAACTGTCAGACTCTTTACAAATACAACCACGCAGGTCTGTCTTTGCTGCCAAAGACAATTTTCCACTACTTTTTTGTGATGCTGACCTTAAGGAAGAAAGACGGGGTCACGTTAGGTAGGTATACAGTATTATATTTGACTTCACGCATGGTACAGGACATTGACGGTTTAATTTGATAAATCCTGGCTATTCATCAAATGAATGCCAGTATATAGAATATCATTAAAAGATATGACTTAAGGTACGTACATGATATCTTTTCAGAGATTAGTGACTGACAAAGTCGAAGACGTAGACTATTAAGATAGCTTTTCCCTCCCTCTTCCCTTTCCTCTACCCGAAAAGGCACACAGCTCTCTTGCGACTCTTGGGTTGAAAGTGTTGCCACCAGTGCAACATCAGGTGACCCGTTTGCTCGTTCGTCTGTTGTTTCTGGCTGGGCTATCCTACTTTCTAGCATAATATTTAACCTCAGTTCAACTAATTTTGACATATTACTGTTTATTTCAACATATCTTTATTTAAGACGTAGTCGATGCGTTTACATCCGATATTTATTCATTTCTATTACAGTAAATAAAAAGAATATTAGAAGTAGAAAATTTATTTATTCCATACAATACAATATATTTCATCCACAAAAGCGGTTTCATCAGAAATGCACAAAAGAGATTCAAAATACAATAAACAGACATTTGCTCCAGACATTTACTATTTACATTTATGCAAACCGCTTAATAAATCACATTTTTATATAGAAATGCATAAATATAATTTTTAACAATTTAATATTATTTGTAAAATGGACGTACTTAAAGTTACAATAACGCCGATCTATGAAAATACTTTTATATAATTTCTATGGTTACCAACATTACAAACAGTTTCTTAACTAACTTAACGATACCTAAAATTTATATTTTAAATGGTGCAACAAAAGTATGAACGTTAATTAATGGTAAGGTACAGCGCGTCTTGTATCAACAGGCATCAACATCATTGATGCTTGGAGATTTGTTTAATAGAATGCAACAACGTATATCTTAACTGAAGATAACTTTACTTAGAAAAGTTTACTTTTGTTTTCAACTACTTGAACGCTTTTTGGAGTTTGTTAAACTAACCTCACAACTGACATTTTAGTGACAATTATGTAATTTAAAGTCGGCCCAATTTTTTTGTTTTTAATGCAATAAGAAAATCTTGGTTGTCGTGTACAGTTCGAACATTAATGAATACCTTACCTTTAGCGCTCTGTAAAAAGTACGACAATATTAAAATATGTTAGTATTACCTGATTTAAAAATACTAATAGTGGTAGTTTATTTAAATGTGACAATAAGTCTATCTTGTGTCAATTTATGTGTAAAGTTCATTATCTTTGAGAGCTATAAATATATATAACTATCTTGGAATATATATTTATATATATATATATATCACAAAAAATAAAATTTAAGTTTCTAAGTCAAATATTAAAATAAAAATTGATATTTAAATTATCAGATGCGCTTCATAACAATAGTAAACTTTTACTAAGTTGTATTTTTCGGAAGGTGGGACTTGCGCTAGACCAAGCTAACCTTAACTTAACTTGTACATAAGTAACTTATGTTTTTGTATCTGTCGTTGATTTTATTGTTCTTAATCGAATGTTACTTTCGTGATGTCTTCGTTTTAGGCGTAGCTGAAATTTAAAACATAAATTAGTATTTAGAATATAAAATTAAATGAACTTAATACTGGTACCATGGAATTTTTGAAACATTAAATTATTCCACAAACACAATAGCTTAAACACAAAGATATTTAGAACTTAACCGAAGAAGTCTCCCGTCTAGCCAACACTGATTTATTAGTAAAATACTTTAATACAATTTTTCTCGGCCTTATCTGAGCTGCTTTACAAAGCTTTGCTTTACTTTTAAATCTATGTTTTTTTTTTTATCTAAGCAGGAATAACCCCATCTACTGAGATCTGACACAGACACAGATCCCAAAGGAGATTACAGAGTCGAATTATACAACTTAAGTCGCGAATTTTCCTTATGAGGTACAGGTTGCCCGTCATCGATAATCATGACCAAATTGTAGTCTCGGTGATTGTTATTTCATAACTCTGAATTTACGGTGTGCAATATTGCACACATAAAAAAGTGCGAGGGAATAGCAAATGTGTTTATAAAAAACTAAATAAGAAATACAAAACATTAGTTAACACGCTAAAGTAATGTACCAAAACAAATGGCAATTTGACGACTTTGAGAACTTACGTGAATTGAGATGCTAATATTTAAATTTTAAAAACATAAAATGTTCATTGATTTGTTTAAATCAATGAACAATGAAAAGATTACATAGTTTATTACATAAAATGGCATCTATAATACGACAAAACTAAATTACATATACCAACATTTTTCATATAACAAATCTAATCGTGATTTGATTTTTATTTTAGTGTAGCCATTCTTGATTTCTTTTTTTATTATTATTATTTGCCAAGTGCAACAGACTACGCGAGCAATGTACAGGCGATAGATAGATAGATAGAGATTAACTATTAAACTATTAGGAGAACGTTTTAACCCAATGGTTGTTTGGTACCTTTGTAGTATGCCTTTGTAACTTAGCAGCCAGCCAAAGCAGAAAAGCCCTATGAAAATCATTAATTTATCAATACGGGATTATATACAGATTTGTTTTACCCGTATAGAGAGTTCTATCCTTTCCATATACATCCCCAATAATCCAAAAATCCATAATAACCTCAATAGCTAGTTAAAAAACACACACAAAAAGTAACGTAAGATTCGGAGAACCACAATCATGCATATTAGTAGGATTATTTACAAAAATAGTGACTTACCTAGTTTGCACATGCTTTGCCAAACAATTCCAAAATAAATATGTTCATTTTTGCGGAATATTCAAAGCTTTGCTTCAAAACTTGAGAAAAAAATTGCGGACATGCTCGAGTTAAAACATCCGAATAAAGAATAACATACGAAGGTACTATTGACTATTTTATAATGAGCATTATTTTTTAATGAGCAGAAGAATGTCGTCCACAACTATTTTCTCTGAGTGCGTCTTACAACTAAAGGTGTTATATAAAGAAACAACAATTATTACACACATTCTTTATTGATTACAAAAATCTATCAAATCAATCAGTGCAAGGCACCACGTTTTCGTCTTCATAAAAAAAAACATTACCAATTAATTGCTTCAATGAGCAAATTTTTTTAATTATTTGGCACGAATAATATTTTGAATGTTATATTAACATTTATAATCTGTGCACTATAGTAAATATCATATAAAATATCTATTGAAACATCAATTCTTTAATTATATAATAAAATGGAATCGAAATTAAATGAATACGAAAATAAATTGCAATCCTATATTTTTCGAATTTATTTTTCTTCTTATGTACCTATCTATAATTTTTAAGCAGATTAATTTCGTATCACGTTGGTAAATATAAAAATAAGTCGAGATTCTTAATTCGAAGCAATAAGTATTATTAATATTATTATCTAGATGAGAATAAACTATCAGTTAATGAATTATGAGATTATAATATATTATTAGAAGAATAATTTGAAATGTTATGTTTCCTTGAAAGATGTAGCTTTTGTATATATCTATATGAAGCAATTGTAGAGTAAATATTAATAACAAAATTCTCATTTGTTATCAAAGTATGACAATGTTTATCCATATTTTGTACCCATTTAATGCGTACATATGTTTTATATTTAATTTATATATTACAATATGACCAATAGTATAATTAATTAGTTAAATGTGCTTTAGCTTAATGTTAATAGCGCACGACATTGTTAGTTAAGCGATACCCAAAATGCAAGCATTATCCATTAAACATACATACACATTTATAAGCAGAATACTAATAACAAATTTATTAATATGTCAAAATTACACAAGTGTTTTATTTTATCAAAACCAGCAGATTTATTACTGCGAAGAAAGTTAGCAGATCAGTATTAAGATTACAAGTTAAAATGCTTTATTTTTGTTTTAATATTTTATAATCTATGTATATTAAAAAGCCACATAATGTGTATTTGAATTTTAAATACATGCTTACTTACACAATACAATAGAAGTACTTCGATTCTTTAAGATTTAACATTAATTAGTATTATCATGAATATAATTGGAGTGGTTATTATATTTTTAACTTCTTTCTATTCCTACAAAATGAAAAAACTATTTAAGAATGTTATTTTACCAAATCCCCCGTAAAGTGTAATTTTGACAAAACTTCCGTAAAATTTTGAGTAGGTAACGTTATTAAATTATGGGAATACCACTTGACACATATGAAATGTATGAAATATTGGACTTTTATGTGATGCAAAAAAAGTTTCAAGTGGAATTCGAAAATTATTTGTATGCTACTTAAAGCGCTGCAAAACTTTTCAGTAATTATGAATTTTAAAACCCAATCAGAACGAAGGATTAAAATTTAGTTTAAAATAATGCGCTGCCGCCATAAGTAGCATTTGTGCTTAGTGCCCCCTTGTAAAAAAACAATTCAGTCAGCCATGCAGTGAGCAGTTCACTCATAAATTAGTTAACAAAAGAGAACCAAAAAATAAATTGTGTTCATAGGTACCAGTTTTAATGTACAAAATATTAGTAGCGAGACCTTCTGTCCATATTTCTTATGGAATTTGCGAGACACAACGCGAACAATGCGCCGACCACCTGAAACATTGGAAATAGTAATAATTTAACAAAACCATTTTGACAGTACAAGAAACATTGAGCCATAAACCACTGAACTTAATACTCATCGATTTAAGTGTGCACAATAGTTTTCCAATCGACTGTTAGGTAAATCGAATCAAGAGCTATGTTTTTTTTTTTGAAACAGCAGCAAATAGGACTTCGCAATCTACAGGTTGTAGATACTAAGTGGAATTAAATCTATTGTAACAGAGCAGGGAATGGACCTCGACGATAGTCTATCTTCCAGACTATTTCGATTAATCGAGTAAAGCAACATTAAATCGTGCCAGCAATTCAGCCGATGTAGTAACCTTAGTTTACAAGGAGATTACCCTGGGACAGTTGGTCTATAAGGCCATTTAAGGGAAAATACATAGATATAAGTAATTATTAATTATTGATAACTATAAAAAGTATAGGTTGATCGAAACTCTTTATCATCGTGCATGTTACTTTAAAGAGGGAAAATCGTCTTTAGTAAATTTGGATTTATTTTTTAAAATGAAGAGATTAAAAAGTTACTAAAAGCGCAGATAATACATTTCGTAATTCCCATTGTCAGATAACCAATGATTTATTCGTTTTAGAAATGCTATTTTTTTAAATAACTATACTTATAGTATAGTATACTTATAGCATACACATATGAAACTACTAGAAACTTACCTAAAATATAAAAATAAAAACTTGGTTTTAAAAATATAAATATCAATTACCTCAACACAAGCAACACCTATAGCAGCGCCAGCAATAGGCTTGTCCCATTTGTCGTATAAGTCTGCGATCTTCTTCTCGCAGCCAGGGTTAGCAGCTTCGACGGTGCACTTGCCTCCGATAAGGTTGCCATAGGGTCCAATGGCGCTGCAGCAGGAGTCGGGCAGCGAAACCACTGATTGGAGTCCGTAGTACTGAGCACTGCTGTAGCCACAGCATTCGAACTGGAAAATATTGTTCACCCTTACAATTTTATCTTCGTATGAGAAAGACAACAGCGGTCAAGTGCGAGTTATACATTGTCAGGGTCATTGTTTTTATTTTTTATTGTTTTAACGAAAAGCTATTACTCATTTGTTTTAAATTATGAATACTGGATTTCATTGTATTATTTAAAGAGATTGATCTGGCTAGTTAGTAAAGTACACTCACAGACACAAACATACAAAAAAAAACACTTTAATAAAATAAAAAAAAAATTGTAGAATAAAATGTAACACTATCAACTTTTTACAATATTTTTATTTGTGTTTTGTTTTTGAATATTGCTTTAAAAATAATATTCAAGACATATATAAAAAAATATCAGTTTTTGCAAACTAAAAAAAATACATGGGGGTTTAATTGTGTCTATGAGTGTATTTACTTGACTCCATTGATTTGAGGGAATATATCAACGCCGCTATATCAGTTTTCAGAATGTTTGAATTTGGGAACATTCTAATTCAGATTTTACAAGGAGTTGGATGGAAATTAGAACATTAATTACCTGGATACGTACATACTCACGCCTTAATCCCGGAAAGGGTAGGCAGAAATAAGCGGAATACAGCAGGGCTATTGGCGTCTTCCACGCACTGTATTACTGTATACATATATACAGTCTGATAGATAACAGTCCGAAACCTCAGTCGTTTATGTCACCCACGAGAGGAGAGAAGGTATTTTATTGCATCTACTTTCATCTTTTTATCTTTTAATTTCTTTTATTACTTACCTGTTGTTGAATGTTGTTGATAACAGTTTCCGTTGCCTTGTCAACCTCAGAGCTGGAACGCTTGTCGAAGACTGTCTTCACAGACCTCATCAAACCTTGCTTAATAGTGTCTCCGTATGTGAAGAGAAGGACAGCTATCACAACCTGCACTATGATGATTACGAGAAGGAAGATAGCGTACTGGAAAAAATTAAATAACATTATATAAGTTCTCTAATTCAAACAGTATGTTGCAGAATAACGTTTAACGCGGTAGAGCCATGTTTAGGCACGAATGGGCCGGCTCGACCGGTGCGATAACACGGCCTCACAGAAAACCGGTTGTGAAGCAACACATGCGTTGCATTTCTACGAAATTAGCGAGGTTTCCGGAGGCCTAATTCCCCTTTTCCTTTTTCCTCTCCCCTGACCCCCAACCCCTTTTCTCATCTCCACTACCGCTTTCTTTCCCCTCCCCACATACACTCATCCCTGATCACCCACCCTCAAAGGCGGGCAGCGCACTTGTCATTTACCATCAGGTGACGCGTCTGTTCGTCTGTCCCCTACTAACCGTCTACTAACCGTCTATAAATAAAGGAACAACATACATAACAGATATTTCTCTATTTTTCTTTTAATTCCGTTCCACCACCATTTTTAATTTAGTACCACCTGTTACTACTATCTACTACGCAGTTAATGTTTATTCACCGTTCGCCACAGTGTTTTACATGTAAAAATGAAATAAAATAACATATGCATTTGATTAAATTCAATTTGTTCGCACGAGCGAAGCCTCTAGAAATAAAACGATGACGACATCTTCAATATGTTATGTAATAAATAAATAAACAAATTTGATAATTCTTTGTGTGACTCTTTAAAACAAACATTTGAATAGGCCTCTCATTGTTCCATCAGATAAATTGATTTGTATATTACGTCAAAGGAGTTTACATTCCATTGATTTACAGGGAATAATGTTTATTCAATAACTGTTGTTTAAAACCGGGGTTCAAAGTATTTGTCAATCGATTCGCACATACTTAAAGGCCAGTCAATTCTTCAAATACAAAGGGATCGCGATGTTAAACTCTCAATGCATTGTTTGATCTGTCTGATACTTAGGTATGTCAGACAGTCGTATAACAAAACGACAAAACTATAATGAAACTTAATTTTTTATATATAACTAGCGATACCCTTTAGTTTTCAATGAATTTTTGATCATTAAAAAATTACAATTGCATCCAAACTTTTCGATGTGTTTATATTACCCAACAAACATAATTTATACATATATATTAAAACATATGCATACCGTGACAACCATGCAGTGACTTTCCCGTATCGCTCCGCAGCAACCGAAGAAGGCTATCACGAACATTATGGCCCCGATTATAATAAATATCCATGGTGCGACTGTTAAGTGAGACTTTAGTTCATCCTTGACAACTGTCCAGTTCAGTTGAAATGCCACGCCAATGCCTATCATAGCTAGGCCCAAGAGCTGAAAAAAAAAACATTTCATCAGTCAAATATTCGTTTTTAGAAGATATAGAAAAACCTATTTATTAAAAGATCTGGCTGTATGGTATATGACCTTTGTGTGTATGTACTTCTTCAAAGAAGTTTAGGTATGATTTTATGGTTTATCATCTGTGCTGATAACCTTTCTAAGAGATGTACATTTCTGTTTATTTCTTTACCGATAACAGTCTGAGAACTCGGTATAAAAACGTTACTGGTAAAAAACGACCGATACTGTAATAGCTAACACATGATGTCACCCCAGCCAATATTGTTATGTTTAACGCAATGCTCTGTTGTGTATTAAGTCCAATAGGACAAAAGTACGTTGACTGAAAAATAATTGGTTAGTAACCAATTAGCTTCGACTAGAAAATCGATTTCACGAATTGACTATAGGTACTACAATCACTTGTTGTTTACATTACAAGTATTATTGGTACCTACATCGCAATAAATACGTTTAAAAGTTATCTCCAACCTCAGCAACGGGGTCACGGTCGGTCGGAAAATATGTTGACGATCAAAGGGCAAGTATGCAGACTATGGCTCTAGTATTCCTTTTTTAAAATAACCCTTGCACAACAATCGAGCCCTCAATTCGCTGGGTGACTAATATTATTGCTTAAAGCGTTGCTCTTGCAATAAAAATACTATATGCTAGACTTTTAATCTATTAATATTATTTTAATGTTGTTTATTGTTTATATTAAAGTCAATATTGTGTCGTTTTCAATACACATTATACAGCTGTCCACAGCAAAACGACAGCTACATCATAATTTTTAACAAAATAAAAACGACCTAAAACAGGAAACTAAACAGTAAATAATTTTAAATTGACGTATCAGCATGCCTAGTCGGTAGTGCTTTCCTTTGTAAGACATCAATCTTAATTAGTTATTATTTTTGTTCTCAGGGATTTCTTAATTAGGTATTATTTTTGTACGAACTGAAAATTTTGGCATATTGAATATGAAGTAAGCGCAACAAAAACTGACTGCTGGAAATCGTCATATCGACTCCAGACCTTCATGAAATAGTAGTGCTTGAAAATACTTAATGAAAAAAATTAACAAACGCACTAGTCGCCACTACGATTTCGAAGGCTCTCCTCGATTTCTCTGGGATGGCATCATCAGATCCTGGTTTCATTATTATGGTACCACCCTTGAGACATTTCCTTTCCAACAAAGAAAAAATCATCAAAATCGGTTCATAAACCACGAAGTTATCCGCGAACACACAAATATACTCCTTTTTTGAAGTCGTTTAAAAATAAAAATAAAACTATGAGCCGACGCATTTTTTGTTTAGTTTTTTGTATAAAAATGTAGGTACTTCCAGTCAAGATGGGTTTTTGCTGGACGACCTCTTTAAAAATGTGGACGTTTTAATGATTTAAAGACTCGAATAATTCTTTCTCAAATGCTTTTTACCCGAAATGCTTATTTTAGATTAGAAGATCAAAATTATTTCTGTTATATATTTAATTTTGATATCAGAGTTATAACAGTATTTTCAAATGTCACTTGGTTAAGTTAATATTCATGGTGTCGTTATGTAAACTAGGTAAAACATAGATTGTCTATTAAATAACTATATATGTATGAGGTAACATGCGTTCAAGCGTGATTAGCAAACATGATTAGAACGGTTTCGTTCTAATCATATTTTCGATCTGATTTATTAAATGGTATAGGATACCAATACCAATAGGTTACTGGTTCTATACCTAGAGTATAGCTAGGGTCACGGGGTCCGAGTACTCGTTCCATTTATGATGACATGTTAAACGACTGATCGACACTTCTCGTGACCATAAGGCTGTCCTTTTCCTTGCACAGCGGAAAAGCATTGCGATTAAACGTGGCAATGCTGCCCTAGCCGCCTGGTAATGCTACAAGTAGATGTCGATGGAGAGGAATTTTACGATGCATTTTGTAAATAGTCCCTATTTTTATTTGTTTTCAAATTTAAATAATCCTTTATTATTTTAAATAACATAAGATAAATAGCACAGAATAAAACAAAGCAGTTTGGGTCCACTTCCTAATGTCAATGAGATATAACACATTTGTATTTCTGTTGTAACCAAATGAGAAAGTTGTTGGCTTGTCTATGGCATAATAAGTACATTGGTGACCGAATCGAAGCATACCTTTGGCATTTGAAAAGTAGTTCACGCAACATCGGAGTTACGAAGCGATAAGCAAAGACATTACCCGGCTTTCGGTATGCGTCATGTCATGATAAGAATGTTTTTATGATGATGCAGGTACTCCAGCACGGAACCTATACTTTTGCAGTATGTCTTAAATGTTTATATAACGTTCAAAGAATTAACTCGTTACAAATGCATTCAATGCACTTCGTGTGTGACAACCTTATTCCATGGTCAATGGGTTAGCCATTCGGCTGTACAGAATATAAATATTACTATTTAGATATTAAAAATTGATTTCTAATCGCTCTTAGTCTGTGACCTTTATTCACACCTATAAGCATATCCAATAAATCGGTCGCACCCGCATGACGTAGACGGTCATGAAATAAGATAAGTTGGACCTTCCATATATACACAGCTATTTTAAATAGACAATAGACCCCGATCTAACAGATCTAGTACCAGACGAAGCATCGTTTAATGTTGATAGTATAACGTAGCCTCAATATACCGGTTCGCTTTAAAAAAATCTCAGTTGTCTTTTTCATAAATTGTTTTAAGTTGACACCATTGGAGAATGTATGGAGGAATAAAATGTATGAAGATCGATGACTTTCCTAGTAGATACCGAACTGGAAATCATATTAGGAATTAGCGGTGGTGACAAAAGATATTTAGCAAGCTTCGGGTTGCAGTGACCTGATGATTCCACCTCATTATGGCTGTCATCACGGAAAAGCATGCATTAACGTGAGTATTATGTAATACATGTGTTTGTCTTATTTAAATTACAGTAAACACGCATTAAACTTGAAAACATTTATTTATTTTACTACTCGACCTATATTATAACAATATAATATCACACATAATTTTTCAATATCATTAGAATATTATTCGATGTTCTTTATTGGTACCAACATAATTTAGTTCAACCATAGACAACAAATTATATCATCTTATCCTTGTCATACACGTTGAATAGCTGAGATAAGATTGACGGTGTGTTGAGACAGTAGGACGTCCACTGTAACACATAGGCCACTCCCAAAAACACTAAGTCTGAGTAAATGAATGAAAATTAATAAAATAGCATGGATTTTGTTCAGTAGTAGACTATAGCTAGAATTACGTTCCGAGTGCAGAGAGCAAATAGAGAGCACTTTAAACGTTGGCAACAGTTTCTCGATCAAGGTAACTAGTATTTATTGGCGTATTAAATTAGTCATAACTCATGGTGAATACTGATGTAAATCACAAAAAGGTTGTAATACCGCATCCAGCAAGCTTGTCTGTAGTAGAGGACTTATTCAAAATAAGAAAAAAGAATGCTTTAAATGTTCGGTATCTTTCTTACATGAAATGCCAAATGAGAGGAAAGTGGACTTAAATAAAAGAAAAGTATGTCAACAAATTATTGGTTACGTAGACATTTAAGCGGTCAGAAATGATAATAGTTAATGATATCATCATGACATCAATTTTTTTCAAAAACTAGCTAAACTAGCCACTGTGGCGAACGGTGAACCGCGTTGTTTTTCAGCTCACGGCTAAAATTAGCTCGCGCACGAGTCAATTACCCACCTATTTCTATCTAGTTTTCACTAGGGCAGAACCGTTTATTAGCATAAGAACTTACACAACTTTGAATGAGATTTGAATATCTTATTATTATTTACGACTCTGATTTATGTTGTTACTGTTGTTGTTGTTGTTGAAAACTTCTTTTAGCGCGGTACGCATATTTTTAGATGAGATTAAATCAATGCGACACTGTTACGATACGCATATATCCAATCAACGCATTCACGAGATATTTAAATAACTTCGAATCAAAATTGTTTATTTCCTATTTTAGTTACCATGAACCTATAGTTTCTATTTTAGATTGTAATAATATTAATGATAATGATGATGATACAAGAGTTGTCGAAATTGTTAACGATGATTCATAAAATAATATTAATATATTTAAGTTTCTAATAATTAATAAAATACAATTCATAAATAAAATGCAATTCATTACCCAATAACCCAATAACCCTAGTACCCATCTAAGAAATGTCTAACGCGCCAAAATAAGTTTTCACTTCTGTCAGCACTCCTGGAGTGCATTTTTTTTTGTTTATTTTTAAGTACAATATTGTACGAATTTTTGCTAGTTGTGAGACGATAGACAACATTAACAATTAATTTAAATATCTATTTTTTTAATTACTATCAGTTTTATTCAATTATCTTTGAACAGAGAAACCGGTCAGGTACGTATAGTACGGTGCTTTAGGGTCAGGGGATTTTGAATCCTAGTGACACACGACACCCGAAATAACGGTGAGATTAGTCTCATTTGAAGGCCAAAGTTAGTTTACTCTTAATCTTTCAAATAGTATCGAAACAATGTGACTATCTTTTATTTATTTCATACAAATATGCGAGAAATTTGGTAAAACATATTTAAATATAATGATAGATTTAGGGAAACGAACGAACGGTGACATACATAACAGAACGTACTCCTCTGCTATCTATAATCTATAATTTTATACTTTCAATATCAACTTAATAAAATTTTCTTGCTATTCTAGTAGATTTATAATCGTAGTTTTATATTAGGAATGTACGTCGTTGTTATTATTCTGATATTGGAATGGTGCCAATAACAAGTGAGGGGATTTTCGAATCGGGGGTATTTTTTATACTTATTAATAACAAAAAGTAACGTTATCGCAAAATTATTTGCTGCGTAACAATTTCACGTACATTTTCTTTGCATATTTTGCTACGAGTTTTCGACTGTCAAAATAATAGCTCAGGTATCTACTAGAAGTAGATTAATGAATAATTATAACCTGGATATCATTGCATTAAGAGGATGGAACAATGTCTGAAATAGTCCACATAGGCAGTGTGCCAAATTGGTTCTATAGTGCATATATTATTATGTAGGTACATAAACACGTGTACTTGTATATAACATAATTATGTGGTAAGTAAAATATTATAAATTTATTATACGTTTGGTCAGTCATCGTGACTGCTAAGCAAGAGGTCGTGCGTTTAATTCTCACCAAGCACAAATAATTGTGTAATGAGCTTGATGATTTCTTGTGTTTCTGGATGTAATTTATATACAATAAGAATGTATTTAAAAATATATATTAGTACCTATATTTTTCAGAAGTCTTGTTACTATGGTACAATTTATGTTACGTTTGGGTCAGGTGATTTTTCTGAAGTAAAAATATGTTTATTCATAAGTCTAAAAATCCATGAAGTACATCCTGTCATTAAGTGTAACCTACTTTTTATGACGGCAAATTATACGCCAAATTATTTTAGTTTAACGAGAACAGGGACACCTGGCACACAGTATTCCATGTATAATTTAATGCCCCACAGACTATCACTCATAATGTTAAAGGAAAATAGCCCTTATGGAGTTTAGTAACGATTCAAAATCTATTGGAGGTAACAAAGAAAACGCATGTAAGTAGTCCAAAGTAAAAGCTACAGGGAACCAAGCCGTTCTGTTTAGAAAACAATGCTTTTGTGTTAACATGTTCGCATAGGTCTTGAACGTGTTCAGAATTTGGCACTCGTTGGAATTTGTTTCTGGTTTCTATTTAAGTTTAATAAGTTTCAGAACACATGTATTTAAAGGCCGATTGTCTTTTCTTTTACACAAAGTATAGCCTCTCAAAATACCTAGTGTGTATAATGAAAGCATCCAATAAGCTTTTTTCATAAATAAAATATTCTTATATAATAATTCAATAGGAATTGCTATCAATTAGAGTCAAATTTAATATTATTCGAATTTTCACAGTATTTAACTTGTACTTAATGTGTTGACAGGCAGTTGTTTATTAAAAGGTGAGCAATTGCGCATTAAAGTAGCACAAACTAATTTTAGCACTTCAAAATACGGGTCAATTCACATAGGAACACCGCTATAGAGCAGTGCATCTAATTGTAGCAATATGGTCATTGTATTGCATTTGATTCGCTACGCGTACCCTATTTACCGTTACTTCTACTGATAACTGGAAGATCACGAAAACGAGTTGATAAATAAGTAAAAACTTTCCACAAAGCGACATGTAGGACAATACCAGAGAGCGACACTAACGGAATTGTTAGGAAACCATGATAATAGAAAAAATAAATATTTCCTGCTAAAAGCCGTAAACTGGCTCGTGCGTTACGTTCCATTTTTAAACGGTTTTATTTAGTTATTTATTAAAAAGTATGTTTAAAGAGGTCAAACCTTTTGTTTTTTAACTTAGCATAGATTTTTTTACTTTATTCTGTGTCATCTCCCCTACCCAGATTTGTTGAAATATTATATTCTTAATTTTAGATTATCAGCGGTATTTCTGGCCTAATACTTAAATAAGCTTTATTAAATAGAAACCTTTCATTATATAAATTGATTAACAGTAACTTACTAGGTGAAGGTTAAGTTAATGTGCCGGGGTTTTAAACCAGTACACTGAGTTTTTATACACATATCTACACTCACATCTGTAACCCTGAACTACTACAAACTACTACCTAGAGGTGTAATAATAACCCACATTTTGCTGAATATAATTGAGTATCACTTACGTACTATGGAGCAAGCCTATTGCCGTCATCCGGGCACTTTGGGCAATAAATCGTCAATTTGGGAGTATATTAAATAGGAAAGTGAGGAGAAAAGGGGAATAAAAGAGAAATAATATTGCTTATACAGATGGGTTGGGGCGTGTATACAATAATCCAAACAAGTTAAGATAGCATGTAACACGAACTGGCTGATGCTGGGTCGAAGTCACGAAGTCCGAGCCGCCTAACCACCTATTCAGTAATACCACCATTTCAAGTGAAATTTGCTCCCCAATTATTTATTTTATTATAATAGGGGGACAGAAGAACAACCGGTCACCTGATAGTAAGTGACACGTCAATGGGACACCAGCAACTTAAAAGTCGTAAGTGCGCTGCCTGCCTTTGAGGGTGTTAAGAGGTGCGAAAATGCGGAAGGGGAAAGATTGGAGGGGGGGGGGGGGGGGGGGAGATGGGAAAGATCGCAACGCTTGAGCCTGCTCATTCGTGAATAAGCCTGGCTTTTCCACGATACTAAATAATTAAAATATAGAGTCTATTCTCGACTCGATATATAAAAGTGTAGAATCTAGAATTCGAACATCGGATTTCAAGACACACGGTATCAAATTAATATCTACCTTTAACTTTAACAGAAAAACAACAGTCGATTTAAATTTAAAACAGACTTTCTTAACTTTGGTAATAATAATATAAATAAAAAGTACGATATATGTATGTATTTCATATTTTAATGCTATAACAAGTGCGTCGCAGCTGCATAACGTAATCGCTAGCATTAATTCAAACATGAATTCATATATCGTATAAAAATATTTAGTAACCAAGTTTTATAACTGTTCTCGATCTGATAATAACAATAGATAGATGAAAACAGGCCTACAGCAAACTTACAGACGAACAAACGGTGATCGTGATGGTAATTGACAACCGCCGGCCATGAACACCTACAACTCAAGAGTCGTAAGTGCGCCTGCCCGCCTTTTCAGGTAATGAGGGATTTGGGATGTTGGGAGGGTAAAAAAGAGGGGGATGAGAAGATTGAAAAGAGGAGAGGGGGAGTTAGGGCTCCGGAAACCTAACTAATTTCGGGGAAATGCAACGCAAGTGTTGCTTCACAACCGCATTTCTGTGAGGCCGTGGTATCGTACCGGTCGAGCCGGACCGTTCGTACCTAAGCATGGCTACACTACTACTACTACTACACCTATTCAATATTGATAAAAAATACTGAGTCCAAACATTACCTACACTTCCTTTTCCTCACTTTACTAACTTTCAACGTAAGACCGTTCCTACATGTGTAAGTAAGTATATAAAATCTGACAGTGTGTAAAAATCTACACCCCGGCAGACGTAAATACCTGCTTAGTAAAAACACAAAATAAGGTACGGTATTTTTACAATATTATGAACAGTCTACGATCAAAACATGTTGTTTAAACTCAAACGTTGATCATTGTCGCGATAAATAAAAATTAAAGCTAATTTACGGACACTGGTAACTAAGCAAGTGGGCGCCATGTTCATATCACGAATTGCACATTGGCACGCCAACCAAGAGGCCAAGTACCAAGTTTAGCTACTAACAGGAACAAGCAGTGAAACGACCGAAATAATATTTTATTTCATATTTTATCTCGCATTTTCATGCACAGCATATACATATGATTTTGAAGTACTTGTAGCTTATACGGGCCCGAAAGATTTCGTCTGTATAGACTCAGATCTTTGGGTTGTTTTTTTGCGTTACAGGCATTGAATCATGATTATATTGAAGTAAAACTTTGAAATAAAGAACTTAGTTTATTTTAAAAATATATGTCATTGTACACCACATCCTGAGAGAATTCCTCTATGTTCCCAGGCCCACACATGTGACTTATTTCCACGATATCATTTCACCGTGAATCAACAACCACCTCTCAATGTGAACAAGGTGTCATTTTGAAATGTTTTTATAAATACTTTTTGATTGTTTCGAATTTGTTTTTATAACTTACCTCGTATGTGGGAATATCTACGAGTATTGAGTTCCTTTGCCACAAATATAGATACCGATACACACAAAACTCACGCCTTTTTAGTAAGGGGAGGCAGAGCAACAGCCTGCCACTTGCTTTTATTCTTATATACCTCACTCACAAGCTTCGTCTACTGCCATTATATAAACTGTTATAAACCCGCAGGTTTCGGGTACTTCTGACCTGCTCTGTTTTCAGAACATTACCACTTTCATTAGGCGTTTGCGAGCCCCTACCTGCAATTCGCTTGGTATACTCATCATTCTATCGCACTTATTCTTTCCTATATAGATAACCATAAGTACCTCAGCGTACCCTTATCTATTTTTAACTTGTGATAAGTACTATTTAAGTAATTTAGTTAGAAAACTCATTAACAGCCGAGTAAAACCATAAAGACCCAAGTGTTTTCGTCTAAATAATAAACTACCGACATGTCGCAACTTTCAATACTTACTATTTTTATATTTAACCTTAGCAATACTATATTTTGTAACCCGCATACTCCATCGTACCTTAAATGACGTATTACTCAATTCTTGAAACACACTCAAAATCCTTGAGATCATCGGACAACTTAAGGTTAAATATGCCGTCTCATACGACAAATTATGAATAAATCTTTTTCAATTCAAGCTTTTCAGTTGTTGTGGATTAATCCCCGGTTTCTATCAGACTTGCACAGTCGTTGCCCGTTTTCAAACAGTTAAGACACGCTATCTGCAAGAACACTAGCCATATCTCCACACATCTCCATTACACGAAGAAATCCTATTTGTATGTATCTGCCACAGAAATGTACACCCTATTTGTTCCTTTTTTATCTCAATGCACCTAAAACTGATCTCCACCTAATGGTTGCCTGAAAGAGATTGCCTTGTGCGCCGCTAATAACCTGTAAACTGTGTATAGTTTTAAGTTTATTGTCATTGTGTAATACATGGTGTACAATAAAGATTGTTATTCTATTCTTATTCACTATGAAGTAAACGCCCCACAGTTGCCGACCCCCTTTCATTAACGTGAATTTATTACGCTTCTCGTTTTAAAAGTCGTACGGTTATGCATGCGGTGGCCGAGATCTTTCACAGTCGGTTGCGTTTGCATAACTACAGTACACACCACAGATTGTACATGGCATACAGCACTGAGTAATCCTGGGCTCATGTTACGTAATGTAATGTCCGCCATATTGGTAGTGTTCACTTGATGAAATAAATTAAAGTGACGTAATGTTCCTTATTTGAATTAATGAACATGTTAAAGATTTCACTTCATTTATGACTGTATGACTTTTACTAAGATCTGTATTGCAATGAAAAGTTCTGGACAATTAATTCAGAAGTTGTTCATTTCGCTACATAATAAATTCAAATAATGTGTAGCTTTGATCACAATGCAGATGCTACATCCGCAGCAATTTAATTTTAATACATGTACATATGTATTTCACATTACAAACACAAATACCTGAAATATGTAATGCACGCTATTTGCTTATCCGAATAACTGTGGTGCTAATTAGCATTTACACTGTTGTACAAGTAACTAGTTTAAAGACCCTGGCCATTCGACGTAAAAAGAAGCGCGTACTTCAAAGATGTG
The DNA here is from genome assembly GCA_947561695.1 of Tyria jacobaeae. NCBI lineage: Eukaryota > Metazoa > Arthropoda > Insecta > Lepidoptera > Erebidae > Tyria > Tyria jacobaeae. The sequence continues at coordinate 19,419,742 of OX387217.1, read as the reverse complement.
TGACTCAAATGCGTACTACTGAAGCTGGAAAATCCTATCGGCAGTTTGCCAAAACCCCGCTATTGTTGTTATAATTGTAGAGTTGACATGTTTTTGTTGTGTCCTCGAGATTGGTTGGTATCGATTCGTTGACCCAGATGGCGGCAACATGGCTGGTTAATCGTGATTAAGCTAACTATCACATGGCTCGGAACATATGTATGTACATACATAGAATGGGGTGTTTCATTTCTGGTTATGATTAACTGAATCAAACGTTAAAATAATTCGTTATCTGTTATTTGTTTGTTTGACATCAACAGGTCTACAAAAAATATTTTAATAACTACTGCAGTTGCTTTTAATAAGTTCCAGGAGACCGAAAAAGTTAATTGGTATACATATTTTGTTTGGTTCATTTAGGAATACTTATAAATGCATACATACATACATAAATTCAATCACGCCTATATCTCATGTTTGCAATGCCCGTGTGTTGCCAACCATAATTAAGTTGGTAAGTTATTACTAATAAACACAAATAAATATCATTGTATTTTACAAGTCTACAGGTTAAATTAAAGTTCGTATAAGACATGACAGCGTGTTCTTGCTTTCTATAGTTGGATTACATTAATTGGAAGTTTACGCAACTAGAAGTATCAGTAGAATTCATTAATATTACTATAATAACATTGTATAGATAGAAAACAGTACATAATCTGTACTTCACCTTTCACGTTATGCACCCTTCCACTGTTATGGACGGTTGAACACCATAATAATCACAGGTGCCTCTTGAATAATGGCACGTTACAAACATTTATGACCGTACTCGAAGTAAATGTTTTTTTTTATAGCAACGACCTAGATTTGCTAATAAACAAAGTAGCCGAGAAAACAAATTCAAAGACGTTCTGAAACAAAGCACATGGTTCCCAACTCTAAGTGTTATTAAATACCTACTAGAAGATTTGATACATAAATAGATTCACGCTTATATCCCCGAAGAGCTAAGCAGAGGTATCACAAACGCCTACGTTTTGCCAACCATAATTTAGTCCCACTAACATAAGGGGGGGAGGGGGGAGGGGGGTAAGCCTATAGCATTCATCCAGGCACTGTATTGCTATAGGTATATATGCCGTGTTATACATGACAGTCTGATTCCCTTAGCCGCTTTTTACGACACTCACGGAAAGATATCGGGTGGGATATTCTCTAGTTTACAAATATTAAAAAAAAATAGAGCATAAATTAATCGTTCTCTTTAGACAGCTGTTTATTGACAAATAACATATCCCTTGCTTAAGATAGAATCTGACCTCGAGTTAGCAAATTACCCGAAGGTGAATTTTGTAACATGAGTTTTTAACTTGCTTTGCCTTGCCTTTTTAAATGTTTGGAATATGTTTAAACACATTCCAAACAGGGCAAGTTAAAAATACTTTTTCTTCTGGCTATTTGAAGCTTAAGCTCAGGGCTGCCGTTAATTTATTGCATCTCGTAAACCGCTACATGAGATTTACAACCGGCGATCGAATCGAAAGTCAATTTAAGTCACGTACAGGAATGGCGGTATGAAGATGATTGATGAGCCAAAATAGGTGCTTTAATGAGATTTTGTTTAGAATCTGGGGAGTGGCTAATCTGTCAAACATTAACGGGAACTTGGACCAATCTTTAATTTACAGAGTTTTTAAATAGCTCGTCTACTTTTTTTGTCACAGAGGGCTTTCTTCACTATTCTGTGGTTGGAGAATCGGAACATCTTTGTCTACTTATCAGAAAATTTAATGCACGTTATATACATATATTCTAAGTTAAATAAAAGCTTGTAAAAAGTATCAAAGACTTGACTCGTATATAGTAGCACACGTTACCATAAATAACTAAATTAACAAATATTTTATGACATCAAACTAAGCGGCTTAAATATGCAGCAATCAGCAGTACTCCCACCAGTCTATCATTTCTACAGAGGTATATACCTACATACATACTTAGTTGAGACTTATGAATACATAATCCTTAGTTACCTTTCAACTGCATATACAAACAGTTAAAACCTTACATTGAATTGTGAAACACCTATACATATTGCGTGATGTGACCCGCCCAACGGAGGTGTCCTATTCTGACAAGCATTGCACAAGCAGGGTCAATGACCGATGAACAATGACGCAAGAGGGAGGTATGGACTGGCCACCATGTCATGGTGATCTGTTACTATTAAATGCCATGTTTATTAGAACGTAGAATTGGAATATTACTTAAGGGTGTTCGTAAAGCGCATACGTTAAAAGAAAATTGATTATTTTTTTACGAATATACAAGAAGAGATTTTCATTCGACTATATTATTCTGTATTACGCGATATAATCGCCATTTCAAAATAGAATTTTCTCTTTTTGTTTATATTTAATCTATATAATCTTACTGCATTGGTTATATTGGTTTTAAAAGATTAATCGCTAATAAGAGATCAAGATTTAGATACAAAGAAGTCAAGTGTATTTAAGGCAAGTGTACTCATCTGGTATATCGGCAATATTATAAATGAACCACTTATGATATATGATAAACTCAATTACACCGCTGCCGCTGTGCGGATTCAGATAAAATAATCACAATTATAATAACAAAACCAATACACGATAAAACAAAATAACTATAACAAAAAGTGCAAGTATTTTAAATTTTAATTCCGTTCATATGCACATCAAATAATTGTTTCATGCTCAAATTAGTATACCGAGAGATTGTTAGTAAAGAACAAAGAATGTATGTGCCGAAGTGAAATTGAATGCGCAGAACTAGAATTATATACAAATATCACACAAGTTCACGGAACAGTTTTTTTTAAAGGTAACTTCTGCACTAGTATTCATTCCGGTACCGCGGGGGACTTTACAAACATTCAAATAACGAACATAAAGAACACCCAGACTCAGAACAACAGTTTAAGGTTTAAACAAAGTGTTGTTCCCTGTTAGGATCGAACTCATAACACTTGGTAGTGGCGAGGAGACCCCTTTAAACCTCGTCACCCTAGAGTCAAAAATTTGGCCCAAACTTGACAAGTACAACTACTTTTCTTGGTGCACGACGTAAAAGCAAATACTTGCGATTTAAGTCCGCTTTGCTTGGCGTGATAACACATCGAGCAGTTTTAGAAACGGAATGGCGGCTTCTTGTAAATGTTATGAATCAAAGATGTCCTGGCCAACTGATCGTCTGTATTTTGGCCACAATTCTCAAGAGTTCACTATCCTGGAACTTAACAGGATCAACAGACAGAGTCCAAGTTTAGCCTCACCCAAGCATAATCGTGGGTCTTTTATCGAAGATTGATGGCGTCAAAACCGCAGTCATCAGTGTACCGACAAATTATAAATTTAATTGAACACTATTTTCCGCTACAAAGATATTATTAATAATTAAGCTTTCAATAAATTGGTAATAGAACTAATTAATCACGTTAACCATTGCTATATAATTGTAATGATAAAGAGGTTGTGTAATCTATCGAACTTGGTTCAACAGGAAGTTGATTTAATTAAAACCAGATCACGTGTGTATTCAGGCAATGAATACACATACATTACTATTCCATACGAAGCGCTTAACTCCAATGCCAGCACAAATAGAGATACACACATGAAGAACGATTTTACTATGTATATTTATTTAAAAGATACACTAACTTACCAGAAGAGTTTTACCTTATATTTACACGGACTTTTTTTAAGTTTGTACTAAATCAGCGAATGTATGTAACTTCGTGTAATGTGATGGAGTTTAAAATAGCATTTCATAAAAAAATACTGTATAATTTTGTACGTTGTACTGTATAATGATGTACATTGGTTATATCAGTATAATCTGTGATGTAGTTCAGATGTTTTTCCTATTTTCTAAAGAGTGACGTCAATAGGCTTGTCCCTAGTTGGACCAAATTTTTATGGGTAAAATACGAATGGTTAATACACCTCTGCCCAGCTATGTATGATATGAATTTGGTACAAACGGGGGTCACACGGAAAGTTAATATAATAATAAATTTTTCATCGGTTGCTTTTCTTAGTGGACTACTCCAAAAACTTTCAGTGTGACCCACGTACTACCTACTTACACATATTGATTACATTTGTATAATCTGTGATAAAAGACACTACTTTTTTGTACAATGTGCATTAAGTACTAGGTACTTGACAACACCATTTTCTCAATCAATCAAGGAAAATCCAGGTATATACATACGCTATAAAATCTTTAAGATATTTACTTGTCAATCATTAAGTTACAATGTTCAAAATTGAGTATTTGTACTACAGAAACTTGCAAAAGACTGGGTGTACGTATGTAAAATAGTTTAATTGCTAAACTGTATATCAAATATGCGTGGTATTGCTAGAAGGGCCTTGAGGTCCTTATACGAATGAAATATGCGTCATTCGCATACGATAGTCGATAACTTGTCTGTGGGTGGTGAGGAGTTATATTACTCGAGTCTCAATTTTCGCTTGGGTAAGTATATACTATGTAAATTATTGTATCATCAGCATCATTACAAAGAACTGATGGTAAGTCAGTAAGTAACACAACAAACATAAGTCATAACGAAATTGTCTAAAAAATAACGTTACATCAACTAAAAACTTATGCTAAGGATTGCCAAAGAGAAACTAAAATACAAGGCATGGATCGGATGATATGTGTGCAACATCCGAAACCACATTGATTTTTTGATACAAAAAAGAATCTATTGCACACTGGATATGAGCAATACCTACATATAGAACCAGTTCCGCCCAGAACCAGTTTCGCCTGAATTCCGGCCGATAACATTTTAAAACGATACTCGTTCAAGGGAACGAACATAGCTTCTAGGTAATTTATAGTAGGTACTATACGAGTCAAATAAGACACAAACTGTTAGAAACGGATTGTCAAAGACTAATTTTTTTTTACTATAAAAAAATTTGTCTATGACCATCCGTGTTCCTCGGCATCCTTGCCACTGTCAAGAAGCTGTTGACTGTCTGGAACATCATAGTCTTTTTAGCAGAAGTGCTTAGCCGTATATCACGACATGCCAACATCGATGACATAATGCGTCATGCTCTTGTCACCGCCGGCCGCGTGTGAACCCAATGGTCCTCATTGGGTTCACACACGGCCGGCGGTGACAATGTGTACGAGACGATTAGAAGAGACCAGATGGTATGTCATTACTGCAATGGAAGATAGGTTGGGGTCCGAGAGCTAGTTCCATTTATAAGGAACTAGCTAAACGACTGATCGACACTTCTTTTGACCTTTGAGTTTGTGAGGCTGGCGTTTTTCTTGCACAGAAATTAAATCATTGCCATTGAACATACTAATGAAAATATTTAAATCAAAAATTTTGAAGTATTAGAACGTCTCCTTTTAAGTACAGGATTAAAAAATGCTTAAGTTAGTCCTCTAAAGTAAGTAATAGGAGTAATAAGGACAAGCACGGTAAGTGTTACGGGCGCCAGTTCGGCGGCTGAGATCGTAGCTTGGGGACGATGATGTCACCAGCCCAGGTCACGTGTATGTTTAAATATCGTAGACTTAGACTATGGTTGCCAAGATAGCTTTATTACTTCGACAATGGGACGCAATGGTTGAATTAATAACTTGATGTAAATTTGAACAAGATAATAAAATAATTTATATGTGCGGTAGCGTGAAGAACTTAAATGAGTAGTTTCAAGTATTACTTTAAAGCGTAATCCAATTACTGGAAGCAAAGATGTTAAAACATTTTACGAGCGTCCATGTTATTTATTTCAAATGAGCATTTGTGTGAGCACAATATCGTAAATAGGTAAGAACATTCCCTAAGTCCCAACTTAAGGAAATTGAGTCACTCATAAGGATAAACTTGAGGAATTTTATCCTTTAGTCATGAAAACGTCTTAAAAATGTTTCCTTCAAAGCTTGACTTCTCCTTGACATACTTCGTAGGGAAAATACGTACAAGGATTTTTGATAACTGCCAGAAAGGCAGCAGCGCTAACTCATTTTGTTGTAATTTCAGACTTGATACGAGTGGCCTTCGTCTTAATCGTTAAACAACTTTTGTTACGCTGAATGACTCACACAAAAAATACAATAGCATTTCTTGTAACACAAAAAAAATATTTCTGGTTCCAATAACACGGGAATGAAAACTAAACAAAAACATTCAAATCGGCAACACTAGCTGTTACTTAATTAATTATTCATTTAGAACACCTGTTGACTTTGGAGGGTAAAAAGTTGGGAAAATGTGCTATTATCACGCAATACTTTATTTTCGATCCAGTTTGCCAGAAATTAATGAGCCCACACCTCACGATTATGAAGTTATGGTAATTCTAAACATCGCGGTAAATCTACTATAAAACAAATACTGCAGTTTAATAAAGGACAATGCACATTGCAATATAAAGATCACTTAAATGTAATGAAAATGAAAAGTTTACTCTTCAAAATGTACCTACAAAGTAATGAATAAATATCAAAGTCATTATTTTGTTTTGAATCACTAATGAAATTCATTTCATCATTTGATACTCTACTATACAGGGTGTTGGATCACGGACATGGGAAACAGAGGGAACTAATAACTAATTAAAACAGTAAAGTTTACTGTCGTAAGTCTTGTAGTTTCTAACTTATGCTTTTTTTTTTTTGTTATGCGATAGGGGGCAAACGAGCAGACGGGTCACCTGATGGTAAGTGACTACCGCCGCCCATGGACACCCGCAACTCAAGAGTCACAAGTGCGTTGCCGGCCTTTTAGGTAGAGGTACGCTCTCTTCTTGAAGGTTTGAAGGTCGTATCGGTTCGGAAATACGGCAGGCGACAATTTTTTTAATATTAAGGCAAAATAATCGTACATGTATACAAAATTTAAAATGTTACAAATCTATTACCATTTTTTTGTCCCAGGTAGTTAAGAATACAGAGGTCCTGCTAATTATAATGATGTCGAGTGTAATTATCAACAACATTAAAATAAAAAAATAAATAAAGATATGCACTGGTAGATAGAAATACTGGTTTATAAATAAATGTATTACAGGTAGCCCTGTGGAACTTTATTTTGAAACTTTACATCTACTTAAGTATATCACTGTGGTTGAAAGTATTTAAAAAATGGTAAATTACCATATGTAGTCGCATTCAAATAACACTTAGAGCATTTTCAAATGTAAAAAAATAAACATAACGTTTCATTTTTTGATTATCATTTTGTCGATAAATAGTTGTTGAAGAGGCTTCTCTTCCCTGCTTCTATACTTATATTATAAATGCGAAAGCAAGGCTACCCCTCTATCTGTATATTATATTTTCACTTATAAACGGCTGAACAGATTGTGATTATTCTTTATCTGGGTACGTGGATACATCGAACCCTGGGGAAGGTCAAGCAGCGTTAAATAAGGTAAGCCTATTTCCCCTATTTATTTAGAGTTTATAAAACTACGCAGGTATTTGTTTATTTTTTGTCTGTAGACTAGACAAAGGAAAACCGTCATATCTTGGACTAAACAAAAAGAAGTTTGAATACCAACGATTTCTTGGACGCGGTATAACTGGCATATTGTTTATTAAAATCCTACGACTCGCATAACCATAGTCATCATAAACGAATATTATACATATGAGAGCATGAAGAACTAATAAAAACTCGTAATGTTTAACCATTAACTTATTTTTTTTTAAGCTTTAATCATTTTCAGTTTCGACTCTTTTTTTAAAGGATTTGAATTAATAAATTTGATTGTTAATGACTGGGCAGTATTACATAAAACCTCTTATACACAGTTTAACAAGAATTTAGGATAGGCTGTAGTTTTGTTGGCCAAAAGGTTCGTCGCCAAGACACCTTACAAAGGAATGCAGCGCCTTTTCTGATAGGTAGTGATAAATTATAAGTAAATACTATTAGCATTATGATCTCATTCATGGTCTTATGTACAACATTGACGCAGGAGCTGTTAAGAAATAAACTGCAATAACTGAACGCTTTGTTATATGATTCATATGGATGAGTCAACACTATTTTTAAAATTATTACGTTATGTTATTGATATAACTTGATCATGAATATTTAGAAATCAAAAGAACCTGCCAAGCTTTATAAAGTACTTAAAATTATTCCTACCAAACCGCCCGCATATTTTATAATGGACTCACATCACAGCATTTCATATTCCATACAGGTTGGAGTGACATCAAACAGGTTTTCATACTACGTTAGGTACCGCTTTCTTCATGTTATGATGTACTCAGGTGTAAAAAGTTTCGCTTACTTTTGTTTCAATAACAAAATAATCAAGTTTAATTTATTAAAATTATAAACACAAATAGAAAAAGTGGACAAAGCAGCACCCTGCGAACTTTATCCTTGAACACAACTTACACAAGGTTTTAAATCTTGTCAGACGAGAGGTAAGTCTCTTTGTCCCCGTCTTTACGCAAGTGAGACAGAAATAGAAGATCTCAAGTTTAAATAATAATAAAAAAAATTGAAATATCACGACATACCCAAGTAATTAAGAAGGATGAATTGTATAATAAATGAATAAAAGCTTTGTTTTAAACTAAACTACGCATTCATATTATATAGAAAATCACATGCTCGGGTCGTATTGAAACTTATAATAGCTCGCGGTCAGCGGCCAGTGTAGGGCGTCGGTTTCACTGTTCGCTGGTCATACCATCAGCCATCTACCGGAACATAGTCAACTGAACCGGTTTCAATCCCGCCCTTTCCCCAACTCACCGCGACAACCAAGTTGAAGAAAAACAGCACATATTTCACAAAACTTGTTCCACATCCCATCTTGATTGAGTAGTTTAACACTTTTATGTTCACACACAATAGCACTATGTCACACGCGGGGTTTGTTTGTTTGGTTCAAGCGTAGAGCGTAAAAAAGACCTTTCTGCTTCGGCGTCGTAAATGCTACTAAGGAAAATAAGCAAGAGATCGCGATGGCGGCGCGTCCCCCCCGCAACCCGCTAGGGTTCCATGAATTATAGTTAGGGTGACCAATAGTGTTAAAAAATTGGGTTTTCACGTTGAGTTAAGATGATTCAAGTTAAAAACGGGTAGTCGCTGACTTTTAGCCAGGTGATACTTTAATGATGTAGAGAATAATGAGCATTTCTAATTTGTGTTTAGTTGAACTAAATGGTTGTTGGTAATGACTAACAAAACGTAGTTAACTTAATAGATATATAATAAGTAGCCTGCGGTCAAAGGTATGTGATGGTGTAAGACATCAGGTTCCATAATAAAAGGAGTTTCGAATTCGTTCAGGTAAAAAAAAAACTAGAAATAGATCATTTTGTCTTGAATGTGAAGAATCTTTTACTTAAGAACGCGTAAAATTGTCAAATTGAAATTAACATCAAACACTTATGTCTGTGGTCTCTTTAAGTTCAGTTTAAAAATCAGGCTTCGACAACGCAGTCAAAAGACACGGCCGTTTAAGCATTATATTTTAGTAATTACACATATTTTCACGTAAATTAAACCTAATCTCCCCTTTACCTAAGAAGAAAAAAATGTTTAGTTAGGTCTCACAGCATAAGTAAATAAAAAAATTAAAAGTCATTAATTTATATTTTACTCCGATGTACGGGAGAGTTATCTAGTGATCTTAAAACTGTAAAGTTAATTTGTCTTTAGAAGAAAAGTTGCAGTCTTTTTCCTGTTTAAAATTATTCCTATAATATATGTATAATTTACACATAATTTTATAATTTTTAACATTTTTATAATATATGTCATATTAGACAGAAAATACATTTAATTTCAACCAATGGAAAATAATACAATGATTTGGGAAAAAAATAGAAATCTCGCCATTAACTTACTTCATAGTGTTCCTATTCATGACCCCTCATTCACCTGTTATCTATCTCGCTTACTCTTTTAAATCAAGAAGTCTCGCCGTCCCACTTTACTCTTCATCTCGACAGGATCCTTTAACGTGTAGGTATTTTTTATTTCGATTTGAACATTATTCCTTGGAAACGCTGAGTATATTTGAATTTGATGTTTTAAATCACATCTTTATTTGTTTAAAAGTACAAAATGTTGTTATCATAATTATGTAATGGGCTTTTGGGCTAATAAATGCCGGAGTTTAACTCTAGTGTATATTTTTTGCGTGAAGGTTGAGATCTTTTGTTTTATTTTCTCCTGGGGTGCTGGGCTAGAAAACCTCCTCGTGGTGCACCCTGGGCAACGTTGACGACGACGCTACTTTATTTCGGAGTGATCGTCGTCGCCGACGGCTAATATTCTGGTAAGAAGGACCCTACTTGTAGGGTCACTCTGTGTTCCTCCCACTGTTCTCTGTTTGAAGCAGAGGACATTGTGGGCAGAAACAACAAGGGGCGACGAGTCAACTTTCAGTGAATTCACTCAGTGTTAGGGTTCCTCGTTCCAACCGTAACCCAGTTCTGCAATGAACCGGAGCGGTGGCTCTTCGGGGCTGCGAGGAAGACAACCTCTTTAAAAAATTACAACACGGGGCAGACGGGTTCACTGTCTCAGACAGATGAGCATGGTCTGGCACAGACCACCGTCTGGCCAAGCCGTAACCCTGAATGGACAGGACCGGTAGCTCTTTGGAGTTGCGAGGAAGAAAACCTCTATAAAAAATTACCCCAATCCTACGCTCTGTCGCCCGGCAAGGGGATGAATAGCTGAAGGGAATTCAGTTCTGAGGGCGTCCCCGTCGCAGGACGTAAAGCTTACACAATGGCAAAGGTAAACAAAGATATATCTACCCAGGTGGGTCCCGGACGCTCCTTGTCTGGGGAATCCCACTCGGCACCAATCGGTGTCGACAGTCCCCAATCGTATTCTGGGGGGGGCAACCAATGCCTTATGAGCCCTGTAGTCAGCTCTAAATCGGCTACCAACATAAACGCGGAGGTCGCGATGATGGAAACGGAAGGAGAGACCAATGGCAAATATTGGCGAGCTGAAAAACGCCCACATCCCAGCAGGTCTGGATCTGGAGGGAGCAGAAGTCGCTCCGGCTTCGCCTCGGAGATATCGTCGAGTGACGAAGCGCTACCGGCTGCAAAAATGCCAACTACGCGTCGCGGTAGAGGTCGTCCTCCTACAACAGGCACCTACATCGGCGTTAGCAAGGCTCGTAAACAGGTAGCAGCTTTACGAGCCGCTGATAAAGCTGCGGTTGAGAAAGAAGAGGAACAGAGATTGAAAGAACTGTTCCTCAACATTGCTGCTAAAAGAGCAGCGCGAGCTGAAGCCAGAAGGAGTCCGCACAGGAAAACAAACTCCGCCCCAAACTGGGAGGGCAAAATTCAGGAGGCACTAACTCGCATAGGAGAGGTTGCCAGAACCTCTAAGGGCTTAAAAGGCACTAACCAGAAAGCCCTTAAAGAGGCAGCGTCTTCCATCAAAGAGGCCACGGAGGCGCTCTTGAAATACTCTTCCTCTGAGGAGACAATTAAACATCTTGAAGACCGTTTAGCTGATTCCGAAAAGAGGAATGAAGAGTTGCGCCAAGAAATACTTGCCCTACGCGAAGATGTGCAAAACCAGCGTAGTGTCCGACATAAAAGTGCCCCGGCCCAGGTATTAGAGCCAAATGTAAACAGACTCTTGTCGGAACTAGAACAGCGGCTCATGAAGCGAATCTCAGCGATGGAAAGTGCGAGGCTTCGACCACCTTTGACGTCATCCAGACCCTCGACGTACGCGGACGCAAGCAAAGCGGGTCTCACTGCTCATTTAAGCACAAAAGCGACATCTTCTCAGGATTCTCCAAATTCTTCTGCTTTGAAATCTGGACGGAATCCCCAAGAAAAACAGCCAGAGAGGGAAAAGAAGTCATCAGGGCCTACTCCTATAGCTTCAGCGACTCCTGCCCAGCCTCTCATTCAGGAGGGATGGCAGGTAGCTGGAGTAAAGAGAAAAAAGAAGGCAGCCAAGAAGATAGCCAAAAAAGCGGAAAAGGTGAACAAAGCTGCTACAGCCAAAACACCGAAATTGCGTGTCCCACGCTCTACAGCTGTCGTACTGACGTTGACGGAGGAAGCTGCTGGGAAGGGAATGAGGTACGCAGATGTACTTTTAAAGGTGAAGGAAAACGTGGACCTGCAGGCTCTTGATATCCCGGGAGTCCGGTGTAAATCCACCAGAACCGGAGCGCGTTTACTGGAAATCTCCGGTGCTACCAGCGGTCCTAAAGCAGACGCATTAGCGATGAAGCTTAAAGAATCGCTGGATGCCGCAGAAGTCCGCGTATCCAGGCCCATGAAGTGCGCTGATATACGCGTAATGGGCTTGGATGATGCGATAACGGTCCCTGAGATAGTAACTGCTATTTCAGAGCTTGGAGGTTGTCCCAAAGACCATATTAAAGCTGGTACAATTCGCTCTGGCACCGATGGTTTGGGTACAATAATCATAAGCTGCCCTATAGCATCGGCCCAGAAGATCGTGAATCGCCGAAGCCTTCTCCTTGGTGGCTTCCTGAAAGCACAGGTGCGACTCTTACAGCCTAGGATATCTAGATGCTTCCGCTGTTTGTCGGTGGGGCACATAGGGGTTAAGTGCACAGCTGCGGTTACCGTTGGTGATAGGTGCTTCCGCTGCGGCGAGACTGGTCACGAAGCTCGCAATTGCGATGCCCCCCCAAGATGCTTTAAGTGTGCAGCGGAAGGGAAACCGAATGAGCACCGTACAGGCACGAAGGTCTGTCTTGAGTCAGGTCTACAGAAGAGACAGAGTGAAGGAGTTGCTGATGCCAATGGACAGCAACAAAGTCCACTGCGGGATGCGGAGATGGATACAGCACAATAGGTCCAAATATCCGCATCCTCCAATCGAACCTAAACCACTGTGCCAATGCACAGGATCTTCTGCTCCAAAGCATGGCGCAGTGGTCAATCAACATCGCCGTCGTCGCTGAGCCGTATTTTGTTCCTCCCTGGGAAGCTTGGGTAGGGGACCTTGACGGCCTAGCGGCTATCGTTTGCGGTACCGCTGCCGGCACATCTCCCCTTTCCGTTATTGCAAGAGGTCGAGGATGTGTGGCGGCCGCCCTCGATGAGACAGCGGTCGTTGCTGTCTATTTCTCGCCAAACCGTACACTGGCTGAGTTTGAGGATTGGCTTACTCAGTTGGCTGTCGTCGTTGAAGGGTGCCGCCCTCGATCATTACTTGTGCTGGGGGATTTCAATGCCAAGTCAACGGCCTGGGGTTCTCCAGCCACTAATGCGAGGGGTGCGGCACTGGAGGAGTGGGCCGTGTTAACTGGCCTAATCCTCTTGAACCGGGGTTCCGTCGCCACGTGTGTGCGTCAGCAGGGCACCTCTATTGTGGACATCTCGTTCGCAAGCCCTACTCTAGCACGCAGTGTCCGAGACTGGCGAGTTGTCGAGGAGGTGGAAACGTTGTCCGATCACCGATATATACGGTTTGACGTCTCCGCCCAGACCTCTGAAGCACCAGTCAGGTTGGTTCCAACCGGTCCTCGTTGGGCGCTTAAGCGGCTGGATCGGGAGCTCCTCCTGGAAGCCTCCATCGTACAGGCCTGGGTCACTGCACCGGATAGGCCTTCAGATGTAGATGCCGAAGCAAGTTGGTTCCAGGAGGCCATGTCGCAAGTATGCGACGCGGCTATGCCCAGGGCTCAGCCCAGGACAGCAAGGCGCCAGGTGTACTGGTGGACATTAGAAATCGCGCGGTTACGGGAAGCGTGTGTAACCGCGCGCCGCCAGTACTCCAGATTCCGTAGGAGGCGTCGCCGCCCCGATAATGCAACAGTCCGCGAGGCGGAGCTTCTCTTGGGTTACAGGGATGCCAAAAAGACCCTTCAAGCAGCAATAAAGCGGGCCAAATTAGCGGCCCGAGAAGAGTTACTGGAGACGCTGAACCGAGATCCCTGGGGACGTCCCTACCTAATGGTAAGGGGCAAACTACGCCCATGGGCCCCCCCACTGACTCAGAGTCTCCAGACAGAGCTGCTTGAGGGAATCGTTACCTCCCTATTCCCATCGCGGCCGGAGGAGCATACACCCCCTCTAATGGTTCCGCCTCAGGTGCCCAACACTGAAGACGACATCGCCCCCGAGGTTACTCGGGTAGAACTAAGAGCGGCGGTACAACGGCTTCAAGCCAAGAATACCGCCCCAGGACCCGACGGTATTCCAGGCCGAGCGTGGGTTCTTGCTCTTAAGGCTCTCGGGCCCCGACTGAGTGGGCTCTTTAGCGCATGTTTGGAGAGAGGCCAGTTCCCGAAACAATGGAAAACGGGGAAACTGGTTCTCATCCGAAAGGATGGGCGCCCGGCAGAATCACCGTCTGCCTATCGGCCCATCGTGTTGCTCGACGAGGTATGTAAGCTCTTTGAACGTATCATCGTGG